>OX387717.1:25229692-26479692 GCA_947577245.1 Andrena bucephala | reverse complement strand
CACTGCGACGCAAACACGGCGCCGCATTCAACCTGGAAACGCCAGCTAGCGCCGATACCATTCCTGACTTTCTAAAAGACAAACTATACGGGCACAGAATCTCGGAATTTTTCGAAATCGATCATCCAGTTTGTACGGCACCTGGCTTTCTTTTAGTTTCTTTCAAGCTGTCAGCTACAGGGTGAACGGTT
Source organism: Andrena bucephala (assembly GCA_947577245.1). Lineage (NCBI taxonomy): Eukaryota > Metazoa > Arthropoda > Insecta > Hymenoptera > Andrenidae > Andrena > Andrena bucephala. The sequence goes on along the minus strand of OX387717.1, from coordinate 26,479,501 downwards.
GTTCACTGGCCTCCTTGGAGGAGGTGATTAGGGGGGCGAAAGGAAGGAAAAAATGTTGTATATATATGGTGACAGAAACGAACACTTAATGAGATATACGTTTTCAAAGATTAATTAGCACTGCTAGGCACTCAGATTTGGTAAAAATGTAACATTTGGGGGAATTAAATACAAGAAGATGAATACACATTGTGACTATTTAGTACTTTTGGGTAATGTTTATTAATACTGTAAACTGTAAAAGAATTTTTGTTTGATAATGTATGTATATATACGTATATGTATATAACGGCGCTACAGTGTGATGTGTGAGTGTTTTTCTGTGGTTTTGTAGTGATTGCAAAAAGATGGAGTTTGAAATTTTTACAGTTTTTACATGGAGTTTATTTTTTTAAAAATATATTCGTACCTGCACTGAACCTCAACATTAAAGTGTAAAAACTCTAGTTTCCGAGATATAAAAGAAACAGACATTTATTGCAAAACTCGTCTTCTGCTACTCGTTATTTTATTAATCTTGGTTCAATTTCCTTTTCCGAGGTTCAGACCGAGATTACAGGTTCTAGGAAAAACCTATTCCAAGGAAGTCGTTGAATCTTTAGTTTTAAGCCGAATATCAATGCAAAATCAAAGACACTTGTTCTAAAACACTGTATAATTAATCTCGGGTGGAGCCATTTGTAAAATATATATGAATAAAAAAAATATATTTCTTTACTCTACGTGATAGTAATAAACATTATATAAAAGGAAAAGACTGTGCTTGTTTTCATCTCCTTGTAATTAATTCGCAAAGAATACTTGATTTTCGATCGATTTGACTGCCTAGTCCCCAGGAAACCATCTTGTATTCACATTTTTCTCCCCACTTTCTTTTTCAAATATTTTTCAACACAGATGTTGGTCGAGCTTTTGAACAATTCTACCTGTGGCAGGAGTTTGCAACAGCAATTTCTAGCTACATTACTGATACGTCTCGCAAGGGCTAGGTGTTCGAAAATGGACAAAGGTATCTGGGATTCCTGTGCCAAAAATCAAAGTTTTCAGAAAAGAGAAAAACTTCCCTGACTTTAAATTATTTACGAAATTTGATATAAAATAACCCAAATACATCACAAATATTTTTATTTTTTCTATTAACTCTTCGTTGACACAGCTATTTTTTCGATCAACTTTAACATACTGGGTGGCTCGTTGGATGGTTTTGGTATACCCAAAGCAATTTTTGAACGACTACCATTCTCATCTAAAGAATCCAATCGTTATGAAAAAAAATCATGGGTCAATGTTAAGGTCCCTAGAATGTATTCCAATAGTTTTTTATTGAAATTTTATCACACTTCATGTAAAAAAATTATAGATTACCATACATCGAGAAAAGGCGAACAAATCTGTAAAAAGCTGTAACTTTCACAAATTTCAATATTAGAAGCTAAAAATCTACAGAGTTGTTTTACAGATATAATATTTTGAGAAAAAATATAGTTTGTAAGTTGGCTTTGGAAAAAAGGTATTCATTTTGCATATAGAAGGTAGGCTATTTTGGTAATTGAGAAAAGGAGATATTCCACGAATATCCAGGATATTCTACGTATTGAAAAAGGTACAGATTCACACTCAGAGTGTCAACGAAGGATTAATAGAGTCCAAATTCGTGAAAAGAAGAATTGTATTTGTAGAAAACACTGTATGTGCCACAATATAGTTGTAGAGAAAACTGAAGGTGCCATTTATTTAAATTTGCAAGTACTGTAAATGCCAATCCAGCCCACCTATCGCTAAATTGTCTCTTACATTGTTTTCTACAGAAGTGGCGTTGACGTACCAGCGCACAGTGTCGCGGCACGTGTTCAAAAAGCAAAAATTTGCGTTTTGAAATTTTGTATGTCATTTCATAAAATTGATAGTAAACAGTCCTCCGTCATAAGAACATCATAAGTTAGTAACATAAATAACGAATTGAATGTTAGTAATAACATTCAAAGTCGAATAACCAAACGCAAGCTGCCATAGACTACACATAGGAAATATTTACCCACTGCATTTTTGTTGTACCTATTTATAAGTTCTTTCCTTTCTTTTTTTTTTGAAATAGACAAAACATCCTTTTTTCGTTTTATCAATTAACAATTTCTGCATTTAAAGTTATGGATACGTACCAGAAGCTCAAATTATTACTTTTTGTCGCATTTTCTAAATTCTGGAGAGAATTTAAAAAACGAAACATATCGGTTTTTTCATTTTTTGACTACAATTAGTTATTTTTATGTGCTTTAATTTGGTATAAATTTTATCTGCTCCCGAGTGCTTCCACATAAGAAAAAATACACATAATGAAACAAAAAACTAGACAAATCTGTGCTAGAATATTTATTTTTAAAAGACACTGACAATGAGCTTCGAATTCCTTCAGATTCAACTGATAGTGATGAAGATGTATAATAAGAATAAATAATTTTAAATTTATTATCAATACAAATTATTTAAAAAATTATTTGACTTTTTTATAATTGTTTCATATGTTTGTTATTAATTTGTCTTTAAATGTATTTTAAAAAATATATACTTTATTTGTTTTACTTTTATTATGTTCAAACATTTATATCTATAAATTATTTTATGTTAAAAATTCTTTTTTTTGTGTATAAATATTATTAACATATCAATTGCATGTAAATATCTGTATCTTAATAAAAAATTGATTTTTTCCCCCTGTTACACTGTGCAGCACTACCATCTTTTAGCACTATTGCTAATTTATTTACAAAGGGAAACTGCATTCAAATTCTATACCATAGTATTACCATAGTATTAACGTAGAACATTTTCCGACAAAAAAAAAATTATAAATTTGGCACTTACAGTGTTTTCTACAAGGACTTGTCAATTTACATTGCAAAGCCGAAATTAAGGCCCAACTTTGACATAAAACTTTACAGCGCCTGAGCACCAAAATTCACCAGGAGACAATCTTTCACCGCAATCGATCATCATCAGATCTGCTTCCTGTTTCCAGTTGGATCCGCGCCAGGGTTAGCCTTCTCGCAGCACTCGCGTGTTCAAGTACACCATTTTACCAAACATTTTCTTAAAAGCAAGTCTCTGTTGATATTATTACTGACTCTATACACAGAGCAATAAGAATAATCATTCGCACTTAAAGTATCAGTTTCATACACGTGAAATTGCAATTTTGCATTGAGAATTTTGAACGAAAATATATTTACCTTATTTTATTTCTTCGAGCTTCTGTGACATTTCTCGAGTCGTAAGCCAGCGTTCGCAATTGTTATTGTGTCCCCGCAATGAACAAAGAAACTTTGCTCGGCAATTTTATATTCGCCTACCACATGAAACAATGAAGTCACATATTCAAGTGCATCCTTGGGTGCACCAGTGCATGTTCCGACATGTCCCCATGTCGGGAACACAGGAGTGATTAAACAGTGCAAAACTCTCCTATGCCAATTTTCTTCAACCTCACGCAGAAGGGGGCCATTTAATTTTATCACAGTTTCACACGTTCAATCACTCTGCATACGTTTCAGACATTGTCAAACTTCTAATCCCAAGGTGCGCCGCATTATACGCACGGTGGTCGACGAAGTTTCAAGGCGCGAGGTGGATTGCCTCGGCTTCGCCTAATTCTGGCATTAAATAAAGCGCATTATCGTTCGGGATGCGGTAGAGCCGCGCGATGACTGTTGCAGTCAAAGAAGTTGAAAATTAGGTAGGGGTAATCCCTAGCCACTCGGTGGTAACGTATTGTGAAACATCACATCCAGAATTTCAGACCCCTTTGTAAACGCTGCTTATCCCTGAATACGTGTCGCGATGAATGGCTTCGTTTCCCGTCACGAAGCTTTACAGTCAAACAATATCGGTAATCTGTCTAGCCTGGTCTCGGGGTAACTGTTAATTAAATTAGCAACTCCGCCGGAATTGCTTTTGGCAACGAGTAGCTTAACGTTTCTTCTTTATTCGCGATAAGTCCTCTTGTTTATCGCGGGGGCGGCTGAACGTTGAAAGAATGCGTTATTGGAGACCCGGATAAGAAGCAACTGGATCGATTGCACACCGCTCAGAGGTTCAGACAAATGCGAGAGAATAATTAATTGTGGAAATTGCTCACTTGTTTCTGTACTTTTGTCTGCATACGCGCAGTTTAAGTTACTGTACCCAACTGTTGCCTACTTAATTTCTTTGGTTCTAACAGAGAGAGTAGAACTGTCGATTTAATCCGAGAGGTGCACGAATGTAATTGCACCTATGCGAACAAAATTGAGAATTAGTGTGTATTAATAATATAATATATTCCGATTATCTCTGTTGTTAATATAGGTTACAATGGAATTGTAAGGTCGGGGCTCACGAAACTCACCGGCCAATATATCTGGCCCCGACCTTAGTGAGGTTCGACGAATTTAATCAACTGTAGTGACGAAAAATTACTGGCTTAGTTCCGATCTGAATCTGACTTCGGTATAGTTTTCGGAGAGGTATATATGAAGGGTAAGGGGGGAGTGGGAAATGTCAATTTTTCGTGATTTTGCGAATTATGGAATACTAGCTTTACTACTCGGCTTCGCCCGAAATTTAGATTCTGATCTTATAAAAAAATATTTTTTAATTTTTTTTTGTAAAAATAGTTACATTCATCTGGATTAGTCAGGCATAATGAGCTGAGGCACCTTTTGGGATTCTAGAGTTTATCGTTCGAAAGTTTTTAGGTGACAGACAAACACACAAACATATACACTGCATTCCACTTTAGAGCGGACTCGTTCCGCGCAGGGATATACTGTTGATTGGTAGGGAAGCGACGGGGAAAGTGCTACGACCAATCGCAAAAGTGCTACGACCAATTGCGTGTGTCAGATCCGTGGGAACTGCGCAGATCGGTCGTAAATTGCTAGGGGCGAGGGTCCGCTCTTATATGGAATGGAGTGTAGAAGCTTTCTGCTTTATGTATTAGAATTTTGTTGGTGGTAACTGGGATTACAGAACTGTCGAATCACAAAGGATTATAAAGTTCAAATGCCCACATAAGATAACGTTAGCGAAATGTCCACTTTGCACTGAAAAAGGAACACGGAATGTCCTCACTCTTTGCCTAAACATAAACTTCTGTCGTTAAAGGGAGAAAACCGTATAAATTCAACAAAAAAATAGAAAGAAAATTTTTTCCATAAATCACGTCTTAATGAAACATTTCAAAAATATATTCTCAAAGTTATAAGCCGAAATTCAATTCCGTATCGATACTATAGTCTGGTGAGTCAGAGCGCCCCCGGAGCGCCGAGCACACCTAAATCGCACTTTAAGAGGAGAACACTTTATAAATCAACCGAAAAATTAAAAAAAAAATTCATAAAACGCTTCTAACACATTTCAGAAATATATTCTCAAAGTTATAGGCCGAAATTCAACTCCGTATCGATACTATAGCCTGGTGAGTCAGCGCGCCTCCGAGCGCCAAGCATACCTAAATCGCATTTTAAACGCGTTTTTCTTGAAACCACGTTTTCAAAATTGGCGCCGAGGATAACTGAAAAACTATTTGACCAATCAGCTTCAAATTTTGCACACTTCTAGTTTATAATATTCCTCTGAATATGAACCGCAAGGTTTAACCAAATTATGAATTTTAACCACTGTTTTTAAATAAATAAAACGCGAATTTTTGGCGAAAACCACACCTAATTGCTTCAAGTTCCGCCATTTTTAAAATATGCAATTTTTTTTACACCATTTCTGGTTTATATTCTTACAATTGACACATAAATTGAAAAAAAACATATTGGTCTGCTTCACATAACTACTAGAGACGCTACAACCGGCGCTGTTTTGCATCTCGAAAAAAACGTATTTCAGATACTGCTCTATTCCTTTGGAATTTATTATAATTTTACTGTTATAATTTTTTTTACTTGTTATAATGTTAAATAAAGTACCCTTAAAAAATTCCTAAAAATTTATACAAAAATAAGCCGTTTATACGGGTTTCTCTCTTTAAGGTAAAACAAGAAATTATGATAAGGTAATGGAGATCCTTCCTGCGAGAAAAATTTGTTACGAAATGCCCATTCTCCATTCAGTAGGTAAGTGAAGAGAATGCGAATATTACGTGATATTTTTTATCGAACCATCTACAATGAGTACCCTCACCACCATTAAAAAACAAGACGAATCAGTAATAGAAAAAATAGAGAGCTCTAACTTCGCAATAGAGCATATAAAGAACTCCTGCCTGTTTCAAAAGCAAAACATGGACGCCTCACCGTCTTAAAAAAATTTAGCGATCACAAGGCTCAGCAATTTTATGAAACGTTGTCTCATGTATAACAAGTAAGTGAGGAACAAAATATCTGACAATTAATAAAATGAATGGCTTTCCTTGTTTTGATAATAATGGAAGTGGAAATTTCATATTTTGTTTCAGTATGCTGCTAAAAAATATTAAAATAATCTAAAACAATTATTATTTTATTGCTTATTTTTTTTATATCTAATTAGGGTATAAGCTTCATGTTAGGAAGAATGCAAATAAATTCATAGAACCTTTTTTCTTTAGTTGGTACCCTAAAGTATTAATACCTAATTTTCTCGATAAAGCTGTTTTGTGACATTCCCTGTTTTCCCTCTTACCCTTCATATGTACATACATAAGTACCTATGCTACTGTAAAAGTCTGATGACCGGTGAATCTTAGAATTTACTTCTTAGAATCCTGAGATTCGCTGCTACGGAGCAGCAAAAGCGCAACATATTCCATAAAACATTCAGACCTCGAGCTTCCACCAACAAAAGCCCGAAGTTCAAATATTTCATAAGGTATTTCGGACTTCCACCGCCCCATAACGGCGAATCCGTAGCATTCGCCGGTAACTCTTAAGATTCATCGATCTTCGAGCTTTTACAGTAACACGTGGAGGGCTGAGAATCATAGTGGTGTAGGTCCAGATTTTGATAATTTGAGTTAATAACAATTTTTAAGTCTTAACAGCTCCACCTGTTTACTTTCATAGAGAATTAAGTTATAACTCCATTCTTGACTGAGAAATAAATTAAGAATTGAATTTTTTTTTAAATTGTTAAGTATAGGTACACAAATTTATCAGGGTAGTATTTTGAGCCTTTAGATGTGTTCCTACCAAGGTTCGAAAGAGTTCTGGAACTTTTCAATAGGTTCTATTTGAAACATGGATCGCGGAACTTTTTTAAAAATGTTCTCACGTTATAAGTTCCCATGAGAACTGATGAAGTAAAAGTTCTTGAAAATAAAAGTTCTAGTTGGAATGGAACTTATAAAATATAAACATAAAAATTTCTCTGTAACAGGAACAGATATTTTGTTCATCAATATTAAAAAAGGTCTCAATCGTTGTGACAAATACTGAATAATATTCAATGAATAGTACTACAACAATAATAAATAATTATTACTGTTAAATTGATATTCTGAATGTGTTATTTATTTGTAATATTTACCTACGTAGATAATTTCTACGTAGATATTATAGTTTTTTTTTGTATTTTGATTCATGTAAGTTATACGAAAATGTTATTTAGGTATTATTCTTGACAAGTTCAATTTTCTGTTCAATACTTCTTATCAAACTATTAATTACTTTCTTTTATGATTTCCATACCTTTTGTTAAATAAACAGTTTTTTATAACAGTAAACACGAAACATTATTTTACGAGAAACACCATGCGAGTGACTTACACCACTATGAATCTCTGCCCTCCATATACAAGTATTTTTCGTAGGGAGAGGATGACTTAGCCCTTAGCAACACGAATTAAAACTTCACCGTGGAAAGAGAGCACAGTGATGCGTAATATGTAATAGATAGTAACTGTTTTGGAACTATCAACCAAAAATAAGTTACCAGGCTGACGCGCCACTAAATCAGAATACACATTTTAACAATTTAGATTACATTATAATATCGAACAATTTACTTGGTTGCCAAATAAATCTGTTACATCCTTAATTTTTAATTGAAGAATTACATTTGTTACACGCGAGTCTCCCTAGAGCTTCGCGAAGCTGTTCAGACAAATGATGAACATTCTGTGTACAATTACCGCAAACTGAAATTACCCAATGATGCAACGAGCAACTATGTTTCCGCATTGATTAGAATTACCCTCGCCGCCAGGTTGTCGGTGTGTGACTAATCGATCGAAACCCCTGTCATATGGCAATAACGTGCATAGAAAAGCGTTTTTTCAATCCTGCTGAAATTGCTTGCCCGTTTTTCAACCCCTCTGTAAAATTTCCCTCTTAGCTGTAAATCATTTTCTTAATGTAGGTATATAATTGCAGGATATTTTCGTGTTTACTTCAATCCTACGAAACTATCTAGCGAAACTTAGGATCTCAGCAGAATTAAACAGCACTAAAACATTCCTGCACGCACAATGCACTATGGAGAACACAGGTTGAAGTACTCGGAGAGCGTTATCCTTCAAGTACAGCCGATAATAAACAGGTGTTATAATTGTAAGAGCGTGGCCTTAAGTAGTTTCTGCACTTTCCGTAGCACGTGCGGGAATGTGCCATTAAACTGTGTTCCGACGTCTCTTCTGCGCACGTGGGAGCGCGGCTGAAGGTTATTCCAGCAGATCTTATTGATCCTTAGTTGCGATTTAACAGTAGAAAGGTTTCCTAAATATACACGGGGGATCCGTGACTCACCGTAATTTCCAAACGGGTGTGAACGTCGTAAAAATGACCAAACAGATGATAATACCGCCTCTCGTTGCGTGAAATAAAGTGTTTACGGAGTTCAACATAGCCGTGGTAAATCAAACTCGCGGCGAGCAATTTTATTTTCGCCTTCGGACCGTTTCTCGGTAGGCAAGGCAGCACGCCAACCGATTCCCTCTCTTAAACAAACAAACAATAGAGAAGGAAACTTTGATCGATGCGCGAATAACAAGAATACCCGCTGGTAACTTTGGCGGTGGACAATTAGTTTGGTGACAGGATCCAGATTACATTTAACAGAAAAAGTGCGGGACGTTGTAATAAAAAAAAAATATTGAAACGCTGATACGTTTACCAATGACGAAAGAAAATAAAAATTTATAAGTTTTTAACGCACGTCGAAAAGGTTTTCTCCCTACTTGTCGCATCCATCAAACGCGTTCGCTGGCTTCCCGTTTTCCCGCAAACACGACACAATGTCGAATCCACTCGCCGATAGGAGCAGTGAACGAAAATGAATCATTTTCCGGCTGGCCAGGTGTGGTCGCGCGATAACAAAAACCACTGCACGTAATAAACATCGGAATAGAAAGAATGAGAACGAATTTCTTACGGAGGAGAATTGCAGAACCGGGCGAATTATTTAAACAAACATTAATTTCCATCGTCAGAAAGATTTATACGTAACCATTTGCAAGGTGAAGAGATAGAAGTGTGTTGATATTTTTCCCAATTTACCGAATAGAATCCTCTCAATTCTCAGCATGAAAAATAAGCACGGAGTATATAACAATCCATTATTTAAATTTTTATGCCACACCCTTGTCATTGCTTACAGGTATTATGCACTATGTATGTACTTACACTGTGTAAGTAGAAATACTCGAAGTGAAAGTAGAAAAGACTAGTAATAGTCAGACGCGTTAGGCAAGTCATAAATAAATGATCGCACGTATACTCGAAGAATCTTAAAAAGACGTTTCCTCGAAAATGAAGCAGCGAATTAAGAAATTTCATTCAAAATGTTCGATTTATTTTTGCACCAAAGATGAGCCTGTGGTTTTGCCCATCAAATAAATCAATGTTGAGATCAAAAGAGCATGGAATCGTGTGTTCAGCCAATCTAAGAGCTCAGTGCCAACATCAACTTTGGACGATTTAATAATTTCAATATTAAATCACCAGCATCGATTTCAATTCAAACATTCTTTTATTCTTTCGTATTGGTGGCGAGAGTCGCCAGAACCCTTGACGGGGACGTACGACATCAATCCTACCCCTTACAGGGAAAAAATTCAATTCCCACTTGCATTCAGAGGTGGCTTTTCCTGCCCGTCGCTTCACTCGTCGAGGCATGCCTCCGTTTTCTTTGGTCGGATTGTTTCCGGTTCGATCTTCCTCAGCACGGCTCGTTGCATGTGCTCTCTTATTTCGACTTCTCGAATTTGCGAGCACTTTTCGCCATGGGTTTTTAGCAAATTTTCCCAACATCCAATCATTGTTACTTAATCAAATTTATCTGATGCACGTAATATCATTTTTGCTCATCGAGAAAAGGGGAAAAGAAAAGTCAAATAGGCTGAATTTTGATCGAGCCGTCAGTTTTGAGCGCAGGACCACGACTTGCAGATCGGAGAGTTGAAATGAGCTAGTCGAGTATGGTTTCAAAGAGTTTATTTAATTTGTTGAAACCAACACAGGTCTGTGATATGAAATGTAGCTTACGTAATTTTTGCAAATAATGCTGAATACATTCTTTGAATAAATCCCGTCGAGAGCTTTAAAATGATACCTTGCACAGGTGTGTTGCGCTCACGGTTCCCGGGGTATTGTGTGTCAAACGCGGCGGAATACCCAGAAATATTGCTCCATTTCCCTCGCACGAGGAACAAGGAGAGCGTCGGGCGCACGATGCATTGTGCAGTACCTATGCGAATTGGACCCCATGCTGTTTACGAATATGCAGACACGATTACCTACCTACTGTACCGCACGTACTTTTAACGATACAACGATTTCAATTGGGACGTATTTTCGCGCCGTAAGTCACCTAGGGCTGGGACTATTCTAATAATTTAATATTCGAATATTTTACAAGTATTCGAATGCTACGAATAAACTTCGAATATTTGAGTATTCGAATGTTATTATTCGAATACTATTCGAATACTGGTATATTCGAATACTATTCGAATACTGGTATATTCGAATACTGGTATATTCGAATACTATTCGAATACTGATGTATTCGAATAGTATGGTGTGAAGTGGGTCAAAATTAGCTTACAAGATTTCACCCTGACAAATGAACCTAAAGAACTTGATTTATAATTCACACCATACTATTCGAATACACCAGTATTCGAATACTTTAATATTCGAATAGTATTCGAATACATCAGTATTCGAATACTTTAATATTCGAATAGTATTCGAATACTTTAATATTCGAATAGTATTCGAATACTTTAATATTCGAATAGTATTCGAATACTTTAATATTCGAATAGTATTCGAATACTTGGATATTCGAATTATATTCGCCAAATAATTGAGCAACTGAAGTATTCGAATATTCGAATACTGAAAAATTCGACAAATAGTCTCAGTCCTAAAGTCACCCCATACTACTGTCGGAGTTGTTGGACGTAGTCCCACGTCAAAGCCGTAGTGGCTTCTAAAAGTGGTGGAAAGAAAGTTTCAAACTCTAATTTACGTATCTACATAATTATGCTTTAAGTACCTATTATGTTACTGTCCCCGGCCTATTCTGGCAACCCCCCAATTTATTTCTCTTGCCGTTCATAGTTTGAACTTTCCGCGACCACTACACCGCGTCCCAGTTTCAGACTGCAAGCATATTCAACAGTTTAATCGATCTCGAGTTGACACAAATAGGGAAAGAAAATAATTCCATTCGCCTGAGGATATTTAAATGCCCGGCAATTGAATAGAGGACGAGTACCGAACGCTCTCGAAACGTCGATTAAGAACACGATCTACGAAAACAGGTGAAGCTCGGATGACGGCGGAGTGTCATCCAGCAGCGAGGGATACTTGGGTCACCCAACAGCACTCGATCTTCCAATCGCGTTCGACCATCGAGGCTCCGACGACGTGTAGTTGGAGCATTGGGTTTAAAGGGCGCAACAAGCGAGGGCTCGCGAAAAGCCATCGATTAAAATTTGTTCGTTGGCAGGTGTGGCATATTCGCACGAGGCTTCTCGCAAACTAGGAAACGACACAATGAGTGACAAGAAGGGTGGAGAAGGGTGGACGTGGATGGAGGGTAAGGAGAAAAAGAGGAACGGGAGAGGCTTGAGGAGAAACAAAGACGCTGGAAACTGTTAAACTGTTGCTCCTCACTCGCGGAAGATATTCAAAGGAGAGCACCTGAGATGAGGCGGCTTGAGAGATCTGTTCGTTGATCATTGGATTACCTTCCATTCCATTCGTGATTGAATGAGGATTTAATTTAGAAATTTTAATTGCTGAAGCATTTCTTCATTGCTAAAAAACTGTAATTGTTTTCCTGTTTGTTCTGAAGTTAGATTCTGATCTTTATAGGTAGTTTGAATATAATTGTATGATGAGTGTTATGTTGACTACTGTGGTTTTGGTGATTAATGTTATATTATTTTGCGACACTTTTGACTGTAGCAGAGTTGGGCATTATTCGATTAAATTCTTATTCGAATGATTTCGAATGAGAATTGTGAATAAAATGAAGTTATTGGAGAATAACGTATAGTAATTTGTTATTCGAATAATTTCGCATAAGATTTGCGAATAAAATGAAGTTACTAAAAATTTATTCGAATAAAATATTATTCGTTATTCTCGAATAACTTCATTTTATTCGCAATTCTTATTCGAGATCATTCGAATAAAAACGTATTCCAATAATGCCCAACTGGGGACTGTAGACATTCTAGAGAAGCTTGTTATGATAACATTTGAAATCTTTCTTTAAAAATCTTCAATAAAAATTTCATAGGTATTTTTTTAATGTTTTAGAAATAGTGATCAAAGCAATAATTGGTGTTGGAGGGAACAGGGGGGATTATTAAATTACAAACTATACCAGTTACGCATTCGTTAATCAATTACATAAAGTGATCGTCTTTAAGAAAAAATAGATGTAAGTTTTAGTAAACTGTGGAATATCAATAAAGAAAGACAATACAGACATTCCTTCGAGTGATGAATGGTTATCGCCTTATCCGTCTTCATTGCAAACAAACAATCCAGCGATTTTTAGCACATGTTTAAAACTCACTGTTGCTAAAAAGCAGTTTTTCTACGCCTAAATCTGTCCACAAAAACAAATGAGTGATCCAAAATTACTCTTTGTGGATAAGGCAGTAACGATTCACATTTATTTTAAGAATATTTTTAGGTTTTTTATTTCAGACCATTCTGTCACGAGTTCTGATGACGCCCGCCAAGAGCTCTAATTTTTACAGTGGTACAATGAATGCTGTATATCCAATGCAAAAATTGATAAAATTCAAACAATAATTTTTTTTTGTTATTCAAATATGTAGTAATAAAGTCCAAAAAAGGTTTATTAGAGGAAGTGCAGTATATTTGGAATACCAGTTTGTTTAAGACGAATAAAAAATTACGACAGAGGATGGGAACAAATTAAACTACATAATATCATAGGGAAACTAATAAACTTTCATATTTCTGAAATGTCAGTAAAAATAAAAAACAAAAAGTAACTGAAATTTTGGTTTGATGAAAAATGACAAAAAGTATCAATTTCGTTAAGGTGCAGGTAATTTGGAATACCGATATTCCAATTTACCTTCACTTTATAAACTTAAACAAAACATATAGATACTAAAATTAGTATATTTTATGACGTAATCAGGCTAAGAAATCACAATTAAGGAACAATTTTATGTAGATATCTATAAGACAATATTTACACAAATGCTAAAAATGGTTATATAGGTGACAGACGAAACTGACGCGGTGGTAGCCATTACGCGTGAAACAAAAGCATCGGTAGGCTTTGGAATATTCCAAATTACCTTCACCTTCGGTATTCCGAATTAGCAACATGGCATTGAAACCTAAAATTTCATGTCACACTTTATATTCTCGAAATTATCGCAAAACTGGCACGGAACCATAGAAGGAACATGCAAATGAGTCGATTAAGTGTTTAACACTAAAGTTTCGACATATTTTAACCATGATTGGAACGATTGAATACGCGCTGAAAAAGTTTTGCAGATTGACGTTTGCTTCCTCTGCAGCTTAAGTCGAAAATGTAAAAATTGCGGTTCATCCACAAATGTCATTAGTGAACAGGTCATTAGCCCCTATAATCTACGGTGTTACAAATTAAATAGCGTTAGTAGTTTATTAGATACTTCGGTATTCCAAATTACCAACAGTATTCCAAATATGCTGCACTTCCTCTACTATATGTTGTCCAGTTTCTTTTTTTTAATTCATGAAAGTCACGTATTTTTCCAGTGTTATGACCGGAGGGTACCCTTAATCAATTAATGAAATTCCTTCGAGGCGACAATCACCTATTTCAATCTCATTTCAAGAAAACTTTAGCTACCAGACAGTTGAAACTTTTTTTAACGAAAGTAGGTCCAATGCCAGTACATGCCACACATCGTTCGAATAGAACTTTAATTCCTTGAAAATGAATTATTGCGTAGGTGTTGTACTCGTTTTTCCTTCTTAGTTTTCTTGATTTACTATTTCACCATTTATCGTTTCGATTTAAAACAGACGCTTCCAAGTGTCTCGAACAAAGTTCCATTTTACTATAGGTGAATCACTAACGCAATTCTAAAGGAACAACCTTCCCTTCGAGTTTCTCTAACTGCTACTTGCTCATTTCAGTTTCTGCTGGCTGATCGTGGCAACTAATTTCACGCAATTTAATGTTTGCATAGTCCTTGCCATTAAGTGAAAATCACTTAACAAAGAGATCGAATCAGTGCAATAGTTGTAGACAATTTAATTATTCCTTGATGAAATGTAATGGACCTTTATATTCTTTATGCTTCTTTTTATTTGAAGAAAAAGGTTGTTGAAAAGAAACGCAGATTTTATTGCAGGGACTCGAGGGGTGCCGCTGTAACAGACAGTCTGAAGTCTAAAGTGTTCTGTTATTGTCAGCTAATGTGTTGATACACGTAGAATCGGCTGATAAAATAAAGAAGTGCGGACCAGTGGAGGAATGTTTTGGCAATAAAATTTTGTTCACGATGACCTAAGCACAAATCGTACGCGAATACAGAAGTAAATATAGCCTGAATTTTCGCATCATTCAACACGTGTTTTCGCATTGAACACGTATGTGCATTGATGTTATTTCGGACAAAGAGATTTTTGCAATTTCGTCCGTCATTAATATTGTAATTACTCGATACTTTTTTATAATGAATCGAATGTATGATTATGAATTCTAGAAGAAGATTGGTGATAAAAGAATAAAATTCAATATCATCCAAATTGCTAATTACAAATTGCATAGGTACGTATAGTTATATACGCGATTTCGATTTATTTCACCACATTGATTCGTGATTTTTTCCATCGTCCCATTAAAATAGAGTACAAATTCCATGCTCGACAGAAATGATTTTGAGCTAACTGGCCTTTAGAATAATTTGCATTTTTAAAGAAAGTGGTGGAAACGGGAAACAAAGGAGTTTCGGATTAAATAATGATTTCTGCAAGCCTTTGATGTCAGCGGAGATACAAATTGATCGTTAGGGTAATTAAGCGGCGCAACAGAGTCGCCGTTCTGTCCAATTATTCATGCACCATTGTTATTTATTCCAATTGCACTTCCTTCGCTATTGTTGTATTGATCGAACAAATCCAGAACACCCACTTTCAAATAGTATTTCGCTACGGGATTGTATTCCTGTTTCTATCAAAACTTCTGTCCTATATCACAATGATTGAAGAATATTATTTTACATAATTATAATAGCTGTTTTTGAATATTATTTAAAATTATCATTCTATACTCTTCTGTTTATTACACGCTTCTAGAAGTCTCTAATTGTTTTTTCATATGAATCCTCAACATTTACAATTTACTCTACAATCTATTTCAATGTACTTCGGTGAAAAGCAATGATATATAATACATAATACAATCCAATAATCGTCGTTTCAAGTCACTTATATTTCTACTTACATAAATTTATTTTCATTCAGGAGCAACAGAAGTCTGTTGTAATTAGTAAACTGAAGATATACACTTGGCTAAGGATCATTCAGAGAAATAGCAAATTGAATCAATAACGTGGAATGAAACAATAACAATCTGCATAATCACTGTAACGACGGTGCAATAAAAATCAACCGATAAAAGTCTAATTCGCCTGATCTAAAGCAGGAAACCTTAATCTGAAATCTAATCTAAAACCAGGGTCCCGAAGAAATAGTCCACAGCCGGTTTAATTCGACCTAATCCTGCCAATTAATCTGTTAATTAGGTATTCAGGCGGGAAGCAAATTCCTGTATTTCTTTGCTGGTATCCCTGTTATTTCACAAGTGTGTCCATGCCATAACAAACCAAATTTTCTGGTTCCCATCGCACTAACGAATTTCAATAAACGTATGCGCGCAGACGGTAATGAAGATAATAAATAAAATTCTCCGAGTATAATGGAAATCATGATTCATCAATATTCATTAGCGCCTGATACTTAATTAAATGACCGTAAATCTAATTATATCGAGCTCAATTTTGCAATTACTCTGTCAAAAATTAGGACGCGCTCGCGTTCTGAATACCATCTTTTATTAAAAATATAATTCCGCTTTGTTCTAAACACCGAAATGAATTGGTATACAAAGAAATTTCAATATCCTCTTCTCACCGTGTTTTTCCAAAAAAAAGTAAGCACCCAATGTATGTGCAAAATTTTTCATCCCTTACAATGAGTTCTACCAATCCCCCAAAATTTACACCTATGCAATTTCCTGAAGACGTTAATAGAAAATGTTTACCATCCCCTTCACGGTTACAAATATTCATGTTTCCTTGCAAGGGGATATTAATAACTGTTTTGCCAACGTGAACGAAGGAAGCGACTATAGCTAGAATTAAGGCACGCTGCAGTGGAAAACAACCACATGCCAGTGTTTTATGATTTTAGAGGAAAGCAAGTTTGAAGGAAAAATTATTTTCATGGGAAATACGGTACGAAATTGCAATTATTTTAAACGTTACTTGAATTAGATACCAAATGCCAACTATTATCAAATTTTAGTTGAAAACTTAATTAATTCTTTTTTATTTCGCCACGGATATTGTTTACCGCTATTTTTTAATATTTGTCTTGCGTTATTTTGATTACGATAATTTTTTACCACTTATTTCCGTGTTTGCTTCATATTTATAAATGATTAATTTCTCCACATATCGGAGAAATATGGAGGTGGCGTAATCACACTACATTGCAGGAAGGAATTAATGGTACAAAGGAACGAAAATTCATGCATATTTGGAAATGTGCTTGTTTTCCACTGACAAGGGAAGATCCCGAACCCGAAAATCCAAAAAATTCTGAAACTTTGTGAGTATGCAGGGGATTTCCTCCTGATTACAACGCAATTTTTGTTTGCTGCCCAAATTCACTCGAAGGAGGTGTAATTAACCCCTGAAGATTCGGCTATTTTCCGATTTTGTGTTATAACTCGCGAACTGTAAGATAGAAAAAAATTTCAAAACAAAAGTTACTTCCTTTAATTAGGTCTATCGGAAAATAGCCGGATTTTCAGGGGTCAATTACACCACCTTCGAGTGATTTTGGGCAGCAAACAAAAATTGTGTTGTAATCAGGAGGAAATTTACTACATATTCACAAAATTTCAGAATTCTTTGAATTTCCGGGTTCGGGATGTTCCCTTGTGAGCCCCACGATTCTGAAAATCACTCTCTGTTCTGCGATGCTCGATTCGCTCGAGGACAAATTCACGCGCGAGATCTAAAGCCCGTCGATGTCGGACTCGGTGCTCCGCGAACGTTGCGGTGCACAGTTGTAAAACACCGGTCCCCTCGTAAAAAGAAATCGGAACCGTGCAGAAGGTCTCACGTGTGCCAGGAAGCATCGTAGAGGATCTGTTTTTAGCACGGGACAACAAACCGCTGACCTTCCACGTGCACGGGCTCGTCTATTTTTCTACGGGCGTTACATGCTTTACAACAAAAGCCAAAATCGCGGCATCCCTCTGGCCGAGGCCCGCGCGGCCGGCGCCGAACGAACCCACCGTGCCGAGCCCAGTCCGCGCACGTTTCATTCGCGGCAAGTCCGTCATTCCGCTCCCTCCGCGCGGCCAATATTCTTCGGCCACTATGCAAATCTTTATCGGTGCTTATATCCCGTTATTTTCAGGCTGGCAATTCGCCAGTACTTTCTGTTCGCCGTTATGCCTCTTGAAAGACAGATGCGGTATACGACCGAGCTTGATTTACGTTTGACATTTTCGAATACGTCCGGATACAGCGATGTCTCGCGTCTTTGTGCCGCTAACTCGTGATACGGGCGACGGAGTGAGTTACGCTAGGCAGCACGCTTCGGAAAGGTTAATCGAAACTTGGTTTATGAATCCTGTATAGAAGTGGAAAAATATACCTAGGGAAGGCACGTGGCAAGCAACGTCGCATCTCGCGCGTTTCATTGTAGGGTGAACTTGCCTAAATCGTACCCCTTAAGAACAAATGCTTATTACATGAAAAATAACAGGGAAAATGAAATAAAATTAGTGGTAATCAACTCTTTATTAACAGAATAAACAGTTTTATAAACTCAAGCAGCAAAAAATAATCAACTTCTGTTCATGAAAACGATTTATTTTTAATATGGAAAAAGTACGATTTAGGATTAATGTTCCTAAATCGTATCACACTTATCCTAATTCGTACTTTCAAATTTAATTACTACAATCTTCGCGTACATATTCAAAAGTAATTCTATCTATTCCCGCGCAAAGCTCGTGTACCCAGATTTTGTACTGCGTGCATTGTATCATATTTTCCTGTCTATTTTCTTGACACAATTTACAAAGCCAGCTTTCATTTTCATCGATTTTCTTCTTCTTCTTTTCTTCCTTTTGTGTATTTGTTTTGGCGGTATTCTTCCTCTTACGAGTTTTCTTTGCTGTTATGGTTTATCTGGTTATGATTTTATTTTCTGCCTCATGCAATTTTTTTTCTAGATTGTTTTTTATGTTCGTAGCAGTACGATTTAAGCTTGCACACAGTGATACAAAATAGACACACAGGTCAATTTGAATTCAAATCTAAGGCGCTAAAATATAGGGCACTGTTCGTTGATGTTAAAACAATAAATAAACTTGAAAATTGGCGTAGTTTCACATAGAAATTTGTTTCACTGGTGCTCACAAATAGTAATTGCATAAAATCCTTAATAATCATGGCAAAATTTTAGGTAATAGTACCCTAAGGACTTATCTGTTTTATATTTTTTTTTGTGGAATGACGGCATGGTGACGCGGCTTTTTAATGGCATATGGCTAACTGTTGTATACAGTTTCTACCGATAGGGGCGATTGTGACTGTCTTGGGTAAAAAGAAACAGCGGGGGTACGATTTAGGCGCAGGTACAAATTAGACAAGTTTACCCTACAGAGTGATTCATATGCGCCGGTGATTATGAAAGTGGTGTAAGTCAGAAAACCCCAAAAATTGAGATTTCTCTTATTATATGTTGTATTGAATTATATTTCAATTTTATGAAAAATTGTTGCAAAATAGCCGTCAAGTAAGCAATGAAATTGTAACGTCACTTACATAAGGAGCCACGTCAATTTCACGTTCATTTCGATAGTGGAATAAGTCATTTGTACTCTGTAAGTAATTTGTGAGAAAATAAATAGTTACGTATTTTTGTATTATGTATTAACCTTAGATGTGGGCAAAAAAAGAAAAAAGACCACTTCATTCTGCTGAAAATATCAAGAAAATTAGGAGAAGTAGTCGTAAAGAACAGATTACTGAAAATGGTAAAGTTGTCAGTGGCAAAGTATTCGAAAATAAAAATTGCTTTTGTTCCAAAAAAATGTTTGAATTTATTAAGTTGCGAAGATCGAGAAACTACGTTTCAGCACTTTTTGAATTCGGGAGACATTCAAAGGTTTAAAGAACACAGTTTTGTACAAGTTACTTTGACATTACAACAGCATGGTATAACATTTTCTGCAACAATGGAAAAATATTTTTTAATACGCCCAAACGCAACAGTCTATATATCTCGAAACAAAAAATACATGACTTACACCACTTTCATAATCACCGGCATATATGTAGGTGGTAAAATCGAGTGGGTTGTGATTCAATGTGAAAAAGCGTATACTGGTTTCATACGAGCCTTCGGTTTGGAGAAAAGTCATTTTGGAAATTTGACGAGCATGCGTAACTACATTTGAAAGCGATTTTCTCGGAAACTAAGCATAGTTCGAGAATGAAGGAGGTTTGCAGGAACTTTCCACTTAATTTCCAGTTGTACATACATTCTGTTCTTTATTCTCTATAAGATAAATGCTCCGGAGAGTGGCCCAAGTTTACGTGGTTGACAACCATTCGATGAACACTTCTACGCAATATTCCGTGAATATGGTGCTAAGGCAAAGCCACATCGTAGGGTCTGCCCCAAGTACCTACCTAGTAACGCATCCATGAAATATTGTAAAAGTACTCACGAAATGAACGCAAAATTGCATATGCGAACTTGGATCATTCACTGTGTATTTGCGTGTTAGAATTTATTACCATATTTATTACTATATCCTGTCAGTAGGTAACTACTAATTATTAAATAGTTAGGTTTACACGTACTACATTAATACAATTAATCTATTTCTCAGCTCCGTTAGTACCTCATTTTGTGCATAGAAATGATTATCGCACATTCCCTTCGTTTCCTCAGCATTACCGGCAATTTAATTAGTAAGATTCGCTACTTGGACTAACACAGACAGACACGAGACTTCGATCCAGCTCCCAACGAATGATTAACCCGCCAGTAATTATGCGTGTTTGCGCGGACCGTGTTATTTCCTTCCTATGAATATTCGTACCGTGAACACGGTACGAATGTGGGTCATGCGAATAACCTTTCGAACTGATAGCAACCGTGGTCCCTCAAAATCGATTGCACCCCTATTAAGAACAGATGAACCCAGATTTGAAATCGTGTGTCTTGAAATTCGCGGAGTTTCCAGTGTGTATTATTAGTATTATTACGAGTTTATTAGGCGTTCGAAATGAGAATGCAGTAGTGTTATAGGAAATATTATGAGCGCAATAGCGAGGTACAGCCACGAGCTGATATAATGCCTAACCATGTGACCATTTACGCGTAACAGGATTGACTTCAATGCCTTCTTAGACGAAGTTTCTAATGGAGCACTGCTGCGTTAAATATTTCAATGAAATATCCTAAGAATAATATCAGCAATGCCAAATGCAGTGGAATTAGAGAGAGTAGAGTGTAGCAATGTAGCAATATTAAAGTGAGGGACCAAACAACTAAATGGCCCCGCTTTTTCGTCGTTCAAATATGCCCTTCTGCAAGAAAAATTAACCACCAATTTACGTCTGCAAATCTTATAATTGTATTGAATTCTAATTGGAATTCTTGGAAAATTTTTGTAGTTCGTTCAATGTGCTCCTATTTGTTCTTCCCAGGATAAATTATCCATTTCGATTCAAAGAAAATTAAAACCGTTATGCGCTATACGTTTAACGCGAATGGCGCACAGAGGAGTCGATACAGAAGTTCGCCATCGCATTCAAGGCATCCTCGATCCCGTTTCTTTTTATTGAGGGATTCATCGTTCCCATCCATCGACGCGATGCATTTTACCGAGCAAGGTGCAGGCGAGATCCCGGTTAACAAAGGATACGCCATCAAATCAAACACGACCGAAAGTCAAATATACACTGCAGTTAAAAGCACCGGAGATACAAGTCCTGGGGGGAAGCTTTAGTTGCAGCTAAAATATGTGTGCCGAACACTTGACTTTCGACACCGCGGGACTCTTCGTTCAAGTCCAATAAGGGACCAATTTACGCGCTCGATCGTCAATCACCACTTTTTCTCTCAATTATCGAGTGTGCCCTAAAAGTTTATCATA
Source organism: Andrena bucephala (assembly GCA_947577245.1). Taxonomy (NCBI): domain Eukaryota; kingdom Metazoa; phylum Arthropoda; class Insecta; order Hymenoptera; family Andrenidae; genus Andrena; species Andrena bucephala. The sequence continues at coordinate 26,457,622 of OX387717.1, read as the reverse complement.
AGGTGTGCCGGTGATTATGAAAATGGTGTAGGTCATGTATTTTTGTTTCGAGATATTTAGACTGTTGCGTTCGGGCGTATTAAAAAATATTTTTCATGATTGAACACAATGTTTCACAGTGCATATATGCTCTTCTAACCAGAGCGTTGGTGCGGAGCTTGGAGCTGGAGCGCGGAGCAGTGGAGCAATGGGGTTTTGCCCGGAGCACAGAAAATTGTACTGTTCCACTGCTCCAATTTTTTTTTATTATTTGAATTTTCTTTCATTTTATAAGAGCAGATGGATGAAATGTTTTTAATAAATACCAATTCTCAATTTTTCATCATTGTAAAAATATTATATCGTAGGGCCGCGCAGCTCGGTGTTAAGGAGGCTTTCTTTGCTCGAAAATTCAGCATTGTTTATGAATTTTTTTGTATGTGAAAATGAAAAGCTAGAAAGATGGGGTTTGATGTATATGAAATATCACTGTTTGAAAGTATTAAAAGAATTTTTATTTAAAATAAAGGAGCTGGAGCAAGTATTTTGATGTCGGAACGGAGCAGGAGTGGAACAAATAAAAAATTGGTCTGCTCCAATCCCCTGCTCCTAACGCCAAAGTTATTTATCATTGTAAAATTTTATGAGTACCTTGTACGAAAATGTGTTCCTTGAAACTTCGAATGACTCACACCGCTTTCAAAATTAATAGTATATCCTAATCGGTCACTTACGATAACGGAAAATAATGAATTTTATGAACAAAAAAGTTTGAAAGAAACATATTTATTTATGTATGTTACAATTCTTCTTCGACAACGAAATTTTAATTTCTGATATTTTAAGGGTTTTAAAATATTCGTGATGAATTGGTGGAATTCAAGGTAGTATGTCCATCATGTCGTTATACTTTTGCTTCATCACTGGCCTTGTAATTGCATATAATGGAGGTAATTTTTTTTCATGTCATTGCTACTTGACGGCTATTTTTAAAAAATTATTTTATAATATTGAAATATAAGAAATCTTAATATTTGGGATTTTTTTACTTACACTACTTTCATAATTACCGGCACAGGTAAATGCTCCTACAGTGGTGGTCAAACGGAAGTTTGAAATTCATATTTCTGCATGTCTGCATAAGAAATTTAATGCTACGTGAGTAGCAATCCTAAGAAGTTGAACTAATGCTTCAGAATATATAACTGTGGTAGTATCCATATTAAAAAACATGAGAGAACGAAGAAAACTCGTGAAATTATAATACAAGTCAGTTAGTTTAAATGTGCAAGCCTTAAAGTATTGCTTTGTAATTTTGTATCGCACATCTTTTCTAATTAAATATTCCTGTTTTCACTTGGGAAAACGGTAGCGCCCAGGCGGTACGTCTAAAGTTAATTAAAGGATACCAGAAAACCTTGAAACTCTCTTCCCCACGTTCGCTCCATATTTTATAAGAAACAAAGAAAATGTTTCCTCTGTGCAATTATTGTACTACCATCCATGCTGCATTTCAATTCCACTCTTTTCCTCCTTGCAAGAAAGTAAAGTAATCATTGCGACAAAGTTCAAAAATATATTTCGTGACGATGTTATCCTCATAGAATATTTCTCGCGATTTAGTGAAATAAATTAGTCATGTGTCACATAAAATGGCGACAAATTGAATTGCTGAACGTGAGAGAAGGTCGTTAAACCCGCGCAGGAGTCTTAAATCTTCCCAAAACACGCAAAATGCTTTTGTTATTTTCGTGCATCTCTATCAGCCATCGACCTAACCGAGCGTTTATGTTAGTATCCAAGGGATCGATTAGATCTCCGACCTGCTTCTTATACCCGACAGAAAGGGACGTCGCGTGAAAGAGCCTGCTAAGGAAAGAATAAGAAAAGGAGGGTACATTTGCTCGACGAAAGGCAATTTCATCCCCCGGTTGCAGCAAAATCGCTACTGGGACGTGGCCATTAAACAACGTTGCAAATGCGAACGCTGGCTTACCCTGGAGATGGGGAAATTGAGGGAAAGAGGTGGAAGGAGGCAGTGGATCTTAGTGCGACCACTGTCGTTATGAGATGTACGCAGTTTCTTCTTCAAAATATATGAAACCTAATCAGTAGCGCATCCGGGGGGGGGGGGCACCCTCAAAGAAAAAGGAAAAGGGAGATTAATATAACCGCGTCTGAAGTAATTCAAGAGCTTTGTAAAAATAAATTTTTATAATCACTGTAATGAATTTTATTGAATTTACATTAAACATAATTTTATCCCTTCAATTACGGCTCCTCCCAAGGTTAAATCCTGAGTGCACTACTGCACCTAATCGGTTTTGTGGAGACGACATCCCAAGAATATTTCCCGGAAGAACAGTAATAGCTCGTAATATTATAAAAGAAACTAGCATTACTTGGAATAATTAGATGACGTTTTTATAATAGTTTTGAAGGAAGATCCACAGATGGGAGATGAAAAAAGGAGCGTTCAAAATTCAGAATCAAAGTTTCTTCGATCTTTGGATTTTTGTACAACCCAGAGTAATATCGAAATTAAAACAGTTGGGGAGTTATTGAATTTCCAGATGTAAAGCGATTTTTGCCAGGAATTAAAAAAAGTGATTTTTGAAGGAACACCTAAACCAGACTTAACCCAGAAGTAACAGTGTAAGTAGTATGATAGGTCTTCAAGTATGATAATGGAAAAGCGGCAAATTTAATTTCAACCCTTTCAGGGAAGTTTAATTTGTATTATTGAGCTTGATATCCACATTGTTTTTGCACATTCGTCGAATCGAAATCCACAAACGTAACCTGTTGCGAGAACCCTAGGCGTACTACACGAGTATCGTATATACAAACGCCGACCTGTAGGACCAATCCAGCCTCCGATCGGCTGGCAAACAGAGACGCAATATCGAATCCCACGAAGATTCGTATTAAGGCGAATTTGTTCCCTGGCTGATATTTGTAACATAAACCTTATTACATGATAGTGGAAATATAAATGACAATTTTCATTTTCCTTTTCTGAACCTACCAAAGGGTTATCACGTTAACAAATATACAAATAAAACTGTATAAATTCCACGAAGCTTCAGCGAAATCTGACAAACACCACCCCACGTTCTTCTGAAATTATTTTTCCTCAGACACACGACCCCACGACCCCCAATAAATTTATCATCGATTTCAACAGAACGTTATAATGGCCAACGTTGTACGTTGCCCCTCGTCGTACACTATTTCGTAAAGTGAGTATCGATTACCAGAGAATTAAGAAACACTAAAATCTCCGGAACATCGCGGCATTCAAGTTTCTATTTCCCCGAGCACCGAGAGGTAAAAGGGGGGAAGCCAACGATGGTACCCAGGTACTGCGTCGCACATAGCCACCCATGCAGTCAGAGTTCCATCGCGGAACGCCGATAACGTCAACGATCTCCGAGCAACGACAGGAGCATTGCATTATTCAGTCCACCCGTTTATATCCGTTATCAAATTACATCACCCGTTCCACCCCCTCCAAAAGATCCAAGTCACGGAATCTCTCTGCGTGCACAATTCGACGAACGATCTTTCGAAGTCCCCTGGACTGTCATAAAGACAAAAAAAAAAGGGGGGGGGGAAAGAAGAAGCCGGTAGCGAGCCAAAGAAGCTAGGCGCCTAGTAGGCGGCTGGGCCCCGTGAACTACGCCACCCTGGGCTGGCAACGAGCGAGCCAAAACGGAAGCGTAAAGCGTAGAAAATCTCGGCGTACCTGATTTCTGTCGAGCTTCAGACTTTCACGAACAAGGTGCTGCTCCTGCCGACGCTTCACGCCATGGAGCTTCTCTCCGGGATGCTTCCACTGGCGATCCACAACCACGGGGAACGATCTCCTCTCCTCCCCCTGCTGGTGGAAGCCTATTTCCAGAGAACCGGTCCACTCCGATCGTTACATTTTCGCGGGGCGCAAACGGCCTAGTCCTGCCCTTCGCCCTCGGACGGGGTAGGTGGGTTCCTCCGGGGTACGGCACGTATGTTGGCCCGGCCGGACGCGAACAGGGCCCCCGCTCTATTCCCCCTATTTTTTTTTTTTTTTATTTTCTCCGGTCTTTTCTTTTTTTTTCGTCCGGCTTCGACGGGGCGCGCACGCTTCACCACGGATGCTCGTCGACGAGTAAAAGCCCAAGCGAGCGCAGAGCCGACGGAGCCAGGACGCGCCTTCCCGCAAGCACCGCGCAAGCTCGGATTATTGCGTGCGATATCCAGTCTCCATGGGTCGCGTTAAGGGTCGTCCATCCTCGGCTACGCTCGGCCGCCAATGGTGAACACGACCCCGTCGAGGCTACCGGTGCTCCGAGGGGGGCGCGGGGCGGGTCGCGCGGTGTGTTATGGTTACAGCTGAAAGGGAGAGAAAAGGCATCGGGCAAAGGTGAACGATACCGCCCCGCGTCTATTTCTTTTGTCACGGTTTTCTTTTTTTTAGTTTTTTTTTTTTAGGACGTGCCGATGCACGATAACGCGATTTTTGTGAGTCATATGGATAGTGCTGGGGCGAGCTCGGTGCAGTGGAACCGCGTATCGTGTTTGCCGGAGTACATACAGTGTTCTGTTATATAGCTGAATGTGCCTGCGATCACCTTGTTCTTCGATCAATTTTTTTACGGACACGCACGATGATGGGAATTCCATACTCTCTTGAATTTACTTTCCGCCAGAACTGTGTACGGTATTTTCGTAAACACGTGGGAGCTTCTACTTTCAATTTTTGGCTGAATATTAATTTCTCACACTGCTTCTTGCTGATGATGATACTTGAAATGTGTTGTTATGTACTGAACGTTTTATGAAATCATCGTGTTTCTGTTTCTACGTAGAGGGGATTTAATTGCACGGGGTAAGACAGTTTAATAATTTTATAAATTCGTATGTTATAAATTTGTATTTATCATATTTAAATGTTATAAATACATATGTTATTATTATTATATATTGTAGTAAGTTATATAAATCCTTACTAATATATAAAAGTGAAACGTTGCCGGTTTGTTTGTCCTTCTTTCACGCCTGAACGGCTGAACGGATTTCAATGAAATTTGGAATATACATTAAATACGTCCTAGATTAATTATAGGCTATTTATAAATCCCTGTTTTCCTTAATTAAAAGGTTTGATCTAGCATTTCGAAACATCCGAGAAAACTGAAGTTTTATTATTTTCTTTGTACCGTCTTTGTAAAAACATAAACAAATTAGATTGTTTCTAAATTTCTACGAAACACGTAGGCTTTTCTAACTTTACTTAAAAGGTAAAAGATGTGTGGAACTTCAAAAATTTCAACATTTCTTGGAAAACGGTAAAATGATAAATAGGACATTTTAACTAAGAAGAGCAGAAATGTGCTATCTAAAATAATAAATAATAATAATAATAATTCCCGGGTGGAACCGAGTAACGAGTCAGCTAGTAGTGTATATATTTTGTGAAAAATTTCGAATACGTAGAGTGCCGCGTAAGTAAGCTCAATTTAAGGCGAGTGGGGAACGGGCAACGTTCTTGAGACAATCCACGAAGTGAGACCAATTTCTATTTGTATGGCCTGGCATACAGAAATTGTATAAATATGAGCTTCTTTCCCTCGCAAATCAATTCTGCACTTCAGTCAACGAAGCTGCATTACAGCTGATTATCCGTGTGCGTAACTCCACTCGCCTCTACAATCTCTCCACCACAAAGTACCATTTTCTAACTTTTAACTCTACAATTTAAAAGCTAAAGATACTAACTAACCCGCTTCAATAATTACTTGAATATTATTTTTGATAGACAGCATGCCTTTACCAACCTAACACGACGAAAGTAATAATAAATATACTGCTAATAAAAACATTAGTATGAATCATCGTAATTTCGTAATTCATATTTGAATTAGCTTCCTTCGATATTATCGATAGAGTTTGCTAGTTATCGATATGTGTCGTATCGTTGTTTGCAAACTCGCAATGTATCGCCCCCTTTTGGAATCGAACTTGCCGGTATCGATAGTCGACAGTCCAGTGCAGCGCATTCATAATTTGCGGGAAAAACAGTGGAAAACTAATCGCGAATGTCAAATTAACGAAATTGTTGTAAAGTAACACGTGCGTGGAACGACAGTTCTTTTATTTTACTGCCAAGTATGGCTGAAATCAACAATCTACCAACTATAGTAAGTAGTGAAACTTGATTAACCGCGTGCTTTAAATTAAAACTTAACCTACATTTTCGTCATTTGATCTCGTAGAAAATCATTTTCTAACTACCGAAAAATCTTCACGAATCCAGAGCGGTATAATATTTCAATAATTTTTCGTAATATTTCATCTTTTCGTATAAACCCCGATGAAGTGATCGTAATATTTACAAAATTAAAGCATTTACGTTTACGTATTATTATTCTTTTGAATGTTAAAATACAATTGGTCATTTTACTTCTTAATTGAATATTGTGTACAAGGTAATATATTAACAACATTTTTCATTTGTAGGATATTCCGAATGTCCCTAAAAATTCAGGTATCGCCGCCAGTTGGGTAAATAGTAGTAAGATCAGTATACACACAGGCAAAATATTAGATGAAAAACACAACGTGAGACACGACCCAGCGATACACATTTTGAAGCCAGAAGTAATCTTATTTTCACCACAATTACGTAAACTTGTGAATGAGAGTAACGGCGTCTTTTTATCCATTCAAAAAATCAAATCATCGCCTGGCGATGTTAGGCCGGAACTACTGAAACACAGCAAACAATATCGATCGACCTTGAGAGCTTGCATAGAAAGCTTGCAGGACATACTTGGGAAATCGTTGTCTGACAAAAAAGAGTCCTTAGAGAATTTTCTCACCATCTTTTATCAAATAGAATGCATATGGCACTTAACTGAAATTCTTTATGTGGATGTAGTGCCAGGTAATTATTTTTCCAATAACTATTTATGAAAAGTAAGAAATACATAAATTCGAATTGTGCCATTGCTTCCATCAATTAAATATTTAATAAAATTAATTTTGGAACTGTATTAATCTGTACCGTTGTAAACCTAGGTGATGTAGTTTTGCCACAGTTGCTAGAATGGATTAAATTTCATTTCCCGTCTAGAGAAGGCATGGCAATGGACATATTAAATCAAAAAGCAATCGGCGCCGATTTAACGTTCACGTATTATTGGGAAGCAGTAATAGGCTGCGCGCTACACGGGAAGTTAGAACTAGTGCGAGGTCTTTTAGCATTACACAGTAAAGCAGATCACCCGGCTTTTAGAATGGCAGAATATATTCTTAAAACTATGCCTGTGTACAACGTATACGGTGGTTATTCCGTAAACGAATTTACCGTGCGTTGGAAGCATTGGCAGTTGGAACTATCTTTAAATCTAGATAGTAAAGCTTTCATTGTTGACGACAATTTAGAAATGATTATGAAGGTATTACACCAATACCACACGTGCAAATTTAATAAAATAATGTCATATAGTTTGAATCATTAAAAACATTTAATACAGTTAATTGCAGGAGAGGAAGACGTACTGTGGCAATGCGCATCGTATACGGACGCTTGGTACGAATTATTGGCGGCGAAATTATTTTACACATCCCCGTGCTGCAAGCAACCCGAGCTCTCGCAGCATGCGAACAGCATGTCCAAAAGGTGGCATGCTAATAGGCCCTCCGACAACGCGATACGTGCACTAATGGAGAGCCACTTGCACCAAGTTATTAAAGAAATACAGTATATGGGCGACAATGGATGGTTCGCAGCGCATTTAGTGGACTTACTTTATACTTGCGGGAGACTTAAAGTGCTAGACAAAGATCAGATCGAGTGAGTAATTTGATAGCGAGGGATATAAATGGTAAATGATATTAGAGAAAATAGAAATGATGTCGAAGTAACGTTTGCTTTTACATCAGAGTCACTAGTCAACTTCACGAGTCTCTGATATTGGAATATGGCAATACACTGATGGGGCATCATTCTTTGTGGCAATGCGGCGCGAGTTATTTGATACATTGTCCAATTCAAGGCTTAGCTAGGCTAGAGATACTGTTACAGTCATTGCCAATGGTATCAGAAGCGAGGGTAAACAAGATTATGGACATAGCCCGTGACAATAACATGGATCATGTTGGTTGGTATAATCTTCTATCCGTAACCCCACAAGGCCCACTAAATCTTTAAAAAATTCTTTCCCTTTTTAAGTTGTTAGCATATGTAAAATCCAGGGAGTAAAATGTATAAAACGAGGAAGACTCGGTAATGCGCTAGCATGGGCATTAAAAGCGCAAGATAGTGGTTTCATAACATATATCGCTGATCAATTTCTGAAAGAATACGCAGAAAGTGGAAGACTGGAATGTCGCGATCTATTAGAAAATTTAGGCTTTTGTATGATGGCAAGTGACAGACTCACATTTTTAGGTAAATCAATTTCAAAGTACGAGAGATAGAATTCAATTTTCCCGTACAATATCTTCCGTTGACTTTAATTACATTTTCAAATTAGGAAAATACTGCGAGTTTCATCAAATGTACGGAATCGGAGAGTTTAAAGAAGCAGCGAGCTTACTAGTGTCCCTTTTAGTTTCAAACTTAACGCCGAAATAGTAAGTAGAGCACAGATGTCAGCATTGTCGTTTTAAATCGAAAGAAACCGTTTTGTAAACGATTTCGTTTTCAGCTTCTGGTCGATTCTTCTGTCAGATGCTATTCCGCTATTGGAAGCCAAAGAGGTGATTCTGTCTTCCAGCGATTGTTTCGAGCTATTGCGTTGCGTAGAAGCGCACGGAGACGACCCGAAATTTCAAGATGAAATCGAAATCTTCCGGCTAGCGGTCGCTAGAAACTTAGCCCGATCGTTGAGCCTCGAAGGCTGCCAAGTGGAACATTAGAAAGTTGATTAACATTTGTTATGTAAAAGTTTTCTAATTTTTTTAATTAAAATAGACTTCCACGTCCAAGCTTTGTTTTCATCGAATTTTTATCGAAGAAGATCATGCATATATTTGAAACACTTTATTACAGTTACAAAATGAAGAACATAACAGTTTATTTAAGCAAACTCAATAGTGTTTGTATTATTACAACAGAAATATTTAGAAACGTTTAATTCGCTATTATAGCTCCGCATAAAAATTTGCTGGTTTTCGCGAATTTGATATTCGGATCAAGGCCTGTTCCCGCTTATGATTAATCTGAATAGCGTAAAATTGATCTTAAACGAAACTCGTGTGACACATGCAAAAATTAGAATTAAATTAAAATATTCTGTAAATAATGCGTTGCATGAACTATTTTCGCAAATTAAAGATTTAAAAATCTTCAATACTATTCCTTTTGATAATGACTAAACTCCATCAAATTATTTTCAATGTTATTCTGTTTCTATCTTTTTTTTATAAATAGTATAATGTTCAGTGATATGTAAATATTCCAGCAAAAAAAAAGAGAAAATAATTTCAAGCGTGTAAATTTTACGATAGCTCGTAATTCGAAACATGAAACCGAACAAAAACTTTCAATTGCAGTAACAGTGACAGCATGCTAATAGATGCGCGATGCATGTAACGCAGTCAATTGACGGGAAAGGTCAGTAATTGTATTACGTACTGTCAAATATAATACTGTTTATTTAAATCGATCCGATGTGTACTGATGCGGAAAATCGTGTCTAAAGGTGCGTACAGTCGATAAAGAGAACTGACAAAATGGCGATCGCAGAGTGTTATGTTTAGTGTCGCGCTCGTTTCTCATTGCGAAAGTCATCGTGACAATCGAGCCGCTGTCCTCTCGGTGCAAGAAGAGAGCCGAGAGATTATGGAAAAGAGATTTCCGTGTGCACAGTGAGAAGCGGGAAATTTTTCGAAATCGATTGGACATGATATTCGCGATACGTTATTCGATCGTACTCCAATTGATGTACGCATTTACACATACGCGAGACTTTCGTGTTTGTGCGCTCTGGACTTTAAATCGTAAATATAACGCTTTAATGGAATGACAGGAGGAGAGTGACAGTGGTAGCGAAATAATAACAGAAATTATTTTGGGAAAACTGTGTTTCAAACGTAATACATTTTTAATGCCAGAATAAATGAGCGAAATCGAAATTCCACAAATGTATATAAACGATTTTAAATGTTCAACTTCCACTTTAGATACATTGGACGTATCTAAATTCACAAGTAATTGTAAGATCTTTTGTACAATAAATTGCGATGAACGTCGAATGTTCAATTTCGAGCAGATACGAAGTAAAACATCGTACGCAAAGTATCGTAGAGAGGAATACATCCAGAATGTGAATAGGTAATTGGGAACCAAAAGGATTTACAGTTACAACTTGTAAGTATATAAACGCTTTAATGTCTTTATAATTAAAATATATTGGAGTGAATACAGAAGAGCAAATATTTATAGTTCGCATCATGGAGGATTACACTCCTATCGACGAAGACTTTCCTGGCCGACTACTGCATCAAGCTGCTCTGTGGGATAATGCGGAGTTGCTGGAAGATCTTCTGCGAGGAGAGCACGCACAATACACGAACAGTCAAGACTCGTGGGGTAGGACGCCGTTACACGCCGCAGCTATCACAGAGAATTCGAGGTGTTTGGATGTATTGTTGTCTGCCGGTGCCAATCCGAACACACCGTGCGGGCCGAGAGGCAACTATCGGACGCCGTTACACATTTGCGCAGAACACGGTAATTGTTCCAACATTGAGAAACTCTTGGAATATAACGCTGATCTAACGATCCAAGACAGTAACGGTCAGAAGCCATTAGACATAGCTGAAATAAATAAACAGGACATGTGCATAAATTTGCTTAAATTGGCAGCAGAGAAATATGAATTGGCGAAACTTGCGACGCATGCTTCTTTACGCGCGACTTGCATTCAGGGGGATACTGTGGCAACTAGGAGCATCATTCAAGGCCTCACCGCTAACACTGAGTGCATCGTTAACATGGCACCGAACGGCGCGAATACTCTGCTCTTCATAGCATGTGAAATGGGTCACAGAGACATAGTTCGTTTGCTTCTAGATCACGGTGCAGATTGCAGAATACATCCTGTTACTAAATACTGTCCGTTGTATATAGCTTGTTATAACGGTAAAGTGGAAATTGTGGAACTGCTGCTCCGAAATTTTCCGAAACAAGTGCAGTCCTCGACGGTAGAGAAATGGTTACCGATTCACGCCGCAGCTATAAACGGCCACCATTTGGTCGTCGATTTGCTGTTAAAATTTGAATATCCCCAACATACGTATCAGCGTTATAAAGACTCGTCCGGGGAATATGAGCATGAGATGCCATTCGATATTAATATTCAGGATGTTACGGGGCAAAATGTCCTTTACATATCTAGCATGTTGGGGAATGTTAGAATCGTAGAATTGCTATTAAATTACAGAGTGAAAGCGAAGAAAATCAAAGAGGAGGACATGGGAGTCGCGCAGCCACTTCCTATGTCGAAAAGAAAGATTTCAAGCGGAATCCAGAGATTAATGTCTAGTTTAAACTTTAGGAGTAAAGCGTTTGATAAAAAAGACGACAATATGATATGCCCAGTAAATCTAGATTTGTATTGCAACAACGCTGCTGAAACCGCTTTACACGCCGCGGTGAGAGGGCAGCACACAGAAGTCGTTACCGCTTTGCTATTAGCAGGTGCTGATCCCAACGTACCAGTAAAAGTTCCTTACGATCAAAACGATCCAGAAAGCAGCTACTCCAGCGCATTAATTATGTCTTGCCAGCAACGTGACATAAAAATCGCAGATCTTTTATTGAAGCATGGTGCTGTGGATAATACGTGCAAGGCAATCAAAATTGCCGCACAAAATCGGGACGAGCCGTTGACGGCGAAGCTTCTGTCCATAAAAGCTTACCCCGACTCGGAATACAAGATCAACAAGAAAGCTATGACCGAATGTACTCAAACCTCTCATTTCTCTGCGCTGTCTTCGTTTGGTAATGTTACATACTCGACGTTATTTCCAAATACTCCTACAATGATAAACTGGCACGATCAGCAGTGTCATCTCTCGCAAATCCGATCTCAATGGCTGATCGATGCCGTGCTGCACGTTAATAAAAAGCTGAGTGCCAAGAACAATGATCTGGTGTTGTACGCTATCACGAGGGTAGATATCTCGCATAATTCTATTACCTCGATACCAAACACTGTGTTTTATCTACAAAGTCTACGGTACCTAAATATGGCTCAGAATAAATTAGATACTCTATCGGCCGAGCCGAGAAATCCCAAGGACAAATTGTGTCCGGTTCTAGAAGAGATGTACCTCCAAGACAATCGATTGGAGCAATTGCCAGAATTTATAATGAATCTACCAACCTTGGAGATTATGGATGTTTCGAATAATAAGCTGCAGTGTCTTCCAGACAATTTATGGCGTGCGCCGAAGTTAAAGGAATTGAACGCGTCGTTTAATTTATTGAAGGATTTGCCTAGTCAAGTGTCTCAAAATATTTTACGAAAATCTCATCGGGATGACTCTCTAAATAATAGTCCAAGTAATCGTAGTTTAGCATCGCAGCTCGCTATTTCGCGCGACGACTCGATGGAGTTCGACTCTTTCACCAAAATAGCAAATGCACAAATTATCGAAATGGATCGCCCTCACGTTTGGACCAGATCGGTCCAAGTTTCCGAGAAGGTTTCAGACGACAATGAAGGCGGAGCAAGATCTGTATTGACATCCTTGAACTTGGCGCACAACTTGTTTAATAGTATTCCAGTGGCATTGCCGTGCTTGGCTGTTAATTTGGTAAGGTTGAACATGGCTTATAATTCTCTTAGAACTATGAGTCACATAACATCCTATCCTGCGAGTTTGAAGCAATTAGATCTGTCTAATAATCAAATTTCTCGATGGCCCAGTCTACCACCATTGGATGGTACCGATTTAATGGAAGAAGCAAACACAGCATGCTACTGTCCTACTACAAATGTACAATCTCCGATAGGCCCGGGCAGTAATAGGCAGACAGCAACCTCTTTGCGCGATGTAGTTCTCATGTCAGTTTGTACGCACAGACGTCACTTGAGGTTGGAAAATTTGAGAACGCTGATTCTTGCTAACAATTCGCTGAACAGAATTCAATTAACTTCAATCGACGACGGAGAAATGCCAACATTAGAAGAGGAGAGCGTGGACAAAGACACGAAAATAATTTATTCTGGCTCTAAATCGTACCTACTGTTCCCTAACGTCAGCATGCTTGACGTAAGCAATAATAAATTAAAAGAAATCCCGCATAACATTTACGAACTCGGTAATCTCTCTGTTTTAAATATAAGTGGCAACCCAGACATTATCGAGCTACCGCCACAAATGGGGTTATTGTCTCGTTTATGGAATTTAAATACTCAAGGTTGCAGATTGCAGGACCCGTTAAGGACTATGATCGAATCAAAGAAGTATAAAACAATGGATGTTATTGGGTACTTGAAGTCAATTCTAGAGGATGCTAAACCTTATGCTCGGCTGAAGTTGATGATTGTAGGGATTCAAGGTATTGGTAAAACAAGTTTGTTGGAACAATTAAGGCAAGAAGGCGAAGTGCCGAACAAGAAGAAAGCTTCGGAGCATTGGGCGAAAAGAATGGGTAATAAGAATATCAATGCAAAGACTGCAAGAGGGACGACGATATCTACTGTTGGCGTTGATATCGGAGATTGGGTTTACGAGAAGAAAGTAAGGGGCCATTCATCCCACGGATCAGTTTACTTTAGAACATGGGACTTTGGTGGACAAAGAGAATACTATGCGACGCATCAGTATTTCCTATCCAAGCGTAGCCTATATTTAGTTGTATGGAGAATTACAGACGGTTTTAAGGGTGTCTCTGAGATATTTCAATGGTTGGTAAATATTCAAAGCAGAGCGCCCAATTCTCCAGTAATTATTGTTGGTACTCATTATGATTGTTCATACGAGCATAGCGAGGCTTTACAACAATACATTCGCGATAAGTTTATAAATGTCGTGGATGCTGAGAAGTGTGGTTTGCCGAAAGTAATGGAAACTATTGAAGTGAGCTGTAAGACGAGGCACAACATAAAGATGCTGTGCAACCTGATATACGACGTTGTTTTCAGTCTTAGATCACCTGGAAGCAAAGAATTACTACTCGAACAAAAAGTTCCTGCCAGTTATCTCGCCTTGGAAGATGTTGTGATACAACTCGCGCATGACAGAAAGCTGTCAGGTGGAGATCCGGTGTTAAAAGCTGACCAGTACTACACAGCAGTGAATAACGAACTCCAGAAACTGCACCGATCGTTCAGAGACCCTGCAGAGCTACACCAGGCGACCCTTTTTCTTCACGAGAATGGAATTATTTTGCACTACGATGACGCCACCTTGAAAGATTTATATTTTCTCGATCCACAGTGGCTTTGTGACATGTTGGCACACGTGGTGACCATACGCGAAATTAATCCCTTCGCTAGATCTGGTATAATGAAGCTAGATGACATCCAGCACGTTTTTAAGTCTTCAACGATATCGTCTATAGACACCCAAGGATACATCGTCTGCTTGTTAAACAAATTTGAAGTCGCATTGACATGGGATTATCGTACTCTACTGATTCCTTCTTTGCTGCCAACCGAAGAAGACATTCTAAGAAATAATCAAGTAATTAAAATCCCAGTGAAAACGCGAGGTTGGCACGTGCGTTCCAAAAAGATTACTTCCCCGATGATAACGTTTCAAAATTCCTCCGGAGACAAACAGAATGCAGAGTGCGTGTTAACATCTAGATCACAACCGGACTGCTCTGTTACGCGGCTTCTTTTGATGTCGTACTTTCCAAGTGGCTTTTGGTCGAGGCTCATAACAAGAATCCTGGCTGACGACGCTATCGTTGAAATTGTGATGTCATTCCTAGCGCCGTTCAAACATTTCGTGGACGATAATATTTTCACTAGCTTGTTAGACACGCAAGCGGAATGGGTACTCTGGCAAACGGGAATAGAGCTAAGATACGCTAATATAACTTTGTTACGTCTGAAAGAGGTCAATTACAATTTGAAGAACGCACCGTACGATTATAGGCAGTTTAAATTTAAATTGAAGCAGGATGGCATATGGTGTACAGTAGATTTAAAAAACTCAGCGATTTTAGAGATTTGGTTCCCGGTCGACACGTTGGTGATCAAGCAACCTATAATGTCGGATTCAGCGGACGACGAGCCAATGGGCTATCAAGCAATCGTAGTCGAGCCTCGCCCAGAAAGTATGCCGCAACTATTAGCGCTAATAGTCGATCACATTGATATTTTATTAGAGGATTGGTATCCAACGTTAGGGACACGTTTTGTGCATACTTCTGAAGGGAAGTTGTTGGTCACGCGACTGATACCGTGTCCTCGATGTCTATTAAATAACGGAGAAAATGAAAGTGAGATTAGCGATAATGATCGCTTAGCGGAAGATATTCAGAAATATTATGTGAATAAGGAAAGACAAAGTCAGGATAGTTATAAGTCCGATGGTGATAGCGGAGTAGGCTACGATAGCTTAACGTCAAGCAGGATGCCATCGTTAGAAGGTCATCCAGATATCGTCAAACAAAGTACACATTCCGAGGGCATCCTAGCATACTCCTGGATGGTCGAAGAGTGTATTTTATCTGCCTACAGCAATAAACCGATCAGTTGCCCCAAGCACTTCGACATACCGCTATCGCATGTAGCACCAGATATTATTTTTATGGATCTTGGATCGAAGCATTTAATAAAATCGGAAGATATTAAGTTAGGAAAACTTTTAGGCCGAGGTGCATTTGGATTTGTTTTTAAAGGAGTCTGTCGTTTACCTGGCACTTACCAAAAGGCAGACGTTGCCATCAAAATGTTACAGCCTGTTCCACCAGGTCCGAATTCCAAGCAATCTGCTGTTCTCGCTTATAAAGCCGCGCAAAGTAAATGGGACCGAGATCCTTTGCAATATGCCTGCAAAGCGTACTGTACCGCTAGACAAGAGCTAAACATTTTATTGACACTCAGGCACACAAATATCGTGCCATTAGTTGGAATAGTGGTTAGTCCGCTGGCACTGGTGTTAGATTTAGCGCCAGAAGGGGCATTGGATATCGTGTTGAAAAATTACAGACGTTCAGGTGCTAAATTAGATCCATACACGTTACAAGCCATAATTCTTCAAGTAGCAAAAGCTGTGGAATATCTCCACCAGCAACACGTAATTTACAGAGATTTAAAGTCAGAGAATGTTTTAGTCTGGCAAATGCCACTACCTTTCCCGGATCATCCCGAACATCCGGTCCATGTTAAAGTAGCAGATTATGGTATATCCAGACTGACATTACCAACCGGTGCTAAAGGATTTGGTGGAACGGAGGGATTTATGGCACCTGAGATTATCAAGTATAACGGCGAGGAAGAATACACCGAGAAAGTTGATTCCTTCTCGTTCGGAATGTTTATCTACGAATTGATCACGTTAAGACAACCATTCGAAGGCCACGAAGCGGTTAAAGAATGCATCTTAGAAGGTGGTAGACCACCGTTAACATACAGGGAGACATTTCATCCCTGTTATGCTCTTGATCTAATGGTTATATGTTGGGCTCAAAATCCAAAAGATCGACCTACTGCTAGTCAAATTGTCTCCATTGCATCTGCACCCGAATTTACGCATCTCATAGATGTTATAATGTTAACAGAAAGGACTCAAGTAACTGCTATTACCATGACAAATAGAACAATAGAGGAAAACATAAACGGCGATGAAATTTGGTTCGGCCATAATAACGGCGAGGTTGATATGTTACTGGGAACGCAGAAAGGCTGGTTGCAGCATGTTAGAATCGAAACTCCTATAATACCATATGCAATGTGTGGCGTAGATGGATATATTTGGATTGGCGATAACGCAGGTCAGGTGCATGTTTATTTAGGTAGTAATTTTGGTTGCGTTGCCAGTTATAATCTGGAACCTGACCACAGTAAAGAGTCTAAAGTGGTGGGATTAATTTACTTGGAGCAACTGAAACAATTTGCGGTCGCATTGCATAGTGGGAAAATATTTTTACTATCTAATTCTTTCACTCAAATGAAAAGGATGGAAGTTGTGAGTGATGTGCAAGACAATGTAAAGACATATTCCTTAGCAGCGGTTTATAAAAAGAAGCGCGTATTAGAATTATGGGTAGGGCAAAGCTTTGGCAGAATATCGATCTACGTTTTGAAAGACAACAGTTTAATAGACACGATACAAGTCTTTCATGTTACTGGAGAGGCAGCTGTTAAAAATTTATTTGCTACGTATTTATTGAGCGCCGAAAATTCAATTTTATCGTACACATACCCTGGATGTATCGTCTATCAATGGGATGTGGATACTAGGCAAATAATAAATAAATTGGATATGTCTAAATTGGTACCTTGTTCGGAGAGTCTCAAGTCCATTTCCATAGAGGAGAATTTATCAACAGAGAAGTGCCAAGTAACAGCTTTGGAAACTTGTAGGAACCAGTTATATATCGGCACTACTTGGGGATGTATCGTAGTAGCTGAGTGTAACTCCCTCAGACCGATTACAGTCTTCAGACCTTTCGAAGGTAAAGTATGTCAAATAATATCATTTAAATCAACAGACGAAAAGAAGTTAGTGCTGGCAACTGTTGGCCAGGGTTACAGAAGTTTAATTTCGCGATACACAGATTACCCCGTTGATAGTTTAGATGCCGAAGATCTTAAGCATAGCATGTATGGCCTTCTATGGAGATCCGAACATTGGTCAGCAGCTTAATTTTACGCTTCTTTCATAGCATAATATTAAGAGTGCTTTATGGTGCAAAAATTAAGAGTGATATGTAACAGGTTGAGAACTCTATACGTCCATGATATACATTAGTCTGTAGACTTTAAGCTTTCTACCTTGCCTCATAAAAGATCTCTTGCACTGAAACTGGAAATATGTATCCTTTAATCTGTCTAAGCTGTACGGTGCTTGATCAAAATATATTCTGCAAAATTTTTGTTTGCAGAGCAAGCATAGCTTAAGCAGGATATTTTTATCTTTTTGTGATGTAACACAATATAGTTTTGTAATTTTACTATTACCTTGTTGTAAGTACTTAGGTCTGCAAAATAATGGTAAACCCATTTGACAAAAGGAGAAGTAGGAAAAGAGACCTCACTATGTAATCCGAAAAATTTCTTTCCCGATCTCTGATATATTTCTAGACTTTCTGTACATCTAAGACAATTTGATGTACATGCTTTTACTTGACGCAAAGTTGCAGGTACAATTAGTATAGTGTCATTGTATTATATATTTGTATAATTATTGCTTGAAATGTTTTCTTTAATACAATCTGAGATTGACGAGTGAGAGGAACATAATGGCGATTCCAAAATGGTTTTACTATTGACAAGATTATTAAATTAGTGTAAAGCCAAATTTTATTATAATTATAAAAAAATGTGAAAGTGCATTTTATAATAGTAATTAAAATAATTAATGTGCGAATGAACGTATGATTGTTGCGCGTGTAGCGAGCGTAGGCGGACGTAACTAAGGAACATGATTTACTGGTAGTTCTTCCATAGTTTCGATGTTATGCTTAAGAATTAGGTCCTGACCTCGGTACAAAAAATTCCCACTGAATAATTCCCCTCGTAACATGTAAGGAAACCAATATTCATCATCCGGCCACATTTGTTTGAAAGGAATGTCTTTCAAATTATACCACTTTGGTCGCATTTCTGAACAAAAACGGTATATATGTAACTATGATCTATTGTAGGTTTAAGTAGATAAGCGTCAGTTATTATTACAATTAATCATGTGTCAAGACATTTTCCAAACTTTCTCATTTTAGTTGAGCACACTTCTGGCTTTCCTGTTTTTTCCATTCATTTCTACAATTTGCATAATCTAAGTATCGACATGCAACCATGTGATTGAATACAAAATTACTGTTACAAGGTTTGAGTGTCAAAAAACATAATTACTGGATTATAAATGAAATTGCACGCGTCATGTAAATATAGTTAATAATAATGAATGTTTGGATAAACAATGTAACTTTTATTTTTGCTGATCAATACTAGAGAATTAAATACCTTCGGATTCTATTACTTCTCCACAGTACTTGTACGTCTCAAAGACATGAACTACGAACAGAATTTCATTTCCTTCGAACTCAAATTCTAGAACACCGATCTTTTTCAGATCCTTTGCGATTAATCCACATTCTTCTTTTAATTCACTGCAAAGTTGCAAAGAGAAAGCTTGAGAGAAGCTAGCTTTAATTGTGCATTATACATATATGTGATAGCAAATGTTTTAATACAATAATTTAATTATTTTGTCTACTATCTCTTAATTAACATGGCACTTTTTATGTATACATAATTTATATTTATTTCACTATTTAAATCTGTACCTGTGTATACAAGGTGATTCATGGAAAATGTTTTATACAATTCTTTTTAAATATAAGCGTAACTTTTAATATTAGATTAGACAGACATGGTTAAACAAATAATTTAATAATGCATAACATTGTATTGAAATTGTGAGATGATATAATTTTATATGTCATTATAAGATGAATTACATATACACTAAGAAATTCATGTATATAAGTTTCATTGCTACGAAAAGTTTTTAAATAAAAGGTCAATAATGATAAGAAGTTTAGATACTATCAATAGCTAATACGATATTTATTAAAAGTTGTTATCTACTTTGAAACCTCGCTACGATTTCCGTGATTCATCTTGCATGCTGTCGTGTAAAAATATTAAACAGTCTTTGTTGAAATTCATTGTTATTCAATATGCATCGCCTGTTGCTAAATAATAAAATGTTGTTGAACATAAGATTCTCAATTTATTATTAATGCGAGGAATTACTTACATACTGTATAATTAGAACTACATACGTATACGATGAATTCATAGTAGATTGAAAAAGATTTACCGAATGGCCCCTTCAACAATTGTTTCACCCAGCTCCACTTTACCGCCAAAACCGTTCCATTTACCTTCTCCGAGTCCTCGTTTCTTCAGGCCTAATAAAATCTCCGTTTCCTTTCTAATAAATACTAACGAGAAAATTTTTCTCACAGACATTTTAAATTATTTTATTAAATTTGCTTAGGAAATTGAAAACGTGCAAAGCTCAGTGTGCAATTGAATAGTACACGATTTAGAAAATTAGTATAGCACTGCTATATGTGGCTTTCATTTCGCATAATGCGAAAACGAAAGTTACTGTCTACCTTCTTAGAGCAAATATGATTCAACCTCGAAGACGACAAATTCCTTCGTACAAATTTGAAACACTCTGTTTTGAAGGTTATGATGCTGAAAGGGCGCGAAGAATACTAAGGGTAGTTTTTGAATTTCTCACCCCTGAAAAGGTGCAATTTCATGCTGAAGGTTGCTGAAGGTGCAATTTCATGCTGACGCTCGACGCTCGTTTTAAACGTTACAACCAATCACGTGACCGGAGCACGTTTTAAACGGCAAAACAAATCACGTGACCGACGCTCAACCAACGAACGAGCGAGTCAGAGGCCGGTATTCTCAGTCGCTACTTATTCTTAAGCAAATGCTTAAGCATGTGGCATCCTCTACTAACCTAGTAGCTAGTAAAGGATGCCGAATGCTTAAGCATTTGCTTAAGAATAAGTAGCGACTGAGAATACCGGCCAGAGTGAACGTCAAGCGGAAAAGCACGGAAAAGCTAAACTCGGTTTAGATTTTCCGCTTGATGCTAAAAGTCACGTGGACCGATCACGTGACTGGTTTTGACGCTCGAAACGAGCGTCTCATGCCCGATTTGTTCACCTCCGACTAAAGTCCCGGTCAATGAACGACCGATTAGATGCTATCATATGGCACTCGTCGACCAGTCAGATGCTATCATGTGCCAGATATTTGCCAGATAACTCTAACTGGAAGATATCTCGAGGTGAAGAAATCTGCCGTCAGTTAAATTGCTCGTTTTGAGCGTCAGAACCAGTCGCGTGATCGGTCCACGTGACTTTCAGCGTCGACGCTCGTTTTGAGCGTCAAAACCAGTCACGTGATCGGTCCACGTGACTTCCAGCATCAAGCGGAAAATCTAAACCGAATTCTAAATCTAAACTCGGTTTAGCTTTTCCGCTTGACGCTCGTTCACTCTGACTCGCTCGTTCGTTGGTTGGTTGAGCGTCGGTCACGTCAGCATGAAATCGCACCTTAAAGAGTGTATTGTAATTCACAAGAATCTAGGTTCATATGCATTACTTGTCGCCATTGAATATATCTGTTAATAATTCTTGTGATTATTAGTAGAGCTTTTATTTACATTAGCGATTTATACAAGAATAAAAATAATTCGATGCGAAATTCTTTTAATTTCTCTATTAACGACAACTTTGGTTTTAACACTCGCATGACATTGAACAATTGATATGAACAGTGCAAAATTAAATACATATGATGCGTGCGGTTTAATATTATCTTCTTTCAAAGAACCCTATTATATTATCAGAAACAAAGGAGGATTATGGCTTCTCATGTGTTAGTTGTAGTAGTACTACTCGTTGGTGATGCTGACTTTTGTTTACTTTTTGCACTTTCACTTGGGAACATTGTACGATATTCTGCCATTGCTTTTTTATATGCGTCTGTTTCTTGCAAACCATCCTGCAATTAATTAAGTGTAGTATTAATAACAACATTAAATATGTATTGTCTAAAATATATGTAGAATTTACAGTTAGTTCCTTCACATGTTTATGGCTTGAACATTAATATCCATCAATGAATTAAAAAGAGCAAGAAAGGTCGTGCATGTTACAATTCTGTGAGTTTCTATATGAGTCAACAGCATTACAACCCCTTATATGAATTAATATTTATAGATTCTGTATTATATATTAAAAGTAGTATGGTTTTCATCATTACCTTCTGATACATTGCGTACATCTCAAGAAAAGTTTCGCAATGGGAATTTTTCTTACTATTTAAATCTACTTTTGATAAAAATTCTACATCTTTATGAAATTTTCTGCAAAATAGAATTAAGTTTGAAGTATAAATATATTTACTGTGTACATGAAATCTATGCGTAAATCATGCTTACGCTCTTCCGATATCTTCTTCGTAAAATATATCTTTGATTGGCTTGTCTGACGCTGGTCTATCATGGCGTGGCTCATACTTTGGAGGAAAAGCTTTGTATATTTCGTACCACAATGGTACATTTTGATCTTTCATAGAGCCACCTTGAATCAAGGATGTTATTCTAAAATGTATTTAGAAATAATTTTTACAAACGTTTGCCCACCCGTGCTTTACTACGCATATTGTGAAATTTAAAGGGTACATAGAAGGCGCTGCGCATTCTCTAGCTTTCATGCTCATACAAGTTGTAATCTACAAGCGAAATTGATTGCAAATTAAATTTGCAGGGTCAAAGGAGCTGAATCTATTCTTATTTCTCACAACTTGTTTTCATTTCCTTCACTCTGATTTGAATATTTTGGTGTCTATTCTTTTATAACAATATAGCAATTTATTATACCAGAATTTACATAATAATTATATTGTAATTTATAACCTATTTTGTACAAGTATTTACAAATACTTGTGGGAGTAAATGTAAGACATTACCTTGAAAAGATTGTTCCAATTCGTTCAAGCCTACTGTGCGCCATAGTTTACAGATGAAATTGTAATTACTCTGTTATAATCAATTATAATCGTATACACACGTAACTATATAACACCTCGCGGCGAGCTGCTTTATCAGCTCGACTCGTCGACACTCGTCGAGCAGTAAAGAAAGAGCAATTTTTCTTTAAATGTTTTGTGCTGTTTTATGAAGAATTTCAAAGAAAAGTGAGTACGGTTCTTTTGTTTTGAGAGTCTACATACTAATCCTTTCATATCATTTAGCCTTTAAACAAATGATATCATTTAAATACCTTACCTAACCTAATTCTTTTTCTCTATCGTCATTTTTATTATACGTTTTTTGTGTAAGTACTCTATTCAGTAGAGTTGTACAGCGTTTAAATGTATTACACGTGAAATACAGGTTAAAATGGAAAGATAATTTAATTATTTATACGTTTTACATGAAATTGTATTGTAACATTTGTCGTATTTTCTATAATTAACAGGTTAGGTTACTAAAAATATTTTTCTTATTAGGTGAAACTTGGAAATATTTCTCCGTGGACATGAAGATCACGTGAAACAAATAATGGAAAGCTATTAACCTCAACAATGAACATAAGAAGATAGTGAGTTTATATATAAAGTGAAGTGAATATATAGCCAAAGAGTGAAAATATAATTATTACTTATTTAATATTCATTTGTACATACTTACATTCTTTGTATTGCCCCATTACGTTTCTTTTTAGCATGACTTTTATATATGATTTGGAATAGGAAGGAGTAAGTATATAGTGGAATAAAGGCTTGTTAAATAATAATACTCGTTTGTTACTTAGCTGCAGTTTATTTAAACAAGTAAAAGGCAATACAATCAAATCTTAGAAATCTTACAATATATAATATAGAGGCAATTTTTATATCGGTGAATAATCCGAAATGTAGCTGGTGATCGCATTTAATGCTTTTTATTATGCCCTTTATATGAATTCCTGCCTGTAAAGCAGAAATATACAAGAGATATATACAGTCACTCTACTTACAGTATGTATTACTGAATAGAACAGGTTAAAATGAATGTTTGTCAATGCACCTCCCATTGTTGCAGATCGTGATACAACTGAGGGGAAAATGTGGGAGAAAAAAACCTAGAGGAATAGCTTCACCAAACTAGGTTATGTTAGCGATTGATCTAATATATCCTTTATAATAGAGAGTCACTGTGATTTGTGAGAACAGTGCACAAATTCTGGGCAGTATCAATACTTCTTGTCATAGAGCAGAGGTGCACACGGAGTCGCTTTTACCTCCTCGCGATTCTGGGTGCCAGGTCAGAGCCGAGCGTGGAGGTGCGCAACGTAATAGTCCCACGTTAGACTACTGATGCGGCGCCCAGAATCGTGAGGAGGTAAAAGCGACTAGGTGTGCCTCCTTTGACCTAGAGCTTCTGCCCTACGACAACCCCTAGCCATGTTTCTCATTGTAACATCATTGAACGTCATATTTAACACACAAAAACTTCATGACTGCTATAAACTCTCTATGACTCTTTTGAATCAATTTGTGGATCACTGCACAATGATTCAGGAACGTAAGTACTAACAAGTGCACATCCTCAACCATTGTATCGTGATTTGTACACTACCAGACTATTTCGCGATTACCTCCAGAATAAGTAAGATTGAGTTGGTCCCTGGTCTAGTTTGACCCACTCTCCAACAGTTGATAAACTTTTTCAGAATAAGTGGAGGGTCAAATTTCTGATACTTACTGTCGTTTGCAGAAAAGAAGGCGCCCGGACGCTAAACGTGGCAAGGAGGTTACTTTGCTCGCATTGGTCAACGCGACAATGTCGACCAATACAAAGTAAGCGAACAGGGACACAGGCGGTGGGAGCCAATGCGAGCAAAGTAGCCCCCTTGCCCCGCTCAGCATCAGGATGCCAACTTTTTTGCAAACCACAGTACATATGTGCGCCATTATATTCAATTTTGTTCGGGTGGCCTCATCATCGGGTATTACGATAGTTGGCAGAATCTGCTTGTAATCCCTCAGCGGCATGCCCGCCATCTTCATAAAATGCAGAAGCTGCTCTCTTGCAGCATCAGTTATCGAAAGGTTCTTGATAGCGACGGACGCTGCCTCGTCAAGTTTGAAGAATATTTGTTTTTTCCACGCCTCGTGGGTGGGTTGTTCTTCGAAGGTCCTGTAGGCTGATACAATTTCAGCCTCTTCTGCTCCCTTAATTCCATCCGGAAATTGTGCACCATATTTAGCCATAATGGCTTCTGCTGACTCTGGTTGCTGTGCCATGTTTGTAAGGATAAAATATTTCGCAGAGTTCAGTATGAATCACTCTGTCCGTATCTGTACCGTCTGTACGTTCTACAACAAAAGCCGTTTATGGCGTGTTTCTTAAAAAACAAAGGACGACGAAGGAGTCCGTCTCCGCGCCTTAGCCGTCCTTTGTTTTTTAAGGGGAAGTCACTGTACGGTCGAAAAGAAAGGCTATTTTCAAAGCAATCTATTGTAAGAAAATATAACTCTCTACGAAAAATTTTTATTACCAACTGAAAATACATATATTTAACTAATATTTTATGCTTGAAAATTAATTTTTTTTTGGGTCGTATGGCTACATCATACGACAACGTTAAGCTCGGCAAAAAAATGTACAAAACGGGCGGTCGTGTAACTCTTCAACGTTTGTTCTGAATTGAAAAATTCGAACGTTTTCTTAAAGTATATGATAATAACTTCAGTTAAGCGTATAGATTTAAAAAAATATTAATATAAGAAAACGTATAAAAATCAACATGTTTTTTCAATATTATAATACGTATACGATTAGATGAATTATTCGATCAAAACACTTGTATTTACGCGTAACTGAAGATAATTTTATTACAAATATTTCCTGAAAATTTCAAGTGTATCCGATGGAAATTGACTGAGTCATGAATTCGCTTAGTATGAAAAACGCCGCCTCCAGATAATCGCGTTTAAAGTTTTAAGAGAAGTTATTTTCTGCAACTCAAAGATCGCAACTGTATACGGTCTTGTCGTGGCCAGTGATTTTCTACCTTTCTAAAGTCTAAAATCTAAGTTCTAAAGTCTAAACAATAAATAATCTCTCTTATTATGTTATTGCTATTAACTCAATTTCGAACAAAATGTGGGTTAGTCCGTTATTGCTCTCATTGTCGCATATAAGAAATAGTTAAGGGTGGAACCCAGTTTAAGACGCTAGGAATAAGGTGATTCTTGGGAATTTTTTTCTATGAAACTGTTAAGCGGATCTTTTCCAAACTTTCAGGGTATTTTAGTTCACATTCAACCAATAAAAATTAATTTTTACATTACAAAGTGTTCGGTAGAAATGAAGATATATGAACATGTTCGATGGGACTCGCGCGCCGTAGTTGCAAATTGGCGATTGTATGGTGGGCCCATTTCTTCCCTGAAATAAAAAAACCAAGGATTTTCTTATTTCTAGGATAATTACATTGTGCGCCTGCGTCAGTTCACGCTCACATTACCACCACTTCTGTAGGTGTTTCCCCCTCCATTCACTGCAATTAATCGCCACGAACCCGCCCCCGACTCGTGGCGTTATTGACATTGCGGTTCTCTGTGACATGTGTTCCTAACCTCTCTGGACTTAAGCTTGAAAATTTTCGTTTAATACTATGACACTTTGTGTGTCAGTGTAAAATTCATTGTAATTGAGATTCAAACGAATGTCGAAGTTGACACCATTTCTCGAAATTTCCTAAATTATCAGTGCAATTTATGTTCATTTCCGTTTGATCGAAATATTCATTGACAATTTCAAAAAGCAGTATGCTGAACGTAAGCGAGAGTCAGATTTCTGCAATCGGTCAAGTTTTGAGCGACAAGAATCGACCACTAAAGGAAAGATTCCGTGCACTATTCACTTTAAAAAATATCGGTGGTCCCCAGGCCATTGAGCAAATCCATAAGTGTTTCAAAGATGAATCCGCTCTATTGAAACACGAGCTCGCGTATTGCCTTGGCCAGATGCAGGACCCTCGTGCTATACCCATTCTAACAGAGATATTGGAAGACGTCGCGCAAGAACCTATGGTTCGCCACGAAGCAGGTACATTATACGGAACATCATTGCGCATTACATTCCTCAGGCGATTTCCGATTACAAGTATTTCAGTTGCGAATGATATTTTCTTTGATTATAATAGGGGAAGCTTTAGGTGCGATCGGTGATGCTAGCGTAATACCTGTATTGGAAGAATACAGCAAAGATCCTGTATCAGAAGTGGCTGAAACATGTGAATTAGCTTTAAACCGATTACAGTGGTTAAAATTAAATGGTACGTCGATAAATTTAGAGAAAAGCCCTTATATGTCTGTGGATCCAGCACCGCCAGCAGAGATCGACGATGTGGATAAGTTAAGAGAGATTCTCTTAGATGAAAATATCCCTTTATTTGAAAGATATCGAGCCATGTTTTCTTTACGAAATATGCGTACGTCGAAAAGCATTCTTGCTCTTGGCGAAGGTAAATACACTAAGAAAAAACACTATGGGGTAAACACGATAACAGCGAACAGCTTTCTCTTAAAAGTTCATTATTCTTTTATCGAAATTACCCATTCTTTCTTTGATCGATAGGTCTGAAAGTAGGCAGCGCCTTGTTCAAACACGAGATCGCCTTTGTTCTTGGACAACTGCAGGATGAAATTACTGTACCATACTTGCAAGCTTCTTTAGAGAATGACAAGGAGAACGAAATGGTACGGCACGAGTGCGCAGAGGCGTTAGGTTCCATCGCGACTCCAGATTGTCTGAGTATTTTAAATAAATATCTGGATGACAGTAAACGAGTTGTACGGGAGAGTTGTATAATTGCATTAGATATGTGCGAGTATGAAAATAGCACAGAATTTCAATACGCAGATACTTTGGGAAAAGTTGCTGCATAAAATTGCATTTCGAATGTATTTATAAATAAACAAAAATTGTACATGATAAACCTATTGGAAAATATAAAATCCGCCTATTCTAACATTGTATAATACATAATATTCTGTCAATTTATCGGTGCGTACGTCATTTTCGTAGAGACACAAAACGTGATTTTCAGCTGTATGAATGTCATGCCTGTCAAAACGTTTTACGCGAAACATACAAAATGGGAAACTTTATAAAGCGCTCGTTCGCTAATTTGACGGTGAGGAGAAATCGCGATGTATCTTGCCGGACCGAGTGTCACAATTTGAACGCAATAAAAAAGATTTGGCAGGCCATAGACCAGAACAGCGCATATTACGGAGTCGCGTTTTGCAGCGTGTAATTATATTCACTATCGCGTCACGGATTCTCCAATTGGTTACATAATGATCTGCAGGCTTTTCGAAAATCATCCCCACTACGCGAAATACTTCGAGGAAGTATTCGTCCCGGAATTCGTGCAAGAGGCGAGAGTGAATAAGAAGTTCATTGTCATCTACGACATCGTGTGCGCCCTGTTCATTGATTGCCAGGCCAAGCCAGTCCAGAAAAAGTATCTTCTCGGTTACATAGCGATGGTTCACAAGGATATGGGACTGACGTTGCAAGATTTCGAAGTTCGTTCAAATTCACGTTTTCGACCCGCAAAACCGCGAATGGATCGCCGGATATACAGGATGTTCGACACAAGATGGAAGTAAATTTAAAGGGTGATTCTATACGAGAAAATTAGACGAAAGTCAGGAGTAACGAAAAGGCGGCTCCGTTTCTTAGTTATTAAGGGATACGTTGTAGGCGTAAAAGAATGGGTAAATTTAAAATTTCTTTTCTTAGGTAATTTTTCAGTGAAATATCGGGATCTTTTTAGGAGATCTTAGGTAACATTTTAACTTTATTTTCATACATTATTTGTTACTTAAAGTTTTAAAATGGTGGAGTTACACAACATTGTCTACCGCCGTGTCTTGTCAGCTGGCCTTTACCACCAAAAGCGATTGGAACATAAAAACTAAAAAATTCCTATTTCGATCTAAAGAAAAATTGATTTTGTTTTATGTATCGTAAGATTTTTGAATAATTTTAAAAAATAAGGAAATGGCGGCTTAGTAAAGATTTATTTTGTCCATTCAAGCAGTTCGGCTTTGGAGGTTTATAAAAATTGAATAAATTAAAATATGATAAAAACTGTGCGCTACATTGAAGAAAATCTATTTTTCCTACTCCACGCGAGTCGCCGATCGCCAAATTGCCATGTTTCAGGCGTTCCTGCCCCGAATCTCTAGACATTGATAACTAAAAAGCGAAGCCTCTACCGCAGTTTCGTTACTCTTGACTTTCGTCTTATTTTGTCGTATAGAATCACCCTGCAAATTTACTTCTAGCCTATAGTATACGAATTTCGTTTGTAGAACTTCATGTCCGATTTACTGAAAACGTTGACGATAGAGTTGCCGCATATGATGTCTGAGCAGTACATCTTGATACAGATGAGTTACTTGAATGATATAGCTGCCATGTTACCCAAACTCATGAAGGACCAACAGAAACGGCTGAAGCAAATGCAAACGCCCGGGATTCCTTTGATCAAGAACGTATGTGGTTCCCGGAAAGCCGTGCTAAATCTTTGGATCGAAGTTCTATGACTTATTTATAGAAAATCAAACGTAAAATCTCTGTGATAGTGTTGCGCATGGCACTGGAATCGACAGCCGCAAATGATTTACGGCCTCCCGTTGAAGTATTGGCTGTATAAAAAACGTTATTGGGAATATCGAAGGGCAATTTGGCGATCGACCGCGATGGATTCGGTAGAGTCAGTAACCCCTACCGTCGCGCCAAACAAATGCAATACGTCAAATGTTCGCCGGAAGTCCATTGATGCTAGAAAGAACCAACGTAGGAGACAATTGAAAACGAAATGCAGGGATAAATCTGTTAATTACGACAGCGAGACTTCCACTGAATCAGAGGGTAATTAAAAGTTGCAGCATTTCCATTTGAGGATATTTAAAATGCCATTCTTCTTTGCCGCTGCGGCAATCAGGGGCGGATTTGAAGATTTGACACCCCTAGGCTAACAAGCGTCTGCCGCAGTTTCCGCGAAATATCACCCAATATTTTAATTTAAAAGAGTCGAGATAATTCAAAAATGAATTGTATATAGCAACTCACATCTGAGTCATTACTAATTCGCTGCATGAAAAAAAGTGAATTGTTTTTTAAGTTGTCTCAAGTCTGTGTTTGGACCTTTTTCAATTTCTTTCTCTCAAAATTTGTCGCTCCCTAAAATTGACCACCCTCAAAATTTGATGCTCTCCAAAATTCGCCGCTTCCCAAAATTTGTCACTCCCCAAAATTTGCCGCCCCCAAAATTTGCCGCTACCCCAAATTTGCTGCCCCCTCCTCCCAAATTTATCGCTCCCAAAAATTTGTCGCTCTAGGCTGCAACCCACTTAGCTTCTTCCAAATCCGCTTCTGGCGGCAATTGTTCACTTGCGATTCGAGGGTACTGTTTTTAGAAGGTTTTGATATATAGGACACTAGGAAAATATGGTACATGATCATAAATGGATAAGAATATTTTTCAATATGGAGGAGATATAAATATATCTCCTCCAATATTTGAATGAAATGTTTGTTTCTTAGTTCTTCTATCATGCTTTGGTACATTTCTATAAAATTAAGATCTGCAATTTAAACAACTTCTGTAAAGAGAAAACTGTGGAAAATTGCTTGCGGTAATTCCGGGTGAGATGTCCATGTGGGTGAGATGGCTCGATCACGTTTATGTTCTAGAACGTGTGGAAAAGTTCTGTGCAAGAAACTAAAATAATTTTTCTTCTTATTAACCTCATAACATATATTTTCTATATCGGTCATCTCACCCGGATTGACTGCAATTTTATTTTATTTTTTTTAAACGTATGATTATTTTTTTAATTCAATTATATATTATTTATCTAAAAGTATTTCTTTTTGATTTAAAAAAAGTGGGTCATCTCTCCCCGACTTACCCTAACTTAATTTCGATGTGCGATAAAATGTGCTGGGAAATTGTACCTACTATGAAAAATAATGAACATAATCCTGCGACGAAATTTCACTGTCAATAATTTACATTGTATGAAAGATTGAGGCTGCCTGTTTATGTTTTTGCACACAATTAATTACGGAGAGGTTTCAATAGGGGTAAAGAAAAGAATTAGTCGCGTTATCAAAAAGAAGCGATTTCAGAGGAGGGTGCACAGGTCACGGAGAAGAAGTTCAGGATTTTCCCCAATGGAAACAATTCAGGAGGTAGCGGTTTCTCTTCGATTGAATAGAAAGTCTTTATTATGCCGATTATCACGTGTCTATTCATTAAAATGCAACTGATAGGTTCTTTATTTAATACTTAGGATGCTAAAATGGTTGCCGGAACTTCGTCTCCAAAAGTGAGCGACGTCAGTCGTGATTACACCTCGGAAGTATCAAAAGCGGGTATGCCTTCTTTTATATGTTACACAGACATTTCTCCATTCCGATGGTTTATTAAAAAAAGGCAAATCTATTCCCTCAACGAAGACACGGCGAAGGGCAACACGGCAAGAGAACGGAGGCGCGAATCGAAGATGCCATATGTTCGATCTTAGAAGCGCAAGTCGATGCGAAGTACTGTAAAATACGCAACATCCAGTACTCTCACCGCGTCAGATACTTCTGTCACAAGGTTTCGGTCTCTGTACACCGTCAGCATAGCCGTTCCGACGCGATGTTAAAAATATAGAAAACACTGTATGACAAATCGTTAATAAATAGAATGAAAACATGGTTTATTCGTTTCCAGCTTCTTTGTCCTTCGGCACCTTATGGACCGCCTGTTTGTGCATCATCATCTGGATGTGCGTGAACGATTTGCCCGACGTCTCTGGCATCACCACAGCCGCGACGATCGCTATCACGAGCGTGATAAGGGCGAAACCGCAAAACACTGTGTGGATGCCTGCTGCGTCAATCACAATTTGATACCATTTCGACACGATGATCCCCAATACAGAGCCATACAGGGCGAGGATCGTGCTTGCCAAGCTTTTCACCTTTATTGCAAAGATTTCGGAGGAGACGACGTACGGGATAGGCGACAAACCGAAAGAATGGGAACTGAAATAGATCACGAGAGCGACCAGCGGGACCCAAGAGAAACTCTTCACGTTCATGTTCAGTTTCTCGAGGAGGAAGTACGATCCTACGATGCCGAGGCACAAGGTACAGATGAACGCTGATATCAGATAAAGGGGCTTCCTGCCGAACATGTCCACGACGAACGCTGATGCTATACTCGCTATCAGCGCCACCCCGGCGAGGATAATGAGCGCCATATTGCTACTAATGCTGGAGGTGACGTTTTGAAACAGAAGACCAACATACGCTTGTATAGCTATCAGTCCAGAAAGCTGCTGCCCCATTATTAACAGCAGCACGAGGAGTAATGCTTTCCTGTGTGCTCGATCTGTGAAAAGCTCCTTCAAGCTTCCGTTCTGTTGCTCTTTTACGAACGCAGACATTTCGTCGAGTTCGTCGGTGTTGTCTTTCGTGCTCCGTAGCCGTATCAGGACCAACTCGGCGCTTTTTCGGTTTCCCTTCTGCAAGTAGTAGTACGGCGACTCGGGCATCCATGGGAATGTTAGGATAAAGACGACCGTTGGTATCATACTGATGTATACTAATATCTGTGAAATTGAGTAAATGGATTACCATCGTCGTTATAGTATACGATTTTGTAAATATAGGAGAAAAGGAAAGCGTGCAAAGGAATTGGTATCAGATATTTCTGGCGTAGGTATATGTGTAATACATAATCATTAATTCATTTGAATTTATCATGAGTATAACGGAACTGTCAATGTTCGAAGTTTAACACTTGGTTTGACGTCGACGTGTTCTCACGGCGATATTTTCTGCAAAGCGCCGAAAGTATTATACGAGGCCTGAACGTTTACTTTGAAGGGAAGGCAAGCGAGGAATGGGCTTTTTACGCTGTGTAAAAAATTCTCCCAACAGAAGTGACCGTTTGTAAAGGCCCGGCTGACTTACGGGGTTACATAGCCTTGACAGGTCGGAATATGGGGTCATTTTTTGATGATTTTTTTCCTATAAATAAATTAAGCTATATTCTGTTAAAAAAGAAATTTGATATCTTAAGAAATGGTGCCATAGCAGTCCGTTTGCCTTTATGTGAAAAAAAATCATAAAAATGACCGTATTTTCCGACCTGTACAGTGTATGAATCCCTTAAGTGTGGGTTGTCAAAAGCCAATGTAGCTGTATAAATATATGTCCAATTTGAGAACATTCCAGCCAATAGATTATTCTCTATAAATGCTTGAGAATACCCATATTTTGGGGTCTTTTGAAGGAGAAACCCCCGTCAAAGGGTGAATTTTTCAAAACCTTGCGCCACTCAAAGTGTTAATTATTTACTTGTGTTATGCCAGTGAACCGTTTATCCAATTTCTCTGCAACGCTGTCGCGTCTACCGCATTTTCACTGGCAGCTTGTCGGAGTTACCTTTCCGTCTACTTGTGGCCCGACACCGTACACTATTATATATGCTATATGAAGTAACACCGACATCATCGTGGTGGAAGCTCCTCTGATTTTCGTTTCGACGAGTTCTCCGAGGTATAACGGAACCATGCTGAAAAGAGCCCCGATAGATAAGCCACCGAGCAGCCTTCCCACGAACAGTTCGATCCATGAATCAGCAATGATGGTAAGGATCCAGCAGATCATAAACGGTACCGATGTTAGGTAGAGGAACAATTTTCTACCGATCCGGTCTAACAGCAAGGCAGATAGAATCGTACCAAAGCAGGCGCCTATCGGCAGTGCTGTGACCACCCATGCTCCCTGATCGGAAGTCAAATGCAGGGGAGAAGATATCTCCTCGAGTTTGGGCAGGCTAGGTGTTGGCCAGGCGAAGACGAATCCGCAGGCGGCCATTGGTAGAGTACCTGCAAACCAGAGATGGGCATCATCTAGTTATAAATCGAATAAAATAACTTTTCAAATAAAGTTAGCTTCATTCGAAGCGCCTAGGATGAAGCTAATTTATTCGAAGTGCCTTTAACTTGAATTTCGAATAACGGTTCAACTTTCATCCTATCTTCATCCTAGAAAATCGAATAACCGACCTGAGCCTTTGCGGCCTGACCCGCGCGCGGTCGCCTACCGGTCAGATTCTACAGAATCTGAATTTGTTTATTTTTCATCGTATTAATCGACCCCAGTAGACCGCCCGTTGACAGCCCAGAGCAATAAAACCGACGGGCCACATAAAATGTTCATGTTTTTGACAAGTGTTGATAAAAGTATTACCAATCGATTCCTTATGTCTTCCCGATGAAAATGGCCCAAAAAATGATATAATTCGGATATAATAATAATAATAATTAAGGATATTACGTGAGAAATCTTTTTGCAGAGTTCAAAGCCCGTTTCGTTAAAAATAGTCCGATTTCAATTATTTTCTGTCCAATTAATCGGGAGAACGCCAGGAATTCATTGGTGTCACTTTCATATTGATACGATGAAAAATAAACAAATTCAGATTCTGTAGAATCTGACTGCGTAGGCGACCGCGCGCGGGTCAGGCCGCAAAGGCTCAGGTCGGTTATTCGATTTTCTAGGATGAAGATAGGATGAAAGTTGAACCGTTATTCGAAATTCAAGTTGAAAGGCACTTCGAATAAATCAACTTATTTGATCTTCAAATAACGAATAAACGTAAAGGACCTTTTATCTAGATGTTATCTAGATGTTATCTTCGCCCAACTCTGCTGCAAACGAATAGAATTTTGTTACGTGAGTCAGTCAGTCAAAGGTACAACCAAGGGCGTCCGCTTACTTTTTTCCAGGGGGAGGGGGCAGTTTTGAGGTGACGGTAAAGAAAAATATAGTAATGACAAAACAACCCTGGCGATGATATTGACGAATCAGATCATGAAACATGCGGCGCGATTGGAGTCCTCTTGCATTTTTTTAACTTATTTTGTATTTCCAATTTAATTAAAATTTTAAAATGGAAATTTAAAATAATTCACTTTTTTAGTATAAACTTAATAATGTTTTTAAAAATGAGCGATTTATTCAAAAACGTCAGGGAGGCAAGTGCTTCTTTTGCCGCCCTCCGGACGACCATAGGTGCAAGGACGAGACAGGAACGATCCGAGTTTGCATGTTTGATGCTCGCACGGTGGAAAATCGGCGAGCGCTCGTTGTGGCGATGAGCCACGTTGCTGAATTTCGGTAACGCTGCGCTCGGACGCGGCCCGTCGTCTCAACGAGCGCTCACGAAGTTTCACGATTATTTGGGACCTGTTCTTAGTGCACGGTTTCATTATCCCAACTCGCAGAAACGTGTGTTATGTTGCTCTGAGATAAATTAATGGTAAGTATGCGAGGAAATTCTACCCCGGACGAGAGTTATTTACAATTGACCGTGAGAGGAAGATCTGTTTTTATCGTCAATGGAGAGCTCCTAAAGTTTAATGACTGTATTTCGGGAACACTTTTGATAAGGATAAGAAAGATTTACCTATAATACTGGCTACTATTTGTAGGCGTAAATTTTTTTCGCTTTTGAGAGCCCCTTCTTCCACTTTCTGCACGTCTATAAGTTCTGTAGTCATCGTTGCGTTTTCTGCCTTCTGTAAACTAAAAAGAGATTGTTTTCATTAACATAGCTATGTTGAACTGAACCACCCCCACCCTTCAAGTTGATTACACGATGAAAATGAAGATTTAGTATTTTCCCCCTGGGACGACAAGAAAAATATATTTCTTACAGGCTGCAACGTGAAGGTGCAACGTTCACTCCGCGTAATATTCTTAACAGCTGGTACGTGAATTTCATCCGAGGTACGAATCGGTGTTACAACTTTACTACCTGTCAGGTGCGCATCCAGCCGCGAAGGAGCTACTCTGCAATCACGTCATGCTTCGTTGCGAAACAAATGATTACGGGACCGACAGTCATTTGTATGATCTCCCCTACAGCACACTTTGTTCCAGGAAGTTCTCCGTTACGTTGCGGTTTAATATTTGAAACGATACAATTAAATTTATGTCCGCCCCTGTGCAACACTGCAGGAGATATTTCTGCAACATTGCTTCGGGATTTTACAGCAATGGTCACGCAACGTTTCCAACATTTTACAGCAATGGTCCCGCAATGTTTCGGGCAGTAGGGCCAAAAATAAAAGTAACGCTATTTTACATGGCGTAAAGGCAGGTAATATGGAACATCTGATTTCAAAAGCTTGTCAAAAGTAGGGGATTATTATTTTTTTTTAATAAAACTGACATGAGGGGACGAAGGAACTAATCCATAATCATATTTACATAGTCAAATGTAAAAAAATCCAATTCTTGTGCAATTATAGTAAAAAAACTGAAAAGAGTGAATAGAAGAAATGAGCGATAAGTGATAAGAAATGAGCGATTTATTACAAATTTTGAATCTGCAGCCATTACTTTTTTGCGCAATACGAATGCTCCAAATTTGAAAAATTTGCAAAAAATATAAATAAAAACTTATCAACTAAATAACTACTACTTATTGTGTGAAAAAATATATTTTTCAATTAGTGTTCTCTGTTTAATTTTAAGTCAAAGCAATAATTTTATAAATAGTTTTTTTTTTTTAATTTACTTGAAGTTGGTAAAGATGCACCCCTCTTGTTGCAAGGTCCTCAATTATACTTGTATTTTACACGGTCAGAACTAATTTCTCTGTTCGAGAAGTCACTAAGCTACAGAACCATCAAAATTAACATTGAACAATTCGCCTGTAGGTATCCATGACCTGTGACATTTAATTCATATAACTGGATATCCAGTTCCCTCTCTTCACGTCCACTTCCCTGTTTTTACTTTAATGTGGAACATGTTCTGTAAATAATGTCAAGTCTCTCAAACACATATCACACACTTCACTACAGTCCAGTCTCGATAAACCGACTTTCGTTCAATCCGAGATCTGCTCAAACCCACGTCCTCTAATTTCAAACCTCACTCTCAAGAAAATCGACTTCAAACGTCCCCCCATTACACGGGCACTCGACTAATTGTAAGAATGGATTCCATCTTCGAAACCGATTTTCTCAAAAGCAGCTCGTCCTCCGCTTTTCAATTTATTCTTTCACCTTGTGCATCCAAAAAATATAAGACGCATAACACACATCTACGTGATGACGTTACTGCCGTTCCATCAGAGAATAACGACGACATCGTGCAAGGTTAATCGATTAAACTAATAAAGCCAGCGGGTACAAAGTTAGCCGACTTGGATCGTAATTGATCCCCGGCGATTAAACGGCTCCCTTATGCCACGGGGAATGGCTCGAAACGTAATGGTAACGACCAATTGGCACGATCGTTTTACCCCCGAAAAGGATCGAGCTGTTAAACGCTATTTAAGCCCTGCAAGCCGAGGCTCTTAACAGAAGGGTTCACCGGCCAAACCGCGAAGCAGCCGCTCGAATCGGTTGAGCTAACTGAGCCGGCTGCTCGCTGATTGTGTAAAGGAGCTTAATCCTTTAATCATTTAAACGCGTGGCATTAATAGCGGCGGGCAGGCGGAGGGGGTAGATTTAAAATAGCATTAAATAGGCAGTGGCGGTTAGTCGGGCTCAAGGAACGAGTCGTCGTCGTTCAACCGTGTCAGCGATTCAGCGAATTAAAACAACGACAGTACTTACGTGCTGGCACGTGATATATCACTCAGAATTACGGTAATTGCGGTGACATTAATCGACCATTCGCACCGTCTGATAGCCAACGATCACTGCGCGATCTGCACGGATCGATCTATCCCGACGAACCTCGAGAGATACCCTCGTTTCTCTTCGGTTCTTCCTCATCTTCCTTTTTTTCTCTCCCTCCTTCTTCCTCCCTCTTCTTCATTCATGCATCCCGGAGTGACGTTTCGTTTGGACGCGCGTGTCCACGGTTAACGAGGATTCTCTTTGTGTTCTCGAAAAAGGGAAAGACCAGCCTCTCTTTCTGTGAAGGATGTATCAACATTAATCGGGAGAACATGGGGACGTTTCTTCGGTTGTTCGGAATCTCGTCGGATGAAAACAGAATCGATCAGGCGACCGGGCTGACGGAGAGGCAGAAGAAATTAGTGCAAAACACGTGGGCTGTGATAAGAAAGGACGAGGTGGGATCCGGGGTGGCTGTGATGATTGCGTGAGTGATGCTTTTGCAATTCTTAAGGCGCAAAGCTGCGATGATACAGAAATTACGTGTCCGCGCGTGAGACTTTAATCTCACCAGGCAATTATTTTATTATTCTTTAATTATTTTGTCATTAGTTTCATGAAATTAAACTTTCATCAGACAAATTTCATGATATATTTTCCAAAATCTATTCTCGCCACAGTTTCCATTATATACATTTATTTTTTGCTAAGATTTTTGTCTCATGTAAAATCTCATCGTGGATTCGCACCTTTATGATGTCCCGGCATCGAGCTGTTTGCATATT
Organism: Andrena bucephala; assembly: GCA_947577245.1. Taxonomy (NCBI): domain Eukaryota; kingdom Metazoa; phylum Arthropoda; class Insecta; order Hymenoptera; family Andrenidae; genus Andrena; species Andrena bucephala. The sequence goes on along the minus strand of OX387717.1, from coordinate 26,419,419 downwards.
CGAATATCAATATTTGTAATAGTGCGCGCGAATATGCTAATTGTTTCTTGAAAGCTTCGCGATTCGAACTGTTTCAAACGTCTTCCGCGAAAGCCCTTGGCATCCATTCCAGTTGCGATGCTTGAGGCAACAGTGACATTGACGCACGTATGTATGTGTTTCTCGATTGATTTTGTATTAGAAGGAAATGTGTGTTCGTCGTTATCGAGCAAAATGCGAGCGTGCATTGATAGCATTATAGCATCGATTATGCCTTTATCGTCATTCTGCTTGAAAAACTGAGTAGGATAAACGATGTTATTAACACATTAACTATCACGAGTACCATATTTGATACACTGTAGTCTTAGCAATCAGTATTACTCACTGGAGTATTTATATTGTCCTTAATGTTACACGATATAACTTTCGTTCGAGCAGTGATGCTTATTTCGCAGATCAACTTTTACCAATTTTATCAATGTCACAGTAGGGTAGACGTACCGTTTGTGGCCACTGTACCGTTTTTGGCCATGTGCATAATTCTCGCGGTTTTTTAGCTTGAAATTGCTTGTAGACACATAATTATGTGTAGAATTTCAAACCGTAAATATTTTGTTTAGTATACCATCAGAAATATAAGGTTCCATTTATTACTTCCGCGAAAAGTGGCAAGTGGCCACAAACTGTGAAAAATGGATTTCTTATATTTTTTAACTTTATTAATTCTTTAACGATTTTTCTAGTTAATGGTAACTTAGACATTAATAGTAAAGATAGTGTAAAATTTAGTAAAGCATTTAGTTTCCTGATTTGAAGTACAATTTTAAAGATAATTACGATGAAACTCACTGAAATCCTTAAAGTGGCCACAAATGGTGCATCTACCCTATTTGGCGCATATGTTTCATTGTGTTCAGTTCAGTTGCACGTGGACTCAGAGTCCAGATATACCGCGTGTCATATCTGTTACACAAATCACGCAATGGAAAAACCAAGAAATATGCATGGCAGTCATGTTAATTACACAGATCATATGTTACGTAACTTTCCTTCATTCACTTTCCACGAAAAGTATTCTACGACTCTTTGGAGGTGCTGAGAAAATAATTTTTTTATCACTTCATCCTCTTTAAATCCCTTCACCCATTGCGATATTTAATCCTCAGCATTCGTGCGCGTAATTTTTATCGCTTTTTTCATTGTGGCAAATAAAATTCAATTAATCGTCGCATGTTTATGTTCATCGAGGTCTATTATTGTATTAATAAAGCGCTGAAATCTTGAGGTGATTGAGCTCGAAGAAATTACAACTATACTTTCGTCGATCAAAAACGGAATTTTCAATTAGCAGTTCGATGCTCCGAGCAGTGACGGATTTAACGGGCGGCCGATGAGCCACTACCGCCTGGGCCCTTGCCCAGAAGACTCTCGCAGGGCCCCATCTTCAAAATAAATTATGTTTTTATCCAACCACTATATTTGTTTTCCTGCACTACTACATTTAGATCGATTTTAGTAAACTACCTCTTCCCGAAAAAACGGGTCCCTCAGAACGTTTCAACCTGGGTCTTTTCCTTTAAATCTGCCACTGGCTCCGAGCGATATGTATTTTAGATTCCTAATGACGATGATATTTGTACGTTGATTCACGTACTTCACATCTCTGACCCGCCAGACAGCCATTGCTTCGCATATTCTTCTAGGTATTTTAAGAAATATCCAGAGTACCAACGATATTTTAGCGCGTTCAAGGACATTCCAGTAATCGAATTGTCGTGTAACAAAAGGTTCCAGGCTCATTGTGCCAGCGTAATTACAGCCTTAAATAATGTTATCCATTCCTTGCACGACCCAGGATTAATGGACGCGAGCCTAATCGGCTTACAAGGGAAGATCCCGAACCGGAAAATTAAAAAAATTCTGAAACTTTGTGAATATGTAAGGGATTTCCTCCTGATTACAACGCAATTTTTGTTTGCTGACCAAATTCGCTCGAAGGAGGTGAAATTAACCCCTGAAAATTCGGCTATTTTCCGATTTTGTCTTATAACTCGCGAACTGCAAGAGAGAGAAAAAAAAGTTTCAAGACAAAATTTAGTTCGTTTAATTAAATTTATCATTTGGTAAAAAAATTATTTTATAGTTCACGAGTTATAACACAAAATCGGGAAATAACCGGATTTTCATGGTTCAATTACACCCCCTTATAGTGAATTTGAGCAGCAAACAAAAATTGCGTTGTAATCAGGAGGAAATTCCCTGCACACTCAGAAAGTTTTAGAATTTTCTGAATTTTCGGGTTCGGAATGTTCCCTTGTTAGCCGAAAGGTACAAAAAACGCGGTCAAACGGTGGAAGAATTTCAGGTATAAATGGGATGAGACGCACAGTACCACGTCGTGTCACGCTCGTATATGTAGAGTTGGTTATACTACTTAGAGTTGGTCCACTAAGATCGGGCTCGAGTCCCCTTCCGAATCAACAGTTAACCTTATAGAATCCGCAAGTTCGGTTTATATTGTATTTGGCATATTCTAATCCGCCGCGGATCAGAGTTTTTTATACGTGTCTGCTTATGGGCGCCTTATCTGATCCGCGGCGCGAATATTCGCGTTGGTTTGGGGGAGCCTTTCTTTACGCCCCACATCGCCAGTGCGTCAATACCGTACAAACTATTGGTAACTTACACATTTATTTAAATAATCGCGACACTTACATTTGTACCATAATTGATTAGGGTAAGTAAGTCTTGTTACGTGATATCTACAATTTGTATTTTGAGGTGCATTTCATGGTCTTCTGATAAATTTGTTGTTATAATTACATTGTTTAGATGTTCCTTTAACAAAAAATTCTGTATGAATGGGATTCATGCATTGGATGGGAGATATCAGTGAATACCAATGAACGGCCGTTCATTCACTGGGCATTTCGTACTTTACCAATGAATGAACAGCTTACCCGGTCTTTTTTTCTCTCTTGACACTTTCACGCCAGTGTGGAGGTTACATTAACCCACCCCAGAAACCAAATTTCAACTATACATAATTGAGGCATTTGATGGAAAAAGGGCACATACGCCAAAATGCCATTTCAAGAAAATCGATTTCAAAGTATTCATTACAGTATAACTTAATAAAAAGTAATGCAATTAAATCCAATTTTTTTAGGGATGTAGTTATCGTGTCCTTCAAACGTTCTGAAAACAGAAGTCATGATTTGGAAATGATATGCGTCTTTGTTTATAAGTTTCAAGCAAGTGGTTTATGTTCCCTTTTTCCGTAAATGTGGTGAATTTTGTAACAAAGTTGCTTCTTTGTTTAGTTATTTAAATATAATTTTGTTTATTTACTTCGTTACACATTTTTTATACATTGCTTCAATAAAAAAACAAAATGAAGCACAAAAATAAACAAAAAATGTAATGTTTGAAGTAAGTATTAGTTACTTCGATTTTTTGCAGCAAGCTGTCTTCCAAATCAATTTTTTATTTTCTAAATTAGCTTCTTTCCTTGCGGATTCTATACTCGCCTCACTTTCTATATTTCCTCGCTCACACAAAATCCTCTATGAAACAAAAGTACTTATTGCACGACAGCACGGTAGCGCGGCTGCTCAGCGACTATGTAGCTGCGTGTCGATCACGCTACGTAATAAAACAGCATCTGGCTAATAATCTGAACGCGAGATAATTAGTGCTCTTGATATATTATATATATAACATACACCTGAGCCGATTTAAATGATTTAAGGAAAAAGGGCACATAAGCCTATGTGCCCTTTTTCCATCAAATGCTTCAATTACGATCTTATAATACTATAGTAAAGTATCAAATCAATAATATTATTGCAATTGGAGAATGAAAAATTATTTACACAAAAATTCGTCTAAATACATTGGAAACCTAACCACTGTTAATATCCCGTTCATTCACTGGGTAACCCTGTTCATTCATTAGAAATTTATGTTCATTCACTGGTCATTGGCCCATTTTTTATTTAATGCTCTGCCAGACTTTTAATGAAAGTTATAACTATCAAATATTGCTAGAATTGTGTTCCGGGATGTCTGACTTTAGTAATGAAACAGCTCGTTTACAGCAATAACACTCAGAGGGTTAAATACCGACCTTTGAATACAAATTTTAACAAACATGCAGCTTAAGTGTTCATTCACTGGACAGGTCACCCTATTCAATATACGAATGCTGTTCACGTGTAAATCGAGTACACTCGTTGAACCCATTTTTTATCCAGCGATCGTGATAATATTAGAAGCACATACCCACCGATACAACTTTACCGCTCGAGTTGCATCAAACTTTAATTAAGATTTACGAGGCATCAATAACATTTCCCGCGACGCCTGATGTTGCATCTGGTTCGTTCGCACCTTTCACCAAAACAAGGAATCTTTTGGAACCCAGTGGTTCCCCGATTGGATATTCTTCCGAATGGCCCCAGTGGCCGATCGAGATGAGGTTTGGGGGGAGGGGTGGGGAGGGGGTGTGAACCCTAAATCTAAAATTGTAGCTTCGGGTATTTATTAGTTTCCGAAATATTAATAAAAAATTGTTAATTTATTTTGGAATTTTTTTTTGACGTTGGTGCAGGCCTCCCTACCCGGGAGCCCTTCCGTCCTCGATTTTCAACTTTTGAAATTGTGTAACCACTGTCTCATTTTTAGCATCGCCAAACTCACATCGGTTCGCTACCATGCTTTACGCGCCCGCGAGCGGGCGCGCGCCCCCCGCGCCAATCTAACCCAAACCAATACTAAAACCCGGAACAAGTTGGAAAGTGGAATGTGTTATGTCGGTATAAGTCAACAGAAATATTGTTAAGAGGGGGGACCGTGGTAAAGTGATTGAAAAAAATCGGTAAGGTGTACCCTTTTATGCACAATTACTTCTGTACCTTTTGAACGCATTAATTGCTGAAGGTAAAATTTTATATTTGGGGTCGGTCCACACCCCTCGTATTACCCACTAAGTTTCATCTCGATCGGCCCCGGTTGGGGCTAGACCAGTGAGTGAGGCGCGGAAAGCACGACAGCGAACCGATGTGAGTTCGGCGATGCCAAAAACGAAGCAGTGGTTACAAAATTTCAAAAACTAAAAATAGGGGGACGGAAGGGCTCCAGGATAAAGAGGCCTGCACCAACGTCCAAAAAAATTTTCCGAAAAATTAACAATTTTTTATTAATATTTCGGAAACTAATAAATACCCGAAGAAACAATTTTAGATTTAGGGTCCACACCCCCTCCACATCCTTCCCCCCAAACCTCGTGTCGATCGGCCACTGGGGCCATTCGGAAGTACAGCCGGAAATTTGTTCTATTTTATTACATAATTATGACTCGGAATCACAAACACAGCAGAAACTAATTGGTAAGTATTATTCATCGAACGAATTCATGGGCATGCGAAAGTAATTAAACTATTTTTCGGGGTCTTCACGTAGTTGTTTGTACAACGTAAAATAATGCCCATATCGATATCGTTCCCCATTTATTGGATGTACCCAAAATTTTCTCTTTCGCCTGCCTTTCAAATATAAATACGTCATGTATGAAAACGCTACAATAGCACACGCGTCCATATCGGTTGCACTTCCTTTGCGAACTGACGCAAAAGAAGCAACGCTTGTGTGCGGTGTACACGTACGTCCGTCACATTTGACGTCCGTCGCGACGGAAGTAAAAGAAACGCTCGTGTGCCCTCAGCCTAAGTCTTTTCAATATTAATATCTTCACTATTTGCCAAGTATTTCAAAACGATTCTGCCCGATTAATCGGGGTGTAGCTGCAGAACGAAAAGTGGCGAGCGGAACATAACCGAACGCGCGAGAGTTGCGCACAGTTGCGAAACGCACAGCACAGAAAAATACGTCCTCCCGTGGATATCACTGATCACTGAAACCTTACTAAGTAAGCGATAGTCACTCACCCAGGAAACAGTCAAGTGAAGTTTGTAACTGTCACGTTACAATTAGGAACAGAACTTGGACGGGTTGCGACAGTCACTCCTGCGAAGAGGCCAACACTCATTTGACACCAGTGACCACGAGCCACTCACTTTATAAAGTTTGAAGTCTCTTCAGGGAAGATAAGAACAATTTTCCTGGGTCAGGGAAGGTGATAAACATCCAAGACCTAGTGTTACCCTCTTATTTACTGCCATTTCCGTTGTTGCGACGCTTGTATCATCACCGCAAATGTACATTCCGCGTGGAAGTAGTCGATAATTAATTATATCAGGAGCCGTTGTGCGTGGGTAGTATTATTTAGTCTAATGGCATTCATTATCGTCATTCGTCACCCTCTAGCCCCCTTAGTATCGTCAATATCAGTTATATTTCGTACAGTAATAATCTTCCTTTATCTGTAGATACTATTCTAAGATAGATGACACTAGCTTTTGGTATTGCACAACAATGACAAACGGAATGCCTGACGACTTCGAAGTTTCGGCGTTTTTACATTTCGCAAAGAATTCTCATATAATTTTTTAGCACTGTGCTTGGCAACTGAGACACAGCAACGCGTGGCCGGGTACAGCTAGTAGAAAATAAAATTTAAAAAAAATCAAACCGACTTCAAAATCGCCAAGAAAAGCATAAAAATATTTTTCTTATTACTTTCTTAATAATATACTTAAATATCAATTTATACTATTCGCAGTCGGCGCTGTTTTTTTTTTTTTTTTAAATTAACTGTTTAGCGCCGACTTCAAATAGTATAAATTGTTATTTAAGTATATTATTAAGAAAGTAATAAGAAAAATTATTTTATGCTTTTCTTTTGGTAAATTTAATTTTATTTGCATATTTCTATTAGTTGATAGACTGTGAAAGTAACTGCAATGGCCGAAGAGCACTATTTGCAAAAGGACTACTTAACCGATTTTGATAATTCTTTCTGCATGACCTACTTAAGTTGATTGAAACTAAACTAAATGCCGTAAGTTTCACGAAAATCGGTCCAGTAGTTACGGAGAAATTCGCGGATACACATCGATTTGAGAACCTCTTACTATTTGAAGTAGGTTAAAAATAGAAAGAAGCGATCTCCTTGAAAACGTACAAGTCCCATATTACTTTTACTCCAAACTGACACAAATTCATCTTGTGCCTTAAATGATCTAACACAAGCCCACATTCAGTACCATATTATTCTTACTAATTTCCCAGCGCCCACGCTCCTATACATTTTATAATTGCCTCGTGTTTTATTCCTACAATTAAGTTCAGGCCTTAGGAATTCAAAATTCTATTGACGTATCGTGAACTTTTAATGATGCAAGATTTGGGACATACATTAAATAAAGGACCATCAGGAGGATTTCCCGAAAAACCCATTAGGCGAACTATTGCCATCGAATATATTTAGTTTTCTGTTATTTAACGTGGCAAGAGGCTTAAAACACAATTACACTATTCTCGTTCAATTGGAAATTATCTTCCCCTTGTTGCATATTATCGGAAAACTTTAGCTTTATCAATAATGCTTGGCGGATAAGATATACCGAGATTCACCGGACTTTTATTTAAAGATAGTGGCGCGTAAGTGTAACGTTCTGCAGAACTGATTTTCCCGCGGGTATGGGTGCCCGTAACTGCTGCAGGCAAGCGTAGTTGCCAGCGATAAACGAGGAGTGGAGGGATTGTTTACACATCTTTGCGGTACCGTTCTTAATTAGCGAGACCTACGGCCTCATTTAAAAAATGCCCCATCACGTTGGGACCATTGCCCGCGGGGCATGTCATCGTGCCCGCAGTGACCTTCGATCCAAGGTCGCTGGAAGAATCCGTACGGATAACGAGCTGTACCAGGATCGGCGGAGCAAATTTTTTCAGCGTGTGGAGTTCGGAGAAGTACAAATTAAAAGATCAAATTTGAACAGTTTACGAAACAGTAGTACCTACGCAAACAATAAAAAAGATGGTAATGTGCCTTCCAAATTCTCGAATGTGGGACTCCACGCACAGCAAAATCTCGAGTGTAGAATGCTACACACATTCCACACAACTCACGCCGACCCTGAGCTGTACAGACCTGATTAAAAGCATAACGCTCTTTATCAAACAATTATTCGTCCGCAGCCTCTATATGCTAGTAACATTGTTCTGAAATGAACACAATTATTCTCTTAAACGATCTTCGGTAATTCTTCCGAAGCATCATTAATCAGTTTCTCCAAAATATTATGCAGCGCTCCCCTGACATACTTCCTCCTGTCTCACATTTATTGCACTGACGCCGTTTCTATCCGCAAAGATATGGGCACTTGTATATGTGCTGTGTACATTCATTAGGTCGGCGCCCTAAGAGTTCGGTCGCTTTATTCGACTAAAGTCTTTGTTAAAAGTGAAAATATAGTACAAGTTTTTTTAATTAATCAAAGTAGTTTCCTCGGCCATTTGTGACCTATTGCCACTTTTCTGATAAATGTACGTTTTTATTGTTAATTCTGAATGTGTATACGTACGATTGTACGCTAAGCTTTACCTGTACACTCATTTTTATTAATTAATTGAAAGCCTAAATCGTATTTTAATGAAATACGAACGCATATGCACGTAATATGTACATCAAGTCTATCTCGACTTACGCCTTTCCTGAGTTCCTCAGGAAGCAAATTAATACCTAAGTTCGTGGTACCACTGTAGAAAGATTTTTGCCTGAAATGTCGGTGCTTCTCTGTTGAGATGCAGTTTTATTCTGGCGTCAGCTGCCATATACCGAAACTACATACGTGACTAAATGGCAAACTAGCCATTGTTACCGGTTGCATTTCAGGCTGCCAGTAATAATTCGTGACGATCGTTTTCTGAAACTTACTACGTGCCACTAAGTACATACACTCGCAGCGATAAAGGCGAATAACTGCGGGTAGCTGCGTTTAACAGGAGCTTTGCATACTTAGATTTGTGAAGAAATCACAGCGGGGCTGACAAAATGGGTTCTGTGCTGAGATATTTCGTCCGGAACCCCGACATCCTGGATTCAACAATCGGATTAACTAGAAGTGAGAAGAGACTCGTTAGGGAAACATGGAGTGTACTCCGTGTGAATTCCATAAATACCGGCGTCGCCATTATGACAAGGTAGAGGGTTTGCATTTTTTGTATTTTTTATTATACCAATATTATCCTTCCAACATTTTGTTAAGTCTTCTTTCTTGTATTGATCTTAAGGGATGATGCCACTGAAAAAGAGCCTGATTTTGAGAATTTTTTTATGTGGGTATACTTAATGGAATACGAAATTTGTTTCAAGGCCTTTATTCTACATACTTTGAAGTAGAATGACAATTTTTTTTGGATGTTTTTAGTACAAAAACACCAACAAATGAAGCTTCTTCTGATGGTTACTGTTCCGCGGCCGGGAAGATTTTTCCTACAATTTTTGACCTGGGACAAATACACAAAATTTTTTTAAGTCTATTCGGGCCGCCCGGATTTTACGGGTAGCCGGCTCGGCTCGAAAACCGAGTCCCGGATCGGTCCGAATTTCAAGCTGCTCGAATATTCGAGTACCCGGATAGCGACACGGCAAGAGAACCGAGGCGCGAATAGAACATGCCATATGTTCGATCTTAAAAGCGCAAATCGATGCGAAGTACTGTAAAATACGTAACAGCCATTTCATTACACCCTGTCCTCTCACGGCCGGATTCTTTTGTCACAAGGTTTAGTTCTCAGTACACCGTCTGCATGGCCGTTCTGACCGGATGGTAAAAATATAGAAAACACTGCATGACAAAGCGTTAATAAATAGAATGAAAACATGGTTTATTCGTTTCCAGCTTCTTTGCCGTTCGGCACCTTATGGACCGCCTGTTTGTGGAGAATCATCTGGATGTCCGCGAACGATTTGCGCGATGTCTCCGGCATCACCACAGCCGTGACGATCGCTATCACGAACGTGATAAGGGCGAAACCGTAGAACACTGTGTAGAAGCCTGCTGCGTCAATCACAATTTGATAACATTTCGATACGATGATTCCCAATGCAGAGTTATAAATGGCGATGATCGTGTTTGCCAAGCTTTTCACCTTTATCGGAAAGATTTCGGAGGAGACAACGAACGGGATAGGCGCCAAACCGAGGGAATGGGAACCGAAAAAGATCACGAGAGCGACCAGCGGGGCCCAAGAGAAACTCTTCACGTTCATGTTCAGTTTCTCGAGGAGGAAGTACGATCCTACGATGCCGAGGCACAAGGTACAGATGAACGCTGATATCAGATAAAGGGGCTTCCTGCCGAACATGTCCACGACGAACGCTGATGCTATACTCGCTACCAGGGCCACCCCGGCGAGGATAATGAGCGCCATATTGGTACTAATGCTGGAGGTGACGTTTTGAAACAGAAGACCAACATACGCTTGTATAGCTATCAGTCCAGAAAGCTGCTGCCCCATCATTAACAGCAGCACGAGGAGTAATGCGTTCCTGTGTGCTCGATCTGTGAAAAGCTCCTTCAAGCTTCCGTTCTGTTGCTCTTTTACGAACGCAGACATTTCGTCGAGTTCGTCGGTGTTGTCTTTCGTGCTCCGTAGCCATATCAGGGCCAACTCGGCGCTTTTTCGGTTTCCCTTCTGCAAGTAGTAGTACGGCGACTCGGGCATCCATGGGAATGTTAGGATAAAGACGACCGTTGGTATCATACTGATGTATACTAATATCTGTGAAATTGAGTAAATGGATTACCATCGTCGTTATAGTATACGATTTTGTAAATATAGGAGAAACGGAAAGCGTGCAAAGGAATTGGTATCAGATAGTTCTGGCGTAGGTATATGTGTAACACATAATCATTAATTCGTTTGAATTTATCATGAGTATAACGGAACTGTCAATGTTCGAAGTTTAACACTTGGTTTGACGTCGACGTGTTCTCACGGCGATATTTTCTGCAAAGCGCCGAAAGTATTCTACGAGGCCTGAACGTTTACTTTGAAGGGAGGGCAAGCGAGGAATGGGCTTTTTACGCTGTGTACAAAATTCTCCCAGCAGAAGCGACTGCTTGGAAAGGCCCGGCTGACTTAAGGATGTATTGGACCTTTTATCAAAACAGTGCCAAGGTGATGAAAATTTGTGAGATTGTTCTTTTTAATCTTCCTGATGTGCTACGAAAATTTTAAACGAATTCACTAAACTGTTACTGAGTTATAACGATTTTAATTTTCACTGGTTTTACACGTACTCTTATGGAATGAGACGATCTTGACGGATAAACCATCTGAAAAAATGTTGAAGAAATATTGCCAATGTTTTCAATTTTTTTGTACTTGCAGTATATGGGTAGATGAAAATATCTGCCGAGTTTCAATTGTTTTCACTACACCGTTTTAAAGAAATAAATTGTCTGATATTGTACGTCCGATACATCCTTAAGGGATTACATAGTCTTGGAAGGCCGGAAAATGGGATCATTTTTACGATTTTTTTTCTTGTTTATAAATTAAGCTGCATTCTGTTCAAAAGAAAATTAGTATCTTAAGAAATGGTGGCATAACCAGCCCCTTCGCCCCTTTACCTATATGCCCCTTTATATGAAGTAAATCATAAAAATGATACCATTTTCCGACCTGTATAGGGTATGAACCCCGTAACAGGGGTTGTCAAAAGCCAATGGCCCTGTATAAATATATGTAAAATTTGGGAATATTCCAACCAGTTGATTATTATCTATGAATGCTTGAGAATACCCACATTTTGGGGGCTTCTGAAGGAGAAACCCCCCTTAAATGGCAAATTATTCAAAACTTCGCGTCACTCAAAGTGTTAATTATTTACTTGTATTATGCCAGTGAACCGTTTATCAAAATTCTCTGCAACGCTATCGTGTCTGCCGCATTTTTACTGGCTTCTCGTCGGAGTTACCTTTCCGTCTACTTGCGGTCCGACACCGTACACTATCATATATCCTATGTTAAGTAACAGCGGCATCATCGTGTTGGAAGCTCCCCTGATTTTCGTCTCGACTATTTCTCCGAGGTATATCGGAACCATGGTGAAAAGAGCCCCGACAGATATGCCACCGGCCAGCCTTCCCACGAACAGTTCGAGCCATGAACCAGCAATTAAGGTGAGGACCCAGCAGATCAGAAACGGCACCGAAGTTATGTAGAGGAACCATTTTCTACCGATCAGGTCTAACAGCAAGGCGGATAGAATCGGTCCAAAGCAGGCACCTATCGACAGTGCTGTGACCACCCATGCTCCCTGATCGGAAGTCAAATGCAGGGGAGAAGATTTCTCCTCGAGTTTGGGTAGGCTAGGTGCTGGCCAGGCGAAAACGAATCCGCAGGCGATCATCGGTAGAGTAGCTGCAAACGAATAGGATTTTGTTACGTGAGTCAGTCAGTCAAAGGTACAACCAAGGGCGTCCGCTTACTTTTTTCCAGGGGGAGGGGGCAGCTTTGAGGTGACGATAAAGAAAAATATAGTAATGACAAAACAACCCTGGCGATGATATTGACGAATCGGATCATGAAACATGCGGTGCGATTGGAGTCCTCTTGCTTTCTTAAAACCTATTTTGTAGTGCCAATTTAATTAAAATTTTAAAATGGAAATTTAAAATAATTCACTTTTTTTAGTATAAACTTGATAAACGTAAGTTTTTGAAAATGAGCGATTTAGTCTCAAATGCCAGGGGGACAAGTGCCTCTTTTGCCGCCCTCCGGACGACCATAGGTACAAGGACGAGGCAGAAACGATCCGAGTTTGCATGTTTGATTCTCGCACGGTGGAAAATTGGTGAGCGCTCGTTGAGGCGATGAGCCGCGTTGCTGAATTTGATTTGTCTCTTCAGCGCGTTGCGAGCATAAAATTCAACGAACGCTCCCGAAGTTTCCAACCTCCGAACACCAAACGGGTGGTTCCCGCGTCGGAGGCGGTATTAATTTGCCTTTATAAATTTTTTAATTATAGTACAAAATATAAACAAAAAGATCACACACTTTTGACGAAATTTGATCATTATTTTTCAAAAACATCGGCCATTTTGTCAATTTTTGCAAAAATTGAAATGTTGGATCGTCAATGCCTAGGAAATATATTATGGTTTATGACATTTTTGGGGTTTTTGTTACAGTTCATCCGATTTGCCGGAATCCGGCCCACCATTTGCCCATCCGAAAAAATGGACATTTTAAATGGAGACATAGCACGGCGTACAAATGCTATTTTCTAAATATTATATGCTTTTCTTATAGTTCATAATATAATGAACTAAAACACAAAACTTTATATTAATCGATTGTTCACTTTTCTTATTATCGTCGTTTAAAAATCGTCTGCTTTCTTAGCCGGTTACTGTGTCCTAACCCCTTAAACAAAATCGGTTGGCCGCTCAGGATTATTGGGGACCGGTCCTTAGTGCACGGTTTCATTATCCCAACTCGCAGAAACGTGTGTTATGTTGCTCTGAGATAAATTAAAGGTATGCGAGGAAATTACAGTCGAATGCAGTATAGTATTTCAGTAGTGTTAATTAACATCGTAAAGATAGTATTAATTTACTTCGATTCAATAAGCGTGAACTTCTTTACTTGGTCTTGCAGGCACCTTGATTTTCTACTTCGATGGTCTTCTTGGAACTTGATTTGAACAGTCACGTTCGCTCTTGTATGATTCGAATCGTTAAGCAGTGGATATTGTTGGGCATACTGAGAGCACATTTATAGCACGTGCGTGCATTATAGAACAATTTCACGGTGTTACACTCATGCATTTTCTCGAAACTGTCTATTGTACAGTCTACCCGCGTGAAAAAAGGATACGAAATAATCGATCTTTTTCGAAGCGTGCAATTGGAAATGCATCTTCGTCGCGTAAATACGCTATCGAATGAGTACCTCAGTTCTGTTCAATCGTTATTTGTTTCAGGGCCCAATCTAGCTCTTCCGCCGCTCTGGGCAAAAATGATTTTTGCCGCTCTTTATATTAAATTATAAATAATTATTTTAAAATATGATTTTTGAGAATGAGCGAAATTTTTGTAGGTATTTGTTGAATAACAAAAGCCTTTTGTTTTATAAAAAATGTAATATTCATAAATGACCAATTAACCAATTTTGCAACTCTGAGTAGTTGCTCTGCTTGCCACCCCTCCTCCCTACATCGGGTGCCGATTTCTTTTCATCGATAAAATAGCAACAAACATGGCAAGGCATCATAGATCATATGTAATGACTTTTTAATATAATAATTTTGATACTAGAGCGGTAATTATTCGAATAATTCAAATAATTTCGAATATGAAAAATTTCTTCGAATATTCGACTATTCGAAACTCGGATTCGAATTCTTTGGTATTCGAATATTCGACTATTACAATTCGTTACAGCCCTAATCGAGACGTGAGGAAATTCAAAGTTGTACAGAATATTTCTGGAATAAGCCCTGAAACTTTGAAAATTTCTTCTATAAAATTGTAATACTAGTTCTTCTAAATAGTACATATAACTCAAACCCCGTCAAATATACTTGCAAAATTCTACCACGGACGAGAGTTATTTACAATTGACCGTGAGAGGAAGATCCATTTTTATCGTCAATCGAGAGCTCCTAAAGTTTAATGACTGTATTTTGGGAACACTTTTGATAAGGATAAGAAAGATTTACCTATAATACTGGCTATTATTTGTGGGCGTAAATGTTTTTTGCTATTGGCAGCCCCTTCTTCCACTTTCTGCACGTCTATAATTTCTGTAGTCATCGTTGCGTCGTCTGCCTTCTGTAAACTAAAAAGAGATTGTTTTCATTATCATAGCTATGTTGAACTGAACCACCCCCACTCTTCAAGTTGATTACACGATGAAAATGAAGATTTAGTAAGAAGGAAGCAACATTTACTATAACATTCAATATGCTGAAGGTTCGTATATTCCCCCTGGGACGACAAGAAGAATATATTTCTTACAGGCTGCTACGTAACGAGTGCAACGTTCACTCACGTTCGTTCACGAATAAAATTTCATTCCAGGTACGAATCGGTGTTACAATTTTACCACCTGCCAGGTGCGCATCCAGCCGCGAAGGAGCTACTCTACAATCACGACACGCTTCGTTGCGAAACAAATGATTACGGGACCGAGAGTCATTTGTATCATTTCGAGAACTTTGGGTAGGTACATACAGTGTCTTAAGAACACTCGGTATTGAATATTAAATTATGAATTGAGGACGTAGCAGCAAGAGTTATGGCGTGTAATTTATCGTGTAAAAAATCTGCATCGTGTAAAAAATCTACATCGTTTGGTGTACGTTTGATGCAAATTTGATAAGAAATGAGCGATTTATTACAAATTTTGAATCTGCAGCCATTATTTTTTTACACGATATGAATGCTCCAGATTTGAAAAATTTGCCAAAAATATAAATAAAAACTTATCAACTGAATAACTACTACTTATTGTGGGAAAGTATATATTTTTCAATTAGTGTTCTCTTTTTAATTTTAAATCAAAGCAATAATTTTATACGTAGTTTTTTTTTTAATTTACTTGAAGTTGGTAAAGATGCACCCCTCTTGCTGCAAGGTCCCCAATTATACATGTATTTTACACGGTCAGAACTAATTTCTCGGTTCGAGAAGTCACTAGGCTACGGTACCATCAAAATTAACATTGTATAATTAACAAGTATACGCCTCTAGGTATCCATGACCGGTGACATTTAATTCATATAACTGGATATCCAGTTCCCTCTCTTCACGTCCACTTCTCTGTTTTTACTTTAATGTGGGACATGTTCTGTAAATAATATCAAATCTCTCTAAGACATATTACACACTTTCCTACAGTCCACTCTCGATAAACCAACTTTCGTTTAATCCCAGATCTGTTCAAACCCATGTCCTCTTATTTCAAACTTCGCTCTCAAGAAAATCGATTTCCATCGTCCACCCATTACACGTGCACTGGATTAATTGTAAGAATGGACTCCATCTTCGAAATTGATTTTCTCGAAAGCAGATCGTCCTCCGCTTATCTATTTATTCTTTCATCTTGTACATCCAAAAAATGTAACAAGGGACGTTCGGCAACCAGGAAATTCAGAAAATTTTGAAACACGGTGTGCAAGTAGAATAGTTGATCCGTAACACAGCCCAATTTTTTGTTGGTGCCATAATGCAATTTTTAGGGGTGAAATCGCCCCCTGAAAAAATGCAGAATTTTCTTTTCCGTGGAATATCTCGAGAACGGTGAGAGATATCGAAAAGAAGATTTATTATTTTTTGGTGTAACTTCAAAACTACTTGACCGATTTGGATAATTCTTTCTCCGTGACCTAAGTTGATTGAAGCCAAACAAAATGCAATAAGTTTCACTAAAATCAGTTCAGTAGTTACGGAGAAATTCGCGGACAAACATCATAATAACATATGTACATACATACAACATACATACATCTCGAACTGAGAACCTCTTTCTTTTTGAAGTCGGTTAACAAAAGTTGCATCCTTCTTTTATATCTACAAAACCGCGTAAAAATAATTTTCGAAAAATCCATATTTTTCAAGTTACCCCTACCACCAACCCTTAAAATTAAATTGTTATATTTTGTAAATATACGCTGAAATACCTCTGGATATTCTCTTTTCATACATATAAATAGTTTATGTGTTATATTTTTTTTTGCAAACAAATAAAACCTCTATTACCGAATTTGAAGTCCATTTTGGCAGTTTCCATTAATAACATGGTTTCTTAAAGTCATATTTAAATTATTATTTATCAGACAGCTTTCAATTATTTAAGCAAGGCAGTACGTACCTAAAATTGCATCCAAGATAAAACTCATTAAAATTAATCAGTGGCGTGCATGTGTTATCTTAAGACCACTTTTAGAATCACACGATAAATAAATAATGCGTGGCAATTTACAATGACTTTGCAAAATATACATGTAAATGTTACAAAATATTCAATGATAACATATACATTGTATACGCTATCATTAAAGTGACGCAGAATCGTATTGATGCCAATAACCTTGTCGAACCTTCCCATTTGCATAATGCATATGTATATGAATTTTAAATGATTGTAAATCAATTTTACTTACCTATCCCACTAATAACACATATAATATTACTGTTAAATATTAATATTTCAAGTCAACCACGTCCGTTTTCCTGGTTTTGCTCAACGCCTGAGTACAAATGTTTGTGACAGAAAGACTACAGATTTGATACAGGATTTGTTATATTCGATGATGAAAACAGACTGGCAGCAGAAAGCCAACAGATTGTACTGCCTTAACCTGCGAGCAGATTGGCGGCTGATACAATTTAATGGCAGAAATCAATCAGATTTGGTGCAACGTGATTTGGGGGCAGATAGGCAGCAGAAATCGAGCAGATTCTGTTGACATAGTCTGCCGCTTTATTGATATATAAATCGATCGGTGCATCCACAGATTTAAATGATAAATAATTTTTCTACATTTTCCAAAAATATTTATAGTTTCTTTAACATATTTACTATACATATAATATCAGTTTTTAATTTTATTTGTGTTTACAATTTTTACAAAATAATGTAAATAACATTCTACATAAGTGGTTGTAAAAAGTTTTCTCTACACAACACAATTCATGCATATTCGTTTTCCACATTCCATGAAACCCCAGAAAATGAATTGTAGTTTTAAAACGTCCTTGGAGATTGAGAAGTGAAAGTTTTAAGGATGGTAAAACATTGTCGATGATGTTTTTTAAACAAATAATAGGTAAGCGTTTCCACCTAACTGATGATTTATGTACGACTCGTGACTTTTGTCCCGCTAGATCTAGATTGTTAATGGACAGGCCACTGTGTGCCGCGAGGTAGTTCCCGTAATATTGAAATAAAGTGAGCACTGTGAAAGCGCTGTTTGGTTTCTTAATTCTACTGCGCAGTGATATGCGCGAGGATATGCTTGCATGCAGAGCGATGGGAAGAAAGTGGGGGACGACGGTAGTTCATAGTGGGGGTAAGCATTTGTCTCACGTCCCACGATTCTATCTTCTAATATATGTATATCGCGAATGCGCCACGTCTTCCTCCTATCTGATCAACTTTATCTTTTACGGAAATTATTTTGTTACCCAACGGAACAATTTTAGGTGGCGGCAGGAAAAAAATTTTGCAAAAAAATTTTCATCAAGAGTAGCTAAGGTGCCCCTTATTGTACATTAACATTTTAACTCTGTTGTAAGTGTTGAGTTTTAACAGTTATTACATGTTCGATTAATAAAAGCTCTGGAGGATCATACACTTTTGAACAGCTATTTAAGGGTAAAATATAAAAGTTGGGAATATTTTTTTAATTAGTATTATTTAAGGAAAGCAGGATAAATATAGAGCGAGCACATTATGATTTTTATATAATTATTTTCACCGAACGGTTTAAGCTTTCAACTTCAGATCTAGATAGATAAACGCCACCAATAAATAAACACTTAAGGCTAATGAATGAACACTATTATAAAATTATGTTTGCAGCGCGATTGATTTCACGTCCTGCAAAAATTGTTTGGATATAAAGCATGAAATTAAAAGAAGTGTGTAATTAATTAGTTGCTTATTTTAATAACTTACTTTACTCATTTTAATTAAAAATGGCCATTTAACATTTTCAGAGTAACACAAGGGTTCCTGCTTAAACCTTCGTTGCATAACTTCTTCGATTTTGGAAAAAAATACATTTTTGGACTCGTACAAGTGATAATAATAAGAGAAAAATAATAAAAAATTGTTTTTTTATTTTTCCACTTTTCCGCCATTACGATTATGATTACTTAAAGACTGCGGAATTACAACGTTCAGCGCAATCTATGTAAATGTTTAGAATCTAGGATATGTATATTTCATGATAAAGTAGTTACGTAACACTGCAGCCTACTTAAAACAAAAAATTTAAAAAAATATATATGTTGCATATTTGCAACAGTATGCAACGAAGGGTTAAGGGACCCTTGCTATTAACAATATGCAAATAACGTTACAAAATGCTTTTAGCAATTAAATATGTCTAATTTCATAGTTATAACCAGAATAGCCAGAGGCAGGGATTACTCACATTACCTAACACAAATGTTACGCTTTGTTCTCTAAAAAAAATTACAGAGGCTAACACAAGAACACTCTCTGTGTATTTTACAGAAATAGATCACAATTGGGAAATAAAGATAGCAAATAATTCCTTTTTTTATTGAAGCAACATACACATCTTTTTAAAAGGTATATCAGCACAATATTTGGATAGTTAATAAAGTGATTTCCAACTCTTACAATTAAGTAGTACGTCCTTGCTTTTACGCACCACAATACCGCCAAAATTAAAACGACTGTCGGCAGTAGGTGTGTCAAATACGCTTTCCCTTTGACAGCAAAATGCAACGATCGCAGACGACTCGCACTGACTTTTCTACGTGTTTCTTTTTAGAATGAAATTTGTACGCACGCTTTACATTCTGATCGTCGTTTTCGCGAAAAACAGGGTGAGCCCTCCAAGGTAGGTACTTTCTGATATTCTATTATATTCGAGAAGGAAAAGAGAGCCGCGATATCAAAAAGAAAAGATTTCAGAGGAGGGTCCACAGGTAACGGAAAAGAAGTTCAGGATTTTCTCTTATGGAAACTATTCAGGAGGTAGCGGTTTCCCTTCGGTTGAACACAAAGTTTTTATTATGCCGATTATCACGTGTCTATTCATTGAAATGTAACTGATAGGTTCTTTATCTACCTTTAGCACGCTAAAATGGTTGTGGGAACTTCGCCTCCAAAAGTGAGCGACGTCAGTTGTGGTTACACCTCGAAACTTTTTTTTATATGTTACACAGACATTTCTCCATTTCGAAGGTTTATTAAAAAAAGGCAAATCTATTCCCTCAACGAAGACACGGCGAAGGGCGACACAGCAAGAAAACGGAGGCGCTAATCGAAGATGTCATAGGTTCGATCTTAGGAGCGCAAATCGATGCGAAGTACTGTAAAATACGTAACAGTCATTTCGTTACATCTAGTCCAATCACGGGCAGATTCTTTTGTCACAAGCTTTAATTCTCAGTACACCGTCAGCGTGGCCGTTCCGATGCGATGTTGAAAATATAGAAAACACTGTATGACAAAGCGTTAATAATTATAATGAAAACATGGTTTATTCGTTTCCAGCTTCTTTGTCCTTCGGCTGCTTATGGACCGTCTGTTTGTGCAGCATCATCTGGATGTCCGCGAACGATTTGCCCGACGTCTCCGGCATCACCACAGCCACGACGATCGCTGTCACGAGCGTGATAAGTGCGAAACCGTAGAACACTGGGTGGAAGCCTGCTGCATCAATCACAATTTGATAACATTTCGTCGCGATGATCATCAATATAGGGCCATAAATGGCCATGGTCGTGTTTGCCAAGCTTTTCACATTTATCGGAAAGATTTCGGAGGAGACAACGAACGGGATAGGCGCCAAACCGAGGGAATGGGAACCGGAATAGACCACGAGGGCAACCGGCGGGGCCCAAGAGAATCTCTTCACGTCCATGTTCAGTTTCTCGAGGAGGAAATACGATCCTACTATGACGAGGCACAAGGTACAGATGAACGCTGATATCAGGTAAAGGGGCTTCCTACCAAACATGTCCATGACGAACACTGATGCTAGACTCGCTATCAGGGCCACCCCGGCGAAGATAATAAGCGCCATATTGGTACTAATGCTGTAGGTGACATTTTGCAACAAAAGACCAATATACGCTTGTATAGCTGTCACTCCAGACAGCACCTGCCCCGTCGTTAACAGCAGCACGAGGAGTAATGCTTTCCTGTGTCCTCGATCTGTGAAAAGCTCCTTCAAGCTTCCGTTCTGTTGCTCTTTTACGAACGTAGACATTTCGTCGAGTTCGTCGGTGTTATCTTTCCTGCCTCGTAGCCTTATCAGGGCCAACTCGGCGCTTTTTCGGTTTCCCTTCTGCAAGTAGTAGTACGGCGACTCGGGTATCCATGGGAATGTTAGTATGAAGACGACCGTTGGTATCATACTGATGATTACTAATATCTGTCAAATGGAGTAAATGGATTACCATCATTGTTATAGTATACGATTTTGTAAATATAGAAGAAACGGTAGGCGTGCAAAGGAATTGTATCAGATATTTCTGGCGTAGATATATGTATAATACACAATCATTAAGTCGTTTGAATTTGTCTTGAGTATAACGGAACTGTGATTTTTCAAACATTAATATTTGGTGTGACGTCGCCGTGTTCTCACGGCGATATTTTCTGCAAAGCGCCGAAAGTATAGTACGAGCATCCCTGAACGTTTACTTTGAAGGGAAGGCAAGTGAGGAATGGGCTTTTTACGCAGTGTACAAAATTTTCCCAGCAGAAGCGACCGCTTGGAAAGGCCCGGTTACATAGTCTTTACAGGTCAGGTTATGGGGTCGTTTTTATGATTTTTTTTCTTATAAATAAATTAAGCTATATTCTGTTAAAAAGGAAATTTGATATCTTCAGAAATCGTGCTATAGCAGCCCTTTCTTCCAAGGCCTCTTCATAGTTACAACATTTACGGTACCAAAAATATCTCAGAGATTACTGTACCGATTCGAATAAAATTTTATACGAATATTCTTAAGACTATAATCTAGTACTAATAGATTGTTCTCAATATATTCTTGAGAATACCCATATTTTGGGGGCTTCTGAAGGAGAAACTCCCCCTGAAAGGGCCATGCCTAGTGGCAGGCGAAAAAGACCGTGATTTTCAGAAATTATTTGCCGAAAATTTATTGCACATTTTTTACAACTATTTGCTTATTTTAAAAGTACATATATTCAGCAACTCTCAGTAATTTTGTTATAGGAAAATATTAAGATATGAACGAATAACAACCACTCTCCCGGAAGCTATTTTTTTAGCGGCGAGTCAGATTTCTTCAAGGCGGATCATCTGAAATTAAAATGAGAAAAAGATTCTGTTAGTATATGAGTTTATCTGTTGTGTGAACGAAGTATTTTTGTTTTAGATGAAAACTTTATTTTTAATTCACGAAAAAGGAACAAATCAGACATCGAAGAATCATTATTTTGCGTTAAACGGCCGCTATTTTGTCTGAAATCATTTTTTTGAAAAATTCTTCGTTCACGCACCAGATAAACTCATATATTAAAAATGTCTTCACTTTTAATTTCAGATGATCCAGCTCGAAGAAATCATGCTCACAGCGCAGCCACTTTATGAAAAAACAGCTTCCGCGAGAGTGGCTGTTATTCGTTCATTTTTTAATATTTTCCTATAACAAAATTACTGAGTGTTACTGGATATATGTACTTCTAAAATAAGGAAATAGTTGATGGAAACATACATCACATTTTTCCCAAAAAATAGCCGAAAATGACGTTCTTTTACCAACTAGGCATGACCCCAAAAAGGTGAATGTTTCTAAACGTTGCGCCACTCAAAATGTTAATTATTTACTTTGTATTATGTCTGCCGCATTTTCACTGGCACCTCGTCGGAGTTACCTTTGCGTCTACATGTGGTCCGACACCGAACACTATCATAAATCCCATGTTATAGAACAGCATCATCATCGTGTTGGCAGCTCCCCTAATTTTCGTCTCGACTATTTCTCCGAGGTATATCGGAACCATGGTGAAAAGAGCCCCGATAGATATGCCACCGGCCAGCCTTCCCACGAACAGTTCGAGCCATGAACCAGCAATTAAGGTGAGGACCCAGCAGATCAGAAACGGCACCGAAGTTATGTAGAGGAACCATTTTCTACCGATCAGGTCTAACAGCAAGACGGATAGAATCGGTCCAAAGCAGGCACCTATCGACAGTGCTGTGACCACCCATGCTCCCTGATCGGAAGTCAAATGCAGGGGAGAAGATTTCTCCTCGAGTTTGGGTAGGCTAGGTGCTGGCCAGGCGAAAACGAATCCACTGGCGAGCAACGGTAGAGTAACTTCAAACGAATAGAATTTTGTTACGTGAGTCTCTTTTGCTTTATTGAACCCATTTTGTAGTGACAATTTAATTAAAAATTTAAAACCGAAATTAATAAAGATCTTAATAAAGATCAGTTTTTAAAAATGAGAGATTTTTTCTCAAAAGCCAGGAAGACAAGTTTGTCAGGGCTTTTTTGCCCCCCTCCGATGGGCGACCATAGGTGCAAAGACGAGACAGGAACGATCCGAGTTGGCACGGTTGATGCTCGCAAGGTGGAAAATCGGCGAGCGCTCGTTGAGGCGACGAGCCGCGTTGCTGAATTTGATTTGGTTCTTCAGCGCGTTGCGAGCATAATATTCGGTAACGCTGCGCTTGGACGTTGCTCGTCGTCTCAACGAGTGCTCACGAAGTTTCCACCTTCCGAGCACCTAACGTGCCGACTCGGGACGTTCCCGCGTCGGTGGCGGTATAAATTGGCCTTTATTTAATCTACATTAGGCAGAGTTGGATATTACACGAATAAACCTATACGAATACTTTTCGAATAAAAATTTCGGATGAAATGAAGTTAGGGTAAGCAGACCAGTAGATGGACAGTTTAGCTGATTCCGAAGTTTACATCAAAGTAATAGAAATATCTGTTGTATTAAAAAAAAATCAAAAGCTTTGCACGTAAAAATGTACAAATTTAAAGAAAAAAATAACTGCAAGTAAAAAATTAATGTATTTAAGGATAAAATGATGAAAATTCTACTCATAGCCCGTATCACCAGTAGATGGACGATAGGGCTAGCAGATGGACAGTTCAAAACCAATAGATGGACGGGTGTCTGGCTAGACGAATAAAAGACTTATTAGCTGTAGTAGGTACCTAGATTAAGTTATTTTTTGTTAAAATATAGTTTATTTCATCAAAACTAAAAACGTATGGAGTCTTCATTGGCTGAAAACGGTGTAACAGGTTATAGGCCCAGGCCGCAAATAAAGTGAGGTTATCTCTAGCCTAATGTGGGCAGACGTTTCACGCATGAAGTGACTCGCGCACGGTGGCGTAAAATCGTACATACAAATACATTTTTCGCATACAAAATTTTTTTTTCGATAAATATGTTAATGTTTTATAAAGCAACAAACGTTTTTTCTACAAAATAAAAAAACAATAATATAGATTAAAACTCTAGTTCTTTCAATATTAACGATTAACCAACGATTCGTCCATCTGCCGGGCCCTGTCCAGCTACTGTCCTGCTTACCCTATCATCGTCGCGTACATACGCTATCGAATGAGTACGACAGTTCTGTCTAATTGTTATTTGTTTCAGGGCCCGATCCAGCTCTTCCGTCGCTGTGGGCAAAAATGATTTTTGCCACTCTTTATATTAAATTATGAATAATTATTTTAAAATGTGATTCTTGAGAATGAGCGAAATTTTTGTAGGTATTTGTTGAATAACAAAAGGCTTTTGCTTTATAAAAAATGTAATATTTATAAATGACCAATTAACCAATTTTGCAGCTCTGAGCAGTTGCCCTGCTTGCCCCCCCCCCCCCCCCCACCTGATCGTGTCCTGATTTGTTTTCATCGATAAAAGAGCAAAAACATGGCAAGGAATCATAGACGCATATGTCGTGTCCAGAGCTGTAATTATTCGAATAATTCGAATAATTTTGAATTCGAATAATTTCTTCGAATATTCGACTGTTCGAACCTCCAATTCTAATTCTCTGGTATTCGACTATTCGAGTATTACAATGATTAGATTATTATTCGAATATTCGTTGCAGCGCTGGTCGAGACACGAGGAAATTGGTCGGTAATCATTGCTTCGAATCGACAATATTTTCGTACTTCTATGATGTACAGGATGCTTCTGGAATAAGCCCTGAAACTTTGAAAATTTCTTCTATAAAATTGTAGTAGTAGTAGTTCTTTTAAATAGGACATGTGACTTAAACTCCGTCAACTATAGTTGCAAAATTCTACCGCGGACGAGAGTTATTTACAATTGACCGTGAGAAGAAGATCCGTTTTTATCGTCAATGGAGAGCTCCTAAAGTTTAATGACTGTATTTCGGGAACACTTTCGATAAGGATAATAAATATTTACTTATAATACTGGCTACTATTTGTGGGCGTAAATGTTTCCTGTCATCGCAAGCTCCTTCTTCCACTTTCTGTACAACTGCAAGTTCACCAGTCATCGTTGCAGTCTCGCTACTGTAAATTAAAAAGGGATTGTTTTCATTATCGTAGTTACGTTGAACTTAACCACCCCCACCCTTCAAGTTGGTTACACGATGAAAATGAAGATTTAGTAAGAAGGAAGCAACATGTACTATGACATTCAATATGCTGAAGGTTCGTATATTCCCCCTCGGACGACAAGAAAAATATTTTCCTGTCAGGCTACAACGTAACGAGTGCCACGTTCACTCCCGTAATATGCTTAACAGCTCGTATGTGAGTGTTTTTCGAGGTACGTGAATCGTTATTGCAACTTTGCCACTTATCAACTGAATAACTACTATCTATTGTGTGAAAATATATATTTTTCAATTAGTGTTCTCTTTTTAATGTAAAGTCAAAGCAATAAAGTTATAAACAGTTTTTTTCTAATTTACTCCAAGTTGGTAAAGATGGAGCTGCATCCCTCTTGCTGCAAGGTCCCCAATTAAAGAATTATATATGTAGTACTATTGCGTGGGCCTTCGACGTGGCGATGGTCCTAGGAGGCTGGGTTGGTGCCCGTGGAGCGCTGAACCGCTCTGCTTGGTAATGCGCCGTCGTTTAAATGTAAATTCGACTTCAATTGTACAAAGAGCCTGCGATCGTTATAGTTTAACTAGTTTTATTATTTATAACAAACTTATGGATGGAATTGTAAATTGTAATGCAGCTAAAAAATAAACGTGCTATCACTGCTACGTTTCGGAATAGAGTGACCCTCAGGCGTCGTTATTTTGCGTTTCTACGGTAAGCGTTATAATTATTTGTACATAGAGCGAATGACATACATGCGCAGTAAAAACATGAAGGTCACAACCGTGTTATTAGTTTGATTGTTGCCGAGCGCGTATTTAACGCTTAAATGTTTAAACACACTTGTCTGTTCCGTATCAGTACCCTTCCGGCGTGCCAGTGATAAGAAGAAGAGGAACGTAGGTGGTCTCTTCTTCTTACCACTGGTACGCCGGAACGGTACTGACACGGAACTGACCAGTGCGCGCAGACCTTTAGCCGTGATCAAGAGACACGGTAGCTGGGATTCGAACCGCCGCGTAACACTAACTCTAACCCGGTTATCCAAGGAAGGTTTCTGTAACCCAGCGAAGGCCATTTCGAGCCATTTGGAAGCCCTGGCTCCATGATGTTTACCATAGCCGCACGGAAGGGGGGGCTCAAAAACCAATAATAACGTGGGCGCGCCACGGATAGGGAAAACTGTAAGAGGCTGAAATAACTGGCCCTCTTACACTGCGTTCCACATTAGATCATACTGGTTTCGCGCAGGGATACACTGTTGATTGGTAGTAAATCGGCAGGGGGCGTCGGTATGCTCTTAGGTATGGAACGCAGTTTAGAAGTCCCAGTGGCCCAGGGCCCTCAAGACTCTCACAGTCATTCAAGCCTATCATACGGCTAAGAGGCTGCACCGCACACTACTACAGTTTTCCTTATCCGTGGCGCCCCCATCATTCGCTTTCGTGCTCCCCTTCCGCGCGGCTATGGTAAACATCATGGAACCCGGGCTCCCAAATGGCTCGAACTGGCCTTCGCTGCTGTAACCCATACGAACCGCGAGGGAACGGTTCTTTAATTCTAGAAAGAATCGAAGTAACTGGGTTAACCCACTACGAGCGGGTTACTAAGTAGTAAAATAACGCTGTCTAGTCTAGACTAAGTAGACAGTCACGTAAGGCAAGTCAGTGATAGGTATGCGAATCTACAGGCAATAGATATTCAGATTAAATGAAAACACTATGTTTAAAATATACAAGTATATAATGCATGCAGGGTTGATTAATTTTAGAAGGTTGTTAGAAACGGAATTTATACTTTATTTCTTAAACTTCAACAAGTACTTAGCACTAATATCTTTTAACATCAATATCTTCCACAGCCGTGTACGCATTTCGCCTTATAGCTTCCATTGTTTAAAGTATTTTCTAGCATTTGAATATTTTCGACACATCAGCCCTAGACAATAGGCAAAGGTCCCGTTATCTGGTCAACTGTCGGTCTCGACCGTGAGGCAGATACTACAGAGAAGCACCGGGTCGTAAACGCGCACCGTCCCGACGGTGTGAGATTTTGGACAAAAATCGCCCGAGAGTGCAAATCTTGACCGATTTAAATACATTTTTTTTTTAAATAGTACATCTTGATACAGATGAGGTACTTGAAGGATTTACCTGGCATGTTACCCAAACTCATGGAGGAGCAACAGAAAGGGCTGAAGCAAATACAAACGTGCAGGACTCCCGCGATCAAGAAAGTAAATGGTTCTCGGAAAGCCGTGCTAAATCTTTGGATCGAAGTTCTGTGACTTCTTTATAGAAAATCAAACGTAAAATCTATGTGACAGTGTTGCGCATGGTGCTGTAATCCACAGTCGCAAATGATGTCGGCCTCCGTTGAAGTATTGGCTGTATAAAAAACGACATTGGGAATATCGAAGGTCAATTGGATGATCGACTGCGGCGGATTCGGTAGAGCCCCTAACCCCTACCGTCGCGCCAAACAAAGGAAATTTGTCAAATGTTCGCAGGAAGTCCATTGATGTTAGAAGGAACTAACGTAGGAGGCAATTGAAAACGAAATCCAGGGATAAATATGTTAATTACGACAGCAACACTTCCACTCAATCGGAGGTTAATTAAAAGTTGCAGCATTTTCAATTGAGTTTCCGTTGCGGCAATCAGAGGCGGATTTTAAAATTTGGCGCCCCTAGGCTAACAAGCGTCTGCCGCAGTTTCCGCGAAATATCATGAAATATTTTAATTTAAATGAGTCGAGATAATTCAAACATTAATTCAATAGGTATGGCAACTCACATCTGAGTCATTACTAATTCGCTGCATGAAAAAAGTGAATTATTCTTTAAGTTGTCTCAAGCCTTTGTGTTTGGACCTTTTCCAATTTCTTTCGCTAAAAATTTGTCGCTTCCCAAAATTTGTCATCCCCGAAAATGTGCCGCTTTCCCTAAATGTATTGCTCCTTAAAATAAACCGTCCCTCAAAATTTGATACTCCCAAAAATTTGTCAATCCACCAAATTTGATGCTCCCACAAATTTGTCGCTCTCTAAAATTTGATGCTCTCCAAAACTTATCGCTCCCCAAAATTTGCCGCCCTAGGATGCAGCCAACTTAGCCCCTTCCAAATCCGCCCTTGGCGACAATTGCTCACTTGCAATTCGCTGATACTGCTTTTAGAAGGTTTTGACATATAGGACACTAAGTAGGAAAATGTGGTACACGATCATAAATGAATACGAATATTTTCCAATGTGAAGGAGAATCATTTAAATGAAATTCTTGTGTTTCTTAGTTCTCTTATCATGCTTTGGTACATCGAGGACGTATCAAGCAGCAATTTCTATAAAATTAAGGTCTGCAAAATAAACAACTTCTGTAGAGAGAAAACAGTGGAAAATTGCTTAACTTAATTTCGATGTGCGATAAAGTTTACTGAGAAATTGTACCTAGGGTGGATGTACCAGTAAATGAATACGTACCAGTGAATGGGCATTTTTTATTAAAATGAGTAAAATAAGTTATTAAAATAAGCAACTAATTAATTAGAGACTTCTTTTAATTTCTTGTTTCATATCCAAACAATTTTTTCAGCACGTGGGTCGTGGGATCGATCGCGTTGCAAACATAATTTTATAATAGTATTCATTCATTAGCCTTAAGTGTTCATTTATTGGTGCGTTTACCCTACTATGAAAATTTATATGAAAGATAAGTCTGTTTCTGTTCTTGCACACAATTAAGAACGAAGAGGTTTCAATAGGGACAGGTCGCGGAGAAGAGGTTCAGGATTTTCCCCTATGGAAACTATTGAGGAGGTAGCGGTATCTCTTCGAATGAATAGAAAGTCTTTATTATGCCGATTATCACATGTCAATTCATTGAAATGTAAAGTGATAGATTTTTTATTTACACTTAGGACGCTAAAATGGCTGTGGGAACTTCGCCTCCAAAAGTGGGCGACGTCAGTCGTGGTTACACCTCGAAAGTATCAAAAGCGGGAATGCCTTGATTTATATGTTACACAGACATTTCTCTATTTCGACGGTTCATTAAAAAAAAGGCAAATCTATTCCCTCAACGGAGACACGGCGAAGGGCGACAAGGCAAGAGGACGGAGGCGCGAATCGAAGATGCCATATGTTCGATCTTAGAAGCGCAAGTCGATGCGAAGTACTGTAAAATATGTAACATCCAGTCCTCTCACGGCGGCAGATACTTCTGTCACAAGATTTCGGTCTCAGTACACCGTCAGAATGGCCGTTTCGACGCGATGTTAAAAACATAGAAAACACTGTATGACAAAGCGTTAATAAATAGAATGAAAACATGGTTTATTCGTTTCCAGCTTTTTTGTCCTTCGGCTGCTTAGGGACCGCCTGTTTGTGCAGCATCATCTGGATGTCCGCGAACGATTTGCCCGACGTCTCCGGCATCACCACAGCCGCGACGATCGCTACCACGAGCGTGATAAAGGTGAAAGCGTAGAACACTACGTGGAAGCCTGCTGCGTCAATCACAATCTGATAACATTTCGACACGATGATCGCCAATATAAAGCCATAAATGATGGCGATCGTGTTTGCCAAGCTTTTCACCCTTATCGGAAAGATTTCCGAGGAGACGACGAACGGGATAGGCGCCAAACCGAGGGAATGGGAAGCGAAAAAGATCACGAGAGCGACCAGCGGGGCCGAAGAGAAACTCTTGACGTTCATTTTAAGTTTCTGGAGGAGGAAGTACGATCCTATGACGCCGAGGCACAAGGTACAAATGAACGCTGATATCAGGTAAAGGGGCTTCCTACCGAACCTGTCCACGACGAACGCGGATGCTATACTCGCTATCAGGGCCACCCCGCCGAGGATAACCAACGCCATATTGGTACTAATGCTGGTGGTAACGTTTTGTAACAAAAAACCAGCATACGCATGTATAGCTATCAGTCCACAAAGCTGCTGCCCCGTCATTAATAGCAGCATGATGAGTAATGCTTTCCTGTATGCTCGATCTGTGAAAAGCTCCTTCAAGGTTCCGCTCTGTTGCTCTTTTACGAACGCAGACATTTCATCGAGTTCGTCGGTGTTGTCCTTCGTGCCTCGTAACCATATCAAGGCCAACTCGGCGCTTCTTCGGTTTCCCTTCTGCAAGTAGTAGTAAGGCGACTCGGGTATCCATAGGAATGTAAGGATGAAGATCACCGTTGGTATTATACTGATGAATACTAATATCTGTGAAATGGAGTAAATGGATTACCATCGTCCTTATACCTAGTATACGATTTTATAAATATAGGAGAAACGGAAAGCGTGCAAAGGAATTGGTATCAGATATTTCTGGCGTAGATATATGCATAATACACAATCATTAAGTCATTTGAATTTGTCTTGAGTATAGTACGGAACTGTCATTGTTCAAACTTTAATATATGGCGTGACGTCGACGTGTTCTCACGGCGATATTTTCTGCAAAGTGCTGAGAGTATTGTACGAGGCCTGAACGTTTACTTTGAAGGGAAGGCAAGTGAGGAATGTGCTATTTACGCTGTGTACAAAATTCTCCCAGCCCCTTGGAAAGGCCCGGCTGACTTACGGGATTACATAGTATCGACAGGCCGGAAAATGGGGTCGTTTCTACGATTTTTTTTTCTAGTGTATAAATTCAACTGTATTCTGTTAAAAAATAAATTTAATTTCTTAAAAAATGGTGGTATAGTATTCGCCCCTTTATATGCCGTTTTATATGAAGTAAATCATAAAAAAGACCCTATTTCCCGACTTGTAAAGGGTATGACCCCCTTCAGGGGGGTTGTCAAAAGCCAATGGAGATGTATAAATATATGTAAAATTTGGGAATATTCCAAACAGTTGATTATTATCTATAAATGTTTGAGAATACCCACATTTTGGGGGCTTCTGAAGGAGAAAACACACCTGAAAGGGTGAATTTTTCAAAACCTCGCGTCACTCAAAGTGTTAGTTATTTACTTGTGTTATGCCAGTGAATCGTTTATCCAATTTCTCTGCAACGTTGTCGCGTCTGCCGCATTTTCACTGGCAGCTCGGAGTTACCTTTCCGTCTACTTGTGGCCCGACACCGTACACTATCATTAATCCCATGTGTAGTAACAGAGTCATCATCGTGTTGGAAGCTCCCCTGATTTTCGTCTCGACTATTTCTCCGAGGTATATCGGAACCATGCTGAAAAGAGCCCCGACAGATATGCCACCGACCAGTCTTCCCACGAAGAGTTCGACCCACGAACCAGCAATTAAGGTGAGGACCCAGCAGATGAGAAACGGCACCGAAGTGAGGTAGAGGAACCATTTTCTACCGATCAGGTCTAACAGCAAGGCGGATAGTATCGGCCCAAAGCAGGCGCCTATCGGCATTGCTGTGACCACCCATGCTCCCTTATCAGAAGTCAAGTGCAGGGAAGAAGATTTCGCCTCGAGTTTGGGCAGGCTAGTTGTTGGCCAGGCGAAGACGAATCCACAGGCGAGCAATGGTAGAGTAGCTTCAAACGAATAGAATTTTGTTACGTGAGTAGTTGATCATAGGTACAACCAAGGGGGTCCGCAGAGTTTTTTTCCAGAGGGGAGGGGGCATGCTTGGGGTTGATGGTAAAGAAAAATATAGTACCTAATGAGAAAACAACCCTGGCGATGACATCGGCAAATCGGATCTTTAAAAGTATTCACTTATTTAGTATAAACCTAATAGAGATCAGTTTCTAAAATTGAGCGATTTTTTTTCAAAAGCCAGGGGGGCAAGTGCCACTTTTGCCCCTCTCCGGATGACTATGGGCACAACCCTTTCCCTGTTGAGCCTGTACGACGCGTATGAGCACGCGTTAACGTCCATTTATGCCGCCATCGACAAAGGAACGATCTGAGTTGACACGTTTGGTGCTCGCACGGTGGAAAATTCGTGAGCGCTCGTTGAGGCGACGAGCTGAGTTGCCGAATTTCATTTGGCTTCTCTGTGCGCTGCGAGCGTAAAGTTCGGTAACGCTGCGCTCAAGCGCGGCTCGTCTTCTCAGCGAGCGCTCATGAAGTTTCTACCCTGCGAGCACCAAACGTGCCGACTCGGGTCGTTCCCGCGTCGGTGGCGGTACAAATTGTCCTTTATTCGATCTACATTAGGCAGAGTTGGGTATTATCCGAATAAACACTTTATTTGAAGAGTATTCGAATAAAAATTACGGATAAAATGAAGTTATTCGAGAATCACGTATAATTTTTTATTCAAATAAAAACTTATTCGGACAATGTCCAACTCTGACACTAGGGCAAGCGTGAAAATAAATGCGAGGCATGTAGGGTATTCTGCAATAGATAGTAGAAACTGAAAGAGGCAAATCTACGTGACGAAATAAGACGAAAGTCAAGAGTAACGAAATTGCGGTGGTGACTTTGGTTTTTAGTTATTAATGTTTTAAGATACGAGGCGAGGAACGCCTGAAACACGGCAACACGGTGATCAGCGGCGCGCGTTGCGTAGGTCAGGGGTGCGTCTACTATCTGTTGCTGAACAGTCTTTCGACGAATTTTTGAAATAAATATGTATGGCATGGAACATGAAGACTGTACACGTTTCATCCATTCTTTTTCATTTTATTCAGTAGTAAAACGGTTAAGTTATAAGAAAGAAAATGGAAAGCTGCTATAGGTGAAACAAAATCGACTGGTCGCTCAGGATTATTGGGGACCTGTTCTTAGTGCACGGTTTCATTATCCCAACTCGCAGAAACGTGTGTTATGTTGCTTTGAGATAAATTAAAGGTATGCGAGGAAATTACCGTCGAATGGGTGGCTTTTCGCGTTTGACTGGTTTTATTTGAACGATCTAGTTCATCGATGTGGTGATAAAACGGAATTCAAATTGCTGATGACGTAGGAGGTAATAGTATTTCAGTAACATTAATTTACTTCGTAAAGATCGCGTGAACTTTTCCGCTTGGTCTCGCAAGCATCTTGATTTTCTACCTCGATAGCCTTCAAGGAACTTGATTTGAAGACTCACGTTCCCTCGTGCATGATTCGAATCGTTAAGCAGTGGATATTGTCGCGCAGAATGACAATGAGAGCACATTTATAGCACGTGCGTGCATCACAGGACAATTTCACGGTGTTAGAGTCACGCATTTTCTCGAAACTATGTATTGTACTGTCTACCCGCGTGAAAAAAGGATACGAAATAATCGATCATTTTCGAACCGTGAAATTGGAAATGTATCTTCGAATATTCGAATAATTCAAATAATTTCGAATAATTTCGAATAATTCAAATAATTTCGAATAATTCGAATAATTTCGAATAATTCGAATAATTTCGAATAATTCAAATAATTTCGAATAATTCGAATAATTTTGAAATCGAATACTTTATTCAAATATTTGACGATTCCAAGCTCAAATTCGAATTCTCTAATCAAATACTTAGAATATTCGAATATTCGTTACAGCCCTAAACAGTCGAGACGCGAGGAAATTGACCAATTTAGGCGACCACCTATCGTTGCTTCGAATCAACATTTGTACTTCTACATTCTACAGGATATTTCTGGAATAAGCCCTGAAACTTTAAAAATTTCTTCTATAAAATTGTAATAGTAGTCCTTCTAAATAGTTGGATGTAACTTAAACCCCGCCAAATATACTTGCAAAATTCTACCGCTGACGAGAGTTATTTACAATTGACCGTGAGAAGAAGATCCGTTTTTATCGTCAAAGTAGAGCTCCTAAAGTTTAATGACTGTATTTCGGGAACAGTTTCGATAATGATAAGAAAGATTTACCTATAATACTGGCAACTATTTGTGGGCGTAAATGTTTCCTGTCCTCGCAAGCTCCTTCTTCCACTGTCTTCACGTCTGCAAGTTCTTCAGTCATCGTTGCGCGGTCTCGCTTCTGTAAATTAAAAAGGGATTGTTTTCATTATCGTAGTTACGTTGAACTTAACCACCCCCACCCTTCAAGTTGGTTACACGATGAAAGATTAGGATATACGATTAGTAAGAAGGAAGCGGCATTTCCTATAACATTCAATATGCTGAAGGTTCGTTTTTCCCCCTTGAACGACAAGAAAAATATTTTCCTTGCTGACTACAACGTAAGGAGTGCAACATTCACTCCGCGTAGTATGCTTAACAGCTTGTACGCGAATTTCATTCGAGGTATGCGAATCGACGTTGCAACTTTGCCACCTGACAGGTGCGCATCCAGCCACGAAGAAGCTACTCTTCAATTACGATACGCTTCGTTGCAAAAAAAAATGATTACGGGACCGAGAGTCATTTGTACCATCTCGTGAACATTGAATACAGTGTATGAAGAACACTTGGCATTAAATATTAAATTAAGAAATTGAGAACGCAGCAGCAAGAGTTATGACTTGTAATATATGTAAAAAAAAAATTCTACATCCTTTGGTGCACGTTTGATGCAAATTTGGTAAGAAATGAGCGATTTAGTGTAAATTTTTAATCTGGTTGTACTGCAATACATGCGCAATATTCCACGGCAATGTGTGCGCAATATTCCCGAAACATTGCACAAACGTGGCTATTGCAATATTGGACGGCAATGTGTGCGCAATATTTCAGGAACATTGCGCAAACGTGCCCATTGCAATATTCCACGGCAATGTTTCCACAATGTTGCAGAAAAATTGCAATGCAACCTGTAACCAAACGGAAGCATTGCAATGTGCTGCAATGGTTATGCAACGCTCCTGCAACAAAGTGTGCTGTAGGGGCTCGAGAACTTTGGATAGGTACAGTGTCTGAAGAACACTCGGCAGCAAATATTAAATTTTGAATTGAAGACGTAGCAGCAAGAGTTATGACGTATAACATATGTAAAAAAAATCTACATCTAAAAACCTACAACCTACATCTAAAAACCTACACAAAAGTCTACAACGTTTGATGCAAATTTTATAAGAAATGAGCGATTTATTACAAATTTTGACTCTGCAGCCATTACATTTTTGCGCAATACGAATGCTCTAGATTTGAAAAATTTGCCAAAAATATAAATAAAAACTTATCAACTGAATAACTACTACTTATTGTGTGAAAAAATATATTTTTCAATTAGTATTCTCTTTTTAATTTTAAGTCAAAGTAATAATTTTATAAATGTTTTTCTTTTAATTTACTGGAAGTTGGTAAATATGCACCCCTCTTGCTGCAAGGTCAATTATACTTGTATTTTACAGGGTCAAAACTAATTTCTCTGTTCGAGATGTCACTAACTAACAAGGGAACATCCCGAAACCGAAAATTCAAAAAATTCTGAAACATTATGGATATGTAGGGGATTTCCTTCTGATTACAACGCAATTTTTTTTGCTGCCCAAAATCACTTTAAGGGGGTGAAATTAACCACTGAAGATTCGGCTATTTTTCTGTTATAACTCGCGAACTGCAAGAGATAGAAAAAAAGTTTCCGCGACAATCGAGGAACTTTTGGATCCCATTGTAACGTGCCTTAAGCTGCACGACGAGGAATGTTTTTCTAATATTTATTAGGAAATAATACGCGACGCGTAGTAAGAAAGTAAGATAATTTATATACTTTTGTCTTTAATTACACATGGGACAAATATATTAGGTGGAAATAGAGGAGAAGAAGGGAACTGTTAGATATAACTTATCCTTATTCGAACTTTTTATTTTTAACATAATTATCGAACTTTTCTCTTAATTCATACATCGACCTCGTTGTTCCATATGCGGCAATTATGCTATCATACGATGTGCGTGGTGTAAGCAATATTTATGTTTTCAACATTTTTTTTATGAAGAATAATTCATAATCACACAAGTGTGTTCAAAGTTATCTAACTATATTTAAATCGCTTATTAAACGCCCGCATTGTCTCGCTTGTTTGGTGAGCAAATAAGTGAAAAGTTCGATAATTATGTTAAAAATAAAAAGTTCGAATAAGGATAAGTTATATCTAACAGTTCCCTTCTCCTCCTCTATTTCCGTTGTAATCAGAAGGAAATCCCCTACATATCCACAAGGTTTCAGAATTTTTTGAATTTTCGGGTTCGGGATATTCCCTTGTAAGATCTGCTACAGAACCATCGAAATTAACAATGAATAATTCGCTTGTATCCATGACCTGTGACAATTAATTCATATAACTGGATATTCAGTTCCCTCTCTTCACGTCCACTTCTCTGTTTTTACATTTAATGTGGGACATGTTTTGTAAATAATGTAAAGTCTCTCAACGACATATCGCACACTTCACTACAGTCCACTCTCGATAAACCGACTTTCGTTTAATCCGAGCTCTACTGAAACCCATGTCCTCTTATTTCCAACCACGCTCTCAAGAAAATCGATTTCAATCGTCCACCCATTACACGGGCACTCGACTAATTGTAAGAATGGATTCCATCTTCGAAACCGATTTTCTCAAAAGCAGCTCGTCCGCCGCTTTTCAATCTATTCTTTCAACTTGTGCATCCAAAAAATATAAGACGCATAACACACACCTACGTGATGACGTTACTGCCGTTCCATCAGAGAATAACGACGACATCGTGCAAGGTTAATCGATTAAACTAATAAAGCCAGCGGGTACAAAGTTAGCCGACTTGGATCGTAATTGATCCCCGGCGATTAAACGGATCCCTTATGCCACGGGGAACGGCTCGAAGCGTAATGGTAACGACCAATTGGCACGATCGTTTCATCCCCGAAAAGGATCGAGCTGTTAAACGCTATTTAAGCCCTGCAAGCCGAGGCTCTTGACAGAAGGGTTCACCGACCAAACCGCGAAGCAGCCAGTCGAATCGGTTGAGCCGACAGAGCCGGCTGCTGGTTGATCGTGTAAAGGAGCTTAATCCTTTAATCATTTAAACGCGTGGCATTAATAGCGGCGGTCCGACGGAGGGGGTAGATTTAAAATAGCATTAGATAGGCAGTGGCGGTTAGTCGGGCTCGAAGAACGAGTAGTCGTCGTCCAACCGTGTCAGCGATTGAGTGAATTGAAACGACGACAGTACGTGCTGGCACGTGACATATCACACAGAATTACGGTAATTGCGGTGACATTAATCCACCGTTCGCACCCTGTGATAGCCAGCGATCACGGCGCGATCTGCACGGATCGATCTATCCCGACGAACCTCGAGAGCCACCCTCGTTTCTCTTCGGTTCTTCCTCATCTTCCTATTTTTTTCTCTCCCCAGTCTCTCTTTCTTTTTCTGTCTCTCTTCTTCATTCATGCATCCCGGAGTGACGTTTCGTTTGGACGCGCGTGTCCACGGTTAACGAGGATTCTCTTTGCGTTCTCGAAAAGGGGAGAGAAAGTAAGAACACGCTCTGTTTCTGTGAAGGGTGTATCGACGTTACTCGAGAGAACATGGGGACGTTTCTTCGGTTGTTCGGAATCTCGTCGGATGAAAACAGAATCGATCAGGCGACCGGGCTGACGGAGAGGCAGAAGAAATTAGTGCAAAACACGTGGGCTGTGATAAGAAAGGACGAGGTGGGATCCGGGGTGGCTGTGATGATTGCGTGAGTGATGCTTTTGCAATTCTTAAGGCGCAAAGCTGCGATGATACAGAAATTACGTGTCCGCGCGTGAGACTTTAATCTCACCAGGCAATTATTTTATTATTCTTTAATTATTTTGTCATTAGTTTCATGAAATTAAACTTTCATCAGACAAATTTCATGATATATTTTCAAAAATCTATTCTCGCCACAGTTTCCATTATATACATTTATTTTTTGCTAAGATTTTTGTCTCATGTAAAATCTCATCGTGGATTCGCACCTTTATGGTGTCCCGACGATCGAGCTGTTTGCATATTTGAATAAAGATATAGGCAATAGTGCGCGCGAATATGCTAATTATTTCTTGAAAGCTTCGCGCTTCGAACTGTTTCAAACGTTTTCCGCGAAAGCCTTTAGAATCCATTTGAGTTGCGATTTCTTGATGCAACAGTGACATTGACGCATGTATGTGTTTCCCGATTGATTTTGTATTAGAAGGAAATGTGTGTTTGACGTTATCGAACAAAATGCGAGCATGTTTTGATAGCATTATCGCATCGATTACGCCTTTATCGTCATTCTGCTGGAAAAACTGAGTAGGATAAACGATGTTATTAACACACTAACTATCACGAGTACCGTTTGTGTTACACTGTGGTCTTAGTAATCAGTGTTACTCGCGGGACTACTGATATTGTCTTTAATGTTCCACGATATAACTTTCGTTCGAGCTTATTTCACAGATCAACTTTTACCAATTTTATCCATGTCACAGTATTTGGCGCATACGTTTCATTGCGTTCAGTTCAGTTTCACGTGGACTCAGAGACCAGATATACCGCGTGTCATATCTGCTACACAAATCACGCAATAGAAAAATCAATAAATATCCATGCCAGTCTTGTTAATTACACATATCATATGTTTCGCAACTCTACTTAATTTACTTTCCACGAAAAGTGTTCTACGTTTCTCTCAATCTTGCATGTTGTCTCTTCCTATGTTGCCTCGTACGAACCTTTTGGAGGTGTTGACAAAATAATTTTTCCATTGCTTCGCCTTCTTTAAATTCCTTCACCCATTACGAAGTTTAAACCTCAGCATTCGTGCGCGTAATTTTTATCGCTCCTTTCATTGTGTGCAAATGAAATTCAATTAATCATCGCACGTTTATGTTAATCGAGGTCTAGTACTGTGTTAAAGAAGCGCTCAATTCTTGAGGTGATTGAGCTCGACCAAATTACAACTATGCTTTTGTTGATCAAAGACGGAATTTTCAATTAGCAGTTTGATGCTCCGAGCTGTGGCGGATTTAACGGGCGGCAGAAGTCCCACCCAGGGTTCTATCTTCAAAAAAATGTATGATTTTATCCAACCACTGTATTTGTTTTCCTGTACTAGTATATTTAGCTCGATTTTATTAAACTATCTCTTCCGGAAAAAACGAGCCCCTCAGAACGTTTTCCACCTGGGCATTGTCCTTTAAATCTGCCACTGGCTTCGAGCGATATATATTTTAGATATGTTCCTAATGACGATGATATCTGTACGTTGATTCAAGTACTTCACATCTCTGACGCGCCAGACATCCATTGCTTCGCATGTTCTTCCAGGTTCTTCAAGAAATATCCAGAGTACCAACGATATTTTAGCGCGTTCAAGGACATTCCAGTAAACGAATTGCCGTGTAACAAAAGGTTCCAGGCTCATTGTGCCAGCGTAATTACAGCCTTAAATAATGTTATCGATTCCTTGCACGACCCAGGATTAATGGAAGCGAGCCTAATCGGCTTAGCCGAGAGGCACAAAAAACGCGGTCAAACAAAGGAAGAATTTCAGGTATAACTGGGATGGTAATAACAGAGAATCGATCGCAACCTAGCTGTAGCATTTGATAGGGTTGGGTACCATTCAAATAATTGTACTGTCAGATGCAAAAGTGGTATCAGACTACTCTGGCCCTTTTTGCATAAAATGCATAATTAGATTTCTCATTTTTTTCTACATATGATGTAGAATTTTTTTCTAAATTTCAATGCAGCATCTTTAAACTTGACAGAGCTATTGTAAATTTTGTAATTCGATGTTGACCATTTGACCCTAACTCGTATCTAAGACAAACATACATCGACCTGAACATGACACGATGAATGATTATTTTTATCATTTTATTTTGTCAACATTCTATACTTTCTCCAAACAGCATGCAGATATTAAATAAGTAGTATAAAATAATGTTAAAAACATTTTTTTATATTACTAATAATGTTAAAAACATTTTTTATACATTTCTCCATTTTATGCAAGAAGGGCCTGAAAGGGTTATAATTAATATTAATTTCACTGATTAATTTTTTATATAATTCCGATTGTATTAATGCAACTACAAAGGAAATATATAAAATTTTTAAATATTATAAACAGTTTCACGACATCTTCACTATGTATAAAAAATATCATTCTTTGTAATATTTACAGATACTTTCCTCGAATTTGACATTTTGCACTGAGGCCTTTCTTGCATCCAGCAGTACAATTATTCCTATAAATTATCATACAAGTTAGATTCCACTCGTCCATGCACAATGTAGCTATCATTATCGATGTGGATATTGCACGACCAGAATAGTACTCGAGCAAGTACAGTCATAGAATGTTATATGATTAGTAACTGTTCAGTTGGAATAATTTCTAGTTACTATATAAAGATCTCGTCGGTCACAAACCATTCACTACAGATTGTTGTTATTCATCATCGATTATCCGAATTAAATGACGCAGGACATAGACAACCATTTAATTTCATTCCATTTAAAATGCTTAACACTAGAACTACCAAACCAGTCAAAATTTGGTAATAAATTTATCATTTTTAAGTATTTGAAAAGTGTATTTCTAAGTAGTATAAATATGTATAATATTATGTATATATTCTTTAAGAATATAAAAGTTTAAGGACTATGAATAAAGGTTGATTTTCCTAGCATAACATATTTTATAAATAAAGTCATTTTTACTGGTCAGGTAGAAATAGGTATACATTAATTGTCGGTAGTTGCAGTGTTAAAAAGATATTTGTAATTTATCGCGAAGAACAGACACGTACACGAATATTATTATTAAAAAGCTCGTTTGCTTTCTAGAACTTGAAGGAAGTGATATTGGAAGTTCTACGCCAGGCATTGGGAAAACAATTCACACCGGAAGTAGCTGGGGCGTGGAGTAAAACCCTGGATGCAGCGTTCACAAAGATATACGAAGTGTTCTCGCTCTGAAGATCCAGCATTCACGTCTTCGCCAAGATAATGCACCGATTTATTTTTAATACTCGCTGAGTATTAAATACTGTATATAAAACGCACTAAATTTTCGTGTTCGAACGATTGTGGAACGAAGAGAAACGTCGAGCCCTACTGCGCACATCGAACAGGAATATGTTTGCAGCCTTTATTTTAGATTATTAATCTTTTGTGTACTGTAAACTCTATATGCAATGTAATATACACATTTATTCTCCATTTATAAATCGCTCTCATTGAAATACGAGTCACAGTGAGATACTTCACGATACAAACGAAACCAATCCCGTTATGTGCCCTGCTTCTTAATCGAACTTTCCTTAAATCAAACGAAATTGATTACATGATATCTACCTAACTGTCGCTCTGATAATGATTACACGCAACCGATGTAAAGATACTGGGATTAACGTTGCACCGATAACCGTCGATTTGAAATTTTATCGGAATATAATTATTATCCAATGTATGGAGGAACAGTGCAGTTGTGGATACATCCCCGTCGCGTTGGTGATTACGCGCCGCGTATTTTTTCGCGCACAATCGTAGGCACTGAATTCTAGAATAAGTAGATGAGTCAAGGGTCACCTGGAATTCTACAGAATTATTCATACGTAAGTACAGCTCTCATGGAAGCCGCGGAAAGTGGGAATTGTGACGAAGAGCTCCGCGCGTTATAACTTGCCACGGTCGGGAGTCAAATATCGTCAACCTGCAGAAATTTCGGCAGAGGTTTGTCCTTAAATTACTTTTGAATTGCTTTTTTGGGGAGAGGGAGTATATGGCGAATGTCATTCGTTTTCTTACAAAGAGCAGAGATGGAGTCAGGTAGTATTCTAACGGAGGGCTGGGCAGGGAGCCTTTTTCAGCGCCTGGCGGCGAGCAACCAGCCGTGCGTCGAGCTGTCCCGTTGCTTGTAGAATCAGTGCGGAGAACTGCAGTAACGTATGTGCGGGTTCGTAGGCGCTTAGTGTAAGTATATATGGCTGGGTTCCTTGTGGGGCAACAGTGCAGAGCAGGTCCCGTAATATAATTCGGTGGGGTCATGAAATTTCCAAAACATTTGCTGCTGCCGGCATTTCGTATGACTTGACAGTTCGATTTTACTGATAATAAAACATTTATTGCTAATAATACTTATCTTTTCAGCGACACATAAAATAATTAGAAAGTAAATAAATAACTCGGACACAAAGAAAACAAAATTTTAAGTAACGATATATATCATTTATAAAAGCTAGAACATGATATATGAATAAATATATACATATGTATTGTACGCATCTGGTGCTCACCATTGCACTTAGTGATATTTACAAGCAGAAAGTTGCATAACTAATAAATCTGTACACGTAACCCAGCCATGTATACTTACGCTACGCGCCTACGAGCCCGCACCTAACTACTGCAGTTTTCCTCACTGATTCTATCCTTAGCAACGAGACAGCTCGACGCGCGGCGGGTTGCTCGCCGCTAGGCGCTGAAAAGGGCTCCCTGTGCAGCCATGATCTAACGCAATATTTTTTTTAAGCTAATTCTCAATAGGGACCTCCCGGACCTCTCTATCTTTCATTATTGCTACATTCAGGGAGGCTCTAACGCTAGACGCAGCTCTCGTGCTGTATTCCTTCAAGACTTCTCGATGAAAAGAGAGAACTCTATGGCAATAGCGCGGCAGAGACGGAGAGTACAGAACATGTGGCAACTATGCGTAAAAAATTCGTCTACCCAGAGTACCTGAAGATGTCATTGCTGTACAAATTCTTTTTATCGATCGGAGTAATTTCATTAGGGTCCGTTTGTTTACTGGGGACGCTTCGATCGATTCGGACCAAAACAAACTTGAGACGGCAGCCTTAAGAAACAAATAGCAACGTCTTAAAAAAATTTTAGCAAATGCAGCAAAAAAAATATGATGTTGACCGTAGTAATTCAATTTTGCAATTATTTGCAAAATTCTACTTCGAACGATAAAGTAACATCTACTGAATATGTCTAGTATATTAGAAGTGAATCGGGATTCTTGGTTTTTAAGCGATTTTTATTAAACGATTTTATTCAGCTTCGATCCTCTGTTTGTTTGTTTGTTTGTTTATTTGTTTGTTTGATGTATGTTTGTATGTATGGTTCAAATCTGGCAACTCAAATTTAACCCACTTACAACTATCTAATTATCTTGAAACTTTGCAGGCGTGCGTAGTTTGGATGACAATACAATTTTTTTAAAAAAAATTAGCCCCGAGCGGGTGAAAAAATTACCCGGTCATCAATAAATATAACCCATAACCACAAATCCAAACGACTTGACATCAGCCACTCGCGTTCTTTACGAAAACGACAAAAAGCTGCTGCATTCGGGACGCTAGTCGCATCGCGTTTACCGAAAATACATAATTTATCGAGAAATGATCCGTCACGTATGTACGAATAGTAAAACTAAAACTTTGCAGGCGTTCGTAGAATATATCACCATCGAAATTGTAGTACAAGAAAAGAATTATTAATTATTTTTCACTGACTTTAGCACTATAGCGTTTAAGCAAACCGTTAAACTGTATACAGCTTTTTATACCAAATTGCCACCAATTTTATAATTTTGTTTTAATTTTAGTTTGTATTGGTTTCGCGGGAAACTACGGATCTAATAAACGAGAATCACACCTTGAAATTTACGTCATTTTTTAAGATCAATATTACGGTAAAAGTACAGAAGAACGTTAAATTTTCTACCAGTCAGCACCGCCCTTTTTAAAGCACATATATATTTCATACCATTTTTTTTACAATCTCCATGATAATAATAAATATTGGGTAAAAGGATTAACTGGATTTGCTTTCATTTTTTTGCAAATACATTAAAAAGAAAGTGTTTCTTTCACGGAAAACGACTGCCTAGTTCCCTTAAGGACGACCCCCAGAACCTCGATAACCCACCTCGGGTATTTTACCAAAAAACCCTATAAGGAGGTATTCTACCCAAAAATTCGATTATTCTTTTTTTTATTTTCTAATAGGGTTTCGAAAATATGTCCCTAAAATATAAAGGTGAAATTTGAAAAACTCCCAGAGTTATACATATCTAAAAAGGCTATGACTGCCAGCAGAGGAGAGAGAGCTGCCCAAGATGATTTTTTTTATGCTAGGGAAGGTTCCCTCTACGGTCCTGGTATAGCAGATTGGGGGAAAGTTACAGAAATAAGTCGTTATCTACGTTAACATCAGTCGTATAGGTCGTAACTGCATAAAAAATTATAAACGCGTTTTTCTCGAAACAATTTTTTTAGATCGGGCGCACATTTTTCTCCAAAACTACTGGACTGATTGTGCTAAAATTTGACACACATTCAAAGTGCATGTGTACCTATAGCCCGAAGCAGAATGATATCAATAGTTTCAATACACCCCCCCCCCCACTCCTTGTTTTAGTTAAAAAAGAGTCTAAAAAATCAAACATTAATTTTTAAACAGCTGAAATTTCGGTAACAATGTCCGGACTTGATTACATCTGCTTCGGGCGATCACTACACTCATACAGATTAAAAAAATCTTTGGTACTTTCGTTTCAGATGCCTAGGACGGCCGCAATTCGCGCGCCCGATGGGGCCGGTGTTTGATGACACGACCTACGCTTCGGCGTGTAACTTGTACAAATTTCGATATAATGCATTCCAAAAATGTGTGTTGATAATTCAAATACTACTAAATATGTGTGCAAATCCCCTGCCCTGTAGGTGAGATAGGTTTTCCAGAATTAATTTCCGAATATCACCTTCAAAAACGAGTGTCTAGACTAGAATCCCCCTTAAGTGATGAACACGACATTGGGATAATCATACGATTATATTTTAACACGATACGCGATCATTCGTTCAGTAATATTATGTTTACAAACTAG
The DNA here is from genome assembly GCA_947577245.1 of Andrena bucephala. Taxonomy (NCBI): domain Eukaryota; kingdom Metazoa; phylum Arthropoda; class Insecta; order Hymenoptera; family Andrenidae; genus Andrena; species Andrena bucephala. The sequence goes on along the minus strand of OX387717.1, from coordinate 26,374,501 downwards.
ACTTTACATAAAACTTCAATGATTTCCTTTGTCCTACAATCAAGCCCCCCCCCCCCCTCCACCGCCCTCGAATTATGGAACACCAAATCGTACATATATATTCTTTCTAATGCGAACATTGTTGTAGAGTCGCTTGTATCCGAAGTTGTAGCACATCAGAACGCGTAGGAATATTATCTTCTTGTTTAGCATTCTTCTGGCTTCCAGCATAAACTCTCTTCAATATTAATATATTCACTATTTTCCAAGTATTTCAAAACCATTCTGCCCGAATAATCGGAGTGTAGCTGCAGAACGAAAGTGGCGAGCGGAACGTAACCGAACGCGCGAAAGTTGCCCACAGTTTCGAAACGGTTCATCTCTAGTCACCTGATGCACAGCACAGAAGATCACGTCCTCCCGTGGAAATCATTGAAGCCTTACTTAAAGTAAACGATAGTCACTCACCAAAGGAAATAATGAGGTGAAGTTTGCAACTGTCACGTTACAACTAGTTACAGGAAGATGGGGAACGATAGTCACTCCTGCGAAGTGGCCAACACTCATTTGACACCAGTAACCACGAGTCACTCACTTTATAAAGTTAGAAGCAGGGCCGCCTTTACCGATGGGTTAAATGGGCTATAGCCTAGGGGCGCCCGTGATCCAAGGGTGCTTAAGAATCAAATCTGTTGAAATCCTTTTTTTCTCATCAATCTTGGAGACAAAGATTTCTATCTGCGGCATCCTTGCGTCATGATCCGCGTGGACCGAACCGCAGATGACAGTGAGAAAACGCGAGCACGGGCGGGGGTCTGTTCTTACCGCGTCCACACCGCCGCAAACGGAACAAGACGTTCACATACGATTCGTTCGCTGAGTTTTGTTCATGTTTGCGGCGGGGGCGTTCACGGCCATTGTTTTTGTTTGTGTTTGCCTTGGTGGAAACCCGGGGTTGTGATGTACTGCCTTGCACCAATTGCGAAGAAATTGCACCCTTGGGGGCTAGGGGGGCCAAGATTATTTAGCCCAGGGCGCTGAAATTTGTTAAGACGGCCCTGGATAGAAGTCTCATCAGGGAAGATAAGAACAATTTTCCTGGGCTAGGGACGATGATAAACTTCCAAGAACAAGTGTCACCGTCACAATTACCGCCATTTCCCTTGTTGCGACGCTTGTATCATCGCCGCAAATGTACATTCCATCAGAAAGTAATCGATAATTGATTATCAGGAGCCGTTGCCTGTGCGTAGTATTATTTAGGGTTAAGGGTATTGGCTTGCACTATCGTCATTCGTCATTACGTTGTCCCCTTAGTATCGGCAATATCAGATATATTTCATACGTTGACGACTTTTTACAGTAATAATCTTCCTTTATCTGTAGATAGGATTCTTAGATAGGTGACACTAGCCTTCGGCATTGCACCACGTCAATTACAAACGGAATGCCTGACGACTTTGAAGTTTCGTCCTTTTTACATTTCGCAAAGAATTCTAATATACAGGGTGTCATAGAATTGAGGGACATCCCGGAACATGCAATATATCCCTGATTCAAAAAGACATCGAAAAGTCCTTAACCGTTTTCGGATCCAGGGTTTGGTTTTCGAGATATTAACAAAAAACCCCGACCAATCAGAGCGCGAGCCTTCCGCTGGAGCTCCCGCACTCCGACTACCAACAAGCAAGGCGGCATGCATCGAAGGAAATTGCGTAGAATGGCAAATGAAAAAGACGTAACAAAAAATATCGAACCTTTTGTCATGGTTTGTTTGCCATTTAAAGTGAATAATGAATAAAGGATAAATGGATGAAAATCATGTGTAACGTAAAAAGACGAATGCACAGTTGTTTTTTTTTTAGAAGACTCGAAAAAAATAATTATTTGGAGTGAGAGGATTAGAAATACGTAAATTTCCTTTTTTAATAACGTACAAACGAAAAGGTAATGCAACAGGAAACGAACGAAAAGTGATCGTAGTTCGTTATTGTGATAAAAATCCGTAGTTCAATAACGGCCAACACTGTTGTTGATAATGAATAAGTCTGTTCAAAAACTTCGAAGAAAAATTTACGTACCTACTGAAATTTAGAGAAATTCACCTGCAGTTTGAAAACCTATGTCATTAGGTCACTGAACCGATCCTGGTCATCGACGGACGCGCCGAGTGCACAGCTGGTCTCAGGTACACGTAGGGAATTCAATCCCGGGATACGGGATCCCGGCTGTTTTTTCAATTTCAAAAAACCCGGGATTTGATATCACTAATCCCGAGATATTCGGGATTTTTTAAAAATTCGAATTACTTTATGAACAACTGAAAAATATAAAAATAAACAGAATAAATCATTATAGTCATTCATAATAATAAGGACAATAATAATAATAATTTATTTAAATAAAAATATTGAATCGCATATAACTAACTAAATTGTATTTATTTTTACAATGATATTCCCACTTTCCACTATTTCGAAATCGTGCGAGTTGCAAATTGCAATTTGTCTGAACACGTAAAGTCGAAACTTTGTAGGTCGAAATGCACCGAACCGGTTTACATCTCTTTGGGGGGTGGTGGAATCCTAGAACAAGCATATCAGTATTTGTTATCAATTCCTCCGACAAGCATTAAAGCAGAGCAAGCAATAAAATAAGAAGTCAGCTAGGAGATGATACATTAGATGCTTTGCTATTTCTTCTTGTACATTTCCAAAACGCTTCATAATGGTTTACTGATATTACCTATACTTATTCAGACTGTTTTTTTATTCTTAAAAATGATTTTGATTTATGTTTGTTTACTTTAAATAAAGATTTAGAAATTTAACATATAGTAAATCATTTTAATTACTGAATTTTTCAATTACCAAATCCTGGGATTAGTCCCGGGATAGACTTTAAAAAATCCCGCAATCCCGGGATAGTAAATAATGACCGGGATTGAATTCCCTAGGTATACGACACCACACAAAGTTAAGGGTTGCAACGTCAAGTGCGTCAGGGTTAATGTACCGAATATTCACTGCACTGCACGGCTACTAACACTGATCACTTGTTGTTCCTACGTTATAAAAATTGGTGGAAATGAATTTTCATTTGGCTCGTGGTTAGTAGATACTACGACTCAACTTTTCGCTGATGTCTTTTCATCTCATTAGAAGAGATGATATGATTTCGGCGCACTGGTTCGGTCTATTAAACAATTAAATAAAAGTTATTTTGCAATTTTAAGAATTTTGATCAAATTCCAACGTTTCGGGCAATGATTACGACCATTCTCAAGGAATGTTAGACAAAAAGAAAAAATACTGCGTGTGCTTTTATATATTTAAACAATCATCACGTTCATTGCTGGGAACGTGCGACGCACGAGTCGGTTAACCGGTCTCTTCTAATTAGAACAATTTTTACGGTCGAAATTCAATCTATATTCTTTTCATCTCAGTTATTCCTGGTTTCCTGGCCGCATACACGTGTATTTACACATCATAAACCCCATTAGCCAAGCTGCCGGCAACTTTGTTGCAACTGCGTAACGGGGCTACCAAGGGGACCTTCAGGTTTGGCAATTTCAGATAATTTTGATACTTAGTGTACGTGAAGGTTTTCACTCTGATATTAATTTCCCAAAGCAGTAAGACGCGCTTTCAGCCAAATTCGAAAAAATCGTTTTTGAAAAATTCTGAGTTCCCTTATATACAAGGTGTTCCTCTACCTGTGGTGAATATTCTAGAAGGTGATTATACCGACAAAAATAAGACGAAAATCAAGAGTGACGAAATTGCGGTAAAGGCTTCGTTTTCGAGAAAATTGACTTTGAATTTCACCTAAATGCGCCTGCATCGTAAGCGCGTGCCCCACAAGCGCGTGCCTCTCCAGCGCCTACGATGCACGCGCATTTAAGTGAGATTCAAAGTCAATTTTCTCGAAAACGAAGCCTTTATCGCAATTTCGTCATTCTTAATTTTCGTCTTATTTTTGCCTGTATAATCATCCCCTAGAGTATTGACCATAGGTAGCGGAACACCCTGCATATAATGGGACTCAGAATTTTTCAAAGTCGATTTCCTCGAATTTAGCTGAAAAGCGCACCATACAGCTTTGAGAAATTAATGTCTGAGTGAAAACCTTCCCGTACACTAACAATAAGTATAAAAAATTTCTGAAATTGCCAAACCTGAAGGTCCCCTTGTAAGACGTGTGCGATTGACAACTTCGGACGCTGAACCGAACCCTGAAATGGCTCGACGCGTGACTCACTTCTGGTGTTGATTTTGCGCCGGCCGTCGGAATTTAAATGGTATGCCGAGGGGTTAATAATGCCAGTGAGTGAGTGAGTTTCCATTGAGCAATGTGCTGCTACGCGAGAAATTTGCGCGGGAATACCCACGGTTTCGAACGCCAAGTGAGAATTTATTTCCACCAATTTTTATAACGTAGGAACAACACGTTCCGTGAATAATGAATTAAGTGATCAGTGTTAGTAGCCGTGCAGTGAAGTGAATATTCGGTACATTAACCCGGACGTACTTGACGTTGCAACCCTTAACTTTGTGTGGTGTCGTGTACCTGAGGCCAGCTGTGCACTCGGCGCGTTCAGTGACCCAATGACGTAGGTTTTCAAACTGCAGGTGAATTTCTCTAAATTTCAGTAGATACGTAAATTGTTCTTCGGAGTTTTTGAACAGACTTATTCATTATCAACAACAGTGTTGGCCGTTATTGAACTACGGATTTTTATCACAATAACGAACTACGATCACTTTTCGTTCGTTTCCTGTTGCATTACAGTAATTTTCGTTTGTACGTTATTAAAAAAGGAAATTGGCGTATTCCTTATCCTTTTACTCCAAATAATTATTATTTTCGAGTCTTCTAAAAAAAAAACTGTGTATTCATCTTTTTACGTTGCACATGATGTTCATCCATTTATCCTTTATTCATTATTCACTTTAAATGGCAAACAAACCATGACAAAAGGTTCGATATTTTTTGTTACGTCTTTTTCATTTGCCATTCTACGCAATTTCCTTCGATGCAAGCTCCCGGGTTTTTTTGTTAATATCTCGAAAAAGAAACCCTGGACCTCAAAACGGTTAAGGACTTTTCGATATCTTCTTAGATCAGGATATTAAATGTTCCGGGATGTCCCTGAATTCTGGGACCCCCTGTATATACACATTGAACTGAGAACCTCTTTCTTTCCGAAGTCGGAGAAACGAGCTTCTTGAAAACGTACAAGTCCCATATTATTTTTACGCTAAACTGACACAAATTCGTCTTGTGCGTTAAGGGGGTATTACCGTATAACTAGACACTCGTTTTCGAAGGTGATATTTGGAAATTAATTCTGGAAAACCTATAGCACCTATAGGGCAGGGGTTTTGCACACATATTTAGTACTGTCTGAACTATCAATACAAATTTTCGCAATGCTTTATATTGAAAATTGTATAAGTGACACTCCGAAGCGCAGATCATGTCATCAAAACTCCTGCCTTGTAGGAGCGATAGGTTTATCAGAATAAATTTCCAAATATCACCTTCAAAAACGAGTATCTACACGGCAATATCCCCTTAAATGATCTAACACAAGTCACGTTCAGTACCATATTATTCTTACTAATTTTCCAACGCCTACGCTCCTATACAATTTATAATTGCCTCGTGTTTTATTCCTACAATTAAGTTCAGGCCTCAGGAATTCAAAATCCTATTGACGTATCATGAACTGTTAATGACGCAAGATTTGAGACAGATATCAAATACCATCAGGAGGATTTCCTGAAATAAACCCATTATGCGAACTATTGCCATTGAATATATTTAGTTTTCTGTTATTTAACGTGGCATGAGGCTTAAAACACAATTACATTATTCTCGTTTAATAGGAAATTATCTTCACCTTGTTGCATATTACCGGAAAACTTTAGCTTTATCAATAATGCTCGGCGGATAAGATATAACGAGATTCACCAGACTTTTATTTAAAAACAGCGGCACGAAAGTGTAAGAGTTCTGCAGAACTGATTTTCCCGCGGGTATGGGTGCCTGTAACTGCTGCGGATAAGCGTCGTCGGCACTTGGCAGCGATAAAGGAGGAGTGGGGGGCTTGCTTACACATCTTCGCGGTAATGTACTTAATTAGCGATCTACGGCAGCATTTGAAAAATGCCCCATCACGTTGGACCATTGCCCGCGGGGCATCCCATCGTGCCAGCAGTGACCTTCGGTCCAAGGTCGCTGGAAAAATCCGTACGAGCAACGTACCAGGATCGGCGGAGCAAATTTTTCTAGAGTGTGAAGTTCGGGGAAGTACAAATTAAAAGATCAAATTTGGACAGTTTACGAAACATTAAATAAAATATGGTAAAGTGCCTTCCAAATTCCCGAATGTGGAACTCCACGCACAGCAAAATCTCGAGTGTGGAATGCTTTGTGCAAAGCATTTGACGCAGCGTCAACTTTCGGCAATTTTTACAGAGCCAATCTTAAAATGTCCATATTTTTGAAAATTTGTCAATCACGAGGAAGGGTAGAACTATATTCTTCTTTTTTTTTAGATTTTTAAAATCGCGACCGATGTTAAAAACCTGCATTTGTTTAAAATAATTGCACAAAAATGGTTCAAATTTTTCTTTATTTAAACTGAAATAATTTTTTCTTAAAAGATCAATATCTTCTCTATAAGAACCGTAAAGCTCATCCCCATCCGTTTATTACTTCCACAGCTATAATTTACCGAAAAAAAGTTAGCACTTACCTTCAAACAGTTGTAAAATCGACATTTTTCAAAATTTTGAAAAATCCTTTGAGGTGCGTTTAAATATCACTAAAGACTGCAACATATTCCAATTTCAGCAACATCCAAAATGTTACTCCGAAAAGTGTCCGATTTCTCGTGGAATGTCCCTTCATACATTCCACATAACTCACGCCGGCCCTCAACTGTACAGGCCTGATTAAAAGCATAACGCTCTTTCTCAAACAATTATTCATCCCAAGCCTCTATAAATGATCTAAAGCCTACTAGTAATATTGTTCTGAAATTAACAAAATTATTCTCTTAAATGATCCTCGGTAATTCTCCCGAAGCATCATTAATCAGTTACTCCAAAATATTATGCAGCAGTCCCCTGACATACATCCACCTGGCTCACGTTTATTGCACTTACGCCGTTTCTATCCGCGACGCTATGGGCACTCGTATATGTACAGTGTACATTTATTAGGTTGGCGCACTAAGAGTTCGTTCGCTTTATTCGACCAAAGTCTTTATTAAAAATGAAAATATAGTACAAGTTTTTTTAATTAACCAAAGTAGTTTCCTCGGCCATTTGTGACCTATTGCCACTTTTCTGATAAATGTACGTTTTTATTGTTAATTCTGAATGTGTATACGTACGATTGTACGCTAAGCTTTACCTGTACAGTCATTTTTATTAATTAATTGAAAGCCTAAATCGTATTTTAATGAAATACGAACGCATATGCACTGTTACGTCCTGAAGGGACTTTTGTAAATCGCCCCGAGCGGTTAGGGTGATTTACAGGGTTCGCTGCTCTATTAAGGTGCTAAAGCACGCCTTGACTATACTTACCAGGATCGGGAAGGTGATTAGGGGTCGAATAAAAGAGTACTAGGAATGTAAAGGGGAAACGATAATGCCAGAATATATTGTTACATAAATAATCGGTTATTCATACCTACCCATACAGCACACTCTCGTTGCAGCATAGTTGCAGCGTAGTTGCGGTGCAAGATTGCAACGATGCACGCAACGTTGCCGCAACTATGCAGCAATAATTCTATGTCCGCCTGCTGCAAAGTTGCACGGCAACTTTGAGGCAACTTTGCACGGCAACTTTGAGGCAACTTCGCACAGTAACTTTGAAGCAATGGGTATTCAAATGAATAAAAAAAAAATAATGCCAACAGTGAGATGCGAACTGACGACCTCATGGTTTCTAGTCGGGAGCGCTAGGCACAACGGACCATCGGTGGTCACGTTGTGCCCACGCCGACGGATTCCGCGTTCGCCGACCTACTAACCCGCGTGTTGCGATTCCGCTGAATCGCCGATGTCGAAAGAAAGCGACGCGTGGATAGCGAGCACGGGATGGACCTGAAGGGCCCATGTAACAGCACGTAATATGTACATCAAGTCTATCTCGACTTACGCCTTTCCTGAGTTCCTCAGGAAGCAAATTAATACCTAAGTTCGTGGTACCACTGTAGAAAGATTTTTGCCTGAAATGTCGGTGCTTCTCTGTTGAGATGCCGTTTTATTCAGGCGTCAGCTTCCATAGGGTAAATCCGGGAGACGCGGTCGGGTCGGAGAGTTGGTCGAGTCGCTATATTTCAGACTCTATACGTAAAAATGCGTTAAAGTGCACACCAATTCCTTCTCTAGAAGCCAAACAGTTGAATGAATAGCGTCATTTCGCTTCCCTCTGTGTTTTTCTGAATTTATAGGCTTTAAAATGTAAATTGGGGTTACATTTAACCTCTTTTCTCAAACAGCGGTTGTACAGAATCGTATTTACAATATACTTCTAAGTTTATTTTCGTTTAATGTTTGGGATAATAAGATAGTAGAGACATTGAGGGACAATGCAGCTAAAGTATATGACCATATTAACTCTTCCTTTCAAAGCTAACGAGAAGACCATCTCACGCTGCAAAATGGAGAGATGGTAGAGTTATGATTTTTTTTATTATTTTTGTTTATTTTTTTATTTTTTATTATTATTTTATTATTATTTTCGTTTATTTAGTTTATTTATTCACTTTTGTATTCATTTGCCTTGCTAATCGCCAGTGGGTAGTTCACTTTTTGATTGATGTGTTCTTTACTTGTTTAGCGTGAACAAATTAAATATCAATAAATCTGTCATTGTATTCACTCATAAATAATTTTGGTATATCCTTTGTTAATTTTCCATGGATAATTATCCCGGCACCTTGGGAGAGGTGGTCAGATGTCATGACTTCAGTTTTTAACCCGATTTACAGTAAGTATTGTCTTAAAGCAAATATCGACCAGTTTTTCTGAATGAGCATAAAATTCTGAACATATAGGTTTGTCCTGATAAAATAAGTAATGTCTATATTAGTTTTAATAGTCATTTTATATTAGGTCGACCGCGTCACCCGGGTTTACCCTATAGCGAAACTACATACGTGACTAAATGGCAAACTAGCCGTTGTTATCGGTTGCATTTCAGGCTGGTACGGAGCATTATAATTCAAAGTCTGCCTGTGTAGACGTTCGAGTAACAGTGTTCTCTTGAATAACTTTCGCAGTGGAAAGAACCAGTTCCTTCAAAGAGGTAGCCACGCGAACGTCGTCCATCTGTCTGTCGGCATTCTAATTTAATCGAAAATCTAAGCCTGCCAATAATTCCGGACGATCGTTTTCTAAAACTTACTACGTGCCACAAAGTACATACACTCGCAGTGATAAAGGCGAATAACTGCGCGTAGCTGCGTTTAACAGGAGCTTTGCCTACTTAGATTTCTGAAGAAATCAGAGTGGGCCTGACAAAATGGGTTCCGTGCTGAGTTATTTCGTCCGGAACCCCGACGAACACGTCCTGGATTCAACAATCGGATTAACTGGAAGAGAGAAGAGACTTGTTCGAGAAACTTGGAGTGTACTTCGTGTGAATTCCATAAATACCGGCGTCGCCATTATGACAAGGTGGGTGTTTTGCATTTATTGCATTTTTTATTATACCTGTATTATCCTTCCAACGTTTTGTTAAATCCTCTTTCTTGCATTGATCTTAAGGGGCGATGCCACTGAAAAAGAACCTGATTTTGAGAATTTTTTATGCGGGTCTAGTGAATGGAATACAAAATTTGTTTCAATTTTTGTATTGCCTTTATTCTACATACTTTGAAGTATGATTACAATTTTTTTTTTAGTGTTGTTAATACAAAACGGCGGCGCCACAGCTCAGCAAAGGAAGCTTCTTCTGACGGTTAGTGTTCCGCAGCCGGAAAGATTTCTCTTACAATTTTTTATCTGGGACAAACAGCAATAATTTTTTATGTCTATATAAGATCAGCTCGGAAATTAAAGAGTACCGTTTTTTGTAACAGCGGTGTGTAATTGAACAAAAAGTTTCATTTTTAGGTAAAAAAAAATTGTATCCCCCGATTTTGTTATCATCTGGTTTTTTGGAATGCCCCTCAGTATGGAAGCAAATTTAAAGACGTTTTCACGTAAAAAAATACGTGAAGAATTGTTTATAACAAAGAAAAGTTTATAACGAAATGCAAAATCGGTACCTACTTGTCGAGCTGATCTTATATAGAACTCAAAAATTGTTGCTTTTTGCCCAAGGTACAAAATTGTAGGAGAAATCATTCCGGCCGCGGAACACTATCCGTCAGAAGAAGCTTCGTTTGTTGAGCTGTGGCGCTGCCGGTATGTACTAAAAAAATTTTTAAAAAATTGTTATCATACTTCAAAATATGTATAATTAAGGCCATGAAACAGATTTTGTATTCCATTCACTCTACTCGCTTAAAAAATTCTCAAAATCGGGCTGTTCTTCCGGGCGCTGGAGTGGAATTAGGTATCTACTCCTTAATAGGGGCAGTTCCGATCTAGAGCCCATAAAAATAGGTGATATTTAGGAATTAATTAAAGGAAAACTACTACATATAATTTAATGGGACTTGTTGCATTGTATTAAGAATATCTTATACTACAGAAGTTAATTTTTTGTTTTGTAATTAATCATCGCAGACGGCACTGGGGAGTCGTTAAAGTCGAGGCGTCAAAAAATTCATCAAAAACGGTGGAACCTGTAGCACCTAAACCATTGGCCTGAAATAAAAAGCAATGCCAAATTCTTAAATGGCATGAAACTCGCTCGTGGACTTAGCGGTAAAAATTACAAAAATTTACATTTTTTGAGAAAATAACGACAAAGTTTGAAATCACTTTTCTCCTATATTTTTCGCCCTTTTAACATCTTTAAAAATTATCAATTTTAATTTTTTTTAAAATTTTACTGGTTTCTCCACGAGCCAAAAATAAATTCTTCAAAATAAAAAACGTTTCAGTCGAATCGGAAAATAACATTTCTAGATATAGGTTCCACCGATTTTAAGAACACTGCTTTTGAACACAAATGCTTATAACTTCGGGAATTTGAAAAATTTCAAAAAAACCTTTTAAACGTGTATTCTTAAAAGGTTGAACATTAGAAAAATGATATAAAAAAATCGATTTTTAGCCCGGAATCCCCCTTTAATTATTTGAAAGTGAGAGATTATTTGAGGGAATTATTTGAAATGTGTTGCAGTATTTCTCAAAGGTGGAATGTTTGCAGACAATTGTAGCATTGGAAATGAACAATGTGCTTAATATTGTTTCAGCTACTTCAAGAAATACCCGCAGCATCACAAAGTGTTTATTGCGTTCAAAGATATACCAGTGGACGAGCTACCGGCTAATAAAAAGTTCCAGGCGCATTGTCAAAATATCATGAGCACATTAAGCAACGTCTTTGATGCGTTAAACGACATTGAGCTAATGGAAGCGATTTTGCATACTGCTGGTGAAAGACACGGTAGAAGAGGACAAACTAAACAACAGTTCATCGTGAGTTTTTTCAGTTACTTCTTACTGTTTGTGTAGATATACATATACAAATTTATTCTTAGACTTTTTTAGTTTATAACATCAATTATTCCGTTATGATTTCATTGCGTGCATGAAGTCTGGGGGTCACAATGGTTGAGCTTACAGCAAGAGGGGTGCAACTCTATTTTTGACAGTTTTAATTATTAAATGACTTTATTCAGCCTCGATGCTCGGTTTGTTTGTTTGTTTGTTATTTTTTTAAATGTTTCTTGTATGTGTGGTTCGAATCTAGAAACTCAATTTTAATGCACATCCAACTATTCAATAGACTTGAAACATTGCAGGTGTACGTAGTTTGGATGACAATACAAAATTATGAAAATCAACCGACGGGGTAAAAAATTACCAAGTCATCAATCATTTTAGCACATAACCACAAATTCAAACGACTTGAAATCAGCCACCCTCGTTCTTTACAAAAACGACAAAAGGCAACTGCATTCGGCGCGCCAGTAGCACCGTGATTTGAAATTAAAGAAAAGATATTCGTAAAGAAGTCTGTGAAATGTGAAATCAAAAACACTAAAAACTAGAAAATAACAAAATATATAAACAAATTTTATGTTAAACGATTTTATTAAAAATGCAGTAAAAACTAAATTACAATGCACTAAAAACTAAAATCTCGCAACAATTTCATTTCGACGTTTGGTGCTGTATTAGACTGATATTCTGTTATGAAATATCCTGCTCCACGATTTTATTTAAAGTGACAAAACACCATCGAAATTGTAGTAAAAGAAAATAATTATTTTTTAGTTTTTAGTGCATTTTTAATAAAATCGTTTAACTTAACAATTTTTTATATATAAATTTTTTTTTAAATTAATAATTAAATTTTTTGCTAAAAATAGAAATAAAAACTTATCAATTCGATAACTACTACTTATTGTGTGAAAATATTTATTTTTCAATTATAGTGTTCTCTTTTTAATGATAAGGGGGGAGACCACTGTAGTGGTCTGAAAAGTAAATATGTTTTCGGGAATTTTTTTAAACCAAACAACGCAAGTAAATCAATGTATTACTTAGTATAGTTAGTATATACATATTGAAGGGTAAAAAAATATTTTTCAAACAAATTCATAAATCCGTTTCTAGTATACTCTTCGTCAAAATATACGCTGCGGCAAAATCATTCCTGTGGTGTTGACAGTGCCTTAGCCATATGGATAATCTGAATTCAAAGAGACAAAAATATTTAAAAACTAAGTGGAAAAAAAGTCAATATCGCAAAAGATAACAGAATGGCTGATCACTGAGAAAAAAATCATTTTTGGGGGTAAAGATGTTGATGAAAAAAAATAGGAGGCCGGTAATTAAAAAAATCTGATCGTCACGTGATAGAAACGGGTTTTCCGTAGAATAACCTTGCTCATGTCAATTCGACGTATAAGTAGTAGTTTTCTCTGTATACTGTCAATGCAGTTGAACAATCTACTATCTTATGACTTTGCGATCATTTTACCTTTGTTTTGAAAACTATTGAGACATTAACGCTTATCGCAAATCGCAGTAAACACTTTTTAATATAAGTATGTGCCGAATCATCTAATTAATAAACAAAGGCATTTCTCGATGGGTGCATTGAGACACATCGTTTTCTGACTTATTATTCCAATCTTGTTTTCATACGAGTTCCAACTTGACATTGCTACCATATTTCCTGGCAGACTTTATCAATATTTTTTTCATTGAAGAAACTTGATTAGATTAACGATGCAAGTGCATAGTTGTGAATGTCCTTCCAACGCAATTGCAGATCGACAGTTGAGGCTGACATTCATCGATGAACGTGTTAATCTGTTGTCAATAAAATTCTTTACGGATTGCAAATATGTTTAGTATATTTAGAAATTAGCACAAATCAATTGTATGACACGAGGGCGATATTAGCTACGCTCTGATTTGTTGTAACATTTCTATTACATTTTCTTATGAAAACGTCTTCTTTCTTATGTCAAGTCTGCGATTTTTATTTTAGTTTTAAGCTGCGATGAGCATGGACGCTTGTCGCAGCAAAATTGATAATGAATTTTAATATATCAACGAAAGAATATATTTTTCTGTTTAATATATACGGCGTAATTGACATGTATATTTTCGAATGAATTTGTATCCAACATTTATTCAAAATATATTTGCCAGGGAAGGAAAGGTTTAAAAAGGAAAAACAGGTATTTCATAGTCTTTGGTATTGACGAATATTATTCAGCGTTTATTATTATCGATTCTACTTCTTTACAGTATTTGGTGGTATTAATAATCTTTTTGATCGCTCATGTTGACAAGAAACACCTGTCAAGCGTTTGACGCTGATATTATGATGAAACATTTCAAGTTTATTGAGCATAGTTACGACGGAGATAACAAGAAATTCGATTTAGTCTCTTTCACCCTACATACTGTAATCTACATGGTGTCGAATTTTACGATTCGAAAGAAGCAGATGTAGTATTGATACGGAATATCATCGATGTCAATCTTTCTGACTCGATCTTGCAGTTTCATTAACCTGATTACTCAATATCTTTCGTAGTATTGAGATTAGCACATTGACACATTGAAATAGAATTTTTTTTATTTGCTAAAAACTTGTATTTTATTTATATTCAATTCAGTAAAGATATTCTTGGAACACTTTTGCAATATTTAGCTGGTTAAATAGCTTGCCTACATTCCGAAAACTTCAATGTGTGCACCGTTTGAGAAGGCGTACGTTCTATACCTATTACTATTATTAATAATTAATATTATTATTCTACGTTTCAGGATCTAAAAGGAGTAATGATGGAGGTGATGAGAGACGCTTTGAAAACGAAATTCTCCCCCGAAGTGGAAGCTGCATGGGACAAAACGATCGACGTAGCTTTCTCAAAAATATTCGAGAAATTCGAGGACTATGCGTCTTAAACTTACGAATAAACAACGATTTTAACCAAAGTCCGTCTCCGTTTCGCTATCGACCTGCACGTTATCAGTGATTTCACCACTGCTTTCAGTAGTGTATTTTATGTCTTTCTTGCTCTTCTCCATTCTTTGCTTCTCGTTTTCAATTTCCTTCTCGTTCAATCTCCTACGAATTAAAGGCGAATTTATTGGCGATCGCTAAAACGTGTACCCGCGATGCAACTCCTGTAATAATTAGTACTTGTATTTAGTTTTACGAAAGTGTTCTCTAACTCTGTGCAAAATCATGGCACATATCAGTGTCAACAGAGTTCCCAGCAACCCGAGTAGAATTGCTAATAGAACGACATCAATTTGTAACCAAGGATCTTCTTCCCCATAACTGTTGTATGGTTCTAAGGTTATTGGCAAGCTGCAATAGAAAATATCCAAAAGAGAATTCCATTTTAATTAAGTAGCATTTTTCTAGTTCCAAAGGGTATTATATTTTGCAAAGCTCTAAATAACAAAAATAATTTTTGGGCTAGAAATTATATTACAATAATCACCTAATCAGTGAGACTCACTCAGAAGAAATATGCAGGGGTGGATTTGTATGTAGTCTAAGTAGGCTGCAGCCTAGGACGGCAAATTTTAAACAAAATATTAAACATAATTTAATAGGAAGGACCAGGTGGTTTTTATTTTGGCTGTTTTGGACGGGTGCTCTTTAAACACATAGGCTTGAGGCACTTTTAAAGACAATTCACTGTTTTTTTTAAGTGGCAAATTAGCAATAACTCATATGTGAGTTGTCATATTGAATTAATTTTAAAATTGTTTCAACTGTTTTTGATTAAAATATTTTATGATATTTCACTGTATATTGTTATATGAAATACTGTATATTGTTACTTCATATACTGTATATTGTTATATGAAAAACACATATAGGTGTATATATAGAATTAAATAAAAATTATTTTTAAATATGTTTGCTGAATATATTGTTAAATTAAAATAGTGTTTATCTTTTCCACCCCTCCTCTTAAGCCCTCTGCAAGCTTCACTATTGCTCGGTATATCTATAATTAAGAGTACCCTACCACAGAAATTTCCAAAAATCGATTTTTTTTATATATATTTTGGTAGTTATATATATTTTTGTATATTTCTCAAAACACGTTTTCCTAAAACTGCGGAAGTCCTAACAAAATAAATAATCTTTCATTACTAAATTCTCCATGGAATCATAATGATGGTAACTGTGTGTCCAATCGTTTTCTTTTTATAAACATTTTCGTCCGTAAAATTACCCGTTTTTTCGATGTTTGTGGTTGAAACGTTTGCCAACACATGAGATTACAATATTTTACTATGACCGTCGATGATTCCACGAACAATCTAAACTTTAAGAATTTTCGTGGTTTGTTGATTTCACACAATTCTACGAGGCGTTAAAAATTCCGCAGATGAGAAACTTTTTTTTGTATCACCCGGACAGTCACAGTATTGGATAAAATTACCAATTTTTTTTTATAATTTTTAATGATGTACAAATACATCCCATAAAAGTTTTTTGGTACCCCGCGACGTTTACTTTTTTTTTTTAAATAAAATCCTAAAAATGGCCCATTTCTAGAGTGATTTTATGGGAGGCTACACATAATTCACCCTAATACAATTCTGTAAAACATTTGCTTACGAGGGTTCCGTTTCCTCTTTACCAAGTCCATCGAAAGTCATGGCTCTGCCAAGATCCTTTCCTAATTGGGTGAACGCAGACTTGCCCAGCCAATCCGCCAGGTCATTTCGATTGATTTGGCGCAGTCTGTGCCCCAAAGCTTCGTGAGTTTTCCCTTTACCCTCGGCTGGTGAACCGTTCCAATGAACGAGGTGTCGAAGGCAGGGCACCTCGTCGTCCACGTTCCGTTCTACGTTGCAAAATCAACAGCAGATCAACGATCACGTGCCCCCGTTATACCCGTTTAATTATTTAACCGATTTACCAGCCGCCGCCAGGCTATTCGGTAATTCGTAAGTCGTATAATGAAGAGCGGCGATCAGATGTCGGCACTCGAACGGATTGAGTCGCGCAGCTAAATACTCCAGCTCGTTTACATTGACATCGATCGTGCAAAGAACTTCGTGCTGCGACAGGATGATAAGGAAACACAGATGCACGGGCAATTCGTATACTATTAACAACAGATTCATCGCAGAGAGGGTTAGTTGAACGGCAACAGTCTTCTTGACACGGAACAAAGGAACCGATTTCGATTTTGTTTTACAGGGAATGCGTGAATGCGACGCGAGTGCTGAACAAGAGCTCGTTCGTGTACAATAAATGCGTTTAAATACTGAAGAACGTTTAATAAAAGCCTTTGCATTAATTTACAGGTTTGATTTTCGCGGCCTTCTGGCGCTTTTCTTTCTTTTCTTCTTGTAACACCTATAGCAACCCGTCGGCGGCGGTTCCTCGGGTTCTTTGACCACAACGGGTACGGTATTCTGCGTAGCCGTGTGCACCAGTTCGTAGGACGGTGCCCTCTTCCTTTTCGTCCGTGGCTTTCGCACGTAATAACTCCTCGACACGTCTTCCGCGTCCGCCGCGACAATCGGTGTAAATTTACTAACCGGAGAACGATTTTTATCAGACAGTCTTTCGAAGGATTCGTGTGGAGAATTTAGTCGGGAAGTATAGTCACCCCTTTTTCGTCTTCCCCCGTATCCTGTTGAACACTTTCGTAATCTTGTTCCTTATAAATAAAGTGCAACAACAAGTTAAAAGTATAGTCGAGAGGAGAACGATCCCTGCGGTTTGCAACGATATCCTGATGGTAGTAGATCCTGTAACTAATGGAGACACGTAGTTAGTTGAAGAAGAATTGTCACTGAATTAACGACATGCCATTACCACTGATTTTATTGATAGTTTTGTTTGAGGTTTTACTGTCCGGCACATCTGTTTCCTTCTGTGTGGTGAACGACGCTGCTAGCGTTGTTATCCCTTCGTAATCTCTGGAAAAATGGAGAAGCTTAAGTAAGATTATGCAGCTCAAACAATATCGACAATACATAGTTGCTGGGAAGGTATGGGAATTGGAGGAAAAGGTTGAGTGGCGCACTCAGGATTTAATCTTGGGGGAGCCGAGTTGAGGGGATAAAAATGTGTTTAAGGGGGGAGCCCTATTTAGGACGGCTAGGAATGAGGTGATACTTGGGAATTTTTTTCTAAGAAACTGTTAGGGGGATCTTTTCCAAACTTTCAGGGTATTTTAGTTCACATTCAAACAATGAAAATTAATTTTTACGTTACAAACTGTTCGGTAGAAATGGAGATATAAGAGCACGTTCGTTAGGACTCGCGCGCCGGAGTTGCAAATTGGCGATTGTAATGGTGGCCCCATTTCTTCCCCGAAATAAAAAACCAAGGATTTTTTTATTTCTAGTATAATTACATTGTCGATGAACCTAAGACATTGATAAATAAATTGAATTGAACAACTCTTTTTCCATAAATAGTGCGAAATATCTTCGGGTAGAATCGTAACTTTTTCTTTGAAGTCCCACCAATTTTCCAACTTTTAACTTTTTTTTCGTTTGTTAGGTTCATCGACAATGCAATTATACTAGAAATAAGAAAATCCTTGGTCCACCATTACAAACGTGTTCATATATCTCCATTTCTACCGAACACTTTGTAATGTAAAAATTCATTTTCATCGTTTTAATGTGAACTAAAATACCCTGAAAGTTTGGAAAAGATCCGCTTAACAGTTTCTTAGAAAAAAAAAATCCCAAGAATCACCTTATTCCTAGCGTCCTAAATAGGGCTCCCCGTTAATACAAGTTCAATAAAATTCATTAGGTGATTATAAAAATTTATTTAAAGAATAAAATCCAGTTTTCTTTTCTTTTTACAAGGCCCTTTCTATCTGAGTACCACGACCCCTTGGCCCCCTCTGGGTGCGTCACTGAAAGGGTTACGCGTTTCAAATAAAGTCAATAATAGTTAAATCAATTCAGACTACATCTGTACATATTATGTTTTCACAGTTTAACTTTTTACAGTTCACATTTTCATTCGTGTATTCGAATTTTTTTGAAGATTTGTTAATGAGAGTTAAAACTCGTTCGTTAGTTACTCAAGTTTCGAACAAAGTTTCACGAAAGATTGTCGCACGGCTGGCAGCTTACTCTGTATCGTCGGTTGGCAAAACTTCGCGAACCACTTTCGGCGACTTCGAGTCTCTCATGCTGAACTCTGCGAGGCACGCGATCAAGTCACTTCTTCCAACGCGTTCAAGAAGCTCGTTCACGATCGGATATGTATTTTTCGTTACTGTCCTCAATTGACAGATCCATTTCACGAGCCTTCGGAAACAGCTCTGCTCTCGGACCAGCTTCTGTATTTGTGCATCTGACAGTGACGCTGTTAAAAATTGTGTTAGAAATTATTTTAAGAGGTTTAAGAAATCAGCTATTGTTCTATTTTTATTACGATTCAATATTGAATAATCTTAGTGATGCGGAAGTGTTGAGTTGTGCAATATTATGATAAGATGTGGCATTATTAATCCAAAGACACATGTAATCCACTTACAATCAGAATCGAAGGAGACAAGTTTTACACACTCTTCGGGTTTCAAGTTCGACGCTAATAGCTGAAGTTCTGGTACATCGATCTCGTTAATAATCTTTGCAAATAGATAGAAGTAGTGTAAGAATATTTAAAGTAATTGAGAAATTTGGTTATATGTATAGTTCTACAAACTACTTTCAAACAAACCCCCTTTAGTGACTCTAATTGATATTTTTATATCACAATGTAGCTTGATTGTACGATTCTACTACAGATCGTGAAGCCTGAAAGTTGATATACCTGTAGAAACGAGGAGGCAAAGTACAGTGGAAGAACAACCAGTCCATTTTTGAAAATGTTTCTTAAATTCATCGAGGGCCTCAGAAATTTCACAACTCCGTCACATGCTTCGCTGATACTTTGCTTGAGTCACATACTCGAGTGAGTGTACCACCGCCGAAGGAATATTGCGAATCGCACGATTCTGTGTCGTTAAAATTATATTAATCCTCAATACCGAATTCAACTGATTGGTTAAGTCGATAAGAGGCTGTGAAATAAAGAGAATAGAAAAAAGTTGAAGAATGGGTAATCGATCTCTTCAAATAAAAATAAAATCGAACTTCAGAAGTGAAGTGTTCTTTAAGGTGCGTAATTAATCAAACTGCTTAATCAAATATTAGCAGAAAAGCTTAATTATAAATAAAAGTTATTCATCGAACTTTTAACTTTTAAATTATTTCTTTTCTGTTTTAAGTTAAATTTGCACATTAACACATTTAACTCTGTTGTAAGAGTTCAGTTTTAACAGTTATTATATGATCGATTAATAAAAGCTCTGGAGAATCATATACTTTTGAACAGATATTTAAGGGTAAAATATAAAAGTTAGGAATATTTTTTTAATTAGTATTATTTCAGGAAAGCAGGATAAATATAGAAGAGAGAGCACATTATGATTTTTATAGAATTATTTTCACCGAACGGTTTAAGCGTTCAACTTCAGATCTAGGCAGATACCCCCACATTTCCAAGGAATCTGCTTGTCACAACTTTAACTCTTTCAGAGTAGAATAAGCGTACCTGTTTAACTAGAACTTTTTTCTACATTCAAAAAAATAAATGTTTCTTATTTACACAAAAAATGAATGGAATGTTTCTGTTAATACGCTGCATTTTATAACAGTTTTCTCGGAACAGAAAAGATAATAGTCATAAACTTACAGTTATTTCATAATTAATCGAAATTTTTAACAGTTATATTCGACCCCTGCTATTAACAATATGCAAATAACGTAACAGAGGAAGCAGAGCATGCTGAAACTAACTTCACAGTTAACCAGATTAGTCAGAGGGAGAGATTAGTCAAATAGTCACATTACCTAACACAAATGTTACGCGTTGTTATCTAAAAAAAAAATACGAAGGCTAACAGCAGAACACTCCTTTTGTATATTAGGGAAATAGATAACAATTGGGAAGCAAGTATAGCAAATAATTCATTTTTTTATTCAAACAACATACAGATCTTTTTATTTTGGTAAAAAGGTTTATCAGAACAATATTTCGAATATTCGAATAGTTAATAAAATGATTTCTAACTCTTATGGCTGAGTCAGACACATCCAGCAATTTAGCCGAGTGACGAGTAATTTAGTAAACTACCGTGTGTGGACACTAAAATTTAGTCGAGTAGTTTAGTAAAACAATGGTAAATTACTAAATTACTCGCTACTCGACTAAATTACCGAACGTGCCTGTTCCAGCTCTTATAATTAGTATGTCCTTTCTTTTATGCGTCACCCTATCGTCAACTGTATAAGATGTATTTAAATATATATATTAACTGATGATCGATAGAATTAAAATGACAGTCAGCTGTAGATCTGTCAAATACACTTTCCCTTTGACAGCAAAATGCAACGATCGCAGACGACTCGCACTGACTTTTCTACGTGTTTCTTTTTAGAATGAAATTTGTACGCACGCTTTACATTCTGATCGTCGTTTTCGCGGAAAACAGGGTGAGCCCTCGAAAGTACATTCTCACATTCTATTATATTCGAGAAGACTAACCCTCTGAGTGGCGTAAGATTTCGCGAAAGTCTTGAGTAAACGTTCGTGGTCACTTGAACACTACTTTCCACACTTTTCAGAACATATCGACTTGAAGACACCACAAGTTGCGCGCAGAGGGCAAATCCCACGGCGCGAAAACACGCCAACGCCACTCAAAGTGTTAATATTTTATAAAAGAACCAAACTATTTTCTTATCGTGCAATATCGATGCTACACGTTGAGAAACGTTTATCACGCGTTGCGCATGGCAGATATATTTATTACCCACGGTAATACGAACGAAATGTTTTCTTGTATAAGGAACAAATTTTTGTTCGATGCATCGCCGACCTCGCGGAGACCGAGCTGGTGCATTTGTCGCAGAATCTGAGCCTCTTGGAATGCTTGCAGCTTTTGAACGCTTTGTACGAGCTGACTCCAGCGAGAGTGGCCCGCGAAGTGAAGAGACACGATGCGCTAAATGAAAATTTAAGTCAGCTAACGCCGACTTCGAAAGAGTGTCTCGTTAACCTTGAACAGTGGAACGATAAGTCTCCAAGTAAAGACAATTAAAACGAAGCAACATTAGTAAAATTACTCAATACGCTATCGGCAAAGTCTTGAGTGGTGAAAAAGTTCGATTGTGACTCATCTTCTCCTACGTTGTTGCACCGCGGCATAGAATCGAAGACTATATTTGCTCAGTTGATAAATGTTTTGCTTACGATCAAAATCGCGGGTCATCGATAATTCACGTGGCATGGAACGTGTTAGTAATTAGAAAATAGTACGCGACCGTGTTACTATTTTAATTAATCAATTTCGACAGTATTTCATGTAGTCATATACGTTTCCAGCAAAGAGGTATTATTTTTCGTAAAACAAAATGCAACGTAGTAAAAAATAATGATTGGCTTATGTGGAACAGCGTAGGTACTTTAGATAGTTGAGACAGATATATCGACGATAAATAATGCTTAATTCACTGTATGAAGAATTAGAGATTATTAAATATGCAAGACGGTCTAGCAGCCAGTGGCGGATTTAAGGGTTCATTCTACTTTGATCGGTGGAAAAATGAAGATATATTTATAGATTTTTATCTGAATAACTACAACATATAATGAAATAAATCTTTTTGAAATTTATTAAGCTACACTTACATTACACAAAAAATTTAAAAACATTGTTTTTAATTTATTTCATATGTTTTTTTATAGCGTCAATGTGAAACCTATAAAAAATAAGTGTGTTCGTGGCGTAGGTGATTTCCCGGCTCAGGCTTACCTGAAATAAAAAATTCGGAAAGATTCTTAATCTGTATGAACGTGGCCATCGCCCGTAGCTCAATTAACAATTTTTGTTGAGGAATAACAAAATGGCGCCGGTTTGAAAGAAAAATGTCGAAAATTCTCGAATGTTTCCCGAGAAAAATCTCGGTTATTTTTCGACAAAATTTGTTAATCGAGCTACGTGCGATAGCGACAGTCTTACAAGATTAAGAATCTTTTCGAATTTGTGTTTCAGATAAGCCTGAGCCGGGAAATCACCTACGCCACGAACATTCCTTTTTTTTGTAGGTATCACCGTTACGCTATAAAAAAATTTATGAAACAAATTCAAAAAAATCTTTTTAATTTTTTTTGTATAATATTAGAGTAGCTTAATAAGTTCCAAAAAGATTTATTTCGTTATATATTGTATTTATTGAGAAAAAATCTTTAAAAATAGCTTCATTTTTCGGCCGATCAAAGTAGAATGACTCGTTAAGGGAAAGTGACCAGGTGGCAAACGTTCTGAGGGACCCATTTTATCGGGAAAATGAAGAGGTAGTTTACTAAAAACGGGCTCAGTGTAGTAGTACAAAAAAAATATAATTTGGATAAAATCATAATTTATTTTTGGCTCTTTGGGTGGGGGCCCAGGCGGCAACTGCTCATCGGCCGCCCGTGAAATCCATCACTGCTAGTAGATATTGTTCATTAAAGATTTGTAGTGAAAATTGGAGAGGCGTTTTCCTTTAATGGATAACGAGATATATTTCGTGGTAGAAAATGCAGAAGCTGGTGGACGTTCGACGATGGAGATGTCGCTGAGATGGTTGGGCCGCCCTGATCTGGCAAAGTATGTGAGAGAAACTCGCAGATCGATTAAGTTCCTCGACACGGTGGATTACGATATAGCCGATACGTTAGAATTTCCAGGACACAGGGTATCGAGGAGGCATACTCCAAAGAATGACAAACATTCTACTGCAGAAGGAAAAAAGAAGAAGAAGAAGAAGAAGAAGAAAAGGGGTCATCCGGAACATTCTCAGAGTTCTGCGACGCGAAATAAGGGGGTTCATAGGGTTGCTGCTGCAGCGACAGGTCATGCTGCCGTGTAAGAATTTTCCTCATTCATCCCCTTAAGAATTTTAAATTGTAAATATCTTTACGTTCAGTTAATATTCGTCCGTCGCTGTAATTTTCCCTTTAAATGCAGAATTATTGAAGTAATAGATTAATCCTTTCAGATTATAATATAATATGATTTTCGTTTTAGTATATAAAGGAATTGTCATTTGTGAAACGTTTCAGTCATAAGAGTCATAAATTGAAGAAGAAAGAGGATAAATCGAAGAAAAAGAAGTATTACCTCCAACAACATCGATCAATCTGTTGTTCAATCCTGTTCGTTTTATTCTTTCTCACCCTCTGCCTTGTCGCAGTATATTTCCTTCGCAAGAGGAATCGTTCGATGGCACGTGGTACGCGATTCAAGTAATTATCATAAACAGACTAAGTGTAATCTGATCGTGTGATTCTAATAATAATGCGCCAGCTCGTATAGTAGAGTGAGGTAAAAGTTCGCACCATGCGAATTTCATTGTTTGAATTGTGGTAGTTGCCAATGGTGATTGACAGTCAATTGTCAATCAAGGTAGAGTCACTAGTGTCGAGTTGTGTAGCTGTGCTTCGTTTTGTTACCGTACAATGCGGTAAGTACTGAATTCGTTAGTTCTGATGTAATATTCTAATTTTTAGGAATCAATATTAATCCTATAAATTGATCAGTAAATATTTTAATTAATATGCCGTCTAAAAGAGCTGAAATTCTTCTATTCAAAAGTACTAATAGAAGTTTTCAGTTCTCCTCACAGATGACAGGATTGATTAAACAATGGAAAAGTAGCTGTGGGTGCAAGAGTTCGAATTCAAATTCCCCATTTAAAAATCAGGTTCAAGTAAATGAAGCAATGGAAAGAAAATCTGAATGCGAACGTGCAAAGAAATATTTAGAAAAGCAAAAAAAAAATCAAAAAAATAAAGTCTACTCCTGAAAAATTTTGACAGAAACAAAACAAATCAGTTCTAAAAAGAGAATAGCCCAACAATCAACGTCTATGGAAAAAATAATTTGTCCTGCGTGCGAAGAAAAATACACTGATCCTCCAGAAGACTGGTGCCTGCGCAAACTACGAAGGTAGGAGTAATGTTATGTGCTCTCACTGTTACCTTGATTAAAAAAAAATTAATTGTAAACTATTAGTCGTTTTGCTATATTATCACAACTATTGTATGTAGGAAAATAAAACACTTGTGAAAATTTCTCGTTGCGTTCTTTTACTCCATAACATGCGAACTTTTGCCCCACGTAACGGGTAAAAGTTCGCATTTCACACTTTTTGGAAATATTTATTTTATATATGTTGTAACAGGTAAATTTACATAAAGTCACTACCTATCGAATAATAAGGAGTAGTAATTATTTCTTACGCAATGATATATGCTATCAGTGTAATGTCTAGAATTTTTCGGAAATCTAAACATTAAGTGCGCACTCTTGTCCCACTCTACTCTAATTATAACATTAGTTCCTCTTTATCTGACGCACTCTTCTATGGAACACTATTTAACATCCAATGAATTTTCATATCGTATATAAAAAGTGTCTTTCATAAATTAATTTCTGGTCGCTTAAGTTTAATAATAGATAATTTCAAATCAAATTTATTTTTCATACAGCTTTGAACCTAAATGAATATATCAGATCACTTTTAGTTGTGATTATTTATTGTTGCCAAAGACCACAGTGAAATCGAAGAATTGAAGTTTAACCGATTTCTCGTAACATTAGGATTCTTTGTCTTCGATTTGCATTCGTCTGTACCCAGGTACAGCTTCGCCGGGAATAAGCAAGATAAAGACACATTTACCGATCACTTGGAATGGAACGACGAAGCAGGTTCTGGTTCGGATGTCGAAGGTGGATGCACGGAAAAATGCCACAGGTGTAGTCGGCATGATCAAACGCACGATGCTACAAATCATCAAGTTGCTTCCCACCTGAGCGCGATCTGCGCGCAGAAACCGAAAGACAGGAAAGAGAAGAGAAGACAGCGGTTTAGTTTTCTTCAGAGGACTTTTCAAGACAGGAAGAGGGAAAAGGACCAGGAAAATCGGGATAAGAAGTGCGTATGAAGGAAGAATGCTGGTGCGATAGAACGCTGAAACGATGCATCGCGATTACTGCCATAGGGTAAAGGCATCAGTAGTTGACCATGTATCAGTAGTTCTCCAACTGCACTTTGTTCAAAAGATGGTCACGTCTAAAAACCTTATTTTTCATGTTTTTCTGAAAAGTGGTCAACTACTGATAAATGGTTCTCTAACTGCACTTTGTTCAAAAGATCGTCACTTCGAAAAACCTTATTTTTCATGTTTTTCTGAAAAGTGGTCAACTACTGATAAATGGTTCTCTAACTGCACTTTGTTCAAAAGATCGTCACTTCTAAAAACCTTATTTTTCATGTTTTTCTGAAAAGTGGTCAAGTATTGATACATGGTTCGCTAACTGCACTTTGTTCAAAAGATCGTCACTTCTAAAATCCTTATTTTTCATGTTTTTCTGAAAAGTGGTCAAGTATTGATACATGGTTCGCTAACTGCACTTTGTTCAAAAGATCGTCACTTCTAAAATCCTTATTTTTCATGTTTTTCTGAAAAGTGGTCAAGTATTGATACATGATTCTCTAACTGCACTTTGTTCAAAAGATCGTCACTTCGAAAAACCTTATTTTTCATGTTTTTCTGAAAAGTGGTCAAGTATTGATACATGATTCTCTAACTGCACTTTGTTCAAAAGATCGTCACTTCGAAAAACCTTATTTTTCATGTTTTTCTGAAAAGTGGTCAAATACTGATACATGGTTCTCTAACTGCACTTTGTTCAAAAGATCGTCACTTCTAAAAACCTTATTTTTCATGTTTTTCTGAAAAGTGGTCAAGTATTGATACATGATTCTCTAACTGCACTTTGTTCAAAAGATCGTCACTTCGAAAAACCTTATTTTTCATGTTTTTCTGAAAAGTGGTCAACTGCTGATACATGGTGCCTTTACCCTAAATAATTTCAAAAGCTTGCCAATTCATATTTCAATGTATCGGTAAAAATATGCTACTGCATTTCTTCGCGGATGAAACCTAATGGCTCAGAACTTTAAATTCGTATCATAATCTTCCAAATTTTCAAATTATATTGTATACACATTCCTTTTATATCTTCAAACGCAGAGGAGTTATATGTAGGGATCCTGTGTCCGGTGACAAAACTGTGCATACACTTTCTTGTTAGTTTTACAATGACTCGACTGCATCTTGTACATACAGTGTTCATAATGTATTATTAGTATAATATATTATTTTGCATTGTTTCGTTCATATATCAGTATTTCCCTATCAAGGAAAACATTGGAGAAAAGTATCGCGAAGAAACGCGAGAAGTTACCAAGCATCTTCCATGGGGATCATCAGCAATGCACATGCTGCAAATGTAATTTAAGCTCTATAGGTAATGCGTAATATAATTACAATTTAATTTCTAATATTTTAATTCACTATTGTTTAGTCAGTAATTTTACAGTTACCCTTCGTTTACAGAGAAAATGCTTCGCGAGAAGAGGGAGAATGAAAAGAAGGGGTTGTACAGGTGGAAAGCGAAGAGGAAGAAGAAGAAAGAGAAGAAGAAAAGGAACGAGGAATTTCGAAAAATAGAGAAACATGGGGATACATATTACCGGGATGCATGTAAATAAATATTTGTTCGAATTAGTACTTGAAAATGGACATTAAAAAAGTTGGAAACCAGAAGCAAATAATATTTTCATTACTGTGAATATTACCTACCTCAGAATAGATACCGAAGTATAACAGCCATTTTAATTACTGCTTTTCCAATTACGAATATTAATACAAATTGCACTGAAATTATTTACAAATTAAATATTTTATTTCATACAAAAGTGAACCACAACTACACTTATCGATTTTTTTCATCTAACAATTAACACAGACAGCCTCGATAATTTTCCTGGACGCATACTTATAAATTTAACAGGTATGATAAAATATCGATTATTTTCCGCTTTACAACGTATACTTTATCTTATCGTATCTTTACTGAGAGGAATATTTTCTACTGTAGGAAATCAATCGCAAAGGACGTTATTTATAACAACGAGATAATAACATTAAATATTATATTTTATTACTGATAATCTATCTTCGTCAAGGTCGTCAAAATAATGATTATTAAACGGTTAACGGTTTTCCTTAAGAAAGAAAAACAAAGAGTATTATATTAAATCTTATATTATATATGCCTGTAGATACATGTATCAACTGTATATTCTTTATCACAGCAGAAAAAGTGAGTTCTGTATTTGTATAATTTACTCAAAATAATTAGAGAACCTTCTGCCTGGGAGATAAATTAAATATACAGATAAATTGAATAATATATTATAGAATATAGATTTTACTACCAAGAACTTTCATGTAGTGTTTAATTTGTGCAAAATACCAAAGACCCACTCTACAGTCAGTGATTCTCTAATTATTTGGAGTGTTGTACATAGATCACAGTAATACCATAAACATTTTACAATATTCTGAGGTGACAATATTTATGATAAATGGCAGCTTTCATTCATGCTTTAAACTTAAAAAATTAAACTGTACTATCTAAATTATACACTATGTCAGTCAATTAGTTTAGATCTTTTAGAATCAATGTTATTCACGATTCAATGGAATAATTAAACTCTTCCCTGGATTAATCCGGAGCACTAAATTAAGCATGACACTAATCAAACTAATTAGCGAATAATTTACTCAAATAACTCTTCTGTAAGTTGCACCACATTTAGAATTCTATCCAATAGTGTATAACTTAACCAGCTATTAAATAAAAATCATGTATTTCATTCATGATTCCGATATATTTGAAAATCATCTAAAGT
Organism: Andrena bucephala; assembly: GCA_947577245.1. Lineage (NCBI taxonomy): Eukaryota > Metazoa > Arthropoda > Insecta > Hymenoptera > Andrenidae > Andrena > Andrena bucephala. The sequence continues at coordinate 26,346,041 of OX387717.1, read as the reverse complement.
AAGGAATCTCTTTACCTTTACTTTGAATGGTATATTTTCGCCACTTGATTTAGAAACTTTCAAATTAGTTTGAATAATGTAATATTCCAATTTAATCGTACACTACGTTGCTCAGAATAATCTCTCATTTGTAATGTTCAGTTTATTCCTCTAAATTATTTAGAAGTGTGATCACCCAATGATTTTGAGCAATTTTTATTTGAAAATGAGCTACTACTCTAGTCTTTCACGCATCTTCGAACTGGCCTTCTTCGTGGTCCGTCGGCCACACTAGAGTTCCATCTTGCAACATTTGTGTAACCCGACTTAAAGTTTGTCGCTTATGTGTGTCCGCGGGACAATAGATACGTTGAAACGGTTTATAAAAAGTGAACGGTGGATAAAGTCGAATTCTTGGTTCTTTGCATTCTGAAAACAGGATATACCACTGTGAGCATACATTGCATTCCTTTGTTAACCCATCTAGTGCGACATGGATTAGGAAGAATCACACCAGTGAGGAACAATTTTTTTACGAATTTTCCATCGCGAGTTTTATAACGCATTCGGGTTTTTAATCTAGATGTCATAAATTTCAAAAGAGTCTATATATATTCGACATCGTTACTTTTATATGTACTGATAAAATCACACCGTTTAAATTCCCGCCATATTGAAAGACTTTCTGTACTGTGCCGCGAACGCCTATCTGGGGGCCCCGCTAAGTCGAGTCGGGCGCTTGCCGTAAGCACTCTTCTCGAAGGAGCTCAGCGTACTTTTGACCCCCCCCCCCCCCCTCTTTGTGCAGGAGTTACCCAGAGACCTGAACCTTCTATTTATCTAGAGTACTTTGCAAACGGAACTAAACCTCCAAATTTCACGTTTCTATATTTTCTAGTTCATAAGATATTTGAACTCAAAGTTTCGTATTTTCGACACTGACCGATCATCAAAAATCAGCCGTACTTCTCGCAGCCCTAGAAACTTGAAATCTGGCAGAAAGGTAGTGTTTGGGATACAATGAAAGAAAAAATTAAAAAATCTGGAAAAATCCTCTTCACTAACAATTTATGAAAGCAATTCGATATCTCTGGAACCACTGAACCCATAACCATGAAATTTGATAGGCACGTTCCTCTTAGCCCCCAGGTGCTGGCTAAGAAATTTAAAAAAAATCTCGCCACCCTATTACCGAAAAACGATACATGAAAGTTTAGACCCCGCGCGCGCGATGCATGTTTCGGTCCTGACGCAGGTCACAGCGCGGAGCCCCCCACGCTGCAAAAATCGCGCGATCCTCTCGCGCGGACGCGAAAAATATGCTTGTGTGCATTGCGGTGGGAAGAAAGTGGGGGACGCCGGTAAGGCATAGTGGGAGACGACGGTAGGTCATAGTGGGGGTAAGCGTTTGGTCCCACGTCCCACGATTCTGGCATCACTGGATGGGCCCGATACAATCGCCTGTTATTGTATGGGGCCTATCCGAGGAGGATTACGTACACAAAGAAGTGAAATCCCATGAAAAACATTTCATGTAGAAAATGTAACCGAGTCTCGTGACTCCTTTACCCATAAAAAGTTGTGAGATGTCATGTAGAGCTGAGTCTAGCGCTATCATTACCTCATTGTAAGGTGTAATATCTTCCCTGTGCTGTGTAATTGGCCAAGTCACAAAATGTTCTTTGGCCGGTATATTCATAGTTGCTACTTATTCTTAAGCAAATGCTGCATTCGGCATCCTTTACTAGCTACTACGTTAGTAAAGGATGCCGCATGCTTAAGCATTTGCTTAAGAATAAGTAGCGACTATGAATACCGGCCTTTAACTTAAAGCTGTAGACTTGAAGTGATTTGTGAATGAAAGCGTCAGAGTTAATGAGAGCGCTAGACTCGGCTCTACATGACATCTCACAACTTTTTATGGGCAAAGGCGTCACGAGACTCGGCTACATTTTTTACATGAAATGTTTTTGATGGGATAGACTTAACGATATGCAGAGCCGCCCTTAGCACTGGGCAGATGGGGCTCTTGCCACAGGCCCTGCGCTTAGGGACTTCATTTTATAAAAAATAAATGAATTACGTATAATTGTCAAGGTTATTAAATTTTCTAGAATAGATTTTCGGCAAGCCTAAGTGACGCGTCAAGTAAATACGTATGGTTATCTGTTTTCAAATAGATATTTTCAATAATATCGACTTTTGCCCCGGGCCCCGCAAACTCTAAGGGCGGCTCTGACGATATGCTTTACAAATATAGTATGTCGCTAATAATTTTCGTGCATAACATACACTGTATAAGCATTGGATTCTTAACAGAAAAAAGGTTAATTGGTAGTTTAGTGAAATCTTACCATGAGGATCAAATTCATCAGCCGTATCTTCGGAGCTATCCCAGTGTTCACTGGCATGTTGATTGAGTAATTCTTCTGGGCTAAAGCAGAAATAATATTTCAATAAAAAATTTTTATCAATAACTCTTTCGAAGTTCTCCCTCGAATAAAACAAACATTCATGTCTTCCCACCACACTCTTAGTATTTATTGTTTGAATTGTTCTTTCCACACGATCTTCAACATTCAACAATCTTTACAGAGATTACTAATGTTAAGTGACAGAATTAAGCCACTTGAGCAGAATGATTTAGATAACACTATCCTAAGTGATATTGTTAATTTGGTATCAGATATAAAGGATAATGGAACATTTAATAACTATTGAATTTATCTTTTACGACTTCAGATAACTGTCGTGTGTTCACTCATTGTGAACGAGGACCTTCATTTCTTAATACGGTACAGAGTTCTCACAATTTCTTCTACTTTAATGCGTTGCTTGTTCAAAGCTGATAACACTTCTTTGTACAATAACTTGCGCAGCAGCTAATGTTCTAAATTTTTGAAAATGTTATAGTCAACTTACTACGAGCACATTTGGATTTGATCCGTGTAACTACCCTCAGCTGAGCTCGACGATCTTGATAACCTTTTATCGTCAATTGCCTCCAATTCCTCTGGTGGCTTTGGTTTGGTAGAACTAAGGATTTTATTGTCCTCAGGCCAATGGTCCCTCAACACATCTCGCATACTTTCATAATGAACATTCCTAATGGGCTATTGATTTGATTCATTAATACAAAAAATCCACTGTAGCCATTGGTGAATAAGCGAAGTCAACCGTTGAATCATGCAAAAGATCCAACGGAATGACTTTCACTAAAACTTGGCTCGCTTTCAATCGCGAGAGCGTATCTCTTTATACTGTCCTTACCAATAAACGGTCGGTCGAGAAATAGTTTACTTCAAGATCCAGTCCTATCAAGTTCGGTAGCTTCACGATCACCTCTGGAACCAATTCAAACTCGTTGTCATAGAGATCAATGTATTGCAAGTTGGACAGGGATTCCATACTAGTGGGTAGCTCGTATAAATTATTGTAAGATGCTTTCAATTCTCTCAATGCCTTCATATTCCCAATGTCGTTGGGAAGCATGCCTATGTTGTTTTTATGTACCATCAAGGTATTCAAGTTCTGCAAGGAACAAATTTCATCTGGCAACCAGTCGATGGTATTGAAACTCACGTCTATCTTGGATAAATTGATGAAATTGCTAATAGTTCTGGGCATAATTGAAATCCCTGATTTACTAACATCGATCTCTTTGAGGCAGGACGGTTCTTCCAACGACTCGAACGGCAGATGCCAAAACTTGTTTCCGAAAATGTGATTTGAATTTCCGACTATCAGCCGCTCGAGGCACGTCATTCCTTTGATCATCCTTTCTACGGTTGTATCGAACATTGTACAGTCCTTCATAAATAAATTTTTGATGCACGATTTCGCTGGTTCGTCCGGTAGTTTGAACAATTTGAATCTCGTTTCGTTCAACGACACTGTCTCAAGATTGCTGTACTTGGAACTCAGTACCCATAACGGGAATGACGGGCACATATTGTTATTTTCAGCGTAGAACGCGACTAAATTCACACTCTTGGGGGGAACGTTCAAATCCAAATGATGGTTTTGCGAGATGTTGAGGACCCGCAAATTGTGCATTCCATTGGCTATACAATTTGGGATTCTTTGAAACATGTTCTTAGAGAGAGAAAGATTTCTCATGCAATTTAAATTCGCACATGAATCGGGTAAATTTTTTAGACAATTTGAACTGAGATCCAGATCCTCCAGATTTGATAAATTCTCCAATTCATCTGGAACTTCTCTAATTTCATTTTCGTGCGCCATCAATGTTTTCAAACTACCTAATTTGGAGATTACATTTGGAATGAAGGTAAATTTATTGCAGTTGAGGTTTAAATACACCAAGTTTCTTAATAGATTCAGTGAGCTTGGTAAATAATTTAATTCATTGTTGGATAAATTGAGACTGACTAGAGTTGTTAAAAATTCAGTCAGATCGTTAGGTATGCAAGAGAGATGATTTCCTGATAATGATAGATTCTCTACAGCTTGTGTTTGTGCTATTTCACAGATTCGTTCACTAATATCTTCGGTCAATATTGTGTTCGAATCGTTTTGGTCTGTATTGTGCGAGGGATCCTTTAATGTCAACCATAATGTGTCGCCATTGGGCAATCTTTCTGCGCAGCACTCTGGAAACATATCTAGTAACAAAAATTACAGAAGAATTATGTGATTAATATCTAATTTATCTATATTATTCATTATTTCTATGATAACAATCATAGCTGTATTAATACGAGACACCTAATATGCTTCAATACAATAGAAATAATTTTGTTACATTAGTACATGTCGAAGAAGCGAGTCGAGATTCATCTAAGTTCGATAATTATGTAATTGTTACTGAGACTTCATTTAAGTTTTATTGTTCATACATCTTTATTTGAAAAAAGAAAAATTGTTTATATATTGACTTCAATTTTATTCATGTATAACATAACCTACAAACGAGAAAATGATATCTTCTTTCTCCCGTTTTATACAAATATTCGAATACAAACCTTTACACTGTAGATCGTCTTGTTAATTTTTCAAAGAATTTCACAGATATTTACAATCGTTGTACTTTAATTCAAATTATAGTTGAAAATTTATAGTGTTTAGGTTAGGAACTGGACGAATCGGACACGTAAACAAACTTATTACGTAGAGCGTGCTACCGGTGTCATTATCATGGTTGTCATTGTGATTGATTGAAATCGTTTTCAAATTGGAATATCGAACTTTCTCAGTTCTTTTAAATGATTTTGATCGAAACTAAAATTAGTAGAATTTTATACAAGTATCGAAAAATATTGAACAGTTCTGTAAAATGAGATACAAGCTTTATAAATTAAACAGTAAAATTGAAACTTAAAAGTTTTCTATGTTCACTGCTAGATTCAATTATAAGTGAGGTAGAGTTTGAAATAAAAGACGCACTTCCGGTTCCGACGTTCCGGTGTAACTGTTACTGGCTGTGTTTAGAGATGGAGTGCAAAATCACTAACAGTGATTTATCACAGTGATCGCAGATTCACGATCACGGTCGTGATTTAACTTCAATCACGACAGTGATTGTGATTTTTTTAACTTGAGTGAATTGTGTACTGTGATCGTAATTCTTGATCTTGATTGAATTATTTTTTATAAAATACTTTCATAGAGCTTGTGTTACAGTCAAAGCGTGAAGAATATTCATTCATAAATAGTCAATGTATGCACGCACTGATTTGATTGGTTAAAGTATTCACATATACATTATACGTTTTAACTAAAGTGAAGAAATATTTGTTAATTTAAATAGATCGAGAATGATTACATTGGTTCAAAATATTCAACTGAGATTCTATAAGAACAGTGAGGACTTGAGAATGTTTCGAGAGGAAGTAGAAATTGGGGTTATGTGGCGCGTGCAAAGAGCAGTTATGCTCTCCACCAATCAGAAACGATCACTATTCTGTCTGCACCAATCAGAGGCGATCACGGATCACCGTTCTGCCTGCACCAATCAGAAGCGATCACGGATCACTGTTCTGCCTGCACCAATCACATACGATCATGAAAATCACGGATCACTGTGAAAAATCACCGTGATTGGGAACGAACGTGATCGGATCACTCGTGATAGTCGTGATTCACAAATCACGGTTCTAGCCAACACTAGCTGTGTTCCAATTCACGCATACTGCGCATGAAATTGGTGGCACCGTATTGGTGGCATCGTACGATTCCTTAGAATTTCTCTCACTTGCCACCAATACAATGCCACTTCCGGTGCAGCGAGCGGTGCAGCAATCGCAGAAATTCAAAGGAGAAGCAGTTACTGCACCGCTCGCTGCACCGGAAGTGGCATCGTATTGGTGGCAAGTGAGAGAAATTCTAGGGAATCGTACGATGCCACCAATGCGGTGCCACCAATTTCATGCGCAGTATGCGTGAATTGGAACACAGCCATAGATACATAATAATACTAACTACCGTGCGATTTTACCACAGTTTTTTTCACCAAAAGGCACTCTTGCAGTCCTCATTTTCACGGTTAGATCTTTCAGGTATTAAACTTTTATTCTCTAATAATATGACGTCAGATTGTTTTCAATCCTTTCAATCTCCTTTGCTCTAAAGAATCATTTGTATACCTGACAGCCACGTGATTCCAAGTAATTAGACATTCTCTAACCACTAAAAATTCTCTGAAAAACAAATTAGTTTGTATCCAATCGCTAACATTTCAACGTTTTTTGGAAGTCATTATACGAAGAAAACAGGTTCCAATGGTAAGGTTATTAATGGGCTACAATATATGTAGCAAAGAATTCTGACAGAAAAAACCGACAAGTAAGAAGACAGTATTTTTACGTAAAACAGGGCTTGCAGAGGCCAGCTCATTTTATTTAGGAGGCTTACATTTATGTTTTCTACACAAATGTATACGTATGTTGTGTATTTAAAGCGCTGTATACAATCATTAGAACATCGTTCGATATTTCCCTCGTTCTCGTTACGGCTCATTTCATTGCTACGCTGAGATTAAAATCGTATTAGATTCGTTTATAATTAAATCGGCACCGCGAAAATTAAATTTCCCTTTCTAAGTGTTTGAACACTCTGTTGAACCTCGTTTTTCACTCGATTGGAAAACATGTTACGACGATATATGTATCCATTCTACCAGCACCCAGAGGTAGCTGTAGAACGTTACGATGAATTATACGCGATAGTAAGGTGCACCCTGTTACTTTCATGAATTAAGTACCTCAGTAACATTATCGAACCAGACTGTTTCGGTTGGAAGTCTATTTTTATTTGAATCGCAAACGACGTGCCCTATGCATCTGGAAATATTAGATGGATGTGTGCTCAGTTGAGGGAGACCAATTTCGTCGTTTAAAATTTCCCCTTCCCAAGTAAAGTTCGTTGAGTAAGCGATAAACCCGATTGATACATTTTGCCCATTGTTGCATTTTCAAAATTTTCCCTCGTTCGTGAACGCATGCACGTACGCTAGTAAAATTCTGTAATTCATTCACAGACCTGGGCAAAATAGCATTCGGAATAGAAACAGAAGGAAACGCCGATTATCTTAAACAATGAATTTGAACGAAATACGTATCTTGCGCCGTACCCAATAAATAGTTTAAAGTTAACTACTGAACGAGAAGAACGAGGCAAACACAAGCCACGTTCCCACGTGCGCAAGATGTGGCGTATAATATATATGTATATATTTTTTCGATAATATATATGTGTTATGTCCATTGCACACGTGAGGACGCGGTTTGGCGGTTTGAGCGCGCCGCTTTCTATTACAAATACTATTTCTGCTCAGTTCCTTTTAACGTTAACGATAAATAATAATATCATGAACTTTTCCCTCTTTGTGAAAGAAAGCTCGCATGGTACGTCTATCATCGGACTCGAAATGACAAGAATTGTACTAACGTGACATTAAACTATAGCAATAAAATATTAATAAAATATTAATATTAATAATAATAATAATACAAATCGTAAAATAATAATAATAGCGATAACAATAATATATTGCGTAGTAGAAACTAATATGTGGCATAGGAATATGTTCTCTCTTGAAATATGCAATTCTGAGTATGAAATGTAAATATGATTGGTAAACGTGTATCACCATCAGCTTCGATCGTTGCAACACCTCCGGTACGATAAAATTTAAGGACCGTGAAAAATATGGCGTGGAACTTCTCGCGTCTCTTTTTCCCTCTAACATTACGGTATTAAATTCGGGTATTAAATTGCACGAATGCTTCTCAAAGTATTCAACAACGAAGAATAAAGAATAGAAAAAGGAAAATGGTAATAGTAACGACACGTACCCTAAACGGGATAATAATTATCCCCTAACGGTTTTAGCGTTCACAATAATTTAATCTTCAATTTGTCGCACACGGAAGGAGGTTCCCGCATTTGAGACTCATCGTTTGTAAGGCAATACATATCTCCGTTTCTCGGCTCGTTCACACGCTTACTGTTTAATCGTATTCTTTTATGCACAAACGACTCTTCGTGTATGTACAGTAGTAGCGAGAAGAAAGTTGAAACTGCGAACGGTAACAGAAGTAAGACAAGAGTTGTAGCAGAAAAATTTATATCCCATAGATTAGGGGGTTCCCTACAGCTGGACCAGCGATACCAACGTAATACTTAAGCCTAGTATTAAGTTCCTAACGCAGAGATGGAGAAACATGAGTTCCAAACTTTCTTTTTACCACCACTGTACGTGTGTTTATGTACGTACACAGTATGCCCGGTATAAACGTACACGTTCGATTACTTTTTAGACTATATACATACAACGAAATCGTCACGACGATTCGAATTCGAAAATGTTCGACACTCGCGCGCAATTGACTAACGCAGTCTATTTAGGTGTACAAACTCTTGAAGCGTTCGAAATACTTTCACATTTCATGCATTATGTCTTCAACGCTTCTGTAATAACAGGGCACAATATTCTAATCTACAGTGTGCCATTAATTTTTGGTACATCTCGTGTATCTAGCGACAGGGACGATTGGCACTCCTTATCAGCAGGATATTATTTATTTATAAGAACAGCTGCAATTGCAAACTTGGTCGTCGCCTGGATATACCTTTATCCGTATTATTATTTAAATAAAATTCTATGCATTATTCCCATGCTGCGGTTGTTGAACACCTGACTGACTGTTAGAAATGAAATCCCACTTCTATTTTCACTCCAATTTTAACGAACACCTAATAACGAATATCATTTTAAAAACTCGCGAGGAATAAAATTTTAATCGAATTTTAGCGAATCAGACTCTAAATTAATATAAAATAATGAGCATCTTTGGATAATTAATCGAACGATTTTTATATGCGAATGTATTTTTAATAGACTAAGGAGTTAGTAGTCTCTACTTATTATTATCTCTAGACTTTGAAAATTGCAGGTGATCTCGAAACCTCTATATTTCATAACGTATCCGTCTGCAGCTTTAATATTCCCCCGTCCCCCATATATAACAAATGAAACACCTTTCTTTTATCTTCAGTAGCTTCAAAAATAATTTAATACATCTTTACTACATTTAAACCGGACATACTGCGTAGTATGTAATTCTTCTGCGCTCGTATATCTACATATGCGTATATCGTTTCTTACATTCTCTTTCTTTCGACGATACGTGTGCATACGCGCGACCGTTTGGCGCGTGCACGCACACGACTGCACACAGCTGCACACAAACGCGTATGCAGAACATGGTCACTTATAAAACTCTTTCGTTTAGAAAATATATTTCTATATATATATATATTTATGTATCTGTATTATAGATATTTCTGCGTACGCTGTGTACACATACATAACATATACTACATAGAAACGTAACTCAAGTATATATACACTCTTCTTTTCATACTTATCCGTATCTTATGGTACCTTAGTTGCGTGTATGCTTTTAGAAAACCTTGGTAATTCGGTCCGTGCGTTGACACCCGGTTCGCACCGTGAAATCACGCGACACGTGGCTCGTGTTGAGCATTCAACAGTGATAAATGCTTGCTCGCGAAATTTTTCTAAACATACGAACGGAAGTGATAGTTTGTAGGAAGCACGTAAAATTCATTCACCTGATCACTCTACGATCTGCGCTCCGAATGCTTCTCGATGTCTGTAGGCGAATGTACTCGTTAAAGACAGGGCTCGATCTAGCTCTTCCGCCGGCCCGAGCAGAAATGATTTTTGCCGTCGTTTAGATTTAATTAGAAAGAGTTATTTTAAAATTTAATTTGAGCGAGTGAGATTTTTGGTAGGTATTTGGTGGCTAAAGGTACGCACCTTTCCCTAGTATAATATTGTAATTATATGGGTGATTTAAAAACAATTTATAAGTTTGATACTAAATTTAAACATGTATTATAAACTTTTCTACTGCTTTTGCGAAAAGTTTTACTTTTTTATTGATATTTATTGATTTCAATTTTCTCTTTTTACCAATTTTAGATTTTATCTAGACCGGGCCCTGGTTAAAGAGAGCCTCGAGATGTTGGCGTTAATTATTAAGGATTTAGTGCAGATAATATGTCTTCCCTAAAAAGTTATGCAGCCATCGTATTCCAAAACAGATAACTAAATTTCAATAATTCTTACAGAAACGCAAATTCGTATTGTTTCGATTTCGCTGACGTGATATCGACTTTCCTATTGTTCGTTGCACGTGTTCCTTTAAGCCGGGAATCCACCTGGAAGCTAAGCTAAGCTATTCTATGCTATGTTTTAGCTTAGCTTTTGGTGGAAACGGTTCCATAAGAATGTATTGAAGCTAATTTTTTTAAAACGTAGCATGGCATAGCATCGCATAGCATAGCTTAGCTTCTATGTGGATTCCCAGCTTTGGTTATTACAGAACGGTTGGAAAGCATCGTGGTAATCATCTCTTTTATGTTAGGCGAGCTACAGTCCATAGAGAAGCATTAAGGAAGTATATAAAATACATTGCTAGACGCGAGAGATGAAGTAACATTCAAAACAAACATTGAAGGGAAACGGTCCAAGGATTTAGACGGAATGCAACTTTCATTGCATCGACCTGTTTCAGGATTCGAGAAGCTTTTAAGCTGAATAGGATAGAAGCTTTTCGTAAATCCTAGCAACTCGAAGCACCATCAGTTTATGCAGCTGAAACAGTCGATGGTTTCTAAACATTATATTAATAGGATTAAGAAAATGTTGATACACTTGATACTGATAGAGGGAATTGCAATTAATTTCATCAGGTGTTTGAGAATCATCGTCGAATGTGTATCAATTTCTCTTCAAACTTGTTGCAATATAATTTTCAGAAAGTCACACATCAGGAGAATCATCGTCGAATGTGTATCAATTTCTCTTCAAACTTGTTGCAATATAATTTTCAAAAAGTCACACATCAGGTGTTTGAGAATCATTGTCGAATGTGTATCAATTTCTCTTCAAACTTGTTGCAATATAATTTTTAAAAAATCACACAGCTTAAATCTGGGAACACCTAACAGTTTCAACCTTAAAAGCTCGCGAAGACTGAAACGTCTGGCAAAATTGGCCGTGACGCAACCTTTCAAAAATACACAGCTTATAAGGGAGCATCTAATAGTTTCAACTGCAAGAACCGGGGCCACGAAACGCCTTAGCTTTTCATGCACAGATTTATTCCATTATTCCTTAAGAGGAGCAATGGGTTTAATTCGATAGAAGTATCACAATTTTTCAAACGTCGCTTATATATCATGGAACACCCATATTCCCATTAATCTGTTCGCCTCTAATAATTTTACTTTCACTTAGAAACCCGTCAATTACCTTCAACGCACACAATTCAACACACACAACGATCGCTTTACGCACAAACGAACAGTAATCGCACGCGACGTACACTATCGGCCAAAAATTAGGGTACACCTGCAGCGTTTATATTTCTTTAAAAACCGTGTGATAAAATAGCTGCCACTTTACCATTCCATTATTTGGAATTACCAAAGAAAAATAGAATCATACAAAAGTTTCTCCACAATGGGGATACTTCTCAATGGATTCTCGACGCGTAATTAAGCCTCGTTAGATCTCCGGTGATTTTTAACGAAGAGAAGTACTTGCAAGAGAACTATCTCAACGGAAAGTACGTGGTATTATTAAACGCTGCTGCATATCAGAACGATATTTGCGGGAGGTGTAGGATAAATATAAGACAGTTCATTGGACGAATAGAATACGCGGTGATTGAAAAGTTGCGCGAAAGTGAGAATGCGGGAGGCACAGGTGAAGGCGGTAATTAGGAAGAAAGGTGGACGCTGGTGAAAGGAATTCGTGAACGATGTACCAAGCCTTTCGAGCGATGAGTGTACGTGTATACAAGGAAGCTTAATACGCGAGTAGCGGACGTCCGCGCGGAAAAGTCAAGGGGGTAGTCGTTTTTCGCTCTCGAGACCCGCGGAAGTGTGTCACCCGCGTCAGGAGCGACGGTTCGTAGGCGTCGAAAGGAAGGGAATTAAGAGCGAAGAAGCAGGGGAAAAGTGCGCTCAGTAGTAGAGACACGATAAAAAGTACAAAAACCCACGAGAGTAAAACGAAAATTAATAGTTGTACGCGCCTAGCTTCGCGTATCGGTCGTGCGTTTACCGTGTGCACGACCCGCTAAATGCATCGGTCCTCCCTTTTGCCGTAGGGAGGAAGCGCGAGCCTTCGAATCGATCACTCGAAGCTAGCCGGAAGCGTGTATCCCGCGTGTGCGCGAGATCTGGTAACTTAAGTCGATGTCTCTGGTCCCCGTTCTCGAGATAATACAGCAAAATTTATATTATCACATTCATGATTAATATCCGTCGTATTAATCATTAATATGTTAATATACGTGAGTGTGTGTATATATATATATATATATATATATATATGTATATTAAGACATATATGTCTAAGGTACGCGTTATTTCTCGAAGTCGGTGTGTCTTCGAATATACTTACGTTCGACCTTTCCATTCGATTCAGACGTTAAACGAAGCTATGTATTTTTATACGCACATCTGTTGATTACGATTTACGAGCAATGCTTAAGACAGCAGGCAGTGGCTGTTAATAAATAGTACAATTCTCAGCCCTTTCACTGCCATCGATAACATGTTAATCAGCTAATAACTCTGACGAGAAAATATACATATCTTTCGGAGTAAACGGCCTCGTGAAATCTTTTAATTCCCTGATAGCAATCAGATCGATTGCGAAATTAGAAACATTTATCGGCAACGATGGTGCTAATCTGTTAACTGAAGAATGCGTGTCAACTCGTCGCGAGAGTTTAATAATACGTTCGTACAAGATTAAATACAGCATTGCGCCACGCACACGAGTTTGTTCGCCGTTAATCACTTTCAAATACACAGGGGTGGTTCCTCCCCCGAGACGCGGTCCAGTTAACAGGTTGCAGTCCAACAGTTTATACGGTTTACATCAAGCTCGCGCTCCGCATAACGTTCGAATCGCGTCGAACGGAACGATTTTCCTTTCACGCGATCACTTCCGCCACGCTCTTCATCCTTGCTTCCCCATCGGGCGACACTCCGACTGCCCGGTGTATTTTCACGGTCACTCCCAGCGTTCGAACGCCCCCCCCCCCCCCTCCCCAATTATGCACTTGGTTCCCGTTCAACTTGCACACCGTAGACAATCACCACGAAGAAACGAAAAAAAAAAAAAGAAACAAAAAGGTAGAAGAAAAAAGTATCTAGCACGATGTGCAATGAGGTTTCTAATACGAAATTCTATCACAGTTCTTCTCACACTTTCCCGCGTCGCACTGACCGTTACCATTGTCGATGGCGATCGGACCGATCGGCGCCGACCCCGAGATCCTTCGAGTCCAAGCCAACCGATCCACGAACGTTCGGATTTCATCGCGGCGTTACGTCGCCCGGAATAAATTAGCCCGGCAGCGAGCGGCCGACGCTCGACGAAAACATTTCTCAAACCCGCCGATTAATACATTCGAGATGGCACGTCGACGGCATAAATTCGCGACAGTTAATGATCGACGTGGACACGATAAAAGCCGTTTCAAGTATCGCCGCGGCCTATGCGGCCAAAAAGTTCCAGGCGTCTCAAGGTAACGGGCCGACGTCACTCGGGAGGGGAAGGGAATAGCGCGAGCGAGAGGAACGGAGAATTCCCCCAGCGGCTCACCGGCCGTGGAATGGCTTATCCTTCTATTTTTTTCCCTCCTTCCTCTGTCACAACCTCGCATCTCGTTGGCCTTCAAAAGATCTCCAGAGGTCGGCCTTGGACGGATCATTTCGTGAAATGCCGAAATTGCATCTTCTTCGGTGAGTCTCGAACGGGTTCGTCGACGGTCGTTTCGCGACCGCGGTTCCGACGATTCTACGTTGGCTCTCGCGTTCTTCGCTCCCCCTTCCACCATCTACTCTCTTTCCCCTTAAGCTTCGGCGAAGCCTTACGCTTTGCCCTCTCGTCCAATCCTTCGTTTTTCTCTCCCCGTCTCGAGATTCACTGCTCTGTTTCTGCTCTGTTCCCGTCGTTCGCGCGGCTCGTCGATGTCTCGCGATGTTCGCCAACGAGGATCGGTCAGTTTCAGACGCCATCCGGCGAGCTACGGTAACCTGCGCTCTAGATCTTCGTGGAGCAAGCTATTGTTGTTGGTTTCGTGCATCGATGCCGGGGATGCCTCTTCCGGTTGCTCGCCGCCGCTCAACTCTAGCTGGCCCGTGCTGTCCCCGCTACTAGAGCCGCACTCGCCGTCGACGAATCTGAAAATAAATTTCCTCGTGTTACCGTCGTTCGCCGTTCCCTAAAATATTTACTCTGCAAGCGAGGCGAAGCGTGACTTCTGCTTTCTCGCTTCTTATAGGGACCTCGATGCTTTCGGCTTTTAATCCCGATTACCTCGAAAACAAGTGGCCAGCGTATGCCAAAAAGGGAATGTTTCTTAATGATTTTAATGTCTGGATTGCTTGAGCAGTGTGAACTGTCAAGTCCCTTGTAACTTTAGAAGATATTCTAGATTTTTTAATTCTCCTGATTTCTTTTAAAGGTTCTTCAATATGTATTTCAAGTGTGGGCCTCGTAATTTGAGCTTCTGCAATTAATCAGCATGAACTTGTTAAACGCGCAAGCGAATGATAACCGTAGGAGGAAAGTATCGAAAGCTTATCTCCAGTTTCCTTAGTTAATATTGTCAATGATAGGTATTTATTCGCGCGAGCGAAGTGGGCTGTTGGCTTCTTCAAGTTACATCCACGATAAATTATCACGGCTTATCGCGGCGCACCAGAAAGTTTGGAAATTACTAGATTATTATTATTAATTTAGATGTCGCGGTGCGCGCGAGATATTACTCCTGTTATCAGACACAGCAAAATACGATACGCACCGATTTCACATGTACCGAGTTATTATTACGTTTCGTTATTGTAGCGTTGAATTTATCTCATTATTTTTAATCGCGATGGGAATCAGAGAAAAGAGGTTCGCATGCGCCGGTTCAACCTCGATATCGTTCGATATTTACTGACGCTGCATTTCAACTTCAATAACTATGATGCAATTAAATGGCCACGACGTTGCTGTGTCGCGTTATCTTACATGTGTGTCGTATAATTCTGATCTTTCAGCGTTTTTTTTTCGCAATTTCTTGCGCCGGGCACGGTAAAGATCGATAATTGTTTAAAATAATCCGAGCATGCCCAGTGGATTGATGGGGTCGATCATGTATGGGATGATACAATTTATTCCTGCAGTGTAATTTCGTTCCGAACTCTCGTGTTACGTTTAAAAAGTGGCCTAATTAAGAAGCTAGAAGGACCAACGTTTTCGACATTTCGTTTCGCAAATATTTTTATATGGCAATAAAATGTATTTGTTTTTAAGCGATTTTATTCAGCTTCGATCCTCTGTTTGTTTGTATGTTTGTTTGTTTGTATGGTTCAAATCTGGCAACTCAAATTTAACCCACTTCCAACTACCCAATTGTCTTGAAACTTTGCAGGCGTGCGTAGTTTGGATGACAATACAATATTTTTAAAAAAATTAACCCCGAGCGGGTGAAAAAATTACTCAGTCATCAATAAATATAACCCATAACCACAAATCCAAACGAAAAGGACAAAAATCCGCTAAGGTCTGGTCGCTAGTCGCATCGCGATTTGAAATTAAATTAAAAAAACCAGAAAATAAAAAATATATAAAAAAAATGTTATGTTAAACGATTTTATTGAAAATGCACTAAAAACTAAAATATAATTCTTTCTTTGTACTACAATTTCGATGGTATTTTTTCACTTTAAATAAAATCGTGGGGCAGGGTATCTCACAACAAATTCATTTCGACGCTTGATGCTGTATTAAAATGATTCATATTCTAATATGAGAAACATCCTACTATATTATTATGTACGATATTGTAGTACAAAAAAAAGAATTATTTTTTAGTTTTTAGTGCATTTTTAATAATATCGTTTAACATCAAATTTTTTTTATATATTTTTAAATGATCGCATTCTCATGTGCCCGATAATAGTATTATTTGCCTTAGAAGTGGAATGGAATCCTAATTGAATATTATCCAAACTTATGCATGTAGCTCACTTTATCTACGGTGTGCCCAAGATTGCATGGTACAAACATTGCATGCATGTAGTATTCAGCGAAGTATTGGGTTCCATTATTTATGGGGAGGATGCGATAAAAATTGAAGAGTCCTTGTAGAAAACACTGTAGGTGCCAAAAAGTAAATTCTGTACTATAGTATTACCATTGACACGTACATTTCCCAATAAATAATTTTTTTATTTTAATTTTGTCACTCACAGTGTTTTCTGCAATGACAGCTGAAGAGCTGCCAACGCTGGCTTACGGCCCGAGAAATATCACAGAAAGTCAAAGAAATAAAATAAATAGAATACTTAAGGAGCAAAAAATATTTTCATTCAAACGTCCTCGCGTGAAACGGCGATTTCATATGCACCAACCTAATAAATACGAGACAGTTAGTAAACACTGATTAACACGAGAATCAAGTGTTTTCTAGTTATAGAACGACTTTTTTGGTGTCTCTATGAAAGTTTAATCGACAGTTACGATATACTCAGTATCATTTCGCACGTCACCCGAATGGAACAAAGAAATTCAGAATTTTTTTATGCGTCTGAGTCTGTGTCATCCTCTATAAAGGAACCTGCTGAGTTGTACGTATCCAAGAAAGAAAAAGACTGCTATGAAGAATGAAAACATTTATATTTTACAACTCAGAAACGTTTTCGAATCCTTTCAGCTTTAACTACAACAGCTCTTTTACTGTTTTACATTGCTACTTACCCTTCGAATTACTTTTAACTACACAAAT
The DNA here is from genome assembly GCA_947577245.1 of Andrena bucephala. Taxonomy (NCBI): domain Eukaryota; kingdom Metazoa; phylum Arthropoda; class Insecta; order Hymenoptera; family Andrenidae; genus Andrena; species Andrena bucephala. Next base: position 26,328,711 of record OX387717.1, on the reverse strand, counting down.
TATTACCGATCAGATGAAGTTTAATGTGAAATGAAGTGGTATTATTATTATTAACGTTTTTCTGTTTGCTTGGACGAGTACTATACGTATGCAAGGTATATACCACGAAACTTGGTGCCCTTTGTGATATTCCTATATATTTCTATATAACTCTTTTCTGATATCCCTATATATTTCAAAAGCCTCCTCAACTTTGAAAGGAACTTTAAGCTGGCGAAGAGCCAGAAACAAAGAAACCCCAAGAAGTAGTAACTTCGAAAAGATATGTATCAAGATCACAGTGGCACAGAAATAATTAAATTTTCAATAAAATTCCCGGAACTCATCGATCTTCCGTTTTCACGTCACCCAGCATTTGGAACTTCACCGCACCGCCGCTGTCAATGCACGGCCGCGAAACCGATAAGTCTCGTTCGAGAGAAACTGACCGAAGTCAAAAGTTAAGAGCAACATTAATCTGAGTTAGTTCAGTTCAGCAGAAATGCAGATAGTGGCTGGCAGCGAAGTACTCCGACCGTGGATAAAGCAAAAGGTCGCCGATAAAATGTTGCCTGTATTTTCGAATGCCGATATCGGCGACCGTTAAAGTTAATAAACAATCACGAATAGCATCCTCCCGCGCCTAACTCCCTCGTACGAATAACATCCGCGACGGTTTCGAATGCCGTGCGAATTTCCCGCCGCTCGAAATCGGCGCGCCCGATCGCTGCGAGCCGCGAGATTTCGCGGCAACGAGGCGCTCCACGCGAACCAGAATACAAATGTTCGCGTTAACTGATTTAATTGGTATGCATACCTCTCGCCCGGCGATAGCGACCGCTGCTTGCCGTTAGTTTTGCAATTAAGACTAACGTTAACACCTTCGATTTGAACGCAAACGATTCGCGATTGGACGCTCGATTTTTATGTTACGAAATTTCCATTTCCAGCTTGGAATCGCGGCTACGCCTCTGCCCTCCTCTGATAACGATCGCCACGGATTGATTAATCGGCGCGCCGATAAAATGTCCAATTCGAATGCCTATCCCAAGGATTCGTGACATTTAAATTGCCCACGAACGAGTTTCAGGAGTTGTCTATCTACTTGTTTACTCCATTGGTATGTGCAGGCTTATAAATTTTCTTTCTTATATAATAAACAGGGTTGAAATGAATAGAATTTCTACGAACGAGATGGAGACCCCCTTTGGATACAATGGACACAATTTTACCACAAAATCAAACATCAATTTTATAATAAATATCGATTTATCTTGAATTCTGAAATTGGAACTGGGGAGTTTTCGTTCAGTGGGATTTGAAATTCTGGAGGAAGGTTTTAAAATTGATTTGAAAAACTAAGAGTTGCATCTTTTCGAGATATTTGAATAATAAGAAAAGTTATATAATTTAATAATAGGTGTGAAAAGTTATATAATTTCCAAGTTTTGTGGGAAACGGAAGGAGAAGATCGTTTTGTTGTGATCCGTCGTTTTCTTTTATCGATTGTACGAAACGACATGTGATATGGAGATGGGACGTTTGGAAATAGGTGGACGTGCAGGTGGAACGCGCGAGAAAGCGCCGAGGCGTTGAAGGAACGGTGAAAATGAAGGAAAAGCGGTGCATTTTCGAGCATTGCGATGCCGATCGGACATTGTACTCTAACTCGGCTATGTCGACACACAAGAGGTTCGTGACGCGCCTCGCAAAAGTCGATTATCTGTCCGTCGGACGAAAGGATTTCAGGTCGGGTTCGTGAATTAGGGGCACGCCTGTCGGCGAATTAAAATTAGAAACACTTTTTTGCTGCTAGCCGATGCGTCGAGCGGTAGGTGATAGCGCAAGAAATCTCTTATTATTATTATACTTTTGCCACTTGAGAAAACACACGGGTTCGACGATACTCCTATACAATATGAAATTCGAACGCCGCGGGTACATTATGCTTATCAACCGGTTACGTCTGCCGTTAATTACCAAGTGCAGTGAAGTGAAAATTACGCAATACTTCCAATGTCGACCAGAAGTCATTAATTCCCTCTGCAAACTATCAGCTTTCTTGCTGTCGGGGCTGGCAAGAATTCTTTTACACGAAATGATTTTTAAACCGGTCCGTACGCGCGCACACTCGGGGCAATCTACACAAGCACACGCGGAAAGATTGATAAGGATACTTACGTGTATGGTTGCTCTTCGCCGCGCATTTCGCATATGACGTTTGTCAGAGCCATTATATAATTCTTGGCCAACGTAAGCGTCTCTATTTTGCTGAGCTTCCTTTCCATTTTTACGTGAGGTATCACCTCGCGCAGTTGCTGAAAGAAACGATAACATTGTTGCTGGCGTTGTCGAGATCGCGCTTGCGCCGCACTAAGCGTCGATTGCGAGGGAAAATTCGAAAATTTAACACTTCGACTGGCGCCGGCGTGGGAGCACGCCGAGGCACATGCGTCCTGTACCTACGCGAGTTCGACGGGCTTTCACGTCGATGTGTTCTGAAAAGTGCTGGTCGAAAGAAAGTTTAAAACTATAACTCGTATTTTCACGTGTTTGCGTAAGAAATTTAATAGTACTTAGGTTTTACGAATTATTTTGGTATCGCTATACTGTTCTTTTTAACACTAGAATCGCCGCACTGGTGATTCTGACATTTTTTGTTTTTGTGTCTTCAAAATTTTCTTATTTTTGCAACTGTGAATTTTCTTTCAAGTAGGCAATCTTTCATGCAGTAAAAAGAAAAAATGTCTACTGCAATGAATATGCTATAATGTTACTTTATATTAATAAATTTCAGCAAATATGTACCTACGTTACTTGTACGTAAAATTTATTGAAATAAATTAGCAGGAATTTATATTTAGTGTTTTAATGTCGGTCAATGTTGACGGTTTTGGGTAGGTTAAACTTTCGGCGATTTTAGTGTTAATGGAACCGTCTTATTTCTGTTACCGTTCCCAGAGCAAACTTTCTTTTGATCACTGCTGTATTGTCCGAATGGCCCTGAATGTTTTCTCGGGGCCAGTGAAGCAAAACTTTCTCGTGTCAAGCCTGATCGACTTGAAGGGGCATTTCTTCAAACCTTGCGCCACTCAAAGTGTTAATTTTCCAAGACGAAACTTTATTCATTCTTAAGAGTTACTCCATCTCTAATGCTTTGTGATTCTACGCTACTATTTTTTTGGTATATCATATTCGTGTTTACGTTGTGATCTTTTTGCTTCGTGAAACAATCGTTGGCTATCCTATGATAGATTAGAAGTAGAGAGCTTCCGTACGAGCTGTGCAGCTCCGAATTTACTGTTTCGAAACTACTGTAGTCTTCATTCTTACATAAAGTTTTAACTCGAGTTAAACACCCGTGCTTAACGTTGGGTAACTTTGGTAACAGTTGTTGGATGGCTACACTTGTGTTCGTATGCTGAATAGGATATCTCACGAAATAGAAAGAAACAGGTGTCTTGTACACTTGAAAAAATATATATAGTTATTTTCATTGATATTCGGACGTCGTAGCATTTCTGCTTTTTCTGTGTCACACATTTCTGTCGACGTTGTGCAATTCGAAAAGACGATTACAGCGACGACGAAGGGAGAGAAGTAAACATTTTTTATGGGACTTTAAAAAGCGAAGGGAAAAGTAGACCGCGTATATTCAATTACAGAAAAATAGATTTCTTATATTCTTCATACTTTCAGCTTTCTTTTGCACGATTTTGATTTCGATTCTAAATTGAGAAGTATTATGCTTCTTTTCTTCGACTGAAAGTTTCACTACCGTTAAATACAATCTATATCACACCACAAACTCTAGTATTATACATATTATACTATTATATTCTGTCTGAATATTGTATGTAACTCAGAAAAATAAATTTCTCATGTTGAGTTTCTCTCAACGCGCGTATGCTTAAAATAGATCGTGGAAGGCTTGTGGATTTTTGCAACCCTGTCCAATGCTACTTTTCTGCTGCGTTTCTCGTGCGACCTCACAATTTTCTAGGGCGTCAGAAAATTACCTCGAAAGCGTCGTTCAGGGAATGCATTCTCATTCGTTCTCTCTCGTTGCTCTCGAGCCTCCTCAGGTTCCTTTCTCGCGCGGAAATTCCACTTTTTCGCCTCCTCGTCGTCGGTGGTCCTCCACGATTTCTCCTCTTCGCCTGTTTCGGGCTTCTCTCGCTGCCGCTGCTGTCGCTTTCCTCACCCACCTTATCAATGGTTTCAGAAACAAGCGTCAAATTAGATGTCAACCTCGAATTACAACTTTACTAATTACTTTTCTAATCCCGCTATCCACCCACGCCATCCTCCCTGAACTATTTGAAAACGTTACTTCGGGGAGGTGTTCGTTACCAGTTTGACTCTTGGCACAGTGGGCGTCGTCAAAAAATTGTTACGCATATACGATCGAGTTTAGAAATTTCCCAAAAAGAAAAATGGAACCAGCATAAGAAACCTATTGCAATACTCTATGTGACTTCTGTCTGCAACTTGCTACCGATTTTTACAGGACTGAAAATAGTAAGTGATGTTATCGCTAAAAATCTGCACCATAGATAAGAATAAAATAAAACTTGCTACCGATTTTTACAGGACTGAAAATAGTAAGTGATGTTATCGCTAAAAATCTGCACCATAGATAAAAATAAAATAAATAGATATTCATAAATATCTATTTATTTTATTTTTCACATATGACGTTATGTATTTCTCATTCTAACGTCACAAAAGTCAAACATTTCTACTCAGTTTGCAATTTTTTGTCTCATCGTTTGCCACCAAAAGTCTAATATTCTAGAAGCCTAAGAAAATTTTCATAGATTCTCGCGTAAATATTTGCACCTTCGACTGATACAGTTTTATCTTGAAAAGAACCCGACTGGTAGTCTATTGGACTTGCCTTTGCTCTTTTCCGTGGCGAGTGAGAATGAGTGAGAAGGCGCGCGACAGTGACAAGCTATAAATTACAGTCGGCACATTGAAAAAAGACGGAATGGGTCTCTGTGTCACCTCTCACTCGCCGCGGCAACTGGAGAAGAAGTGGCGGGGATAGCGACAGCTTCTTTTCAAGGCAGAAGGCGCGGGTTCTTTTCGAGACAGCACTGTAGATAGGAAGCGATTTCCAGGAAGAGTACATTTTATCCCGCACACTCGATGACCTCTGTTAACTATTTACCTTTAATTGAAGATCTAGATTGCAACGGTGATTAAAGAAGGCTCATTTTCTATTAATATAATGCATGATTTTTCCGAGCTGTATCGCGGATGCTCTTTAGCGCTTCAGTGAAATATTTTCGTTGTACGATATACTGTCCGTGGTGGAAACACAGCACACCTCAAATTAGGATTAAATGTCTCCAGAGGAAGAAAAACGAAGCAGTGATATTTCGTTTTTAGAAAATTTCAGTTAAGCGAACTAAATAGTTGGAGCGATTATTATCGTGACTTATGGAAGAGACCGAATGAAGCCTATACATTGATTTCGTTAAACTTGATCAGAATGATAGAATTGGTAGGATTACACGAACTACTGATTTTCAGATTACACTGCTATAAAATCGACCAACTAGAGATTTAGTGGATAAGTTGGAGATAGATAGAAGATCAGGCTATGCATAAAAATTTCATATCACAGAAAGACTGGATTAAATTTCTGTAAAAATACGAAATGTATTATTTTTTGCCACGGGCTGTAATGCCAGTTTACGTAATGGATCGCATTCTAATATTCGCTCGGAGCGCAAGGATTTCTCGTAGCATAATAGATAAGATTAAGATTTCCGAGACATTGAATTTTGTTTATCGTTTATGCATTAAGTGTGCATAGAGGCTACTGTGGCAGGTGTCTCGTTCGAACTTAATTTCGGGAAAGCAGACACCGGAAATCATTGCAATCGACTGTAATCCACTAGCTAGCTGTATTTCACTTATACGGGATTTCTTATATCTCCTCGGTATCTAATTCGGTATCTTACTTTATCGATTACGTTAATTAAATTGAAGCTTTGACGATTGCTGTGTTTGACCAATCGACGAGAAACAACATACAGTACCCACACTTAACATTTTTCAACGATTTCATCTAGAATGGTCACGTGAGTTGTATAAAAACATTATACAGATATCATTGCTCGATTGCATATCGGTCGATCTAGCTTTTACTGCTCGAACGTGTAACCTTTTAATTAACTTACTTCGATAGGACTGTATGCAAGTCCCATGCACAGAGTGATTATGCATATTGTTGAGTGGACTACTTCGAATTGAATGATGTTAAATTTAGCTACCGTCCAAGTGTTTCTGCCGATATATCGCAATTAATTAAGCCGAGAATAGAGGATGAAACCTTACCTCCGCACTGACCACATGGTGCCGACTGCGTTTCCCGGTTAACGAGTCGACAGAAGCGTCGTCCAGGTCGATATACATCTCCTGATCGCAGTCTTGATCGCTACCTGATAACCTCTCCAGGCTTCGCATTATCCTGAGGAAAGTTACGGTTTGGACCCCCTATAACGGAACACGATACACCATTAATTTCTTTCGAGCGCTCGTAAACGCTAAAATATCGGTAATCAATTCTTTCCATCGCGCGTTCACCGCTGAATCGTTTATTAACGATGGGCAACGGTTCGCCGCGTTGCACGAGTAAATCGAAGGGGGTGACTTGTGATTTCGGAGCTCGATTCGTTGCGCCAGGTCCTGTTACTTTCCACGAAAAATATGAGAAATGTGGGGGATATTCGTAATCGAAGCAGGTATTTAGATTGCTGATCATCGTAATTAATGGTTATTGAGAAATCTCCGGGGAATATTTAATAATGGTTAAAAGAAAGTTTGTAATTGATATATGCTAGGCTTTGTAGATCATGGTCGTACTAATGGCTTATTATAGGGAGCCCCTTCATTTTGTATTATAGAAACTATAGAATATTTGCTACTATTCATGCTGTAAACTTTCATTTCGGTATTACTGGATTGGTCGATTCGTTATATTAAGGGGTCTCCCTACCTTGACGGCCTGAAAAGAACGCCTTACTTGGGATTTTTTTTCAGAGAATCCCGTAAATTATATTAATTAAAAACTTTATGCCTATATTTGTATATACTTAGACGTCGTTTTAAAATATATTCAATTATAAAAAACACTACCTAAAAATTTAAACGCGTTTTTCTCAAAACCATGTTTTTCGAATTGGTTAGCATTATATCTCAAAAACCAATCACCGGATTTACTTCAAACTTGGCATATATCTTCAGTAGATGTTCCATTCTCGCCGGTACGAAAACCAAGTCGGTTTTTGCAAAATTAAACTTTTGCGACTTAAAAAACCAGCGCATTTTTTTGCAGAAATCGATCTCTGTTTTAGACGCTGCCATTTTTTTTACGTTTCAGTATTTCTTTTTTTATCTAGTTCAGACGATAGCCACACTCATACAGATTACACCAATTGTTAAATTTTCTATTTCAGACAACTATAACGGCTGGTTTTATACTAACTATGCACATATGATTTTTGTAAGGCGCTCTATTTGAAGCACTATAACTGCGGATATAACCACTATTTTAGCATACAATTTTTTTTTCATATTCTCTAAAGATTAACAAATGAAGCCACCAAGTTGGAAGTAAAAATATTTAATGGTTTTGTTTTTAAAAATTAACCAATTTTCGTCCGTCAAGTTAGGGAGACCCCTTAAACTAGTTTTAGCTTCACTACTCGGCTTCACCCGGAATTTAAATTTTGATTTTATAAAAAATAATTTCTTTTTAGTTTTTTTTGTGAAAGAAGTCACATTCATCTGGATTAGCCAGGCATAGTGAGCTGAGCCGCATTTCGTGATCCATGAGAGAGACAAACACACAAACATATCAACATTCTACTTTATATTATTAAACTATGTAAAATAAATAACTGAAAGTTCGTTATATTCACGGTTCCTGAATGTTTAAACAGTGTTTAAATTCTCCAGGAATAATGAAGATCGATTGCCTTGTCGATCGAAGTGTCTTAAAACACCTTTCTACACGTTCAATGTACGGTACAAAGCATACTCAAAGCATCCCTTCTTAAGGGGTTATTTTTTACAATAAGAGTTATTACAATAATTTTTTTTACAAAATATTTTTTACATTTATTGATACACTCGTTAGGGTGCAAACAAACTTTTGTTGTTGCATATTTTCGGTCTTGATGCATTTTCTAGATGGCGCTTAGTGCAGGCGCTGCCAAAAAGAGATGCCAAAACGGTAACCACGAAATTTACTCACAGAATCGTCGAAAATCAAAAATTCAAACAATTTCTTACAATTTATTTCAATGCCTATCGCAGCACCCCTTGTTCTGGCAAAAAGGACCAAAACTACGATGTTGGTGCACATTCGAACGAAGTAGTGCAAAAAGCGGGTAATTTTCCGCACAAATATGCAGACAAAAACACCGTGTTTCAAAAAATTATGTTAATACGGCGCTGCGATAGCGAGTCCAATTACGAGCCAAATGCCGCAAGTTTTTTTTTAATCGGTTCATTAGTTCTTCTGACATCGTGGTTACCGTTTCGAAATATCGTGTTTCGAGAAAAACGTGTTCAAAGTGTTCTCGATTCATACCTACTTTCGGAGTTTGAATTAGTTATGTGACTATAAATCTATACCCTTACGAATTTTGGTGTGAAACTTTCACAGGGTATTCTCGGGATATTAAACTACAAAAATATATATATAAAAAAAATCGAATTTCTGAAAAATTTTAACCGGGGGTCCCCTTAAGTGCTTCACGTGTGCTCAGCATCACGCGTTTCACAAGTGGAAACGTGGGTTTATTAAACGTAGAAAGTACCATCATATTTTATTCTCGCGAGTATATCCATGTTCTTTTCTTCGATCCTTAGTGCCAAGCAGAATAAAATTTAATAATTTCAAATGTACTTTTCCAAATGTCTAAAGAAGAGCGGAGACTTTAATCTGTCGGTACTTAACCGCAATCATTGCAACAATGCAAACAATGCGCGCGGGAATACCAAGGAAAGAAGTAAACTATTGCTACACGCGAGTTCGGTTGGGTAATTCCGGTTGAAGCGGCGCACTGATAAGGAAAACTAGGGGATCTCCCGTCTATTGGCGCGAACGTATACACATTCAGGACAATCGACAGTCCCCAAGCACGAAAGACCAACACGCGAGCCGAGATATCGTAACAGGGAAGAGCGTATTCCCTGGCCTCTTCGCACACGATCGCGCGGTTTACCATCGGCGATTAAGTAATTGCCCGCGGCGTCGACGATGCATCAACAATTATATAGCGACAAATATGGACAATCCAGCAGTGCAACAGTGATTTCTGTGATTTCCGTCGTTAACACTGCGAATTGCATCCTTTGCACGGTTTCGATATCTTTTTAAAAGCAGCGAAAGTTGGTAGCTTTTGCAAACCCTTGCACGTTGACTTTGAGAACAAACCAAGCACAGAGGTTGCTTTCTACATTTTTAATAAAATTTTCCTGACAGAGGCGATTACTTACAAAGGGCCATTTTTCAAAACCTTGTTTCACTCAAAGTGTTCACGCGTTTCTTTTCTAATTTATCGATCTTCTATCCTTTTTCTACATTGATTTTCAACGTTCCTTCTGTGCTGTACGAAGAAAGAGTATTGGCAGTGAAGTAAATTTTGCTGAAGTGTTTTGACTCAAGTAGCTCAACGCAGGAAGTTTATAGGAGAGACATTTTTTTTTTAAACTTGATTGTTTAGAGTACTTTCTGTTCCACGTGACAGAGAAAAATTCAAATCTTTCTGTAATAGTATGGGTGTAAAGGAATAGAAGTATGCGAGGGCCTTGAAGAACGAGTCCTGACCTCGGGTTATTGCGTCCATTAAGCGTTACGAGTTGATTACCAAGAATCTTAGGGCAATGAGCAATGCAAATCAACGATTGTTACTTTCGTGCACACCTTGACAGCATACGCATTCGAGGAAAACGGAAATCTAGCCTCATATATAATCATCACACCCTTAAACGCTCCTTCACCCATCAGCTGTTAGCCACAATCACTTGCTGCGTATAAAAACCAATTAACAAAAACTTTCTTGTTAATTACAAATGTCAACGTTAAGATCATATACGCCAATAGGGGAACAAGCTTGAATGCATAATACATACACATCTACCTTGTGCACCGCATGTTGTCTCACACATCGTGTTAAAATTGTTGCAATTGGAGTGAAATGTGGCTAAGTGTTTTGCTGGCGAAGTTCGAAGTTCGTCAGTCTTTGTTACTTCTATTCTCCTGTGCATTCCCATCCACAAATTCGACCTAGCTTTTACGATATTTATCGGAAATGTAGTAAATGATAAAAAGTAAATGAAAAAGTAGGATGGATTTGAAATTTTTTTTTCGGTGGAGAAATGTTTTTATCAAAGAAACATTATATACATTAGAAATACTTTTGTCTGTAAGGTGCGAAATTTTCATTAAAAAATTTGGAGAAGACTCTGCGTGGTAGGTGCTTCCGTACAACAGTTTTTTTTTTTCAGAAAAGGCGACTGCAGTAACCGTCACATACCCTCTGTTTTTCAACTGAAACGAAAAAGGAAAAATTATTCTTAAAGTAGACTAAATAAACTAGTACTTGTCGTAGCCGAATTTTGGTGTTTTCAATTTTTCGCAAAAGGACGGGCATTTGAACGTAGAAGTCGACATTATGTTCAAGTGTCTGTCCTTTTGCGAAAAATTGAAAAAAACAACAAAATTGGCTACCACAAGTATTAGTGTTTTTGGTCTACTTTAAGAATAATTTATCCTTTTTACTTTCGAAAGTTCGAAGTTCGCTTTATACAAGATTTAAAGAGGAATTTCTCAGAACCTTCCACCACTCTGTGTTCATCTAAGCAAACTCTACGCGAAGTAATGTTCAGAATGGTAGTACACATATCGAATAGTACGTGTAGCGAGTTGTAGGAAGATATGGTTGATTCGGAGCTAAAGAGCGAGAGAGAAAACATTACTGAACAAGGGAAAGCGGATCGTCTGTGGTCAGACGCGTTCTAGAGCCGATGTGCCTGGAACTATGTCTCTCTGTAACTTTTCATACGTGTGCTATTATGAACATTGTTCCCAGCAAGATTTATTTGAATTGTTAAGGAAAGAATGTAGTAATAATTTTATTTAAGATTCTTACGTTACTCTGGCATGCACGGTTTTAAAAAATCATAAAGCCTTTTTTAACTACATAGTTATGTTTGAATACCTGGTGCATACCAGGAAATACTTTTTCATACGAGGAAGTTTAATAAATAAATTATGACGATATTATTGTCTGTTGTTTGCAACAGGATCAGTGAAACACTTGGAGCTGATATCGTGTCATAAATGGTCTTTAAACTGTTTCAAAAACATTAAAAGAGTTCTTTCGACATAAATCAGTAACACTGTTGCTAAGGAAATTCTTCCTTCAAATATTTAAAAGTGTATTAGAGTAGAATGTTATGGTACGCGTAATGAGTATCGACTAATCTTAGCAATAACTCATCTGAAGTCAAACCATGAACGTCGACCTTATCGTAACGGTGCTTGCTTTTCCTTCGAATAAATTCAGTATAACTGTGGCTGAACAAATATTACACTTTCTTCTTTCCCATAACCAAAGATACCCTGTTAGAGTAATTAAACGTTGAAAATGGGGGCACCTGTTTAGAATCTACTCATCATTTGATATCTCGTCATTTAAGGGTACCCTCCCACCAAATCACTCAAATAGGTAATTTTTAGGATTTTATTTAAAAAAAAAGGAAACGTCGCAGGGTCAAAAAACTTTTTGGGCTGTGTTTGTACATCTTTAAAGAGAGTAAAAAAACATTTTAGAAATTTTTTCTAATACCGCTGACTGTTGGTGACTGTGACTGTCCGGATGGTACAAAAAAAAGTTTCTCATCTGCGGAATATGTATTTAAGGCCTCAGAGAATTGTGTGAAATTAAAAACCACGAAAATTCTTAAAATTTATAAGATTGATTTCCGCAGTTTTAAGAAAACGTGTTTTGAGAAAACCACATTTAAAGTTTAACTGCTGTAGATACGAATGGGTCACTTTTATACCTGTGGACTTTACATCGCTACGATTTTTTACGCCAAATTTTAACTCGGCATGTTTCAGATGATGTACAACCAAAAAATATATATATAAAGCAAAAATCGATTTTGTAAAAATTTTAATGGGAGGGTACGCTTAAAACGCCGATGTAGGGTAGACCGGGGGCAGTAGTAACACTTTGACTTTGGAATACGATTATGCAAAAACTATTAAAGTTACAACAAAAGTTTTTTATATGAAAATGTTACCTTTTTTGTCACTAGACTCGTTATTCACATTGTTACAGCTATTAAAAGAATTCTTTGCTTTCTGCCCCTTATTTTTCTTCATTCTTTTCTCTTGCTTCTCTTTATATTCTACTTTTATCTTTAGTATTTCAGCAGCATCAGTATATATGGTAGACTTCCTTTTTTTTCCCTTATTTGAAACTTTACGTGGAGGGGCTTTACAAAATGGTCGTACAATTTCTGGACTAAATTCTTCATTTACTTGTTCACTTTCGGTTGATAAAATTTCATTGCTATTCGGTTCTGTTGGGGTAGTATCGTTTTCGGGTGTTGGTAGGGGCCTATCTGTAACGTACGATGGGGCATAATCGAGAGCTGTAAATATATTTCTGTTGTAAGGATATATTCCTGTACACTTGAAGCCTGCTTGAACATTAGATACAGTTACTGATATCGGAAGAGCCGTTGCTACTATTGAAGGAATGTGATAAATAGTCATTGTTTTCCCTGGGTTACTACGCATACAAGCATCAGAACTGGTATTAATCGCTTTTTTTAATGGACCATATACAGATCGATCGAGCGGTTGTAACTTGTGCGAGCAGTGGGGTGGAAAAGACAGCATTATTATACCATTTTCGGAGCAATAATCAAGAGCTTGGATAGATATATGAGACGAATGATTATCCAGTAGCAGAAGAATTTTTTTCTCCTTTGTTGCAGACGTATATTTTTGGAAGTGTTTCAAAAATACAAGAAATTCATTTTCTTGCATCCACCCACTGGCATTTCCACTTCCAATGCTCCCAATTGGGCCATCTCTTACAAAGTGTTCTTTATATCGAAGTCTTGGAAATATAAACATTGGAGGTATACAATTACCAAGAGCATTGACACCACAAGTTACTGTGACTAACTGTCCTCGTTCGGCAGATGTCAATGCATCAACTTGCCTCATTCCCTTTTTAGCAACAATTCTATTTGGTTTTTGGACCGTAGTAATACCTGTTTCATCGATATTATATATATCTTTTGCTTCAAACTTGTATTTGGCAAGAACAGTTTCCAAATTGTCAAAGAAATTACCTACGCTAGTCTCGTTAAAACTAGTGGCACGAGACAAACTGGTAGGCTGTGCACATCGTACAGATAATTCTGGGTGTCTTTTCATAAAGTGACTGAACCAATCATCACTAGCCATCTTATTTTGTTCCCACTGATGTGGCATTAACAATTTATACTTCGTTGCTAGTTCATATGCAAATCTTCTAACTTCTTTTGGACAGAAACCATGATATATTTCGGCTGCCTTTATTATGTATATTGCCATTATTTTTTCCTGCTCTTCGTTGAAAACTTTGTTCCAAGGTCTATAGCCCATTGTGACCAGAGAATTAGTACCTTTGTCTAAAGCTGTCTGCCGTTTCTTCACATATCTTGACAAAGATACATGACATAGCTCATATATTTTTGCTGCACCTCGAATAGATAATAGATTTTCGTTCATATCATTGTAAGCATGTTCATATCCTTTTATATTTTTTGTCCCTGTATCAGTCTTCCTAATTCTTGTACGAGGCATTCTAAAATAAGTTTAATTCCGACTTTAAGTTGAAGGAATTATAAGATTTATTAGCTTATATAATAATAATGCTTACCTGAATTTTAAATTGAAGAAAATTAAACGGAGGAATCTATTGTTTGAGCGATTATTCGATCGTCAAGACTGGTTATAACCTTATAACTTGCCGTAAATGATGGTTAAACGTCAGAAAAGAAAAGAACATCTAAACGTTACAACCGACCCCGACCATGCTTTTGGACTTCAATTATAAATTTTGACTAACGGGACCGTTAAAAGTTCTGAGTGACGATCAGTATTACTTTAAAAAAGGTCAGATTAAAGATTAAACAAAAGGAATAGCACATACTTGCAAAGGTAGTGTTTATATTACAATTTTAAGTCAGTAAGAAAAAGTTACTTTAGGGTATCGAAAAGTTATTTTCTTCGCTATACATGTCTATTGTGTATCTATACTGCTAGAACATGGATGTGTGTATTCCAAATGTCATTCTTCATCATATATTCAAAATTTGTGTTAATATCTATCATATGTTCTGAGATATTTAACGTGTTACAATCGACCTCCTGTTACTATTGCCCCCGGTCTACCCTACCTTATTGTTAATTGAAGTAAATATTAAATTCCTTTTACTGAGTTGAAGAAATGCGCAAATGTTCCTCGAGTTCTAAGTAGTATCACTCGCTTTTCCAAGGAAAAACCGACGAAGACAATATGGAGAGAGAGCCTGCCTGGTGCTTTCTTCAGGTTCATCCAGCTCGATTTTCCCGCTGGGGAAGCTGACTGCTAGTGACTCAACGCCTTCATCTTCTCCGTCATCTCTTATGACAGATAATCTGTTTAAGATTATTGGTAACTTCACAGAACAAAGTGAAGTTCAAAGAATTTATTTCATTCCTCGGACGATGCTGTTTACTTGACTGTACAAAATAAAAGAACAACTTTGTACATTAAAGTACTAATAATTACAGCTTGCTTCGAAACTCTTTTGTGAATGAAATACTCGCAGCAGAGTTTATTGCGATACAACGTGGCAGTAACATTTGTGACGAGTATATACAATAATGTGAAACTAATTACGCAATCTAGAGTATTATCTATTACCATAATTGTTTCTAATGCAGTCGCTCGTGCAGTACAATTGCCCGAAGCAATACAATTATCGCAGGTCGCTTAATCTGGTGTAGAGCATAATTGTAGAAGCTGCACTCATTGACACAAGACGGGGATTCCCGTGAACGGAAGATAATATATTCGCGGATTCTTTCCTTTGCGTGCAATGCTCCTGCTTGGGAAAGATTTCGTACACACGGGGGAAAATAAGAATGAAAAAGAGCGAGAGTTCAATGAAGAAATGAGGCATTGAGAGCAAAAACGGACAAACCCACATTGAAAAAAAAATAATTTTTCCTATTTTATATGATTAGTACAGGCTATTAGAGTACATTACTGTTAGGTATTGGATCAAGTTAAATATGTACTCACGAATCCGAGTCAATTCCAATACAAAAGTTTCACTTAATGGGAATCGAATACTACTTATAAGAGGTGACGTTTCATTCTATTTATTTCCAAAGTATTTGGGTTATACAAGCTGGTTTCGAACCTCAGAAAAAGTAGCTGCAGTGTTCGAGAATGTACTTCTAAGTGTTCTGACGTTTAAAAAATCGAATCTCGTAAAAGTAGTATTCGAACCTTGAAAAACAACAATCTACATACTCCATGCATATTCAATACCACAAATATTGTGTATGTATGTACACGGTATACTGCGATTTCACTCGAGTTCAATATTGTAAGCAGAAAACTATCGTAGGTAGCTTGTGAATCATAGAAGGTTCGAATCTACTTGGTCAGGGTTTCGATTATATTTGAAAGTACCGCTTACGTTTCTCAAAGCACTTATAGAGAGTTCGAACCTACTTAAAAGTATTGCTTTTCTTTTCCGAAGTACTCGTGAACTATTCGAAACTGTCCAGTCAGATTCGGAGGTACTTCCAATATACTTCATCCCATGACTAATTATTGCTACTAACTGAATTTCGAAAAATTGTGGATTAGTCCGTTTTTACTCTCAATACCTCAAATAATCTAATTTCTTTCTTAAGGGGGAACACCACTGTGACGGCCGGAAAAATGAGCCCCTGTTTAAGATTTTTTTAAGGAATAACTTACAGTTTTATTATAAAATTGTTATTACCTATCTTTAGTACAATGTCTTCAGACAGTATAAAAAAAAAAGTAATAGAAAAACATGCATAGATTTCCATCTACAGTTAATCTCCTAGACCCCTCACAAGAAAACATAGGTCGCTTATCGAAACGATATCTTTGGAACGGCAACTCTGAAATAATTTTTTTTTTTTTAATATAATCTGTATGAGTGTAGTTTCCGTTGTACGTACCGATTTTTTAAAAAAATTATTTTTGTAAAAATGGTGCGCTTGAGAAGAAAAAGTTTCGAAAATCCGCAAAAAAATGGATAGTTTTACGAGCGTATTTCAAAAACCCTGTTTTCGATAAAAAAATCGGTACGTACAACTGAAAATACTCTTGTTTTAAAGATCCTGTGAAAATTTCAAGTCGCTCGGATAAAAATTGACAGAGCTATTGATTCGATCAGTTAGAAAAATGTCGTTTCGAGAAAATCGCGTTTAAAGTTTGACTTGTAGTGCATTTGTACCGTGACGCATTTCACAAAATGCACCGTATCTTCGTAAATTCTTCGAATATCGACTTGAAATTTTGCGGAGATTATTTTTGAAGAGTCAAACATTAAGAAAGTGAAGAAAAAAAAAATCGAAATTTTTTCAACTTTCACAGTGGTGTTCCCCCTTAATCTAAACTTAATCTTCTTCTTACGATCGCGTTAATAAAAGTTCGTATTAAAATGATAAAATTCCTCGATGTGCAAGTTAGCGACTCCTGTTTGGGTCAACGTTGATTATGTCATCAGATAATTTAAATTCTAATTCCTCCTACTTTCTTCTCTATCCTATCCATATAACATTTAAAAGCCTCTTTAAGATACGCAGAATTCTTTGAAAACGCTGTCACGTGTCTTCTTCATGCACATTAATAATCTCGCATCCAAGTAAACGGATACAGAGATAGAAATAGAACGAATCGAATTTGTAAATAAGAAAAAATGAAACGAACACGACTCCAAACCTGAATCCAGAATTCCTAATATCAATGGTACCCTCTAAAAAACAGAAAGACATGCAGGAACTTCCACGTATTTCTTCGGGGCAGATATAAAATAATAGTTTCAGCGTTTCTTCGAAGCCTCGGACACAAACTTTCCGCTATTTCCTTCACGGGTGGGTGTCGATATTGCGACCCATTTAGACAGACCTTCCCGTTATGATCTTGAAGATAGAAACGTCAACCGTCGATACCTCTCGGCGTGACGATCCCAACGGCATGCTACAATCGCGGCACGTCAGGTCGAACGAAAATCGCACCTCGTTGGCTTCTGACATTGTCCTTTCGAGCCAGTCCACCGGCTCCCCGTCTTTTCTCTCGTCTCGTTGACAATGGCCGCGGCACGTACCCGCACGGATGATTCCGTGTGCGCGGATAATAACGCGATCCGCGCCGCATTATACCGCTAATGAATAGACACACGTCCGCCACGAAGGACTTGACACGCGGCCGTCGCGCCGCGACTTAGATAACTGGGCAACGTAACGTATATATTTGCGCACATCGGCTTCGTTGGACGTTGTAATAGGTTCACGTGACACCGGCTACACGTCCCCGTCATTAATAAAGTCGCAGAATGTACCTATTCTGCATTAGGCGCCATGATGCATGTACGGAGGGTAAGGATGATTCTGCGAATGTCGTTAACAGAAAATCGCTGGTCCCACTTCGATGACTGGGTAAAGATAATAAATCACTAAAGCAACGTTTTTTTATTGGCCGTTTTATGGAATAGGCATGCAGCGGAGAGAAAATAATATTTTATTGTAGTTCAAGTATTCTATTTCGTTAAATAAATTCCAACTATTGTTAGTTATACTTTTGCAATTGAGGACATTCCAGCAAGAGAGACGCAGTTCCAGCTTTACTATTTTCGAGGAAATTAGAAAAAACTGTTTATAAAATTATTGCTTTCAGTTAACATTAAAAAGAGAACATTAAATAATTGAAATTAGTAATTATTGAGTTGATAAGTTTTTAATCCTATTTTCGGTTTATTTTTCAAACCCGGAGCACTCGTATTGCGCAAAGCAGTAATGGGTGCAGATTCGAAATTTGCAATAAATCGCTCATGTGTTATCGGATTTGCATCAAATGTGCACGGAACGATGTATTATATCGAATTATAAGATAAACCTCAGCTGTTACTCTACAATTTTTTTTTACGTATATTACACGACATAATTAAAAAATTGTGAAAAATGGAGTTGCACTCCTCTTGCTGCAAGGTCCTCACTTACAAGGAACACTATTCAATTGGTAATGGAATCGCTCAGATTTTTTAGATAGATCAAGAATATATGTCACAAAGGTGATAAAAATATCAATTAAAAAGCTACCTTTTGGTGAGCAAAGCTGGTCTGACCTTGAGGGATCAATAAAAGCAAAAGAGAGAAAAAAGAAACGTGAGGGAAAGAGAATGACAAAACCGTCTGTTCAAAATTAATTATCTGAATTATATGAAAATACGCTATAATAAATGAATGATAATAAATTAACGATAGATAATGATTAGAAAAAATTAATGATAATAAATGCGAATTTAAAGTGAAGAAACACCATTGAAATTGTAGTACAAGAAAAGAATTCTTTTTTAGTATTTAGTGCATATATATTAAAATCGTTTAACATAATTTTTTTTTTATATATTTCATAGCTCAGACTTTTTTACAAATATATTTTATTGCTGTACAAAGTTTCACAGTTTGCTTAAACCTTATATTGCTAAATAAGTATTTGTGTTAATATTTACTTATATCACATTGTTCGTGTTCACATATATTCCATCGTACGCGACCTCCATATTTTTAATATATAAAGAAGAAATTATTTGTGTTTGTCTGTCCTCTAAAATCTTTCGAACGGTAAACTCTGGGGTCACGCAATGTGTCCCAGCTCATTATGCCTACTTAATCAAAATGAATGTGACTATTTTCACCAAAAAAAAAATTAATTTTTTTTTTTATAAAATCAGAATTTGGCGAAGCCGAAAGTAAAGTTTGTAGGTACATATACTGTCGACCGATACATCGTCGACCGATTTCGCTCCATGACAGGAACCGCGGTAATTTGAAATCGCAATGCGGACTTGCGTCCCGAACGCAGAGGCTTTTTGTCGTTTTCGTAAAGAACGCGAGTGGCTGGATTCAAGTCGATTGGATTTGTGGTTATGGGTTAAAATTATTGGTGACTGCGTAATTTGTTAAACTCCTCGGTTTTTTTTCTCATAATTTTTTATTGTCATCCAAACTACGTGCGCCTGCAAAGACTGCAAAGTTTGAAGCTAATTGGATAGTTAGAAGTGAGTTAAAATTGAATTTCTAGATTTCTAGTCATTGTGAAAATTATTATTGCTTCAATCACCTTTTTATACCTTCTTATCGGCAAAATTATCATAAAGTTGTAATGGTTAATTAGCATAATTAAGTACCTACTGTTATGATTTTATTATCATTATCATTTATTAACATTATTTTTTTCTAATTAATATATATAATTAATTTATGCATTCTCATTTACACGGTTTGTCAACACGGTTCTTCTCTTCCGCCCTTTGTTGATCTCTCAAGGTCAGAACAGCTTTTGGTAGCATCGTTAATTTACATTTTTGTGACATTTGTAACATATACTTTCGATCTATATAAAAACTCTGTGCGATTCAATCATCAATCGAATAGTGTTCCTTGTTAGAGCATGACCAGAATGAAGTGAGAAATGTTATCATTAGTCCAGATCTCGTGATTAAAATTTTACTGTTTTTTTTTATCGGGGAAGAATATTAAAACGTTGCTGAGTGGGGAGCATACTCATAATTTAGCGTCCTTGTGATAAATTTTAATTACTCAACGTAAGCATTCGGCCATTATTCTCGAATTCTACTTGACACTCCTCGCAAAGCATTCCGCGCTGAACCGATCATAATACAAGTATATCTCCCTCGTTTCCATTCGTAATCCGAAAAACATGTTTGCTTATACGTCGATCAGGTTTCCAAAATTTAAAGATGTCGCAATGTAGTATGCAGCAAAAAATGCCAACGCGAGTTTCGCAATCATTTTTCAACCGGTTCCTTCTTCCTTTTCCACGATTCCAAAAGTTCCATATTATCAGCTTCCATTATGTTAGGTCGATGGAAAAGTTCGTCTCCTTTATTCAACCAAAGTTAAAAGTAAAAGTAAAAACATAATCTTGGTGAAAAGTGTAAATACAGGTAATCTGCGTTAAAAGTAAAAATACATATATTACATGCTTTTTTAATCCAAGTATTGTCCTTGGCTATCTATGATTTATTGCCACTTTTCTGGTAAAAGTATAGGTAGCTGGAAAAAAAGATATTTTCGCGCACTTACTACCTAAGTAATACTAAGTAAACGAACTTTCGCACCAGGTCTAATATTATTTTCATTCTTTGTTCAAATTTTCAAGCCATTCCTTATCTACTTATTTATACACCTACAACAACAATGATGTATTTAAAGCAGATTCAGAGAAACAGATTCGTCAACGTATGTATGTGAATGTTGAACAAACCGAAGACGAAGTGTTTCTGGGAATGCTGTACCACCTGGTTTCGATTTACGAAAAGACACCGTGTATTTACTGTGAAAGAATTCAAACATTGCTAATATCTCTCATAACATCTGAAGAGGTACTGAATTTTGAGTGGCACAAGATTTTGAAAAGTGCTCCTTTGAATCGGCCCTTATTGAGCGATCGCTAGTTTTGCTTAACTCGCCCGTAAACATTCAGGGGCTCTGCGACAATACTTCCGACGCTTTCCAAAAAATATTTACCTTTTTATACAAGACATGTTACATTTTTAATATCCTTTCTTTTCAAATATCGAGAAATAAAACTTGAAATATTTACATCGGGAAATATTAATACTTACTTTTACTTTACTTTCCTTTTGTGTTTCCTCATGTGTAGCTTAAAGTCTCAAGCTAATATTACTTTAAGTTAGTTAAGATTAATGAGTTAAGATTACTTGTTTACTCTTTCTTTCTTTTCTTTTGTTAGTTAAGATTAATAAGTTAAGATTACTTGTTTACTCTTTCTTTTAATGTTTCTTAATGTTTAATTTGATTCCTTTCATTTAGATAAATTTATAGTTCACGGTTAGATTTGTCAACAGTGTCACCACTGCACCCTCGCTTTTTAAACGATTTTATTCAGCTTCGATCCTCTGTTTGTTTGTTTGTTTATTTGTTTGAATGTATGTTTGTGTGTATGGTACAAATCTGGCAGCTCAAATTTAACCCACTTCCAACTATCCAATTGTCTTGAAACTTTGCAGGCGTGCGTAGTTTGGATGACAATACAATATTTAAAAAAAAATTCACCCCGAGCAGGTGAAAAAATTACCCAGTCGTCAATAAATATAACCCATAACCACAAATCCAAACTTGAAATCAGCCACTCGCGTTCTTTACGAAAACGACAAAAAGTTGCTGCGTTCGGGTCGCTAGTCGCATCGCGATTTGAAATTAAATAAAAGATATTTCTAAAGAAGTCAGAGCTGCGAAATGTAAATCCATAAACACTAAAAACTAGAAAATAAAAAATATATAAAAAAAAAATTTTATGTTAAACGATTTTATTCAAAATGCACAAAAAACTAAAAAATAATTCTTTTCTTGTACTGCAATTTCGATGGCGTTTTTTCACTTTAAATAAAATCGTGGAGCAGGATTTTGAATAACAGAATATGAATCAATTTAATACAGCATCAAGCGTCGAAATAAATTTGTTGTGAGGTACCCTGCTCCACGATTTTATTTAAAGTGAAAAACCACCATCGAAAATGCAGTACAAGAAAATAATTATTTTGTAGTTTTTTGTGCATTTTGAATAAAATCGTTTAACATAACAATTTATTTTTATATATTTTTTATACTCTTCTTATGTATGCCTTTTGTAAATATTCATGTTTCTTCTATTAGAGTAATAAAGACGATTAATAATAATAATAATGAAAAAAATACCGCGAGATAAATACTTCCTTATATCACCGAGCAGCTTATCAACTAAGGGTTTGAGTCTGCGACAGGGAGGCGCAACGCTCCCCACGTCAGAACTTAAGTGCCGTCAGATTTGTCTACCGTGTTCCATCATCTTCCGGGGTTCGGAGCGCCCGGAACATCGTATTACAATTCCTACGACTTACGTGAACGCCTGCGTATAGTTAAGCACAGGAATTTGTATAATTTTTAGCTTCGGTAAGTGGAATTTTAGAAAGCCCCCTGCTCGCAACGCGAAACTGCTCCGAACGCGACACGCTCGAGGGGAACCGCGGCCAAATGCAAACAGTCCGGCAAGTTGATTAAATTTTAAAAACGAGAACCGTAAAAATGCACGAGCGCCAGCCAAGCATTAATCCATCGTCCGTCGATGACGCTTCCTTTCTCGACCTGTATTCGATTAACTGTAAGTTTTCTTCCCCGTTACGAAATATCTTCGCCCCTCCCCTCTGCAGCAGGAAATAATAGCGGCTTTTCTCTCACCTCCGAGAGATCCCGGCTGTGAATTCATCCGTGTGGAATGTTACCAGTGTCCGTTTCCCAAATATTGACTGTTTTCCTCCGCCAATGCTCGCGTACGCGGAGCCGAAGAAATATTTTGATGCTCTTGGGAGGTGGGCTTCGCTCGGTTAAAGAAGAATCCCGAGATACGGTATTTTTACATTCTGCCTGTGCGATAAATAAACAGCACGGAGATACAGTTTCTCGCGCACACCTTCTTAAATCTATAGGGGAATATTGAACGAATTTTAACGTAGACATGCCACACTATCTTATCATTCATTTGCCTCGCTTTTTCGTCTTATTGTCAACAAATCTCCGCGGCGGGACTGAATTGAGAAACACGTAAAGAAGAAAAAGAGTACGTTCGCGTTGATAAATGCAGGCAGATTATTTTTGGCGAGCGTTCGGCGGCAGCCCGTTTAAAGATTCTCTTTTAATAAACGAATTGCTTTCAGCTTTGATCGATATCGGTCGAGATAAGACCGCGCTGATAAAGATACCGACGTACCCGACGAGTCAACCAACATATACACGCGGACAGGCGAAACGAAAATGTGCCACATCCGTTTGCTACCGCATTCTTTTCGATTCGACGACACCATACATAATTGTACTCTATTACTCGATTCTGTACAAAAATTTTAGTTACGGATGATTGATTTCGCGTTACACTTTTCTGTATCAGTTTTATTTTCTGCGTTTTATCATTGCATATTGAAATTAATTTTTTGAGCATGTTCAATCGTTCGAAAACGATTTTGACATATTTACCAAGTAGGCTGTCGTTTTTGTCGAAAATTAAGGATTTCTTTTTCAGTTAGTTACAAAGAAACAAATTGAATCTGAGATTTGTTTTTTAACACAAAGTTTATTAACATCATAAGCGTTAAAAAACATGTTTGTTTAGTCAAAAATATGCATTATATATGACGCTACAGGTGGGTCTTTAAAGAGGCTTTTTAAAAAAGTTTCTTTTGTTTTGCATTGATAACTCAAAAACGGAGGTTCCAATCGATTCAAATCAAATTCGAGCATGTTCATAAAATATGTAGTTTCGGCCTGACCCCAAATTGAAGTTGTTAAAAACTTTTATTATTTATGAAAAGAAACTAAAACCTCATCTTTGTCTACCGAAAAACACAATTTTTGGAAAATCACCATTTCGTAGCTGTCATTTTTATAACTTTGCTTCTTTTATAGGGCCATCTATAATGCATATTTTTGGCAAAACAAACATGTTTTGTTTAAAGCTTATGATGATAAACATTCTATCAAAGAACAAGTCTCAGCCTCAATTTATTTCCTTGTAATTAATTGAAAAAAGAAACGCTCCATTTTCGACAAAAAGAACTGCGTAAGTAGTACCCTTAAGCCTACAACGGTCTCCAGTTCACTTATACACATTACATAATGCGAAAGGATGAGAAACACACGTAACAACAACTTCGTTATATTTTCCTCGGAGTAAAATTTTTTAAAAAAAAGTGAAAAAATGTTTGGGTCATAGTAAAGTTATAGATTCGCCCTAAACGAATTAAACGTTCTATAAGCATCGAAAGTTTGTTCGAATTTAACGTTTTGTTAAATTAATTAAATTATTCCTGTTAAGCTTAGGATTTTTTTTCAATTAAAATTTCTTTGAATTCATAATTATTTCGAATGACACGTTCTATTCGCTGCAAGCTGTCGTGAAAGTGGACGAGTTTTGGAGCAACGTAGAGTACCTACAAAGTTTCGAAAAAGATTCACGGTTGCTTGTTTCCACGTTGGGTTTTCGACAAATGGCTTTATGGAAACCGAACGAAAATCAGATGTTATCAGGTCTATGCGGTTTCCTGACTTCGAGCCAGACGCTGGTTGTTGTTATGACACGAGGCTCGAAAGTGGTCTCCACAGCCATCCAAACTCCACCACAATCTGCACGTTGTTGAAGCACGTCAGAGTTAATTGTCGCACTTAATAACATGTAGACACCTATATAGCAGAGCAAAAGAGACTCGTGGACGACGCAACAATTATTATTCTTTCCCACCAGCCTCTTCTTTTTTTTTACGCGAATTTACACCGTTCCATTGTGTACCAGGGTGAAGAACTGATAACCTGATCAAACACGAAACAAAAATGTTGGAGTTAAGAGAAACGATAAGAGAAAGTAGGACCGCGTGGTTATTAAAACGTATTAAGTTCTTAATGTCAGGAGGGAGTTAGGTCCATTAAGTCTGATTTACGGCCATTATACGGACGCTTCTGATGTAGAAATAGGAAAGTAATCCAACATTTTTTGGAGGCCTCGGATTTGTATAAAACTAATTTATTTGAATCGCAGACTTATCGAATTCTTCTGTGGTGTGCTGTTCCTGCGAAACCTAAATCCATAAGAGGTCTGCTGTTTAATTGTTGGAGTAACTCGTTTAATCAAATTCATATTCAGTGCAGATATTGAAACACAAGAAAAATTTAAGATATAGGTTGCCTTTACGAATTGTTAGTTATTATTCTCTTTTGATTAAAACTTATCTCAAATTTGCAATTACTATTCGCCGATTAGCGTTCATTATTTATTGTTGTATTATGCATACCGAAGTTTATTCGATGTTTTAGATCATCACAATCTACCGACACACCTCTTGAATTTTGTTTCGCAGCCCGGCATGAATCTGCAAAACAACTGTTTACTCTGTCATTAAGGTAGTTCCTGAATAATCTATTAAATTCAAGAATTCTTTCAAGTTTCGTTCAAAACTATTTTCGAATACAAGAAACCCTTGTACAAAATTTTAAAATCGATTTACCATTTAGTTATCGAGAAATTCTTAATTAAAATTGATGCATTTTAACAGAGTGGCATATGACAGAGTCGAAAGAAACAGGGTTATAGCTTCAGTTTTTCTTCTGAAACAGGAAAACTATACTCAACAAGTGTACCAAAATTGGCAAGAAAATACATAGAAATGTCAAGAAATGAGTTTATTAATTTCTGCGAAACTGACCACATGGTTTCTTCGTAAATGCCCATAAAAAATAGGTTTACATGCATATTTTTTAGAAACTACTCAGACCAGTCAACGTGGCAACGTTGCACAATCGATGTGTTTAGACATTTAAATAGCGAACTACGATTCAAATTCATATGAACATTTTTTTCTGACATTTTGGTTATAAAAGACGCCCCCCGAATGAATGCAACGCTGTCAGATCTGTTGTTTTCCAATTCACTATGCTAACCAATTTAATATTCTATTTTCGTATTACAATTATTTATATTAACAATAAACTTTTTAAAATATATATACACGATGTTAAAAATTATTATTATTATTATTTCTCTAGTATCATACTACTTTATATTTATCGTTCATTACCCAACTCTAATTTGACTAACATAGTTGGTTGGGAACTACCTTAATGAAAGAATATTTTAGCAAGTAATGTCGATTAGAAGTGTCCATGGGCGATTTATTTTAAACGAGGACCGCCTTGCTGGACATTTCGTACGGCAGAACGGTGCGATGGCCTCCATATGCAAATCCCTGGGGACTGATCTGGGCCAAAAGTCGTTTCCTGTGTTCGTTTTAATGGGTTACCCGTGTACCCGTATCGATAGCCCACACAAACACCACCGTGTTACACTTGGAGAACCTGTATATACCTTGCACGCTACTTAGTTACTTTCGATTATACAAACAGCCCGGTTTTCGCGATAACGATAACAATTCCGCATAAAAACGATAACATCATCTCTAAACAAGGAACTTCTCGCTTGTTTTCGTGAGAACTGTAACAGTGTATAGAAAGCAATTCACAAGTGGTTTTCCACACGATTCTATAAACAGAGATCGTTAACGAATTTTAGCAACAAAATTGTAACGTAGATTCTAAACTCGCACAGAAACACTTTACCAATTCATCGCATAAATAAGTAGACCTTCGAACAAGTTCTTATCAATTCCCGACGTCAGTGTTAACAATACCTTACTCTAGACAAAGTAAAGATTTCCAAACAACAGGACAGTTATTGGTGAACGTATCTTTCCAGGAATATAATTACGATGCTACATATCACTGCTTGGTAGAATGAAATGGAACTCCTTCATCACCAGCTTCTTCCAACACCTGCTACTTTAAATGGCCCATGAGAAACCTCGCAAATGTTCGCCACTCTGGCAAAGTAGTTCCCTATCAATATAAGTACGCCTTATCAAGAATTGGCAAAGTATTAACCACAAAAATATAAGGATTTTAACCATAAAAAAAAAACCCAGCATGTGACTTGCGTGGTGACATAATAACTATTGACCACATCATTCTACAATGCAGAAGATACTCCACTGAGAGACAATTATTCTACATAAAAACCCGCATAAAGGACACTTTAAAGCAGCGTTTCCCAATTACATTTTGCTACGGAACCTTTCCAAACTCGCTAAAATTTTACAGATTATTTTACTAGGAACCCTAAACATTCTATCGCGGAAAAGATATCAATTGAACAGAGCCACTCTTAGCATGCCTGAAGTAGGTCAAACTGTATAATAAATTGCAAATTCAAATAGGTTTGTTGTGGGTGTCGCTAATAATCCATGTAAGTGGGCGATGCGGCTTGAAATGCCGAAGAAAGGAATATAGATACACGAACACAGAAGCGCCTGGTGGCGTTCGCATATTTTCACAGGAAATGCGTGCGGCGATAAAAACAATTCTAATGTTAGACGATCGATTGCACGGTTCTTTCTGAATGTCTAATGCGGCGTTATAAATTCCAACAGTCACCTAACCGAGTCGGAGAAAGTCGAGCGAGTTGCTGCCGATGCGACGACAACCGCCGCGAAAGATTTTTCGAAACGTCGAGCCTATGCCTGACGCTGGGACATCGAAAGGGTCGCCCGGCGGTTTTTAATTATTCGAAGGGAATCGGCGCGCCTCGAGTCGTACGCCAGTTTGCGTGACGGTTGATGAATGATCGAACGGCTCCCGATAGTAATTACCAGCCGAACGATAACCTTCGGCTGTACGGCTTATCGCTAGCCCCGCGTAATCTCCGGCACAGATACAGCCAATCTCGGTTTTATATTTTATTATAACACCGCGGCGAATGCGGGGATCGCAAATAAACTGACACTGCTGAGGTCGCGAAAGTGAAACCGATCGGCCGACGAGCGTACTCGAACACGGCGGAACCTTCATTATCGGAATTAATGGGGGAACACGACCGTTCGAACGAAGGAATTTCCTGGACGGTAACAGGGCGTTTCAAAAGTTACTGAGCGGCTTGGCGGGGCAAGGCGAATCTCGAGGGCCTTCGAGCCTGGAAGGACCTCGGCGGTTTTAGCCGGTTTGTGGATTTATAGATTGTTATAAGTATGCATTTTTTAACACTTCGGGTGGCGCAAGGTTTTGAGAATAGCCTCTTTAAGGCGGTAGAATTTCTGTCGGGACAATTTTGCAGGTTGATAGGTGTACACAATAAAGATCTGAGCCTGGTTTGTTTTTAAAGTAAACATTCGGGGACTCTCGGATAATATTTTCGATGCTGCTCAGAAAATATTGACGCGACAGCACGCCGAAACTATGCGCAAGTCCCTCGGCGTGAAAACACGCCGACGCCACTCGAAGTGTTAATGTAAAGTATAGAGTTTTATTTTATTCAGTGATGAGGATTCTTTTTGTTATACACTTTTCTGGGTAAAACGAGTAAGGTCAATGGAACGTAGAGACTTGATTCAAGTGCATAAATGCATGACTTTGAATGACAAAGTGGGAACGATTCTGGGACTTACTTTTTCGCCGAGGATACAACCTTGACACACTTCAACATTTTTCTGAATGATAATAAGAAGGGTATAAAGGCACTATATCTTTGAGCAGGTGGTTTAATAAAAATCAATTTACAAGCAACTTGTATGCTGATAACGCAGCTTCAAGATGGAAATACCGAGAACACTACAATACCGTGTTCCCAAAATTTTCCGAATGGATGGTCGTAGGGGATTAGAATCCTATCCCGCTTATTTGCCCCGAATTTCATTAACACGGACGTGCACCTCAGAGATATCAGAAATACACTAACAAGGAGAGTATTTTAGGTGTTCGCCTCCGATCATTTTGATTTTTGGATATGTTATAGAGAACCGAAAAATAAGAAATACGTGTTTTTTTATTTTTCCCCGTTTTCATATTTGGGGGGTGAAAACTGCGTTCAAAGTTAGGGTTGAAAAATCATTTTTGTGGAAAAAATTGACTTTTTGAAAATCTGGTGAGTCAGTCATATTTCGCATTCAAAGACACCAAATTCGTCCATTGACACTATTCCCCTATCTCTAATAGTTCTCGAGATATTCCACAAAAATGATTTTTCAACCCTAACTTTGAACGCAGTTTTCACCCCCCCAAATATGAAAACGGGGAAAAATAAAAAAACACGTATTTCTTATTTTTCGGTCCTCTATAACATATCCAAAAATCGAAATGATCGGAGGCGGACACCTAAAATAATCTCCTTGTAAGTAATACCACAGGCAATCTAACACTGAACTCCGTTAAACAAACATAGGAATCGATCTAACCCCAACGAAACACCAGAACTTTCACTCCCACTTGCAATAATTCCAATCATCCATGATAAAACCTGTCCCACAATTAATCAGCCAAATGTAGCGATGAAAATTCTCCTGCAAACTGTCACGATGAAAGCTGTAATACCTACTTTCGACGCTGGTAGAAAGCATGATTTTAATAGAAGAAATGCTTTACGAGCACGTGCTCGGTTCCGGTGTTAGAACATTAGAATTTTAGTACATTCGGGTAACGAGGATTCGGTTAACGTAGGCCTCGGCGCAGTGTCCACCGATTCTGTTAGTCATTGACACGAAGAAAAGGAAAAAGCCTGACGCATGCACGCGCCGCGTTTTCGCCTGGCGGCTCGCGCACTCGCGATGGAAAAATGCGCATTGCTATGCAAACGTAGGTGAATGCACGCAAGCACGCACGGCATGCCTGCTCGATCGCAGAAACGCGTGGGCATTAAAGGTGGAACGGAACGAAGGTGGAACAGGTGCTATATTTACCTTAGATGTCGGCGGTCCTGGGTGAGGTACGTGCGATTATCTTCGACGCTTGCCCATCGAAGTAATCAGCGCGTTCCACGGGGCACACGTGATGATCGATGATTATTCACGTGGACCGATCGGTCTGGTATATCCAAAGATCAAGTTCTTTGCCCTTTCCCGCACCGCGGATTAACCGACACTTTCCAATTGGCACTGTTTCTGTTTATTTATATGGTTTCTTCTTTCTATTTTTTTTTTTTTTTTTTTTTGTTTGGTTTCACGAAAATTCCCTTTGGTCCCGTTCTCGGCGACAGTTCAACACACGACACTTTCCTTCTCGACAAGACCGGCACAAGCTTCTTCCCGTCACTGCAATCTCCTCGAGCAAGCTTCCCGTCTGTCGCTCTCGGTCGGAGCTGATCAATAACTCGTGCCTCGTCTTTCTCTTTCGAATCCCCCGCTGGATCTCAGGCATCCGATGAAATTACCTTCGATTCCCCGGGAGATGGAAGGCACTATCTGTACAACACGTGGAAATTATTCGTGGTTGATGGGGAGAAAGTCGTGGACTATATCAGTGGACACTGTGAAAGGGGGTACGGCAGGTTTATCGCCGTGGCGAACGAAACGACGGAAAATCGGACGTTCTTTTCTCGATCGACAGGGGAGGGACCTGTTGCTCGCTTGTGGCTTTACGATTCTGCTCGTCGCGAATCTTTGGGAACGCACGTTCAAAAAGAGAGAAGTGGCTTATCGATGGTTTATTTTAAGAATCAACTCGGCGGAATTAAATGCGTAACGTAATGACATGTGCTCGCTGGAGGAGGTTTGGAGGTTTGGTTTCTTCAACGTGTCGTCATACATCTTTAAAAGAACTAAAGAGTATCAGGAATTAGGCATCTCGGATTCTTTTTCTGTTATAAGGTGAAGACGTTCGATACAAATCAATTCTGAATTGAGAAACACAGCGATAAATTGGTCACTCTTTTTCACTGCTTCTGGGGAGTGGCCACGCTCGTGTATTGGTTAAACAATTTTGGAAATAAATGTTGACGAAAATACTCTTGCTATATTTTGTGGGCAAGATTTACGGGCTTGCGGACTATATTATTGTGTAATTAAATATTTTTCTGATATTGTTATCATGCGAGATTTATTACCATGCGTTGTACTTTATATGAAGACAAATGAATTTAAAGATATTAGATATTCTTTTAATTGCTGCAAAGGCGTAGTATCATTAAGTATATTACGAATGAATGGAAGATAAAATTCTACTGCAGAAGTCTGCGTCGAAAATGATGAAAAGTTCAGTACGTGTTACCACGGTAAACAAAGGTAAATAAACAAGTGTGGCGATCAGCAATATTACAATTCCCCAGCTGGGATGGCTAACTATAGAGAAATTGGAAAACTGATAAGAATAAAGTATCAGAATAGAACTATAAGAAACAAATGTGGCAACGTCAGTAAGAAATTATTAAATGCACCGGAAGATGATCGTTCACTATGAAAATGAAGGAAATTCGTGTTTCAGAACTCAAACTTGAACTCAAATCGAACTAACACCTGAGGATCACACGGTCGAGTAAAAGTAAAAACGAAACTGAGTAAACTTCAGTTAAAAATATCTGTCCGTGGCAATAATTCTGCGTATCACTGTATCTCTCTATTGCTTGAAAGTCTTTAGCACCCATCGATCGTGGACGACATTTTTCGTGTAAACAGTGGTCGCGAAAGAACACTCGCATCATGTAGATGGAGGCAATCGACTCGGGACTCTTAGTTTGCCCAGCCCTCCCAAAAATCGATAACAATATTCTTTCGCGGAGCTCGATGAGCGTAAACGCGCGGTCACGGGTGTAACAGGTCGCGCGAAAATGGCTTACGCGAATGAATTCCACGTTTCGCGTGCATGCGACAGAGCAAAAGCGCGTTCGCGTCGTCATTGTTGATTCAAACTCATGAATGAAAGAAGAATCCCGTGGAAACGAGAGAAGAAATCGAGTCGTACGATGCACGAGGTTTTTCCCTCCTTTCTACGTCCACGGTTTCCCTGCCCTAACCCCCCCCCCCCCGCCCCCTCCCGCGGTTTTAATTATCGTCCCGTCTCAAGAAATTATCGTGCAAGCTTCCGGTATTTTTAGTCGTTATTGCGTAACCGTTTCGAATACTCGGTGGACACGTAATGGTAGAATGCGATTTAAACCACTTCGAACGATCGCGAGGAACATCGGATCCGACTCGGTAATGGCTTGAATAATTTCGGGACACTGGAGGCCCCACTCCCGCGACCATTAATCCGTCCCCATCCATATTCATTCAGCTGTGCGTTTATATTTGGAGAACGTTTTACGGGAACTGCTCGGTTCGAAATATTCGCCTAGGTTCCGAATATCGGAAGATAAAGGGTGCTTCTCTAATTCGAATCTATGACCGTGCGATGACCGTCGATTTAAGGGCACTAAGTAGGCAGTCGTTCTTGTCGAAAATGAAGCATTTCTTTTTCATTTAATGAGAAAGAAATAAATTGAAGCTGAGGCTTATTCTTTGACACACAGTTTATTAACATCATAAGCTTCAAAAATAGATGTTTGCTTAGTCAAAAATATGCATTATGTATGACGCTACAGATGGATTTTTAAAGAGTTTTTTTTTAAACAAGTTTCTTTTATTTTGTACTAGTAACTCGGAATTCAAATCAAATTCGAGCACGTTCACAAAATTTGTAGTTTCGGGCTGAACCTAAATTCAAGTTGATAAAAACTGTTATTATTTATGAAAAGAAACTAAAATCTAAATTTTGTCTACCGAACAACGCACTTTTTTGAAAAATCGCCATTTCGTAGGTGCCAATTTCATAATTTTGTTTTTCTCACAGGTTCATTGCAGAGCCAGAGGTATTCTGATATGGAATTTACAAGCAGGTCGCTGAATTTCGTTTGGTTTTGTTAAACTCGCTGCATAACGAAAGAAACTTTTTTGCAAAGCCTCTTTAATGATCCGTCTGTAGCATCATCTATAATGCATATTTTTGGCAAAGCAAACAGGTCTTTTCAAACATTATGATGTTAATGAACATTGTGTCAATGAACAAGCCTCAGCTCCAATTTATTTCTCTGTAATTAATTGAAAAAAGAATGCTTAATTTTCGCCAAGAACGACTGCCTGGCATCCTTAAGATGCTCGGCTCTGTTGACGAAAACAGCCGGCTGGGTTCAAGTTCAGGAATGGAAAGGTGGCTTCGCAGAAGCCAGCGAGCAGATCGCGCGACAAGAGAGATTTTCTCTTCTCACCGTGAGCGCTTCCTCTTTCACGAGCATCCAGAGCTGGGCGAATATCTCGTTCCCACCGCGATCGGGAGCGGAGGCCCCGCGATTCTCTCGAAATTCACACTGTGCCGTGGCTCTGAAACACGAGGGGTCGCGAGGAGCGTCTATCAACCTGTACCTACTACACGGTTCACGCGGAATGGAGAACAATATCGAGTCAGCTGCGCGGAATTTCGCGTGGCTCGCGCGGGTCCCGGCAGTTTTTTGGCCTCCCGACGAGGAGTCAGTGCCGAAGACGCGCGAGACTCGTTATATGTATTCGGGAATCCCTGCCCCTGCGGACGCAACAAGTTGAGTCAGCGAGGTCAGGCGTCGCTCGACGTCCGCGAGGCATCGAAAAACGGAATTAAAGGGGAATCGACGCGAGGGGGGGGGGGGGCGCGGGACGGAAACGCGCAGCCGCCGGGCGGATTATCTAGTCTCCATTTCCCATTTCCATCGGCGATCGTCTCCAAGTCCCTCGACGTGCGTTACGAGGTCACATCCGCGTACGAGTGACCGTATTCGTCTGCGTTCTTGCGCGCGCGTGCAGCGGAGCGTTGCTTTTCTCGCGGCTGCCGATTCGAAAGTCAAAACAAATTGAAGAGCAAACCGCCCGGTGTCCCTATGGCCGACGTTGACGTCCCCGTCAGTCCCGTTCGTTCGGCGAACCCGGCCGACGAACGTTAACACTGCAATACAATCGACAAGATATTCGTTATTCCTGTCACGAATATCTTGCGGAGAGGAGCGACGATGCCGAACAGCCTTCATCTTGGTTACTAACTGGAGTTAGGTGTATAGCCCGCGCTCTGTCACCCTGGGATTCGTCCAGGCAGAGGTTACCGCGACGGTTACCTAGGAAGGATCGAGCAGGGCGAAGCCCGCGGCTCGCCAGGAACCGATCAATCGTGCACAACGAACCCGCGTATGCCGATTACGTCCACATTCCCGTCGTTTCGTACGCGTGCCTGCTTTTCCACCGGCGTGTGTATACCGTTAATTGTGCCCGATACGATTTCGTAGTCCCACCGCCGGTTGTTTTTTATCGACGAGACCTCGCGGCCAGGGGCAGTAGTCCGCGGAATCCGGGAGAAAGAGGAGAAGAAAGAGGCTCCCGGATGAGGGTGGGCGATCGGCACAAAGGGGCGCAAGGAGGGAAGAAAGCGCTGGTGGTGGTAGGGATGGAGCACTTCACACGAAATTCTCGATACGGTCGCGTGGAAGAGACGTCGCGCGTTAATACCGGCTCGACAAATCGGGTTCGGTTGGAGGTACACACTTGGCACAAGTAGTCTCGGCTGACCGAGCGCCCGATCCGGACTGACTATAACTGTAAACGATCACTTGTCGCTGCCAAGCTCGCCCCCACCGTAGCGCCGCGAAACGGATCGTTCCCCACCAGACGCCGTGCCACGCCGCGCTGCGCCGCGCCGCGCCGCGCCGCGCGGACCGCAGCCCGAGCCCGCGGAGCGCGAGCTCCCGCTCCAAACCAGTTCCCGATGCGCTCCGCCACTTCCACCTTCGTCGGCTCCGCTACAGAAGCGTTTCCACCTGCTGCCACGCCGCCGGCGCGGCCCAGGCCAAACAGAACAGACGCTCTTTCCACCTTGAACCGGCGGACGCTCCGAAATCGGTCGTGGGTGATTGCTGTCGCGGCTGCCGCTCCGGGACGCTGCTTTGTAAATGTCTTGGGAAAGTCAGGATTACGGAGTTTCAGGGAGCTGGTGATTGTCCTTAGACTGAAATAAGCCTGAAAGCCTTGAGCAGCTTGAAACTATACCGATTCGGAAGCTTTGAACCTGCTCGTTGGATATCGTGATACCGAAGAGTTTACCTGTGGTTGCCTTACAGATTAGTGTAATCGAGGCGAAACAATAGGAAAGTATGGAACTTTCGGAGATAAAAATGTTGAGGCCATCGAAACTTTTAGCACTTCTAAGAGGGTCAAGAGTTCTAGGGGCTTCGCAGAGTTGTGATGGTTACTTGTCAACAGGTAGACGGTAGTGTGATAGAGTCTGCCTTTATGGGGTTTGTGAGACGGTGAATGGTTTGGGGGGGGGGGGGGAGGGGGATGTTTCGTCACAGCGTTGGGGAAATATCGATCGAATAACCTCCACCCTCCAGCTGTACCATCTACGCCACGTCGAGTGATGGCTACTAAGAATTCTGAAATACTGTGGTCAATCAACTGATGATAAACCTTCCTTCCCTTCCCTATGAGGCGTGAAATGTCTCCCGTCAGCTTCAGACAAAACAACGTTCCACGTCGTTAAAAAACACGAGGGATACAAACAAGTCGTATCTATACCCTCGTAGGCGTAAGTCACTATCAAATCCCTTTTAGCGATTCGTAGCTGAACCTTTCACCAACAAAGTGGTCCACCTGACATTTACAGAGAAACATGCTCCCTGTACGACGAATTATGGTCACCGCATAATTATTTTCCAATCTTTCGATAATTAAGTTGCACCTCGTTATGGGGCCAATAATTACATTGACTATATCGCCGTCTACTTGGTCTTCATAATATGCTATCAAAGGTTTACGTAGCCCCTTCGTTCGACCACGGATGACGAAAAGGTCCTTTTTATTGACGGTTTAATTTCCACCGCTTTGCGGGACGCCATGGCGTCGTTAGACTGTTTTCTTTGTTTTTCCTTTCGTTGCACGACGTTTCTCATGTTGATGAGATTCAGTTTGCTGTACGAATGAGATCGTGAGAAGCCCGGTGGGAAAGGAGACCGCTGGCGGGAGGAAGATCTCTTGGGAGGGTTAAATAAAGTCACGTTAACGCCGCGCATTCTTCGGTTATAGTTAGGCAAGATACACAAATCAGTAGTCCTTTGTTTCGAATCGAGGGATTGTCAAGACGCTCATTAGAAAAAGTATGGCTAGAGCCAAGTAAAGACTGTTTGTTACTTTAGCGTTCATTTACGAATCATCTTTGCAATTCTATTGTACGGCGAGATAAACGGCTTCGCCGAGGTTCTTTCGCTTCCTCGGCGAACAATAAGTATTTGAATTCGCCTCGAATTCATAACGCAGCTATTGCCACAGACCTATGAAAAAGTCTCTCGACCCGCTGCGTCTTTGAGAACGGAGCGGAACGCAAGGTTCCGAGCGGCAATGACAACGTTTCAAATAAAACGCCCTCGCGTTGCTTCGTTTCGATGTACGGGATCACCGTTGTTCGTCGTACCGTTCAGCCGCTTGAAAGTTTCAACTTAATTGCCCTAATTAGGAATACGTAGATACGTTCATACTTAAGGATACTATTTGTGTACAAGAAGATAGCGTATCGTCACGACGTGCTCTGAATCATTTTTTAATATTCCTAGTAGGAATTCTACGAGCGAAGTAATCTGTTGCAATTAATTGCTCCGCAATTATATTTGCATATTATATGCATTATTATTTGAGAAAAATGGCCCCCGTCATTTGTTCGTTTGATTTCACGCTGCAGGCTTGATTTTATTGTTGAATCAACGTGCGTGTTAGTGCTAGTCGAAACGGGAACCTGGATCATTGTAGTTATTCTTGCCGTACGACCAAGTGATTCAGAATTTAATAATAGCAGTAACGGAGAAAATTC
Source organism: Andrena bucephala (assembly GCA_947577245.1). Classification (NCBI taxonomy): domain Eukaryota; kingdom Metazoa; phylum Arthropoda; class Insecta; order Hymenoptera; family Andrenidae; genus Andrena; species Andrena bucephala. The sequence continues at coordinate 26,292,149 of OX387717.1, read as the reverse complement.
CGAATATTTCGGGCCCCGCGGTACATTTGCTAGTATCAGACCAGGTGGAAGTAGAATTCTATTCATGGACCGTTTGAAACATTTTACTTCATGCTGTGATGTGTCCTAATTAAAAAAATTGATTATTGTAACGTATCTTCCACCGTTACTTTTGAGTGATTTCCAACGAGTACCAAATATACGGTGTGACTTTGTTGAAATAGACAGCTGGGCATATCTTGAGCTCGAAGATGCGAAAAAGAGAATAGGTGTTGCCGGACAGAATTAAAGTAATAATAACGAAATCAAAAGTTGATGTTCTTCGGTGATGATGCATCGACTAAAATGGCCAATGACAGATTGTGAAGCTCTTTTAATAGTTACTTGAGTAATAGCAACGCGAGCTTCTCTCATGCACTGTCTACTTTCACTGCAAAGCAACATCATATTAATTTTCTCTTCTATATATATCTGCTGCGTATTAATAAGCAGGTGTGATTTTATTCACGAATTAACTGTCACTAATATTTCAAAACTCGGGCGAGATATTACATATTTCATGTTTGAAAAATACATGCAGATAGTTTGGTGGTCTGTTTCGAGTAGGACACCCTGTGCAATTAACAGTAGTCTACTCGATCAGAAATTCAAATTACCTCGAACGCTGCTGGCCGAGTATTTATAGTAGACTATTACGCGTTAATTGTTGGCACATTAATATTATTAGCTCAAAAACGGTACTTAACGAAATTGGTTCACTTACGGAGCGCCATAAACACAAACATGAAACTGATGCTTTTAAGACGATCGTGTTATCGGTCTACAAATTTATGTTGACAAAACATTGCACGGTTGCAGAATTAATATTGTATTAACCTAAGGGCGATAATCATTCTTCGTAATCACTTCGTAATCTGTTCTCGTGATATTGAAAAAGATTCAGATAACGATGGCCCGCAGTGCTAAGGAGATGTCCGTTCAGTATTTCGTTTTGTTATAAATATTTTTCTTAATAAAAATTGAGTGCATTAAATTACGTGCAATCTAAAAAAAATTTTTTTCTAAGAATATCTACGCGTTCCTGGATTTGTAATTTTAATTTACGTGTGCACGGTTGGGTTAGAAGCATTTTTCTTCGGCGGTAAATTATTAAAGAATTCGATAAGCCGATCGGGAAGCAATTCCGCGGGGATCGATTCGAGTTCATATACCCAAAGGAATGCCCCATCTATTTCACCGAAACGCGCAATCGAGAAAACGCGAGTGCAATTTCTATCTTTTTGTAATACAGACGAGAAAAGGTCCCTTTCGCGGCGGTTTGATTTATGTTTCGCGTCGCGAAGAATTCGATCGACTTTCACAATTTTCACTGTGTATTAATTGTAAACCCCCGGCTCCCCGTCGGCGTTTAATGTTGCAATCAAGAAACGCGCTTCTACTAATTAAGGCAGACAATTATTCGCTGATGCGGCATGCATTTGCAACCGAGCCTGTATTCCAAATGCAATGTCAATTAGCACGCGGCAGCCGCGTGTCGATTCAGATTATTGAATTAAAACCGCGGTCGTTAAGGATATTAAACCTAAACACGGTCTGTTCCATTCGACGGTGGTTTCTTCTGAATCACAAAATTATCAATCGAGTGCACCACTTTGATCGCGATTTCTTCTTTGTAACCGGCGAGATGCATTATTTGGGAATTTAAATAATCAGAGATACCTATGTGATATTATATTTCGTATAATATCATTCAGATATTCAAACGTTTCTACGTGGACCTATCACAATTTATTTTCTTTTTTGTTTTTTTTTTCTGTTTAAGGGGGCATTCTAAAGTCTCGGCCGGAAATTGGATCACTTTTTGCGATGGTTTCATAATGAAATAAACAATTAACGTTTTCAAACTTTCGGGGGTATATTCTACCACTGTTGAAATACGAGAAAAAATCTTTGTTGTTTGTTTACTTTATTTGTTTAGATAAATATTTCGCAGTGAAATTGGCGTCATCAGAATTTCACACCTTGCTGGCCATGGCGGTTGAAATTTCGGTCGACTGAATCGTCTGAAATAAAACAAACCAAACATATTTTTAATTTGCATGGGTATTACCTCGAATATGTTAACTTTTTTTAAAATATTTTCCAACTTTATTATATCGATTAAATATAGTAAAAAATATGCCGTTTTCGGTACTTTCAACTTTGACCGACCGCCATTTAAATAATTTTTGTTCAAAATTGTTCTTTCGCTGTATACCGGATAACCATGCTCCTGCAAATTAAAAACATGTTTAGTTTTTTATTTCAAATGATCCAGTCGTCCGAAAGAGTGACTCAAGAAATAGCCTGTTTTTGGTCCCACGATTTTGGAACTGAATTTTTTGCGAATTCTTAATTAACTTAGGAGGGGGGAGGTGATGTCTTTCACCGACTCATCAAAGTGACAGAAATGAGAAACGAGTATTCTTTTCCTATTTCTGCGAGAACAGCACACGACTTACTCGAATACTGGAATCGCCAATTTATGAAAAGTACAATTACAGTTGCTTCTGTTAGTATTCATACCTAACTGCACTACTATTTATGCACACTTTTCGTTTCATCTGTGAAGAAATTGTCGAAGCAAATGATTCTAATTGTAAGTAACTGAATGTGATTAAGTCGTATCAGTTTTACAGCTCATGCTACAGGCTAAAGAAAATAATTACGAATAATTCGTCGTTAATAGCAGAGAATTATAGGGGGGAATGCTTTGGGCGCAATGTGCACTGCAAAATGTTTCTTTTTTGTAATAGCAGGCTGGCATTCAAAGTCGAACACGTACCGGTCGATACCAGCCGACTTAATGCGAGCGTAGGTGTTCGCAGGTGAACGTGTGAAATTGGTAATTGTCAAGTGACGTGAATTCTTAATAAGGTCACAGGCATAGTTAATCGTCAAGCGATATTTCCTTTCCGAAACAATGTATTCCTTTCTCCAGCCATCTTTCACCTCAACGAGCATTATCGGTCTTCCTTGACACGTTTTCGGGAATATTTATTGCAGTTGATAGTAACGAAGCTAAAACGATATATTTTCAAATCCGTGACCTGTTTCTATGAAAGTTTATTATACCGCATTTTAATAAACCCGGGGAATCGTTAAATAGTGGCAAATCAGTTACAAATTAATTAATTTTTATATAAACGATACGTAGGTATACAGTTAGGTATTGCATCGTTCATACTGTTCATAGATATTCGAACGACATGTGAATTCTAATTTTAGCCGAATCAACCGGTTTTTTTTTCGATCATCAATTTCATCCTGGTAACAAGGACGCGTACAAGGTATGCTTAAAAATAATTAATGAGTCACACATATGTATACGTGCTTATGGTTTGCATTTTTGGGGACATGATTGCTACTAAAAAAAGAAATCGTGAATACAGGTTATTCCATTAGCCTGAATAATTTTAACTCTAGCTACACATCATGGTATCAAATGCTGTCATTATAAACAGTGAGATTAAATTCCTTAGGCATACTTAATTTTGGCGCTTAAGCACAGTACAGTAAACACTCGAATTAAACCCGACGAACGGGGCTGGCGGCGAGCGTACGGCGCGTTACGGACACTATTCCGTGCGGCCGATGCCGCGAGTAAGAAAAAACCCAAGAGCGAGCGAGAGGGAACGAAACAGTTGACGCGAAGTTGCCGTCGACTCTTTCGTTCCCTCTCGCTCGTTCTCGGGTTCCCTCATTCTCGACCGAAGGATTCCAAGAAATGGTGGGGATAGTCACCGGGCGTACTACGCATAGTAAAAACGAGGCTATACCGAGGATTTACTGTACAATGATTTTTGCGGCGCAATTCTCGTTTAACCCTCCATGGTCACACATTTTTATAATCACAAATTGGTCACATGGGATTCACCGCACTCCAGCGTCATTTCTGAGTTTACAATTTTCGTATTTTTGAATCTTTTAACTTTTGAGTGATAATTGTACACTCGCAATACTCATACAATCATGATCTAATAGTCTCTTTTTAAAAATATAAATTTTAATATATTGAGATTTGTAATTGAAAAAATAGTTGTGGATAAAAGCGATTTTCTTTTGTTAAAATTCACCAAATTTTTGGTGCGTTGGAGATACACCCCGTGTGACCACGAAAGGTTAAATTACTATTAATAACATTCGCACATCAAAGTACATTTTATAACGTTGAATGATTTTGATCGTTGCGCGTATTATATCTGTCGATTGATTCCGCGCCACAAACAAATTAACTTAACGAAGCTGCAAATTGAGGCCTATTCTCCTGAGATAGTGATAGACGAGCTGAAAAGGATCACCACTGGCTGTCTTTTATCACTAGCAATCAATGGCGATCGATGGGAAAAAATGGATGGTCCGATTGCAATTACCGGGGCAAACAGAAACGATCGACGTATAAACATTGCGGAGCAATAATGGCGCGTAATAACTGGCTTTCGAATTATTCAAATCACGGAACACGTAATTATCCAATCGGTCAGGTCTAGTCCTATTCAAATCCACCGGAGCAGTACGACGCCCCATATTTCACGATTACTAGACTACGTAGGAGGGCGTGATTGTCCAGTCAATTCTAATCCACGGTCTGATACAATAAGTCTACACTCATATTTTATATTCTTGTTTATCTAGGTTCAATCCATTTCTACCCCGTTTGATAACTTCCATAATCTAATCAAGTAATGGATAAAAGCAACGCATTTAGTTTTCATTCCACCTACGTGTATTCAAATTTCTTCTGATTATGATATGAAAAATACTGTTCCATTAATATCATATATTACAGGACGGTGAACTATTACACAATATCTTGAATAGATATTCTATTCCCAGCTATAATCCTCAACTACCAAAGTAAAAGACAACTTCTACATCTACATCAACCTTTCCCACTCGTGCAACCTCTTGCCAGATATGCCACGGTATTATTATTAAACGGTTATATTATTACCCTTTAGTTTACAATGGCGAGTATAACAATGAGAGTTGCATTTAAACGAGAAGTAAGGTGGGTCCAAAAAAGTAAAAAGGAAGATACTTTTAGAGGTCATGCGCGACAATATTTCTACGCATTAAATTGCGCAAGTGATTTTCTGAATAGAAAATCCATGGCAAAAGAAATTAACACGAGTCTAGCCGATATATTCTATTGGTGAGGCTGTGCACCTGAGTTGGGCAAAATTTTTATTTAAATAATATTTCGAATAACGAATAAAAGTTAAAAAAAATTATTCGTCATGTGTCAAATAAAGTAGAATTCGGTTAATTTTGTTTGATGAGTTTCGCGCGGTTGCGCCTCGCGTTTGGTGTGATCTCATCTTTAAGTTAAAGTTAAAGTTAGAGATGTTACAGTTAGATGAGTGAAAGTTAGATGAGTTCATGTTAGAGAAGTTAAAGTTAGAGAAGTTAAAGTTAGAGAAGTTAAAGTTAAAGAAGTTAAAGTTAAAGTAAAAGTTAAAGAAGTTAAAGTTAAAGTAAAAGTTAAAGAAGTTAAAGTTAGAGAATTTAAAGTTAGATCAGACAAAGTTAGAAAAGTAAAAGTTAAAGAAGTTAAAGGTAGAGAAGTTAAAGTTAGAGAAGTTAGAGTTAGAGAAGTTAAAGTTAGAGAAGTTAAAGTGAAAGACGTAAAAGTAAAAGTTGTTAAAGTTAAAGAAGTTAAAGTTAAAGAGAGTTAAAATTAGAGAAGTAAATGTTAAAGAAGTAAAAGTTAAAGAAGTTAAATTTAGAGAAGTTAAAGTTAGAGAAGTTAGATTTAAACTTACAGTTAAAGTGAAAGTGAAAGTTAAAGTTTAAAATGAAAAATTTATTCGACGCTGAAGTTGAAATGTTTGACGAACAAAGTAATTAACTTTATACATCGAATAAATTCTCGTCGAATAAAAAAATTAACTTTATTCGTCAAATAATCCAAAGTTAAAGTGACTTTTATTCGATCCGTTATTTAAATAATTTTTTATTTAGTTGACTCACTCAACTCCGCTGTGCATGTCTATGAAGTATCAAATAAAAATTGTATAAAGAGCCTGAAGAAACTCTGTCGAAGCCACAGCAGCTCAAGCTGCAAACGTTACCCAATTTCCACCAAAAACAATCGTAAGCCAGCCGAACTGTGTCAATCCCCTGTCCAAACATGGCCGACGCGCGACGTTGCTCGGCGGCCGCCGAGTCGATCAGCCCTCGGCTACGATTATTCAATCGGCGGCGACGATAGTGGCGTTCGAATCGAGCGCGACAGCACGATAAGTAATAAGTTTTCGTTTCATTGTGACCCGGGACAAAAAGGCGACGGGCGTGCGCGCGTTCCATGGGAACGATAAGGGGAACTTTTGCGATCGCTCGGCCGCTCCGCCTCGAAGGAATAAGCCCGCCGAAGGACGCGTGAAAGTCCTGGACGGCGGTGTCCCGTGCTGTGTCGTTGTTATCGGCCCCGCTATCCCACATTTCACTCGGTTCTCTACCACGCACGGGCCCGGCATATATCGGCATCCAATGCTTTTTACCGAACGACGTGAACCAGATCCTTTTTGCGGCGCGCCGCGGCGCACCGTAAACTTACTTTTAAACGCCGCGCGGCCAACGCCTCTCGACTTTCTGCCCGCCTGTCCATTTGCGGCCGCTGTGCTCCGTCGATGCAAATGTTCTTCCCGACAATGCAGCGAACGCCGTCTAACAAGGAAATCCCTCTCTCCCTCGCTCTATCTGGGAAAACTTGCAGGCTGAATTCGGCCTGGGAAAATTCTGCGCGTTCCTGCGCCGAGACTGAAATTCTTTGGCGATAATGCGAGCCGTGGACGTGACTCGCGGCGGGGCGGGGGGGGGGCCGGAAAGGGTGGTGGTTCTGCGCGTGATGATGAATGAAAATCGTGGCGGGGAATTCGGTTGTACAGTAGGATTTCCTGTGCTGCAGCAGGGAGGTATTTTAAACGGTGTTTGACGCTTCGACTGGCGACGGCGCGCAGTGGGGCTGGAGAGGAAAAAGTCTTGAAATGAAAGTTGTATTTTTGTGTATCCATCACTGTATCCTGATAGCCAATGGACCAACGTATCTAACCTATATGACAGATATGTCATATTCATGTTAATTGCAAAGAAAAATTGATCTGAAGTTGACCTTTCGTATTCCAACAGGAAACGTGTCAATATTCGTACCAGATTGTCGATTTTTTTCTGAATTCCTCTAGATATTTTTATTTTTTTACCTCATGTATTTTGAATGTGTATAGTATCAGCTTATTTGTGACATAAGTACTTTTCGAAAACTCTTCACCGTAATCCCACTATACAACTTCAAATGAAGCTACCTAGTATTTCAAGTTTTCATTAACTCTTTTAGGTTTATAAAAAAAGCTCCGCCTTGCTCCGGGCTCTAGATACTACTAATTGAAAGCAGATACCATCTACTAACAATCCTCCAAAAATTGGCTGCGTTTATTTGCGACTTTGGCTGTTATTGATACATAATCGCAGGAGTGCGCCGTGCATGCGATTTCGCAGAAACTCGTCACATCGGCATTTCTCGCTATTTTTGCATAGTTTCTATTTTATATTACTTTTTGATAGTTTTAGTTTGTATGGACAGTAATATTAACAACATTAAATATGAAAAAACAATAAAATAATAATACAAATTATAAATAAAGTATTGTTACCATAATCGATACAGAGAAAACATATTTCATAATTATTTACTAATACTTATATAACATTCCTTTTTTCATTATAAATTAACATTTTAAGATTTTAAGATTTTTAGGCTTATAACCAGAGATAGGATCCCTAATGTTCTATGTAGAATGTTTTATGATGTTCGAAGCTAATTCATTCATTGTTTATGTAATATTACATACTTATTAGTACATAATTATCATAGGTATATAGTTTTTGTATACCGAATGCTTACGGGCTTTATTATTATTTCATTTGTTAAAGATGCTTCAATATTATTAATCTTCCGGTCCATATAACCGTTGGCTATTAACAAATACAATAAAAAAAAAAACGTTCTCAAAAATATTGAGAAACACTGAAGTTATGAGCTTTTTTCCGCGAATTCTATGATCGCACCCCAGTGTTCGGCGTGTCTTCGCGCCAAGGGACTCGCAACCTGTATCGTAACACCTTTTGCTGCAACGTCGACGCGGCATATTCGGGAGTATTAAAAGAAAGAATTCTTTACTTTACTTTACTAGAACTTGACAGCAACTTTTTATCGTCAATCATCCACGATTGCCTAGTCGGTAACATAGGTACATTCTTCGCGTTTAACGTGACAGAATAACAAATTAAAATTCCAATGCTGTAACAATATTTTCTGAGAAGCATCGAAAGTATTATACGAGTATCTATTTATTCTATTCTAGTATATATTTATGGACCTTTGAGATTAATACTTGAATATATTTATGTATAACAACAAAATAACTGTTGAAATTGCATTTAAATTTATTTTTCTTGAAATTTCTATAAAAATAATTACTTATTCTTATCGTAATTAAAAAAAAAAATTATAAAATGCAAAATGTGTAGAAGTCCAGTAAATAACCGCATACTTAATAATAAGAATTGTACTTATTAATGTTTGCTTAATACGCGTAACTAAAAATATGAGATATTAAAAGTGCAACTACATTCCATTTATAAACATATAATATTTTTAAATTTATAATTTACATTTTTTGTCCAATGGTCATTCACTGGTATGCGGACAATTACTGGTTAGTTTACCCTAGGTAGAATTTGTTTTTCAGTACCGATCGCTCGGAAAGCCTGTCCGACGTGAGGGGCCATTTTTCAAAAGCTTGCGCCACATAAAGTGTAAATGTAATGGAGGAGAAATGATTTGTGAAGGTGTGACAATATATTACCCCAACCATACCTACCGTTAGCGTTTACCAGATATCCACAGTACAGCGAATCCCATTTCGCGTTTATGTTCGTCGTCGTAGCGACAGGAGGCAAATGGTTTCACGCTAAAGCTGATGCCAGGTGAAATGGAAAATCCTTGCCGTTTTCTTCCGCCCTTTTCTTCAAGCGAAACACGAGCAGCTCGCGAAACAGTACCGATCGTTGTGCAATGGCACAATTATCGCGTGCCGGGTCCCTCAGCGGTGTCTAACTTCTATATTTCGTGCCACGTTGTCGTCGCTCGAGATCAAGCGGAGCCCAGCTACGGGGAAGAGAATATTCATGGCGTGTGCACGAATTTAATTCAATTCCTCTGGGAGTAAATATTCCCCCGCGAAGAATCCTTGCGGCACTTTCACACTGCGCCACAACGATCATGCAAGACAACGATTTCTAATTGTATCTCCGCAGCTAGCGTGCCACTGAATTCAAACTTAGATAACTCAATTAGGAAACGATCACTGGTAACTTTCAAGCGGGAGAGATCATTGTGAGACACGAACGATCGATATATCACGGTTTTTACGATCCCCGTTACTTTTTCTGCATTACGTATTCCTATCAGCGGTAGCGTGCTCGGTTATCAGCGCTTTAAATGCGCTTTTAGAATCTAGCATCCTGCTTCTCTCTCTCTGTATCGTATTACGTGGCTGCTTGAAATTCGTCTATTTAAGAGGCACGCAAAGAAAGGAGATAAAAGGGAAGAAGTGAAAGCCGAAGATTAAAAGATTACGGAGATTTTTGCGCGAGCACGGGGGAAAAGGGAGCGGGCATTAAAAGGAGCCGAGAAACGAGAGTACAATCGTTTTTTGATCGTTACGTGAACATCGTACGCGCGGAATTCATTTCGAGGAAAGTTTTAACGAACCGAGCCATAAACGGAGAGTCGATGGTGCTCGGCCGTTGTTAAATTTACGATATAATTACGGCCAGCTCGCGAAAGATAGGATGAAGAAATTGCCAGGTTTCTTTGTTTGTTGGGATTCATCACTCTGCACGTCAGCCAATTAATCTCTCTTGTATTTCTGTTAATAATAACGACGAAGGATGTCTCGCCACTTATAGTTTCTTCGTTTCACCTTCAAAGTTACTCATTTAAACCCCTTGTCGCCTCTATATACAGTGTGAGGCTAAAATAATCGAGCTAAGTTTTTAAAATGTAATCAGACATTTTAGGAAAAACTAGAATGGTACTTTTGTGTTATTATATATTTTATGTTTCTTGCCCATGAAGGAAAGAAAAATGATGAGTATTTAATATTCTTCTATTACTCTGTACTCCATAACTGAGAGGGGCAAAATTTTTATTTAAATGAAAATTCGAATAACGAATAAAATTTTAAAAAATTATTCGTCATGTGTCGAATAAAGTTATCCCGGGTTAAGATTTCAATGCCGAATAAAAATAAAATTAAAGTTAAAGCTGAAACGTTCAAGGAATAAAAAAATAACTTTATTCGTCAAATAATCTAAAATTAAAATAACTTTTATTTAGTTAATTTTTTATTTAGCTAATGCGCAACTTTGCTCTATATCCCGATTAACCCAAACCAACCACTGTGCAAGCAGAAATACGGCGTCAATTAGGTTTAATATAACATTAATGTAATCTCAAAAAAAGAAAACGCTCCGAAATTTTTTCTGGATTACTTTATGGTTATTCGAACTCTGTAAACTGATTCACACGAATCAAAAATTTTTCCATATTTCATAACTGCCCTTGTTGATGTTATTGATTATGTTACCGGCTGTCCTCTTATAATGCACCGCAATTTTCGCGACAACGAGCATAATTCACACTACACGGTGCACGATTAGAAAGTGTGCGATAATAAAGTTCTTTCTTTCCTTTTTTTTTTTAATATACGTATAGACGATGTAGAGATAAAAAAATCGCACTTGGACTCGGTGGTACAGCGCTACCGGCGTTACGTGAGGTATTCGCATAAAATTATCATATTCGATTCAAACGGGCCTAACGAAGCCAAGAAAGTCGCATTCCCTTGTGCCCGCTTGAATAAATTAAATAGGCGTGGTTAGCGAGGCGTTCGTCTCGAATCGGTGACTCACGATAATGTTGAGTAATTTCTCTTATTTTTATGAGACATCTACTTGAATAAGTTCCATCCGAGCGTGTAATTCTCGATTAAAATCGACAAGATGTGTTTTATTAAAATTCCTGTCACTGACCATAATGCCCTCAGGATATCGAAAAGGTAGATACATTTGAGATAAAAGGACTCGGATAATAAGTGTCACAGAAATAATATATTTACTCCTCACTTCATGCACATCGAATTTGAAATATTCGTATATGTATATGCTAATTTCTTACGTTAACTGTTGTATAATAGTATCGACTTTTGGTACTTCAAATCAACAATGCCAATATATGCTTATTCTCGACTTTGATTACATTCGATTCCAGTTCGAATTTCACGTTCAGAGAATCAAGGGAACATAATCTATCGCGTTTTAAGGAAACGTTCCGCTGATTTATTTCGCTTCCGATCATTTTCTCTTTTCTTTACTTGGCCGTCCCACTCCCGCCTTTGTACGTACACAAATAGTCGAGCCTCTCCTTCTTTCTTCCTTTCTAGCACGTTGTTCGGGTATCTTCGACTTTTTATCTAAAATAATTAGTGCGTGAACGCGACTACATTCCAGGAGCAGCTCGCGGGCGAAGAAAGTTGCTCGTCAGCGATGGGCGCGTGCGTTACACGAGAATGAACAAAAAACTGAAGTGAAACCTCGTTTTGGAGCAACCTCGGATGCTCGGTCATTGCGATAGCGATCGAGATATCGCCGCGATAACAAATAGAAAGCAAGTATTTTCTGGCATATCCGCATTGAGCATAAGTTAGCAAATCGTACTTTCGACCATTGGAATTCTATAAGAAACAAGGATATTGATTGAAAGTTATTAGACTTGATCCTTCCATGGAAGAAGAGTGGCAAGCACCCCTCTGCTTTTTCAAAATATTTTCAAACAAATTTCAGGCCAGAAGACAATCCTTTTTTATATAGTCCTTTCGTTTCGAAACATTTGGACAAGTACAGTTATTTGTGAGCGAAATTGTGTTTAAATGCACCAACCACCTTTCGCTCGAAATTATATTACGAAACGCTCGAGTATATTTCGAATTTGCGTTACTGCTTCCGCGGAGGTGGCAGTGGCTTTGCAAGAGAGAGCCCGGCCACTTTTAAATCGCGATAAAAAATGATTTCGCCCTCTTTGCATTCGCTGATCGTTATTTTTTATCGTCGTTTTATAACATTCGGGGAGAACCATATTTATTTTCAATGCGCAACGAGAAGACAGGGAAAGTTGTAGTCCCGGTCTGATTTACCTACATGCGACGGAAAGTCATTGTCACACCCTATTCGCGTGGAATTGCATCGGCCTTCAAGGAACAAGGAGAAACTTGCTGTTTTCAACGCTCCTAGATTCGATGCACATCGAGTGTCTGTTCTGCTCGAATTAGCCTAAAATTTCTCCTGTTTCGTCCTCGTTTGCAACAATTAATTCGAATACTTACGAAACGTTAAGGAATTCGTTACTAATAACGCAGGCATAATTAAATCGTTATCAACCATCATTATTTATCATATGTTTCTGGTTAATTATCGCGATTTAAGTAAATCAGGATCATGGTTGATGAATCATTAACTTTTTTTCTGCTTTCCGTGTCCCTGAAATCTGGAGGGAAAAAATTCAAACTGTAAGATAAGATTGTTAATGTCTCTGATGATCGTCTGGGTGACACGAACTTGCATCTAATTGCCAACAAGTATAATGGCATCGATTCGCACGAGGCAGGAGTGTGAATCATGTTTACCTTTAACTAGCGCAAAAATGGATTTGTCTCTTTAATTACCAGCTAAATAGCCAGACGATGAGACTTTAGTGTTGCATAAATTGTTACTAAAAATTAGTAGTGCCTCCATCCGGCAAACATTTATTTTACCCAAAGTCCATTAACTCGAAGGTTAACGCGAATGGCTGTTAACTGAAATCTTTAAAACTTCGTTGCATCGTTTAAGAGCACACTAAATGTTGAGTTTCACTTTTTGTGTCGATGGATATTTTAATTTTAAAAAGAAAACTTCATCATTTTTTCTTCTAACCGTCATACCTATTAATTCTAAGAAATATCAGTTGTAAATAATTCCATTAAACTGCATTCTATTAAACAGTAATTGGTTCACACATTTCAAAATTGACATTTTCGATCTTACCAGCTACGATAGCTATTTGATAACAAAACTTGATTCTATTTTTCCTCACTTCATTGCCAGCATAGTTCTAATTCCAGTTGGTGATTACAGCTTCAGGATTCAGCTGGAAATGAGCTTGCGTATCAGTGCAGCGAGAAATAAGGAAGCGAAGACACGCATCGCCCCGTGACGAAATCTTTTTGGGAGGATTGACCAGATCGCCGACGAAGAATCCGGCGAAGGAGGAGGAAGAAGAGGACAGGTAAGCGGTTGAAGCCGTAACACGCGTGGGAATGAGTTTCCTTCTCTGTTCAGCCCGCTCTACGTGATTATCGGCATGAGCTGCGTGAACGATGCGTTCGGGGTGCAGGTGCTTTCCTGACGATGGCTTCGAACGGCTCGTGAAACGCGCAGAAACGTGCACGTAAGCAAAACGGCTGGCACTTGGCTCGTCACTATTCTACTCGGGGGAATGACAGTAACAGTTTTCTTCCATTAGGAATGTTTTATAAGAGATCGCTGAAAATCATTGAGAAAAATTAATGTTTTTTAGATTAGTCAGATAAGTGGATAATTAAGAATATTAACACTGTTTTTTTGTTTTAAAGCTGTATTGGCCGTTTCAGGATTATTCCGAATATTTCTCGACCGAGTAATTTTTTATGGACGTAATGTTAGGTATTCAATTGTTTCCTCCTTTCAGTTCGATGTTCATTTTGATACGTTTCACGGCAATATCAGTTATTTGCCAAGATCTTTTAAGGGGGGGACCCCAGTATAAAGCCACTAATAAAAGACAAAGTTAGGGATTTTTTTGTTCGTATAAATAAAAATATAGGGCTTGGATTTTTATACAGTTTTAAAGCAACATTTATTTTGCTAATAAAATTTTTTTTTATGAAAAATTGTACTGCAAAAAAAGGAGGACTGCAAAAAAACTGGCCCACACTCCCGGGAATGACTGGATCATCTGAGAAGGAAATACAAAAAAGATATATAAATTGGGATATATGATCTTCCGCCTGCCGCAGGATTTTTTCAAGATTTGAATTATTTTGGAAATTATAGCAGTTTGAAGAATTGACTTTAATTTTTTACATAAAAATTTGCACTGAAATGCTCGTAGAAAATCGAATAATTGAAATATAAAAAAATCCTTACCTATAGGTACATAATAGTAAATAATAATAATAATAATAATAATAATAATAATGCGACTTTATTCACCACAAATTACATAAATTATGTGATAAATGGGCGAGGTTCAACATATCTACTCTTTTGCAACCTAATCCCAAAATATTATCTACTAGAAATAAAGTTAGCGAAACAACAGAAGACCGAGAGAGGGAACCAAAAGACAAGGGGAGTTACGGATATAGTGGACGAGAATAAAAGAACGGGCAGCACATTTAAAAGCGGGGATAGAGGACAGAGAACGAATTTCCAAAGGAAGAGAATTATAGTAAAAGCAGGATAAATCATACTAGCAAGAGAATTAAAGGAGCTCTCGTCACTTTAATATTCTCATTCATAAACAGAAGTTCGAATCCCCCACTGAGTTTCTGAATTTCATTCGCAAGATTTCAATTAAACCCCTATTAGCCGAGAAATTCAGAATGAAAGAAGCGCAGAGAATTTCTAACGCTACTCGTCGCGCTCAATTCTAAAGGATTAAACCCCTACTAACTGTCATTGGAACGGTCTGCAACTTCAAAGTCGCCTTCTTGGGCTCGCCCCCGAGCGTTAATTACATTCAGACCGTGTCCCCGCGCTTTTAACGAAATCCTAAACGTCGAGACTCCCGAAACAGCGTCTCGGATGGAATGGCATCGGAATTACCCAGTAAACGTTAAAGCTCCTACAAATCTCTCCATCCTGGCTGTTTCACGAATTCGATTACGTGCGAATAGTTGGCCCGTGGCGCGAGCAGAATACCCCCGCACGGTTACAACGCGATAAATAAAGATCCTAATCGTGGGACGCGAAGTTTACGACGACACGCCGATGCATAGGGGAAGAACGCAGCCGCGGTGATAATTCGGATCGGGCCATCTTCGGGAAACGAAACACGGGGCTCCATCGAACTACTGGCATTTAAGAACATCGCTGGGCAGTTGCCTCTACGTTATGCTTATCCTGGCGTTTCTAAAATACATCCAAAGGAATCTATCGGGGTTCCCTGACCCCTTCTCTAAAACCGGTTACCGTCCATCCTAAATCAGGGAACACGGAACGACTGAGGCACCTATTTACTAAATTCTATTCTTCGTCTTCCTTCTTTATCTCCCTGGTGGAGACGCGGCCCGAACTTCCCGACGGCCCCTTGGATTGCTCGTTATAAAGCTAAATAAAAATACCCCCTTCCTGTTCTCGTGCTCGTATCTCGACATCGATGCGTCTGCTGCTCGTTTCCTCGACTTTAATCGACAGCTCTGGATATTGTGTAATCAACTGGTGATTGTATATTGAACTCGAACTCTCTTTCGCTGATTTAACGTTTGTTTAATTTGGGAGCTTAGAACGGTGTGTGGTTAATCCTCGGCTTCTTTTAGAGCGGTGGTTCGCAACTTTACCTCTTTTGGGGAGAGGATCGCAGGTTACTTGAATATTGTAAAAGGGGTCGCGACTCAAAAAAGGTTGGAAAACACTATAAAGAGAGCTACAGAGCCCCGTTGTCTTTGTCCCTTTGTGATGTACCGAACCTACCTACATATTTAGTTAAATATCTTTCTTGGAACCAAATAGCATTTTGACCAGGAAGGTTTCCTGGTCATTCAACCCTCCCAAGAGTTTCAGTTCGAAGTGAACTTCCATTAGGCGATTACCATTCGAAGCATCAAGATTCCCCATGTGATTTATTTGTAATTCCAAAGGCGGAGTTAATTGTCAGTATCTGTGAAATATGGGAAAAAGTATTCACATAAATTTTGTTGTTCGTTGAAGTAGTTCATAATATATCGGACTAACATAAGACTTGAAACAGAAAGGAAATAAGGTCATTGGGTGGACTCGCATTTCTGCACTTTTTAATATTTCATAAATTCTCAGTCACCTAAATGTTGGTAATTAGCAGGCCGAATGCTTCATCGTTCGAGATGGAAAGAGGTTTTACGGTAAATAATTAGTTCCGCCCGACAGCCATTCAATTTACTACACCGTCTCTAAAGCAACGCAAGACTCGTGCCATTTTTTCCACGCCGGTTTCCTAATATCGATAAGCTGCTATTTACATTTCGCTTTTTTGCGCTCTTCGAACGATTTCCGCAATTTCCACCGGGCGCAATTAATCGCGGCCGGCGACGGCAGTTAAACTACGCTCCAAATCGTTCGTTTCTATCGGGGCGGGACGTAAAACCAGTAAATCATATCGTCCCCGTGGTGCACAGGGGAAACGATGGATGCAGGGGATTTGATTAGTCGCGCGCGCGGTTATCGTATATCACGTGTTCCGTGATGTAAAAACAATGGCACGTCAGGTGTGTAAATTGTAATTCAATCGTACGGTTTCGACTTATGGCCAACTGCCAACATGAGATCGTGTTCGTCCAAGTTCTGTTACTATGTTGCCGAGGCACTTCCTTCAGAGAAAGGGTATTTAGTTTCATTAACTCCTCAACCATGTTTCATCTTTCACTCTTACTCCATCGTTCGGCCATTTCCGATACCGAGTTTCTGAATAATGCCACTTTAAGCCAAACATAGTTTTGTGCAGAGTCGTACAAAACGAATTCCTAGCTTTATTTTCAAAGCAAACACTCGGAGACTCTTGGATAATACCAACGATGCTGTCCAAAAATAGCGACGTGAAAACACAAATACGTAAAAGTAGGGATGAAAGTCCCTCGGCGTGAAAATGTGCCAATGCCAGTTTAAGTGTTAACGCAGTGATGCCAAATCTGTGAGTCGCGACCCCCAAGTGTGTTTCCTTGGGGTAGGGAATGTTTCCTAGTCGCCACATTAATTTTTAGTTGGCGATTTTTAGCACTTATTTATTTCAATTATTAAATTAGAATTATATTCTGAAATACCTATTTTGAAAGTGTTTCTTTTACCTTTTCAAATTTACTTTGCCTTATACAGGGGTTGCAGGTTATTTGAATATTATAAAAGGGGATCGCGACTGAAAAAAGGTTGTGAAACATTGTGTTGACGTTTCACGCAGCAAGGAAAACTTGTTCGGTATTAATCATTCCACGATCTGCAGTGTTTGCAACCGACGTGAAATCCTCTAAACATTCCATTGATGCACGAGGAATCTTTACATAGCAGAAGCTCGATCCTTCCAACGATTAACGTTTTTGCCCCCTCAGATATTGATTACGGGTCAATTTCTCTTCAACCAGTTTCTCCTTTCACCGTTTGCTTTTCGACCTATAGTTTAGGATCCATTCTCAGCGTGCGGGCCGTGCGATCCTTGGATAGTCGGTAATTGTTCGGATTACGGCGCTCGGCTTACCAGGAACTCGAGCCCCGATCTAAGATTCTAGGCTTAATTCTTCGTTCGAGGGAAACACAATCGCGTTAATGCGATTAAGCCGGTACCCGCAGGTGCATCCTGCTATCAATAGTTTATATCCAGATTTCGGTATACTTTTCTGACGTCATTGTTCGCATTCCCTAACGCGGTCTTCTTTTATTTCGACTGACTTTAATGTGATTGATATTGCGTGGAGTATTATGTGGAGTAGGAGTACGGAGGAATATTTACAAAATAATGTGTCTTAAGGGGGTACAAGACTATTGGACACGAAAAATTGATGTTTTTTTTTTGTGTTGCATTGCTTAGGTACCAAGTAATCATTATACCCGTAATTTTCACATTTTATTGTGGACAATTTTCTATGGAATTACAAAAAAATTGTCGGAATGTTCAAATTTGCTGATCAGCATTAGGTGAACTAATCATTTGAAAGTAAAATGCCTTGGGATGAGTAATTTCTACATCAAAATCTACAACATGGAATTTGACTGGTGAATTTAAACAAAAATTGTAAAAGTTACACCGAATCAAATTGTTTCCCCACACTTTTACGGAAGAAAATTGTCTTTAATCGTTTATAAAAATGTTTATGAACATCCAAAGTTTGTGCGGAAATTCCATGTTATAGAAAAAGGAATTCTACACCTCCAGTTAAAATTTCAAGAGAAAATATTCATTTGTTCAAAAGTTATGATAATAGTTTCGACATAAGCGGCTTCAATGTTAAGTCCCCTACGCCAATACCGCTCTGCGAGGCCGTTACTTGGCGGTGCAATCAGTTACGTTCAGCGCTATAATTTCTGTAATTATTCGAATTTCCTCATGAAACTTTGTTGTAAATGTTCCCAAAGGGTCACACTTTCAGAATTAATAAAAAATTAATTCATAATAAAAAAATCGTTTTTTTCGAGATTTTAATAGTCATGTACCCCCTGAAGGGGTAACGCCACGATGATATGTCAAAAATGTGCGGCTATTGTATCGCTATTTTTTATTTAAAAAAATCTGAAAAAACGTTTTCTTATTCTTTTTTATACATATCACAAGAACCTTGTGTTACATTTTTAATAAAGTTCATAAATTTCTTTAAAATCCCTCCAAAGTTATCCTACCATTTTGGGCTTATCATCGTGGCGTGACCCCTTAAATCGGTATCCAGTACGAGCAGTGGCGCACCTAGAGGGGGGCCAAGGGCTCCTGGCACCTCTCAAAGAAGGGATTTTGTAAGAAGAAAAGAGAACTGGATTTTATTCTTTAAATAAATTTTTATAATCACCTAATGCATTTTATTAAATTTCTGTTAAAAATATTTTTTCAACTTGGCTCCTACCAAGATTAAATCCTGAGAATAATCTTAGAGAAAGATCGATCCGATGAGAAAGAATGAGACTAAATACAGAGACTTCGATGCGGGGTCACGAAATACGTAGACGCTATACCGGAACTCGGTCGCAATCATTGATATTAATTTTGACGATTAAAGCAGAACGCGCAACGAAATTTTGTCATTATCAGCTTTCAAGGATCTTTCTGTACGAAGAGACCCGATTCCAAATACATACTTCGCCGACACTATACAATACCTATGTCCGTTTCGTTTCAAACTGAAAAATGATTTCACTATGTCACCAGACAAACTTGGAAATAAGACCTTTTGTAGTTATAATTTTTCAAAAAAGAATAAATTTATTTTGTAGTATTTTGTGCCACTGGAGGATATAATGTAACATTATTAAGACGATTTCATCAGAATTTTCTTCAAGGTCAAAAATGGAAATACACTCTATTGAAAAATCACTCCTCAATTATTATTCTCCGTGATTGATATCAACGAATCTATACGTTATTCTTTTACTTAACAAGCTGAGGATCGCCGATCGTTATCGAAGGCATCTGACAAATTTGGAAAATATACTTGCAGGTCTGTTTCTGGGGACAGAACGCTCGAATCTCGTTTTTCGCGTTAACCAAGAACCAGGAAGTGACGCTTCGTTGCGCAATTTAATAGCTTCCGCGAATAGACGAAACAGTGGGGTCTCGTCGGTGGGACCGTACTAGAGGCTGCGGTTATCGTTATTACAAACAAATTATTGAGCATGCCAGGTGTATTGTTCTGAAGCCGCGGAGGAGAAAAGAGGATAATTCAGGTATCTGTGCCTCGCCGTTGTTCCCTCCTGTCCGCCCCGCGATCTCATAGCACCGGTGTGAAAAAAGAATCCATCGAAATCGCGGAGCTTCGTCCGTGATTAAAGTCACTTTCTCCTCCGCGTAATTACTAATAGGCAACGAGGCCGATAAATTGATAGCCCATTGTTATTTCCGCAGAATCGATTTTCTTTTAACCATCCGGCGTTAGGATGTTGAACCTTTAACGTACAGCATCGCTAGTAATTAATTCTACGAGCCTGTGTCACGGTAATTAGATGACAAAACGTTTGTTATTTAACGTGACGTTACACTTCGAGAGTGAAAACTAAAAGTACAGTTAATCCGAACTAGAATATACCTGCGCTATCCTTTGTAACTATGAGCCCACTCTGTAGAGCCTACATTTGTAGTAAGGATACCGTACCGCCTGACATTTAAACTGCGCGCGCAGCAAGTCTCACTCCAAAAATCCTATCGCTCGTATCTCGAAAATGAGCCTCCAGATAAAGAAAGGGTAAAGGACTTTTCCATTTGTTTTAGCCTAAATTTTAATTTGAAATTTTGGTATCATCGAAATCTCAGCTCCCCACAGTCATCTTCTTCTAACAAACTTCATCCATTGGAAACATAAATCTAAACGAATACACTATTCAAAATACCGTGCAAATAGGCATGGAGGACATAAACCATGAAGTTCCACGGACGTGAGAGCACACAATTATCAGCCAGCAACTAATCAAACACAAAGTTCAAATGCAGCCAGTCAACGGACGTTCTCCTTGAGCGTTGGCAACCGACGTATTTCCGCTTCTCCTCAGCCAGAGCCCGCAGCAAGAACGCTCTGTATCTGCCGGTTCAATTCGTATGTAAAAACGTGGCATTTTTGTTCCGCTCTGTTTTCCCGCCATTTTGCGCGCTACAGGTGAACAAGAATCTACTGAACTTCTTGCGACACCTTCGGCTGGCCCGATAAAAAATTGATAAATTTTATGCGCCTCTGTGTCGGGGCTGGCGGTGGAAGGCAGTTTCGTTTGCTGGTGGCCCGACCTGTGTCGGTGTGCTCGCTCGTTTATTGAGCAATCGTCAGATTAGATCGCGCGCTTTATCAGCGCGCCAGCAAAAGATCGCGACATAACGGTACGGGCAGGCATTCCTGGTTGAATGAATCAGTGCCTCTTGCCGGATTGTTGTCCATACAGCCGATGGTCACGCATCGGTTCGGTCAAGGCCCTTCCTTCCCCTTTTTTCTCACGTCCGTGATTTCCCTCTCCTCATTGCCGTGCCACCTTTATAGCCGGCCTCCTTCACCTTCCGTTATTTACGTTCTTTAATCATGTATCGCCGAGCGTAATCAGCCGTGGATCTCGTCGATCTTGCCGATCGCCATTGCCCCGATCGCTGCCCGATCAACGATCGAACACAGGGCCAGATCGATGGAATGGAGTATGTTCCAGTTCCAATGCATCGACCTCGCGGTTGAATTATTTATAAGTGGGATCTACGCTGAGTCGCGTATAGTTTGTACGCGCCAACGAAACACTTAGGGGGTGTGAGTTTTCAGGAGAAATTATTTCGTGTTTCTCGTTGTCACGTTTTTTCCACGATGTTCTTGTTTGTTTGAATCTGTTGACGATAGAATTATTTGGCGGTGGTATTGTGCTTTGTGGTTTAGTGATGGGTTCTTGTCTGCTTCTCCGGTGAAAGTGAAATGATTAGATTCTAAGCGTGTCTTTTGGTAGTGAGATGTTTCTTCTTCGCCTTGATTTTGTTTCGATCTTGCTGGAGAGTTGTAGTAGCGGTATGAATGTTGTTATAGATACTTTGATACAGAGACATTTGCTCCAGTTCTGCCTGCTTCCATCAGATCGAATAATTCCCCTCGCCTTCTGTTACCACCGTTTGTATAGTAACCAATCGAATGCGAGCTTTGACGTAGTCCTGCGGGGCTTAGTGTTTTTCAAAATAGAAATGATTCTTCTACGTGGAGGAAGTGAAAGTGTCTATAAGCTCGTAAATAGAAGCACTGACTGGTGACAGCATGATCGGACAATTTACCATTATATAAAACGACAAATTAGTAGTTTCACGAGAAAGGAATTTCTCATTGTAGCACCAAGAAATAAATAAACCTACTATTACAGCTAGATTTTAATTTCGTACAATTTCTACTATTTTCTTATCGCACATATTTCCTAAGAAATTTCGCAAATTTCAAATTTCCATACACAAAAGAATTCTTCCTTCCAAAGTTTTCATACCATTACATTACTCAGCATTTTGATTAAAAAGTGTTATTTTTGCTCACAAATTTAGCTACAAAAAACACTGTAAACAGTAGCACCCAAATGAAGTAAAAAATATAAATGCTCCACGCTTTTTTAAAGTAAATTTTCTCGATAAGAGAAGCTCCAGTGGAATAATTCTGTTCGTGGAAAAACTTTCTGCTACACTTTCCATTTATTTTGGAAGAAAAGATCAGGTGGTGTCGCGTGGTGCCACGTGTTTTGGTGCAACCTGTATTTAAGGATGCATTTGATCCCGACGTCAGAGGGGGATCGCGCGGTCGAGAGTCGGTCAAGGCTCCTTGTCCCTTTTCCTTCTTTTCCATGGTTCTCTTCTTCCTCCTTCTGCCTCTTCGGTCAACCTCCTTCACCTTTCATGGTCTGTGTCGCCTAATTACGTATTGTCTAACGGCCGAGTCCGCGCGCCGTGCCTCTCTTTCAGCTTCTTATTATCCTTCCCCAACGGGCAATCGACGAACAACGAGGTGTCATTACGGTAATACCTGACGTAATGTTACGTCAGCAGCCAGCGCCGCAAATGGTGTCCGTGTTTTAGTAGCTACCGATCGGTATTTGCTGTCGCGATAGCGGAAGTCGACGAACATTCGTCGGCTCGAGCCGAGCCGTCTTTGCTCGTCTCCTGAATATTTGCACTGTCAATTTTGCACTTTGCATTAACTGGTCTTTTACCCCGGCGCTATTCGATGCCTTTGCTCTGAGCGAAGTTTATGTTTCAATTTTATTTCAGTGGTAATCTTAGGGACGCCAAAAACGGCTTAAAAGGCTATTAATTTTGTTTGGAAAGCAACAGCTTGTTTTGCGAGTAGAAATGAAGTGAAGATGCACAGTAGGTATGGAGCGTAATATTTCTGAAGTTTACGGCTTGTGTTATCATGATGTAAGTTAAACATCAGTGTTTGGTTGCCAATTGAAGAGCTTATCTTCAAAGTGTCTTAAATCCAGCAAATATAGAGCTAGGGTAAGAATGTTTTCAAGTGTTTTAAATCCAGTAAATATGGTTCTAGGGTAAGAATGTTTTCAAGTGTGTTAAATTTATAAGAATAAGGATTTAAGGTGGTCTGGGGATAAACTGAAGAAGTATCTTGCGAGTTGTATATTTTGTATTGATAATTGTAAGAAGATTCTGAATTTGATATTTAGAATTACTTATCGAGTCATGTTTCTTTACGAATTCAAACTGACTAATAATACAGTAGGAATGATGGGAAAGATAAATTTAACATTCACCTTTAATATCCACGAAAATTGATGCCAGAAGAAGACTAAAAAGGGAAACATAAAATCGTTTATAATAAACTGCGGAGAGGCTTTGGCGTTCATCACACTGAAATGATCAAACTACTTAGGTTATCGCGCACGAAGATATAAATAATTTCGATTAAATACATCACATGTTAAAAGTATCTTTGGTGTCTGATCGAAAGGAAGATAAGATTATCTTTACAGTTGGCATCAATATAATTTCTGCAGATTACTTTTTTAAAACTGTTTACTGCTGCTGCCTTTGTGATTGCATCCGTCGGAGATGCATGTAGTAGAGAATAATGATGCGACGATAGAAAGCCTGGAAATGGATTGGTCAATTGTTTCCTTGCTCAGAACTCTATCCAACTCGAGCTTCGAAATAATCATTGGACGCGTCTGCTCGAATCCCACGTCAGAATCGATGGATAGCTGAGATTGAAGAGAAATTCTAGTATACCTATTTGCTACTGATTTCGTAGAAATTGCGAACAGTTGCGGCACGCCATCAGCGCCGGCCTCGTTTCAAGATTAGTTCTTTTCAAGCGTGAGATTCATCGAGGAAACATTCCAGGCTTCCTGCTGCCTACGTATCACAAAGAACAACTAAAAACGCGAATGCCAGTAAAAGAAGTAGAGGAAAGATTAAACGTTAAGTCTGAGTTCTTGACTTTAAGAACTGAGAACTTAAAGAATTTAGTAGAATAAAAAATAAACCCAAAGCCAAAACTTCAAAGAAGAAAAGAGACAAGAAGGCATTGAAACGAAAGCAGAGGAATCATTAAAGAGAAGCTACAGCCACAAAGCTAAACAAACTTTACAAACAACATGGAACAGCAACGTGCACCAAACAACGAAGAAACAAAACGAGTTATAAATACTTTACAAGTAGCCTTTTAATTTGAAATAAATCAGCGATTATTAAGAGCAGTTGGAAATAATGTCCCCAAGAACGGTAGGTCTCCACGGAGAAAGCTCGAGGAGCACAGAAAGCAAAGACAATAAAAATGAAAGTGATGCGATGTCGGTAACAGGAAAGGTAGGAAGAGCAGTGAAAGTGCTGGAAGGGGAGGGGGATAAAAGAGGAAAACGGCACAGGTCTTTGGAAAAGGAGTAGCAAGAAGCTGGAGTAGAAAGGAGGAGTAGGATACGGCAAGAGGATCCACCTGGGTGAGTAATGACGGAGAAAGAGGACGAAGTAGAAGGTGAGAGTTTGTGCAAGGTGAGGTTAGGTTGGGTTAGGTTAGGTTTAACTATGCACGAGACTGGACGCTCGCCAAGGTCCCGTAGAAAGGGAGGCAGACTTGACCTCACGGCCTCTCCACGGAATCGCCGCCGACACAATCATTTCCGATATATTTAGATTAGTCGCGCGCCGTCTGCGGAATTGTGTCACTGTGTGCACAGTTTATTAGCGCCACGAATGCGGCGGCAGAAGTGACTTCTAGACGGTAAATTGGTGATCCCTGAGAGACATAAAGTTGCAGATGCATTACGGTTACAGGGAGCTCAGGGCATGATATTTGATTTTTATTAACGTAGGGTAAAGTAGCCGAATATGACGATCTCTCTTAATATGGGACCCCAGCTTATCTCCGCTACAGAACTCTTGAATGTTATAGCGATGCTATTTCTTTATTAGGGTAAATCCGGGAGACGCGGTTCGGGCCGAAGAGTTGGTCGAGTCGCTATTTTTCAGACTCTCTACGTAAAAATGTTGTTAAAGAGAAGACCAATTACTTCTCTAGAAGCTCTACAGTTTGAATGAATAGCGTCATTTCGCTTCTTTCTGTGTTTTTTCTGGATTTATAGGCTTTAAAAGGTAAATTAAGGTTACATTTAACCTATTTTGTCAAACAGCGGTACAGAATCGTATTTCAAATATACTTCTAAGTTTATTTTCGTTTAATGTTATAATAAGATAGTAGAGATATTGAGGGACAATGCAGCCAAAGTATTTGGCCATATTAAATCTTCCTCTGAAAGCTAACGAGAAGACCATCTCTCGCTGCAGAAAGGAGAGATGGTCGAGTTATGATTTTTTATTATTTTTTTATTTTTTATTATAATTTTATTATTATTTTTGTTTGTTTAGTTTATTTATTCACTTTTGTATTCATTCGCCTTGCTAATCGCCAGTAGGTAGTTCACTTTTTCTTTGATGTGTTTAGTGTAAACAAATTAAATATCAATGAATCTGTAGTTGTATTTACTCATAAATAATTTTGCTTTATCCTTTTGTTAATTTTCCATGAATAATTATGTGAGTGGTCTCTGCCAACGACGAAAACCATTTCCCCCGGCACCTCGGGAGAGGTGGTCAGATGTCATGACTTCAATTTTCAAACCGATTTACAGTAAATATTGTCTTAAAGCAAATATCGATAAGTTTTCCTGAATCAGTATAAAATTATGAACATTTAGGGTTGTTCTGATAAAATAAATAATTTCTATATTAGTTTTAATAGCCATTTTATATTAGGTCGACCGCGTCTCCCGGATTTACCCTAACTAACCGTGTATTTGTTGATTTGTCCGCACAGGGGCATTGTAATCAATCTTAATAGCGTCTTGAGCAAGCACATATTTCTGAAATACGTCGCAGAAAGTTTTTGAAGTGGTTCGATTAAATTACAAATACCTCTCAAGTGGGAAGTGTATAATAATTTTCACAAAACCTGTTGTATAGTGCTTGCAATGGAGTTTAAGGCTTACTGGTTGTATGTCATTAAATGATGAAGAGTTAACTTCGAAGCTACTTAATAGTTATCATGTTATTGTTTCCGAATATGAGACCCGCGAATGTTCAACTGATGAGAGTGAAGAAGAAATTGTTCTGAACGACGACAGTGATTAAGAAAGAAAATTATGATACAGAATGCTTGTTTTGCACAGATCTTTATTCTTCAGATGTGCTAGGTGAACTATGGGTTAAGTGTACTTATAAAGTGTTATAATGGGCGTGGTGGGCCCATGAAGAGTCCGGTGATGGGCCCACGAAGACTGCGGTAGTGAAGAAATCGATTTCACATGCCGACTTTATAAGAAAAGAAAGAAACAATAATTTTCATGAAAAAACGAACTGGGTCTCATATTTGGAACCCATTTTTTATCTGTGTATTTGAATGACTTTCGTTTTTATTTTATTATAAAGAATCCTAATTTTTGTTGTAGCACCTTCCAGTAGGTTGCTAAAGAATGCATATTCTATTTTTAAAACGTGTATCGAATTTTAATAAAAGTGTTCTTAGTCAAGAGTTATGATGTTTTTAAGAAATGGGTGTCATATTAGGCTACTTTACCCTACGATCGTACGTTTCCTAAAGGATAGACCACGTGCAGTTTACGAATCACTATAGGTACTTTTCTGAGGAACAAGGGAAATTGAAGGAGTTCCATTCGTTTCTATAAGCTCGTTGTCTGCGATTTCTTCAGAAATATTCACGCATCGTGTAGAATTATTATTTGTACCTCGTACTTCATTTGGTATGATGATCTTAGTTGACGTTAGTATTTCAAATGGCATGCCTCGTAACGACGAAATTATACGCCAAGTTTCAGATATGCGCCGACTGCGCAAAAATAATAAAAAGCTTGTATCACAACTATGTGATCAGGTTTTCTTTTATTCTGTGTCCTCGCCTTCCTCTAGGGTTATTAATAGTGTAATTAGATTACTTTTACTTTGCAGATGTCTCCTAGTCACACTCCACTTTTATGGGAATTACTCTCACACACACATGTATTACAGGAATCATTCTCATCAACTAAATAAATAATCTACAAACACGTTTATCGTATACGTTCGCGTTTATAGTTCATAAATTTCTCTAGCATCCGCTTCCAAATTCAGAAATAAGCGAACAACCATAAAAGAAACATAAACCGCCCTTAATACACATACTCCCTCCCCTCCCCCCCCCCCCCGTGACGCATTCCTCCCGTCCCCTATAAATTTCTACGAACCCAATCGTTTTCAAGCGCCTCTATTCCTCCCCTTCTATCTCACGATACATGGGACCGTAAATCATGAACAACGAGGTGACTCGAAACACCGGCTTGGTCGCGAAATTCCTCGGCATGTCGGTTCCAGTCTGCCTCGTAATCGGTCAGCGATATCCAGAAAAGTCACCGTGTGGGAGGTCGATCTTGTGGGCGCAGTTGACTGTCAGTAGCACTGCACTCCCAGTGATCTATGCACTTATGCGTGCCGCTGGCGCGATAACGATCTATACGATCTGATCTAGGGCGTGGACTTTGGGGTGAACGGGCAGCAATTCTGGCAGAAAGGCTAGCGCGTGACCGGCGAAAAAGTCGCTGAACGTTTAATAACCGTGTGCCACTGTGGTTTTCATGGGCCGCGCTACTTGTCGACCATTTGTTACGACTATAGTATAATGGTATCGGTATTAAGTCCATATGAATGGCGCCGCGAGGCTCGGGCAAAGAAAACCTGTCTCCTTCGGCGTCCTGTTGTTCGTAGCTGAAGCCAGTTGATCATAGCTGGACTCCTTGTGTCGCTGCAGGAATTCTCTGTTCATTTCACGCCTTCACCGGCGTCGGCGGGTCTCCACGTCTCGGGATTTGCATCCTGTGGCGTGTCTTAGCGTTGGTGAGTCTTCGAAAGCGTTGGATGTATTTGTAATGTTCGATTAGATACTGGAGACTCAAACGTTTGCCCGGGGTGAGCTATGTTAAACATTCTCGGCAGAAGCGGTCGCTCGGAAAGGTCTGATCGATTGGGGGCGTTTTTTAAAACCTTGCGTTATTGGAAGTGTTGCAGTAAAATTTGCTGCTCGTTGGATTCCTCTGTGTTGGTAGAAGAGAAGAGAGGCTGATTCACGAATCGAGCCCTGACATTCACCTTCCTTTCTGTTTTTCGTTCACGGAACTGCACTTCCTGCAGGGGGCGTTCGCCATGTCATTACTCACGGCGGAAAGGAGAAAATTTGAGGCGGCGAAGGAGGCTCGTACGTTATCGAAATTTACAATCAGTCTGTCGCGTAAAATTGATACGCTGGACGCTTATGGCGCTCCTTCGATAATAATTAACCAGGTATACATAGGGTGTCCCGGGAATAAGTGGGCGCAGTTTGGGGGTTGCTATCAAGGATAAAAAACAGCTATAAGACTGTACTACGTCTGAAGACACTTCCCTTCTGCGTTGCAATCGCTTATCTGCTGCGGGGTTTCACGAGACCATGATTCAACAGAGGTTTAGAGCACTTTAATATTGTTCACTGCGACGTAAAAGTAATAACAGTATACTGTACTCGCATCTCTAATCTGCCGGGCTAAGAAACCTCTGCAACTCACAAGGAGGAGGCCTCCTCTTTCGGGTCACCGGTTTTAATGAACCTTTCAGGCCATATAAAGGACATTCTCCTCCTCAAGAATCACTTCCCATATCTGGTCAGACATTCAAAACTTGTTGAGTTATTCGCGTTTGTAGTTTTACCGTGGAGGGTCGGGTGGGGCTAATAGTCCGGCGGGTAAAAATTACGGCTCTTACTATCCGGAGGTTCGAGTATCCGGATTGCACGTTATAACTCGAAATCCGGATCTGAGTATCCGGATATCTTTTTTTGGATATTTTATCATCGTGGCTGAATAAAGCTCTCTTTATATCGATTCTAATTAAAGAGAGAAAGTTTAACTATAGTGATTAAAACAAGAAATGCGAAGGGAATTATTTGAATATTTTATTTACAGTTATACATATTTGATTTCATAATCAAATAAAACTAAGAAAATGATTTTTCTTTTGTTTAAGCAAGGTACAGTTCAGAATGAAATTATATATTTTTTATTTGTTTTTGTAATAAGATGACCAAAGTATAAAGAAATTATGGCAGAGTCTTTAAATAGTGTTTTGTTTTAGTTGAGGGAAGAGTTTTTTAGTTTTTAGTTCAAACTGAATCTCTCTCTTATATTTTTATTTTTTGTTAAAGAAGTCATGCTTTCCTTTCAATATTGTATACCGAAGAGATTTGGTTTAATAAATATTTGTTGATTTGAAAACAGATTTTTACTTATTTAGTTTTATATTACACGAAAACCTGGTTAGAAGATATTTGGGACTTTCTACCCCAACAATCCATTTTGAATTGACAAACATTTTGTGGTATAACTCAACAAAATATACCAGTATCAACAAGTGAACTTTGTAGAAGTAAAGCATAATAGTTATAGTTTATACAAAATAACACTGTATATCGTTAGATTGTTATTATTAAATTTTACATAAGTTTATACGAAAAGCGGGACTTTCTGCCTCACCTTACCCTACCTTAAAGGAAGGTTCCGGTCTAAAAATCGATTTTTTTTTATTTCATTTTTCGAATATTCAACGTTTTAGGAATACGTGTTTAAAAGGATTTGTTGTATTTCGTAAAATTCCCGAAATTATAGGCATTTGAGTAGCGGCAAATGCATGGGTAACACCCGGCCACTCAGGACTCACGTAAAACTTTAAACGCGTTTTTCTCGAAACAGTGTTATCAAAATCGGTGGGACCTGTATCTCCAAAAGTTATTATCCGATTCGACTGAAACTTTCTTTTATTTTGGAGAATATACTTCTGGCTAGGGGGGAAACCAGTAAAATTTAAAAAAAATGAAAATTTATAATCTTTAAAGGCGTTGAAAGGACGAAAAATATAGGAAAAAAGTGGTTTCAAACTTCAAGTGTCGGTATTTTAAAAAAAAAAATCATTTTTGTAACTTTTCCTGGTTTCCCTCCCTAGCCAGAAGTATATTCTTCAAAATAAAAAAGTTTCAGTCAAATCGAATAATAACTTTTAGAGATACAGGTCCCACCGACTTGGATGAATTTTTTGACACCTCGACTTTAACGACTCCCCAGTGTCGTCTACAATGATTAATTATAAAACAAAAAATATATTTCTATAATTTAAGACATCCTTAATACAATGCAACAGGTCCCATTAAATTATATGTAGTAGTTTTCCTTTAATTAATTCCTAAAGATCACCTATTTTATGGGCTCCACACCGGAAGGTAAAGTCAAGCGATAGTAACGCTTGAGGAACTCTTGCTTGCCTTGCCAGAACGAAACTCTTCCCACATCTTTTCCTCCTCAAAGCATACCCATTAATCTGCAAAAAATTCACCCACCTTCAATATCTCCAAATTCAAATTTTTGCCACCTCTGTAATACCTGTACGATATTTGATTGAGTCGAGAGTTGTAGCTGTAATAGTTACACGAGTCATGGAGAATAAGTTTTTTTTTATCATGGAACGTGCCCCCAGAGGGGAGAGCAAGTTGAAAGCTGCCGCGGCGATTGAATGATATCGATCGAGAACGGACCCAGTTATCAGGTGCACCGTTGTCTATAAAGAATTTTCGACTTTGGTGAAAGGCTTGGTCTCACTGGTGATCTAGCATGGCCGTTTGATAACCGCCCAGCTTATTACCATTTAACTCGCGACCAAATGGCTCCAAGTCACAAATTATTGTGCGCGCGCGCGCGCTCTTTCGAGATGAATTAATGACCCGCGTCATTTCGGGCTCGCGCGAGTTGGCAGCGGTAATTGCGACCGCTGCACTTAATTCCCATGCATATGTAGTCTCGCGGCGTGGCAGAACGAAAAATTCATTATTCATTGGAAATGCTGGCAAGCCGTGCACCCCCTTGTGAATTTCACCAGGAGTAGATATACACGCGTTCGTTAATATCGCCGGGGATTAAATGGACGTTATAATTTGCCAGTTGTTATGGGCTTTATCAATCATGGCTGCAATCAGATCGACTTTTTCCGTGTAATTTCTCTGTCGCGGTGTCTTACAATAAATCGTAATTTAATCGGCTGTAATTATGCGCCGATATTGCGTGTTTATCGTTAAATAAGTGGGCGGTACAGCGGAATTAAACCTTCGCCGATGGCGAAAATTTATTAGTGTTGGTATTGAACGAAATCTTTTATATTTTCTTCCTCTGTCTTAATTTTTCTTTTCTTGCGATGGCGTATATAGTTTTTAAGGAGAGAAGTTTCTTTGGAAACTGATACCATGTGATGTTCTGTCAGCTGGAAATACCCACTTAGGAGTTCCAGCACGATTTACTCTTATTCTGTCAAATATGTTTTTATCAGCAAAACACTTAGAATCGATTGCTATATGAATGCACGTTACTGTTGCACGCGCAACAGAGGTACAGATGTTCAAGTCACGTTTCATTTCGCCAGTGCGTTATTCGAGCAAAGAACCCAAGAACGTGCCGAATTTCGTTTCCCCGAGATTTATTTGCTTCGCGCAGTTATTTGTCTTTCGTGCTTTTACTCGGCTATCATACACCTTTGAAATCGTTATGGATTAACAGATTACTACCGGCTTTTTAAATAAAGCCCAAGTACCATTACAGCGAATGTGACAGAAAATAACGAGCGGAGCAAGAAATTCATAAATATTTCAAACGAGACATATTCCTTCGCACTTAAAGCTTTCTAGCATTTTCCATCCGGCAATTCTTAACACTCCACTTTGCCATTATCAATTTCCAGTTAAATGATACCTACAATGTATTTTATCTGCTTGTTGGTAGTATCCGGCCGTGCCATTACCAGTCACCACGCATTCGATCGCGCAGGAAATCGTTATCTGTCGATCCTTTGCTGTTCATAGGTAGATTAGAAGCGCGCAGACAAGTCGTAACTTAATTGAATGTATCGCGATAATCGTCAGTCGAACTGCCAATAGACGAATGGCTTTCCCATGTCCTGACCCAGCGATACGGATCCACACGCGAATTCGCCTTTTCGCTAGAAAAACTGCACGCACATTCCGAGTGTCGCCAGGATGGTTACCCATCTGGGAAATAGATCTGCTCATGGATTTAACCGTTCGTCGAAAAAACCTGTAGGGGAAGTAGGGGCATGACGGGGCAGCGAGGTAAGATGGGGTATCTCCCTAAACCCTAATTAAAAGATGCTAGGAACGTGTCAAATACATCATTAAGAAGCCATTCTGTTATAATAGTGTGGCCGCTAGCAAAAGTGAGTGGGGGAGCACGCGTTTTTTATTTATAGCTGTGAACCGTTTGCGTGCTGCGTCGATGTTATTTCATGTGATAAAAAGATTTAAATTAAATATATATTTCAGAATCGTAAGTCTATTATTTTTCTTCTATGATAATCTCCATTTCATCTATTTTAATGTGACATATTCCAAATTTCAATATTTCTTTATTTGTTGTACAAATATATTAATCTTTGGAAAACGATGCTTTGAGGCAAGATGGGGTCCTTGATACAGGGAATGATGGGGTATCCCGACCTAACCTCTAATGGGGTTGTTCAAGTGAGATTAAGCAACGTCATCGTTCTCTATTATAATTTAATACAAATAAATCTCGTTATTTTTAGTTCGAATTTATAAAATGGTCAGAATATATACGGGGAAAAAAACAGAAGGGAGACTGCGAATGTTTATATTGTTAGGATTCATACCTGCAATCCACAGGGTTGCATGTCAACTCTGTGGACGGTGGTCCCACAATTCCTGCGCAGGAGTTGACGAAAACAATTGCGAAGAAATTCACATTTGTATCAAGTGTGAAAATACTTAGCCACATCATTTCGGTACCCCATTTTACCCCATTTTCGGTACCCCATTTTACTCCGCGGTAGGGGCAAGACGGATTACTTCCATCTGTTTTGTAAAGTTTAATAACTTAGACGCCTGATCTCAGATAGTCCGAAGTGTGTAACGAATGTTAAATCATTAACTTATAGTTGTATTTGGAGTAATAAAGACTTAATTAATAGGCACAATAATCACTTTATTTGCATTTTTCCTTAGCTTCCCCATCATGCCCCTACTTCCCCTACTAAAAATTTCGTGTGTCACCAAAATGGCTTCCCATTATGTACCGATTTCCCGAGCAATCCACCTGCCTTACCTCCTCACCCCTCCAATAGGAACCAGGTTAAATACTGCTCCCAAACAGAGGCATGTTTCAGTTCCAAACCTAAGACCAGCAGCGTTACAACGTGATTCTCCAATGATTATTGTAAAACTCTCATAAAACTGTAAAAGTCATATGAATAAAGATATAGTAGATTCTAATTCGGAGTAGATTCTACCTCGATGACTAAAGGAAAATTTTGCCCTTTGTCAGTCGGCGTGACGAGCGGCTCACGCGAACAGGAGCGACGCAGATACGTTTCGTCGCGGTGGAAACAATGCGCTCGTTGCATCAGAACGAACGAATGCCGATTACACCTGTAATGATCTCCGACGAATAGAGATGTCGAAAGGCTCTTTGCGCGGCGTGACGTGTCCGAAGTGATTTCTCCCTAACCGCACGCCAAGAAAATTTGCGACAGGAATGCATGCGACCACGTTTCAGGTCACGCGAATTCGCGTTCGCCCATTTTACGGTCATCCGTGCAGAAAACCGTGTCCGCTCGACTCTGTGAAAAACTGGGACCCTCGCTCCGTGACGTTTTATTCGCCCAAGAGCCACAGACTTCCTTATCTATTCGTGCAACGGGCACAGAATTTTCGGACGTACAGGTAGCTCCGTGCGAATTGAAACGCGAACTTTTAGCAGCTTTGTAGCTTTTTATAATTCTTATGGCATTTTCGAGGAGAAGTATAATTATATTGGTTATGATATATGTAGATGATATAGTATACTTCTTTGTTAAATACTGCAGTTATTAAATCGAGAACTATAGAACAGGGAAGAATACAGTGTAGTTGATTGCAGAATTGATAATTCATTTAATTGCAGGAAATCACGAAATCTGCCATTTTTACAAGGTTTAATGATACCAGTACGTAATTTTCATTTAAACTGCGGTGTGCTTCGGAGGCATACTTATGCAAAGTAGTTCCACCGACAATGAGTGGCGTTAGTGTGTTTTCACGCAGAAGGATTCGCATTCTGTGTATCAGATGGGCAAAATTTTTATTTAAATAAAATTTCGTATAACGAATAAAAGTTAAAAAATTTACAGTAAAGTTACAGTTACAGTGAAACTCTCGACGAATAAAAACAGTAACTTTATTCGTCGAATAAATTCTCGCAAAATAAAAAAAGTAACTTTATTCCTTGAATAAATTCTAGTCAAATAAAAAAAGTAACTTTGTTCGTCGAATAAATTCTAGTCAAATAAAAAAAGTAACATTGTTCGTCGAATAAATTCTAATCAAATAAAAAAATTAACTTTGTTCTTCGAATAAATTCTCATCGAATAAAAAAATTAACTTTATTCATCGAATAATCTAAAGTTAAAGTAACTTTTATTTGATCCTTATTTAAATAATTTTTTATTTAGTTACTGCCCAACTCTACTGTGTATATTTTCTGGCAAGCATCAAAAGTAGTCTCGTTCTGCTTTCAATCCCCGAATGTTCACTTGTAAACAAACCAAGCTCGAAATTCGCTTTATACAAAACCACCTCGGTAGAAAGTGATCGTTTGGAGAGATTTGACGAACTTAAAGGGCCGTTTTTCAAAACTTTCCTCCACTCAAAGCGTTAATTTCCTTCGAAAGAAAACAATTCCCATACCTCCCATACCTCAAATTACCCCCATCTACAATATTAAGCGCTGTTTCTTAACCTGCAACCCTCTAGATCGCCGAGTGCCATTTCGAAGCGAAGGCGACTTCGCATTTCCCAGGCGTCTGAGGGCCAGTGGACGGCTGAGTCGTTAATCGGCGAGCCTCCAGGAGCATCCAAGGAAAAAGCGAGTCGAGATGGCGAGAGAAAAACGGCGCCACGGCTAGGATTGCGAAAGCAGGAAATTATTACATGCGTCATCGCTGCGAAATGCCATCGGCTGGTCGAACATTAAGACCATTTCTCGCGCCAGGACTCGGTTCCTTCGATGGGGGGGGGGGGGGGGGGGGGATGAAAAAAAAACTGCGGCGTATCGGCGTTACTCGTTGTTTCGTAATCGTGTTTCAATTAACGGATGATTAACGACCGGCAACGCGAACGTTTCTAAGCAGACGCTGTTAGATTCGTAATTATTTAGCGCGCTCGAAGCTAACGATCCGCGTGATCGATCATTGCAGAAAAACCGGCGCACTGTATTCAATTTGGCGCGATGATGCTCCTGCTAACGAGCTTGCTCCATCCCCGCGAAAGACGGAACTTTTCTGGCGAGAATGCCCACTGATGCTCTCTATAAATTTACGGTGTTGCGAGCTGTTTATTTTGTATTGACAATGAGTTGTTTGGCGACAAGCTAGATCTGCTGATGACTCCAACGCCTTATCAAGGGGCGCAAGCGTCAGAGCGGACGTTATTGCAGTGCCTGGCAGATTTTACTGCCGTGCCTAGCTCTGGTTTTTCTGTACCTAATAATCATATGAAAAATAATTTTTCTGTTTGAATTTAAAACCATATAGCATAACGAAATCACTTGTTGCACTGAAATTTTGTGGTGACATCTGTGCGCAACACTTATTAAAATTAAATGGAAAACTAATTATGTCTTCATTGGGAAGCATTCCGAATAGTATAAGAAGCTAAAAATTATGACTGCACTCGCAGCAACGCCTGCAAAACAGGATGCACTTGAAACCCAATTTAAAACTCTATAGATCGCCTATTTCTCCGTTTACTAGGGTTAGTCCGTTGTTACTCTCAATGCCACAATGTTGTCATTGAAACTTGTACATTTAAATATAGAAGAAACTTTCTTTATATTTCGTAGCGTCCAGGTATTGTCGTGTGGCGTTCATGAAAGTTAGCATTAATTTAAATAATGAAAAGGAAGAATGATTGTAACTTGGAAACAAAGAAATACTAGCCACATGTTTATATGAAGTTATTTTATTGATCTTTAGTGCTGAATATATTCTTAAACTCTTTGCTACATATTATGTTACAGCCTGTCTAAAGGAAGAGCTCTCTACTGCCCTCTGCAGGTTCTAAGTAGTAGTGAATCTACTATCGTCCTTTGTCTTTCTCATCACCAAACGCCGAAGGTGTCACAATGGAAGATGCTGCATCACGTTTCAGCGGTCAATGTGGACCGTAACGTTTCCATTAACATTTCAGTCGGGTTCCTATGTAACACTCTGACTGTTTTTTGCTGAGGGAGCATTAGGCAACATGCACTTCCAAATTCTTAATGCAGGTCATTATTGAATAATTCTGAACCTTCTTTCTGTCTCAATTTTTATGGATGAATATACACAATATTCTTCTACATCATACATACTAATTTAAAGTACCTGGCGTTGCCCGGGTAAAACTTTGATTGTCACCGAGTGTCAACGGGGTGAAATAAGAGGGAAGAGATGGGACTTCCAGATTTCATGGAGCTTATATTTTCCGCAGAGTTCTAGAAAGTAATTATGCAACATTTGATCCAGATTGGTTTAAAAAATCGGGATAAAAAGTATCCCATATGTTATTGCAGGTTCTAGACTAAATGTTTCTTTTCACCTACGACAGTCATGAGTCACAATCATCCCTGGCGTTACATAGAAAGTGTAAACAACAGTTAGCCATACGCCATTAAGCCAAATCACCATGGCGTCACTCCATAAGAAAATATAAAACAGGTAAGTTCTTCGGGTACTTTTTACTAAAATTTTGCCATGATTCTGAAGGATTTTGTACAATTATTATTTGTGGGAATCAGTGAAACAAATTTCTATGTGAAGCTACGTGTATTTTCAAGTTTATTTCTTGTTTTGACATTAATAAACAGTGCCCTACATTTTAGCGTCCTAGATTTGAATTCAAATTGACCTATGTGCCTATTTCGTACCACCATGTGTAAACTTAAATCATACTTCTACGAACATACAAAAACAATCTAGAAAAAAATTGGATTTGGCTAAAAAGAAAATCATAACCAGATAAACCAGAACAGCAGAGGAAACTCGTAAGAACGAGTTTCCTCTGCTGTTCTGGTTTATCTGGTTATGATTTTCTTTTTAGCCCAATTTGTATTGGTTTTGGTGGTATTCTTCCTCTTGGAAGAATACCGCCAAAACTAATACACAAGAAAAAGAAAAGAAGAAGAAGGAAGACGATGAAAATGAAAACTGGTTTTGTAAATTGTGTCAAGAAAATAGATAGGAAAATATGATACAATGCACGCAGTGAAAAATGTGGGTACACGAGCTTTGTGTGGGAATAGATGTGTGGGAATTACTTTTGAATATGTATGTGATGATTGTAGTAATTAAATTTGAAAGTACGAATTGGGATAAGTATTGTACGATTTAGGAACATTAATCCTAAATCGTACTTTCTCCACATTAAAAATAAATCGTTTTTGTGAATAAAAGTTCATTATTTTTTGTTGCTTGAATTTTTAAAACTGTTTATTCTATTAATAAACAGTTGATTACCACTAATTTTGTTTCATTTTCCCTGTTATTTTTCATGTAATAGGCATTTGTTTTTAAGGGGTACCATTTAGGTAAGTTTGCCCTACCTATGCAAAATTTCAGGAAGATCCGTTGCGTAGTTTCGACATGATTGAGTGACAAACATCCAAACTCACTTTGGCATTTATTATATGAGTAGGAGTATATTATATCTTATATATATTATAGGTAGTAGAATTTCAAAGCTGTTTCTCGCATACATTACTAGTTGTTTCATATAAATATCGACTATTTTTTGGTGTGCATATATTTATAAGAATCTGAAATTTTCTTAATTTCTTCGGTAGCAATGTAGGCTTCCTTTGTTTCCATTTCATGGAAATAATTTAAGCCAAATCCACAGCCTATCTATGAGTACAAGAAAATAAAGTAGAGGTGTAAGAACTGCATGTTTATTCCAGTAAGGAATAAAAAAAATATATTTATACTATTCAAACATTTTCTGTCAAATGTTTTGGTCGAAATTTTCAGTAAAATTTTCATGCAAAATCAATTATGTCTGGTTAGGAAGAAAAATCTTGAAATAACACGATGATATTTCCATGAAATATCATGTACTATCCAATAGAATCACTTATACTTTCGTGGTACACAAGCGTCGCCCCGAGTGGCCTACCGCAAAGATAGTTTAGAAAGCGAATTTTTCTCGGCTGTGCTTTTTGTTCGGTCGCCGTGTTTCTTAATAAAACAGCATAACCTTTCGTTGCATTCGACTCGATGGCAGAGCGATTAAACGGAGAAACTGTTTTCAAGGAAGTGCATGACTGCTCGCGAGAGATTTTATGCTGTAATTTGCGGGCAGAATGGATCAATCGATAGATGCAAGAGACTTATCTGTTGTCGAGCCCGTCAAGCTGTCGATGAATCATGGAAAATGTAAAAAAACTCGTACAACATTATATTCAATATCTTCCCCATGCACATGGCAACTTGTATAAAGAATATGTCTTCGTTAAGCCAAATGTCACGAGACACATTTTTTCCGAATAGATACACTGCCCGCGACGAGATTAATTGATTTTATTTTTATTTGTTTTCAAAGAAACATTAAGAGGCGTCTAGTCGCCAGGCGTTGTTTTTATGAGTTACGTCGACAAACGTGTATGATTTATATATCTCGCCTCGGGTGCTCATACCTCTCATTAAATATGAATATTAGACATTATTAAGTGACAGGGTTTAAATCACCACACGGCAATATAATGTCACAGCGTGCGTGTAAATTAATTACGGAGGTGGATTAGCGTTATTGGCCTTAGAACGAGGGGATTACTTACCTCCTCTATCTTCCACGGTGGAACACGAGATATCACACTTTCCCATTGCACATTGTCCCGCCTTTATCCCTCCTGCAATACAAATATGTATAACGAAATCATCAGAGAACACCAACAAATATGTATTTCTTTTGTGATTCAAATTATTCGCATTCGCGATTACAAATACAAAAGAAACAACCTTCCCGAGTCTCTCCCGTGCTATACTGCAGAAGGATTATACATTAAGGGGTGGTTTCGGTTTAAAAATGTCGAAAATCAATCTTTTTATTTCATTTTTCGAGTGTACAACCTTTTCCGAATACCTACACGTTTAGAAGGATTTTTTGAAATTCGAGAAATTCCTGAAGTTATAGGCATTTGAGTAGCGGCGAATGCGTTGGTATGTAAAAAAATATATAAAATCAAATTTTTATGTTAAACGATTTTATTAAAAATGCACTAAAACTAAAAAATAATTGTTTTCTTGTACTACAATTTCGATGGTGTTTTTTCACTTTAAATCAAATCGTGGAGCAGGGTATCTCACAACAAATTCATTTCGATGCTTGATGCTGTATTAAATTGATTCATACTCTGTTATGAAAAAACACCATCGAAATTGCAGTATAAGAAAAGACTTATTTTTTAGTTTTTAGTGCATTTTTAATAAAGTCGTTTAAACATAAAATTTATTTTTATATATTTTTTATTTTCTAGTTTTTAGTGTTTATGGATTTACATTTCTCAGCTCAGACTTCTTTAGAAATATCTTTTATTTAATTTCAAATCCCGACACCTATATCTCGAAACGTTATTATTCGATTCGACTGAAATTTTTTTATTTTAAAGAATATACTTCTGGCTCGTGGATAGACCAGAAAAAAAAGAAAATTTATCATTTTTAAAGCCGTTGGGCGAAAAAGGACGAAAAACATAGGGAAAAAGTGATTTCCAATGTCAAGTGTCGTTATTTTGTCAAAGAATGTAATTTTTTGTAATTTTTAAAGGTTTGCCCACTAGGGAATTTCATGCCTTTTAATAGTCTCGCATTGTTGTTTATTTGATACCAATGGTTTAGGTGCTACACGTCCCACCGTCTTTAATGATTTGTTTGACGCCTCGACTTCAGCAGCTGCCCAGTGCCATTTGTAATAATTAATACAAAAGAAAAATATATTTCTATTGTTTAAGACATCCTTAATACAATGCAAAAGTCCCATTAAATTACCTGGTAGTTTACCTTTAATTAATCCCTAAATCTCACCTATTTTTGTGGGCTTTGAAGAAGCGGTATTGTCGAGGCGAGGGATCTCACGGAGTTCGTGGCATCCGAGGAGGCCGTCGGAGGCGAAGATAATGGACTTGGTGCCTGAAGCGTTCCTTTGACTCGGCAGGAATTTAACTCAAAACGCTAACTCGTCGGTGCACACCTCTTTTCTGCATTCTAACGTTCCACGCGATCGTCGTCGTGCATCTGCATATGCACACGCGGGACGATGCACGCGCGTGTCTGCACAGTTCCGTCCATTTCTTTCTAAACTATTCGAGGCGAAATTGTTCTGCAGTGCGCTGCGCGTTGCTGGAAAGATGGCAAGCAGAAGGAATGATGGTCCGAATGGCTTTGTCTCCAGAGGCCACAGTATGTATTGTTATTATAAGCTCACGTGATAAAATCGTCGAATCAGACCATATCGCTCGATAATTGTTAACACAAATATCTGTCTCTGCATTTTAGATTTATTAAGATGTTAATTTCTTCGAATACATTGCAAGATGAGTTGCAATATATATATAATTTACTTAACGATTTTTGACAACAGAATAAGTATGTTTCTTATTACCTTCTTTTTCTTTTTCTGCTATATAGTATGTAATTCTTTAGGGTACACATATCGCAATACCAAGCAACTCTGTTTCGCAAGATCGGTAAGCGATACACAGTATAAAGCAACCCACAGCTGATTTGCACTGGTTTGATCGATTTCAAGTTGAACCGTGGCTTCTGTAACTTCTACTTTTCCTCTACTTCCCGGGGTTATTAACAATACACAGACAAGTTGCTAATTATATACCAACCACGTTATCACTGATTTTTAAAACGACAGATTAAAGAACCCACGATCCTTAGCGACCGATTTATCTATTTGTACGCATGCCAATCTTGAATATTATAACGGATCTTCCGTGTTATAATCTAACGCGAACTTTTATCCCCCCACTTGCACTTAATCCCGCTTCCTAATCGTCGACACTTTGCAAAAATGGTTAATTAAGTCTGCGTCGAATTCGTTTTTTAATAGCCACTTACGGACGGACACGGATTTTCCCGGTCGCCAGATTTACAGGAGGGGAGATTAATTGCAAATAAACAGCGACGATATAAATATAGAGTGTGGAAGATCATACGGCGTTGACAGCAGGCGAAACAGAATGAAAAAACATTTCCTTCGCTAGATTACCATCGGAAGTGGACGGCTGAAGAATGCTCCTCTGTTAGTAAATCAAATTAACGCAAGATACCAGCACGACATCAAGATAACGTCACGTGGAAATTCTTTTCTTCGGGTTATCTGGTGCTCCGGGCAATATTTTAACCGGTTAGCTGTTCGTTTAGATACAACTGGACACGGGTGCGCGGTCGCGCGAATTATTGGCACGAGTCGCCTTAAATATCGCGACATAAAAGTCAGACATTATTTAGTCGAGCAACGTTCGTTTCCGCCAGTTCTTTCTGCTCGACACGAGGCGCAGCTTGTTTCTCGGGTCCCGCCTAAATGTTATTACACCCGAGACATTTCCATGTCGGTTGCGCGCAAGTGGCCCGTGGAGAGGAAAAATGGCAACGAATTCGAGCGCGGAGCTGGCCGGCCAATTTGTTTGTCCCGGGCAATTAACAGCCGTTAGAAACGTCGATAGGGGGGACCGGTAAGGCCCCGGAAGATCCAGCCGCAGCCATTCGCGCGGGCAAACGTAATTTATAGTCCTGCTAATGTCGCTGGTTTCTGCCAGACAGTTCGAGGCGAGCCTGCTAATTATCGAACAGGTTTCGGACCCGTACGCGTCCAGTCTCGATTTTTCACTTTCGTCCTGCGCTTTTTCACGGCTGAAAGCCGACTCTCGCTGCTCCGTGACCCCCTCATAAGTGGAGGACGAGGGGTCTTAACAGGCTCACTGCCGGCAGTGGTCCATGATATTTATTGTAGGTATGCAAAGGTCCCATCAAAGGAACAAGTATGGACTTTAATTTAGTGTCGTAATAAAAGCTGCGAGGAATTTAAAGGGACTTTAGTATTATCGCCAGTGGATACGGCGAAGCTACGCATTTGGTCAGCTGTCACTTCTACTGATAAGGAGTTCTGAAGTTCTACTGATAATCTTCAATTCCGCCGCGGCACTTGACTTCTTAGTGACATCAGAAGTCCAATGTTCAGGTGAGCTATACCAATGGCAGACGTTGAGGAATCGGACCTGTAGTTTTTGGGAGAGGAGCAACGTTGCGAATCATTTTTACAATTATTGTACTGTTGGATGCAAGAAGGACCTCAGTGTCACAAGTCAGTTTCGAGAAAAATATCTCTAAATATTACGAAGTTAGTTTTTTTTTAGAAAGTAAAGTTGTTGTAAAACTGTATATAATACTTAAAAATTTGATGCACATATCTTCTTTGTAGTTGCATTATTGCAATCGGAATTGTGTAATAAATTAATCAGTTAATTTTAATAATTACAGATCGTGTCATTTTCAGATTGGTGTAGTGAGACTAGAGTATGTTTGGCTTACAAGGGAAGATCCCGAACCCGAAAATTCAAAAAATTTTGAAACTTCGTGAATTCGTAGGGGATTTCCTCCCGATTACAACGCAACTTTTGTTTGCTGCCCAAATTCACTCTAAGGGGGTGTAATTGTCATCTGAAAATCTGCTTATTTTCCGATTTTGTGTTACAACTCATGAACTGTAAAATAATTTTGTTACCAAATTATAGATTTAATTAAAAGAAGTAGCTTTCGTCTTGAAATTTTTTTTCTATCTCTTACAGTTCGCGAGTTATAACACAAAATCGGAAAATCACCGAATTTTCAAGGGTTAATTTCACCCTCTTCGAGTGGATTTGGGCAGCAAACAAAAATTGCGTTGTAATCAGGAGGAGATTCCCTAAATATTTATAAAGTTTCAGAATTTTTTGAATTTTCGGGCTCGGGATCTTCCCTTGTTAGATAAAAGTTAGGGTCAGCCGGTCAACATCGATTCACAAAATTTGCCATAGCTCTGTCAATTTTAGAGATACGCGGCAATGAAAAGAGGGTCTATGTAAAGAAGAACGAGGAATCTAATTATGCGTTTAATGCCAGAAGGGCTTGAATGTCCCGCGGCCGTTCATGCATCCAAAAGTATCATTACCTACATCGTACTGTATTTCTCAGAAAATTAAAAAGACCACGATTTTAACCACTGCCAAACCACGAGTTTACTAATTGCAAGCATTATCAACATGGAGTTGCATTGTTGGGCTCTCTTTTGTCTCCGCATGCGTAGTTGGAGTCCTCATTATTGTTCTGTACACCTATAAACGTAATAATAACTATGCCAAGGGAAATATTATGAAACATTCTTGAACAGCACAATGACGAATAAATGTACTTTTCCAATCGTTTCCTTATAGTCCTGAAATTTTTCATTTGTAGTGTAAGATTTTAATATGAGTTTTCAGTTGTTTACTCGTATCGAAGTTCATTCGGGTCGCTCTCTAACGCCAATTAATGAGTCGTGTTTGAGTAACCGTAAAACGGTTATCGGTGCTCCGTGACTTCTTTCGCAAGGAGATTTACGGTTACAGTTATGTAAATTGCGTATAATTTGCGCCCGTGCCGATCGAAAATCGCGGACAGGGAGCATCGCTATCTCCAGGGAGAGCGCTGGCGCGCCAAGTTGCACGTGCACCTGCACGTGCACGGATTCTTGCGCGTAGGATCGCTTTTCTTTCGATTTGATCGAGATCTGGCTGAGTAACGGGATCCCGGGACTATACTTTATAAGCGTCGTTGTTGGCCTTCTTTCATAAATCACGGCTAATTCGTTACGACTTATCGATCGGTTCGCTTCCACACCGAAATGTTAGACGGAGGAGAGAAACTCTTGCAGGAAAGTGCCTCGCCGCATAATTTAAAACACTCTGTGCACAGGCTACGGCCAACAATAGTTCATTTGAATACAACATCCTCTAATCATTCCAAACAGTGCAAATATACCATCCCATACAAAACAGATCTCGTGCGTGTCCAGAATCGTCGAATTGATGACAGCTGAAGACTAGATGTATGTAACTACGCCATTAAAGAAGAAAACTAACGTGAACGGAGTGGAGCATCCAGCTCGGTTTGCCCACGCTCCAGTTATTCGACGATCAACGTATGTACAAACCATCGAAATAACACGACACCACTCTAATTAACCTTTCCCCTATGCCAGTGGTAGAACTCTTTCAACTGATTACTTAAAGTCGCTCAAATTATTCTGTTTCAATGATTAATTGTTCCTATTTATTTTATTATTCTATTAGCTGTTGTATTAGCATTGCGGCGGGAGACTATAGTCACCCTTATAGTCACGGGGTTATGCGCAGT
Source organism: Andrena bucephala (assembly GCA_947577245.1). NCBI lineage: Eukaryota > Metazoa > Arthropoda > Insecta > Hymenoptera > Andrenidae > Andrena > Andrena bucephala. The sequence goes on along the minus strand of OX387717.1, from coordinate 26,247,562 downwards.
CAGGAGATAGAAAGAGAACGATTCTTTGGAAATTTATTTTAGATAGTACGTGCATATTTTTAAGCAAAGGTTTTTGTATTCAGATTAGGATTAGGGACACTTTAACAGGTTGTTATATTATGTTTTGGTGTAAAAGTATTTATAGTTATTGCAAAATTCCAACGGATTTTCCGGAAGCTGTTTTTAGAAATCTGTTTCGCGGTGACCAATATTATTCGGAACTGGGTTATCTGAAATAAAAAACGAAGAAGATTTTGTTAGTATAATAGTTTATCTAGTCTTTAATCGTTCCGTTTTATAAAATATTAATCTGGGACAAAATGGTGGATGTTAAAGTGAATAATCGATTTTCGTAGAAAATTATGGTGCGGTACCAAAATCCGGTGACTTCTTAATTTTTTTATGAAAATCTCGAATCTTTACGGACCATATCAGAGGTTTGGGCCAAACTGGCACATGTTTTACACATCCTGTAATTTTTTCCAAGTCGATCTGAATCTCCATTCGTTCGGAATCAGGAAAAAAATGAGGAGAAAAAAATATTCGAGAAATACGCGTCTAAAGTTTCTGGGCAAAGGCGACGCTTGACGATTTTAGCTGCCAAATCTACAATTTTGCGAATTTTAGTATAAACCAAGCGCCATTTTATTCAGAAAAGATAGTACTTTCGGAAAATGCAATAAAATAAATCGATTTTTCGATTGCCTAGTCCCCTTAAGGGGGGATTATCGTGTAACAGCCCCACAAGTAACTGATATTTGCGATTTTTTAAAAAAAATACTATTGCTAATTTTGGATTAAACTCTTTTGGGATATAAGGAGGCATCTTTTAACTTGCAGAAAATATTTTTTTTTATGTCGATGCCTCTATCATTTATTAATTATTGTGGAATCTTGTCAACATCTTCGGGGTCTCCCTAGTGTGATGGCCTGAAAAGAAGGCGATATTGGGATTTTTTTTTAAAAGAAAGCATTAAATTATATTAATTAAAAACTTATGTGTATATTTGTACATATTTAGACAACATTTTAAAAAAAATCAATTCGCTTAAGAAAAAAAGTCTGTCCTCGGGGAACACGATTGCAGCTGTTGCTGCTGGTGGATAAACAAAAATCAAGAATATTTTTAATCTCTATTTGTGTATTTATCGTTCAGCCTACGGCACCGAAACATAATGATAAATAATAAAATGGCGACATTTTAAAGAAAAGTTTATTGTAGCAAATACTGACTTGGTTAGAGGCCGAACGAAAATAATGTATCCCACAAACATATCCTACCAATCTCAAGTGGATTAGTCCATGTGTTTATAAGAAATCGTGTGCGCAAGCTTTCAAACTGCACTTTTCAGAAAAACGCGTTTAAAGTTTCACCTACTGTTATTTTTGTATTAAATATTTTTTTAACTGTTGTCCAAATACGTGCAAATGTAGGTATAAAATTTTGAATTAATATAATTAATGGTTTTCTCTTTTCAAAAACCTCAAATATCGCCTTTTTTCAGGCTGTCACACTAAGGAGATCCTTTATTAGCGAGAGAGTTAATGGTGCAGTTGACTTCGTGCCTTTACACTGGCCATTGGATTGTATCAATTCGCACCATTTATTACGACGAAAACCAAGCAATTCCTCATCTTCCCTGATTCCTGGCGGAAATCATTTCACCTCGGCCAACGCGACCACCATTTCGCACCAACACTTTTTATCGCCCGTGATCCGAAACGAAATTATTTGTCGGCACGACGACCGCGGGCCGTTTGATCTCCGACTCGCTCCACGACGCCTGGTTTGATTGATGAACGTCAACCTCTCGTCTTCGAGAGGCCGAGATAATGAAGAGAGAGGAGCGAACGAATCGATCGGACTGGCCGACCGGGGAAGGTGAACTCTTCGTGAGAAAGCCGCGATCAACGGTTGCTCGTACCCTTATGGCGAAGTGTGCACGTGAACACGTGTAACGTATAATGGAGCATATAATTAGACAGATCGATGCAAGTGATGCTAATTGTAAGACGTTCGAGTGTGCACACACCCACGCTCGAAACACTTAGAGCAACTACTGTTTTTAACCCCACGAAGTACACCGGGCCATTTTCACCCAATCGTGTTCCCATTTATTTTACTCTACTGCGTTAGTCGAGTCCTTTCTCAACTCACTGGCGTTTTCATTTTTTTTGGGAATTCCTCAGATTTTTCTTCTGGATTACTTCGCACAGTGGCGCACCCAGAGAGGGGGGGCGGGGCAAGGGGTCCTGGCACCCCTCAAAGAAAACGGAAATAGGAGATTAATGTATCCACGACTGAAGTAATTCGAGAATTTTGTAAAACGAAAAAAGAAATGGATTTTATTTTTTAAATAAATTTTTGTAATCACCTAATGAATTTTATTGTATTTCAATTAAAAATATTTTTTGCTACTCAACCTGCCCCCCCCTTCCCCGAAGATTACTTCGCATGTTACTGCTTGCTACGTAAAAAAATAAATATTGAACGACAAACGTATAGAAATGAAGTTTATTTATTGGGCAAACTGTAAAATGCTATTCACGTGCTACGAGTCGATGATGCTAAAGGAAAACCGGAGCTAAAAATTATTGTGATTGGATGATAATATAGATTTGGATTATATGTAAGTGCTAAAGATACATGTAGGGGAGAGGCTTGCAGGTTGCCACTGCTTGCAGGTTGCCACCCCTGCTGTATTTCGACTTTCTAGCAGTGTCATAACCTGAACTCTGACTCAAATCGACGTTAAAAGAGTAGATGTCACTATTTATTAACCTCTGGAGCGGACAGACGCAATAACGCTGTGTTTTCTGAGCGAAGGGTAATATAGTTTTTGTCAAGTAATTGAACTATTGAAATTGTGTGTTTTCCCTGTGCTCGTAAATTGAACATTTTCATCAACAATTCAAGATAACTATTCGTACTGTGTTGTTTTTTTTCATCTAATTTACATATGCCAAACAGATTTCCAAACATATCATGAATTGACAATTTTTTTCTCATACTTTCCAAAAATGCGTCGGAATGCAAGTTGCCACCTTTTTTGGCTTGCAGGTTGCCACCTTTCTCTTTCCCGCTTGTTTACACTCAAATGTCATTTTTCGTGATTATGTGATGTTTAATATCGTCATTGAGTTTGAAAGAAAAGAAAAAAAAGAAAGAGAAGAAGGAAGCCATCGCTGAAAACAAGAAGCGCAAAGTTTCACCGAAGAAAGCACCGAAACGAACCCCTGCAAATAACAAAAAAAAGGCCACTGTATAATATAATTTATTAATAAAATTTAATAAATTTTGAAAAGTTTTCTGAATCAGGTTTTTACTTGAGTTTTTTTTCATTTTCAGCAATTTTTCTAGGGGGTGGCAACCTGCAAGCCAAAATTTCAAGGAGTCAATTTTAGATACTTTCGATAATTTGCAGTATAATTTTTCTTTTTCGAGAGTTCACATGATTTGTAGCTCAGGATTGTAGCTTTACCCTTCCTCTTTCCAACTTATACCATAAATCATCGATACGTTAATTTTATGACGAGTTATGATAAAAAAAGCTAAGGGGTGGCAACCTACAAGCCTCTCCCCTATGATTATCAGTTATTTACAATCTACATAATCATTGGATGCAAGAAATTCCGATTATTGATACCGATTTTGCATAAATCTATTTATATACTGTCTTGTTAATTGTTCCTTACATTCGTATACTTGTATTTTGCTAAAGGATTTTTTACCCCTGTATAATTGATAATAATAAAAAACCTCAAAATTCGTAATAGTGCCGTTTATAAGTATTAGGACACTAGTACTCGGTGTGGAATAATTATGAAAAACGTTGCAAATTTATTGAAAAACTCTAACAAATTTCACTTTAGCTATTTGACATTTTAAATGCGGCATTGGGAGAAAAGACGAACTAATCCACATTAAAAAAAAATCATTTTTCCTATTTCCAATTTTTCCAATTTCGAAATAAATATGGGTTAGTCCGTTTATGCTCTTAATGCCGCAAATTAAAAGCAGAGAATGAAAGCAGTGAAAAGTATTGAATATGTACCAAACATCACATTTTCTGCAAATACAGCAGCTGCCCTAATACTTATGAACGGGAGTGTATATGGAAATTTCGACTATAATCATTAAATAATGGAAATATATTCATAAGCATACAGGCTTGTTCCTGGTTAAAAACTGACCCAGTTATTAGGTCCAGTCACGCGTCAAGTTTTTCATAAATCTGCACTTTCTCGCCCAGCAGAGCAACAGCCGACCTGATAAATCATCTTCAAGTAGTATGACACTGCAGTGAAACTGCCTTGGCTAACGCGCCTCTACTTTGTACGCGTAATGTTTAGCGCGTCATTATAATTTTATAGACGTCATGCAGGCGGCCGCAAGCAGTGCAACCCTTCCAGACACCTCTGCGATACGCCATAAAATATAATCTCAGCGAAGTGACTTTATCTTGCACGCGGGGCATAAATCTTCCCTCGCTGAATTAATTTTCCTTTCGTTCTTCGCGTAGTGAGCCGAGGAGTTGAGTAATTCAGCGATTAAACGCGAACGCCGGTGTTAATGTATCGCGTTTAGAGGATCGGAATCGCGAGCGCGGCTGATAAATTGCTAATAAGTTAATCGAATTCTGTGTTATGTATTTAGACCTTTCCAGTGCGAGGTAGCGAGTCGGTGGTTGAGAAAATCTATGTATTTGGTGGTGTTAACCTGTATCGATTACCATGTACAGGTTGTTTCAGGACTGTAGGTACGAGTTTACTTACAAGGGAACGTTCGCAACCCGAAAATTCTGAGTTTAATGAAAGTTCGTAGGAATGTAAAGCACATTGGAGTATGCAGGATGCATTTTTTCTACGGAAATTCACTCTGAAGTGGTGAAATTAGTCATTAAAGTTATCGCTTTTTTGACCATTTTTTAAATTTAATTTTATTTTTCTTTAGGTAATCTGATAGAGGATAAAAAACTGAATAATGTTTATATTTAAAGGTCTGTTCAATCTCGCACCATTAGAAAGGTATATTGAAAGAACGAAAAAATTTGACAACTTTAAAAGCTGATTTCACTCTTTCAGAGTGTATTTCCGCAAAAAAGAGCAAATTGCTCTTTGGACACTCTAAGAGTGGTATTCGCAGTCGCTACTTATTCTTAAGATGATCTTAAGAATAAGTAGCGACTGTTCATACCGCCCTAATATATTCAATCTTCACACCAAGTTTCATTAAAATCAGAATTTTCGGGTTGTGAACGTTTCCTGGTTAGTTAATTGAACTTGTAAACAGTAACAACGGTGCTTAACGGTGATTTTGTATGATAATACTTTCCACGAGTCTAAGAATTCAATATCAAATTAAATTTATCGTCGATAAAGTTATATCATTTTGAGATTTCTATTCTATTTATAATATTCTGTTTTGATAGTATTCAACGTTACGTCACTGATTATCTTTACTTTCCCATTTCGAGATAACAGCTTGTAACGAGTTATATAATCCATGTGTACTTTAATTCAAATAAATAATCTATTATACTAAAGAGGCATAAAGAAATGGAAGGTTCTCGGTTATTAATCCTAGAAAGCGGTGGTTATAAAGTTACAACCCAACATCGCGAAAAGACGCATGCAGAAATTTGTAAGTAATGGATAAAAAGTGCTTGAATAAGATTAGGAAAGTGGCGTGAAAATAATGATACGAATGGATAAGAAAAGAGTGAATGTATCATAGCAGGGTTAAGCGAGGCGCAGCGAGAAATGGACGGACGCCTTCATTTGGGTCGAGAGATATACTTGTCCCGAGTATCACGAGTAATGACGGGCTGGACGACGATTGACCGCAGAATGATCGTGATCGAAACCGCGAATATCTTCAGCGACCCTTAATTTTCGAGAAAGCGAACACGGGCCTTGTCCGAGAACGAAGGATGCCTGCACGCAAGCCCTGCGTTCCTGATTCGCGGAACATCTTTCTTTATCTCTCGGCCCCTTACGAAACCCCCGCACGAATGCAAATAATCATCGTGCATTTTTCTTCGAACGAATTTCAAAGACGAAAGAACACTTCGTCCCAATAATTGTACCCCTTTCGCCCATAATTTGTACATACGCTTTCGTAACACGATGTCCAAGGGATACGTGATGTCGCGGCTGTACATTATACGCTAGGTGATTGCAGAACTCACTTCACGCGACTTCCATGGAACTTCCATTACGGTAGAACTTCGATTATCCGAATCACTTGTGCCACGTGATGGGACAGTCGATTTCTTTGATAATCGAAGGATGGTACATTTACCTGAAGCAAGATCACTTATCCCAGAATCCTGTTCCACGAGACCATAGCAAAGAAACGTTTTGCAACAGGAAAAGGTTTGAACAGGCTCTGTAGGCGTGATAAAACAGACTTCTGACCTCGTGAACACCCTGTTAGGATAGTAACCGTATCGAAACGAGGACGGGATCTGTTTAATCGCGAAATCAGTGCTTCCTGGTTTCTAATTCACAGCGGGGCGATATTAATGTAACAAAATTTAAGCGGCAGGTACAATCAATCATCGAGATAGCCTGAAACCAGTTCGAACGAGATCGATCGTCATCGGGGACAATCTCGTGCCCTGTATCGTTATCGTCTCCCTTGTTTCTTCCTGGTTCGGCCCTCTCCGTCCCTCCGAGAACCTTTCGAAGAGGGGCAGGATCGATTAACGGCTCGCCCAGAGGCAGGATCGGCTTTTTAGCAGGGGGGTCGGGTGTAGGTACGCGAGGAGGTCGCAGCCCTCGAGGACGAAGGTAAGAAAAACCTTATTCGACGGTGTCGTTCACCTTCTGGGTGAGCGTACACGAAGACCGGTCCAAAAGCAACGTGCTGGGACACCTGGTATATACGAAACAAGATTTTCGCGTCGATCTAATCGAAGGAAAAGGGTAGAATATGGGGCATTTTTTAAGTTACTGGAAAAATTCTTTTTTACTGTATACGTTATGATTCTGTTGGTTCTGAGGAATCAATGATCAGAAGCATAGGTAAAGCTTACAAGGGTAGTTAGGCAATCCGGAAATTCAGAAAATTATGCAACTTTGTGTGCAAACAGAGTAGTTCATTCGTGACACAGAACTATTTTTTATGGACGCCATAGTGTGGTTTTAGGGGGTGAAATCATCCTTTGAAAAAAATATAGAGTTTTCTTTATTGTGGAATATCTCGAGAGAGGTGAGAGATATCGAAAAGAAATTTAAACAAAAGTTGCATCTTTTTTATATCTACAAAATTGCGTAAAAATAATTGTCGAAAAATCCATACTTTTCATGTTACCCCCACCTTCAATCCTTGATTCGATAATTATTTTTACCCAGTTTTGTGGATATAAAAAAAGATGCAACTTTTTTTAAAATTAAATTAGTTCTCCAGATATTCCACGATAAAGAGAGCTATGCATTTTTTTCAAGGAGTGATTTTATCCCCTAAAACAGTACTATGACACCAACAAAAAATAGTTCTGTGTTACGGATGAACTACTCTACTTGTACACAAAGTTGCATAATTTTCTAAATTTTTGGGTTGCCTAAGTTCCCTTGACGAATTATTAGAATATTAAGGTGTCGAATAAAAATGGTACTAAATGCTACTAAAATATTCAAAATTCCAGTGTGGTATTCCAAGCCTACCCAGACCACTTTTAATTTCTATAAGCCTTATTCATCTCATTGTCAGTGTACATTTTTAATTAAATACACAAAGATCCATCGATCTCCAAGATCTGACTGTTTAAACAAACTATCCTTGTTTTATCGATGTAAAATACAAAATTGTCGGTTCACGTACGTGTGACGTTGGTCCGTCATGAGAAATAATTTGTGGTAGCGAATTAATAAATCTCTAATCTTGTATAATAATATATTACACGCAAATAATGCTCTGGTAGCTTTATCTTCTATCGAACTACAAATAAAAACGTGAACGTCACAAGATACGATGTTAAACTAGTCATTACACGAAGTCACCAAGGGTTAATCGCCGTTTATTGCAGCGATTATTAGATGCAGGATTACCTACTTTAAAGTGGTAAACGATATAAAGTTATCATTGTGGTGTTGCGAAACGAAACACCCATCGATGAGAAAATGATTTCCCATCGTGAGTGGGAGCGTCCCCGTCATGGCAAAGGTCTCCGCGATCCTGTCGAGCAAGGACGATACACTCCATCGATCCCCGCGATCGATGCCCCCCGCTTCGATCGAAAGGTCCTTCCTTTGTATGTACACCGATAAGCTAATCATGCTCTGCGCCTGAGGTGTACACGACAAACCTTTTTAAGGGGAACCGCGCCGCGTTTAAAGCGAACCACCAATTATCATCGATATTACTTATTTATCTGCAAGACACAGCGAATAACATTGTCCAGGCTGAAAAGAAGACTTGTTTCAATACACAGGCGTGTACAATTCGTTACTTCGTTTGGTTCCAATCGGTGTGTAGAAATGAAAGAAAGTTAGATCAATTCTTCTGTCGTCTATTAACACTTTGAGTGGCGCAAGGATTTGAGAAATAGTCCCTTTGTAACGAATAAAAAGCAAACTTCTTAGTTTGTTTTCAAAATAAAGATTTGGAGACCCTCGGGCAGTATCTACGGTGCTCTTAAGAAAATAACGACGCGAGAACCGTGCAACTAGGAACGGGCGATTCTACTCGATTCTTCCAGAATCGGTCGATTATTTTTCTGAAAAATCGATTATTTTATCGAATATTTTCTACCCAAGAATCGAGAAAAAATCGATGATTTGAATTTTTAAGAATCTTCTATTTAAAATCTTATATTTTTCAGTCTCTAAAAATGAAAATGAAATTCAGATGTCCTAAATTAAATAAACTACAACTGTATATAAAAAATGAACTTATGTGTATGAGTATAATATATACTTAGAGTAAAGAATATATATTATATATCATATTTCCCAATATAATGATTCAATAAAAATTATTTTTATCCCACGTTTAATTGAATCTATTTTTTATCATTTTCTCCACCACACTTATCAATTCACCGATTCTTTTTTTAAAATAATCGATTTTTATGTATCGACCCTTTCATTAATCTCGATTCTTAAGTATCCATTTTTCTTTACGGAATCGCCCGTCGCTGGTGCAGGGGGTGCAACTCAATGAAAGTGTTTAGGTAAGCAGAGAGCAAAAGCTTCTCTCGAACAGCGACGCAGCGCGAGAATTCTGTTATCGTGATTGTCATTAGCCTGATTCGAGACCTCCCGCCGCCGAGCGGCTTTCTACGGGCCCGGGTTATTTATTGGCGGATTAATAAGTGGCCGGGTAACCGGTGATTAGAGGTCGACTTGCGTCGCGACTATCATTATCGCAAAACCGTGTCGCCTGTGATATTCTGCCGCGCAGCCGCGGGATAAAAAATCTCTTCCTCGACCGCAATATCGGCCGCGCCATCGGGAGCATCGTTCTTCCTGTAACTGGCCACGACTGCAGCGCACGGATTAAGAATTCCAATCGAAATTCCTCAAACGAAATTTAGGCCACGAAAGTTCGGCGCAGGCATTCTGTCTCTGCCCGTTGCCGGTGAAGCGGTACCGATGGAGTACTCTTCCAGACGTCGAAGTTTTTTCGGCGCAACGACGGAACGGCGTCGGGATCTGCGGCATTGTAAGCGAAACGAGTATGGTTCATTTGCATTCTTGTCATCGTGAATGTGCGGATGTCAGAATTACGAACTTCAGTTCCGGTTTACAAGGTGCCCACGATTCGGTACATGAGAGAAAAGTGATGAAGCTTGGTTTCTCTTTAACGAACGAGATTTTGTTTTATGGTTAGGCTTGTTAAAGGTGCAAATCCACGATGAGAGAAATGTATCGTGTCTCGCATGAGACTTTAATCTCATGAGACAATTATTTCGTTAGTTTATTATTTTCTAATTATTTTGTCATTAGTTTCATGAAATTAGACTTTAGAAATTATTTCCATTATTTACTAGTAGTTGTTGCTGAGATTTTTGTCTCACGATAGAAAGTTCTCATGTAAAAACTCATCGTGGATTCGCACCTTAAAGCGGTTACACTGCTTCCTCGTTATTTAATCTATCAGCTATACCGTAATTATTTGTAGAGTATAACAGATTTATTCCGTGTATTCCCATTGAGTAATACAGACGATTAAGAATAATAATAAAAATTGTAATATTTACCGTAAGCAGGGGTGGGGTCACTTTGTGACTAATGGGGTGGTTTTGTGAAAATCAAAAATTCGTACCGTCAGGTGGCGGGTTAAGTAAAGCGGACTTTGGGACACTTTTTCATATTTTTCAAAGATCACACGAAAACAGTACATTATAATTCTGAATTAAGAAAAATCAATGAGTACCTATTGTTGTAGTTAACTCGCCGTGGGCACACTGGCAAGGGAAGATCTCGAACCCGGAAATTAGAAAAATTCTGAAACTTTGTGAATATGTAGGGAATTTCCTCCTGATTACAACGCAACTTTTGTTTGCTGCCCAAATTCACTCCAAGGGGGTGGAATTGACCATTGAAAATCCGGTTATTTTCCTATTTTGTGTTATAACTCGTGAACTGTAAAATATTTTTTCGCCAAATGATAGATCTAATTAAAAGAAGTAACTTTTGTCTTGAAACTTTTTTTCTATCTCTTATAGTTCTCGAGTTATAACACAAAATCGGAAAATAGCCGAATTTTCAGGGGTTAATTTCACCCTCTTCGAGTGAATTTGGGCAGCAAACAAAAATTGCGTTGTAACCAGGAGGCAATCCCCTACATATTCAAAAAGTTTCAGAATTTTTTGAATTTTCGAGTTCGGAATCTTCCCTCTGGGTCGTTTTATGTATTGAGCAAAACGCTTCCTTTCTTAAATTTCCTTCCGAATTTTTATTTTTCCTAATTAATCCTTTAAACATTTGCCTCAAAGAATTATTATATAAAAAAGCAGAGACTTGAATAAGTATCCTATAATTTGTTCACATTTCTTAAAAGTCAAAAACAGTTAAAAACAGCCATGAACATAAACGACCCAGTGTGTCCACGCACGGTGCGAAAATAAGTGTGCCCACGGCGGCCGGTTAAGTGAGAAGTAGAACTTGGATCTGTTAGTATATTTTACCGTATGAATAACACAGTGAAATAAAGAAATACAAAGTAATCCCATTAGTCACAAAGCCACCCGACACTTACTCTAACTAATAACTTCTACATTTCTCCACTTTCTTCCGTAATAGTACCGATCCATCTTTTCTGATTACACATTTGGAGAACCATCGGTATACAACACAAGCAATGAATCCACTTGTTAAAACAGTTTCCTGTTCATTTTCAAACTAGGCGAAAACATCAGAAAGAATATGTATGTACAATCTTTCGATTGTTAAAAAGCCTGTGGGCTCGGATTATCGGGAAAGACGTACCCACCCCACTATTTTGCTTTCTCGCTGCGAGCGAGGACCTTCGGGCCCCAGTAGACCGCCCGTTGACAGCCGAGAGCAATAAAACCGACGGGCCACATAAAATCTTCCTGTTTTTGATAAGTGTTGATGAAAGTATTACCAATCGATTCCTCATGTCTTCCCAATGAAAATGGCCCCAAAAATGATATAATTCGGACCATAATTAAGGATATTACGTGAGAAATCTTTTTGCAGAATTGAAAGCCCGTTTCGTTAAAAATAGTCCGATTTAAATTATTTTCTGTCCAATTAATCGGGAGAACGCCAGGAATCCATTGGTGTCACTTTCATATTGATACGATGAAAAATAAACAAATTCAGATTCTGTAGAATCTGACCGCTAGGCGACCGCGCGCGGGTCAGGCCGCAAAGGCTCACGCCGGTTATTCGACCTTCTAGGATAAAGATAGGATGAAAGTTGAACCGTTATTCGAAATCCAAGTTGAAGGGCCTTCGAATAAATCAACTTATTCGATCTTCAAATAACGGATAAACGTAAAGAGACCTTTTATCTAGATGTTATCTAGATGTTATCTTTGCCCAACTCTGGTTCCGAGCCACCATTGTCTCTACCCAGTGAACACGTCCTACATACCAGCGGCGAGGCACACGAGTGTCTCGTCAGGAAGGGAGCATTAGATCGTTTTGTATCGGTGCCCGTTTCCCGACAGACCGAGATCGCGGAACGAATTTATACTGTTACGAAAAACGTGATCGCCGGCTGCCTCCAAGGGGAGATCGCGTGGCCCGATATCCCACACGAATGCAATTTCTTAACGGGACACAGTCGGGCGGCCGGCATACCTCCTGAAAATCGCCCGGCCGATCGGGCATTCCTGATTGTGCAAGGTTGAATGTTAACGCGCAAGGATGAATATTAATTGCCGTGAATATGATTAAGCGTTCCTCGGGGCGATCCACTGTCCCGCGCGGCCATTAACATTGTTGCTGTTACGTAAACTGGATCGAGTCGCTCGGTTTCTGTTATGCTACTGCGACGGGGCATGTCCTTTTTTTCCCTCGGGCCTGGGAGAACGAGATGATGGTGCAAGTTGAATTTCAGTCGAATTCTCTGGAGTCCTGACGAATTTAATACCACTGCTCGGCCTTATCAGATCGCTTGTAAAAAGTCGTAGAAGTTACGTTACATATCGATGTTGATGCGGAGCTGTGGATATGCCGCTAAAAATAATTAGGGATCCCTGGATCTAGAAAGTAAATCAAATTGCTCGTTCGAACGGTTGCGAGGGGATTTCGAAATACACACCGGTCGTTTAATTCGTGGATTCTCTGGAAGCTTGGAAATGAAATGTTATTATTTCGAATGTTACCGGGACATAATTGATTAAATTTTCTTAATTGCCATGTCACGTAACAGAAGCATAGACACCGACAGAATGAATGGCATTAAACACCTGACAGTTGTTACAGACTCGACGTAGGTACTTAGGTACGTACTCTTTTATGCTAAGTAACAGATGTGCTTCGTTAAGTGTTTCTTAAGTGTAAAGAGTTTCGGTAAGAGACACAATGTTGTTGTACGGATGCTTAACGAGTAATCACTGGTGGCACTTCAGTCATTCTGAATGACTGCCACGGTGCGCGACAACAGGAGTGTAAGTACACACGGGTAACTCGGAGTTTCCGACTTCCTTCACTTACATCACTACGGCGCCGCTGGAACGCTCGATTCTTCCCTGACACAGACGTTAATCGAAATTATGTTAATTACGTGTCGTGAGCTCTATTAAAATGTCGACTTGCCGCGAACAGGTCGACGGCAGGTTGAGGCGCTTAATTTCGAAAGCGCGAGGCAACGGCCGGTGTATCGCGATATTTAATCTTCAATATGGAAATGGAACAATTATGCATTTCAAATTCGATTTTAGAAAGTAGGCATTTCGCGTTTTACAGGCACGAGCATATCGAAACCGAGTTTCGATTCGTTCTGGGCGCCGGTGCAATAAACTTCTTGCGACAGACCTGTTCCCTCCCCCTTTTTGCTTTTTTGCAAGGTCGAAATGCTACTTCCCCTACCCGGTCTTCTCTCATTCCCAGAGACGCAATGTGGCATGCTGTGCTCCGAAAGTTACTGCATATTTATCTTCGACAAACGAGACAAATTATCGAAATGGAACGAGGGCATATCAATGGCAAAACAAACCTTTCGCAATAAGCAGCGATGACAAATATTCTTCAGGCACCAAATATCAATTACAAGATTTAAAAAATAAATCAATGTGTCAATTTTCTGAAATTTCGGATAGATGTTCCAATTCCTGCCAGTGCCTCTATTACGACCACTGTATTTATTTTAGTTATTGAAAACGTGACGTATAAAGAATAGTGTTGAAAAAAAAGTATTATTAAATTCGAACTGCTCTTATTATTATTACTATTATTATTGTACATTATTCTTTATACGTTACGTTTTTATTAAGTAAAATAAATAAAATGGCAGTAATAGGGACACTGAATTATTATTGAGTAATTATTGAGACATTTGTCCTATTGTGCAAACAAAAGAAGCTGAAAGTTCGCTTTGTACGAAATTTCCACCACTCAGACTGTTAATAACAAGAAAAGATGGATTTAGTAGATTGCAATATTAAGAATTGCAAATATACTTTGAAGAACTACGGTCTCCACAAGTACACAGTGTTGGGATTCTTCCATATTGCTTGATGATTCATGTTTTACTATTTAACAAGCTTTTTATCACAGCTGGTCTTCGGTGACATAGCTAATCGTACGTAGAAGTTATTCAATGAAAAAAATCATAGACACGCATTGTCTTTCAAGCGTGCGTTTACGCTCGCGATTTATTTACGCGGACGCATTCTTCGTATTTCCATGGCACGCGTTCCACGCTTATTATTAACGGTTCTCCACCCTCTATTATTCTCGACGATGTCGATTTATTACCGCCTGTCGTTTTTCCTTTTCTTTCGTTGGAATACGCCAAGGGGACGTGTACAATAACCTTGGATGTCAGCGGAGAATGTGAGAGCAATTCGGTGCGCGGTATCGACTTGACGGATCTGCAGCAACTAATTGAATAATGCTGCACGGTGGTTTTGTTATCGGTCCCGACACGAATTCGCTGCGGCGGTTTCAAAGGAAGCGAGACATCTGCGGACGGTGGTTCGATGTTGCGCAACGAGCCGAAGATCTTCCCTTCGCTTCGCCCTTGTCTCGTCGCGCCGGTGTATTATGTCATTCGCAACGAGGCGTCCGAGATGGCATTATAGCGAGGCACGAGGAAATTTAAAAATACACGGCTATGAAGAAGAGGCGATAGTGTCAGAAGCAGATTCGCATTGTTCATTATACGAAGTGGGCGGAGTACCTGGGGAGTACATATTTAACTTTCAAGTTCCGCGAAGTGTCTTAGACGTAGAAAATATGTCTTCTTGAATCTTTATGGTTATTGGATGACAGCCTAAGCTGCAGAGATTTAAAAGGGAAAGTTATCTATGTGATATAACTATCGTTACCAATTAAACAGTTACTTTGTCTCCCAGCAAATGGTTTGTGCGAAATCTAAAATTCTCCCTGTTCACATCTAGAATCTAAATCATTTAATTTAATGGCAAACTGAGGTGCAGTGTGGCACTTTATTCACATTTAGATCTATTTCTTCATTTGTATATTTTTTCATTTTGCATATCTCTGGCGAATTATCGCGCGAGCCACTGTGTGCTATCTTTCTGTCAAGGACTGTGTAGGTGCTTATTTAGTTTGGGCAATTCCGTGTACCAGTAGCCAGGGCAGAGGAATTTGCAAAACCCTATCAGGCGCGAAGGGTCACGAAGACACGTGAACGTCCTCCAGGATAAGACATCCGGGTCGATGGCCCAGTTAATACACGTGCAAGCGCATGTGCCTTCTTGGCCGCTTTCTTGCCTGAACACCGCTTGAACCGTTTGTCTCCGGCTAATGACGTCAACCACCGATCAATTTACGAGCCGATCTCTTTCTCTTTCGCGTCATTACGCGCGCGCCAAGTCGCTAATTGGCTGCTATTTTTTCAAGGCGCTCTAATCTTTATTCGGAGCTAACGAAAATGGGAAAGCGTCTGCTTTAATTTCTGGCGCGAGGGTAACTTTCGTCGTTCGCCGACGCCATTATTTCACGTTGGCGCAACCTTGCGTTGTTGGCCGCGTGAAAAAAAGACAATGTAAAAATGATGTTTATTGACTGCGCATACTGTGAAATGCAATTTGTACTGTTGGATGCAAGAACGGCCTCAGGACACTCAGGCCTTTTTTGCATAAAACGCATACATAATTAGATTCCTCATTCTTTTCTATATATAGCCTATTTTCATTGCCGTATCTTTAAAATTGACACGATCTATAACTATTTTTATGACTATATTTTTTCAATATTGTATATCTTTTTTAAAATATTATGCAAATATTAAATAAATAATAGACAGTAATCTTATAAAACATTTTCTTCTATATTTCTCCATATTATGTAAGAAGGGTCTGAGAGGGCCATAATTAAAATTAATTTCACTGATTTATTACATAATTCCTATTGTAATAATGCAACTGCAAAGGAGATATTTCCAATTTTTGAAGATTATAGACAGTTTTAATAAAAAATTTCTAACTCTGTAATATTTACAGATACGTTTCCCGAAACTGACTTTTGGCACTGCAGCCCTTCTTGCATCCAATAGTTCAATTTAGATGCCACGAGTCGAAGGTGTTATAAGTTGACTCTACTGTAAAAATTGTTCCTACTAATTCCTTTTCACAGAGCACTCATGATAACAGGAACTGATTTTACAGCAATATTTGTATTTCATATGTGTCTACATCCAATCTTTATACGTGCACCATATTTTTAAGCTTACTATGTCCTTCGGGTCACTTTTCACCTAACCATGTTTTTATTTGTTTGATTCTGTTACATTCCTCGAGTCCTTTCGACCCACTGACAGTTTTCATTCCTTTGAGGGCTTTTGTGATTTTTAAAAAATATCAGGAACTTGTTACTAACACGCGTGTTTGTCATTACTTGACATTATGTTACATTGTGAAGTGGTGTGCAAAGGAAAATGGCCCCCAACCTAGAAAATGAACAGAATAAGTAGGTACACTCTGTGTTCACCCCTAATTTGTATAATCTGAGGACATACAGTAGGCACGCGCGTTAAGCTATTGTGTTACGCTGAGCGGCAGTGGATCGCGCGCCGCCGTTGACTACCACTGTCGGCACCGCACGTTTTGCCAAACTATTTCGCTTCTCTATTGAAAACAAAACGAGACATACCACTTCTGTTGACGCTTTCCGAGGGAAAATTGTCTGCCGCATCGCGTGGAATGATCAGATTTTCTCCCAAACCCTTAGTTTTGGAAATAAATTGAAAGATATCTGGAAAAATGGGCGCATTTCGGGTGACCTTTTCCCTTTGATCGTTGTTTAAACATATTTATATGTTCATAATGCAATAATAAATTATATCGTTGTATTCGGAAGGGTTCATAGAATAATTTGACGCAACGAGCAACCGAGTAACTGTTACCGTTTCGGCATAAAAGTTGTTCAAAGTTGAAAATTTGCAGTTTTTTTTCAAAATCGAATTTCTCAAAAGCGAGGCGACAAACGGTTTGCGGATTCGTTTTCAGCGCACGAAAACCTATAAGAAACGGTTATTGAATGTTACAAGTCCAGATGGCTGTCGAAGTGTGTAATTACTTTCCACATTACACCACTTGAAAAAAATACACCCCATTGCACGATCTTCAAACCGCTTACAAAAACCTGAATCCCAAGCAGGCGAAGCAGGGCCGCCAGAAAATAATTAACATTTACACGCACATCGAACTCCGCGAAGTGGCGCAAGAAAAACTCACGCCGAATTAATGTCCCGAATTGAAATGGCGCTTGCCCCGTTCATTAAATCTCTGCAACGTGACAAGTGATCAGAGAGGGGGGAGGAGGAGAATCGACGGTGACAGCGAGGAGAAAGGGATGGGCGGCCATCGAAGGAATGCAAGGGGCGCACAGAAGCGTTGATTTCTGATCGATTTCACGAACAGTCGATCGGCTTTCACGAGGCCCGCTTGGAAGCGCCCGACCACGGTAGCTGGACCGTGACGAAACGACGAGCATAATTAATTATCCTGGCATGACCGACGCGACAAGAACGGGCCAACCGGGACGCCTCGCGGTCGGCGGACGTGCTTCTGTCCGTCGATCGCAATAAAGTAAATAGGCAGCGGTCCGTCCGCGTCTTTCTGCGAAAGAAATTGAATCTGACGATCAATCGCCGTCCTTCTATGGGCCGTCCAATTACCAACGAAAGCCCGATAATTGAGGCACGATAATAATGATAAATAAGTAAATACCGGTGCACCGGTTGGGCACCGAGGGAAACGCTCGTATTGCGATCACTCGAGTGCTGCTCCAGAACTCGATGGTAGCTGTGAATGTACAGGGTGCCTTTGAAATAACTGGTGGAACTCTGGCAGATTATTTTATCTGTTTTGAAGGTGAGAAAAGGTAATGGATCAAAATCTTTCGACGTTGTGAATAGTTTTCATGCTTTCCAGGGTTTTCAGAGAACATTTAAGACAGTTAATAGAGATTTGATCTAAGCTTTACTGATAGAATTGTTTCTGAATAATAAAATGTCGATTTGAGTATTTCTTGTTTGCTACCAAAGCGAGAAAATGGCAATAATTATTTTATCAATGATCTTACTAAACATTCTTTTCCTTAGGACATTCAAGGTTTTTTTTAATCGTCGAAGCGATTTCTTTCACACCTTGGCTGCACATTGCTGAGACACCGTATGTGTAACACGCGCGTCTCGTATCCGTAATAATTACGATTGATGGTCTTATTAAACGATGGCGCTGTTTGTGCTGACACACGCGTGTTTTCCTCCCTCGTTATTGCATAATTGCCGCCACGTTCCGTGCTGGGCCGTTTTGCATCATTAAGCCGCGTTCCCGCGTGTGAAACGCCTGAGTCTTGTCACCTCGTTAAATGCGTTCGTAGATCCTCGTTACAGGAACATTGAATTTGAACAAGAGCCTGTGCTCCACAGAGTTCGGGGAAAACGCGTATACTTTTTCGCAAAACTCGAAAGTGTTTCAGGCCCCGAGTGCCATGTTTATGGAGGCCAGATGATAATACAGTTCGCACACGATCACAAAGGACGCGAATAATTCGCGTTAGCTGTAGAGCACGTCCGTTCCCTTTCGAATCGTAGACAATATTCGTATGGCAAGGGGGAGAGCGTAGCCGTCATAAAATCTATAATTTGCCAGTTGTGCAATTACGTGGCTGGCGTGCGGAAAAATCTGCCTATCAACAGATCGCTGGGCCGCACGGTATCCCCGTATAAACCCGTTTTACGCTATGTAAAACACAATCTCCTGTTACAAATTACACGTTTCACGCGGACGTCAACGCGATCATTTCGAGCCGTGATAATGTCGCAAGTGGACAGCGCACCGAGATATTTACGCAACTGCGCGGGATGCGCCCCTCTCCCTTATTCCGCGCGGCGCGGCTCCTCTTTCTGGCGTCCGCGGCGTCGGTGACAGTGAAACCCGGGCTTGTCGCGTACGGTTTGGAGCCGGAACACGCACGGCCTTGCCGAGGATAGCTTAACCGTCGGCCTCACCACGCCTTGCTCCGGCATTCCCCACAATTACGCGCCTGCACCCACACGCGCGCGACGTTGCTATCGTCGCGTGGGAGGATCGTTCTCGTCGCGAAAAGCTACAGGCGGAGTAATAGCCACGATTTTTCCAGCCAAGTCGCGGGCTGGGAAGGTTTCACGATGGATCTCATGGGATGAAATCGAAAAGGTGCGATCGCTACGAGTTGCGACACGGTAACACTCGAAAAAGAAGATACCTGGATGTTTACAGATGGCATAGGCAATAAGAGTAAAGGCGAGGCTGCAGTGGTAACAACACTGTTGGGGAGCCTAGCCATGTAGGGGAGACCGGGGCAAGTTGATACGTTTTTCAGTTTTCAATTTTTTTCATTTTTGTTTGAATTAATTACTTAATAACAAACATGCTAAAATATACTTTGGTCCTTCCTCTTTAATATATTGTAAATGAAAAGTTGAAGAAATACATACAAAATGAATGAAAAATGTTATTTGGACGGAGCAAGTTGATACTGCTCTGGGGCATGTTGATACATCTGTAAAATATTTGTTTAATGAGTAAAGGGTGGACGTCTGGAATATCCCACTTTAACATGAGGTGCGTTAATAAAGCTTTTTTATCTATTCCGTATATTCTCGCGCTTTGACTAACGACGTTGACTCCTTTTCTACACCGACACACGCTTTTTGAAAAATATTTTGCAGCATTTTGCCGCGATTTGTATTTCTGGCATAATTTCGTATCATTTTCGTAGAAATAAAAGGAAATATCCAATTTAAAGTAGTCGGGGAAAATTGATAAACTGTATCAATATGCCCCAGAGAAAACGTATCAACTTACCCCGCAGGAAGTCATTATATACAAACATCTGCATAAAAAAATGTAGATCATATAAACAAAATAACAAAACGTAATTACCTTACCTTCAAAGGACTCAATGTGATGCCCAATTAATTGGAGTGATAAAATTCTCTATCCCGTCCCAAGACGGATGGGAAAGTGAATACAACTATTTACTTTTTCTCTATAGAAACGAAAACAGTTAAAAATGGATTGCTAACGTTAAGGTACACAGACGTACGCTAGATCGTAGTAAAGAATTGAACAAGACGCTTCACATATCTCGCACACAAGGAGCTATATATATACAGTGTCGAGATAATTCGTCTGTATCAACCTGCCCCGGTCTCCCCTACTATAAACTAAACTAATTTTCTTGGAGAAAAAAAAATTGGATAAAAAGATACGAAACAGGTGAAGTGGGAAGCGAGTATGAGTGTAAGTGTACCTATGTGAGTCTGAGATTGCAATTGTGGTGAGAAGTAGTTTTTTGGTTAGGAATGTAGTTGGGTAGTGTTTAAGGGGATAGCCTTGATAATACAAGAAGGAATCAGACGGCACGTGAATCGGTGAGCTTGCTCGGCTCGCCCAGGTTCGGCGATTCGGCTTGGCGAACACGACTCGGCGATCCATGACCGATCAGACGGCACGTGGGTTCGGCGATTCCCGCGCAAAAGATTCACCTATACAGGTTATCCTGATTTTACCTATACAGGTTATCGTAGATAAAAAACCTGTGTCCTAAGGGGTAACACCACTATAGCGGCACAAAAACGTAGTGTACCTTTGACAATTGTTTGTGGGTAAGCAAATAAATAAGTGGAAAATCTGTTTAAATGCCTTTATTATACACATCTTCAGTAGGTTGAAGCTATTATTTTTCTTTTCTTTATTTCAAAATGGCACTTTAAACGCATTTTTCTCAGAACCACATTTTTCAAATTGGCCAGCAGCACCATTTGAATGAATTTTATTCGATTCACTTGAATTTTTTACAGTAGCTTCTAAACTACGTTTTCCATCGAAGTACGTACCGATTTTACGATTTGTTGAGAAATTTTAAAGTTATGTACAATTTTTTAGCTAAAAATGGTGCTGGACGTGGATGAATGGAGCTAGAGAATGAACATTGTGTTCAGATGCTTACTATTGCTAAGAAAAACAATATTTTACAATATCGTACCTCGATGGAGAATGTAGTTTAGAAGCCACTGTAAAAATTTCAAGTGACTCGAATAAAATTTGTTCAAATGGTGCTGCTGGCCAATTTGAAAAACGTGGTTCCGAGAAAAAAGCGCTTAAAGTGCCATTTTGAAGAAAAGTAAAGAATAAAAAATAGCTTGAAACTACTTAAGATGTATATAATAAAGGGGTTTAAACAAATTATCGACTTATTTCGTTGTTTACCCACAAACAATTGTCAAAGGTACGCTACGTTTTTGTGACGTTACAGTGGTGTTACCCCTTAAGGGGAGGAATGCGATTTTTGGACTACAAACATAACTAACTTTGGGATTTTTTTTTAAGAAACTAGCGATTCGATTCATCTGAAATTTGGACCATGTGTTTATGCATCTTTGAAGAAGTTGCTGTTTCCTTTTTAATAATTTTCAATAATACCTATAGGAGTTATACATGATCGACCATCACGTCGCGCAAAAATCGTCGTCCGCTGGTGTGCACGATATTCATCTTCCTGGTAATCGGAAACGGAACAATGAAACGACGTTTTACTTTATACATATGTAGCTTCAGATTGGAGAACCAGAATAAAACATAAAAATGATTGAGGAGAGTGGCGAGTTTTCAACCTGAAAGGTCAGAACCTTTAATTTTTGCTATCCAATTTTGCGCCAATTTTTTTATCTAAAAAAAAGAAGAATATAACTTATCGGTATTCTGGTAACACCCAACTCAAATTCCATTTCCTCGGAAAGGTGTGCTTCATACGAAACCCGTTCATACGTATTGGAACACCTGTTGTATTTGCCGAAAAATGTGATATTTGGTACTGATTGAATACACTTTACTGCTTTTGATTTAAAATGTACCAGATGAAGCAAATAAATTTGCAACGTTTCTAACTATTATTTCACACGGCGTGCCTATGTGTCCTAACACTCACGAACGGTCAGCGAATGTACCTCACTTTCAAACTTATCCCTCACCGAGAAACCATCTCCAATCCCATTCCGCGAGAAATTACGCGTCCCCCGCACGTAACAGCCGATCATCCGCGTAACGCTTTAACAATCATTCCAATGAGCCGTTCGATTCTCCACGGAGTGAGCAGTAATACCCCGAGCCGGTAATAAATAATCCATCGAGACACCGAGAATTGCGTGCGCCGCGCACCGTTTCGCGGCGCTCGGAGGCCGCGTCACGTGTCTGAGATTCAGCACGTGTGGGCAGAGAGGAGCCGAGCGGCGGGACGGCGAGGATTGCAAAGTGAAATCACGGCTGATTGGCCCTGTACCGGGCAGAAGCTGTGTTTAGCTCACTTTTGGCCGTTTAATCCGCGAAGGAGAACTATCCACCCACCCGCGGCGCGGCGTCGCGTGCGCGCTAGCGTGCAGACGCGTGTGGGTGCGTGTGCACGACGGCTGCTCGGGGGAATGCCAGAGTAGGGCGTGGTAGAGCCAGTGGTCAACTTTCCTCGGCAAGGCCGTACGTGTCCTGGCAGCGCGGCCTGTCAGTGACATGTTTGTCCTTTCCGCTGGTTCGTGCCGCGCCGCGGCGCGATCGCCCGATCGAGAGAAAGTGGCAAAAGGTCGGCCGAGTTACGAAAATTGTAACACTATTACCGCAATAACCAGGAACGCGGGGCTGGCTCCGCGAGCCACGACCGCGGCTCGATCGCCGCGGCCAATTTAATACTCAAATCGGAACATTTAGAGAACGTTGCCCAACTGTCGATCGGCCCATCGATTATACCCCCCTCGCTTCCTCCATACGCCTGGAATGCGCGGCCTGGCGACGCGTAATTAAGAAATTCCTGCCGTTTCCGCGAGCATGGTGATGCTCGGTGGAGCGTTGGAGGTGTGAACGCTAATGAACACAGAATTTGGGGAAATGGATGGTAGGAGTTTCTTGAATAGAACAGTAACATTAATAACATTTAAAATTTAAAATGATCATGTACCTAATAGTTAATTTGACGGGTAAGGGGAAAAACAGGGAATGTCCATTTTTCGTTATTTTGCGATTTATGGCATATTTTGTTGTTGGCAACTGGGACTAGGGTAAACCAACCAGTGAATGACCGAATTGTTGAATTTATGGACCTTTAAGATTAATATTTGAATATATTTATGTATAACAACAAAACAACTGTTGAAATTGCATTTAAATATATTTTTCTTGAAATTTCTATAAAAATAATTACTTATTCTTATCGTAATTTAAAAAAAAAAAGATTTTAAAATGCAAAACATGTAGAAGCCCAGTAAATGACCTCATACTTTTAATAAGAATTGTACTTAATACGCGTAACTAAAAATATGGGATATTAAAAGTGCAACTACACTCCATTTATAAACATATAATATTTTTAAATTTATAATTGACATTTCTTTGCCTAATGGTCATTCACTGGTATGCGGTCAATTACTGGTTGGTTTACCTTACCGAAGTGTCAAATCACAAAGGGTTATAAAGTTCAAATAACCTCGCAAGATAACGTTAAAGATTTAGTATACAAACTAAAACAGAAAATGTCCACTCTGCACTGGAATAAAATCTTCTGTCGTCAAGCTAAAACAAGAAATTTTTTAAGAAGAAAATTATATAAGAAAATTAAATTCGCTGAAGCTTGTTTCTTTACTGATGGACTAAAGTATTAAAACTTCAATTTCTCGATAAAGCTGTGTTGTGACATTCCCTGATTTTCCCCTTACCGTTCATTTATAAATTTCTAATCCTGCCGATACCTAATTAAAGTGTTCCCAGAGATCTACAGCGTATTTAATTAATTCTGTCTTGAAGAAAAGTAAGCTCTGCTTACAGTTCCGTGGAACTCGACGATGAATAGAAACACGGGGGACGTTGGAACACGTTGTCTTACGTGTGTACGACTAATTCGATTCCAACGACAGCACGATTTAACGTCCTTCTAATGGTGCCTCGTGAATCTTACGATTCGAACGGTCCTGGACGGAAAACTCGGGTAAGAAGGGAGTACCTACGTGTGCGCGAGCACGGGGGCCCGACCTCGTGCAACTGTGAAATTACCGCGTTCGGGATTAAATGGCAAAGGTATACGTACCAGCTCGAAGAGCGGGCTGATTGTGAGTCAGCATCGAGCGGGCACGGTGATTACACCGGCATGTAATTGCACCGCGGGTCGTTTAACATCGCCCGCCGTCGAGCGGTGTCAACTCTTGGTGTTCAATAAGCGCCTACAAACCTACATTAAGCATGCAGAGGACGCGTCGCGAATCGTTGCGTCGATATCATCGGAATTCGGACAGCTGAAACTCCGAATACCTCGAATCTCTGCTAGGATCTGCCCGGGACACTCAATTTTCATTATAATTTATAAAAACTATTTAAATGTTAGTCGAACCCCCTCGAGCTATGAAACATTCAAATACTCAACTCGATTCGGATATTTGCTAATTGAAGAGTTGAAATGGTAAGCGATGTAAGTGTCAGAGAAGTAAAAAATCATTTCTTGAGTGGAAAAGGATGTAAATTCCATGGTGCATGCGGTGGTAAACGCTGTAAGTGATAGAATAATTTATTTTAGTTTCTAGCAGACATCGTAACTGTTAAGACAAATTTTAAAAGTTATGGTATAAGAGTTAATATCGTTAATTGAATGATTTCGGTTACGAATAACCATTATAGTAAATGATTAAAATTCTTTTGATTGGCGGTAATCATTATCGATGACGGAAATTTAATTTTGTTTCCCAGTAACCAATATAAATGGTATAAATGGTAACTGATAACTAAAATTAAATTTTCGTCTTTGAGAATGGTTACTAGTGGCTAAAAAAAAAGTTTAATCATTCAAAATGGTTAATTTAAAAAAATGAATATCTTTTATTCATTTCATTTTTTGAGAAATTTCTTTGAGATTTAACGATAACTGGCTTCCATTTAAATAAAAATCAATTTATACTCAATGGTTTGTTTCCAATTTTGTTTAAAATTAGCTTTTATTTTGAACCTCTGGTTTCTAGGACTGTCGCAACTTAGAGACCAGGCCGTAAGTGCCAACTTCGCGACGCTGTGACTAAAATGAAAATACTGAAAATTTTCCCCTTTGGTGCTTATATCGTTTACCATTTCACCTACTCAATTGCATGCTATCCATTTGAGAAGAGTGCAACTGCCTCTGCCATCCATCCGCAAATACCAAATCCATCGTTCATTCTTCTGTAGGGAATACCACCGATCCAGCCGATACGAAACAATTCCCTCCCCACAGAAATTCTACTCACATTCCTTCATATTACCTGTACAGAATTGATCACGATCGTGGCCGAGCCGGCGATCACGAAATCGGCGTGCAAGTCTTGTGGCACGGCTGGTTTCGGTGAACGAGAATGCACGACGGAGAAATGAAAATCGCTTTGCCGGGCCGCGTGCGCGCGCGGCGAACAGTCGACACGCGCGAAATTCGTTCCGAACGCGCGGCAGGAATTATCGACGATTGAAACTTCGCCAGATATTGGCTAGCGTGACATCTAACCGCGGTATGTACTACGTGCGCCTGCCGACGCGGCCTCGGGGCAAAAAGAGGAAAGAGGAATGTCCCTACTCGGGATGTTTCGCGAGAGGAGCACTCAAGCATCTGTTGCGCCCGTAATCGCTCCTACTAACAGAGCCTTACGTAATTCCGTGTACGCCATCGGTTGTTTCAGCTGGCAAGCTCGGCGCAGGTATGTGTATGTTCGCTGTTTCATTACACTCGGGATCATTTTCTGCTTCTACACGCTTTTCCAGGCGCTACTGTGATTTATTAACCCTGTCACACTGGCTCAAAATGACCCGCAATTTGACTTTGAGGTAAAATATCTTTGAGGCGTCATTTGAAAATGACACTACTGTTTAAACATGATGATACTTTAAATGTTGATTTTCAAGCATAAACATGTATAAAGGTTAAGGGGGAAAAATAGGGAATGTCACAAAACAGGGTTATCGAGAAAATTAAGTTAATACTTTAGTCCATCAGTAAAGAAACAAGGATCAATGAATTTAATTTGCTTATATAATTTTTTTCTTCAATAATTTTTTGTTTTATGTTAATGACAAAAGCTTATGCTTAGGCAAAGAGTGGGGATATTCCGTATTTTGTTCCAGGGCAGAGTAGACATTTCCCGTTTTCAACCAGTATACCAAATCTTACGGGGTATTTAAACTTTATAACCCTTTGGATTCGAGAGTTCTGTAGTCCCAGTTGGCACAAACACAAAAAAGACCATCAAAATCCGTCCATATGCTGAGGAGTTATGCGGGGACAAATATATAAATAATTATTATTAACCAGAACTGGCAAAATATTGGGCCAATATTGATTCAGTGTAGGATGGGACTACCGGGGCATCGCCCTGTTTCGAATAAAAAAAAGATCATCAAAATCGGTCCATATGCTGAGGAGTTATGCTCCTCCTTTTTGAAGTCGGTTAAAAATATGTTATGAATTGTAAAAATCACGAAAAATGGACATCCCCGTTTTCCCTTTACCCTTCATATATTCCACTATGTTCAAATTTTATCTCAGAATTCTCGCGACTTAATTTAATAGATAGTTTTTAAATAGCAGTTTTTTTTTTATTTGAGCTCAAAGAAACTTTCAATAGAAGGCTATAAAGTTTTACATGGATTTTACATTTTTTTTTAATAAACAATTGTTTACCTTAGCTTTGTTCGGTAATGCAAGGTACATACTGTTTTCAGCAACGTTGGTTACGAGCGCTTATATTTTTAGATTGCATTTTTTTAGGAAGTGGTGTTCAATATACATGTGTACAAGCTTCGATGTTCGGTTCTAGTGGAAGACGGAGTGTAATTCTATTCATTGATTATCGAGTAGGGGCATTGCCAAACTATGTGATGTAAATCCTGTGTTTCATCATTACAATTGCATTTCGCTTCGTTTATAATATGTAGTACGCGTTGTAGCGACGAGGCGAAATTATAGTGATCTGATCTACAACGATTGATAGTAACAATAATCTTTTGAGGCCTTCATTTATAAAGCAAGGTGTACTGCTTAAATAGTACCTAGTTGATTGAATATCGGCTTGAGTCGAATCGACCGAGTGTGACAACTACGTTCGAAAAAAATAGGTGTGACAACCGAGGGTTAACTGAATTTCCCTTTCTGCATCGCTAAAAGTCGTGGTTTTTTATTTCACCCTGATGAGGACGGATACCTTACACTTTGTATTTAGTGTCAAATTTACTCTATCGTTTCATTCAGAATTCGTTTCGTTTAGAATATGATTTTATATCGCTCTATTAGGTATGCCAAACCATGAAGTGCGATTTTTACTTTTTGAAGTGGTCCGAATGCCATTTTTTATTCCCAACTTTATGCCAATACGACGAACGTGTACGTAGTATAGCAACGGTAACTATACTCTAATTTCAAAATTTTATATCTCCAGAATTATCTAATTACATTTTCCATTCAATTATGAATTTCCATAATTTATCGAATCACACATTCATGGTGTTAGCATAAGGGGAGTTGGTGGTATTAAAATATGATCCAAAATAATACTTATACATATTCACAATGGGTCCACATTGACCCCACATCCGCCAAGCGAGGGTCACCACATATATACATAATTTTTGAATGAGGCTTTCAATTTGAATTCTACTTCTATCGGTGTAATTAATATTGAGTGGCTACAAACCTATCCTTATTTAATTCCTCTTTGTATTCCTTTCTTCCAGTCGAAGCAGTATAATCTCTTTCCCTCTACCGTCACCTAAACCTACACATTTCCCAACCAAATGCACCTCAAATAAATACCTACGGAATCACACAAATTACGAGGAACTTTGACGCACTTTCAGTCTCGCCTTAAATTCCCAGTTTCTCGGGGACGCATCGCAAGCCGCCGCTCGTTCCCGTTTCGACCCCGCTAGGTGTTAGTTTTATACGTTATCAATCACCTGTTTCGTATCTCATTATCGTACAACGCAATCTATAATTTCCGCCTCGATCCGCCGACGCGTAATTCCTGATATTAGCGCATGCGCGCGGTACTCCTGACATTTTCCGACGGACATTTCAAGCGCGTCGAATTAACCAGGTTTTGTGTTACTTTCCGGAGGATTTATGGCCATCCCCAGGCACATTACGTTCTTCTTTTACGCGGATAACGCTGGATCTATCCGTTTACGCGGCCAATAATTTACGCTCGCCGCGGCGGGTTGCGGCTCTAGGCGCGGTTGGACGCTGCTCGTTCAACAAATTTCACTATCGCGTAAGGGAACTATCAGCTGAAAGCAAATGTTACAAGCGTTATGCTCACCATTCGACCCACTCCCTCTCCCTTTCAATATTTCACTTAACGCCGACAGTCGGGTTAATTGGATCATTTATTCCGCACCGTGGGCATTCCTCTTTTTTTTTTTCACTTTCCTACTTCTTGGCTGGTACACACAGTTTGTTCATGCCGCGAAAGGTCACGCGAATCCGGATGCAAAAACTGGCGCAGGCGAACGAAAATACGTCAGAGAACTGGGAACGGTGCACGCGTGCCGCGATACGTTTCTCTTCTTTTCTCGCTCGCCGGCCGTCGATCGGGAAAATCAATTATGGGGCGGCTTGCAATTTGTCATTCGGCGAGCATGAGCGTTTAATTGCGCGCTCCGCGTGTGACGTGATCTCGCGCGTTCTCCTGTATCGAATGCAATGTCTTTGTGCTTTATTTAACTGTTGAATGGTGGGTAGATTGACCGTACGTCGAACGCAGCTAGGCTTGCTAACTTTTTTTCGGAAAAATATAGTACTTCACGGCCTAATGTGATAAAAAATATAGTACTCTGTGAAAAAATGTAGTACTTCTCAGAGGAAAGTGGTACAAAATAAAACTACATTATTAATTAATTTATTCCCTTTAACAAATATGTGAAAGGTTTGATTACACTGAAACTCCAAATTAACACATATGAGGAGCTCATTTTTTATAAGATATAGACTGCATCTATTTCTCTCTTCCCGCCACTTCATATTCATTATATGTAGAAAAAGCCTCTCCCTAAAAGCTGAAGTGGTGGGAGAAAGTATGAAATTATTTTATATAAATTTTGTTAAGTTTTTAAGTCGCGTTCAGAAGTTTAAAGTTTAAATTAGCAAATTAAAGTTTTGATGTTGCGATAGAATAAAAAAATAAGTAAAAATTGTAGAACTTTTTCGATGTATCGGAAATGTAGTATTTTTACGACTAAGTATATTCTTTTCTAACAGTATATAGTACACTACTTAGACAAAAATATAGTACAGTACTATATGTATATTATAGTACGTTTGGCAATCCTAGACGCAACGCCCATTTTGTCCCATAATTTAATTTCTGCGCACAGCTCAGAATGAGCCTGTAGATTATTATAACGCGGCCATTCTGTTATAATGCGAAATCTTCTTCCAAAAGTAATGGTCAGACGCAGGTTATTGCAGAGAAGTTCTCTGAGAGAACAATCTAGCGTGACGATGATCAAGCTTGATCGATTGCAATATCCGCTGTTTTCGTGTGTTGCATCCTACGATGAATATTACCGAGGTGAACGGTGCCCGATGCAAGGAACCGGATGCCGATCGCTGAGCAACCTGCGAAACTTTTTGTTTAATTGGCCTGTGGGAACGCACGGTTTGCCATCGCCTTCAGTGTTCACACGCGGAGAAGTGCCCGATCACTGGTACGGATGAAGGGAAAAAAGAGAGGGGGCAGCGGGGCTGGGCTGGTAATAATAATGACCAACGATAACGATAACAAGTTTCTTGTAAGCACTTGATTAACGGTGATTTTTCTGACGGCCGAGTTATAAACTGGAATAAACCGACGCGGACCTGGTCAGTGCTCGCCGGTGAAATAATTATTTTAAATTGCTTTTCTTCCTCCGTGCTGCGCCGTATAATAAATTGATCCCTCGGTCTTAACGAAATAACAGCGTTACTTTAAAAGTACCGAGAGTGGCATATTTCGGGAACTCGTGCCTCTGTTTCAGCTAACCTAGTGTAATTTCATTTGGCATCGCACCTTTATTACCACCGACGTGTTTCTTGATATTGAGTCATTTGGATCAGGTGGACAGTCTATTGATTCAGGCTTAACAAAAGGCTGGTCATCCAACAACTTACAGGAAATACCTAAGGTCGGTGTCAGATATATCGACCGGTGACTTTGTTTTCGCGAACAACGATCGAGGAGAAATCAACCACCACCATATGACGATCGTGGATTTGTCAATTGGAGTTGCGTGGCCCTCGCAGGGTATGGTGGGGTAACGGGAACGCTGCTCGGCTCCGCCTGAACCTAGCCGTTTGGCTGTTATTGATTCTTAGCGTAATAGTTGTGTGTGTTACGAAGCTATGCGTAGACCAATACGAGATAAAGCTATCGAGAAAGAATCAATGTTCTGACTAATAGAGCTCCAGAATTTTTTCGGAACTAACGCACACCTATTCTGATGTGTGTATTTCTACGCTGACAGCTCGGTTTGTCCTACACGCCAGAAGCTCGGCACCATCCCCACCACTTCTGGCTCGCTCTTGTTCTGTGAAAGCGAGAGCGAGATGGAACGAGAGCGCGTCAGAAAACGTTGAGAAAAGGAGCACCGAGGCAGGCAAACTGTCTGGTGGAAGAATACCCCTCATGAAACTCACCGGCCAATGTATCTGATACCGACTTTAGATAGTGTTTTATAATATCTTAATTGGCCCACCTTTGGCTTCAGGAACCCCTTTTTCTTTCCTGACTCCAGAGTTGGGCATTAAGTAAATAAAGAATTATTTAAATAACGGCTCGAATAAAGGTTATTTTAACTTTAGATTATTCGACGAAGAAACCTAATTTTTTATTCGACACATGAGCCGTTGTTTTTGAAAGTGGTATAGGTAAGTCCATTTATTCATACATTGAGATATTTAAGGTTTTGCGTTTGAATTAATTTAAAAGTGTTCGCATACGTTAATCATTTCGGGTAACGTTTTTAAAATTATAAACTTGTTAAATTTTATTATGCAATAATAATCAATAAAAATTTTAAAGAAAATAAACGATTTTTTAGCTACGAATGGACTTCCAATAATAACATATTATGAAAAATATAACCAATAGCAGTTTGAAATTTATATTTTAATTGAAGTTGGCTTTTGTGAAACGTATTGTTTAATGTAAAAATTAATTATTAAAATATAAGACATGTATGTCGTCATTATTTACTTCATTATATTATAATGAATTTATAAATAAACAAGTATGAAAAGTAAATTACTTTGTTAAGATAACTAATAATAACAAACTTATTCATATTTCAATCTTATTTCTCCTTTACACTTAGCATAGCGAATTTTTTTTCCAAAACATGAACTTATACTACTTTAAAAAAAAACATTCCTGCGATAAAATTTTTCAGTACAACGCTTTTTTATTAATTTATGATGATATTGTAAACCTTTGCTTGTGTGATTATACATAAGTATAAAAAGAGGATATCTATATCTGACTAAAACTACCATTAACTCATTTCTCCCAAAAAATGGACTTATACCATTTTCAAAAACAACGGCTCACATGACGAATAATTTTTTAAACTTTTACTTGTTATTCGAAATTGGTATTTAAATAAAAATTTTGCCCATCTGTGCCTGATTCAGAATCATGTTTTTCAGTGCGTAAAGGAGAATAGGTACGCACGATTACAAAGGAAAGCAATTTTTAGTTAGAGCTTAGTATCAATTTTGTATGATCGAAGTTTGTGAACCTCCCGAAGTCCATTTACGTCCCCTTTGGTGGTATCCCAGGTTAAGAGCTCTCGACCTAAATGCACATTTTTACCATCGCTATTTCTAAACCACCCTCGTTCCACCCTACATAATCCTACTTTACGTCTTTTGAAATCTGTGCATGTATTGTATCATGCAGAGATATAACGATGTAAAAGCAATGGGGGATACATATAAAAAACTCAGGGATGTGTCCACCCCACTTTTTGAGCATGAGTACTTCAAGAGACCCTAAGAAATATGTAGGCATGTGACCAAATAAATGCAACCCCTGTAACGGGCGATGAAGAACACATTTTATATCTTGCACCCTCAAGAATATTCCTTTGGACACTATATATTATTATGAAGTGTAAGGGGAAAAACAGGGAATGGCATAAAACAGCTTTATCGAGAAAATTAAGTGTTTTGTTCCAGTGCAGAGTGGACATTACCTGTTTTTAACCAGTATACCAAAAGTTTAACGTTATCTTACGGAGGCATTTGAACTTTATAACCCTTTGTGATTCGGTAGTTCTGTAGTCCCAGTTGCCACCAACAAAATATCCTATAAATCGCAAAATCAAGAAAAATATTCTGTGATCTCATATTCTCGAGTTCGGATAATAAGAGCTCAGCAATATGTTTGGTAAACCATGTACTGGGACAAAGTTCCTTTGTATAAATGCATTTCTGCTGTAAAGCCATTCTCGCGAAATCGAGACTAATGGCAATCGCAGGCCGCGATCATGCGACAATCCAGAAGAAGCGTGCTCCGGGTTTGATCGCTTCGCTTCGTTAAGGGGAAACACCACTGTGACGGCCGGAAAAGTAAGCCATTTTTAAGAATTTTTTTCAGGAATAATTTACAGTTTTCATCTAAAATTGTTATTACCTACCTTTAGTACAATGTCTTAAGAGACTATAAAAAAAATGAGTAGAGAAAAATGTATGTATTTTAATATATTAATTAATCTCCTAGACCCCTCACGCGCTGATGGAATGTGTAACTATGGAACAGCAGGTCCGAAATCTAATTTAATTAATTCTTCTTTTATAAACTACACGAGTGTATTTACTGTTGCACGTAGGTGCCGATTTCTTAAAGGAATTATTTTTGTAAAAATGGTGAGCTATAGAAGAAAAGTTTCGAAAATCCACGAATAAGATGGGGTTTTTCGAGCATATTTAAAAAAATTTGTATTCGATCAAACAATCCGTACGGAGAAACAGATGCACGATCCAGATGCAGATCCCAGCTTTACTCCCGTCCGAATGGTCACAGTAGGTACCTACTCTCATTTTGCATCTATTCTAATAAAACAATCTTATCCATAAACGACTCCAGATTGTTAACGCGCCGCCCCAGCACATCTGTTCCAATAAGTTGCCCCCTCATTAATTTAAGAAGCTGCACTCACCGCCGCCCAACATTGCTTTCCCATCGCTACATAGGTATACCTAACCCTGCAAGCCACAACTCATCGAGCCAAAAAACAGAGCCATCAGCGATACGCATCTGCGTCCCATACTTGCGCCAAGTTTCACTCCTCCATCCACGTCAGAGTCCCGCGTCCATTCATCATTCGCTCGTTACCGTGGCGCTGCGTTATCGGCGCACCATCGCCGCGTCCGTATCGTTCCGTGCGTTCGAGTTCCACGAGCGCCTCCCGATGGTGCAAGACGCCGAGGAGCCTCCGCGCCCCTCGGCTTCGGGCCAAGAACAATGGGCGGCCGATTTTTCTAGCATGGAAAACGCCACTCCCGGCCCGCGCATCGTTTTTCATCGCCGTTCGAATTGTACCGCCGCGCCGCGTTGCCGCCCGGCATTATGATTTGTCACGAGCGACACGGACGGCACCGCGCTTTCGAAATGCCAGACAAATGTCAGACGCAACGCGCGCTCTTCGGCGGACCGGCCGCGCGGCGGAAAGAATGCGCCATTATCAATTCAGATCTGATTTCGCCTGTTCGAACGCAGGGGCGCACCGCCTAGCGAGATTCGCTTCCACCGCGTTCCGGCGCGCGGCGCGGCGCGGCTTTCTTCGATGATGGATGCGCCGAACCCCGGCGGTACTTTCAAATTCGAGGTTCGCAAGCAGCTTTAAAACCGCCCACCGGGGTTTCCAAGTAAAACTTCAATCTCCAAGCAACTGTAATTGAGGCATTTGATGGAAAAAGGGCATATAGGCGTATGTGCCCTTTTTACTTAAATCGTTTAAATCGACTCAGGTGTGTGTTATATATATATATATAATATAATATATCAAGGGTACTACTTATCTCGCGTTCAGATTAACTAGATGCTGTTTTATTTCGTAGCGTGATTGACACGCAGCTACATAGTCACTGAGCAGCCGCGGTACCGTGCTGTCGTTTAAGTACTTTTGTTTCATAGAGGATTTTGTGTAAGCGAGGAAATATGGAAAGTGAGGTGAGTATTGAATCCGCAAGGAAAGAAGCTAATTTAGAAAAGAAGAAATTTATTTGGAAGACAGCTTGCTGCAAAAAATCGAAGAAACTAATACTTATTTAAAACATTAAATTTTTTGTTTATTTTTGTGCTTCATTTTGTATTTTTTATTTAAGCAATGTATAAAAAATGTGTGACAAAGTAAGTAAACAAAATTATATTTAAATAACTAAAGAAAGAAGCAACTTTGTTACGAATTCATCACATTTACGGAAAAAGGGTACATAAACCACTTACTTGAAACTTATAAATAAAGACACATATTATTTCCAAATCATGACTTCTGTTTTCAGAATGTTTGAAGGACACGATAATTACATCTCTAAAAAAATTGGATTTAATTGCATTAGTTTTTATTAAGTTGTACTATAATGAAAACTTTGAAATCGATTTTCTTGAAATGGCATTTTGGGTATGTGCCCTTTTTCCATCAAATGCCTCAATTTGTTGTTGGCGTAACAGGCTTCGACTGCTGCGCTGCATATGACGTGGAGTTTTGTACAGGTGCGATGGATTCTTTCTGTACGACGTGTAGGTATTGAGATTGTTCGTGCAATTTTTATACCATACTTTTTAATTGTGCTTTGTCGGTACGAGTGACGAAGGTTGCAAAGAATAGGAGTTAAAAAGCTGGCTAAGCTAAGCTATGTCTGGCTGTGCTATAAACCATAATAAACAAAGCACAGCTTAACTAAGTTTTTGGTGGAAACGGTTTCATAAGGATGTATTGAAGCTAAGTTTTTAAAACTTAGCATAGCATAGCATAACTTAGCTTAGCTTTCAGCTGGATTTCCGGCTTAAGGATGTATTGAAGCTAATTTTTTTAAAACTTAATAAAACATAGCATAGCTCAGCTTAGCTTTCAGGTGGGTTCCCAGCTTAAGGATATATTAAAGCTAATTTTTTAAATCTTAGCATAGCATAGCATAACTTAGCTTAGCTTTCAGCTGGATTTCCGGCTTAAGGATGTATTGAAGCTAATTTTTTTAAAACTTAACAAAACATAGCATAGCTTAGCTTAGCTTTTAGGTGGATTCCCTGCTTTATAGAATTCTTAAGTCACATGTATTATGGTATGGAAATATTATTAAGTTGGATTCTCCATTTATACTCGCGAGTCCTGTGATATGACGATCTTGGTGGACAATAATGTGTTATCTTGCAATGGCAAAATGATGATATAAATATACATTAAAATTCCGATATAAATATACAAATGTCTGTCAGTGGATGATCCATTTGCACAAGTAACGACGAACAGTAACGTAATCTCGTACGCTAAAGGGCACGTAATAGATTAGTAACTAATGACGACGTTACTAGTGGCCGTTCTGAAATATTTCTCCCAACCTATGACTGCTAATATCGCGTATTTGCATAGAGCTTGGCAAGAGGAGAAAACGGTGTTTCACATTTCACGAACCATCTAAATAGCTTGTCCATCAGCATGAAAATTATGAATAATACGACGCGTTGTTTCAGAAATAAATTACCCGACTGTCATAGAAATCTGTGCATTAACACCCAATGAAGTATTAGAGCCATTTCACACGAGACACTTCTGTGACTCGCAATTAGTTTTTTAAATATATTCACTTGACAAAGACAGCACGATTAAGAAAAAGATAGAGGGAGTCGACAAGCGTGTGAATTTCCTCCAAATACTAATCCAGGTCACAAAAATCTCTCGTGTGAACGGGCCTTTACATTGTATGTTAAGCATCCGACAACTAACCGCTAATAAAGTATCGAGCGCTCTGTGGAATTTTTAATTTCCCTTAACCTTTTCCTTGAGGAGCCATTTTATTTGTTCGAGCAACTTGCGCAGCCTGCAACCTTTGCATTGGTACGAGGACTTTGCTGGCGTATGACTGGCACTGCAACCGATAACGTCCGTTAGATATCGCACTTTTAAATGTCCGGGGGCACTGATATGTAGATCAATCGTTTAATGTTCCGAAGGCGTACGATAAGGACAATCGATTGAGTAGCGTTCAGGTAGAAAATTGCATCCTGAAGCATGTATGGAAACATTCCCGACCAGCTTATTACAATATTTGCCCCTTCTGTCAAACAATAACTTGGGTATCGCTGCGGTTGTCATTAACTGTTGACGTTGATGGGTTAATAAGGAACGATCAGCGGATAGTTTACCACGCGTTGGACGCAGTGTCCACTTTGCCGCATAATTTTTTCAAGAAGTAATATGAATAATAAGTAACGCGCGTAGTTTGATATTTAGAATGGTTTCAAATGGATCCTGCATTCGAGATTCGAGGATTAAAGGGACATTTTTCGAAACCTTGTACCTTGTATTCAATGTGTTAATTCGATAATCCGCATCTCCATTCATTAGCACGGAAATCTCGAGGAGCCATCTGTTAATGACTCCAGAAAAGCTTAAACGGGAAAGTAAAAGTTCCATCGCGCGTCATAAACGTCTCCTTTGGAAGTGACGATTTACGCGCATAGGAAACCGGATTCCAACAACTTACTTACGAGAACGTAGCTGCTTGAAGAATCTCCATTGCCTTCGGTTTATTCAAACCACCCGTGCTTGATAACGAAAGGGTGTTTCGCCATGAGAAACGTCCGCGTTCCGTCACGTGATAAATCTTCGTCGCGAGGCCGTCTTGCCTTTGCAGAAACACCGCCTTTAGCGGCACCTCGCTCTCGGTCTTCATGAAGTTTCTCTGAAGTCGCTGCGCACGCCGGAGACTGCTACTAGATGTGGCATTCGCAATGCAGAGAGGCTGGGAATCGCTCTACTAGGAACATTAGCGTGCCAGCACATTCTGCCTTCGTTGTACTCGCGTGTTCTGTAATCGATTGAAAAAAGTATGACATTAATTTGAAGCCATGGGAAGGATTCCACGCAGGTGTTTTTACATCTACTGATTAATTTAATGCAACTCCACGAATCTTTATCACCCAGAAGCAATGCAGAAAATCGTAAACGCACAAGGACGCTGATAATTCCGGCAATCAGCACGGTGGCCATAAAACGTCACGAATTTAGATTTCCATAAAAACCGTTCCTTTGAACCATAAAAATCATGATTGTCTTATCGCTATTTTTGCGAAAACATTTTACACTTTTCGGTTTAGTATACAACCAAGTGCTTCTAAGATAGGTCTACCTACTAGAATAAAAGAAACAAATAGTGATTTGTTGCTATCAGCGCAACAGAGGCGTAAACCAAAAACTTTTGTTTTGAGACTACGGTTAATGAAATTATTGACGTCCCAAAGTCGTTGCTCTAATTTGTACTTTTAGGTGATTGTTTTAAAATATATTTAGTGTAAAAGATAATGGCCAATGCTGCATATGCCAATATTGCGCGATGTAAATCAACAAAATGCTCAGTGTAAGAACACATTTTTGTGCTGTCATTTTGCGGATGTTTTTGGAAGATTGTTCAGGTCACTATATAATTAAAATTTTGCTGTATAAGAAGTGCTTTAGACTGAAATATCAATTCGCCCAAAATTGTGGGTTAGCCCACTATTGGGCTGGTAGCCTCATTTGCGAGAGATGTGTCGTGCAATTTGGTTTAATAAATATTCCTAATGTCAGAAGTAACGTTGAGTTAAATCGAATAGCTTGCAAAGGTGCATCGAACGATTAATCGAATCTACCGCCTAGATGTAGATACCTACGCATTGTAACGCGGCGAGTGGCGTTTTTTTTTCACAGCGAAATAATGCCGTTCACTTTCGTCCAAGCGATTTCAAACTTCCACCTTGTAATTTCTCCCATGCCTGCCGAAGGCATCTCTGCACGTGTTTATCCGTGCGCTTCTTTCTGCCTTTCATTTCCTTCTCGTTCCAACGATAACGTTCACCCGACAGGATCCGGGTGAAAGGAGCCGTTTCGCGCCGGCGGCGCAGGATTTCGCGAAAAGGACGTTCGATCATACAGAAATAAGTATTCAAATGGAGCGATAAGAACGATAGCAAGCGTTGCGAGAGTCTCGCGCGTTCCAACGCGCCATTTCATTCCGCGTTGCTCGCTTCCAAATCAATTTTTTCCCGTTCCGACTCTTGGTTTCTGTTTTATTCTCCGCTCTGCCATTTGCAGACTATTTCTCTTAATTAACACATTGCGATTTTTAGTTAACAAGCCGTTTGTAGTAGCATTCCTTCAAACGTTCGGTTACTTTCTATTTTAAGTCGTTGAACTTTTTGCTATATTGTGGATACATATATATTTTCCTCGTCGTGTGTGCGTGCGTGTGTGTTTTGCTATTATCTGTTTGTTACTGTTGCACCGTACGTTTATTTTATTTTACATTTAAATATTGATGAATTATAGGTGCACGTTTGACGGTGCCGATATTTATTTTAAGGGGTAACAGCACTATGAAAAATGGTAAAAATGGCCAAAAATGGTAGGATAACTTTGGAGGTGATTTTAAAGAAATTTATTAACTTTATTAAAAATTGTAACATAAGGTTCTTATGATGTTAATAAAGAAGAACAAAAAACATTTTTTTCAGATTTTTTTAACAAGAAATGGCGACCTCAATAGCCGTAGAGCTGATATGTATTTTCCATTTGAGTCATTCCGCGGTGGAATTGTTCACATCCACACCGTTGGACCTAGAAGAAAATGACAAACAGTTTTGTAATCTACACACCAAATACTAGAGAAGTACCCAAGATTTAAAAAAAATATTGACTTTTGAAGGAATGGCGAACATTTGAAAACAATTCTTTTTTTTTGCTAGGAAATTTAAATATTCGCCAGCTTTTCGGAAGTCATTATTTTACCAAAATCTTTGGGTATTTCTCTGGTATTTAGTGTGTAGATTACAAAGTTTTTTTCTTTTTGTTCTAGGTCCAACAGTGTGGACTTGAAAAATTCTACTGCGGAATGGGTTAAATAGAAAATACGTATCGGTTATGCGGCTATTGTCCAGCATTTTTTGCTCAAAAATCTGAAAAAATTTATTTTGTTCTTCTTTATACACAGCAGAAGAACCTTATGTTACATTTTTAATAAAGTTCATAAATTTCTTTAAAATCACCTCCAAAGTTATCCTACCATTTTTGGCCTATCATTGCGGCGTTACCCCTTAAGGATATATCGGACCTATCTTCAAAATGGTACCAAGTTGATGAAAATTTGTGAGATTGTTCTTTTTCATCTTCCTGATGTGCTCCAAAAATGTTAAACTAATTCATTAAATGGTTGCTGAGTTATAACGATTTTAATTTTCACTGATTTTACACATACTCTTATGGAAAGAGACAGATAAAACAGCTGAAAAAATGTTGATGAAATGGTACAAATATTTTCAATTTTTTTGTACATTTAGTAGATGAATGAATGAAAATATCTGCCGAATTTCAATTGTTTTCACTACTCCGTTTTAAATAAATAAATTATAACTCGAGAAAATTGTGAATTCGGGACATTTTCACTGCCAACAGTTTAGCAAATAATTCTTGGAAAAGCATTTGTGAAGTAAAAAATACTTTTCTAGGAATAAAAATAAGACTCCAACTGTCGTTCCAGTTCCTTACATCTAAATTTACTGTGCGTAAGACGTAGATATTCAAGTATTTTAAATTTCATATACTTTTGTCTAACATTGTACGTCCGATACATCCTTAAATAGTAGTTTGTAGTTTTTAATTTTATAGTTTGTAATAGGTAGTTAGAGGTTTGTTTCAACACTCACGTCTCTTGTCATAAAAGTGATATCCTTGATTTATGAATAAGAAACTGTCTTTTTTTTATTTTATTGCTTGACGTTACGTGAAGTTTGAGTCACATCAACTGTGGAGGCCACCGAGTTTTTTCCGCACGTCGAATGTCACACGAATACCACCCTATAAAATTCGCTACACGGCACCATAAAAACGGGACAGAGGAACAGAAGAAGAAAAAAATGTCCGACGACGGAAAAGAATTTCGAAACACGTTGGAGTAAAAAAAACGGAGACGTTGATACCGCTTCTCACGCGTCTCGCCGAGATATCTGTAACAAATCGTCCGTGGACGAGGTTATTGATCTCGATCGGACGGATCACGGGTCCATCGTGAATCGAGTCGTGATACTTGCGGGGAAGCATTTTTCTAGGCGGTTTAACGCGAGCTCAAGAGCCCCGTTGATGAAATCTCTCGCGATCGATTTCGCCCGACCGCCTCGTTGTTTCGTTTCGAGTGTCTCGCGGGAGGAGAAGGAAGTTCGATGCAAACAAAAGAGCAAGGAGGAGGGAAGCAGCTGATAGTTGATCACTTGTCCTTCTTTCATCCTCTAAACGCAATAAACGGTATGAAAAATCTTCGAAACGCCCCCGAAATATTTCGTCCCACTGTGACTAGCGTCGGCGTGTTTTCACGCCGAGGGATTTGCGTCCCCCTGCTTTGTTCCACGTCGATATTCTCTGGAAAGCATTGAAGTTTATTTTGAAAACAAACGAAGCAAGGAATTCTATTTTTAAGCTTTGCACAAAATTTTCACGGTAAGGACAATCGTTCGAAAAGTCCTGACCGACATAAATGGGCATTTTTCCTTTAAAATTCTAAACAGGGTACACAAAGAGGTCCCCACAAAATATCTACTTACCTCGTAGAAAAAGCATTAGACATTATTTGCAATTAAGATTTAATTCAGTGGCCACTGGAGTATACCAGTAACCGTATTATATAGGTAACAGGTTATACATAAAATAGGATGAATTTCTCGAATACATTTCTCGAATTCAAAGAAAGAAAGAAATCTGGTTTATCGCGATTCCTGTACGCGTGCGTGTGCTGCAATGGAGATACGACGGGGAGCACAATTTACATCGACCTTACGAGCCACGGAGCAAAATCGGTGGTTAAGGTTTATTCAATTTTTGCCTTAGCGGTGGCGATAGTTTGATATATACGCAGCCCCGACGAGTTTTTCTTTCATGAATCCGTTTAATTTACAGAGGCCAGGTTTTAGAGGCTTATCTAGCGCGGTGTACAGGCGTACGAACGCGAAAGTTATGGTCGTGTGGACGATAATAGTATCGTAAATCTGGTCCGCCGAGGCTGGTATGAGTCAGTGTAAATTGTGTCTAAAGCTTCTCGAGAGTGAACGAGCTCTGGATTGCAACATTTAGAGAGAGCCGTAACATCAACCGCCTGAACGTGCGACAAATTTCTTCTGCCTCGGTGAAACCGAGGGTGAAACCTTTGCAACGCT
The DNA here is from genome assembly GCA_947577245.1 of Andrena bucephala. Lineage (NCBI taxonomy): Eukaryota > Metazoa > Arthropoda > Insecta > Hymenoptera > Andrenidae > Andrena > Andrena bucephala. The sequence goes on along the minus strand of OX387717.1, from coordinate 26,205,978 downwards.
CCAAGATCGGTACTCGACCACTGATACACTTCCCAAAAAACCTGAAATTCTGGTCACCCGATTAAACGAATCATGTAGGTACCAACTAAAAGAAGAATTAGCAACACTTAATAAATAATGCTGTTCTGAAAATTTCTCATTTTTCTGACATCTATTTCGACCACTAAAACTAAATTATTCTTCTCCAACTCTAATATAAGTATTAAGTTAGTGCAAAAATTTGTTCGCTGACTATTAAGTGATGTTAGGTGTACGGAAATGTATTTTTTCTACACCTACTTGTATTTTTACCAGAAAATTGGCAAAAGGTCATAGAGAGCTAAGAAAAATAATTTTAGGTATTAAAAAAACATGTAAAATATTTCTACTTTTGATAAAGATTTTGGTTTAATAAATTTACATTTATGAATTTTTCACAGTGGATTTGTCCCAATTAATTATCATTTCAAAGCACATGGGTGGATCCACATACTATCATCTCCCGCGACAATCTTTTAATCGTTTACGATATTTAATTGGAGTTCCATTACGAGGAAGTCATCTAAATGACCGTTCATTTGCCAGTTGATTATTGTACGTATTCGATGACGATTAATCCGCGAAAAATCGTTGGAAACGATTGCAATGTAGTATTCGTTGATGCGGGATGGAGGTATTAATAAATTGTAGCTATCGGGGGATTGTTAATACGCGACAGGATTAATGTTTCCTCGGACGTAGACGGCTACAGACGATTAGGGATCTTGAAATTACAGTAGGCCGAGTGTTGCTTAACCGATGGAGACGTAATGCTCACCTTGCACTGTCTAGGATTACCTAGTCCATTTCGACGGCCGTCTGCTATGAAATCGCGGTATCGATTTTTACGTATTCTGCTTTTTCTCCGCGTGCCTGTCACGCGCTCGCTAAAGGACTGGAAGGATTAACTTGATACTATCCGCCAGAGGATCGGGATTCGACTGGATTTTTCGATCCAACTGCCGTTTCTTGCTATACAGGGTGCTGTCGAAATGATGATACAAGCAGACATGCAACTATTCCTCGTGCAAAAGTAAGTAAAAAAATTGAACGATTTTTCGTACAAGGCTTATTAAGTATTAGTTTTCGAGAAAATTGATTTTAAAAAATTACTAAAAATAAGTACCCTTGCACATGGCTAGAAGCAAAATTTGTCAGTAAATATGGTACAACTGCGAATGAAATGAATCCTTCTATATAAATAAATCGAAATTGTAGAATAAATTTCTTGGAGAAACGCTTTGTATTCGAGAAAATTGACGGGAAAGTGGAATTGATTTTTAGTCGAGTCTATGTATTGTAATCGATGAATCTTCACATTCGATTTTCTGGAAAATGATGCCTTGTATAGAAAAATGTTATTAAGCAGTGTTGACACTGTTAAGTAGTTTTTCACGAGGAATCACTTTACTTGTACACCTTGGAAAGGTATTGTATAAAGTTTAATTTTAAGAGTGGTACAATTCTTTGTATAGATCCTGCTTTGATTATTTTAATCGTTGCAATTTTAAACAATTTTGTGCTTTTCATTTTCAATTTGGTAAGGATCAAGGTTCAAAGGGCCATCATCTTACAATGTCTTACATGCACTGTCCTACTTTTCTGCTATCCTAAACATTACTATATTTTTACGGTATTTCCATTTGCTGATTGTAAATTTATGCAATTCTATTACTGACCGTGAATTAAAAATGTGTTTCGTTTCGTTTCTGCAGAAAACGCGTCGCGAATCAGGAATGGAAGTTTGATAGAAATTCTCGGCGAATGCTATCGCGCAGTGGATGTGCGCAATTAATTCAACAGAATGCGATGCACATTCATCCCAGGGAACATAAATTTATGGGTAGAAGTCACTCAACGTAGTAAATCAATTAAGCGATGATACGGCATGTCTATTCAGTGGGTAGGGATTTTGAAAAGGTTAACAGTATATCCCTCGCGCCTTTATCGAATTGCTAAGGAACGATTGGCGAAGATTGGATCGATTAATTAGAAACACAATTTCTACTAATTAGTGAATGCAATTAGTTACGAAACAAAGTGAATGGGGGTTAAAACGTCAGCTCTTCATCACAATAAAAATGGCAATTATTGAGGATATTAAAATGGACGACACTTGTGCTCGTTAAATACAACTATAATGTTCATCTTAAACATATCCGTCTGAAGCAATGTTACTTCACGTGCAATATCGAATCCTTTGCGTACCTATCATTAGTTAAACACAATTAAGCATTATCCCCTTAATTAAGAATGGTTACCATGGTTTTTGTATATAGATTGAAGTGTGTTGTTATAATTATCGTATCTTATACTCTTCATTTCGCTAATCCTCCTTACCTAACATAGGTACTCTTCAAAACAATTTTACAATCCAGTATGTCTTAAGGTGTCGTTTGAATTAACGTTTGAAATACCTACTAATTCTACGAAATAATCAAACAAGAGGAAATTAAAAGAAACATAAATTTATGTTGCTATTATACAATTGCAATTATTTTATTCTGCTTACAGCAAATATACATGACGAATGGTAACTATAACTTTAGTTAAAAAATATAACACACTAAAAACATTTAGTTAATCCCTTTAACCTGATAACATGATCATTCCTCGATTGAAAACGTCTCCAGTGTATTAAAAATGGTATGTTTATTAATTATCTAAGTATTTATTAGTACATGCGACGTATATCCTAAGATATTATTTACTTCTTCTTGTACGAGTATAGTTTCAGATTTTTTGTGATGAATCAACTCATCCTATCCAACTTCGAGGAATTTTTTAATGACGAGTTGACTCGTCTTCCCCAATTAACAGGTTAAGACACTTTACCTGTACATAATGGAAACTTTGAAAATACTGAATAAGAGTACTAAAAATGATCTGTGATAGTTTTCTAAATCCGTGGTGATCATTGTATAGAAAAAGAATTAAAAAGGATTACGAATATAGAACGTCGCAGTGAAGCGGGTCCACGCGTCGAAGGGGATGAAGCTAAAATTGGCGCGCATAAATCGCGATCGTGCGGTTGCTCACCTGCAAAGCAGACGCAGCCTCCTCTCGTAATACACTGTTACCCGTATTCTTCCTCCTCGGCACGTTTCTCGGTTACAAAAGAACACCGGTGAAGGTTCGACCGATATTCCTCCCGGAATCTAACGGTGAGAGTACAGCATACATCAAGCGGACTCAACCACGTCCTCCACAAGGGTCGTACTTGTATCTCGTGACACTGATTTCCCCCAAATTTTGCACCCGATTAATGCCCTGTACACCAACATACTAAATGCAGGGTGCACTGTTTAAAATTTCTCGAGAAAATCAAGGTCTTTCAATTCAAAGTTTTCTCTCTTCTAAATTCAGATTCGAGCAGATTCAAACAGCTAGTCATAGAAACAATAAAAAATAAGAGAAATAGAATCTACAGTGATTCACAGATTTCTTCGCATAAATTGAGAGAAATAGTTAATTTCGAAAGCTACTACCTTGTTTATGCTTCTTGCTGGCTAGATCGACGTCAGTTGGTCCACAATTTTATTAGGAAAAATAAGACTATGGGCTAATGTGGTCGAACGCTCGTGACGGTCTGTCGTGAATTTTATGTGTGACTGTACAAATGTACTTATAATTACTATACATCAGCGTTTCCCAATTAATCGGCGTTCCGCGGAATCCTCAGGTTTCGCGAACGGTTATCTTATAATAAAATTTGAATATTAAAAAAATGTGTAAATTATTCAACGAAAACTGTTGAGGATGGGGGTTGCGCAAACTTTAGTAATTTTGGAAGGGTTTCTTAGCAAAACTTAATTGGGAGACGCTGTTATACTGTACAGCAAGGTTACCATTTCATTCTCACGAATAGAAGTTTGAACTCGATTTTCTAACGAGATTTTGAAGACCGCATCCCGTGCGTTTGCCAGTTTATCATACACAATATGCACTAACTGTGCGAAGAGTCTGAGGCAAATAGGATACCCGAACCTTCTGCAGTGCTCCGTTGACCGAGAGGGGCGCGAGGCATCAGAGTTTCGAAGCCGCAAGAAGTCTTCGGAAGAAGGTGCACCAAACGAAAGAAAAAAGGAAAAGGGAATGGGGGGGGGGCTAGCGAGGGTATTCGAAGCCATTGTAAATCTTCGTTGCATGGCCCGAACCGGCCGCATTTTACGCGACCGTATTGCCTCGTATATCGAATAACCATGCCTCGCATCGCATCGTTGCGAAATGAAGATATATACGTGCGCGCGATCGGCACATGGGCTCTTCTCTCGTAATCAGGCACACGGGTTTGCTTCATTTTTCATCGCGTAGTCTCTCTCTCGTATTTACTCCCGCGGTCGTTCATCTTCCTCGATATGCCTTTCTACGGTGCCGCGCGTACGCTTTTCGTATATTTCATCTCACCCGCAGTTTGAATATTTCATGTTTACTTCAGCCCGCTCCACGACGAAGCTTTTCGCCTCGCTGCTCTCCCATTCCGGGCTTCTAGGTTTTTCTTCTTTCTCTAATTTAATGTTACTGTGGGTTTGTTCCCCGCATTCCTCTGTTTCTCTTTTATCTATGTAAATATTTTTTCATTCCTTTAACTCTTTGCGAAAACTTGTCCCCCCTTTATGATTTCTATATTCATGCAGTACCACTTATTTAAGGGGGGACACCACTGTGACGGCCGGAAAAGTAAGCCATTTTTAAGAATTTTTTTTCAGAATTAATTTACAGTTTTCATAGAAAATTTTTATTACCTACCTTTAGTACGCTGCCTTAAGAAACTATACAAAAAAAATAAATAGAAAAACATCCATAAATTTTTATATATTAATTAATCTTCTAGACCCCCTCACGCGAGCTGATCGAATGTGTAACTATGGAACAGCAGGTCCGAAATCAAATTTCATTTTTTTTTATAAACTATATGAGTGTGTACGTACGTGCCGATTTCTTAAACAAATTATTTTTGTAAAAATGGTGCGCTTTAGAAGAAAAGTTTCGAAAATCCGCGAATAAGATGGACAGTTTTTCGAGGGTATTTCAAAAAGTTTGTCTTCAATCAAAAAATCCGTACGTACAAGGGAAACTACACTCATATAGTTTATAAAAAAAAAGGAAATTTGATTTCGGACCAGCTGTTCCATAGTTACACATTCGACCAGCTCGCGTGTGGGAGTCTAAAAGATTAATTAATATATTCAAATTTATGGATGTTTTTCTATTTATTTTTTTTATATAGTCTCTTAAGACAGCGTACTAAAGATAGGTAACAAAATTTTTCTATGAAAACTGTAAATCATTCCTGAATAAAATTTTTAAAAATTACTTATTTTTCCGGCCGTCACAGTGGTGTTCCCCGTTAAGCCTCTTTTACTGGTCGCTCTGGCTTAGGTAATTCTTCTCCTTTCTTCATACTCTCCTTCCCACTGTACATCTTATCTTTTCAATATTCTCATTTTTCCTTCCCAAGAGAAATTATACCTATGGTGCTTGCTTTACTCTTTTGAACTTTAGCGTTTTTGCCTTCCCCTGTTCGTAAATTCTTGTACATGAAAAATCTGTCCTCCACTTCTTCCTCGTTGCTTTCGCTGATGGATCGTTTTTTCACCTTCTTGTTCCCTTTTCTTTGCCTTTCCCTTCGGATCTCCTGGCCTCCTCTCAACCTTCCGTTCCCCTCTCACTGTCATCTTTTCCTTCTTATTTTAACTCTTTTCCTGTTCCTCTCGTCGCATCGAGTCGCCCCCTCCTCGATGCCCTCTCCTCTCACTTCTTCTTTGCTCGCGCGGCGTCGACCTGAATCGGTTGGGAGAAATTGCGCCCCGGGCGAGGGCGGATTCCTCTCCATTCTCGGTTACTTTGCACCTACCACTTTTTTCCTCGTTACCCTCGATCCATCATTATTACCATAGCTCGTCTCAATTTCGACCATCCATGCCGCGCGACAACGCCGTGTTCCGCGCAGTTTCATATTACTAGCAAATTCATTCGCTCGATTCTCTTCAATAATTTCTCTACCCTTTGAAACATGATCGAAGCAGTTCCACATCATTGCTCGCTGGAAAATAATTACGTATTATTAATCACACGTATTTAACTAAAATTGCTGATCCTACACGAATTAAATTTTTGGTAAGAGTCTTATGATGTTCAATATAGGTACAGTTTCTACTTTATTTCTGGAAGTTGACACAAGATACCGTAATTGTTTTGGGCAGTATATTTTTAATTACAAGGAACACATCCAGGCATTTTAATGCATTTCCTGTGGCGTTTCACTCGCGGTTCAATTAAAATGAAAGGAATGCCTGTACGCAGAGAGGCGCATTTGAAAAACAGCGTAAACGTCGTTTTTTTATTATGTTCCCTTTTAATGTTTCCGTAATTAGACAGTTTTCGCGGTTTATTTCGCTGCTTAAACGCTCCTCGAATCTCCCGATTGCACCGTTACGTGCATCGGATGCATCGCATTCCAGGATATTTAGGCAGTAAAAAGACGCGCGCCGGCGTCCGTTCGAAAGCGTCGAGGGAAATTTATCATGTTTCCCCAGCCGTCTGTGCGCGCGCATTCGTTAAAATCCGCCTGTGTATTACCCTACATAAACGCTTTTCATATTTGCGAAAGGAATTCCATCATTCACGCGCCGCAACCTGCAATTCACTACCGGACAACCTGTACGCGGGACGTTATTAAGCCGCGTTCCCACGTGTGCAACCCGCGACGCTGAAACCCTTGATGTATTCAAAAAGGATCCGCTTTCAAGGACAGCATGTATCAAAGTGACACCTCGTTTCTACCTAAGCTTGATTGATATCCACGAGATGTAGAAATTTATTTCTGACTTGATATTAAATTAGTGGGAGTAATTATTTTTACTTGGTTGGATGATGGATGATGGCTTTTAAATTTTTTATCCTTTTTCACTCCCAGTATTGGTACCTGTCAGGTATACCTACTAAAGTTTCAATTGCCGTTATACACTGATGTCATTGGACTTTGGAAATGTGGAAGAGTTCGTGTTCGTAGAGTCAAATGAATTATTGAGTATTAAATCGCCATGGTATATTTATTTCTGTATTTAATAAGTGCAGAAAAGTGAAAGATCGGTGGTTGACTAAGGGACGAATAAATTTGAGAGCAAAGGGTTAAATTGGTCGAGTAAGAGCATGGCTATCAAGTCTGAAAATACTTTTCAAATGGAAGCAGGGTTGAAGGAAAAGTTTTTCTTCTCGAATCGACTGTAGAGATTCATCTTCATTGCCTTTTGGCAAGATGTAGGTGCCTTTTAATTTTAACTGTAGATATTACAACACTGTTTCATTGGGAAATAATTTATAATTATAGATGATCGTGTGTGAATACTATGCCTCGTAGAAAACCAAGTTGAAATGACTTTTCTGTTGAAAGTTCTACATTTTCCGCAGGAGCTTTGCACGTTGCTAGGCGTGATCCTCCTCCTATAAGCTTCTGCTCTTCTTTTCTCCTCCTCGTTTCGTTGCCTTTCCTTCCGTCCGACGCGAATCACGAATTCTCGTGATCGTAATACGTGCGCTTTCTCGCTCTGAATGTCGGGCACGCAAAATCGTGAGAATATACCAGCGGGATCTAACATGTAAATATGGGAGAGATGCGTATCGCTGTTCCCTCCACCTTTTTTCTTGATACACGGGGTGAGTCATCACGGTACACACAGAATTCGATATTAACAAATTCGTTATCAGACATTTAAACATCCCCCTGTGAATAAAATTGTGTACATTCACTCGCGTTAAGTTTGTTTTTGTCTAAAATTGTGGCATACGTGAGCAAATTAATTTAATTCACTCAACTATTACATCGGTTAGGTTAAGAAATGTCACCATCGAAACTTTTCATAATTTGTTATTGAAAGTGTAGTACTGGGAAATGTTTATTGCTTCCGTCTCAAATTTACGTAGTACTTTCCATAGCAATGGGATTGATAAAATAATTCGTATCCTTATTTTGGTGAAGGTAGTGAGCTACACATTTCTGCAATAAATCAATTTTGCAATACTAATAGTAAGAGAGGTTTGAAAATTGTACTAATAATAAGAGAGTCATGAGTGATATCGTGTTGATTCGAGTGCTGGAATAAATGTTTTTTGTACTGCATATACTTAGTTATTATTTTGCTAATTAGTTAGCTGGTATCAAATGTTGAAAAGTAATTCTTTTACGACTTGCCACGAAGAATATGGAGCTTACAACAGTTAGAGCTAAACAGCAGATGAGCATTTAGGTCGACTGCAGTCGACTCTAGCGATTTAACGTGTAAATTATTAAACTCATCAAACTCTGGAGTTCATTACTCCCAGAATCAATTAGTAATTCTAGTAAATTGCACTTTGAATATGGTAAACGGAGTTCAGATATACCCCAGAGCGCCACAGCACTTTAGAAGTTACTCCGTTGAACTTGTACATGTAATGTCTATTGGGGAACTAAAAATTCCTGCGTTCTTAACCCTTCGTGGTCACACATTCTTATAATCACAAATTGATTATGATCACAAGTCATTTTTGTGTTACCATTTTCGTATTTTTGAATCATTTAACTTTTGAGTGATCATTGAGTTATATTCGTAGTACGTAAATTTTGATATAATGAAATTTGTAGTTCAAGAGGAGCGATTTTCCACGGTTGTGGAATAGAACGATATTTTTTTCGGGATAAATCCCCTTTGGAAGTAGTAAAAGCGCGACATTTGAACTCGAAAAATGCTCTTGGGGTGCGATACACATCGTGTGACCACGAAGGGTTAAGGGGGAATCCTATTTCATGGGCTAAACAGATAGCAAAATTTGGGAATTTTTTTGGATCAACTAGCAATTCGATTCATCTGAAATTTGGACCATGTTTTTATGCATCTTTGAAGAAGTTGCAGTTTTCTTATTCATTTTTAATAATAAATATAGCTTCATATGTAGCTTCATTTGATGAACCAGAATACCGATAAGTTCTATACTTCTTTTATTACATAAGAAAATTGGCGCAAAATTAGATAGCAAAAATTAAAGGTGCAGACCTTTCAGTTCGAAAACTCTCCAGACTCCACAATACAATTTTGGGTTTTTGCTGGTTCATCAATTTCAAGCTACATATGTGTAAACTAAAACGCGGATTCACTTTTCTATTTTACATTACCTGGTAGATAAATATCATGCATACCAGCGGACGACGAGTTTCGCACGGCATGATGCATAACTCTTATATTTATTATTAAAAATGAATGAAGAGCAAACTGCAACTTCTTCAAAGTTGCATAAAAACATGGTCCAAATTTCAGATGACTCGAATTGCTAGTTTCTTCCAAAAAAAATTCCCAAACTTTGCTATGTTTTTGACCCAAAGGATAAGATTCCTCCCTTAATACACAGAAGATTATATATTTCATCCTACATGCACACAGATATATCGACGCGTGTGTTTATGCTCAGATTTATTCGTATGTATAAATGTACTTGTATAAATGTTTTTGAGTACGCGTGTACCCATGCACCAAATTACACGTGAATCAGAGATGTGAAACAGAGACTTTCTTCGTACTTCAGCCACATACCTACCAATAACGATTTTTCATAGTGAACTGTACACGATTCACTTCCATCAGACGTATGAACTGCTGACAGGATCGTAGTTCAATTGCCCGATAACGCAGTACTCCTAACGCGTTAATGAAAACGTTGTCATCGCGATTTCCGCCGTTTCGAGCAGCTGCGCGGTTAAAAGTCACGGCCGCCCAAAGCTCTTTCACTTTTTGCGTGGCGCGCGAGCTAAGTGCATTCTATCGGCCGGTCGTCGCTTCGTGTTAATGGCAACCGATCGATAACGATAACGTCGAGATTCTGCGCTGATACCAACAGTTTCCGCGTCCTATCGACTACATGCGTCATGTCGCGCAAGTACATACACAGAAATGGAAACAACGTCTGCGGGAGAGAATTCTGAAATGAGCGAGAAGAAGATGCAGGAGGTAATTAGTTCGAAGGTATGCAGTGCATCAAATTTAAATTTGAATCCTTGCTTCGGAAAAAATATGTTTTACAGTATAATATAATCAATACAGTAGAGCTGGGCAAGTTTTTACTTTGAAATTAAGACTAATGCCACTGTAATGTAAATGAAATATTTTGTAGCGATTGTTCGAGCAATTATTACACTCGCTTACTATTTCAACGCTTCAAGTAACATTATCTATGTAGAAAAAAATTATTCTGTTATTATAGATGAAATCTCAAGTAAATTATGTAATTAATAGATCGAATAAAAAAATTAACTTTATTCGACACACGACGAATAATATTTTTAACTTCTATTCGTTATTCGAAATTTTGATTTAAATAAAAATATTGCCCATCTCTGATTTTGGGAATGTCCGAGGCTGCATATTAGTGTTATTGATTCAGTTCAATTCAATATTCGCAGTTCTTAAATTGGCAGGCTCGTACTGGCGCAGATGGAAGAACGTCATTATATAAATCATTCCTACAATTGACTTAGCGTGCGGGATTCAGTAATTAAAACCATCCGTGCAGGCTACTTTCTAACCACGTGGCGTTCGACAGAACAAGATCTGCTGCTGCAAATCTCACCGCAACCTGGTAACGGAAATAACGTGTTGGGTGTTTGAAAACTGTCCACGGTTCCTTACTTCAATCCCTTCTGAGTTGACTGATCCATTTAACGCCGTCGGTATACACGCCTCATATTGATCGCCGCATAATCCTGCTTTTTAAAATTGCCCGCGAGTTATTTAAAGCTCTTAAGAGGACACGTTCAACGGGATTATTTAATATGACGCAAAGGCCAGCTGCATATAAACCTATCGATAATCTGGAATAATTGGTGCAACACGTGGCTGAACAGTTCGGATGTGTCAATCTCCTCGCAAATTTAAAATTATTATAGAATATGCAAATTTTAAACCGATAACATTTTTACACGAGTACCAACAGACTTTCTTATAAGTAGAGAATAAAAATCAGTTGGTGTATCTAAAAGCAAAGAATTCCATTGAAAAAGTGTATGTTTTATTCATTTAATTCTGCCCACTTCAATAGAAACTCATGGCGGCGAGTGGGCCACTTCACACGATTGACATTCATTTCGTCAACATTTCTACAATATTTCATAAATATATTATAAACCGAGCTTATGACGTAGCTCTCCACTAACACCATATTCCGAATTGTTATATGATAGAAGAATTCCGGAAGCGAGTGCCAACCATGCGAGGTAGGCTACGCTCTGCCGTACACTTGTGTTTGATCGGCGACAATGGAATGAGTTTGACCACTCAAACTTTCCCCCCCTATTTTCTCCATCACCAACGAAACAAGAGCCACAACTGGCCCCATTCGCACGACTCTCTTCATGCATGGAGTGCCTCAAGAAACTTATATTAAAAAACAAAACGCGACGACTTTAAGGGCTGCTTTCATCCCTTCGGGGTGAATTTCCGTAGAAAGCAAATTCCTCCTTTGAACACTTCAATAGGCTCCACATTCCCACCAAGTTTCATTCACGGTGGTTTGATTAAAATATTGAAATGGGAACGTTTCGTTGTTAGTTAAAGCACGAGGAGGACGTGTAACCACCGGGTGAGTGAAAGGTCCCCTGCAGGACGAGCGCCTATGTCCCTCGAGTGGCTGTTCGCGGTGGTCTCACCCCGGTGTCGTCGTCTCAGGACGGTGCAGGTGTCTCGGATCGTCCCCGCGGCTGCCACGACTCGTTTTCAGCCCAGGATAAAAATGCTGGCTCTCGTACCCGCGCCTTAGCACCGCGTTGTCGATGCTTGGAATGCAGCCCCGCGAGAAGTCCTTGGTTGGGAATATAATTAATGGGGGAAAAAATTCGCGGCAACTTTCAACCGCCGCGCTAGGCGACCACGAGGCTCAAATCTCGTTCGTTCTTTTCATCCATTTCTTTTTTTTTTTTTGTTAATCCATACCGTTCTTTTCTTCGTTTTCCCAGCCAACTTCGACTGCGCCGCCATAACTCAGGCGCGTGTCGAACCGTGATTGCGTACACGTACACGCTGCTCCCTGCCGCGTGTTATTTTCATGTTAATCGCTTGTCTTTCGACGCTCTCGGCCAGCCAGGGAAAATTCTGTTGTGTTGTAAGTATATGTATAAGCGGTGGGTGGAAATACGTGGCACGGCCGAGGAGGTTATCGTGTGGTTCAAGGGAAGGTGAAGTGGTGGTACGAAGCTTTTTCGGGATGCCTATGGTTTGTTAAAGTGAGATACAGGTGTACTTTATTGGAAGTTGCGTGCGAAGATGGGAATCGTTCGCAGCAAGTTAGATTCACAGTGTCAGCGAATTTCAGATTGTTTTTTATATTATCTCATGAATTATGGAATTATGAATTATACCATAATGGAAGAATGAGGTAATCTCGAATGGGAGAAGATTTTGTATGTATCTCCCGCCCTGATTTTTCTCAACTGCACGCCTTGAAATTTGTTTTCGAGAAACTGGCGGAGGTCACTGACATCTTAAACTAAGGAAACTGCGTGAAGTACAGGGAAAGTGAGAAACTTCACTGAATGAGATGCTTAGAAAGGCAGTTTCGATGAAGATTGCGAAGCTTGCCTGCAGTGTAGTGATTGAATGGTTCGAACGGCACTAAACTTAACATTTATTACACCGTAAATACTGTACCATTTATGCGCCTTTAAATGAATTAAGTGCACCTCCATTCATGGATACAAAGAAGGCTGAGTATCTTAGGCCATGGAAAATCAGCGTAAAGCTTGATCCACACGAGTTCTCCGAATCTTGATTATTTCCCTTTGCCGCAGTGTTTTTATCGTGCGAAGTAAGAGACTCTCCACACAAATATCTTCATAATACTTGGCGAAGAAAGTGTTTCAAACGAAAATTGATCTGTATTCGAGGGAGCATCATATGGTCAGTACGTTTTTGTTCTAGATGGAGGCGCTTTGGAGATTCCAAAGTCAACTCTGTTTATAAGAAGCTTGTATTTTCTTTTACATACACTGTCGTTCACAAGTATTAGGACACCTGCTGTATTTGCACAAAATTTATTTTCACTATTGTTATTTTAAAACATCAAATAAAATAAAATTTGTTAGAGTTCTTCAGTAAAGCAACGTTCCTCACAATTATTCCACACAGAGTAGGTGTCCTAATAATAATGAATGACAGTGTAGGTGTATAGTTTATAAAAGGACCGTTGAGGATACAAGAATTTCCAAAAGGACAACTTTTACGATATCGATACTCTACGCCACCTATTAAAACGTGATCGAGTCGTAATTTTAAGAGTAAGCATTGGCCAGTCGAAAATTACGCACCATCACCGCCTCAGTAAAGAAGACATATGTTATATCAAACTAACTCTAGATCACACGATTCTTGAATGCAGAAAAAATTCTTCCGAAAAACAATATTATTTAACATTAAAACATTAACATTAAAATTAAAAGACGATGCTTCATTAGAAAGACGCCTAAAATACCTATATGAAACACATGAATTTATACCACAAGCTGTAGCCTTTAATTACACAATTCAGTCGCTAATAACTCATATAAGTAATTGATGCGATCCTAAATACCGACCCCCCAAAAACAATTTGCAAGACCAGAATCGATCGAACACATCGTTTTCGTCGTTTACCGACGATAGTTTCCGTGAAAGAATTCACGGTCTCGTTCACGAGCATCGACGGATTCGTTCCCGTCGTTCGACCTTATGCGCGTATGGAAATTGATTTTATTCCCGGCACGAAACGGAGGATCGAGGGAATACTCGGGGCATTCGTCTTACGAGAAGGTTGCCTCAGGTGTAAGAACGTGTAGAGCTGCTCGCAGGCACGGGTTTCGAATAGTAACGGCCGGTGAAGACAACGGGCACCGCACCTAGAATGCCTTGGATCCCGTTGCTCTTCATTGGAAACTGATGTACGAAGATTGAATGTGATCGACGAATGAAATTCAATGATCCTCGGGGCAGAGGGCGACCCTTGCGTTCGGGTAATTCCGTGCTTTCCAGTCGAAGACTTCATCGTCTTCTTTTCTCCCTCTTACTACAAACATTTTCGACAGGCATTCAATCTACATTGAAAGTCTCGTGCACATTCAACGTGACTACATGTTCAACTCGTGTTAGAAGGATAACATTAATTTTGACTTACCGATGTTTACCGTGGAGCACGTAATATTTACAGCGAGACCAGTCGCCTGCCAGGTGGAACGAGAATTCATCGATTAATTACGAGGAACGGGAGCAAGCGCGAAAGGAAAATTTTAATATCGCAAATTCTGCACGATCGCCCTCGTGCTCGCAGCTTTCATCACTGGAATTTATCTCTTTCACTGGACCCCTGGCGACGAGACTGCTTTTCTTTTTCGTCTCGTGTTAATAAGTACCTAGAAACAAGTACTTAATGCTACTTCATAATTAACCGTGATGGTATTATCTCATTTTCTAAATAATAACAGGCTCATTTTAGCCTCTCTGATACCCTCTTGTACATCCGTATACCCTCCACAGTTTATATTTTTTATTTATCTCTTGTTCTAATATTACAAACCAACAAACTTATTGTCTAAGGATACAAGGATATGCAAGGAAATATCAGAGAGGCTAAATTGAGCCTGTTATTAGTTAGAAAATGAGATAATACCATCATAGTTAATTAATTATGAAGTAGTATAAAATACTTACCTATCCTACTAATTGACGAGTGATTTTTCTAAAGGATATGTTTCCATTTTTGACCTTGAAGCAAATTTTGAAGGCATCATCTTAATAATGTTAAATTGTATCTTCCAGTGGCACAAAACGCTACAAAATAAATTTATTCCTTTTTGAAAAATTTAAGTGAAAATACACGTTTCATACAAATGGTGTTATTTCCAAGTTTTTCTGATGACATAGCGAACTAATTTTTTTGTCTGAAACAAACCGGACATATTTCCTATACTCATCTAGAAAATTGCAATGAATTCGAAATAAAATGGGCCATCCAGTCGAGACGTCATTTATTTTACACCGCATATTACATCCACTTATTTTGGCGCAAGCAAGCATTAAAAAATATGAAAAAAATAATTTTGTATTCTACATAGAAGCACGCATTGATAAATAGAAAAATCTTCAATTTAGTAAACATATTCTGTTTGTGACAAAAAAAGTTCCCAGCAGCGGTATTTTATCAGGGCGTCACAGTGGAAAGCCTTTTAATTCGATAGACTTACCCAAACATGTACTAAATTAGTTTAAAAATGTATCCACTCTTCATGGCATCTTTGGACTTATACGTGGCAAAACGTTTCTTT
Source organism: Andrena bucephala (assembly GCA_947577245.1). Lineage (NCBI taxonomy): Eukaryota > Metazoa > Arthropoda > Insecta > Hymenoptera > Andrenidae > Andrena > Andrena bucephala. The sequence goes on along the minus strand of OX387717.1, from coordinate 26,190,641 downwards.
TAACCATACACACATTTACTTTAGTTTTTCTTTAGTTTTTCCACTTTTTTCCAAAATCAGGCAAAGTAATGTGTGCCTACATTACAAAAGTACCTACTTATTTCCAAATGTGTTTATAACAAAAGGGCTTATTTCTCAAATGGTTTCATAAAAAGGGGCTTATTTCTTATAGTTTTCATCAACAGGGCTTATTTCCAAACATTTTTCTTAAATAACTATTAAAACAATGTTGCTAAATTTAAAACATTACCGCTATCAAATGGAAAAATAAAATGTACGTCTACTAATAAAAAAAAACAAGATTTTTTTCAATATACGCAGGAACCACAGTTTTTGCGGTTATTGAAAATTTGGTCTATGTGGAATCGTGCCCTTTTGAAAAATCACTTCTCAATTAAAACGAAACCCTCGAGAAAATACAATTTTGCACAGTGCAGGTCCACAAATCCTACCAGAACGCCTTCGAGCCTTCGTAAATACAACAAATGTACCTGCAACTCATACAAAAATAGACTCTCGCCTATCATCTCCAGGCCACCATTCTCTTCAAAAGTGACCATGCCCAAAAATGGGATTCCCCGTCTGCTTTAAGAGACCGCGTTCGTTTTACGATGGAAATTGCGACGGCCATCAAGTCGTTCGTCAGGCAGACTTGTACCAGACTATCCTTCGAGCGGAATAGGAATACTTTCTCCTCGAGCTATGCCTTTCTCGCGGTATTAAAGCCAGGGGAATCTCAGTCCTGCGCAGGACACTGGCCCGATCCAGGCCAGCCAAGAGGCTCGAAAATAGTTTTGTAATTGAATTTCAATTGAATCGAGCCCGCCGGCATCTCGCACACATCCTGCGTTGCGAAAGTGTGCTACGATGGACGGATAGACGAGCGATCCGATCGAGAACCGTTCGTTCCAGCCAGAAGTAAGAGTGAGTAACGGTGGTTGTTACCTCTGCTATACGCTCGAGGCTGCGACTGTACTTCTCCTATCGTTATAGGTCGTTTCAGCGAGAGTCGGGGATTGTTTTCTTCATCTATTTCAGATAGACGCGACAGGGACGTGGGGCGCTGGTGTAATTGTTCCTTGAGAAGGTAGAAATGCGTTCTTGGCTCGTTGAACAAGTTCCTTAGCATTCCATTCAGTGTTATACGTTTCTTTTGCTGACACCAGGTGTACGACTCGATAGTATTTTTTGTCGAATATATGATTATGTATAGGTACATTAATTGAAACGTAAATGCTCAAGAAAATGAACATACAATCTTCTTAAAAATCATATAAGAAGTAAACAAGACAGAGAAAACAATTTGAATACTAGAAGTTTACATGCAACTTTAGCAAATTTATAACGAGGGCTAATTTATTGCGACACATTTTTTTGACGATATAGTTTGTCGCTTTGAATAGTCACTTGTTTACTAATTCTGTTTGGAACAATACCACATCTCCTTCCAACTAATAATTGATAACTTAAAATAATGCCATTTTTGTAACAGATGATACACTATTTACTTTACACGAATTTTTGCTTATGGAGAGGTTGCTGGATTTGGAGAATACCTACTGTCCTCTTTACGCGGACAATTTGGTAAATGCTGACTGACTCGGAAGAAGACAGTGGAAATCTTTGGTGGGCGTGGAATAGACAGTCATTTCTGTTTTATAAATAGTTAAATGAGAAACTGATTGTTTTGCGCACGGATTATTTAATGACTGATATGCAGATAGGAGTTTCATTTTACAGCTCAATAGTGAATGTATTAATGTGCTTTTAATGTGGAGGGTGACCTTAATTATTCTACTACCGCGAAAATAATATTTTATTTTAGTATGACATAATGTCAGTTTTTATTGCAAGACCTCCACGGTCGTTTAAACACTAAAACGTTATTAATAGGTTATACCTCCGGTATTTTTCAATGTCTCCACATTTTGCAGTGATCAGTTCTGACATATTTATCTGCAATGTTTTGCTGCACAAGGAATACTATTTCCAATTTAATTTTCAACGTTTCAATCGTTGCGTGGATCCCTTACAAAAATAGTTTATTTAGGAATTATTTTATTTCCACTTTCGGAATGAAATACATGCAACATTTCTCATAGAAAGAAGTTATGCAACGGATGAAACGTTGAAGAGTAAATTTGTATAAACTTTCAGTATGTTTTAGAATGCCTCGATTTAATCTCAGAGTATAACGAAGATTGGTTAATTTTATGGTAATTATAAGCTAATGAATATTTGATAAAACACTTCGTTTCAAATTTTTATCTTAAAACAACTTCGATGTGTACAACATGTTTTTAGATAAAAATGTGTATTTGACAACGCAGCGATATGATAACGACACGATATGCTGATTTCAGTTATAGTATATTGTGGAATTGTGCGGACGTCGTAAAATGTGTTGTAACAAATTTACAACTTAAAAAACGTTCCACTGTGAAACTTGAACGCAGAATATTTTCCATATTTGCTTACTTACCTCAATACTGTTTGCTTAATAATTTATCCTTTGATCCATACAGAAACAGAAATACTAGACGATCACGCGAGTAGAATATTCGAAGTTTTGCTCAGTCTTCGAATGAAAAGTAAATTCTTCCATAAGCGAGTACGAATGTATTCAATTTACTTTAATCGAACGTTAATCCTCTAATCATGAAATAGTACATGTTTACGCTGGTTATTAACTCCTTTCGTCATAGAAACGCGTAGTAATACACAATGGTTTTTTCAACGGCACCACGAAACCACAGGATTTACCACTAAATAGGATTTACCATTCTATATTTATTGAAGCAGTCGAAGAAGCTAATGACACGTTACATAAAATAACACTATTCTTGCACAAAGAAACTTGTAAGTAGGTAAATCTATTAAGGGGACATATTCATCAAATCACTAAAAAAATAGGTGACATTTAGGATTCTTTTCTGAAAAAAATATACAACTTGCAGTACAAAAACTTTACGGCCTTTATTTATTCCTTATTCAGGGATATGAAAAAATATATTTTCCTCATTTTCCTGTAGTGGTTCAATTTTTACGTGGCGCTCAGTGCACTGCTACAACAAAAAAAAGGCGTCGATGGTAGCTAGTATAACTCGACGTAGGATTGTGTCAAATAAAAAAACCACAGATGTTCTTATATGTTTTACCAAACGCTATCGTATCAGCCTTTAAGAAGGCAAAGAAAACAAAATGACGATGTTTGGAACACTTTTGAACACAAACATGCTAAAAAGGGAGTAATTGTGCAACTAAAAATGTTAATAACGAAAAACTGTAACCTCTAAAATTTATTATCGAAGCCTGGATACGATAGTGAATTCACTTACAAAGAAAATGCCACCAAGATTTTAGAGATCGATTCATAATTTCTTTTGTTATGTTGGCTACCGTTCGGAAAAATTTTGTTTCCAGCTAAACGCGTTTAAAGTTCTATCGTTGTAGAATCTATACCATTACGAATTTCGTCTTATAACTTTTACTGAGTAGTCGTCAGACACTATACTATAGAAGTATGTAAAAAAATTGATTTTCTGAAAAATGTTAATCACAATGTCCCCTTAAGTCGAATAACACAATTCTCTTCATAAACGATTCATTTTTATATCACACAAAATATTTACCCAACAATAACAACCACCCATTACCACAAAAAGAAACACAAGTCACTTCCATTTATATCACTCTCAATACCTCATCTTTCGTCGCTCAGAACTTCACATTTTACGGCAGCCCATCGAGACGACAAGGGAAATGCAAAAAATGAAGGAACTCCAAGAAACATTGCTTTTCAATCGAGCATTTCTTCTGCACCTTGTTTCGCCATCCGAGCCATTGCATCCGACAAACGACTGATAACGAGATGAAGACACGACGTCTACGAAGACGCGGGGGAATCGTACTAGGATACTTTCGAAAGACACGGTGCGTACACGTGATACGTATGTACAATCTATGTTGGCTTCGAACAATCTCAGACAGATGGATAGGATAGGGTAGGATAGACAGGATACGGTATATATTCTGTTCTGGAATCTGCTCTCGACGCTGTTGTGGGTGAGAGAAAACTAGGACTCGCGTACTCGGTAAGAATGCGAATCTAACGGGTGAGAAGCGTTTTAGTGCTCGGCCACGTTCACTTCGCATTCATGCGTGATGCTGCTTCCGTGGCGAGTTTATGCCCGTGAAACATCATTTTTATGCGACAGATTTCGCGCTCGCGTGTTCCTACCACGCGGTACTTCCTTTATGCGCGAGATACCGCGGCAGATAACCGTATATTGACGATAAGAAACAAACGGGAAGGAAATATTGTTGAGGTGCCTGAAGTGGATGACTTCTGGTTTCTTATGGAGGGACATAGTCAATCTATTGGGAAATAAATGACTATGTAGTAAATCGAACAGGATTCGAGTGAATCGGAATGATAAGTATTGTGGCAGGAGCAAGTAGTATTGCCGTATATAAAATCGGACGAGTTTCTTCCATTGTTTGATCGGCTGCACCAGTTTGCATATTGGAAAGAGTTTTGTAGGAACTATGCTTTTTACTTGTTTGAGTCAATACAGAAGACTGAGGGTTCTTCTAATAAGACTTTTTAAGCAGAATGTGATCTATACTGCTGGTAAAGTAAATAGTGTATCATCTGATAATGGCATTGTATTAAATAATTAAATTATCAATTATTAGTTGGAAGAAGATGGGGTATTGTTTCAAATTTAAGAATTAGTAAACAAGTGACTATTCAATGCGACAAACTTTATCGTCAAAAAAATGTGTCGCATTAAATTAGCCCCGTTATAAGTTTTCTAAAGTTGTACCTATGTAAATTTCAAGTATTCAAATTGTTTTCTCTGTCTTATTTACTTCTTATATGATTTTTAAGAAGATTGTATGTATATGCCTTTTCTTGGACGTTTACGTTTCAATTAATCTTAATATATAAAGCAGAAAGCTTCTATATGTTTGTGTGTTTGTCTGTCGCTTAAAAACTTTCGAACGGTGAACTTTTAGACCACAAAATGTGCCTTAGTTCATTATGCCTGGTTAATCCAGATGTATGTGACTATTTTCACAAAAGAAAACTAAAAAAAAATCTTTTTTTATAAAACCAGAATCTAAATTTCGGGCGAAGCCGAGTAGTAATGCTAGTGTATACATAATCATATATTACGGAGACCGGGGCAAGTTGATACAGGGGGCAGGTTGATACAGACGAATTATCTCGACACTGTATATATGTAGCTCCTTGTGTGCGAGATATGTGAAGCTTCTTTTTCAATTCTTTACTACGATCTAGCGTACGTCTGTCTACCTTATCGTTAGCAATCCATTTTTAACTGTTTTCGTTTCTATAGAGAAAAAGTAAATAGTTGTATTCACTTTCCAATCCGGCTTGAGACGGGATAGAGAATTCTATCACTCAAATTAATTGGGCATCACATTGAGTCCTTTGAAGGTAAGGTAATTACGTTTTGTTATTTTGTTTATATGCTCTACATTTTTTTCTGGAGATGTTTATACATAATGACTTTTCTCTGGGGCATGTTGATACAGTGTATCAATTTTCCCCGACTACTTTTAATTGGATTTTTCCTTTTATTTCTAGGAAAATGGTACGAAATTATGTCAGAAAAACGAATCGCGGCAAAATACTGCAAAATATTTTTCAAAAAACGTGTGTCGGTGTAGAAAAGGAGCCAATGTCGTTAGGCAAAGCGCGAGAATATACGGAATAGGTAAAAAAGCTTTATTAAGATACATTAATAAAAAGAAGCACGCACCTCATGTTAAAGTGGGATATTCCAGACATCCATCCTTTACTCATTAAACAGATATTTTACAGATGTATCAACGTGCCCCAGAGTAGTATTAACTTGCCCCGCAGTGGGGTCCTTCGTCCAAATAACATTTTTTCATTCATTTTGCACGTATTTTTTCACCTTTTCATTTACAATATATTAAAGAGGAAGGACCAAAGTATATATTAGCACATTTTTTATTAAGTAATTAATTCAAACAAAAATGAAAAAAATTGAAAACTGAAAAACGTATCAACTTGCCCCGGTCTCCCCTACCTATATTAGAATAAGCTGCTCTGTGATGATATTAAACTTAAGTAATCTCTTGATTTTTTACTGCAAGTTCAGTGCATTAATAGTTCTTCCTAATATTTCTACTGTTTTTGGTCGTATTCTTGCGATTCTTTTGAGTATACTCGCTTTTCTGAATACCTCTGCTTTTCCTGCTACATATTCTTCTCACCATTCTTGCTCTACTTTCTACCTTCCTTCTGACTCAACTCGCTATTTTGAATACCCCCGCTCATCTTCCTATTCTTTTCAACCTTCCTGCTCTACTTTCTACCTTTCCTCTCACTGCACTTGCTATTTCGACTACCCCTGCTTTTCCCCGTACTATTCCAGCTACCCTCACTCTTCTTCCTCCCATACTCTCTACCATTCCTCAAATTCATTCCACCCAGGTCACTCCGTTCACCGCGATCGAGCGTTCAAACTAATCGCCGACCGTGTAGCAATTCCATTGCCACGTGAAAAGCATTCCGCGGCTAGGAACGCGCCCGCATTTCCTATCGATAAGGAACGGCGAGCAACGAGAGGAACAAGTTTACGCTTACCGGACCGTTCGGTGTCTGAAAGTCTGAAAGGCAAGGTGGCAGTGGACAAACTGCCTCCATTTTTCAATCCACGCACACTTCCCCGAACACTGTCCGTTTTTTTTCCTTCCCTACGCTCCCGTCCACCTGGCAACTCGCCTCGCATATTTTTAGGCCATTTTTCCACATATCGGCGAGCATTAGTTCCGTTAGAAAGTGAATGTCAAAGGTTCCCGTTGCGTTTCACGGCAAACGGCGAGATAAGAAACGGCGGCCTCGACTCGTTACACTTCTTTTCTTCCCCTTTTTATCCCGGCGATTCACTTTTAAACCAACCGTTTATACGAAATTAATGGTCGCTCGATTTACGAGACGCGATTACCGTAATTATACGCGTGCGACGACCGTGTCGCGATCGTTATCATGCCACCGCATTTCCCTTGCGTCTACAGCCATCTAAGCAAACTATCCAACGAATTTGTTTATTTGTTAACGGCGATTTTTTACGCGTTGTACGTAGAGCACGTTGGCGACGAGTCTCGTGTACACTGCGTTGCTAATTCCGGATCGATTAATGTTTCGAACGGCGAGTGGTTAGGGGATGGCATGGCGGATGCAGCGTCCAGTTGGAATAATAATGGAATCTCATTTGAATATGTCCTGGAACAAGATAACAATCAAAAATGCTTATTATTTACTCGATTATTGAGATTTAAATTCTCATTTTCTTGAAACAGCGATAGCAATAAGAAACACGAGTATGTAGTTTGATATTTAGGATGTGTTCAAATCGACCCTGTGTCCGCCAAGCGAAGATTAAAGTGGAATTTGAATATTTAGAACTATTTTATATATTGCCATTTTGTTGATCATCTTCTGAAGTAGAAGACTGCTTAAAATGGCACTTTTAAATTTATTTTTTATTACAATCTGGTAGTTTCTCTATAGTCGATCAATAATTCTGATGGAAATATACGGATATATCAAGCTCCTTCAACTGAACACCACCTAAACCGTTTTTCAGCTCGTTAATTACGTTACAATTAATATATGTAACACGCTCGGAAGCTTCCTTAAACGATATTTACCCCCCTACCTATAAACTGATCGACAGGATTTTCGTTTGAAAGGGAAATTAACGATGATTGACGTGCAATTAATACGACGAGCGATTAGTAACGCGTGATGACATTTTAATAAATCGTTACGTAGGTACGCGGACGTTGTCGGACAGAAAATAGTCTCGTGGAAAGTCATCGACCACAGCCACGAGGTCTTTACGAAGCTTTTTTTCTTAAATAAGCACGCGTTAATTAATCCGCAAAATTCTGTCCTGTTAATATGACCAGTCACTAAATCGATTCAAAATGTCAAACGTGAAATTCATTCACGAATCTTATAATTAAATATACATGAAAACTTCTGAAATCCTCTTAAAATCCCCTTAAAGTATAAATTCATATTTTGAGCCTCTCCCAGACTATGCAAATTACTTATACACATTTGAAGATATTGTAGTAGATTTCATACTATTTAGTTTCAACTCAAAAGTGAAAGGACACATCATGTCATAAGAAAAAATACTTTTCAGTTGATTTCACGTCGAAGGTGTTAAATATAGGTCAGTGATTCCCAACTGGTGGGTCGCAAAGTGTTTTCTGGGTGTTTTCAGCACGGTTTTTGGATTTTTTAAAATATTATTAAGTTAGAATTATATTCTGAAAAACCTATTTTTAATGGGGGGGGGGGGGGTAGTGTGGTTATTTGAATATTATTAAAGGGGATCGTGACTGAAAAAAGTTAGAAAATCCAAAACTGACAGTGAAATCAAACTGTGCTAAAAAATTTACCCTTTCTTTCAAAGAACTGGCACGTGCAATAATTATAATAACCTCATCCACGTGGATCCCTGCGTCAGTAGCTTCGTTGGCCCCTTCCCCTCTGCCCCCCTCATCAGAATAATCGGGTTTTCGTAACATCACTTCCGGAATCATGCTTCGGCGATTACTTCCCCCCTTCCCTCTGTCTTTCTGTTTCACGATCGAGTTGTTATTTTTCATTCGTCTCGCCTTATCGCGCACTCCCCTGACACTTGACAGCCAGCGTACAATTAAGAAACGCGAGCTTGCACGTGTACGTTATTAAACTGGCTTATGACTTTTTTTCCTTTTAAACTACAAGGTCTACGTGGTTCTCGTTTTGTACATTTGTTTATTAATATTTCACCAACATTTCCGCGCCGTTACATTGACAAGTGAGAAATATTTACTGAGATAGAGGTATTATTATATTTCGAATTTTTCAAAAATTCCGGAAAATCTTTTCAGTAGAATACTGTAGAATCTAGAACCTTCGCACTAACAAAAAGGAGAAATCGATTGTTTACATTCAATGCGAGCGAATGCCCCTTTAAGTGTGACGGGGATGTGTGGGTTCACGTGTCTATTGAAATACCTTGAATCTTGTTAAGGGTCCAGTATCTCGATCGATCTCTTTGTTTTTCCCGAGGCCGTACTTTCACGCTTGGCAAAAGTCGAAGAAGGTTCTCCGTGCAGGGACGGGAGAAAGAAGTAACGGTAAACGTACAAAGATCATTGATATTCCTTTAATTGAACGGGATACGTTGCCATCGTTACTGGAAGTCTTTTGACCCAGCCACGGAAAAAGTGTACCGTTGCTTGTCGTGCGAGGAAAAGTGTGTCACGATTATTTTGTGAGCGAGCAGACAGTCTGTTACCATTACTGTTTCGAATTGGCATAGTTCAACAAATAATATGGCTATAATTAGCTGTGACTTAAGTATATGAATGAATGTTTTGGCAACTGAAAGTTACATAAAATGGGGTATATCGGAGGTGGAGTGCATTTGAGTTGTATTATGTTCCTAGATAGTTAACCCTTCGTTGACACACCTCTTTTTTCGATCAACTTTGACATACCTGGGTGGCTCACACCCAGAGCAATTTTTGAACGACTGCCATTCTCATTTAAAAAATCCAATCGTAAGGAAAAAATTCATTGGCCAATTTCAAGGTCTCTAGAATGTGTTCCTACAGTTTTTTTTATTGAAATTTTATCACAGCTTTTTTAAAGAAAATCTAGATTGTCATATGTCGAGAAAAAACGAAACAAATCTTTAAAAAAATTGTAACTTTTACAAATTTCAATATCAGAAGCTAAAAATCTACGGAGTTGTTGTTTAAATATAATATTTTCGGATAAAAAATAGTTTGTAAGTCGGCTTTGGAAAAAAGGTATTTATTTTGCATATAGAAGGTACAGAGTGTCAAAATCAGCTTATGGGTGGCTTACAACCAGAGTGTCAACGAAGGGTTAACATTGCATAATTAATTAAGCTCACAGAGTGCAAATCTCTCAGCAGTACGACTTTATCAGTGATAAACACAAAATAAAATTAAATTCTTACGCCCTCGCGCTATAATAAATTCAAATACCAAATTATTACTCACGAACTTCCCATAATTTCTCCTTAATACCACGTACTTATTCTTCAATTCCTTTATCACCTGATGAAATAAAATATTAGAAGCCTCTTTCCTCGATGAATTCTGCATGAATTCTCCAATGCTCGTTCACTTTAATCCTCGCGTGGGTGTCCACATTGTTTATGGGACTCTATTCGCGAAAATTCGACCGATGGACACCGAAGCTAGATCGAAACACCCGTTATACATCGGCACGCATGCCGTTGCACTCCGCGCGGCAAGGACGCAATCTGGAACAGCCGTAAACGGACTTGACTACTTGAGAGATTGCTGATTGTAACTGGTTGCTGGCCAGGCTGCTGCCTCGTCGGCCCGCACATCCGGATTCTACAGGAATAAATACAAACTGATACCCACGAGGAAGTGCAGTTCCCTCTGTGTTTCTCTTCTCGCTCGCCACGATGCACGCACGCGGCGCAACCTCTTCTTCCCTGTTTTCTTCTCGTCACGTTAATCCTGCTCGATATCCGGTGCCCTTCCATGGGCATCCTGCACGGCCAGCGTGCGTCCACGGTGAAAAATACCGGTCATTTGTAAGATAGAGTAACCGATCCCGTCGTGGGATTAACGGTGGCTCGCAGACGGTATGCAAATGCACGGAGGGAGGCGTAAATCATTCGCTCATGTCGAACGGATGAATACTGATCGGCATGGACGCTTGGGGACGACCATTCGCGGTTAGTGGCACGAAATTCGATAGATTTGAGGTACGGTATCTTTGGAGGTGCTTGTTTGGGGTGAGTGTTCTTGGTGGTGGAATTCTTAGGTAGCTATGATTTGGTGGGTTTTAATTTGGGTAGATGTGAGGTAAGTGCACTTGATATCGCCTAGCAAGCACCTAATATTGCCGCTGATGATACCGTGAACTGGAACATTGGCAGTTACTTAACATGTATTAAGGGCGTACAGGAGTATTGAAATCTCGAAGAATCAATTTTTTTATTACTATTAATTGTGAAAGTGTCATTCTTTGCGAACATTTGCAACAAAGTTTCATGAGGAAATTCGAATAATTACGGAAATTATAGTGCTGAACGTAACAGTGCACCGCCGAGTAACGGCCTCGCAGAGCGGTATTGGCGTAGGAGACTTAGCTTTGAAGCCGTTTATCTCGAAACTACATTTTTAAACACCGTACATCATTGTGTACATCGTAACTTTTGAACGAATGAATATTTTCACTTGAAATTTTAACTGGAGATGTAGAATTCCTTTCTCTATAGCATGGAATTTCCGCATCAACATTGGATGTTTGTGAATTTTTTTATAAACGATTAGAAACGATGTTCTTCCGTAAAAATGTAGGAAAAAATTGATTCGTGTGTAACTTTCACAATTTTTGTTTAAATTCGGCAGTCCAATTCCACGTTGTAGATGTTGGTGTAGAAATTACTCACCCCAAAGCATTTTGCTTTCAGATGATTGGTTCACCTGATACTTCAGCGCTTAATAACGTCAACAAATTTGAACATTCCTACAATTTTTTTTTGGCAATTACTCAGAAGCGCGTCCACAATAAGCTGTGAAAAGTACAGATATAATGATTACTTGGTACCTAAGCAATCCGACACAACAGTAACCATCGATGTTACGTGACCAATAGTCCTGTACCCCGTTAAAGAAGGAAAGGCATAAAAATGTTTGTAGTAGGTACACCCGATACGATGTTATAGTAGGATACCTAAATAAATTGAAAAATGATAATTAACCCTTAGCTACACTGACGGGATACAAACGTACCCCACTGCACACAACTACGCAAATATTTTTCGCGTGGCACATGCAACATTGTCGCGGCTCCATGTATTCTTCTGTTATATTTGTAATAAATGATTATCTTTCAGCTTCAGAATGTTTAATTACTATGCCCAACCAAAAAAAACACCAACTCTTATCAAAATTTGGGGTACAAAAATACACCGCGGGGTTAAAAAAAATGAAATTAAAGAATAAAAAAAATATAACAGAGAGATTATGCACATAAAAAGAAACAAATTTAAGTGTCAATGTAAGTTGAGATTAGTAAAACTTTAGCTGTTAGTGTTATTTATATGATATATCAATTAACATGTATTAAAGAAGGAGAAGGATGGTCAAAATGTGCCAAATCTGACACTTTGTAGTACAATCACAAAAGAGGAAATGTTATAATACGATACGTAAAGCAAATGTAAACACGTTAATTTTTATATTATGTAACAAAATGTTATGTAATATAAACACATGTCCACAAACATGTCAATGTTCCCCCAGTTTGCGATATCTCGTAAAGAAAGTGTTGACATGTGGTGGTAACGATGTGAACTAAGTAGTAGCCAAGCATGTGTAGGAAGTAGGAAGACATAGTACTATGGTTGCAACGTTACTTGAGCAACGCCTGTTCTCAACGAACCATTGCTTCAGCCAAACAGAAATCTGCGCGAAGTCGTTTCGATTACTAATTCCTAAGTTACTATTTAAAAGCAGTTTGCCACTTAATCACGTAATTTTTGTTCATACTCTCCCGAGTTTTCCCTTTTATGGCCATGCCTTTTCGCAAAACGACTGCAATACACGGCCTGCGCCCTTTCCTTCCTATTCTTCTGTTTCCCACGACCTTATTTTTCCCAATGATCGATACTTGTAACAACGAGCCGCTGCAGAGTTGCGAGACTCGTTGCGATTTATAAGCTCCCCCCGCGTACTGCCGGTATGAATCATGTACCGATGCTTCGAAACGCCTTTGGCACGTGGACTGATCCCTGGTGTCGTTTTTCTTCACCCACGAAGTGGAACGGATCGATTGGCGCTTCGTTGATTGAAGTAAGTAGGTATTTCGTTATTGAGAGGCTTTCTCGATAAAACAAACGCTTTCGAGTTAAAGCTGGGAAACTCTATCCTATTAGGGATCATTTTATCGCGATTCTAAATTTGAAATAACTGAAGGGAATGACTATTAAGATTATTTAAACAGATATCTGTATAACATTTAAGTTTCAATAACACTATATAAAAAAATTTCGCATTTCTAAAGAAGTTTCAAAGGTTAAATTTAAAACAACCCCTTCTCTTGTGCTTTCTTTTTCAACTTCTTGATAATTATCGTCTACAGATTTTAAAGCAGATTTGGTGCTTCAATTTAAAATATCTCTTACCTAAAATAAACAAGTGTCACACTTCCAGCCCCCTAAATTTTAGAACACCCCCTACTAAGCAAGTACCTATAGATTTCCTTCAGTATAACTCGTGCATCTAATACTTGCCAGAAATTAAATATAATTCCTTCAATCTGAAGAAATTCGTGCCACTGAAATTTCAAGCACAGGCAAATTCCTCTACAAATAAGCAACCATGGCGCTGAACGAAATAAAAGGCTCGTATGTTCGCAGAAATGAACAGACTCCTATGGTACGTGGAGAAAAGGAGTAACTCGGGTGTCAAGGTCTTCTCGATATTCGAATTGTCAAGGCTGATGGAGAAGGTAGATTGGGTCATTAATGTTAACACGTTTCAATGGGGCCCAGCTAGTAGATTCTGATTTATAATCGTTCGCTGCCATTAAATTCGGTTGGCTGACAGTCTCCGATTAATTCGCTGCAGCGAGAAACCCGCTGCTACCTGGTCGTTAAGGTTTCCTTATTCCATCGGCCTTATTCTACTCGGTTAACGAGCTGCTTTTTACCGAAGTTGTTTTCGCTGTTCGCGTGTTTCTCGTGATGTGGCTCGACGCCCGGCGAATTTGTTACAGAGTGTCCGATAAATAAATTAATCACCGCTTTGTTCGGCATTTTGTGTAACTTCGAGGATGCTTCACTGAATGCTGTTGCTCATATATTACTGTCATATTATTCCATTCAGGGGAATAACATTTATGACATGAATCTTTGTTTTGGGTCGAGCTTGAAAAGTATGATGAATTTGGAGCTTGGAGCTTCTGAATATTGGAAATCAATCTCTATTTATCTCTGCAATTATTTTCATACAACTTCTCGCTGTCACTTAATCACCCAAGCGGTGTTACAAGTGCACAACCATTTATCTAAAATGGCCCTCATTTCTGCGCAACATTTAAAGAATAAAGGTCGTCGCGCATTTTCGCGAAGCACGGCGATTCGGAGAAATTAATAATAATTAATTACGTGTCGGTACGTAAATTCTGTATAAACTTTTCTCTTCGACGATCTTAAGGGGGTATAAACCATTTACTCTACCAAAACAGCAAATCGTAAATGTGGGGATGATTTAAGGGCCTAATTTAATTGAGCACTGTCTCCTGTTTGTATAAGCAGGTACAACGTGCCAACAAATTCTTCCACTCCTTTCTTAAATCACCCTGTACATAGACATACGTATCACTCAGTCATAAATGATTGATCCTGTTACTTGTCGATCTTATTTCGTTATACTCGTACAAAAGGGAATCGATCAGTGGCAAGTATTACAAATATTGAAATTGTGCTGAATATAGGGGCAAACGCGCAAACATTGTTAAATTAAATATACAGTTTTCGACAAGTAGAATTGTAAAGTACATACGAAAGTCTTGTGTCAAAGTACGCAATGGGGGTTGCTTCCCCTAGTTCACCCTCAGTGCGCATGCAACGTACAAGGGGTGAGCAGCCGTGGCCGAGTGGTTAAGGCGTCTGACTCGAAATCAGATTCCCTCTGGGAGCGTAGGTTCGAATCCTACCGGCTGCGAAATGTTTTTTTTTCACCCGCCTCGAGCTCAAACAAAGTAAATCGTGCAACTTTTCTACTTGTCTACTTTTACGTAACAAGTAGGGCGTTCGTCGAACTTCCGCTGTGATTGAACGATCGATGGAATGGACATCAATCATGAATCTCTTCAATCGTATTTTAAGACGTAGGGTACGTGCCCCTATTACGGTGCCTTTGGACTTGAAGAAGCCGTACAAAAAACTCACATGAATAAATAAGGAAAGAATTTTTTTAATTAAGTTAATGTCTAAGTAGAGGTAGTATTTTTAAACAATTAAAGTATAGTAAAAAAAATTGAAAAATGCATATGGAGGTTTCGATGGATTTACCCAAATCCTTACCGAAAACGGTAAGGAACACGTACCTACTTCACAATAGTAAGTTTTAATTATATCATAGAAGGTTTCAATTTTATGAAAATATAAGAAATTGAGCACTTTTGAAACGTTTTCGTATTTTTTAATGTGAAGCCATTAATAGGGACAGGAATTTAACACTTTCCCATATTACGGTGCCCCTCAGTACACCCCGTGTTACCATCTGTAACTGCTAAACCTAACCTTATTTTCCTTTCTCAGAAATAAACGGAACGCTAGGGATTCTGGGGAATGCTATTCAAAAAGGGCACCGTAATTGGAACAAAAAAATGTATTCTTATTTCAATTAAAAAAATATGACAAAAATTAACATTTTTAACCCGAGAAAATGTCTTAATAAAGAGAAAAGTTCAGGAAACCAATATAAATTTTCACTAAGAAATAATTAAAGTAAGACAAGTCAGTAATTAATTCATTCGTGAGCAAGTCGGCGTCAAAGCACCGTAATAGGGACATGTACCCTAGAGACGTTAGATTTTCTCATCGAAGAGAGAGCACGAGGGGTGGATTTATATGTATAGTGAAAGTGATAAAAATCCTTAGTGCAAATGTGAAATTTGAATCATTGCTGAATTTGCTTGTTAAATTTTGAAACATATCACCTTTGTCAGGACTTCACATAATCTTGAGACTGTTTGAGACATTTATAAATATACGATAATATACATTTTGGTGTGTGAAATGAGAGGCACAAGTCAATTAGTTTTATGGTAGAAATGATAGTAATTTTTATACTTTGTTCAGCATATTTTACGTAATTACTTTAAAAAATAGGATGCTTCGAAACTGCGTTTGAAACCTTGAAGCCCCAGCCTCAGAGATTTGAAGAAAAGGGACAGTTTACTGAGTTTACCCTTTATAGCTTAAGTAGGTATACTAAATATAGTATTTTGGTAACAAAAAGAACCTTTGAGTTCTTCAAGTTTCAGTCAAATTTTTAAATCATTCCCGCCCATTTACTCGACAACTAAAATTAAGGAATAAAAAAAGGATTGAAATTATAACTTAAAATTTGTGTCACATAGTAGCAAACCTATGAGTTGCAAAATTACTTTCTCAGTCAATTGACACGTAATTAACGGATTGGCCACGTGCATTGTGCATTCGCCTTTCTCACGATATTAAAGAAATTGGGAGGAAGTCAAATTAATGATACAGTTCAAGGGGAAAAACTGTCGGACGCGCGGAGAAAAGGGCGGACGTTAGGAAAATTAAAACTAGATCAATTAACGGCGAGTAATTCCATTCATTACGCACTTAGATGCGGAATGCGACTGGAACTATTAAAGAGATCCAGCTACGGGTTTTGCCGCGAGTAAGGTATTTAACGGTCCGGTATAATTAAGCGCGATGAAAAATTCCGTTTGAATTGCCCGCCAGATCTTCTTTATTCATTGATAATTCACTTCTTGCGACGTTTCTTTGCGCAGCTAGCCTGGATTCCTCAATGATTTGCCGGTCGAATTGGGAAATTGCGACCATTAACGTTCAGACGTAGTATGTACGTAAATGTCATAATCGCGAGTGTATCGAGGAAATGATGGTTAATGCTTGCGTTGAATTTGCCGTCGATACGCGCTTCGCAAAGTAACAGAAGTGAAATTCCTCACTTGGAACTAACGTGTGTCGTGTACAGATGTATTTTCGTGTAGTGTGTAGGTATGTGTCTGTCTTCTTTCGCGGTATAATTTAATTTCATGATAGGAAAATTGTCTTATAGAACCTGTCGCCTATATAGATACACATTTTTATGTATTTCGTAACATTGTTTGACAATGAATTTAAGTTCCTAGTTGTTTTCTCTAGTGGTAGTCTAAGGGTATTTAAATTTGATGTTCATAGAAAGTGTAGATGTGTGTACTAATTAGGATTGTAATTAGTGATTAAAGAACATCGCTATATTTCTGTTGAAACTATATACCTACAATGTTACTTTTCACTTTGTTGAAACATAATTTAAAAAGGACATGGTTGACACCTGAACATCTAAAAAAATGGCAACTAACTGTACAACTAGATCCACTACAGTTACTTTTCTTTAGCAGAGGGTTAACGAGGTGCAAACTGCCTAAAATCCAGCGCATAAATGTCTTCTTCCCAGAACAGTCTATTCATCAACCTCGACCTTAAGTTCTCAGGAGGTCTGCTTAAGAACAAAGATCCAGTTAAGTCTCTGCTGCGTACTGTTGCTCATTAGATATATGTATATCAATACTTTATTGCTTTGAACTCGTCCAGTCTGCTGACTCGTAACATGATTCGAGTAAATTGAATGCTACGAGCATACCTCCACCAAGTACTAAGTAGAGCACTTCTATTTATGCAAACTTGTTGCTATCTCAGAGGTGCTCCTGTAATACATTGATGATTTGAATAAAATACAATACTAAAAATATTCATTACATCATTCGAATATTGAACAGTTATTACTCATACCTACTCAATATTAGTATTAGGAAAATATTACGATTGCTAATTAGGTAGCTGGACATCTTCCCCAGGGGAAATCCCATACCAACCACTCTACCGATCACGTAATTACAAAAATGATGTAAATGGGTCTACGTGCATTTCTGCCTGACCCAATAAGTGTTTCCAATGTATTCCAAAGTTACCGATTCAAATAACAAATTATCTGATTTGAATCGATTTCATGAAACAAGTGGCACTCTACTGTGACATTTGGAGTATTGGAGTAGTCAATCAGTCCCGCCCCGTTCACCCGGATATCAGTGACACAGCCGCCGTCGAACGAGACGAATCTGACAATCAGTCGGCGATCGAAGGTCGACACTGTCGGCCATTGCGAATAAGTCAGCCTGTCGACAGTCACTGACGGACTCTCAGCATTGCCCGGTGCGCTGGCCGGCTGCTGGCTAACTGTAAAACGGCAAGTTCCGCTATTCCGTCGGTCGGAAAAAGGACGACGAGGCGTCTCGAGAGGCGTGTGGGGCACCAAGGTGATCGTACGGCCTTGTGTCACGTGTTCGTCCATTAACGTCGGCTGTATGTAGGTTATGAGCAAGAGACCGAGAGTTCACGCGTGCATCTCTATCGCGGTGATCCAACGGGCAGGCTTGCTCCCTGGACCTAGCGAAACACCACTACTACTTCGACACGCTTCCGTCCGACCGTGTCGCGGTATTTTTCACGCCATCGTTAGAAAGACACGGCTTTCCCGTTACTGTCCCCCGATTATGATAAATCATCTCAACACCTTTGTGGGTCAATAGTCTCTCGTGACGCCTCCCGTCGCGCCAAGGATGCTGGAATCCAGTTCGATCGCAGGAATAGATTTACTGTTGGGAACGGTTCGATCGGCGAGTGGGCTCGAAAGTTGGAGATCGCTTGGGGCGTTTTGAGGGAGTTCCGTTGTATTTTATTTAGAGACTGACACTGACGATGGTGAATCTTGAACAGCGGCGGATTTGAGGGAAGAGGCCCAGGTGGCAAACGTTCTGAGGGGCCCATTTTTCGGAGAAATAAAGGGGTAGTTTAATAAAAACGGACTAAGTGTAGTATTACAGAAAAAGAAAATATAGTGTTTGGATAAAATCGTAATTTATTTAAGATAGGGCCCTAGGGGATCATTCTGGAGCAGGGGCCCATTTTTATCGGGAAAATGATGAGGTAGTTTACTAAAAACGGGCTAAGTATAGTAGTACAGAAGAAAAATATAATTTGGATAAAATCATAAATTTTTTTAAGATTGGGCCCTAAGGGATCCTTCTGGGGCAGGGGCCCATTTTTATCGGGAAAATGATGAGGTAGTTTACTAAAAACGGGCTAAGTATAGTAGTACAGAAGAAAAATATAATTTGGATAAAATCATACATTTTTTTAAGATTGGGCCCTAAGGGATCCTTCTGGGGCAGGGGCCCATTTTTATCGGGAAAATGATGAGGTAGTTTACTAAAAACGGGCTAAGTATAGTAGTACAGAAGAAAAATATAGTTTGGATAAAATCATAAATTTTTTTAAGATAGGGCCCTAGGGGATCCTTCTGGGGCAGGGGCCCATTTTTATCGGGATAATAGTGGGGTGGTTCACTAAAAACGGACTAAGTGTAGTAGTACAGAAGAAAAATATAGTTTGGATAAAATGTTTTTTTTTTTTGAGGATAGAGCTCTGGGGGTGCCTTCTGGGCAGGGGTCTAGGGGACAACTGCTTATCGGCCGCACTGAATCCATTACTAATCTTGAATCTTGGTTGAGATAGTGAGCTTTTGGACGATAAAATATTGGAAAAATGACACGCTTGTGTTGTTACTATTACGTGGAAGTAAAAATGAAAATATTAGTCTTGTGTAGAGCAGCGAGCAGAACCAATGGTATCTTACAATCTGTAAACGAGGGCAATCATTAGAGTTTGGCGGGCAGTAATACGTCACGCCTCTGATGATGGAGTTTCGGAATGATCAGATAAGTAGTCTTTCACGCTCAACAGACTAACTATTTAATGATGACTGGCACATGTGTTTCGCCAGCTTAATTGGGTCGCTTAAGTGTCAAACATTAGTATGTTAGTATCCACTAATTAGTTGGTGCATACTGTGTTGGGCACGCTGTTAATTAACAGTGCTTGTAGAACTGAGAATCTTAAGAGAATTCTCGTGGCGAGAAGATCCTTTAATTCTAAGAGGATTCGGTCTCTAAGTGAACCGTAGTTCTAACAGGTAAATCTGTTTTAATTCTAAGAGACTACGGATTCTGAGAGAATCCTAGCTCCGAGAGAATCTCAACTCTGACAGATTCCTAGTTTTAAGAGAACTCGAATTTTTAGAAGATTTTTATTTTAAAAGACGGTGCAAGAAGGTAAAAAAAGAAAGTTCAAAGGAGGTTCAAGAGTATTCTTTCAGAGAATTAAGGAAGTCTTCTAACTCAAAGGATATTTCAATTTCTACGACATTCCCGTTAATCCTAAGGGGTCTCGCTGAAATTTCGGAAATATATCGTTCTACCGATTGTTCGTAGCGATCCGAGGCGAACCTTCGACCCAGGTGGCTCCTATAGAAATGTTCGCGCATAGCAGCGATGACCCCACAAGGCGGACGGGGTCATCGTCGATGATCAAGCGACCTGGCACAGGGTGAATGCAGACAATGGTTTCACGAAAGGTTTCTCCGCGAAGTGAACTCTTTAAAGGCTGATATTAGAGAATGGCTTATAAGATAACCCACCGTCGATACGTGTCTTTGTTCTTGCTCTTTCGAGCTCCTTAACTTGAATAAGAAACTATTACACCTGGATATTAGCCCCGAGGAACGGAAACCTATCATTCACGTCCAATCTACGAAGAATAACGTAGCGCACATACCGATCTGCCGCTCGCGATAAATCTACGGTATCAAACCAACGTGCGATTAGCACAAATCCTGATTTTCTACTGTGAAACCTTTCGATAGGATCTTTATTAGAAAATGAAGCTAACTATGTCGGTTTCAGTATATTCCAGTTCCAAGCATTCTTTTAATTACATCCCTGCATAAAACTTTTCGATAATTCATATAGGTACCTATACAATATTACGATTTCAAATTGACTCAAGTAAACATACGCGAGATTCGATACTACTTAATTGTAAGTATTACCCCAAATGATACACTGCCACTCCGCAAACGTAGGTACATTACACATTTCGCAAATGGCACAGGGAACCGTCAATTTTCTAGGTTGCCCGTATCGCGCAACGCAATCATGATAATAACACGCGTGCAAGTCAGAAAGTAGCGTTGGGGTAATTACGATATTCAATGCTTAACAAATACCCCCGCCGGGAAATTAATTTTACGTAATGACGAGAATCATGGCCGTTAAACGATACCCGCGGTGATTTCGACGCACGCTGAAAGGGGAAAAGTCGTTTCGTCGCGATGCAAAATAGGGGCACGCCGTGCTAAGAAATTGTTATCAGAACCTTTTTGCTCGGCCGCTGTCAGCGGCAAGGGCTCGTTACTGGGAATCCCGCGGACCCGTTTACCTCGTTCCGAGGAATCGACGGGCGCGGAGTTCTCGCGTCGAAGGCCCCCGATTTTCACCCGTACAATTTATCACGAGATCATTGCTTGCGAAAGTCGAAATTCCTGTTCCCGGACCCCTTTTGTTCGATTTCTGCATTCTCTGTACACCGTACCCGAGCGGTACGTCCCATTTCGCGGGCAAAAATTAATCGCCGCTGGCGAGCCCGAGGAGAAAGTTGCAGCGGTATCAATCGATCCCAGCCGCGTCTTAAGAGGGGCATACATGGATTTTCGTTTACGCCCGTCGTGGCCAGGATCAATTACCCGCCTGTCGACGATACGAAGATTGAGTCCTGCCATTTGAAAATATGTCTGCGCGGCGCTCTTTGTCTGTGTAATTATTTCTGGATGAGGTGGCGAGATTTCGCACCACGCTTCGATCCTGCAGACCCTGTGACAAAAAATTTAATTTAATTCGGGAATGTCAACTGTGCTTTTGGTAACAAAGCAAGTATTCCATGTTTATATCTTAGAAGAAGGGATTCTCTTCTTGCGAAAAGTATATTTATTGTGTAGGATGTAAATGTAAAATATTTGCCATGTCACTGAAACATCAACAATTTGTTTAAAATCGTTTAAAACAATAAGGTCGACGAAATTTATACAACTGGGTGAGGAGGAAAAAGCTTGGCACGCTAAAAGCACAAGTGAAAACGTGGACACGGATCGTAATTGACTGGGTATTACAGCAATTAAGATTCTCATTGCCATGTCGATTACGCTCATCCTTTCGCAATGCAAATGCAATTTTATAAATTACGACGTAATTTTCGGGCCTGTTTCAGGGGTTCGATTTATCATGCCATCGGTTTCATAAATTACAATGCGATAAAGTGCGAGAAGAGGCGGGAGGCGACCACGAGCGCACGGATGCTTTAAATTGCGGCGCGAAATTAATTCTCCGTTGTGACACACGAATGGATCGATAAGATGTAACCATTAATTTTGTAATCGAGTTATAACAGGAATCGCCACTGCACGCGAGCGCCGAAGCTGAAGAATGCAAGCAGAAACAGAAAAATGAAAGTGCCGTTCGTTTAAAACGATGCATGTCTACTTATGAACGGCAAACATTCAATTAACAAGGAATCCTAACTTTCGATTAATTGATATTACGCTTAATGATGGAGATTCCTTTCTTGAATATACATTGTGGAAGTGTGAGCCACGATTGACCCCAATAATCAGAATTTTTATGAATTTCTTTACTTTCAAAATTCTTGTATTAATTATTTGCAAAGATCATTATCGAAGGGTTATCTTATGTTAACGGGTTATTTCGAACTTCAGAGACAATTTCAATGTTGATTGAGTTACGTGGATAATGTACTATAATAAGTCGTATAGGGGAGAGTTCTGCAGTACCTACCGACCACTCTAAGTTTTGGTACTATAACTTGGGCTATTGTTGGTAAAAATCAAATTTCAAAAAGGTAATTTGTAGTACAAGTTATGCTTAATAAAAGGGGACAAATCGTTTTTCTTAAATTTCATCATAAAGATTAATAATTCGCTGGAATAAAAAAGTTGTAATTCGCAGCGAACGAAAAATTGTCGCCCAGTACTTAGTTAGTAGATTTTAAGGTCTAAGTAATTAATAATGTTAGTAAAAACATTTAAAAATACAATAGAACATTTATTTAGGCACGCCTACAAATATCGCAGGTAAAATGGTCGATACTTTCTTGGTCTGTACAGTCCTCGTGAGCCCAACCCTTGCATTTGATGCACCGCACTAAATCTTCGTTGAATGATGCTTTATAAATGATGCACTCAGTGACTTGTTCATCACAGTTTAGTTTAAGTTTAGTTTAGTCTAATTGTGTATTATAGTAGCATTTTCTAAGCCGCATTCATATCGTTCTGCACCCATTTTCCATTTTTCTGTTTAATTTCGGTCATTTTTCTTCAGAAAAAGAAAAAAGAAAAACTAAAGGACTTTAATTAGAGGAAGAATTATTTAAAAAATTGGCCGGTACTGCGCGACAACCATGTAAAAAGTTTTTATGTTTGATGCGTAATATACAATGGAAATTGCAAAAACGGTGGCAATTATGTATACCTAATGGTCTAAAAATAATGTACGTAATATGACAAAATTATTTAATTACCTGAAAAATAAGAAATCAGCTAAGTAAAATAACTTTTGCCAGGTGGAAAACCAAGCAAAAGTTTTTTTACATAGCTGATTTCTTATTTTTTACCCAGCGTAAACGTCAAACATCTTAAAACTCTGGTACCTAATACTGAAGAAAAAAGAACATCGCCGGAGATACGTTGCTCAGGACAGTAGTATTTATTTATTTATCCATCGAGAAATAAAAACGAGATCTAGCTTTGACCGGTACTGTACGCTGCCCGGTACTGTAGGACATCCCCCTAAGCTATAAACCTACACACCGAAAAGTGTACAATTCCATTTGAAAAAAAAAGCCGAAACAAACATAAATTGACCAAAAGATGTCCCTATGGAAACGGAGTAGGATGTAACACTCGCTTTGAAACACTTTTTGGAATGACCAACATATTCAAAGGAATCCTGTGCGTATTGAAAAAGGACACCCTGTATACTCATCTTCCTTGCTTAGTACCCAGAAGACGAAAATTTGAAACGAAAATCGCGCAAATCGACCGTTTAGATATCACTTAGCGAGTAAATGCTCGCTGCTCGAACGTTCAGCTTTAGCTATGTGCAACTCACGTGAAGAAGCTTAGATGCATATTTCAACGAATCATTACACTCATTAGCCGCTACATTGTACACAGAGACGCGGAACAATGCAGCGTTTGTGTACGAGTCGGCTTTCCTCCCGAGGGAGGGGGTCTAAGGAACGTTGGACCCCGTTTATTTCTTGCATCCTTGCCGTCATTTCACGCCGCGCTATTTATTTCTTAATTGGGCCCGATTATGCCCGTCGCGCGAAAGTTGCCACTTCCGAAATACATGTGTTCATGCAACGATCCGAATTCCACGGGGCCAATTAACTCAAACGAGGACGAAGCATATTTCCTCGTTCGAATCTTGAATTTCGTAGGAATCTCGAATTCGTTACCAGCCAACGTTTATATAAAATTCCATTGTTCGTTATTGGCGTCGGGGAATTCTGAATCGCAGGCATAATTACGGTAAGTGAAACTGGATACGGGAAATATCTCGATGAATTGGATAATAGTGAATGTAATTAAAAGCCTGCTTTGCTACTGTTCACTTTTTCGCAAGATAGAATGGATTTATGGAATCATGCATTGTGGAATTTTATTTATTTTTATATTGAAGCATTTTGAATCTACATAAGAAGATTATTATGCAATACATGTACATTGTACAATGTACATTACACAAATGTAGTTTTATATTATTTTATGATTGTGTTAAATTTTCTGTTCAAAACAAGACTGAATGGGGGATCTCAAGGATTGTAGAAGATTCAAGTTATAAAAATTGGGCGAAGTGTGATTCAAAGTATTTCTGTTCCTTAGTTTCCGATATATCGAAGCTGAGTCAATAGAGAATTCTCTGAGGGAAAGAAAAAGGATCAATGTTTGTGTTACGAGCCGGGGGTTCAGGGTGGCTGCGTAGCCGAGGATCAGTAAGTTTAAGTATCTACCTAACGTAGAATTTGTTAGTTACGGGCAAACCGGTGCCTGGATAACAGTGAGAGTCCCAGGAAAGTGGTGGTCGTGGACGAACCTGTATTCCTCTCATTCAGAAGATCGAAAACTAAAGGAGCCGTTTGAATAATTTATTAGCATCGTTATTATATCATATAAATCGCAATTACGAGTGTGCTGGATGCCATTCTTAGATTAGGAGGGGGTTCGTTGACCCTTGGCAGACGTAGCTGTCCAAAAATCGTTAGCCGGACGTGAACTTGTATTCAGTACCAGACACGAAGGCCTGCACGGAGTACTAAACCGATGCCCATCGAAATTCCACGAGAGGACCAGTGAAATTCTCGTCTGACTCGGATCGGGCATCGGCGATCCATTAAAAAAGGTATCGCCATCGTCGTGTCGTCTCGATGGTCAGCGAATTCCGCGTGGCTCGGAATTGATAAACAACATATCGCCTCCATTAAAGCATAACTTTATGACAGGGAAAAAGTTGCTGTTCAGCTCGAACAGAAACTTTGCACGGAGAAACAAAATGTTAATCTTATTGCATTTCTGAGACACCTGTGGTGACATTATGTACATACTTTCTTTTTTAACTGATTACTACTTTTTTGTATGCGAAAGGATCAAGAATTTTAAATACTCTAACATAAGTGGTGTATACAAATTAAGTGTTATATACAAATTGCATACCTCTATCGATTTCTCGAATTTTAACATTCCAAAATTTGGATATTAAAGAAGGATTAACTTCACGGTTGAAATATAGTTATCTAGTAGCTACTAGTACAAATGCATGCGGTGCATTTGCTTACTCATGCATAGATGTCATTTTTAATTTAGTTCAATGACAAGGTCAGTGATGTCTTAGGATTGGTACACACGAACGGCACGCGTAATTTTGCAGCCGCGTTGTAACAGTAAGTACATATGTATATTTATATGGAGAGTTTCACGTGTGACGTAAATTTTTGCGGTTGCAAAATGACGCGTGCCGGTCGTGTGTATCGGCCCTTAGACTTTCCCTTACAATGCAGTACATCAGGTTTAAATGTAACCCCAATCGATCAATTATTGTTGCAGAATAAGGGGAAAGAATTCGCGATGCGATTTTCTACGAATCCCAAAAGATGATGATTTATTGCATCTTCGTACTTAAAGTGAAATTTGCATGAAGAATCGATACTTTCTGTATTCAGGAAATTCGACGACTTTTTATCAGAACGCTACGAAATTTGAAACTCGAAAATCGACTTCTTTGCACATGATCACGTGCATCGGTGACATTTCTGTAAAATATTGGTGTAGAAACCGTTAAATTTTTCTTCAGATATATATTTTACATCCCACGCGCGAGAGCCTCCATCAACTTTTTGTAGGCCGACAGGGAATTCCAGCTGCTCACATAGCATCCCGTAGATCATTGTTCTTTCCGCAAAAGTGTTCCCCACGCTTCTAATAGAAGAATTACGTAAATGGTTGCGACCGAAATCGAGCTCCTTCTACGAGCAAGCTGAACGATTTCGACTTAATAAGAAACTTACGCTTTTACGAAATGGGCGTAGGAGCAGAGCGTGGATGTCATGTGTATTTTATAAATTTTAAGGATTAACTAATAAACAGTGTCGCCACCAAAGTTGACAAGTGGATCTATGTTCACTGAGAGCTTCCGTCTATTTTCATGATTGTTAAATGCCACTAATAAATTCTTCAACGTTTTACGTTCTTCTGAACAGAGATTTTGGTATTGTGATAAATATACGAGAAGAATATATAAGAAAGAGTTAACCAGTCTTTTCGATACAATAAAAGGTGTTAAAACAGTTTTAAATTTTTCAAATAAATTTTAGAACATGAAGATGACCACATTTTCTATTTTCTTCTGAACAGATGGTACCTATTACTTTTCTTTTTACACATAATACAGTTATTGCATGAACTACCGCACGTTTCGTACAAGCTGTATAAGGAGTCCAAGTTCTCTTTCCATGGTGCGTCGCATGATAATTCCGTTATCCTAAACCCAAGGCCCGTGGTGAGTCATAAATTTACACATAATTACATAGTATACCACGCAACACGCGATGTCGTTGACCACGCCGACTTACATTACATATTTATTTCCACGAAAATCACCGCCGAGGTATGGCTCTAATTAATCAAATTAGCTTTCGCTTCATCTACTAATTAATTTCCTCGTAATTTCAGTCGTTACACAAATGGACGCGGCTTTGGGCAGGTCAGCATGTATTCATATGTAGGACAGTTTCATCAAATGTTCAGTTAATAGAACAAGTGTAAGCAAGTAGGTATAACATTATTCTTCTAATCTTGAAAATTTATGTATGCCTGAGATTGATTCTTGTTAGTGATGCTAGTAAACGCTCACAGGAACATGATTTATTGCTCTTTGTTTCAGAGTTATAAACACTTTTATGCTCATGTCACATGTATTAGTTCTCTTTCATATTCAGTGTATAAAATACCTACATATCCCAAACTTTAATCCAATACCCTGCATAAAGCTATTAGTCTTTTGTACTTTCCATTTAGTAGCTTCATAAAAAAATCAACGATAGCATTCGTACATACCTACGTATTAGGGTGGTCCTTATTTTTCAACTTTAAAATATATATTGTCTGACCCTCTTAAAATCTTTTATTTGACAAAAAAAAAATATCTCCGTGTTTTTCATTTTTATATTTTGATATATAAAGGTCGCTCAAGGACTTTATATTTCGCATGTAGGGGAGACCGGGGCAAAATCGGGACGTTAAAAATAAAATCTCATAACTTTGACATTATTAAGTAAAAAACAAATTGCAATTGGGATTCATTAGAATAAACTCTTTTTTAAATAATGGTACATATGCAATTTGTTTAATAGAAGGAAAAATACAACAAAATAATGATTTAAAATATGATCCGGTTTTACGATTTTACACCGTGGCCTAGGTAAAACCGGGTACCATACTAGATACTGGCCCTAGCATCTATAACAACGAAACTCGTCCAATTCTCCAGTCCCCCAACCAGTTAGAACAAGCTGTAAAGGAAAAAAAGAATTTTTTTTTAAATTTATACCAAAATAGTAATATTTCATTGCCGTTGAGCGACCTTTAATCCTTAATATATTTTAATAAAATTTTAGACGAAATTCTTTTAAACTATTTGGAAGCTTCTGAGAGGGTCGGGAGAAATTTTTAAAAAATTCAATTGTTTACCATACATATAAGTACCGTAAACTGGGGGACCATTGGCTGGTTTTTGAAACATTTTGTTATATAATGTAAAAATTAACATGTTTACATTTGCTTTAAGTATCCTATCGTAACATTGCATCTTTTGTGAATGCACTACAAGTGTCAAAATGCATAATAATTTTGTCCTTTTCCTTCTTTAATACATCTTAAAAACCTGCTGGTACGGGGTAACATTGGCACATCATATAAATAGCATAAACGGGCTAAATTTTATTAATCTGAAGTCAGTAAGATACATTGACACTTAAATTTGTTTATTTTACTCTATTTTTTACATCTTAACTAAAATCTAATTATAACATTGGCACATCATATAAATAGCATTAAAAGGTTGAGTTTTACTAATCTGATGTCAGTAAGATAAGTTATTAATATTACAATATATAACGTAACAAAGTTACCTATAATAAAATCTCGATCTCGAATACGAATTTATATGTTCATGCGTATAGCTGCCAATGTAACCCCGGCGTATGCCAACGTTACCCCGTGCTGCCAATGTTCCCTCAGTTTACGGTACCTATCTAATAAAGCGGAACACCTTAATAAATGTTCTGCAATTGCTTTTGTTGAATTTTCAAATTTCAATTTTTAAAGAGCATAATTCTGGACGCACAGCGAGTCCTTTTGTCAGATACGAATATTTCTCGCTTCAATGTTTTTTCACTTTGTTCACGCTATAAACATTCATCACGTGATTAATGAAAGGAATAAGAGAATGGTGTTCCGTGGATTGCGTTGTTACATCGTTGTAGCACGATTTTCACTTGTCATCGATGTCAGCGCAAGGAGGACACTCGCTTATCTGCCGACGCGTCGTGTAAATCACGATTACGTTGCGACAATTAAACTAGTGACGCTTATGCGAGTGCCTTGTATATACAATTAGCGAGCTATTGTAATTACCCTACACATTCGTGGTCGTAACGCAAGGACACTTTCCCATTCATAACTCTATTGCAACGATGAAGCATGACTGATTGGGAGATAAAAGCGTGTCACGTTTGACGCCACGCAAAAGTCACGATCGTGCACGATCCCGAATAGAATTTTGCATTTATTGTCGGGTAGCTTCAGTGGTATTTGGATATTACAATTGGGGTGTAAAACATGAAAAAGATTGTATAATGACAATGATTATCGCACAGCTATTTAAGAAAGAATGTTTTCAAAATAATGGCTTTAAATAAGGTTGGAATAGTTCTCCTTGCGTATGTGAAAAATTACAGGAAGAAATGAGGCATTGAGAGCAAAAAGGGACTAACTTACATTTTTTGCGAAATTGAGTTAGTAGCAATAATGTATTCCCATAGGCCAGTGGTCGGCAAACCGCGGCTCGCGGGCCGCATGCGGCTCTTTGGCCCCTTGAATGCGGCTCTGCCACAATTTAATTTGTATCAATAAATAAAATCATTATTAAGTATGATATCAATTTTTATTCAGTGTATCTATAGTTTAATTAAGACTTAACACCAATTAAAGAGTATTACGTTAATAAACAGTGTACCTACCTATATAGTTTAAGTTTAAGAAATTTGTCTCGCAAAAGAAATATCAATCGTTGTAGATACCACTGTCATAGGCTGTACTCTTATAACTTTAATCTTATAAAATAGGAAAAATTAATTTTTTTCAGCGTTAGTTCGTTTTTGCTCTCAATACTTCAATAATACCGAACATAATGGTTCTACACTCTGGTACGCGTCTGACTACAGAATATCTGTTTCTACTTACTCTCTACCGAGCTTCGCGTTCTACACTTTATTGGATCCTCTTGTACATAGCACTTAACGTTTATATTATTTTGAAAAATGCTTCGCGTATGAGAGCTTCGAAAGATATACATTGTTTACCAGCAATTTTATATAATACAGAAATTATACAACATACATTCTATAAAGAATAATGGCTAAAACCGTGTTTTCCAAACTTTTTTGAGTCGCGACCCCTTTTTATAATATTCAAATAACCTGCGACCCCCCACCTCCACCCCCATTTAAGGTACGGTAAATATTTCCATCATTTCATTTATGAAAAATCAGTGTTACATCATTAACAGGTTATGGTAATGTAACCATAATATTAAAATAAATAAGTGCTAAAATTCGTCAACTAAAAATAACCGTGGCGACCCTCTAGAAAACACGTCGCGACCCATCGGTTGGGAATCACTAGGTTAAAGAATCGTGTCCACATCACGAATATATTTGGGAACAATCCTTGTAATAAAATTAGTGAAAAACACCCTAAATAAATATTAGCAAAAACCTCGAATTCCCGAGAATATTGAGTTTCTCAACCCTTGGACGTCGCATAGTTTTCTGCTAGTCGGATGTAGGGTCGATTTTTACTAAAAAATTTCATTCATACACACCTCAGATTAAGCTTTCATTACAAATTTTAATCTTGTCCTGATTTAAGATTTTTATCTCGAAGAAATGATACTAATAAATAATAAGTGACACGCGTAGTTTGATATTTAGGATGGATCAACATGGACCCTGTATCTGTCACCCAAAAATTAATTACATGGGGTACTCATGTCCCTCAAAATACTTCAGACTTCTACACAAATCCATACGCGCTTCAACAATGCAACAAAAAGTTATAGAATTACATTCCTTCGTAACACGATTGCGTAAATTCTACTAAAGCATGTGCATGCAGGTATACGGTGGCGTGCAAAAGTATTCGGCCACCCTTTAAAATCGCATAACTTTTTTCAAATTAATTCAAACGACTTGAGTTTTTTTGAGAAGCTAGAGGGATTAGTTTGCTAAATGATGTGATTTGTCGGTTTGAAAAAAATGCACTTGGTCGGAATAGCAAAAAAAATAGTAAAGGTCGTTTTTTAAACTTTTTTTTGTGAGTCCTTAATGAAAATTCAAAAAACGCGTTTGTAGATTTAAGTAAGTTATATACATGTCTAAAATTTCATGAAAATCGGTTAACGTTGCTCTGAACTATGAACGCTTAAAGATCGCAGAATAAGGTCGAAAATCGCTGATTTTGGGAATTTCATGATTTTCGACCTTATTCTGCGATCTTTAAGCGTTCATAGCTCAGAGCAACGTTAACCGATTTTGATGAAATTTTAGACATGTATGTAACTTACTTAAATGTACCAACGGGTTTTTTGAATTTTCATTAAGGGCTCTCAAAAAAAGTTTAAAAAACGACCTTTACTATGTTTTTTGCTATTCCGACCAAGTGCATTTTTTTCAAACCGACGGATCACATCATTTAGCAAACTAATCCCACAAGCTTCTCAAAAAAACTCAAGTCGTTTGGATTAATTTTAAAAAAGTTATGCGATTTTAAAGGACGGCCGAATACTTTTGCACGCCACTGTATCCACCGAGGTTGACAGAGTAAAATTAAAATCTTCCCGATAGGTAAATCTGTCACATGTTTATCTCTATCGGCCTAACAGGTTGAAAAATCATTGGAGATCGATCGTTACCATACATTCTGGATATGCCGATAACCGATATTAAAACCAGGATCCAAGTGTGTGCGGAAGGGGAAAAATCGTGGCGGGACAGAACCACCGACTCGTCCAACCGGTATCGCGGAACGATCGGTATAAATACGCGCGAGTGCAGCTTCTGCATAAAAATAGGGGAGGAAAGAAATCTCACGGCTAATTGGTTATGATATTCAGCCCTGGAACGGGCCGCCAACAATTTATTGCCGTCGATAGGCGACAAGTCTGGAAAATTGCCTCGGTTTAGGGGGAATGCGGTTGACGGCCCGCGAATGCGTGCGACAATTTCCATAACTATGTAAGTAGATTTGGCTGCAATTAACGTTAACATCGATCAGCGTAGCTGGGACTCGTGGCAACGGCTAATCCTCTAGAGATGAATAGACGCCACTCTACTGGCCTGCGTCATCACGATGCGAGCCTCGGTTCTACCATCGTCATTAACGGTGAAACTACGTTCCCGGTGATTATGGTGTTACGATTCGGACGGTATCCGGGTTTCGCGACCGAGCACTCGCGATGGGGCTTCGCGATGCTGCGAATGTCGAACATGTGTCGTCAGAAGATTCATTCGCATCGAACGTAAGTCAGAAAATGCAATTGAATGGAGCATAGGACAGAAAATGTAGGTGAATAGAGCATAGAAGGGAAAATGCATTCGAATCGAGCATAAATCAAGAAATGCCTTCGAGTGGAAGTTAGGACAGGAAATGTATTTGAATAGAACAACGTGTCAGGAGAAGTCAAGAAATTTGCAGTTAACGTGCAGGCTACAACCGATTGCTCCGAGGAAGAAAGTTGAACGACACTTGGAATGGGACGTTTCAAGACAATTCAGAGGGCAGGGGGAGGGAAGTGATTCCCGATGAAAGGTTTCGCATCGAGAGCTATAGATTCGCACGCTTCAACCGATAGACTCTTCCGAGCAATTAACGGCCAGCAATGCGAAAGGAGACTGATTAATGTAATTTCGTAACGATCGATGTTCGGTACGACGAGGTGATCTCTCCTGCCGGCATGGCTGAGCAAAAAGTCTCGTTAAAAGTCTTGTTCACTCGTGTTTCGAAAGGGAACACATATACAGGGTGTTTGGCGTGGTAAGTACTTGTAATAGACGCGGAATGCTACGAAAATTTGATCGCATTATGAAAGAGATTCGTGGGAAGTTCAAGTGAGTCCCAAAAATGAATAATTTATAAGTAATTTCAAAATCACACTTTTCAGATGCTGAAGTCTGTCTTTTATAATATCAGGCAAGCAGGAAAAATATTTAAGTAATTTTTCGCCTTAATAATTTTCCTAAGAACACGAAGCATATACTCAGGATGCAATGTAGACATCCTCAAGATTGACACTGATAAGAAGTCGATGACTCAATCAACTGTAGAGTACACTTCCTCTAGTGATTAATGGATTCTTTGTAAAAAGTTAATCACTTGATTTCATCAAATACCTTGAGAAATACAGCTCGGGTGGAAGGGACGTCAAGATAAAGACAGTAACAATATGCGTCTCAAAACAACTGCGAAATCTTAATATATAAAGCGAAAAGTTTCTATATGTTTGTGTTTGTCTGTCGCCTAAAAACTTTCGAACGATAAACTCTGAGATCACGAAATGTGCATCATCTAATTATGCCCGACTAATTCAGAGGAATGTGACCATATCAAGAAAAAAACAACAAAAATTTTTTTTTTATAAAATCAGAATTTAAATTTTGGGCGAAGCCGAGTAGTAAAGCTAGTTTCATATAAAGAAAAGTGACTGCATACTGACAAACCACTAACAGGCAACGTTCGTATAATCGAACTTTCGGTTAACCGATTTTCACATATTCTGGTATTTGAAATGTCATTCGGATAATCAGGATTCCACTGTCGTAGCTTCGTATCAAACATCCCATGGCATGCACCATTTCCTTTCTTAGCGATAGACGTGTCTCACTAACTAAGAGTCCAAACCCAATACTGCTCTGCGCAGCCTTAAACGTATCCAGTGGCATGCTTCGATGCGACTTCAAACAGATTTAATGATGAGGACCTGGGGGCACGGGCACCTCACGGTTTCCCAAATTTTTCTACTTTCACCAGTCTTCCTTCACGGGTGCTCAATTAACGCAACAAAAATCCACCGCGCACGAACGTTAAAGGGATCACCCTGTATATGGCTGCAAACGCGTTTTCACTGATTTGACGCAGCTGAACGGAGATGCGTCGAAAGTGGCCGTAACAGCCGCAGTGGATCGGTTGCCCCGACCTCGATTTCTGCAATTAAAAGGTAAAACCGTAGAACTACCTGCTCCTCAGGTGACGCTGCACGATCGTGGGATCGCAAAAATGATCCAGCGATACGCGCGTACTCGTATAAACCCGATTCCTGGTTACAGAATGATTGCCAGTTAACGAACTGAGGCGTCCCGAAACTTCGGTATACGGAAAGCTGCGATGCACTGGGAAATCGAGAAGCGAATCGGAGAACAATGGTCAAGGAATATTGTAAATACCTTTCTATAATTTTTCATTGTTGTAGGTACTCTCTTTCCGTATGTTGTCACGTTACCTATAACATTAAATTATTACATACAAGTATAGTGACAGGAAAAAGTATCCACGCACTTTTGTCTCTTTATTTATTTATTTATTTATTTATCTATTTTCACATGAACGGGTAAGATCCATTTTATGACAGAAGAAGGTGAAAAAGACGCAGAGTAGAGAAACAGCGTTACCACAAAACAGAACGGAAGGAAACGAAACAAAACTAAATAAAGGTAACAGAATATAAAAAATATAAAATAATAAACATGACTTAAGTCTTATTAACAGTTGATGTCAATCTGTATACGCTGACTTTAAATGAAGAAAGAGATCCATGGAAGAGATCAACCTTGTTCCGATGCAAATTTGCAAGGTTGCAGATCCTATTGAAAGGGTCATCTTGATGTTATCAAATTACTTTTAAAAAAAAGGAAGCTTTATGCTTAGGTACTGCAGAATATAAAAGAAATATCATATCGTTGAGGAAAGCAGAAAACAGTAGCAACAAGTATTGTTACATTGTATATAACATGTTACAAATTAAACAACAGAATTAGGGACAGTGCCTTCTTGTACGTTCTGCATTTAGTAATTTCGTCAGTATTTCGTCAATCAACGAAATTATTGCGTCCCGAAATAAGATTTTTCATTTTCTGAAAATGAGGCGGTTCAGGTGCATTCTGATGACCACAATTAAAAATTTACGATTTAAGGAATATGAGATTTCAACCGTTTCTTGATGAGTTTCCAAATGGTAATTTATTTAACTGACGTCAACGAGGGCCTTGGAAAAGAGAAAACGCAACCAACACTTGGGGGTGCACGAAACCAGGCCTTTACGGGGACTGCGTCGGGGTGTAAACAAAGGAGGCTTTTGCAAATGGTGACGACCAGAAGCATTCGTGAATGTACCGTTGCTGACGACGCATCGTTGGTTCCTCGTTAAGGTATAATGTTTTAAACGATACACTTTGCATTTTATGATTTTACTACCTGAAATGCACGGTGTTACCCGGGTTAATGCAAGTTTCAAATTAAAAGCGACAGTATTATAAACGCCAAAACAGTTGATAGTGTTGTTAAAGTTAACGAGAGAAGCAATAATATTTTTTAGCATTTGACACCCTTTTAACATTTAAGTTGGTACGCAATAGAGAACCACACTTTTTAGGAGGCATTATGAAAAGACAGAATCCAAGTATTGCCAAAGGTACCCAAATATAGACGAAAGTACTCAAATATCGGCAAAATTACCCTAATATCGGCAAACGTATCAAAGAATGAGTATTAGAATTTGCGTAAAAAAATTTCGGAGAAAAAAATACAAACTAATAATAAATTGTCACGATGGCCAACGAGGAGACCCCCCCCCCCCTCCTCGCCCCGGTGGCGTAACAATATATAGAAGATTCTTTTAATTAGTCTTGCAGCGATTTCACATAACAATTATTAATTTCAGTTGAAATCGAGATGCTGACGTGGATGAATACTTGTCCCGTTACCGCGAAACTTTCACAGACACGCGTGCTAGTCGATTGCATAAATCCACCTCCAGGGACCGATTCTGGTGCTTGCAGAAGATCCCAAGGCAAGCTCGAGAGGCGGACGAGCCTCGGGATAGACTCGTTCCCCGCGGAATTGTCGCGAATCGGCAGGAATTTTTCGGCCGGGCTGTTTTAAGGAGCAGAATTCACCACGACGCCGGCCATGCAGGATCGTTTAACAACGCTTAGCCGATGTTTACGATCGGTTCGTGACTTCCCATTCGCGGGACAAATAAGTCAATCCAGCCGATTCCGCGGCGACTCGACGAATTTACGATCGCTAGTATCGGCACGCCATTTATTTTCGCACACGTGGCTCACGTGCCCCCGCAGTATCTGCGGCCTCGTGTTTCGACGATCGTTCGCAAATCGATCGTGCCAGCGATCTCCCATCAAACCAGCATAACGATGCTCGCGGCGTTACGCAATCGATCGAGCCAGGTGGATTTCAATGCATCGAGCACGTGTGTACGAAATCGTTGCTTTTAAAATATGACAATCGTTGTGCCCCATTTTAGTTCACCCCCGGATTTTTTACCTTGGGTCCCTTTAGCAATTCAGAAATCGGTAATACCGATTTATGAGTATAGATTATTTCATCTCTAACCTATTTTTATTTCGGTTAACAAGATATTGTGTCAAATTGTTTAATATAAATTGTAGGGAGGTTAGATTTAATGAAAGGAAACTTTTATATTACTTATTATTTGTATTTTATTTTATTATCATTATTATTATTATTATTATTATTATTATTATTATTATTGTATCGCATTGATATGAACACAGATACCGTTCTGTGCGAAATAAAAGATCTGGAGCAATTGTGCAGCACCAGATTTTAATATACGCGTACCTATATAACAATAATAATTTAAATCAGAAATTATAATATACGAATGAATTAGAGTTTTGAAAGGGTTATTGTAAGCCCTCATAATTAGCTTCCCCGTGTTCAATATGGCCTCTTTATTCCATCAGCTTTTCCAAGAGTTCCATCCACGAAGTGTTAAACCAAGACACTTCATGTTTCATTATCAAAAACTATAAGAATTTCAAATTACTTCACGCTCCAATATTTACCACGACTGTCATGAGCCGAACTGCTAAACGTTTTTTTCTAATGCTATCTCGTGTTTCGTATATCACTCGAGTAACAATCCATTTTCCATTTGGCGCGGTGGGCGACGCGTGGCATAAAATTTACAGCTTTGCTGGCAAGTAACAAAGCATTCAGCATCGATTCAACTAACGTGCTGAAGAGTTACGACCTTGCGTATGCGTATGTGTAACAGCCTACTCGTAGCTTGACAGATATTTTTAATACGACGTACGTACCTATACGTAATACGCCCGAGGAATTTGGAATTTTTTTGACGTTTGTTGCTCCGTCAAAGGAAAGCTTATCGCCAGCATTAGTAAATAACTTATGAGTAAATTGGTAAGGGGAAGTAGATAGCGAGCTATGTTGCGTATGTAAGTGTCCGCGAACACTGGCAGCAATTACGTCAAAGGAATATTAAACATTCTCACTCACCGAAGAGGCCAGCAGCAGTTGGTCGTCGTAGCACACTTTGTCTCCTGCAAAATAAACGACGGATCTATTATATATTGTTTAATCCTGTCTAATAAATTGTATCGTTTTCACCTTGCCTCGTCACGTTTACCGCGCGCGTTTGACAGGAAAGTTTATATATGCTTCACCATTTTGTACAGACATAATTAGTATCTTTCACGTTCGTAACGAATGGACTATATGCGTTCAGGAAATTGAGGAATTCCATGTAATGAGAAATTTACTTTACTTCGTAAATACATTCGTTAGCTCATTAACACTCATTAGTGTGAATTATTTCTACTGTCACGCTAGTTAATAATATAATAGATCGTTCTCCTCAACGTCTGTTTTATACAGTAAAGCAAAGAAAGCAAACGTGTCGTATAGAAAATTTTTGTAACTTTACTTCCTGCACTTTCAAACACTTATTACTTTTACCAGTGATCGTTTGATGAAAGATAATTATTTGTATAAGAAAATCCTAATTTTTTCCAGAAATGAATACGTTTGGATACAATGGGACAAATCTCGCGTTGTCACGATAGAGTTTCAACATTCTACCAACCAGCACGCGCGAGTGGAATTGTCTAATCAATGAAAGGGAAGCCGGCAGATCCTTCGATTAAACCCTATTCGCGTTGGCGGAACGATCGCGTATATGGGTTTCCTCGTGCAAGCTTAACGTCTCAATCCGTCGAATCGAATAGTGCGGCTCGTTAAGCTTTCGTATCGAATTCAACGCTATAGATCGTTCTCCGTTACTCGATAATGATTAATTAAATTGTTCAATCCCCTCGGGTATTGAATTTCTAGAGTTCCCTCGGCTACTGTATTACGCCGAGAACTCGTTCAAGGGTAAATCTGGTGAAAGCGCTTTACGTTTTTCCTTGTACGTTAAATCTTCTGAGACCTTTAATAACGCGCGTAGCCGTTGCAATGTGAAACTTGGGGCCTCTTCACATGACACACTTCTGTGGGTGAAAATTGGTATTTTAAATGTATTCACTTGGCAGAAATAATGCACATTTAACACAGAATTGAATCGGGACTTCGTTGGAAATTAGTCAATTTTCTATGATAATTCGAGTATTAGATGGAAAATAGTCAGATTTAACTGGGATTTTAATCAAATTGAAGTAGGTAATCTGTGGGATTTTGGTAAAAGAAGATAGAATGTGGACGTGTTCAGTAGAAGGTATCTTATATATTAATTTCACTGTTTCTGTTTCGACTATTAGTGTTAACTTGTTTCAAGCCAAACCCCTGCTACAGAATGTGGAGGTACCGCAAACATATCGATTCTGTGGATTCTCTCGGGATCGTGTCCCCTTTTCGTGCACGCAAACACAGAACGACTGTACAGCAGTTGTGTGTTAACAAGTGCAGAGCCAACAAGGTCGCTTCTCGCGTATCTCGATCGACGGGCCTCGAGTTTTCTCGATTCCCATCGATGCTGTGGGAAACGCTCACGCGGTTCTTGTGCATTAAAAATACAGCAAGCATACGTATATATCACCGTAGTTCTATTACACTGACTTTGTTTCATCGATAAATATCTGGAGATTTGGAAACATAATGTTGCTAAACAAGTTTATATATTACTTCCAATCGACACCATGTAGGACACCTGCATACGGTAAACCCGAGGGTGTCGGTACACTTAACATAAAATGGCTATTAAAATTAACACTGATATTTTATATTTTATCGGAATAAACCTAGTATGTTTAGAATTTTATGCTGATTCAGAAAAACTGTGTGTGTGTGTGTGTGTGTGTGGTCGATATTTGCTTTAAGACAATATTTGCTGAAAATCGGGTTGAAAACTGGAGTCATGACATCTGACCATTTCTTCCGAGGTGCTTGGGAAAGATGGGCTACATAATTATTCATGAAAAAAATATCAAAGAAGAAAGCAAAATTATTTATAACTACAGATTTATTGAAATTTTATTTGTTTACGCTAAAAAAGTAAAGAATACATCCAACAAAAAGTGAACTACTTACTGGCGATTAGTGAAGCAAATGAATAAAGAAGTGAACAAATAAAATAAATAAACATAACCTTATTATAATATTTGTAAAGAATAAACAGTTAAGTACTGATTTTTTATTTCACTGAGCCTAGTTAGTTTTTTTTTGCCGGCCACAACTATTACATCTATCACTATTTTAGCCAGTCGACATTTAGATTTGTTTTGAAATAATTTTCTAAACGTTCTAGGCAATTTGAAAGTGAGTCATCTATCTCAATCATAAGTGGGACCTTCTCTCATTTCTGCAGGGAGAAATAGTCCTCTCGTTAGCTTTGAAAGAAAGGATTACTATGGCCAAATACTTTCGGTGCATTGTCCCTCAATATATCTACTATCTTATTATCCAAAACATTAAACGAAAATTAACTTGGAAGTTAATCTTAAATACAACTATGTACACTATTGTTTTATAAAAGAGGTTAAATGTAACCTTAACTTACCTTTTATAGCCTATAAATCCAGGAAACAGAAGAGGAAGCGAAACGACGCTATTCACTCAACTGTTTGGCTAGAGAAACAATAATTGTTCTGTACTTAAAGGGGTTCAGTTACCTGCTGACAGTCAGGAGGTAGAAGAATGTATTTCAGAAAGTGTACATGCATACTTTTATGCAAAAGTTTTTGTATTCGGATGAAGGACACTTTAACAAGTTATTAATATAATAACCTGTTAAAGTATCCTTCATCTGAATACTATATGTTTTGGTGGAAAAGGATTTATTTATTGCAAAATTACAACTGATTTCTCGAAATGGGTTTTTCGATTGCGGTGACCTCGATTTTACAAAAACCACTTCACCAATCTTACTGAAACTTTGTAGGTTTCTTCTACACATTCAAATCTAGTTTTTAATCTAGCATTTGTTTTTCCAATGCATAGTTTTTATTTAATGGATAATTACTGTTTTTTCTACGAAAATCCATCATTTCACTTGTCCTTCATCTGAATAAAAAACCTTTGCTTAAAAATATGCATGTACTTTCTGAAATAAATTTCCAAAAATCGTGCTTTTCCTCCCCTTAGAGTTAGAGTCTGAAATATAGAAACTGCACCAACTCCCCTGCCGTACCGACACCCCCGGGCTTACCCTACATACATCACCATTCGCGACAAGACAGCCTGCAGATCTCCTTTCTTTATACTACCGATCCTTTTATTACAGTTTACCACTTTCCTTCCCTACAGAACGCAAACCGCGAGACATGAATTCATTGATAGGTAACAGGAACACGTTCATTTTTGTCAAGTGAAATCCAACCGCAGTTCTTGGAGTTTCTAACGAGTTTCACCGATCGGCGCGAGGAAGATTTATGCCCAGAAAAGCCAGGGGAATATGTTCCCCCGTGAAACGCGATCGATCCCTGAAAGGACGCGCATGGTCGACGAACGCCGCGTTCCACGACCGTCTGTCTCGCTCTATACGGAAAAGCTGGCTTTAGAATGAACTTATCAGAAGTCGGCGGAGCGAGACGTTCGATCGTTGATCATTATCTAGTCGCTGGCAATCGGTCGATCGGATGCAAGAGGTTAAGTGGACCCGTGTGCACGGAGTAATGGCGGCTGATTTAGCAACCGTTTCGGGCAAACCGGCGAACCATCGAATAAATTAGCGCCGGATAGGACGGTGATTTCGCTTGCCTTTCTTTCGAGGGGCCACGATCGCCTTTTTTTAACCCGACCGTCGACCCGATTTCGCGAGACCCTCTCTCTGGCATCGAACGACGATTCATTTGGCGCTTCTAGGCCAACGTTGATTCACTGATACCGATCCGGTACAGTCAGGGTACCGGCAACGATGATTGAAGAGTCCTTGTATAAAACACTGTAAGTGCCAAAAATAAGAAAAAAATTCATCGGAAAATGTTCTAGGTACGTGCCGATGTTAATATTATAGCATAGAATTTTAATGCAATTTCCCTTTGTAAATAAATTAATATTAATATAATATAATATTTAGCAATGAAAACAAATGAAACTTCGTAAATAATGTAAATTCGGGTAAGTTTTTTCCCTCTTATGATTTTTGGCGCTTACAGTGTTTTCTACAATGATTCTTCAATTGAGTAAATCTTTTACGAAGACATGGTACACAATTATCATCCTGAAAAAGTGAAATATCGTACGTAGTCTAGGGTCGTAAAAGCTGCGGGAGTTCCAAAGTTTCCAGCTCTGAAACCTTACAAAAAGGTATCAAACCTCTTATTCCCAAATCTCAAAGCCGTAAATTTTGGGGCTCCCACAGCTTTTACGACCACGCTATATCTCTTCTAGGTACTGCTAGGCCTCACGAGGAACTCCACGAGGCAGAAATTTTAATTTCGTAAACTGCATTTTCATGATAGTATATTACTGAAAGGATTTAACTTGGGATGTCGTTTGATGTATGTACACTTGATCAATGAAACGCAGACGTGTGCATAAGGAATTCCAGTGAGCCTGCACCCTGGCGAGCAAAAGTGGTTAGCAGGTGAAAGTGGAAAGTTCTTACTCCGGAGGATCAAACGCTTTACAATCATCCATGGACTCTTCCGTGCCGCGACATGTAATTAACATAGTTATTAAACGAATGCTCGTTAGTTTTCTCGGTTGCTTGAGAGTAGTCTTCAGTTTTAAAATGGGTGGCTATAAATTCGTTGCGGCGGTGTTTCGCGAAACAGGAACTTCCATCGCGCCTGAAATACAGGATTCTAGTAGTCGTTTTCATTTTTAGCTGTAGGTAATATTATATGTATAAACATTGACGCCTGACTGGATCATATAGATGAATATGGATAGAAATTTACGTTAATTTCAAATTAACATTAATATTCCAAGGCAGGCATGATTGGAAGAGGTTTAATACTAATGCAACATCAAAATCGAAATTCCAGATCGGTGTTCTCCTCGATGGCTACAGTGAAATTCTGGCGCCGTGCAAAAATATATAAAGACCTCTTGATTTCTCACTGACCTCCGAATTACCAGTTTGATTGCCACGGGTTACGTTCATAATCGCGCGTGCAGTGGATATCGATTAAGTGGCAGCAAACATGAAAAACAAACTAAATGCACATTTTTGGCAAACACCATTACTCATCTGCTGTTTGTATCATTATTAATACACGCAGATGACTCCTGACCCTGATTATCTATCGTTCCCTGGCCTAGAGCCCAAAAACACGCTCCGTCAACTGAAAAACTGATCAGAGTTTAGAAAGTCTCCATAGTTTTCAATAACTCAAACATGCTGAACAGTTCGTGAATATTATTACGCTCTAACAATTTTCAATTAGCGTAGAGTTTGACACAATTGTTTCTATTGACAGTTCATCCAACAATTACTACAATTTCACTTGAATTTCAAACTCGTAAGCGATAAGATATTTTCTATATTTAAAAGAAAATTCACATACTTTAATCAACATATCTCTGCTCTATTTCTGGAATTCATTTGAAACATACCTTCAACAGGTTATTTCATTTAATTCAACGCCGTGGTCCTCATCAATTCTACCAATCAAGCTTCCACTGTCCTTCCTTATCTAATCAGCCTTTAATCACTCTTTCGGTCATCGTATCCCCGTCGTTTAGCGAAAAATACTCGCCTGGAGAGCGATTCGCAAGCAGAAAGAGCCGAAGAGAAGCTAACGGAGCGGTGAAAAAATATTTGCACTTCTGCCGCAGTTGCGTAATTAATAACAACTATCGCCGAGACCGCTGGCTCGACGATGTGCGACCTTGTGTCAGCGAACGAACGATACGCGCGCAGTCCGCTTTCGCTGTAATTACACGTTGCTCTATCGTACCAGAAACCGACGGGAAGCGCGTTTTTCCCGTCTTCCTGGGCCAGCGTGTCTCGATTAACGACCTTCCTGACATCAGCGCTCAGAACGAGCTGGACACCCGCGCTCCGCTCGAGCCAAGCGTTATTCGATGTGTTCGGTAATAAAGATCGATAAACGAACGGCGTCGTTCCATTACGAAGCAGAATCGAACCTGGTAGGACGCTGCGTGACACGTGTGATTGAACGATAAATAGCGGGGGCGGTAATTAAACTGGAAGAATACGATGTTACTTGGCGAGAGGTGGCCGTTGAACAAATAGAAACGAAAACGGAACTGTGGGGACTCGTTGGCCTGTAGTTTGCTTAAGGTCGAGTATAATTTATGGCGTGCTTAACGTTGACCGTGGTAATCGATCAGTAATTTAACACTTTGAGTGGCGCAAGGTTTGGAGAAATACCCCTTCGAATCAGTCAAACCTTTTTCAGCTATTGTTACCGCTCGGAACGTTTTGTATTATATACAGAGCGAACCTCGAAGTCGCACAGTGGCGAAATTTTGCGATTTTATGGCCAAAACCACAAAAATAAATTTTTGAATTCGACAAAATATGTGCAAATGTCCATTGAAGAACTAATATGAGCGTCAAATACCTCCAATTTTACTGTTAAATGTTTTAATACAGAGCTCGTATAGACTCGCATATGTTTATGTTCATGTGAGGTAATCCAGATTTTCAAGTTGCTTCAAACACTTATATTGTGTTATCCAAAGTTCCGAAAATAATTTGAAGCCATGGATTCAATTCCTGGTGGTGCATAAGATATCTTTTTGTTCTCAAAATAATTATGTTTCGGTTTTTAATACGTAATTTATATAATTTTTAAAATAGTGTTTTAGAAATAACCTTTTCTTATAAGAATCAATTTTCAATAAATAAAATACTTATAAATCCCATAATATCCTGCAATGATGTTCATTCCTATTTTACGTTGAACTATTTTGATTCTATAAATGCAATTATTAACTGCTAATAGTTGCTAATCTTGTAATTATATGCATTTTTTAAACACGATCCAGTGTGTCTTGTATAACATACGACATAATTGTGACCGAAACTGGTTCACATGTTATACATTACAAACCTTTTTATTATTTTTTAAACGATTTTATTCAGTTCCGTTTGCACGGAATAAGGTACCGACAAAATTTTTCTCGAAAATGCTCAAGAGAAAAAACTATGGAGGATGTTTTTAATTGGCTTTTATTATCGCCAGATCCAGTAATTAGTTATCTAAGAAAACTTCCCGGTAAGAAATTAAAAAGTT
Organism: Andrena bucephala; assembly: GCA_947577245.1. NCBI lineage: Eukaryota > Metazoa > Arthropoda > Insecta > Hymenoptera > Andrenidae > Andrena > Andrena bucephala. The sequence continues at coordinate 26,146,284 of OX387717.1, read as the reverse complement.
TGTCCTCAGAAGCGATAACCCTTCTGCTATACCCTGCTGCACTGTAGGAGATGCATGCTCTGACAAAGAAAAAAGCGATTCTGACAGGGAGTACTAGTTTTAAGAGCATATAAATTCATAGGTTTAAATAATAAAAAAATCTTTATCGTTCGTAATTTTTGTAAGTGCTATTTTTCGAATAATTTAGTTTCTTATATATCAGAACGTAAAAGTGCCGAATTTTATATATTAAAAATAAGTTTTGAGGTTTTGACCACGAAAATGGATATAGATCTTCAATTGACATTTGTATTAAATTTGTAGAATTATAAATTTTCAGTTTTGTGGTTTTGGCCATAAAATCGCAAAATTTCCCCACTGTGAGTCGGTTTGTTTTCAAAGGTAACATTCAGGGACACGTTCTATCCGAGTACATCGAAATAATACTTTCGATGCTTTCCAGAAAATGTTGACGTCAAATCAAGCAAAACCGTGTATCTACATAGGTATATGATGCAGACCCTTCGACGTGAAAACACAAGAAAGTAAAGACTTTCGAAACGACCTGATATTCTTCGCTGTATTAAACTTTTAGTAATCATCGGTGCTTCCTGTTAATTAAAAAGCTCTCGTTTTCTGTGTGTATGTAACGTCGATGGAGATTTTATGTGTTAAGACTTTCACCGTGTTAAGACTTTCGATTCCTCGAATCGGATGGCAACAAGTTTTATTGCAGCTGCACGGGGATCTGTACAGATTCGAAGCCATCGTCTCAATCGTCCATCGGATTTCAAGCCGACCAAACGATGGAAATAGACGGATAAACGACGTTCATCGAAACTGCCGAACGATCTAGAGAAAATTGCAGCTCCGGCCTCGTGGCCGATTATATATTTGGCAAGCAAATTATCGGTCTGCCGGAGAGGTAGTGATTGATACGGTGTTGCACCGTTAAAAGTTTCGCTGTCGGTCGTTCGTAGCAAATGCAAATTTCGCTGTTATTATTAAGCGAACGTAATCTTATCTGACAAAGTACCTTCGCAATTTTAGTGGGTTTTCAAATTGCACGTCTAGCTGAAGCAACACTGAGCACCGATGCTAGGGGAGGTAAGCCTCCGTCGAGTCCTCCGAGCCTTTGAAAGTTTTCCACGCGATACAGGGGCATCGGAGTAATCAGCGTGGACCGAGCAAAGTGATTGGGAGCGGGGCGGAAAAGCTGAGGGAACGTTATCAAACAAAATAAGACTGTGTCGAGGCTGTTTCGTGGCGGCATCGTCGCGTCGGCGCGCCTGTCCTCCATTAATCTTGTTTTCGAACGCTCGGGGGGGTAATCGATTCGACCTACTAAGGAAGATAGGTACGTGCACAGTTACGGGACGGTTTTTTCCCCCAGCGATAGCTTACGTCCACGCTGGACCCGGTGATTTTGTTCCTGGCTCTCATTACTGATCCGCTCATTAACCGTGCCGATTAATCGTCGAGCGCTCTACGTGAGGGGTCGCGTGACCCTCCAATGAAGAAAATACAGCCACGTTGTCGATAAATCCTCTTAGAATCGCGAGGAACGCGAGCATGCTCGCTCTATTTATTGTTGTACGTGGTTGGCGCTCGTGCTGGAATTGAAAAGGAATCGGGATTTCGGATAGATTTAAATATTCTCTTGTTAACCCTTGCTGGGTGGACATAGATACATCTTAAATGTCAAACTATACGTGTTGCATATTATTAGTGGAGGAGACCGGAGCAGATTGATAAACAAAAAAAGGTTTTCATAGTTTTTTCTCGAAAGTGTTTTTCTCAATCAGGAAATAATTTGCGTGATTTACTACTTATATATGTGGTGAATTGATTGCGTGGAAGTATGTGACAAAATCTTGGATACTTATACATCTAGCATAATCTTAAACAAATCTGAACCTTTGTTACAATGTGCTCCAGTCCGGGGTAAATTGTAACGCATCTGTTTTACTTATTTAAATACAAATATGAACACAAATAAACAATTCTAAAAAATATAAATGAAAAATATAGATCATTATTAAACATTTGATATACACGAGTTAAACAATCATTGCTTATTCATCTGATTCTATAAAAATCTTCTTCTTCGCTTTCTTTACTTCTTCCTTTATACTTTTTTTTCTACTTTTTGGATTCGCGATTGTGCTGTGGTTCGTCTAGAGTATCTTTTTCCGGTGTGTCAGCAAATAGCTTGCTTTATCGGAGTAAGTATAGTAACATGTTACAATTTACCCCGAGCTTGAATTTTTGCGTTTTATCTCAGCGAACGAGAAACTAATCATCAAATTACTAAAATGCGTACACATTATAATAAACCAATGTGTACTGATTCCTTTGCGACAAAGAAACAAAAATTCAAACGGTTTCTAATGACGGTTAATTAAAATAAAAGTGCTCAGACAAAATTTACTTACGTGCTCTAAATACAAAAATTCTGGGCTATAAGCACAAAATGAATACATAACGCTCGTTTGTGTCACTAAAACCGACGTGCTAAAATCGTCGAGCAGCTCTCGCATGCTGTGGGTTATCAGATTTGTGGTTCAAAAGATTTTACTTATGTTACAATTTACCACGTGTTACAACCTGCCCCGGTCTCCCCTAATACTTCTTCACAAAAATGAAGATTTTAGATGATAACAAGATGAGAAGCTAATTTAAAAGTTTATCCCGACGTATCTACGAACGAGATTGGAGATATATAAATCTATCGATACCATGGAAATAAGATTGTAATTTCCACAGCCTTTTCCCACTCAATGAACGTGCTTCACGTAAATCATGCACGTGCATGCAAATGTCCCACGACTGTGATATGATTTTTCTCCCGTGGCGGGAAGCCAGTTAAAAGAGAGGAGAAAGTGGAATTTCACTCGTTTTCTTTTCCGATGATATGGGACGTCGATAACGATTGCAACGACCCTCCTTCAACGCGTTCGATTCCCATTTCTCTTTGGCAGAAGAATCATTTATATTCACACGGTTTTCATATTATTCTACTTACTTCGAGATATTACTTTTTAAAGTAGTACTAATTACTACATAATTTATCATCCAGTGTCCACGATGATATTCGGAATACTTATTAAGCAGTACCACTACTAATTCATCAAGCACACGCTATTCACTTTTTAGAGACATTTCATTAATCACTATAAAACACCCATACCTGTTCCAATATCACTAGTTGTCGTTTAGGACTCGATTTCTCTATGAATCGAAATTACATCGACTTAAAATTCGTCTGGAAATTCCAATAGGAAGTCAGTGGAGAGCCTCGCGGTTTTGTAATTGCATTAACACGCACGGGCAAGGAAATCAGCGGAATCGTCGGTAATGGAAGCAGAATACAGAGAACCGCAACCAACTTTCACCGGTTTTCAATCAGTCCGTCGATCAAGCCGCAGAGATGTATCGATCGACAGATCGACCGCGGGACAATCTCCTTTCGGCGAATGCTCGTTCACCGTTGCCCGTGCGTCATGTGATACGAGGCACGAAGGCAAGGGAGAAAGTGAATCGATGGACATTAAACGTCCTTTGCATACGAGATTTCATAATCCAGAAGGGAAGGATATTCTTCGTCTAATCGGAGGATTCTGACCACTGGCAGCTTTAGTAAATATTATTTAGTAAGTAATTTTTTCTAGGTACGTATCTTTTTCTACTATTTTAAAATGCAGCTATTCTATGGAATTTTCAACGTAATCGATAATTATTGTAGAATGTGTGAGATGAAGTGCACTACCTTTCAACAGTTTGGTTACACGAGAATATTACACAGAACTATATAAATGTTGCCGTCATAGGGTGAAATTATGCCGTATTCATTGATGGCAACGTTTTGAATGAGATTTGTTTCATTCATGGAATGATATATCGTCGGTGATGGTGCAAAACCGCGTATGAGTAGTTTGTAAATACCGCGGATCTGCATTTTACCAATTTTACAGGAGGAAGAAAAAACTTAATATTTTAGCCGTTTTAAGCGATTTCTTTTATTGAACTTCTTTGGGACAGTTTTAGCACTCCTTGTAGTAAATACTAACATCAATGGTGTGACATTTAAAAAAAAGCGAAACAGCGCTTGGCAACCGTGGGTGCGAAATCTCAATTTTGCTACTTTTGCAGATCCGCGGTATTTACAAACTCCTCATACGCGGTTTTGCACTATCACCGACGATATGTATGATTCCATTTATTCCACATCTTCCATAAATGTACTATAGGAGTATGTTTTATTAAAATGTGGTTTCAGGTTTTATTAATGGTTCGCTGAATGTTATCGAAGCTTGGATCAGGTATGATTAAGTACCTCATCAGCACCATATCAATTTCGTAATTGTGTTCTGGAGGAAATCCTGTAACAATTTAATACGCCCAATCAATTTCGCAATTCCCAGAATTCGTCATTCTATCTTCATTATGTAAATGAAAATTAAAAAGTAGTTGCGCTTCAATCCGCATCTGAATATAGATGACGATGGTGCACTCAAACTTTTGCACGGTAATGTATCCTCTGGCGCAATGGTTGATGTGCTTTCAGTCGATTCGAAGTGTTTATGGTGCTGTTGTTCGTTGAGATTATCGCGGAAACTTCGTGACTGACAACGTCTGCAACATGTCACGAGTGCTTGGAAAATATCAGCATTTATTAAGCGTGCAATAAACTGTTGGTGCTCGTGTATCGGGATTTAATAGATTTTACTAGCGACGAGCTATGAAAGGTACTTTAATCGATTAGATTAACAATCTCCACTGGCCAGCGTGAGCAGCGAGGTAGAATAAATTTCACGGCAATCGAAGGTATTCTTGAAGCTAGATGTAAGTAGCAAATAGCAGAAAATCTATTAACAACGTATACCTAATCAAAAATAAATTTAACGGATCCAAATAAAATATTCCAAAATTTATACAAAGGAATAATTGAATTTTCCTCAAAACAACAATCAATCAAACTCACGCTAATACCTAATGTATCTGTGAATCAAAGTGAAAATCTTGAAATATAATATGCAATAGCATTTGCATGCGGTACCTTGCATATAATCCCCATTTAAGAGAACCTCACAAACACCTCCATCTCTCACTGCTCGAAAAGCCGAAATATAAACTCAAAGACGTTTCACAGAGAATTACCCGCATTCGCGGCCATCATTCCGTGTCACAGCTATCACCGTTGAATTTATCATCCCCAAAAGTGACGACCGTCGCCGTTCTTACGTTCCACGAAACCTTATCGCCCCATTAAGTCGGCCGGCGCTTCGTTCCAGCGAGCTCGTCTTATTAATCGTACAGCCACGGCGGTCTGACGGCGCAATTAATTAACCGAGGTAACGAAAATTTCGCCCCGTTGTCACGGTCTTGTCCAGGCCCTATGAAAAATGAATGTCCCGCGCGACGCCTCGTCACGAAAACGGAAGCGAATTTAGCGAACGAGTGAAATCGGCCGTTTCGTGGAAATCGCGCTCTGATCAGGATGCAGAGCCGATTTCTCGAACGATGCACGCCGAAGTGAGTCACCGGGCGTGCTGCACGTGGAAAAAAAGTTTCTATCACCTACATACCTATTTGCTGGCGCGTGTGACGGGAATATTTAATTTTGGGGACCGCCGCTTCGTTAAAACTGTAACGATGCTGGCAGGGCTCGAACACACGAACACCATGGAACTTCCATTTATGTGGAATATGAAATGGGGCTCGCTGGTTTTGTCAAGTACTTCGGAAGCTTCGAGTTGGGTAGGCTTAGGCCCTAAGCTTTGGGGACTTTTGTGTGGATCAAATTGGGAGCAGCATCGAAAGTGTTTTGTGATGTAAGAGTGATGAGGTGCTTCATACTGCATACTAACTTTTCAGTCACATTTGGTCCTATGGAATTCATATCTGTATAATTTTTTTATTTATCAATTTTTTTGTGGTTGTATTAAAATTTTGCAATTTTTATCGTTTGTGGTCTATAAATAGTCAGTGGGGTTGATACTGGGGCTTTATAGTGGAGTGTGTCATGTAAAACTCACTATTATATACCTCACTCATAATATAATTCATGTTGTTCGAATACACTTAACTCTGTTTTTACAAGATAGATAGGTTCCCAAAAATTTCGTGTCAAAAAAAGATACCGTGCATATGAAAAATTAGAGCATTGTACCGACACCGCAATCATACGCAATCATTCAACAAATCGTCCAACCTCGAACTCAACTTTTTCTGACTGCGTCACTTACAAGATAACTCGGTATGGAAGACTGATTGCCGCTACACACATTCAAACATGTAAGTCGTAAAAAGCAGGCAAGTCATTTACTTGAGAGTGAAGCCTTAAATGCAAATTCTAAAAGTTAGTAGCATTATTTTTTCTTGGAATTGAAATTAAGTGGTGATTTTTAAAAAGGCAAATTTTTCGGATAGTGATAGAGCAAAATAAATCGTGCAAAAAGAGAATTTAATTTTTTTCAAGACTGTGTTAAATCAAAATCGTGTAAAAAGATCCATGTGACAACAGAATTAAAAGGAATAATTCCTCGTTCTGTCATTTGTAATGAAAACTCACGAGGTTCTGGTGATGGGTTTGGCTGAAATCTTGAATATTGTTAGTCCGTGTTATGTATAGTGATTTGTTAAATTCGTGGGGCGTGCTGGTATTCAATGCTTTGTGAGAAAATCGAGTTCAAAGTTTCATCTTTCCTTGACACATAATTGTACATGCTGTGTACTAAGTGAACTCAAAATTTAAACCAAATCAGTGACGTAAATCTTGTGCACTCTACTTGTTAAGTCAATATAAATACTGTTTTAATTTAATTAAATAAAAGATGATGTGGAGTCGAATAGTTGCCCCAATTTTTAGCTCTAATTTCTTTATCTGCAACAGATCTCTAATATATGATTCATTTGAGGGATAAGAGGATTAGAGATTGAAGAAAATCTTCAGAAGGTCAACGTCAACATCGGATTTGATCATTTTGCAAGAGATAATGAGCAGTGTTTGCCTTCCGAGAAGAAGTTGTCTGGCAAATCGACGTCTACAGTGTTCTTGAAAATGATAATTCAAGCGTTCCCGAGGAATTCCAAGGAAAAAATGTTAATATTGCGGACACGTACTAAACGTGCTCGAAGTGACTTTAAACGCACACGCGGACGTGTTTCGTTTCAGAAATCAACCATTCGACGAGTCATTCACCCTGCAATTAGATAATTCGATTGCTCTTGTATAGGTATTAAGAGGGTATACACATTAAAAAACTGAAACTATTCCTAATTTAATTTGGTGTTTGAAAAGAAATTAGACGAAACATGGCACCAAACACACATAATATAAGAGGTAACAGCTTTCTCTTAGAAACAGAGTATAAGCATCTACTTACTAATTATCATAAAATGATCATTCTCTTTTCCAATAATTCTATTCCACAGAATCTCGTTTGTGAGTGTTAAGATTGTGGAGCTACAAGTTTCTTTGTATCTTACATAACTTCTTTTCAAGACTGTCTGCCATGACTCCTGGCGTTGATCATTGCAGAAGAAGAAATATTCAATGGATGAATATACATGTAAAATGTTGAAAAGACAACAAATGAAAACAAATCTTATTTGCCGTATTACGTAACAGACTCGTTCTTTAAAAAGTGAGACTTAAATAGAATTGCTAATCTATTGTACTGATTGTGAGATTAAATATCAGTGGACATTAAGGAATACTTTGAGCATCCCTTATTATAATCCTCTCTTTTTTAATTTCTTTCGTTTTAAAGATCAAACATATATTAGCACAAACATTGTCCAATGAAAAAGAATACGAAGCCTCGACTTTCCACAATTTTATCTCCTCGTAATTAAGGGTCTGTTCCGATCTAGAGCCCATAAAAATAGGTGATATTTAGGAATCAATTATAGTAGAACTACTACATATAATTTAATGGGACTCTTTGCATTGAATTAAGGATGACCTAAACTACAGAAATGATTTTTTTGTTTTATAATTAATCATTGCAGACGGAACTGGGGAGTCATTAAAGTCGAGGTGTCAACAAATTCACCCAAATCGGTGGAACATGTAGCACCTAAACCATTGGTCTGAAGTAAAAAACAATGCTAGGTTATTAAAGCACATGAAACTCGCTAGTGGATTAGACCAAAAAAAAATACAAAAATGCCATTTTTTTTTAGAAAATAACGACACTTGAGGTTTGAAATCACTTTTTCCCTATATTTTTCGTCCTTTCAACGCCTTTAAAAATTATAAATTTTCATTGTTTTTTCATTTTACTGGTCTATTCACGAGCCAGAAGTATATTCTTCAAAATAAAAAAGTTTTAGTCGAATCGGATAATAACTTTTGGAGATACAGGTTCCACCGATTTTGAGAACACTGTTTCGAAAAAAACCCGTTTAAAGTTTTACGTGAGTGCCGAGTGGCCGGGTATTACCCATGCATTTTTGCCGCTAGTCTAATTTCTAACGTAAGTAAGTTACTAATTTCAAAAAATACTTTTAAATATTCGAAAAATGAAATAAAAAAAAGAAATCGATTTTTAGACCGGAACCTCCCCTTAATGCAATTAAATCTGACGATACTTATATCCTCTGAAGTCTCAACTCTCACAAGCACACTCAAATTTCTAAAAACAAAATCTTTTATCACATCAGGCATTCCTTCGATTATCACAAACTTCAAAGCCATTGAACCTTCTATCACCACGACGCTCCAGTTGCCCCCGCCTTCCCTCCGGCATGAAACCACAGAAACCTGGAAGTGGTTTCAACCCCTCCAGAATAACAACTCAATAATCCAGGGGCCTTTCCAAACCTCCCGATTACATATTTATCGAGCTCGCCGGGCGCAGCCAGAAAACCTGTTAAATCTATCTAAAGCGGACGTGGACAGCGGCGTCCGCGATAAATCGAGAGGCTGAACCCCGTGCGTCGGAGGGACGATTATCTTCCGGTCGGCAATGAATAATTAATTCCGCGTCTAACACAATTAGTCGGGCCCGCGCGAACGAGTCGCTAATGGCACGTCACGTTATAGAGGTCAGCAAACATACAGGAGGTGTATTCGACGCGTGACTTCGCGTAGGCAAACTTGTATGCTAATTCGAGGGCAGAGCCCTCCCGTGGCATGTGCACGCAGGGTGCGACTTCAAACCTACGATAGAAGAATCCTACAATACAGGGTGCTGGAAAAGTCCCTAAACGGTACCTACGCTTGCAATGCATTGACCTGTGGTTAAATGTTTTTTGTGGAAGAGAATATTTGCAATGGACTCAAGACTCAGTGTCAGCAGCGTCATGCAGCGAATCTCCAGGACAAGTATGTGCACGCCACTGATCACTGCTGAGTTAATATAGGAAGAGCAGTGTGGTCAAGATCTAACGTACAGCAGTCACTAACAATCGACACTTAAGTGTATCTAAGAATGATAAGGAAGATTACAAAAGGTGGCACTGTGATTGAGACGAATAACCTTGTACAGTTGATTCACATCTCTAAATAATCTGAATATTCGGTCATTCTGGATTTTGCGCCAATCTTGATAGATCGTTTAATCATTTTCCATGAGGAAGCGATTTTCGATCGATTTTTCGGCTTATTTCGCCCCTTTCTTGGAAAGATGACGTAATTTGCGTTTAAAATAAAATGAAATACCTACAGTTAGTATTTACATATTTCCAAGATTTCAGGAGTGTCGTGTCGACGGTAAGTAATTTTGCACTTATTTGCCATTCGGAATAGCAGTGCTACGCGCATTTCGTTCTCGGGCGTGCAAATAAAAACCTCCCGCACGATCGCGCTGCATGTGTCGAAAAAATTGTTCGTAATAACAGCCCTGAATAAAGTTATCGGCTGGAAGGTAATCATTATTGGCCATTTGGAGATGTAACTGTTGTTTTCGGGTCCGCTATTATCGAGATTACCCTCGCAGCTGAAATCCTTAACGTTTGGGAATTCACTTTGCAACGTGGATGTCGATTTTCTTTCGTATTTCATCTTATTACAATTATCTTACATACTATTTAATTGCATAGTATTGTAAATAAATGAACATCTGCGTTACCAATTTCATTGCAAATATCACCAGAGGAATATTTTTCCCCAATATGTGAACCTACATCATGTTAAAGCGAGTGTTCAGCTAATTAAAATTCGAAGATCTTCGCCTTGTCCTTTACTATGCATAGATAACGAAAGAGAATGAGTAACGACACTTAACAGCTTTAAATTTATCGTTGAAACATGTTGATAGCGATACATTCTTGTTTAAACCGCGATAGTGAATGTGATACCGTCACGCATAACATTATTCTTGTCAAGATAGTCGGTACCTAATCTGCGAATTATAATAATTACGTAATGTGGATCATAAAATCGTGTGAACGGATCTTGTCCTCTGTTATCAAACACTCCAGAAGCTTTAGAGCTATAACTACAAAGTTGGCTGATAGAATTCATTAAACAAACCATAAATAAGTAATCCACCAACTTAATTAATCACCAGAACTGATCTACTGAAATTCACTTTCTCCTTTCACTCTTTACGCAATTGCATTAACACACCGCATAAAAAAAGATTTACAATCGTTTTTAATATCTCCCATTTAATTTCAACATTATTACTTTCATTAAATTTCTGAGTACACGTCGTACTATATTTCCAGTAGTCCGTGAAAATGAAGAGTGACACAACATTTCTATCTTATTCCCATTTGTTTCCCAGCTTTTCGCTCTCGAGTTTATTAGATCCCCCCCCCCCGCCCCGCCCCCCCCGGTAGTCAGGAAATAAATTAATTCGTGATTAAATAAACACGATGCTCGCGGTGCTACGTCAAGTTTCAAGAAATATTTTCGACCCCCTCCCCTGGCAGCTGATTAAACAACGATGAAGGCACAGTTGGTTATCACGCGTGCCATTGGTGGCCGTTTTGTGATTGTTGGAAACGTCGATCTAACAATAAGTGGACGTACGGAGGGATAGCAGTACCGTCAGGAAGTCCAAGGATCGTTTCCTTTCTATTTGGCCGGAGGAAAGCGATTCGCAGCCGTCAAGAAGCGGCTTGCAGTTAACGTGACGCCGCGCGACCGAGCGAAATGTCAGGCCGGGAATTTGCATTTCCTAAATGCCACTGCGTGAAATCGCCCAGCACTCGGTGCAGAAGATCGCTCCTCAGGCGATCGAAAGTTAATTTTCTTTTTCCAGTTTGCCCAGCGCTTTAGAAATTTATTTTGGAGTTACACGAAACCCCGCCAAAGAAATTCGTTCACGTACATTCTTGTTCTGTTATCAATGGCTTTAGTGCACAAATATTGTATATCCACTTTTAGCGTATTTGGGAAAAACAGGTTTAAACATGCAATGGTACATAAAATTCAGGGGCATAGAATGAAGAAAAATATTATTTTTGACAAAGTATTTTCGACAAGTAATTTTTATATGGAACAGGGTTCTGCTCGAAATAATTGTAAGTTACTGTTTACCTATGGGGAAAACTGAATTCTGTACCACTGCTTCGGCGCAATCGAATAGATCACATGCGGGTACCGTGTCCTAAAATCGATACGGTCGAGCATCGAACGCAAACTGCCTCCCCGCAGGCGGGTGCTATTTCATACGGTTCGTTTCGCAGATAATGATAGTCATTAAACCATGTGCATTCTATAATTTACGAGTCCTCGCCACACGTGACAATTAACCATTATTAACCCTTCAGGGACAGAGTACCTTTGTGTGTGATTATCCCTTTGGACGGGACAATTTTGGGATTGTCGACTTGAAAATAACATTAATATACAAATTACTGTACTTAGATTATAAATTTGTTTTAATTGTGTTACACAAGGTTGGATATCAAACGCCATTGTGCTAAAAGACTCTGTTGCTTCTGTCGACGGAACAAAATATTTAAAGAGAAAATTGTTTGAATATTTTAAATGGGATATAATTTCCATTACCCTTTTTTCAGAGCCACATATCGCAGACATCTCTAGATGTCTCCAACAATTTTCAAATCTTCTGACTTTCGTACTACAAAGGCTCAATGATTTACGATGACGAAATACATGGCGATCCAGAGTCCTGCGACAAGGCTCCTAAATAAATTTCGTTGTCACTCCGATCGGAAGTGGGATTAAGTGTGCGAATAAATTTACAGCATAAAGCAGCGTGACCATTCTCCTCGGATTTATCTTTTGTCATTTAATTAGTCGCCGAAACGTAGTTTCGCGTGTGCAATAAAACATGTCTACACGTTTCTGTTTCGGCGAGCTTGCCCAATAATTCAAGATCTCGTTATCTGGTATATTTTAATGTAGGTTAATACTTCCCTACGGGATTTATCAACGAGAGCGATTTTGCTTAAAAGAGATGACCGTTCATCGCTCGCCCCACGTGTCCTGGTACCTACGCAAATTATTTCGCGTGTCTGCTGGCCGCCACATTTTACATTTTTTATCGTTGTAGGTTCAGGTTAGGTGATTCAAATGGCGCGCCTGAACACGAGAATTTGTTCAACTGTCACTTATTTTCCTAATGTGATACACTGGCACAGTTATTTAATACCGAACGCCATTTCAGGATAAAAATTCTGGAGCGCAGAACTATCACTGATTTTACAGCGTTTTTGCTTTTTATTTTTTTAAGTTGGAGGAATATTGGTGTTACCTTCTTCTGTGAAATACAAGTATAACTGGTTTATTATACAGGTACTTGGTAGAGATAGGACACCGTCGTCTCTTTTGTTGTTAAGGGCACAGGAAAGTGTTCATGCCAGAAACTGAATACTAAAGGGTCTCTAGGACGCACACCGTGGGTGTAGAGATACGTTTGGTGAAGTGGAAGTTATTCCTTTCGAGTAATGGAATATGTTACAGGGTGTAGAAAGTGTCATTTCTCTTCAGAGTGGATGAAGATAACTTCTTTTACGAGTTATTTTTCTTTAATGGAACCGACGACTTCACAGAGAGTGGGTGTAGTCATTTATCTTTAAAGTAGTTGAAGGCACCATGTGGCACACGAGGCGCGAAGGTAATTTGTTGAAAGAGTCATTTCTCTTCAGTGCACTGTGGGACCTTCGCAAAACACACGAGACAAGAAAATAATTTTTTCCATAAGTAAACTGACATTTTTGCAAATGAAACACACACGTCTTCTCTTATGCAGAATTTCTCTACAGTCGTCTCTCCAGTAAAATTTAAAGATTTATTATAATTAGCTAATTACCATAAACCAAGTACTTCAACGTATGCAACTTTGTAGTCCAATTATTACTGCATAGTAAATTATCATGTACTCCGAATCAGTTACCTAATCCTGTGCCTAATCTGGTGCTGAATAAACAAAAAATATTTCGTAAAGTACTGCTCTAACTACATCAGTTAGAATACAAAAAAAAAGGGGTGATCTGAACCATTTAAGAAGAAAGTATGCAATTACACGTGTGCTAGCATGCGTGCACATAATTGCATAATAGTAACACATACGGTAATAGCATTTAAAGGTATTCAATCCTTCCTTGTAAAATCTTTTCCCATTTCTACCCATTTCAACAGTGCAGAGCAAGCCATCAATAAAATTAAAACTGGCAATTTTAGTGTTACATGAATCAGGTAAAAAGTTTATTACGAATTTCGTAGTACTTATAGTGAATATTACACGTAAGAAAGAAACCGAAACTTATAGGCGTTCGTAAGTAATGATATAAAAAAGCTTAATGCAAACGGTCTGGCTGCATAATATAATTGCTCAATTTTACGGGCTCGACGACGTCTGATAAAACCTGCATATCACTTGTGTGGCCGGGTCACGATACGCTTGGTTCTGTCGAGTACACAACAGACACATAGATTGCATTATTAATTACGCAGGTGTCTCGGCGATAACAAGGTCAACAATCCTCTACAACTGATACACCAGCCACGAGAACTTGTATAACAAATTTGGGAGAATAACACTTGATACGCCCTGATTTAAATATTCTGTAGCGATACCTCGGCACTTGTCACAAGAGGGCATCTCAAACCGATCCCGCACTGTCGCAAGTTGTTCCTCAACTGCCGATTTCTATATATGCCTGTTTCTCTGCTCGGCATAGTACCTAGAAGAGATATAACGTGGTTGTAAAAGCTGCGGGAGTCCCAAAGTTTTTTTATAGTTTTGAATTTTCGGAACAAGAGGTTTGGTACTTTTTGGGGAGGTAAGATTTCTAGACCTTCTGTGCTGGAACCATAAACCTGTAAACTGCAAGACTGATTTGCAAGAGAATAATTATAAAATCCTTCAAATTAACACTTTTCCATTGGCGTGGGCGTGTTTTCACGTCGATATTTTAAAGAAAGCATCGAAAGTATTGCCCGAAGAGTCCCCGAATGTTTATTTTAAAAGCACAGAAGCGATCGCTCGAAAAGGCCTGATTTTTGAAAACCTTGCACCACTCAAAGTGTTAATATTTAAGTAGTCTCATACATTTGGTATTACAAGCAGTACTTATGAAGTTTGATATGACGAATAATTTTTATAAGCAGTTGCTGGGCATTCGTCAGTTAAACCGGTTAGTGACTCAGGATGAATAGAAGGCATCTAACAAAGTGTGTTTATACTTCGAAAAGAAGGAGCCTCGAACATAATTCGTCTTGTGCCCTCTGAGTGGACCAAGAGACAGGCAGCTCCCATTCGCTTAGGAGCAACTCGTGGATGATAATTCAGGATAAAAAACTTAAATCGTCCGTTTGGGGGAGGAGAGTAGAGTCGTCGGAGAGTAAAACACAGGGACGTGCATGGAAGGAAACATCATCGGCGCCGTCTTATGTTCCTTCTGGAACGACTCGTGGATATTCAACGGGCATGGCATAATCTTTCGACTTCCCCCTTAGATCAGCGTCCCGTGCAACGGAGGGAAAAGAGGATAAATGATAATCCAAGCTCTGTTCGCTGGGAATATTAAGCGAAGACAGTGAATGGAAGCCGCGAGCTTAGGCCAACGACGATGCCCATAATGCTTTCTAAAACTCTTATTTATCGCATTCGCGATACTCGTATCGGGGATTTCGTTAGGATTTATTCTGCAATGTTTATATCAGCCGAACAGTCATCGACAACGCGAATCGCCTAAGAGACCTACGAACTGTACCCTATGAAACGGATTCCGAGAAACGAGATTTTTTCATCAGTTGAAATTCCTTTTATGTTATACGACTGCGCGGATAGAACGATTTATTGCATTGATATTGAGTCGATAAAGTTGTAAGTGTAATCGTAGATCGGCTTACAAAGGACTCGAATGGAACTGTCTACTTTGAATGAAATTTTTAGAATTTCTGCAACATTAATTGATTTATTATTTTAGTTTTTTCGTGGTCGAAATCACAGTCACTATTGTTCCATGATCGAAGGAAGAGAAAATTATCCAGACGATGTTTTATAAATATGCAGACATTATTCGTCAATCATTTTATTACTTCGAACTACGCAAAGTAATAATTATGTTATTATGATTGGCTGTTACTGTAATTGACGTGATATCCATAAAAAGACAATTTACACTATCTTTTCCGCGTAACAAACATTGCGCGAGTTGTTCTCCCGATTACATTGCGATTATCTGTTTTTAATTGATCAGCGAAACGATATCACGATGGGCATCTCGTTTCTTTGAACAATTGCAACCAAGAATTACCGCGTATTCGTCGACTTCCTTGCATTAATTCAGACTCAAGGATTCTGATCCGTCAGTGTTATAGGTTTATTTTTAGAACGTCGAATAATTAAATCCCCGTTCGAATCTTATTTACATTTTATTATGCATCCGATTTCGAAAAGTAACCCACGTAAGAATGTTGAATTTATTTCACGATGTAGTGGTAAAACCTGTTTTTCAGATCTTTTAGAATTATGAATGAATTACCTTAAATTGGAATTAAGATTAAATCGACCATCATGTTTATCTTAGTATAAGCAACTAATAAGTTACAGTAATAATACATAACTTCGGTGTTTCGGAGTATAAAAATAAATTCAGTGTATTATAATGTCAAAATATTTAATGAAAAATCATCCTCGTTTTTTCTTCCTTCTTTAATCCAACGATTAAGAAATCAGAGACATAGTAATGCAGGAATGGAAGCTCATCATCCAGGAATCAATGCCCATCAGACTGTTCAAAGGCTTGAGTCCCTAACTGGATTATAAATTTGAAAATCGTGTTCGCTTAACTATCACTCGAACTTGTTCTTTTCTTAGCCACCACTTAAGGGTACTAGACAGTCGTTCCTGTCTTAAATGAAGCATTTCTGTTTCAATTAATTACAAAGAAACAAATCGAAACTGAGACTTGTTCTTTGGCACGAAGTTTATTAACATTATAAGTTTTAAAAAACTTGTTTGTTTAGTCAAAAATATGTATTATATATGACGCTACAGATGGATCATTAAAGAGGCTTTTTAAAAAAAGTTTCTTTTGTTTTGCAGTGATAACTCAAAAAACAGAGGTTCCAGTCGATTCAAAACAAATTTGAGTGTCTTCACAAAATGTGTAGTTTTGGATCGGACCTAAATTAAAGTTAATAAAACCTTTTATTCTTTATGAAAATAAACTAAGACCTCATCTTTTGGGGCTTGGGGTGGTAAAACCTCAGCAATGGGATCACAATGGGGTTTTAGTTTCTTTTCATAAAGAATAAAAGTTTTCATTAATTTTAATTTAGGTCTGGTCCGAAACAACACATTTTGTGAAGATGCTCGAATTTGTTTTGAATTGATTGGAACCTCCGTTTTTGAGTTGTCACTGCAAAACAAAAGAAACTTTTTTTAAAAAGCCTCTTTAATAATCCATCTGTAGCGTCATATTTAATGCATATTTTTTACTAAACAAACCAGTTTCTTAAAGCTTATGATGTTAATAAACTTCATGCCAAAGAACAAGTCTCAGTTTCAATTTGTTTCTTTGTAATTAATTGAAGCAGAAATGCTTCATTTTATACAGGAACGACTGCCTAGTATCCTTAAACCGCTCGTATTCGCAATGAGCTATTTAAAATACGAGCATTATCGCGTCAAGTACATCGCAAATAGAATCTAACGTAGGATGTCAGATAGCTCGTTTGTGGAGATAGCTCGACGACATCCGACGGGAGTTATCATAAACATTGACGATCTTCTTAACGCGCCATCTCGCCAATATCAATTTCGAGAAACAATTTCGACGGTATAGTGGTCACTCGGACGATTGCTACGCCGCCGAAGTTGCCGAATGCTTAATTAATTGCGAATATAATTATCGCCGATAATCGTGGACATAACGACCCATGGATACATAGAAAACGTTTCTCGTAATGCGTTAATTAGTAATATAGAATATAGATTTCGAAGTTGCATCGTGAGCTGCGCGGGGGAAGGCTAGAGGTACGCCAAGGGTAATCGGTAGCCAATCGGAATCGAGACACTCCAGCGACTTCGACATATGGAAATTAGAGATCGTTGACTTTCAATTGGACCGGTTTCTTTATCGTGGCGGCCAGTAAGAACCGAGGAGACTCTCAGACCAACGATGAGTTCACTGAAAAATAGGATAATCTCAGTAGAACCATAATGGTTGGGAATCATTATCGAAGATAGGTTTGTGAAATGGATTATCTCTGTCGCATTAATCGCGAAATGCAAGTGCAGAATTTAATTTCGTATTGGATTGGTATTGAAATTCATATTGCGACTGGATTTAAGTAGAATGGGACTATGGCTAAACAATTGCTGCGATGGAAACCCTTGATTAGGGGTGAGAATCCATTATGGAGGCCTAAAGGAAGTTAAATCCTAATTTCCATAATTATTATTAATCCATTGATAGCATTTTAAAATCGAAACTTCGTTGTTTTTAAAGGGTTAACGTACACAACGGACGAAAGCAAGCAGTGTCAGGCGCAGATGCAAGCCACCCTCGGAGGAGGAGAGAGGAAGGCAGAAAGAGAAAAGGAAGGAGCGAAAGGCGCGGGAGGACGAAGCGGGGAAATGAAACCGATAAGGTGATTCGAGGCTAACCTTGGCTGCGGAGAAAGAGAAAAGTGAATTGGGGCAAAGGTCTCTGACATCGTGGCTGGCCGTGGGAGAGGAACAGGCCGGAGAAGTGGCACGATCTGGTGGAAGGGAGAGAGGTAACTGTTAAGATCGAAAGTGCTTTTACGCGAAGACACCTGTTGGATGCTTCCCGTGCATTTCGTACGCTTGGAAATCCACTTGCTCGCCACTCCATTCGTTGACAATCTCTACTGAACACGATCCCTAGTCCTACGAGGATTCCTATAGTTCGTATCCTGGGGGTTCAACGGGGGTAAGTTTTACGTTGAGGTCGACGAAGATATCCGGGCAATATATCGCGCAGGTAATGGAAGAATAAAGGCACACTTCACGGTCTGATAATGAGTGGGACAACGATGTCTCGGAGAAGCAAAATTCTCTTAGGTGTATCATGCAAATGTATCTACATTCGTGACCTCACCCTCCCCATCAACCTACTGTTTCTTTTTATTACAAGTGATGATTTGGAAGGAAGAAATAAAACTTTAAAGAGAGCATGTTTTGGTATCTCATTCTTACAAGGGTAGTTAAGCAACCCGAAAATTCAGAAAATTATGCAACTTTGAGTGCAATTAGTGTAGTTTATGCGTAAGACAAACCTATTTTTTGTTGGTGCTATAAAGCGGTTTTATGGGGTGAAATCATCCCTTGAAAAAAATGCAGAATTTCTTTTTACGTAGGGAGATATCGAAAAGGAGTTTAAACGAAAGTCGAATCTGTTTTTATATCTAAAAAACTGCGTAAAAATAATTATCGAAAAATCGATACTTTTGAAGTTATCCCCACCATCAACCCTTAATTCGGTAATTATTGTTGTAGTTTATTTTAAGACTCTGGTGTTCTCTACAAGTTCTTAAACCATCAAAGAGAATGCACCATCACCGTAATAACCATAAACTATAAAGCTCCATGAAATCCATAAGTTATCACTTGGAGGAGGCAACACAGTTTCCTTTCCAGACTATCAAATATAATATAAGAGGTAGGTAGATGTCCTGCAGCTAGCATCACATGTATCTTGCACCACCCTGACATTTCAAGAAATTGATAAAACTGAAGGACGAATCTCGCGAAAGGTTTGCAGAACGGGCAGTGTTAAGGCGTAGATGGAGGAAGTACGTATTTGGCGGGAGCACGGTAACGTAAGGCCACGTGATAAATTTTCCCTCGTTAAAGGTTCGACGTCGATGGATCGACCATACTGCCGGAAAGAAAGATTTTGCCTGGAAAAGGCGAGCGCGCCGGGAAAATGGAAAGTTGGAAATTACGGTCGGGGCTGAGGAAAGTCTGCCAGTCACTCCCAAGTTTCCTCGATGATCGTGGCTAGCGGAGAAGAGGCGACCAGCCACGAGATACTTAACGAAGATCATTACCTGGCTGCAGATCGTCTCGCTACTTTCCATTTAATCGCCTCGCCACACACGCGCATCGGTGCACGCTACGCGTCCACAGCTATCCGCTGGATCGCAGAATTATGCATTTGCCTTGTAAATACTATTTTGTATACCACACAAGGTTTAGGGCAAAGAATATTCAAGATATCTTGCGCGTAAAAGTACCCGCATTGTAATTCCATACTTAGTCACTTTTAGCATTTGATAATTTTGTGGTTTTATTACCCTCGCTCTGTGATTCTACGCAAGACTATGCTTTCATTCTGTCTTTCCTAATACTTTCATGTACTTTATTTAAATTATGTTACGATTAATGCGTATTTCACTGAATGCTCTGAAATCCCACGTTCTTGCGACCTAAATCCTCAGGCATTTCTCCAAGTAACCTTTTATTATTATTGAAATCAATATTTTGCTTCATTATGTTCAGAATAAAATATAACGTTCACGTTTAATTTATGAATATATTCACTCAGAATCCTTTTATCCATATGTGAGTGCAACGGTGTATGAGTAAAATTTATAGTAATCTGCAGTTATAAATAAAGTATGTGTAGTTTACTTTCTCAACGTACAGAATGAATATGGTGAACGAATATTTATGAACGAAATTGCATGTACGTTTCCTTGTATATACGTGTGCACTTTGCAAAGGTGTATGCGCACGGTGTATTATACGGGCAAAGGCGCGTGAGATACCGTCGTTAATTTCGAGGAATGACAACGCGATATCCTCAGATAATCTTCTTATCGTTCGCCTAAATCGTAAATACAAAGTGACCGACAGGAAAGATATACGGATCGCAAATTTCTTTTTACTCGAGTTTAATGGATATACGCGTCCACGTTCGTTGAGATGCACGTTCACGGAGGAAATTCCTGCGCGAGAAAAGATTCCTCAGCGCTAAATAAATTAAAGAATTAACTTCCTCTTCAACCGCACCTCTTTTCTCTGCCATTCAAACCAAAGTTTTCAATCTCCCTTCTTTTGACGCCGTATATTTTGCTAAAGGATTTCTCACCTCTTCCACTTATGTTAGCAATTTCCTATTTCCTACAAGCCAGAAGTAAATCTGTTATTGCTATGATACGTTTTTTGGAGGATGCAACGAAATTTGCACTCCATCACCCGGAAATCAATGCCTTCTAATTTTTTCCTTCTCTCAGTTTTACAACCGAGACTTCTGAACGTCGCCCGCAGTTGCCACAACGTGAAAAGATTCACGATCAAGCCCAGAGACGGGTGAATTACTGGTGTCGAAAAATCTCAACATTCACTGGCCACGTCCCCTCAATTTTAACGGTAACAGCTATTTAAATGCCAAAATTCCATTGGAAGTTATCTGTATCTGGTGGCGGTGCCGGAACCGCTCCCCGGCAATCTTTCCAAAAGACTTCATGCCGTGGCAGCTCCTTCGGGCTAAGTACACCTCTACCGAACTGATTGTCACTTCACTCCCGGTAACATTACTTCGTAATTACACTGTCAGCGTGCATTTTAAAATTGAGAACGCGTCCCCTCGCGGGGAGCTTTCATTAAAACGGCCCCGGTCCGGCTTTCCTTGATCGAATTACGTAAACGACCCCGCAGAGGACTCGGCTCGAGTCGGCTCGGGCGCTGGCTGATTCCCGAGAGCCAAAACTCCGCGATTTTTCGTTGGCGGGCGCCCTTAAAGCGTGGCTACTCGATCGCCTCACGGCGAACAGCGACGCGGAGCGACATTAACGATCCCGTCAGATGTATGTCAAGCCCCGCTGCTGGCTGACAAGATCGTAAAAGTCCGCTGGATCGCGTACCGGGGGAATCGTTCGTTCCTCCTGGTTCGTTTAATTTCACCTCGCCGCGCGGCTGTGCACCGCACGGTCATCGTTATTAAAGCCTCTAAAGACGAGATTTCGCGACCACCGTGACACCACCATTCAATACGCTCTCTCGAGAATCATGTATCGGATCGACGGTCGTGAGATTCACGAGGATGCTGAATAAAATTCGACGGCGATCGATAAGGTTGGGGTCAGGAAAAAAGACCATGGGGTCTGTGGATATTTCTTCTTTTCGAGCATTTAAACGTGGGAGCTTCGGCATAATTGACAATTTATTGGAATATTTGTTCAGTTTCGTTTTGGATTAACTGGAGCATTCGTGGATATTGACAGTGTTTAGCTTGGATTTATTTATGATTTATGGAAGCACATCGCTGAGCTGAGAAAAGGAATCGTTGCAATTAATGAATGCGAGAGGGTTTCATGAAGTTGAAGTCGCCAATTTGATGGAGACAAGAATATTGAGCGTCTTGGGGCGTTAAGGGGGGGTTCTGAATTGTGAGACCGAAAAAGTAGGTGATATTTGCGAAATTTTTATAAAAAAAACTGTGGAAAATATTTATTTGAAATTTTACAAGTTGTTTTATTGTACTTTTAAGTATTATTACACATTTTCATGAGGCTATACAAAAAAAAATGTGCGTGTATAGATCGTTGATTGCAGAACGTTGAAAAAAAACGGCTCGTGCTGGCGTTGATGGAAAGTGTCCTATGGTTTATCTGAAACGCAAAAAGGAAAAGGGATTCTTAATCTGCATGAACATGGCTATCTATGGAACTAGGATTATGGCTGTATCTGTTACCGTTCTTTTTTTATTTAAATAATTCCTTGCGATTTTTTGACGAAATTCGAACTTTTTTTTCAAAAGGCTGCATTTTAACAATTTTTCATTTTTCTGAATTGTTCTAGTTCCATAGATAGCGATGTTCGTGCAGATTAAAAATCCCTTTTCCTTCTTGTGTTTCAGATAAACTATAGGACACTTTCTTTCAACGCCAGCACGAGCTGTTTTTTTCAACGTTCTGCAATCGACGCTCTACACACCCAAATTTTTTTTGTATAGCCTCATAAAAATTTGAAATAATAGTTAAAAGTACAATAAAACAACCTGCCAAATTTCAAATAAATCTGTTCAACAGTTTTTTTTTATAAAAAATTTAGCAAATATCATCTAGTTTTTCAGTCCCACAAGGCAGAACCCCCCCTTAAGAAGAAGTTTGAGAAGAAATTGGTTTCAAAGGATAATTTTAATTTCATAGAATAATTGTGAGTGAAGAGCGTGTTAAGACTCCTACGTTCAATTCCTCCAAATGTTACTTTAATGAATATTATTCATCACCCGTCGCCGTACAGTTTCATGCACGGTGATTGCTCTATCTTGAACATCTTTTTAACGCATCGTGTTAGTGCGATATGTAGCCTGGAACAGGTTCGAGACAGCTCGAATCTTCTCCTACCCGTGGCTGCTGTCAAGATTTACATAATCGATCGGACAACGGCATCGGGGTCTGAATCTGGGATACCACGTAGTTTAACTGAACGAGTAGGACGGGAAAGGGGTCGAATGTCGAATGTATAAAGAAGAGGGAAGGATTACAGAATATTTATAGCAGAGAAACAGTATTAAGAATAGAATATGTATGACATGAAAACCGTGTACTTGGACTAACAGGGTGAAGAGTACTCGCTCAACTGAAATGAAAATTCACACGTTAAGTATACGACTGACTGAAGTATAAAATACAATATACTACCTGTAAGTTAACGTTCTCAAGTGCAGTGCTTCCTTCGAAACCTAAATTGTATTTCAAAGCGTGCAACAAAGTGACACGTCACTAGACATTAGATATACTATATTACTCACAATCAGTAATTATCTGTTTTAAGGGGACCGTCCGGTCTGAAAATAAATTTTTTTATTTCATATTCGGAATATTTAACCTTTTAGGAATATATGTTTAAAAGGATTCTTTGAAATTCGTAAAATTCCCGAAGTTATAGGTATTTGAGTAGCGGCAAATGCGTGGGTAAAACACGGCTACTTGGCACTCACGTAAAACTTTTAACGCGTTTTTCTCGAATTATGATTTTTCCGAACGGTAGACAGCATAACAAATGAAATTATTAACCGATTCCCAAAAACTTGATGGCATTTTCTTTGGAATTGAATTCACTATCGCGTCACCCCTTAACCATCAATTTTAGAGGTCATAGTAATACAATTATAAATTTATTAATATTTTTTTGACAAGATTATCAATATATATAATCTTCATTTTTATTGTAGGAGGAATAATAATTATATTTTTATATTTTACTAGAATAATTAATAATTATCCATCAAAAATTAAAATAAATGAATAATTCATAGTAATTTATTTATTAATTATTATTATATCTATATCAATATTATATACATTTACATCAAATTATACAGAATTTTATTTAAATAATAAATTTAATTTAAATTACATTTTCATTTACAAAATTTATTTATATCCACTAAGAATAACAACAGTAATTACAATCTTAAATTTATTATACTGTTTAATTTTAACAATTAAAATATGTTCTTCTAAATATTCACCACTACGAAAAATTAATTATGAAAAAATCTAAATTTATTAGAATAATAAAAACTATCGAACCATTATAGGAAAATGAAAAAAATAAGTTTTTATATCCTTGAAGAACGAATAACGAAGGGCCGTAATTTTTTTTTACTGCAAGTTGTGTACTTTTTTAAAAAAAAAATCCTAAAGATCACCTATTTTTCGAGCGTTTTGACAGGACGGTCCCCTTAACTCTTTCGCGGCGGCAGATTTTGATACATAATGCGTTTCTCTTTTTCTATTATGTTTTCTACACACTACACATATGTGTCTCGCACTTTTTTTTAATCAGAATTCACTTAGTGATACAAGTGAAGTTCGTTGCAATTGTTACCGATAACATTTACTGCGTGCCTATAGGCGCCAACAGTACATCGGAAGCAAAGTTGCAAAGGGCCTTTAGGCGACAACAATAATGAAAGTGTTAATAGGAGCCAATCCTTTGAAACCTACTCATACAACCTAAACAAAAATCTGATCCAATCTATTAACTTATTCTGCAGACATAATATCCCACGGTTATTTCAATCAATCCATTTCAAAAGACACTATATTTTGAAATTAACCAGGTCCAACTATCATTCATCAACGTAGAGACGCGTCGTCTTGTCATCATTGTCATCGATTCCCAAGAAGAACTCAATCAACGAGAAAAATACCAAAACGTCATACGAATTGGCGGCTGAATGGCAACGAAAATAATAATCGCGGGCAGACGTGGAGAACCAGTCGACGACGGTGTATCGGGCCCCATGCCTCAGTTTCGCAATGCCCACGGCTGTAAAGTGGACCCACTGGACCAGTGGTAAACCGTGAATGGCCGACCACACTCTCGCGTGCAACCTTTCACGAATCTCCTTGTCCTGCCGCGTCCTGTTTTCGTCCTGGCCAACTTACCTTATCGGCAGGCAACTTTTGCGCTCTCCGGTCGCTCGGCGTGCAGGCTCGCTCTCCTTGCACGGACTTGCGATAAAACGAAGGTTTTAGGTGCTGGACCCTCGAAGGCCGCCCGAGGGCTCCATGCATACGGTCGAAATTATAATTGAACTTATCTGCAACGCGAGACCCAGGGTCCAGTAATGAGGGAAGACACGCTTGGCTCAGTCATGGGCCTCAATGTCCAGCTCGAACCACCTTGAGATCGTTGTCATCTGCGACGCCTACGCGTCGATGATGCTTCGCGTGGCTCTCAGCAATTGAGGGTTTCGCTGACACTCACCATTGGTAAATTCTCCGATTACATTCCTTCTTCGCGAGGTAATAGTGCGTCTTTGCTATTCGTGCGTATGAAAGAACGTATTGTCACTTCAATGGCGGCTGAATGGAGATTGCGTGGGGAAGATTGTTGGTTTTGGAAAAGAATAAAAATTGGTAAGAAGGTCTGCAGCGCAAAGGAGAGAAAACTGAGTAGGGGAAAGGTGGGATAGTTGATCACAGTTTTGCTATTTTATTAAAATAATAATAATGGTTTGTTTTGATTGTATTTTAGGTATGTAAGTTGCGATTCTTAGAGTATTCTCAATATACTTGTACAAATTTGAGAGGTGAAAACTAATTTTAATGACTGAATTTAAACATTTTCCGGCAGTGACGTTATGCACAAGTATCCCCCACTAAAGAGATTTGATCAAAAGGTTAGGGAGACATGATCAGTGAACTTTAAGAGTAAATAACACATTCATTTTCTAAAAAATATTTATTATTTTAGTCAATAACATGAAATGAAGGGAATATCATAAATGGAAAGTAAACTATAACTATCTTGAAAGAATTACTGAAAAAATAAAACCGAAGAATGACATAAAACTCTATGACATAAAACAACATAAATGCATTCTTAAAAGACATTTCCCTTATTGTTAGATATCATCTAATTCAGATGATGATGAAGAAAAGATTTTCATTCTCACTTTCTTTGCCGTATTTTTCTGTTTCATTAGCCGTTCTATGGTTTTTTAGGGTTTTTTTCACCTGTTCAAGTATCCCACCTCACATACTGATCAAGTATCTCTCAATGCACTCGAATTGAAAAAGGTGAAAAACTAAACGTACCTTAAATATATAGATCAATCAATAAATAACATTAATAGACCAGAAATGGCTGTTTTTAGTCAATATATTTTAAATCGTTGAAAATGCAACATTCAGTCGAAAAGGAGGAAGATCAAGGTGACAGAAAAATTTACTTTTAAGCTGCAAATAAGATCGAAGCTACTAACTACATTATTCTATGCTCCCGAAAGAAAACTGCAATACGAAGTGTTGCGATAATGCAAAAATTACCACGATAACGTGACAGCAGGCACAAATTGTCAATATATTAATTAAAAAACTGACGTGATCATGTACCCCGATGATCAACTATCCCACCTTTCCCCTACCTACTCTTTTTGGCAAGATATGTATAAGCTGTTGTGAATCGAATTTCAAGTAGCTTGCTGAAGAGTTGCCTGAACCCTTCACGCTTACACAGTCCATCGATAAATATATTAAATACTACAGTACAAGTATTTTGGAAGACCCAACTCCTGCGCATGTATCTATTCGCCTTGTAGAATACATGGCCCCAATCACAGAGACTATCCTTCCTGGCAAGCGTCAAGCTCTCAAGAATCCCCGCGTTTGATATCCAGGATTTCAACAGTTCCACTGAAAGATAACGTACTAAGCGGTGATTAATACTTCTCTGGAAAGTGCACCTGTACAATTTATCGGCAGTGGTTACGAGACACCCTGTACGCGTTATGCCAGTTGGACCTGCTACGGTAACCCACTTCGAGGCAGGAGACATTTCTGAAATGTCACACCGACACCGCGGCCGTAAGTTAATGACAGTAGTTGGCGCACGTCGCCGTTTCGTTCGCGATCGAACGCGAAACAACCGACACGTGTGCCGCGGGAGGAAGAGAGAAATGGACCCCGGAAAAAAATACAGTGGCCACGGTAACCAACGCTGCTGCGTTGCGGTTAATTAATTTTTCAATACTCCGGCCGCAGCAAGTCGACCTGCAAATTACCGTTTACTACATTCTTAAGCTTGGACCTGCTTATTTCGACGATTTTTACGAAGCTCAATCTCGCGTGCGGCTCGCAACCGTGCCCGTAAGAAATATGTAGATTGTAGAACATTATCACTCTGTACGAGTTTAAATGGAACAAATAAGTTACGATCCATAAACCTGATTTTTATACAAGCGTAAAAGTAATGTTAATTTAATCACACGCATCTAGGCGAGCACCGAGGTGTTACAAAAGACGAGGGACGTGAGTCACGGTTGTACCGCGGGTGAAATAAAAAAAAGTAACGGCAGAGGGTTTAATGATCTATGATTAAACGCTCCGACTGTGTATGCGCTGTTCACAATGAAAGCTTTCGTACGGAGCGGCTGGAAGAAGGGAAAGTGCGCGTCAATCGTTAGTGGGCGTCATTCGTCGTCCTTTCGATCAATGGAAGTGATCGCAATATCGATCACGATGCACTGATATAAAAAGATTTTTCTACGTTTCTTTATTGTTTATTAAAAATAAGGCACATTGCCAATATTTTGATACGATTTCGAGCATTTACAGGCTAGGAAACGTTGGTTTATTTTGCGCACTTGTTTTATATGCCTCTATGGTTGACTTGTACTACTTTCCTCGTAGTAAGTATTTTTTAAAAGAAAGAAGAAGGATGACAAACAATCTAGAAACTATATATGGTTTGAATTCATTTTCTTGTATGTTTTATGTGCAATGTTCCCTCTATAATTTATATCTTACAGCTAATTAATCGACCAGGGTTCCAATAAAACTGAGAAATTCATATCGCATGAAGGAAAGGTATTTCCGCGCTCAGCCACAACTCGCACGTTCACACGGTCCACGTCGGCGGAAAATCATAATTCTCACCTACAAGTATTTATCGAAATCACTCAATAAATTCCCATCTGTAATCTAAACCGGAAGCTCCAGGAATACCGGCCGATCGGTCAAGGGAGAGGAAATTACACGCCTCGCTTCGCGTTCGCATAACCAGTCGACATTCTATTTTCACAAAATGAGTTCAGTTTCCTGCCAGAAAGCTTCTCCCGCCAAGTAGTAGCAGTGCTTTTATAATATCGAAAAAAAGTAGCATCCTAAAATTTTTATAAAAATTCTTCCATTTAATAGAAAATACTGGATATACATTCTACCCTAGTACTGCTATTTTTTAATATTCCTAGTGTTCCCAGCATTTTGAATATTTGTAATAGATCTAACATCCTCAATATTATTAATGTTTCCAGTGTTCCAAGTGTTCCTAACGTTTCTAGCAAGCCCAGCTGCTGTTGGTATTCTTGGAGCGTCGCCTATTTGCAAATGCCTACGCGAGGTGTTTAACTATTGTGCTCGGCAGCGATAAAAATGGTCCCGAGACAGATCAACGACCACGGCATAAAATATCGAGAGGCGTGAAAGATCGAACGAGAACACATACCGCCGGAGCAAAAACCAGTTTCATCGATTATGAAAGGTGACTTTAATCTTTACGCGCCACGTCAATGCCGTTCACCCTCGCGAACTATTAAACCTCGATCGAATCAGGGAGCAACGTCTTAAATAACTTATTCAAAATCAAATTTTCTCAACTCCACTGTATACGTTCACTATCAAACCTCCGATCTATGCAATCATAGATGATCTCGTATAAAAAAGGGAAGACAAATTGAAGCGCAAAACGGGGGTGCAAGTATGATAAAACGAGTGACGTGGGTAATAGGTTCCTCAACAAGGAGTTTCGCTCGCGAAACGAATTTAATCTCGACTCAGGGTTCGTACGAAAAGACAGCTTGACAAGGGCTGGAGCAGGGTTTCCTGGAAAATGCATAATTCAACGGCGGCGTGATGTAACGCTTTCGTAATTACTTTATTCGCTACCGCCTAAGAAAATTATTCACCGACCACGTTCCTGTGTCATTCTCTATTATTTTAACTCGGATACGCCCGGGAAGGCAGTATTTTCAGGATCGAGAAGCTGCAGATCGCGTGGGTGTCTGCTTATATTAAAAAAAAAGTTGAACTTAATATAACGACATTATTATTATCTATGGAAGCAAAATTTAAAAAATTCCAAGTCCTAAATAAACGTCGACAGAAATAATTGCCAAATAAGAAGAGCTACCTATAAGAAAACCGACGAGATGTTCTCGTTATCATTTCCTCTACAGAATCTGTCAGTAGAAGGGCAAAGTGATGACAAATGATTTCCTTCGCTGTATCGACATATTTCGTATAATGTGTACCTTTCCACGTGGCCCACGCAAGAATTACATAATAATAATTTTATAGATCAAATGATCACGCAAGGATACGCCTTCGAAATATTACTTGGGGCAAGTTTGCTCCTCTCGAAAGATACGAGGATATGCGCGAAGGGACGCGTTTTCGAGCGTGGCCTCGTTAAACCGGTCTGCCTGTTAGACGCGTCGCGCGTCCACGGAATCGAATCTGAATCCTCAGAGTTCCGTGGCTATCAATTCCTCGGCCTCAGAGGGGCTCGAGACGCCGCTTTTCCCTCTTACGACGCCACTCGGGGATAAACTCGTGCATCGTATGGCCTCGCTGGTCGCTTTCGCAGCAGCGGAATCTTCGTGGAATCTGTTTTTTCGCTTTGCAGTCGGATAAGGCGGATTGTTCCCAAACCTTGGCTTCACACCGTCTCGCGCAGCGCTTCACGCGACGCAGTCCCCTGCGTAGCTGCAACCGTGGCTCTCTCGTTGTCGTCTCTTTCCATCTTCTCCTTTTTTCACTCGATCGTTGATTTTTTGCGCGGCCGAAGGCGTGGGTTATAGGAACTGATGGACGAATAATTTCTAGATAAACCACGTAATAACGACCTCTGCGTCGTAACACCCGACGATCGTGGAGCTAAGTTATGCACCAGGCGAGTATAGAATAGAGGAGCAAAGCGTACGCTGGTGAGGCGTCTGTTGCCGTAATTGGTAAACAGAGGAATTATTTTTCGACATGACGATGCTGTGCCAACGAAGAAGTGCTTTTAGAAACATGTGGCAAAGCGTTCGCGAGTGGCTGGTATAAGATCTGGAGTTTGTAGATGATTCTAGGGAGCTTGCGCGATAAACCGACTGTGGTTGCAAGCAACGATTGCGATAAATAAGAGGTATACTGGGGACAAATATGTGGCAAAGTGGAGAGTGTTTTGGGTCTATCGGAGAAACTGCTTCAAGGAAACCAAATTCATAGTTTCTTATTCGTAGACCATTGACTACCATTGAAAGTGCGTTAAGCTACTGTTGTTAGAAATTATTTCACTCCCCTTCCATTTTCCTCTTCAAAGAGCACATTATTATTCATTCAGTGTGCTCTGAAAGTGTTACTGATGAATTATACAGATCCGTAGTGTACATGCGATTCTTCAGTATTTTTTGTAGTAATCTTTATGAAAATACTCCATAAACAGTAATTACTTGAGTTAAGAGAACTCATCATTCACATTATAATTTATGTCGATGCCAGATATGCGATGGTAATAACGTATTTTGCATTTGTGAATGCAAAAAGAATTAGGAAAATTCATTTAAACACTTTTGCGCGGGAAATTTTGTAAGTATAGATCCTATGATCTCGTACCGATGAAGCTGCTTGACCGGCAAGGTAGAGTGTATATCGTTTATGAGCGCCCTAGTCGAACTTCTCAAGTATCTTGAACGGCTACCATCGATAACGAAGAAACCTGTTTCCTATGAATACGTTGTTGTGTTCGGTACAGGCACAGACCAGGTATAGGATAGACCCATCACGCAATGTAATTTTGTGTCGCACGCTCGGGGGGCTCGCGAGCTCCCTTACCATTTTCATGTCACACCCAACGTTATCGATTCAGTCTAAAATAAGATTGTAACGCTACGCGTGGAATTAGAATTCAACACGGGTAAAACTTAGATCGTTTGAAACCCGCGATTTACAAATGATTCTGTTAGAGTAACAATGTAAAGATCGTTTTATAAACGTATTCCGTGCAACGACAGAGAAAGAAGGATCACAACAAAACAAGAATACATACGCCTTATAACCTTGCTGTTCTATTCCAGTTTATTTAACGCAAAACAAATTTATTGAACATAAAAATTTATATAAACAACAGCATTATTTGTGGAAGACATGCTTTCTTGATGTAACGTGGAATACCTCGCCAAGGAATATATTTCAATAAGGTACTGAAGCCAAGAGGACTTTAAAAATTGTCAAAAACCCATCAGTTCCAGTATCTCGCTGAAATATTCCAACTTGCACTTATCCGTCTAACGTAACACTATACTCGTGTTCTGGGGCCCGGTAGGAACCAATCAAACAACATTTCAAGTTACATATTTTATTCTTTTAGGTTAGAGAAATTCTTATATCTAATTAGAATATTTGACAATCGCAGCTATCGGCTCGGTTCTCACCGATTACCAGGTCTCACCACGAGGAGGTAGCTGCGTTTCGAGACCCGTAGAGAGATAGATGATACATGAAACTCTTAGCCTACTAAACCAAAGAGATGGTTCGAAACAAAGTTCCATCGATCCCTTCGGTTTAGATATCGAATCTAGGGAACTGCCAAGCAATCACTCGATTGAAATAAATTCAGCAAGGAAGGAAAGACTACGGGTGAGCATGAAACGAGTATTGGATGGCGCAGTTCCTACCACCCTAATGTCCGAGTCGAAAGGGAAAAGCGCTCGGCGTCTCTCAGACGATTCCTCTTGCACCGATGCGACTCGTCAGGCAGTGTACCAAAAGGTACACCCCCTACGCCCGAAACTTTTCCCTTTCGACTAGAACACCACTCGTACCAATTTCAGGTTCAGTCACTTGCTTCAGAAAACGGAAGCAGTGGCGACCACCTCATCGAAGATGAGGAGCCAGCAAACCAGCAAACCAGCAACAAAGCTAATAAAATTCTGCGATTACTTGGCAATTTTACAAGGGGCCTTAAATACTTCATACTATAATAAATTAGCCTAGGCTTCCTTAGATGTCTTCTGTCACTATCTCGTTTCACTATTAATTTTCACAATCTCTTTTATTTTTAAATATATTATTTTATTAAATCTCTTCGCCGCGAAGGGCTGAACCTGGAAAGCTGAAGCAATTAATTACGTTATGTTAGTAATAGTGGGACCAGCATGGAAGGAAATTAAATGAACATAATAAAATACAGGACATGAAATAAAATGAATCAAGCAAAACCATGTACGAAATGCATGAAATAGAATAAATTACGTAAAATGATCGACGAAATACCTATCTGAAACAGAATAAAATTCTGATTAGATGTCTAGACCGAACAAAACTCACTGAACGTAAGATTGGCTCGATCTGGGCCCTTAACGTAGATCGTAGGTTTGCAAGTCGCATTGATAGGAAAACGGAGTGGCCATTTTGTGCGTCTCATGCTTTTCAATTTTAATGAAAAAAAAAAAACGGCAGCCTCTATGGGCGCTTAACGATGCCTAGTCACAAGACGGAAGAACAGCAGCCTCATTGGGCGCATAATAATTACGAATATTAATGTGAAAAAGAAGCAGCCTCGTTGGGCGCTAATGGCATAGAATGCCTGAAAAAAATGTCTAATTCTACTCTACAATGTTAGTAAACCTTAACCCAGATATAATTCCACCCGAAATTTTTGTTGAATCAAAATTCTGAGTGAATCTCTTAAAGAATTCACCAGAGAACCCTTCGGCGAATCCTTCGGCGAATCCCTCGGCGAATTTTCGATGGGACGCTTAAAACTAGACTTGCCTGCCCAAGTTTTCTAAGTTTCGCAGCACACACACACACACGCGCGCGCGCGCACACACCACTCTGTGGAAGCATAACAGACTATGCTTCGGTATATTAACCCATCGGACTGAGATTGCAATATACGGTAAAAGGCTACTAAAATTCTTTCAGAAGACTTTACTTTAAAGTCCAAAGGGTTAATAAACACACGTGAGAGAAATAGACGAGAGGTTCTCGTCGATCTTTCTGCATACATACGATTACAATTTCTTTCGCATATTATAAAGGTACGCTTGCATTGCTTTCAAGGGCCAAACAGATTCTAAGTATCTCATTGCCGAGATGAAAAAGAATTGACAAACGGACACGGATTCACCATCGCGAGAGATCTCGAGCTGCTCGATTCACTCACGCATTGCAGTTGCACAGACAAAACGCTACTACGCGACCACCGTTCACCCAGCCCCCCCCCCCCCCCCCCCCCCTCTTTAACGGGAGTTCACCGCTCGGAGCCGCGCCTGAGAGGGTCAACTCACAGCAGCCCGCCTCACAATTAAATCACATGCAGCTACAATACGCGCTCCCACCACAAAGCCGACAATTTGCACAGGCGAGTGTATCGTGCCCGAGCATCTTGTGCTAATTCAAGATCTCTCCCGAGAGCGAATTATATTTCCGGAAAGAAAGAAAAGAGAATTGAAAGTAGGGAATAGAAAGGTCACAATGACAAGTATTTAAAAGTATGCTAAATGAGAAACGACACGGTGCACGATGAAGTTAATTGTAAGAGAAAGCACAAGCAAAAGGTGTCACTCTCGACAAGCAGGCGTACCTCTATCCTTAAAATTCGAAAAATACTCGCGCATGCGCCTGCGCGGCGCCCGGGGGACGTGTGCGCAGGGTTCCGACCGCGGAAAAAAAAAATTTCGAAAAAATTTTTTTTTTCCGAAAAGTCGAAAAATACTCGCGCATGCGCATGAGCGGCGCCGGGGAGACGTGCGCGCAGGAACCAGACCGCGGAAGATGGAAAAGTTTCAAAAAAAAAATTTCCGAAAAGTCGAAAAAAACTCGCGCATGCGCACGAGCGGCGCCGGGGGTACGTGCGCGCAGGGCCGAGACCGCGGAAGATGGAAAAGTTTCGAAAAAATTTTTCTTTCCGAAAAATCGAAAAATACTCGCGCATGCGCCTGGGCGGCGCCCGGGGGACGTGTGCGAAGGGTTCCGACCGCGGAAAAAAAAAAATTTCGAAAAAACTTTTTTTTTCCGAAAAGTCGAAAAATACTCGCGCATGCGCACGAGCGGCGCCGGGGGGACGTGCGCGCAGGAACCAGACCGCGGAAGATGGAAAAGTTTCGAAAAAAAAAAAAATTTCCGAAAAATCGAAAAATACTCGCGCATGCGCCTGGGCGGCGCCCGGGGGACGTGTGCGCAGGGTTCCGACCGCGGAAAAAAAAAATTTTCGAAAAAAAATTTTTTTTCCGAAAAGTCGAAAAATACTCGCGCATGCGCACGAGCGGCGCCGGGGGGACGTGCGCGCAGGAACCAGACCGCGGAAGATGGAAAAGTTTCGAAAAAAAAAAATTTCCGAAAAGTCGAAAAAAACTCGCGCATGCGCACGAGCGGCGCCGGGGGTACGTGCGCGCAGGGCCGAGACCGCGGAAGATGAAAAAGTTTCGAAAAAATTTTTCTTTCCGAAAAATCGAAAAATATTCGCGCATGCGCCTGGGCGGCGCCCGGGGGACGTGTGCGAAGGGTTCCGACCGCGGAAAAAAAAAAATTCGAAAATTTTTTTTTTTTCCGAAAAGTCGAAAAATACTCGCGCATGCGCACGAGCGGCGCCGGGGGGACGTGCGCGCAGGAACCAGACCGCGGAAGATGGAAAAGTTTCGAAAAAAAAAAAATTTCCGAAAAGTCGAAAAATACTCGCGCATGCGCCTGGGCGGCGCCCGGGGGACGTGTGCGCAGGGTTCCGACCGCGGAAAAAAAAAATTTCGAAAATTTTTTTTTTTTCCGAAAAGTCGAAAAATACTCGCGCATGCGCACGAGCGGCGCCGGGGGGACGTGCGCGCAGGAACCAGACCGCGGAAGATGGAAAAGTTTCGAAAAAAAAAAAATTTCCGAAAAGTCGAAAAATACTCGCGCATGCGCCTGGGCGGCGCCCGGGGGACGTGTGCGCAGGGTTCCGACCGCGGAAAAAAAAAATTTCGAAAAATTTTTTTTTTTCCGAAAAGTCGAAAAACACTCGCGCATGCGCACGAGCGGCGCCGGGGGGACGTGCGCGCAGGAACCAGACCGCGGAAGATGGAAAAGTTTCGAAAAAAAAAAAATTTCCGAAAAGTCGAAAAAAACTCGCGCATGCGCACGAGCGGCGCCGGGGGTACGTGCGCGCAGGGCCGAGACCGCGGAAGATGGAAAAGTTTCGAAAAAATTTTTCTTTCCGAAAAATCGAAAAATATTCGCGCATGCGCCTGGGCGGCGCCCGGGGGACGTCTGCGAAGGGTTCCGACCGCGGAAAAAAAAAATTCGAAAAAATTTTTTTTTTCCGAAAAGTCGAAAAATACTCGCGCATGCGCACGAGCGGCGCCGGGGGGACGTGCGCGCAGGAACCAGACCGCGGAAGATGGAAAAGTTTGGAAAAAAAACAAATTTCCGAAAAGTCGAAAAATACTCGCGCATGCGCCTGGGCGGCGCCCGGGGGACGTGTGCGCAGGGTTCCGACCGCGGAAAAAAAAAAATTTCGAAAAAAATTTTTTTTTCCGAAACGTCGAAAAATACTCGCGCATGCGCACGAGCGGCGCCGGGGGGGCGTGCGCGCAGGAACCAGACCGCGGAAGATGGAAAAGTTTCGAAAAAAAAAAAATTTCCGAAAAGTCGAAAAAAACTCGCGCATGCGCACGAGCGGCGCCGGGGGTACGTGCGCGCAGGGCCGAGACCGCGGAAGATGGAAAAGTTTCGAAAAATTTTTCTTTCCGAAAAATCGAAAAATACTCGCGCATGCGCCTGGGCGGCGCCCGGGGGACGTGTGCGCAGGGTTCCGACCGCGGAAAAAAAAAATTTTCGAAAAAAAATTTTTTTTCCGAAAAGTCGAAAAATACTCGCGCATGCGCACGAGCGGCGCCGGGGGGACGTGCGCGCAGGAACCAGACCGCGGAAGATGGAAAAGTTTCGAAAAAAAAAAATTTCCGAAAAGTCGAAAAAAACTCGCGCATGCGCACGAGCGGCGCCGGGGGTACGTGCGCGCAGGGCCGAGACCGCGGAAGATGAAAAAGTTTCGAAAAAATTTTTCTTTCCGAAAAATCGAAAAATATTCGCGCATGCGCCTGGGCGGCGCCCGGGGGACGTGTGCGAAGGGTTCCGACCGCGGAAAAAAAAAAATTCGAAAATTTTTTTTTTTTCCGAAAAGTCGAAAAATACTCGCGCATGCGCACGAGCGGCGCCGGGGGGACGTGCGCGCAGGAACCAGACCGCGGAAGATGGAAAAGTTTCGAAAAAAAAAAAATTTCCGAAAAGTCGAAAAATACTCGCGCATGCGCCTGGGCGGCGCCCGGGGGACGTGTGCGCAGGGTTCCGACCGCGGAAAAAAAAAATTTCGAAAAATTTTTTTTTTTCCGAAAAGTCGAAAAACACTCGCGCATGCGCACGAGCGGCGCCGGGGGGACGTGCGCGCAGGAACCAGACCGCGGAAGATGGAAAAGTTTCGAAAAAAAAAAAATTTCCGAAAAGTCGAAAAAAACTCGCGCATGCGCACGAGCGGCGCCG
Organism: Andrena bucephala; assembly: GCA_947577245.1. Taxonomy (NCBI): domain Eukaryota; kingdom Metazoa; phylum Arthropoda; class Insecta; order Hymenoptera; family Andrenidae; genus Andrena; species Andrena bucephala. The sequence goes on along the minus strand of OX387717.1, from coordinate 26,109,878 downwards.
GGGGTACGTGCGCGCAGGGCCGAGACCGCGGAAGATGGAAAAGTTTCGAAAAAATTTTTCTTTCCGAAAAATCGAAAAATATTCGCGCATGCGCCTGGGCGGCGCCCGGGGGACGTCTGCGAAGGGTTCCGACCGCGGAAAAAAAAAATTCGAAAAAATTTTTTTTTTCCGAAAAGTCGAAAAATACTCGCGCATGCGCACGAGCGGCGCCGGGGGGACGTGCGCGCAGGAACCAGACCGCGGAAGATGGAAAAGTTTGGAAAAAAAACAAATTTCCGAAAAGTCGAAAAATACTCGCGCATGCGCCTGGGCGGCGCCCGGGGGACGTGTGCGCAGGGTTCCGACCGCGGAAAAAAAAAAATTTCGAAAAAAATTTTTTTTTCCGAAACGTCGAAAAATACTCGCGCATGCGCACGAGCGGCGCCGGGGGGGCGTGCGCGCAGGAACCAGACCGCGGAAGATGGAAAAGTTTCGAAAAAAAAAAAATTTCCGAAAAGTCGAAAAAAACTCGCGCATGCGCACGAGCGGCGCCGGGGGTACGTGCGCGCAGGGCCGAGACCGCGGAAGATGGAAAAGTTTCGAAAAATTTTTCTTTCCGAAAAATCGAAAAATACTCGCGCATGCGCCTGGGCGGCGCCCGGGGGACGTGTGCGCAGGGTTCCGACCGCGGAAAAAAAAAATTTTCGAAAAAAAATTTTTTTTCCGAAAAGTCGAAAAATACTCGCGCATGCGCACGAGCGGCGCCGGGGGGACGTGCGCGCAGGAACCAGACCGCGGAAGATGGAAAAGTTTCGAAAAAAAAAAATTTCCGAAAAGTCGAAAAAAACTCGCGCATGCGCACGAGCGGCGCCGGGGGTACGTGCGCGCAGGGCCGAGACCGCGGAAGATGAAAAAGTTTCGAAAAAATTTTTCTTTCCGAAAAATCGAAAAATATTCGCGCATGCGCCTGGGCGGCGCCCGGGGGACGTGTGCGAAGGGTTCCGACCGCGGAAAAAAAAAAATTCGAAAATTTTTTTTTTTTCCGAAAAGTCGAAAAATACTCGCGCATGCGCACGAGCGGCGCCGGGGGGACGTGCGCGCAGGAACCAGACCGCGGAAGATGGAAAAGTTTCGAAAAAAAAAAAATTTCCGAAAAGTCGAAAAATACTCGCGCATGCGCCTGGGCGGCGCCCGGGGGACGTGTGCGCAGGGTTCCGACCGCGGAAAAAAAAAATTTCGAAAAATTTTTTTTTTTCCGAAAAGTCGAAAAACACTCGCGCATGCGCACGAGCGGCGCCGGGGGGACGTGCGCGCAGGAACCAGACCGCGGAAGATGGAAAAGTTTCGAAAAAAAAAAAATTTCCGAAAAGTCGAAAAAAACTCGCGCATGCGCACGAGCGGCGCCGGGGGTACGTGCGCGCAGGGCCGAGACCGCGGAAGATGGAAAAGTTTCGAAAAAATTTTTCTTTCCGAAAAATCGAAAAATATTCGCGCATGCGCCTGGGCGGCGCCCGGGGGACGTCTGCGAAGGGTTCCGACCGCGGAAAAAAAAAATTCGAAAAAATTTTTTTTTTCCGAAAAGTCGAAAAATACTCGCGCATGCGCACGAGCGGCGCCGGGGGGACGTGCGCGCAGGAACCAGACCGCGGAAGATGGAAAAGTTTGGAAAAAAAACAAATTTCCGAAAAGTCGAAAAATACTCGCGCATGCGCCTGGGCGGCGCCCGGGGGACGTGTGCGCAGGGTTCCGACCGCGGAAAAAAAAAAATTTCGAAAAAAATTTTTTTTTCCGAAACGTCGAAAAATACTCGCGCATGCGCACGAGCGGCGCCGGGGGGGCGTGCGCGCAGGAACCAGACCGCGGAAGATGGAAAAGTTTCGAAAAAAAAAAAATTTCCGAAAAGTCGAAAAAAACTCGCGCATGCGCACGAGCGGCGCCGGGGGTACGTGCGCGCAGGGCCGAGACCGCGGAAGATGGAAAAGTTTCGAAAAAATTTTTCTTTCCGAAAAATCGAAAAATACTCGCACATGTGCCTGGGCGGCGCCCGGGGGACGTGTGCGAAGGGTTCCGACCGCGGAAAAAAAAAAATTTCGAAAAAATTTTTTTTTTCCGAAAAGTCGAAAAATACTCGCGCATGCGCACGAGCGGCGCCGGGGGGACGTGCGCGCAGGAACCAGACCGCGGAAGATGGAAAAGTTTGGAAAAAAAAAAAATTTCCGAAAAGTCGAAAAATACTCGCGCATGCGCCTGGGCGGCGCCCGGGGCACGTGTGCGCAGGGTTCCGACCGCGGAAAAAAAAAATTTTCGAAAAAAATTTTTTTTTCCGAAAAGTCGAAAAATACTCGCGCATGCGCACGAGCGGCGCCGGGGGGGCGTGCGCGCAGGAACCAGACCGCGGAAGATGGAAAAGTTTCGAAAAAAAAAAATTTCCGAAAAGTCGAAAAAAACTCGCGCATGCGCACGAGCGGCGCCGGGGGTACGTGCGCGCAGGGCCGAGACCGCGGAAGATGGAAAAGTTTCGAAAAAATTTTTCTTTCCGAAAAATCGAAAAATACTCGCGCATGCGCCTGGGCGGCGCCCGGGGGACGTGTGCGCAGGGTTCCGACCGCGGAAAAAAAAAATTTCGAAAAAATTTTTTTTTTCCGAAAAGTCGAAAAACACTCGCGCATGCGCACGAGCGGCGCCGGGGGGACGTGCGCGCAGGAACCAGACCGCGGAAGATGGAAAATTTTCGAAAAAAATATTTTTTTCCGAAAAGTCGAAAAATAGTCGCGCATGCGCACGAGCGGCGCCGGGGGGACGTGCGCGCAGGGCCCAGACCGCGGAAGATGGATAAGTTTCGAAAAAAAAAAAATTTCCGAAAAGTCGAAAAATACTCGCGCATGCGCCTGGGCGGCGCCCGGGGGGCGTGTGCGCAGGGCCCAGACCGCGGAAGATGGAAAAGTTTCGAAAATTTTTTTTTTCCGAAAAGTCGAAAAATACTTGCGCATGCGCCTGGGCGGCGCCCGGGGGACGTGTGCGCAGGAACCAGACCGCGGAAGAAGGAAAAGTTTCGAAAATTTTTTTTTCCGAAAAATCGAAAAATACTAGCGCATGCGCCTGGGCGGCGCCCGGGGGACGTGTGCGTAGGGTTCCGACCGCGGGAAAGAAAATATTTCGAAAAAAAAAAATTTCCGAAAAGTCGAAATAACTCGCGCAATGCGCCTGAGTGGCACATGCCGAAAAGTCGATAAACTATCGACTGCGAAATTAAAGATTGTGAAATTAAAGATTGTGAAATTAAAGAAAAGTAGTTTAGAATGTTTGAAACGCGATAGTAAAACATCAATTGCGAATTTAAAATTGATTTATTGTATGTTTCTACGCGTATTAAACATCTGGAAGCACAGGCCCATTAATGTTACTATTCGCGAGTACTAAGTATGTGTTCGTGGTGTCTGCGCTCGCTACAGCAATCATTTTGTTCGATGGCATGCAGAAAGGTTGAAAGAATGAAAAAGTATCACTCACCGTTCGTTGCAAACAGTCTGATTGTGCTACCCATGCAGACAAGCATCCCCCTTCAGCAGTAGCTATTCGATCTGCAGGCCAATGTCCCGCAGCTGCAGGGTCAGTACCGAATTGTAGTGGAATCTTGTTAAGCGACCCCCCACATGGTCCAGTAATCGATGAAATTAATCCAGGAATCGAGATTTCACAAAATAATAGACTCACGCGTTCACTGAGATCCAAACACTGTCGCAGGTAAAGTTCAACTGGCAGATCACGAATTTGGAAGAGGTTGTTGACGTTCTGTGTCTGTCACGCTCCAACGACTCCCAGCTCTTCGAGAAATGTATTGCGCGAAAAGTCTTCCAGGTATTGGATGAATTGTAGTTGAATCTTCTTAAGCGACCCCCCACATGGTCCAGTAATCGATGAAATTGATGCACGAATTGAGAAATCACGAAATAATATGCACACACTTGACTGAACACACTGAACCGATGAATTTCTCAGGGCTGGACTAAATCTTATTTCGGAACGCGGGTTTCGAACGTCACGCGATTTGTAGTTGCATCCATGCACCCCACGCCACTCATGCATCATGCAACTTTCTGCGAGGCTTTTATGAATTAGGTTTTACTGTAAATATCAATGTCGATGGTAAACTAATACTCGGAGCAAATAGAATCCAATTATTATTACTTCACTAGAATGATTAAACAGTGCATTAGAAACTTGCGGGAATGTCAGAGTAACGGCGTGAATTTTTAATACTTTTCGGCGTACGATACGTGAAAGAATTCTACTACACGCGAAGTATTACTTAATAACCAATGTCATCTTGCAATTTATAGCTTACACGGGCTTTGAAGAAATACCATTTTTGAGCTTCATAGTCTCTTGATCCCCGAAATGGATTTTCGGAAAGAAATCCGCGCGAGTCGTAGAGACAAGCTGTGCCATAGCATAGCGTAGAAAAAGCCCTGCCTTCTATGTCAAACTCTCGCACTGAACAAATCATACGTATACAAGCACGCACACACCTTTCAGCATCTCAACGCATTTCAGTGTAGTTGCTGAGCTGGATGCTGTTCATAAGCAGATGCCACCACAGACGAGGTATAGGATAGACCTATCACCTTATGGAAGTTCGTGTCGCCACCCAAACTGTCTTACCGACCCATAATTTCAGAACTGAATGTAGTGGCATATGCTTATGAACAGCGTCCAGCTCAGCAACTACACTGAAATGTGTTGAGATGCTGAAAGGTGTGTGCGTGCTTGTATACGTGTGATTTGTTCAGTGCGAGAGTTTGACATAGAAGGCAGGGCTTTTGCTACGCTATGCTTTGGCACAGCTTGTCTACGACTCACGCGGATTTCTTTCCGAAAATCCATTTCGGGGATCAAGAGACTATGGGGCGCTCAAGAATGGTATTTCTTCAAAGCCCGTGTAAGCTATAAATTGCAAGACGACATTGGTTATTAAGTAAGGTAAAAGTACCAATAACTGGACACTTAAGGATATCAAAGTTGTATATCTTAAAAATGGACTAGAAATAAATGTCCTTTTTAACAAAAGTGTCAATATTCAGATAAATGTTACTTCTTTCTATCAAATGAGCTACTAAAAACTTGTTTTCAGTGCGTTATTTTAATTAAATTGAGTAAAAACGCAAATAGTTATGTGTACCAGTACATGGAAAATAGAATTCTGATTTGTCCCAGCGTCCCACTTTTGATGTCCCAATACCTGGCCAATGGGGAAGATAACGCAATGCTTGGCGCAGAGGGCGCCACTAGTGTTTGTGTGAATGGTTTGCGCGCGAATTTTTCATTTTTCAATTTTAGGTTATGTTGAAAATGTAGCATGCAATTGACTAAAAATATGAATTGAAAATAAAAAACTGTTAATTTATGTACACTATACTTGTACTTACACTTTTGATATACAAAAATTTGAGAAAACACAGACACTTTACCGGTTCGACAATGCGGTCAGGTATTGAGACTTCACCTAAGCGTTCAAAATGCTGACAAGCCGACCAACTGGACGGCTGGTCAGTTATTGGGACAGCGTGCAGAGGACAAGATTATTATGTACCGTTACATGAACACGTATATGTTTAATTAAAATCAACATTAACTGATCAATGTTTTGTTTTGTATGTAACAAGAAACTTCTTAAGATTCTGTACATACGTTTTTTTCTCAGAAAAACGTTACATAACGATTATTATCACCTTAACAACTAACTGTATTTTTCTTAAGAATTACTTAAGAAATCTACGCAGAAATCGAGTGCATGCACCTCCGATATATAAAGACTGTTTTATATATTAAACTTTACATCTAGGGCTTTCTTAATTTTTTATATAAGAGATCAATTTACAAAATAACATATGTTCCCAACAATATTGTTCTAAAGTTTCTATGAAGCTTAGTAAAAATATAAATGTCATTGGTGTCCAGGTATTGGGACGTGTCCAGTTATTGGTACTTTTACCTTAGTCCTTTGCGTGTGGTAGAACTCTTTCGCGTATCGTACGCCGAAAAGTATTGAAAATTCACGCCGTTACTGACATTCCCGCAAGTTTCTAATGCACTGTTTAATCATTCCAGTGAAGTAATGATAATTTGATTCTACATGCTCCGAGTATTAGTTTACCGCCGACATTGATATTTACAGTAAAACCTAATTCATAAAAGCCTCGCAGAACGTTGCATGATGCATGAGTGGCGTGGGGTGCATGGATGCAACTGCAAATCGCGTTACGTTCGAAACCCGCCTTTGCAAAATAAGATTTAGTCTAGCCCTGAGAAATTTCAGTTTTTAGTTACAAATAAAAAACAGTTTGATGATATTTAAACATGTCGCAATTCAAATTTCGGCAACTTAACATGTGTTTGAGGATGGAATAGAGATTGACGAAGATAGATGATCGCAGCCAATCGGCTCGTATTACTTGTCACGTAATTAATAATTGTATTACAATGTTACTTACGATACGATTAGTAATTATACTTCAAATAATACAGATTGCCCAGGTCTCACCACGTGGAGGCGCTGCGAGTGGAGACCCGCCCTGGTAGAATAGTTACAATTATGTAACTGCAGTACTAATCAAAATTAACTGCACTACCAATCAATACCGTAGCGAAGCAGGGGTATTTTGCTAGTTAATTATAATGAAAAAGTAGTCATGCCTTTCAATGAACATAAAAATTTGATCGGCACCAACCGAATAAGGGGGGCACCTCAAACCTGGGGAACGAGAATTAAAACATTGTTAAAATTTGTCAGAATTAAATTTAACTGGGAGTTAAAGTCCAGAAACATTGCATACAGTTTCTAATACACTGTTTAAATATTTTAGTAAATTAATAATAGTTACTCTATTGTTATCTGGATCCTAATTTGTAATATATATAAGTATTAACATTTATCGAACATTTAAACATTGAGAATAAAAGAGAATTCATTCGGCGTAGAAAATCATTTGCAAATCCAAGGCAAAATGTTTTAATTGCTTGATATCTCGAGTTCTATCGATCATAGTTAATAATAATTTATACTGGCCGGTTAGTGCAAATGTTGTTAACATTATTTGTCATAGCAATAGCCACTGGAATGGATATTTAAGCGGAAAATCCATTTTTGCCGAAGAATTAGTTGGATTTCGCAATTGTAATTAACCGTCGACCTTGTTTTGATCGGAGGACATGTTTTCCCAAAGGCTATATGAGTAGCTCACGGAGCTCCATCTACTCAGTCGTCGTCGGTCCTCCGGGCCTGGAGGACCTCCGGGGACCCGGGAGCTGCCGAGCCACCGAGCCACCGAGCCACCTGGACCTACTGGACTTGCTGGACTTCCTGGACTTCCTGGGGACCTGGTCAAGGTTTCAGTCCTGGTCTTTCTTGCACCCCCTCGGCCCCCTGAAATGGATTTCCCGAGCCACCTGGACCATTCGGACCTGTTGGACAACCTGGACTTCCTGGGGACGAGGTCAGGGTTCCAACCTTTAGTCCTTCCTTCCCGCCCGTCGCTCCCCTGGTCAGGATTGGCTTATTCGGTTGGTGCCGATGAAATTTTCGGGTTCGTTAAAAGCCATTGAAAATGTTATTATACTATCAAGGTCAAAACCCATTTTTCTTCCTTTCTAACTGATTTCTGCGATTGTTTTTCATCATCTGTCCTGTTTGATACATTCCTTCGTGGATTTTTGCATGAGTCGTTCTATTTCGTGTATTTCTTCGATGGGGTTGCATGATCTGTCCTATTTCATGCATTTCTTCGATAGGTTTAAACGATTTAATTTATTCGATGCATTTCTTCGATAGCTTTAAATGATTTAATTTATTCGATGTATTTCTTTGATGTGTTTACATGATTTATTTTATTCTATGTATTTATTCGATGGGTTTACATGATTTATTTTACATGATGCATTTATTTTATTCGATGCATTTCTTCGACGTGTTTACATGATTTATTTTATTTTATGCATTTCTTCGATGGGTTTACCTGATTTATTTTACATGATGCATTTATTTTATTCGATGCATTTCTTCGATAGGTTTAAATGATTTAATTTATTCGATGCATTTCTTCGATGTGTTTACATGATTTATTTTATTTTATGCATTTCTTCGATGGGTTCACATGATTTATTTTACATGATGCATTTCTTCGATGGGTTTACATGATATATTTTATTTGATGCATTTCTTGGATGGATATACATGATTTATTTTATTTGATGCATTCTTTTGATGGTTTTGCATGATTTGTTCCCTCTCATGCATCTCATCGATGGATATATATTTCCTGTTCTTCTTCATATAGGTATCTCTACGATGGTTCTGCATGCTCGTGCGTACTCTTCTGACATTCCAAATCATCTCGATCAGCACCAACCCAATGAGTATTTTCTTAGTTTCCTCTGGAGCCCACCACACCATTGCTAACATAACGTAGTTGTTTGTTTCAGCATTTCAGGTCCGCGCTCTCGCGGGAAAGGAGTTTAATTAAATAATATATTTAAAAGAAAATAGTGAAAAGTGATAGTGAACGAAGGCATCTAAAGAAGCCTAGGTTAATTTATTATAGCATGAAGTATTTAAGGCCCCTTGTAAAATTGCCAAGTAGTTACAGAATTTTATTAGCTTTGTTGCTCTTTCGTTGGCTCCTCATCCCCGATGAGGAGGTCGCCGCTGCTTCCGTTTCTGGAAGCAAGCGACTGAGCATGAAATCGGTATGGGTGGATCAGTTTCATCCCCTGGTGTTCTTGTCGAAAGGGAAAAGTTTCGGGCGTAGGGGGTGTACCTTTTGGTACACTGCCTGCGTAAGTCACCCGGTTCGATTCCCAGTCTCCGTGTTAGTCGGCTTGAGTCAGGTCACACCTAGTGTTGCTCCTGACGAGTTGCATCCGAGCAAGAGGAATCGTCTGAGAGACGCCGAGCGCTTTTCCCTTTCGACTTGGACATTAGGGTGGTAGGAACTGCGCCATCCAATACTCGTTTCATGCTCACCCGTAGTCTTTCCTTCTTTGCTGAGTTTATTTCAATCGCGTGATTGCTTGGCAGTTCCGTAGATTCGATATCTAAACCGAAGGGATCGATGGAACTTTGTTTCCATCCATCTCTTTGGTTTAGTAGGCTAAGGGTTTCATGTACAGGGAGATCGACGGAACTATGATTCCATCTATCTCTCTACGGGTCTCCAAGCGCAGCAACCTCCTCGCGGTGAGACCTGGCGGATTGCCCAGTAGTTGCTGAATTAGCTTTGTTGCTCTTTTGTTGGCTCCTCATCCCCGATGAGGAGGTCGCCGCTGCTTCCGTTTCCGGAAGCAAGCCACTGAACATGGAATCGGTATGGATGGATCAGTTTCATCCCCTGGTGTTCTTGTCGAAAGGGAAAAGTTTCGGGCGTAGGGGGTGTACCTTTTGGTACACTGCCTGCGTAAGTCACCCGGTTCGATTCCCAGTCTCCGTGTTAGTCGGCTTGAGTCAGGTCACACCTAGTGTTGCTCCTGACGAGTTGCATCCGAGCAAGAGGAATCGTCTGAGAGACGCCGAGCGCTTTTCCCTTTCGACTCGGACATTAGGGTGGTAGGAACTGCGCCATCCAATACTCGTTTCATGCTCACCCGTAGTCTTTCCTTCTTTGCTGAGTTTATTTCAATCGCGTGATTACTTGGCAGTTCCGTACATTCGATATCTAAACCGAAGGGATCGATGGAACTTTGTTTCCATCCATCTCTTTGGTTTAGTAGGCTAAGGGTTTCATGTACAGGGAGATCGATGGAACTTTGATTCCATCTATCTCTCTACGGGTCTCGAAACGCAGCAACCTCCTCGTGGTGAGACCTGGCGGATTGCCCAGTAGTTGCTGAATTAGCTTTGTTGCTCTTTTGTTGGCTCCTCATCCCCGATGAGGAGGTCGCCGCTGCTTCCGTTTCCGGAAGCAAGCCACTGAACATGGAATCGGTATGGATGGATCAGTTTCATCCCCTGGTGTTCTTGTCGAAAGGGAAAAGTTTCGGGCGTAGGGGGTGTACCTTTTGGTACACTGCCTGCGTAAGTCACCCGGTTCGATTCCCAGTCTCCGTGTTAGTCGGCTTGAGTCAGGTCACACCTAGTGTTGCTCCTGACGAGTTGCATCCGAGCAAGAGGAATCGTCTGAGAGACGCCGAGCGCTTTTCCCTTTCGACTTGGACATTAGGGTGGTAGGAACTGCGCCATCCAATACTCGTTTCATGCTCACCCGTAGTCTTTCCTTCTTTGCTGAGTTTATTTCAATCGCGTGATTGCTTGGCAGTTCCGTAGATTCGATATCTAAACCGAAGGGATCGATGGAACTTTGTTTCCATCCATCTCTTTGGTTTAGTAGGCTAAGGGTTGCATGTACAGGGAGATCGACGGAACTATGATTCCATCTATCTCTCTACGGGTCTCCAAGCGCAGCAACCTCCTCGCGGTGAGACCTGGCGGATTGCCCAGTAGTTGCTGAATTAGCTTTGTTGCTCTTTTGTTGGCTCCTCATCCCCGATGAGGAGGTCGCCGCTGCTTCCGTTTCCGGAAGCAAGCCACTGAACATGGAATCGGTATGGATGGATCAGTTTCATCCCCTGGTGTTCTTGTCGAAAGGGAAAAGTTTCGGGCGTAGGGGGTGTACCTTTTGGTACACTGCCTGCGTAAGTCACCCGGTTCGATTCCCAGTCTCCGTGTTAGTCGGCTTGAGTCAGGTCACACCTAGTGTTGCTCCTGACGAGTTGCATCCGAGCAAGAGGAATCGTCTGAGAGACGCCGAGCGCTTTTCCCTTTCGACTCGGACATTAGGGTGGTAGGAACTGCGCCATCCAATACTCGTTTCATGCTCACCCGTAGTCTTTCCTTCTTTGCTGAGTTTATTTCAATCGCGTGATTACTTGGCAGTTCCGTAGATTCGATATCTAAACCGAAGGGATCGATGGAACTTTGTTTCCATCCATCTCTTTGGTTTAGTAGGCTAAGGGTTGCATGTACAGGGAGATCGATGGAACTTTGATTCCATCTATCTCTCTACGGGTCTCGAAACGCAGCAACCTCCTCGTGGTGAGACCTGGCGGATTGCCCAGTAGTTGCTGAATTAGCTTTGTTGCTCTTTTGTTGGCTCCTCATCCCCGATGAGGAGGTCGCCGCTGCTTCCGTTTCCGGAAGCAAGCCACTGAACATGGAATCGGTATGGATGGATCAGTTTCATCCCCTGGTGTTCTTGTCGAAAGGGAAAAGTTTCGGGCGTAGGGGGTGTACCTTTTGGTACACTGCCTGCGTAAGTCACCCGGTTCGATTCCCAGTCTCCGTGTTAGTCGGCTTGAGTCAGGTCACACCTAGTGTTGCTCCTGACGAGTTGCATCCGAGCAAGAGGAATCGTCTGAGAGACGCCGAGCGCTTTTCCCTTTCGACTCGGACATTAGGGTGGTAGGAACTGCGCCATCCAATACTCGTTTCATGCTCACCCGTAGTCTTTCCTTCTTTGCTGAGTTTATTTCAATCGCGTGATTGCTTGGCAGTTCCGTAGATTCCATATCTAAACCGAAGGGATCGATGGAACTTTGTTTCCATCCATCTCTTTGGTTTAGTAGGCTAAGGGTTTCATGTACAGGGAGATCGATGGAACTTTGATTCCATCTATCTCTCTACGGGTCTCGAAACGCAGCAACCTCCTCGTGGTGAGACCTGGCGGATTGCCCAGTAGTTGCTGAATTAGCTTTGTTGCTCTTTTGTTGGCTCCTCATCCCCGATGAGGAGGTCGCCGCTGCTTCCGTTTCCGGAAGCAAGCCACTGAACATGGAATCGGTATGGATGGATCAGTTTCATCCCCTGGTGTTCTTGTCGAAAGGGAAAAGTTTCGGGCGTAGGGGGTGTACCTTTTGGTACACTGCCTGCGTAAGTCACCCGGTTCGATTCCCAGTCTCCGTGTTAGTCGGCTTGAGTCAGGTCACACCTAGTGTTGCTCCTGACGAGTTGCATCCGAGCAAGAGGAATCGTCTGAGAGACGCCGAGCGCTTTTCCCTTTCGACTTGGACATTAGGGTGGTAGGAACTGCGCCATCCAATACTCGTTTCATGCTCACCCGTAGTCTTTCCTTCTTTGCTGAGTTTATTTCAATCGCGTGATTGCTTGGCAGTTCCGTAGATTCGATATCTAAACCGAAGGGATCGATGGAACTTTGTTTCCATCCATCTCTTTGGTTTAGTAGGCTAAGGGTTGCATGTACAGGGAGATCGACGGAACTATGATTCCATCTATCTCTCTACGGGTCTCCAAGCGCAGCAACCTCCTCGCGGTGAGACCTGGCGGATTGCCCAGTAGTTGCTGAATTAGCTTTGTTGCTCTTTTGTTGGCTCCTCATCCCCGATGAGGAGGTCGCCGCTGCTTCCGTTTCCGGAAGCAAGCCACTGAACATGGAATCGGTATGGATGGATCAGTTTCATCCCCTGGTGTTCTTGTCGAAAGGGAAAAGTTTCGGGCGTAGGGGGTGTACCTTTTGGTACACTGCCTGCGTAAGTCACCCGGTTCGATTCCCAGTCTCCGTGTTAGTCGGCTTGAGTCAGGTCACACCTAGTGTTGCTCCTGACGAGTTGCATCCGAGCAAGAGGAATCGTCTGAGAGACGCCGAGCGCTTTTCCCTTTCGACTCGGACATTAGGGTGGTAGGAACTGCGCCATCCAATACTCGTTTCATGCTCACCCGTAGTCTTTCCTTCTTTGCTGAGTTTATTTCAATCGCGTGATTACTTGGCAGTTCCGTAGATTCGATATCTAAACCGAAGGGATCGATGGAACTTTGTTTCCATCCATCTCTTTGGTTTAGTAGGCTAAGGGTTGCATGTACAGGGAGATCGATGGAACTTTGATTCCATCTATCTCTCTACGGGTCTCGAAACGCAGCAACCTCCTCGTGGTGAGACCTGGCGGATTGCCCAGTAGTTGCTGAATTAGCTTTGTTGCTCTTTTGTTGGCTCCTCATCCCCGATGAGGAGGTCGCCGCTGCTTCCGTTTCCGGAAGCAAGCCACTGAACATGGAATCGGTATGGATGGATCAGTTTCATCCCCTGGTGTTCTTGTCGAAAGGGAAAAGTTTCGGGCGTAGGGGGTGTACCTTTTGGTACACTGCCTGCGTAAGTCACCCGGTTCGATTCCCAGTCTCCGTGTTAGTCGGCTTGAGTCAGGTCACACCTAGTGTTGCTCCTGACGAGTTGCATCCGAGCAAGAGGAATCGTCTGAGAGACGCCGAGCGCTTTTCCCTTTCGACTTGGACATTAGGGTGGTAGGAACTGCGCCATCCAATACTCGTTTCATGCTCACCCGTAGTCTTTCCTTCTTTGCTGAGTTTATTTCAATCGCGTGATTGCTTGGCAGTTCCGTAGATTCCATATCTAAACCGAAGGGATCGATGGAACTTTGTTTCCATCCATCTCTTTGGTTTAGTAGGCTAAGGGTTTCATGTACAGGGAGATCGACGGAACTATGATTCCATCTATCTCTCTACGGGTCTCCAAGCGCAGCAACCTCCTCGCGGTGAGACCTGGCGGATTGCCCAGTAGTTGCTGAATTAGCTTTGTTGCTCTTTTGTTGGCTCCTCATCCCCGATGAGGAGGTCGCCGCTGCTTCCGTTTCCGGAAGCAAGCCACTGAACATGGAATCGGTATGGGTGGATCAGTTTCATCCCCTGGTGTTCTTGTCGAAAGGGAAAAGTTTCGGGCGTAGGGGGTGTACCTTTTGGTACACTGCCTGCGTAAGTCACCCGGTTCGATTCCCAGTCTCCGTGTTAGTCGGCTTGAGTCAGGTCACACCTAGTGTTGCTCCTGACGAGTTGCATCCGAGCTAGAGGAATCGTCTGAGAGACGCCGAGCGCTTTTCCCTTTCGACTCGGACATTAGGGTGGTAGGAACTGCGCCATCCAATACTCGTTTCATGCTCACCCGTAGTCTTTCCTTCTTTGCTGAGTTTATTTCAATCGCGTGATTGCTTGGCAGTTCCGTAGATTCGATATCTAAACCGAAGGGATCGATGGAACTTTGTTTCCATCCATCTCTTTGGTTTAGTAGGCTAAGGGTTTCATGTACAGGGAGATCGATGGAACTTTGATTCCATCTATCTCTCTACGGGTCTCGAAACGCAGCAACCTCCTCGTGGTGAGACCTGGTAATCGGTGGGAACCGAGCTGATAGCTGTGATTGTCAAATATTCTAATTATATATAAGATTTTTTTTAAATCGTAATACTTTTATAGGTTGTAAGTATACGATTATAGTGTTAAGATAGAAGGGCAAGTGGAACTTGGAATATTTCAGTGAGGTACTCGAAAAGATGTGATTTTGAAAATTTTCTGCGTGTTTTCTGTTATTTCCTCTTACTGATATATCCCAAGTTCCAATTCCTTGGCGAAGTATTCGAAATTCTATCTCGGTTCACATTAAAGTATTACTGGAACTTTATAAATTTCTACTCGGCTGACATTTTCGAAAAAGAATTTACACACTGTAAGAGTTTCGTGACTCATAAGTTTTACCTAATTAGATACATACCTGGTTGGACCATTAACGTCTTAAAAATCATTCAGTAACCATTCACTTTAACCACAGACGAGGTATAGGATAGACCTATCACCTTATGGAAGTTCGTGTCGCCACCCAAACTGTGTTACGACCCATAATTTCAGAACTGAATGTAGTGGCATCTGCTTATGAACAGCGTCCAGCTCAGCAACTACACTGAAATGTGTTGAGATGCTGAAAGGTGTGTGCATGCCTGTATACGTGTGATTTTGCCGCGGACATATTTTCTTGTCTTTTATTGTGTTACACAGTGTCGCCGTTGCATGCTGCAGGAAAGCACCTTTATGTGCTTGCAGCTAATTTTGATTTCACATCTTTTTTACTTTCTAATTATTTTCTGTATTTTTTTTATTTCATGTACTTGGCGTAATTTTTTACTTTTTTAAAGTTTTTATCGGGATCTCATTTCTTTTTGCAAAGATAATTTGCATAGGGAATGACTTCAGATAAATTTTAATATTATATGATTATTTTCTATTTTTTGTGATTTATATTAACAAATTATCACGAGACAGAATTCAGGATAAATTCAATCCCAGCATCATTTTACGCTTTGATTATCTATATATAAATAAATAAAATCCTGAGTTTAGTTACAAATAAAAAACAGTTTGATGATATTTAAACATGTCGCAATTCAAATTTCGGCAACTTAACTTGTGTTTGAGGATGGAATAGAGATTGACGAAGATTGATGATCGCAGCCAATCGGCTCGTATTACTTGTCACGTAATTAATAATTGTATTACAATGTTACTTGCGATACGATTAGTAATTATACTTCAAATAATACAGATTGCCCAGGTCTCACCACGTGGAGGCGCTGCGAGTGGAGACCCGCCCTAACCGCGGCCCATCCACCCTCCTTTTATGCAAAATTTTATTTTCATTTCCATAGATCCCCCTGATGCACGGTTGCAAAACGATGCTCGATCGCTCCACAACCGGGCAACAGAAGGAGTCCTTCTGTAAAAACCTACCGCGATGAAACTAAAGCAGAATTTAAACATTTCTTTGTTTCTTTCATTTAAAATTGGAAGAATTTTCTGGTATATTTCTACCATGATAATTATTCATTAATTGGGAATGAAACAAAGAAAAAAGGGGGAATATTTGCCAATTAGTGAATAATTCAAATTTTCTACTCATTAATAAGAAATATGCCAGTGCATATTTCCTATGGCTACTTAAATACTAATAATTCCTACGGATACGAGCGCTCGTATTTAATAATTGCTACTTATATTTAGTTAAACACTGCAGTGTTTATTTTATTCCTTAAAAACTACTTAATTCTATGTGGCCACTAAACACCTTACCTAACCATACACATATCTACTTAAATTTAAATAATGACCTGCCTAATAAAAATCTGAAATTGTCATGTGTTTCTTACTTCCCTCGATGGACCCACGATGTTACCTGAAACATTTTTAAAAGTATTAATAAAAATTCCTTGAGGTTTCGTTTCTCAAGGATGATGAGCCTGAAATCCTATTTTTGCAATATTCTTCACACATAATACTCTGCAACAGAAACTTTCTCAATGAATTAGTACTTACAATCTATCTCGATTAAGTAATGTAATTTCAACAGATATAGTCTTTTCATTGAATCGCTATTGCCCAAATATTGAAATATCACATTTGAAGCTACAGTTTCGGTAATAAAATGAAAGAAGGAAAAGATTAAAAAATACTGCTTCAGTATCAGCAGACAAAGTAGGCAATTAACCTTTAGCAATACTTTAGCAATTCATGAAAAAGCAATTCATATTACATTTCATTCCGAAGCAATTGATATTCATAATATTAAGCACATTGGGTGCTCTGTTACATCAAATTAATAATTTCCTTGTAGTTTCTCATTAATTGGCATCTTCAAAGTTTATGTATCAATGACTCGACAATCAATCATAATATACAATGGGTAATCAAAAACATTTATGCAAATGTTGAAAATTGGAATAATTGCACTTTACTGCACAGTAATCGAAATTACTTTCATACAGAAAGTAGCAACAACGAGCACGCGTTAATATTGAAAATTGACTATCAATATAAAGTGATGAATTGCATTTACCTACTTTTTCAGTGCAAATTTCCTTTTAATATCATCAAATGAAGCAACAATCGCGGGTGAATTTTGATTAATGCAAAGGAATGTTGAAAATTTATAAAAATAAAAAACTACATTTCTTATCAATCTGATAGGAAATACAACGATTGACGAAGTTACTATGCAAAAATCAGCAACGTTAATGAGGAATAGCTACTGCTACTTTTCAAAGACTCTAATTAGAACTTCAATTGAATGGAGGTGTGTCAGAAGTCTGCAATTTCTATTACAAATAATGAATCACACCTTTCATCGCCATTCTTTCAGTCACAGAATAAAATTTTGGAATGCTATTCCATAAAAATTGGAACTTCAAATTTAAAAATATTCTAAAAAAATAGAAAACATTTATCTGCAAGATATGAATATACTTTTAAAACAATATTTCCAGTGAGAAACACTCGATTCAACGGTGGGGAGGTGGTGATAGGAGAAGGAGGATGGTGCAGCCGCTTAGGGCTGCTAGAAAAAATGATCAGTAGCCAGAAGGGCAGCTGATCATTGTCCACTCATTAATGCAAAAAAACCGTGAGTGGACCGTTTCTTTCTTTCGCAACGCTAACTCACTACAGACTAAAATCAACTACCGAGCATAGTCACTAGGACTTTGGACTACCCGCAGCACTAATTTCTCAAAGAAATTCAAAATTCCCGGATGGTGCTTCATTACTGAAAATTCTACTATACTCAATACAAATCCCGAATAGCAAACGAAAAAGCTACCGAGAACCACCACGTGGGTGGTTTCATTTTTCGCAACACTAATAAAAATTCAGTGCACCTGTGTCTCGTAATACGCAACTCTAACTTTAATTCGTTGCAGCCTTCCTGAAGGCTGTGTAGAGTCCCATGTGCAGCAGATCCAGCTGCTCGGGACTCTTTTTTCCCAGGAACATGTCTCTGGACATGTCCCAGGATAGTTTTGGGGCATTGGGGGGTGGGGGTCGCAACTCTAATTACAAACGCGATCAGTCATCATCGCAACAATAACTCAAAAAAATATTAAGAATCAAACTAGGACGAGTTATTAAAAAAACGCGATCAGTCGCATCGCAACTCTAATAAAAAGAATACCATGAATCAAAAGTAATGCAATGAATCAAACTCTAGTAAGTCCAATTAAAAATACAAGAATAATCTGAAAAACAATCGCGATTTTTTTTTCGAAACACTACAAGCAACTAGAGCTCTTACTTTTGACCCGTCCGGTACCCGGGTAGCCGGAAATTACCCAAAACAACTTCAAGCCATTGAATGTTGTATTGTCTGTGGTATAGTCTGATGTTAGCCAAATATGATTGAACAATACCACATTCAGTGGCTTGAAGTTGTTTCGGGTAATTTCCGGCTACCCGGGTACCCGACGGGTCAAAAGTAAGAGCCCTGCAAGCAACCACAATCGATATTTATTCGCAACGCTATGCTAGAACCAGACGCGGGGAATGCTTGATTCGCAACGCTAATTCAAACCGTGATCAACATTTAGTCGCAACACTAACTGGCCCCGTAATCTTCTTCGCAACTCTAATTGAAAACGCGGTGGGCTCAATTTCAGGGGAGGGGGTATCGATTAGGGTGGATCGAAATATAGGGGCAAAATATTTTTTTATTATTCATGACTTCTACTAGCGGTCAAAAGTTGCCTTTTATAATGGTATTTAAGCTACCAAACTTTGAACGTGATCGACAAATTTTTTCAAGTGCCGCAAGCCTTTCAAAAATTAATATTTCAGTAAATATTAATATTTGAAGGGCTTGCGACACCTGAAAAATTTTATGATCACGTTCAAACTTTGGCAGCTTAAATTCCATTATAAAAGGGAACTTTTGCCCACTATTAGAAGTCATGAATAATAAAAAAAATATTTTACCCTTATATTTCGTTCCACCCTTGTCTCGATGGGTCAGCCTATGGCCAACCAAACTACTACTACTACTACTACAACTACCGGCGAGCATAATGGCAATATAATACATAAGAATGACCCTGCACCCGAGGATGCAGGGCCATTCTTGGTAGCCCACATGATGTGGCCTTTTCTCTGGCCGGGCTATCTTCGGCTCTTTGGCCACTTCTTGCTTCGGGCGGTCCGCCCTTCTGAAAATGAATAGCGTGCCCAAGCCCGTCCTGCCGACCGCGACCAGCGACAATGTGCAATGTCCCACTGGCGTCAAAAAGTCGACATAGCGAGGCTAGAAGCGAGGGCAAACCCCACTCGCACTAGTCTGGCCGTCGACTTTTCTCACAAATTTCCTGAAAGCAGGTCATCGCGCGGGGGAACATGCGATCAGAGAATACGACGACCTGCCCCGGCCCTACCTACTTATATTTAAGTCACACATTCGTACCAGAAGGTAAGTTACCTATCCTACACAAAACCTATATTTAAAAAATATCAAAACAGTCTCTCAAACACAATCATCAGTCAACCCACTCCACGATTCTCAAGCATCACCGCCCGGGTGCAAAGCCTACACTAGAGAGACCGTCCCGGGACGACTCCGTCACCCGAGCTTGGCCACAATCACACTTTAATAAGTACGTACCAGTTTTCACTGAAATCGGCTGGCAAAGGCAGTGACCATTGCGTATAAGTATGATTTACATAGCAATTAATTATTTTCAATTACAAAGAATGGATTACTTGATAATGTGCAATTCTACGTATTAGGTACATACATCAAGCGTTATTACTTTACTTTCTCGTTTGATTGTACGAGATTGATTAACTTTCATATTCCAAGATTATTTACTAGAATGATCATCGTGTGCAACAAGGAATATGATACATTGGTATCGTTATTGCAATGAATAATAATATAATGTTATAGTTTCGTTAACATGGTCTTTGATAAAAATCTTTCACCGACGCAAATTCCACCGCCTAACCACACAAACACACACAGGTGGAAAATGCGGCGTGCACGATACACTAACGCAATGCCAGCCGCCGACATGTAATTATTTAGTAAAGAAAGTCATCGTACCCCATTGCCTTCACCCACCCAAGTAACGCATGGGCACGTGGATGAGTTAAAAGGCAATGGGTACGGAAAGATATCCTGAAAATCCTCAACTAGAAAATATGATTAGTCTGCATAGTGTCTAGCACGCTAGTATTCTTTCATTTTACATTATAAAGCAAAATTACTCGACTTTCAACTTGTCAATAGTTTAAAGTTTGATAAATAAGAAAGGACTCTACTTCAGATCAAGAAAAAGGACTCTACTCGACATTCAATTAGTGAGAAAAAAGACTATAAAATTGAATTATTTAAGAAAATGACTCTAAAACATGAAGAATTTAATTTAAGAATTTAAAACGGGCGATTCCATCGTCAAAGTAAATTTCATATAGGTAATAAGAATGTATGTTCTCATGCTAATTACTTTGAATCTGAAATTTGCCCACCCTCAATTGTCTTCTTGCACATGGAAATTAATTATTCTTTGTGTACGCAAACGAGTGACCTTTATAAGAAAGGAATTACACTTGTATGTCTATTATCATCATTTAGACATCAAGTTACTTTTGAACACGTAAGTAGTATCAGAAAAATAAAAGTAATTGAAGTCATTATAATCGTCGCAATGACGGAATCGGAGGGCATCCGATTTTTCGACTACATATTAGATAAAAATGATCGTAGCTGTGGAGTCTGAGAGTATCAGACTTCTTCGCTACATAAAAATTAGCATTCAGCCGTATTGATATTCATATCAAATATCAATACCTTCTGAGCTGCTATGCATCTTTAGGTGCATTATTTAATAAATATCTACATCAATGTATGATCAATGATAAACATTCGCGTTAGGAAACGTTTATCTTGGAAATTATGATTATAATTTGATTCTATTGAAAAGGCGCGGTGCACAAGAAAACCCTAGCCCTCGTCTAAGAAATACATACACAGACAAAATGTTACAATTCACGGGCATGGTTACCATACTCGCGGTCATTATGCTCGCCAAAGTATACAACCGGTCACTCGTGTCGATTTGGACCAAACGTCCTACGACATGATTGAGTGACCAGAGGAACCATAATGCATGCGCACTCACATTTCGCTGTGCCCCGGTGACGAAGGCGCCAACACCTCTGCAACTGCTCAGGGGAAGTCATCAAGCTGCTAGAAAAAGTCATGAGGTTGCTCAGCTGCCCCTAGACTGTAACGAAAGAACAAAACACGATTATAATTTCTTTCTAAACTTACGGCTGTTCGAACTCTAATAAAGAACCACGAAACAATTCAAAATGAAATTTTTTATCATTCAGACATTTTAAGAAAAAATTAAAAAAATAAATATTAAAAAATAAAATTAACAAATTTTTTTTCTTAAAATGTCTAAATTGTAAAAAGTTTCGTTAGTTTTGAATTTCTTGGTGATTCTATTCTAGAAATTAATTTTCTTTTAATTTTTTAATTTTTTGTTTCTGGAATTTTGAAGAATGAACTCTACTTTAAAGGAATTAAATGAAATACATAGATACTTACATCTTTCCAATAATATTCTGCGCACAAATCTCCTCTTCAGCTGACGCACTGACTCTAATTTCCGATAACGAGTTTCGCTTTCAAAAGTAAAAAAAATAAAGAAATAGACTATCAACGCGCCCCAAAAATCATAATTGTCGAACAAACCGCTGAATCTATTCTCACGATTCGAAAGTCAGAGCCCCGATGCTCGCAAAAGAATATAAATTGCGTAGAAAACACTGACTCTACCCTCGCGTATCCCAAAATTGTTAACGACACTCTACTATGAGCAACTGTGCTCTTCAAAACGAAAAACTTCGTACGACATAAACACTGACTCTATTTGGCCGCATTGCACGCGGTCACAATCTCTGAAAAATAAGCAGGATAGGAGGGTGGGGTGGATGTGGTTTGATCGAGTGTTTGTCACGAGGAAATATTGTTTTTCTTGGAACCAGCCAAGGAACTTTCACTCCTTGTTATTTAGAATACAAGGTGTGATGCGAAAATACAGAATGCTCGCTCGATAGGAGCAGCTTAACATTTCAGTAAGACGATATTATTCAGAATATACTACATCAGAAATAATTATTACATTTAAATGAACCGTAGTAGTGGCTTTCGTCATTAAAGTTGTAAGCACGTTCGTGTTATTCGAATAATACTTTAAAATATATCACGATCTTTATAAATATCCAAAATTCATTGCAAGAATCAAAATTCGTTAATTATTCATGCTTGAATAGCATGTCCTCGATCAACTACGCAGTTTCTGTACATAAAGAACAAAACTTGCATCCAAAACCGAACGTAAATGCAATTACACTAGCTTCATAGAGATAGATTCTTAAAAATCATTGAAATATTATTGAATTCTACGTAAACGCGACCGAAATGCAATAGAATTCGATCATTCCAATATTTCGTAAACATCTACTGACGCCATTTTGAAATGTTTAAACAAATCCGAGTAGAATTATTGAATTTATCATAATTCAATCTTTTCCCATTTCATCCCGATATTAACCGATTGCAAAGTTACCCATCACCCTCACAGCCAACAATGATTCAATAAAATAACGATAAAAAAAAGTATACCACACGTATTGCCACCTTCTTTTTCCAAGGAATGACCAGTCGCCATCCAAGCACCGTTCAAATTATACGCCAAGTGTCATGGCGTTGCCTGCCCTTTGGTTTCGATTCCCGCCTCAACGTCTGTAACCGAACGATGCAACAAGAGATTGAAACAAAAGCATTAAAACATGCGTAAGGCAATTAAACAAGAAATAAACTTGAAATATGTCCGAAAAGGGATGTGATTGAATACAGAGACACGATATGTGTGCACTAAATGTGCAGAAATATCGGTACGAAGGTAACGAAGGGAATACGCGACGAACGTCTAACGGTTTTCTCGCGATATTTAATCAATTTCGGGACGAAAGTGTATTAATAGTAGCAGCAAGTGACGGTAGACTGTAAAGAAGAAGACTAATAATGAATAGAAGTAATTAGGTGACGATAGATAATGTAGGCGTACCATTTATGTACGCAGCTATTGAAACGTCTTAACTCAACGATGTCCACAGAACGAATGACCCCCGCGCCCCGCCAATGTACCGCGGCGAATATGGGCTTTGGTGGGGGGAGAGCAAGCAGGCCTCGCGAGAGAATACACGCGTACGTATTTCCGAAGTGTTGGAATATCGGTCGGTTATTGCACGCCGAGGGACGTATATATCGCGTCTCGTGGCTGAACCGTCTGAACAGAGGTGACTTCCAAAGCTGGGGCATCGTTCAGTCATAACAAACGTCGTTACTAGAAAAGATAAGAAAATATGTCCGCGGCCTGGAAGTCAAATACTTGGCGTGGCCAGGAAAGGTCGAGGTGTCGATGAATGATCTTACAATTATTTTAAAACGCAATATAATGAAAATATACTCATATTGGCTGTGTTTTAAATAGACTAATTATCTGAAAGCCTGCGGAGGGGGAAGGTATGGGTATTGATGATCTGAGAATACTTTGCCTGACCACGCCAAGTATTTGACTTCCAGGCCGCGGACATATTTTCTTGTCTTTTATTGTTACACAGTGTCGCCGTTGCACGCTGCAGGAAAGCACCTTTATGTGCTTGCAGCTTATTTTGATTTCACATCTTTTTTTACTTTGTAATTATTTTCATTTTTTTGTATTTTTTTTATTTCATGTACCTGACGTAATTTTTTACTTTTTTAAAGAAACATTCAGCGAGATACTGGAACTGATGGGTTTTACGACAATTTTTAAAGTCCTCTCTGCTTCAGCACCTTATTGAATTATACTAAGTTACAATTCCTTTGCGAGGTATCCCACGTTACATCATGAAAGCATGTCTTCCACAACTAATGTTGTTGTTTATATATATTTTTATGTTAAATAAATTTATTTTGCGTTAAATACACTCGAATAGGACAGCAAGGTTAAAAGGCGTATGTGTTCTTGTTGTGACACTTTTTTCTCTGTCGTTGCACGGAATACGTTTGTAAAACGATCTTTACATTGTTACTTTATGAGAATCATTTGTAAATCGCGGGTTTCGAATGTCCTATTTTTAATTTCTAATTCCTACCACGTTTAGCGTTACAATCTTATTTTAGACTGAATCGATAACGTTGGGTGTGACACGAAAATGGTAAGGGGGCTCGCGAGCCCCCCGAGCGTGTGACACAAAATTACATTGCGTGATAGGTCTATCCTATACTTCGTCGATGGTACAGGCGAGGTATGGGGTAGACAGGACGTCCAATGCTATTTTCCGTCCCACGGCAAACGAGGTATAGAATAGGCCTGAAATTCAATGCAATTTTCTGTCCCGAGTGGGGGCCGCAGGACCCCCTTACCATTTTAGAGTCTCACGCAACGTTAACGATAAAGTCTCGAAACAGATCGTAACGCTACGTGTGGTAGGAATTGCAATTCAACACGGATAAAATTAGGTTATTCGAAACCCGCCATTTACAAACGTTTCTGTCAGAGTAATAATTTAAAGATCGTTTTATTGAAGCGATAGGAAAAACCATAACATTCCATTTAAAGAACAAAATTAACCACCAGATCTCCCCTACGCCTCCACCTTTAAAGAAACCATTGCCATCACGTTGTGTTTATTGCAACCATACAATTTTTATACGTAACACTTTTGCTTATTACTTGAAATAATAGAGATATTTGAGGTGTACAGAGTTAGTGGGACACCCTGTATATAGGCAACTTTAACACTTTTTGTGATAAGGAATAAATATGTTCTCGATTACTAGCTGTACCAATGCCAGTGGTGGAAACACGATGTGCTTCCCACACCCACCGCTCGAAAAACGTAGAGGGCGTTCGAAAACCAGCGGTATCTCACGAGATCGGTATTTCAGAACGTGAGACACGAAAGTCCACAAGGTGTCCGGTCTATCCTATACCTCGTCTGTGTCTTCGATGTTCATGTTAGCCTGGTAACTCTTTTCGCGCCGCGGCGGCCGCGAGGTTTTCCGCTCTTGCCCAGGACCCAAAGAGATGAAGAAAGGTAACGCAACGGGGTCATGAACCTCTGTGTATAGCAAGACCAAAGAAATCGATTAACATTTACAAGTTAAACTCGGGCTATTTAATAGTGTTGGCTAGACAAGGTACAAGTTTTTAGATGTACAAAAGTGTGGGCCGTGTAAAAGATATAGTGATGAACTCCTGAGAACATAGTGGACCTGGTCATCAATAATCAAGGGGTATGAAATGTGAGTGCTAGATTTAGCTTCTAAATTTTAGTATAATTAGAAGAAGAAGAGGAATTGGTACTTTTACGCAGGGCTTGAAACCGTTATTATAAAGGTTTAGGTTCTTGAAAGAGTTATGAAGAACCTTTATTCTGAATAACCGTTATAAAGAACCTAAATATCAGACTATATAAGTATAAGTTACGGTTCCTATATAGCTCTATAACTTTTATTTTTTAGGTTCTATATAAGTTCCAAAACGGTTATAGAACCGATTTAATAACTTTTTTTTTAGGTTCAATATAAGTTCCAAAGCTGTTACAGCACCGATTCTTGTAACGATTGTACAGAATTTTATAGAAAATGAAATGACAACATATTACAACTATAGACTACTGTGTATAACCAAATTGTTTAAAAATTATTATAAATAAGTAAGTAAATATATATTATGTACACATTTGTACATATGTATACAATTCTTTTGTAATATGAAGTGTTCGTCAATATAAATGTTTGGTTGTTATACCGATAAGGGTCTAGCTCCCCGATTTGAATGATATTTTAATATGTTGTCAGAATCATGTTCCTGATGTTGAGGTGGCCCCTAATTGAAAAAGTAAACTTGACAAATAAAAGTTTCAATTTATGGTATTAAATATTTATTGCACTTTTTGCAATTATACCACACAGAATAGATATTAGTAATTATAATTTGTCAAGTGCCTGCTTGTGGTAGCTTTGGCATATTTAGGCGGATTAATAAAATGTGTTCTATAATGTCCGGCTTCATTGACGAACGGTGGAGGGACAAGATAAACTTTAACGCCGAACATAAGCATTCCACACTTACTTATGCTGGCAGAATTGCTAAAATTATTTCGGACAGTTCAAACAGTTTCGGCATTAATTATTTCTGTTTGCGGTATCATAGCTATGATACTACGGAAGACATCGTCGTCAGATAACGAAAGTGGTCAGCCATGTAAAAATAGAAGAAACCATTCAAACCTCACACCCCAGACGTATTCGATATTCTACCATAAACATCCGCTTTCGATCCCAATCGCTCTATTCCAAACATACTTTGTCAATCGGACAGTCTTCGCACTCCCACAATACTAGTATAAACAATTGTGCCATGCATTTCGTCGAATGCAGAACGTCGCCCCAACAGGACCATTTTCATAGTAGACATCATACAATGAAGCCGGACATTATAGAAGACATTTTATTAATCCATCTAAATATGCCAAAGCGACCACAAGCAGGCACTTGACAAATTATAATTTATAATATCTATTCTGTATATTATTATAACAAAAAGTGCAATAAATATTTAATACCATAAATCGAAACTTTTACTTGTCAAGTTTATTTTTTCAATTAGGGGCCACCTCACCATTAGAATCATCATTCTGACAAAATATTAAAAAATCATTCAAATCGGGGAGCTAGACCCTTATCGGTATAACAACCAAACATTTATATTGACGAATACTTCATATTACAAAAGAATTGTATACGTATGTACAAATGTGTACATAATATATATTTACTTACTTATTTATAATAATTTTTAAACAATTTGGTTATACACAGTAGTCTATAGTTGTAATATGTTGTCATTTCATTTTCTATAAAATTCTGTACAATCGTTACAAGAATCGGTTCTGTAACCGCTTTGGAACTTATATTGAACCTAAAAAATAAAAGTTATGAAATCGGTTCTATAACCGTTTTGGAACTTGTATTGAACCTAAAAAATAAAAGTTATAGAGCTATATAGGAACCGTAACTTATACTTATATAATCTGATATTTAGGTTCTTTATAACGGTTATTCAGAATAAAGGTTCTTCATAACTCTTTCAGTCAGAACCTTTATATAACAGTTTGAAACAGTTATTTCGGAACCTTTTCAAGCCCTGCTTTTACGTGTTTCAGTATTCGTTTTTTTTAAACAATTTTATTCAGCTTCGATCCTCTGTTTGTTTGATTGTAAGTTTGTTTATATGTTTGTTTGTATGTATGTTTGTTTGTTCGTATGTTTGTATGTTTGTATGTAATGGTTCAAATTTGGCAACTCAAATATAACCCACTACCACCAATCCAATTGTTTTGAAACTTTGCAGGCGTGCAATACAATATTTAAAAAAAATAACCTCGGGGGGTTAAATAAATTACGCAATTATCAATAAATATACATAACCACAAATCCAAACAACTTGAAATCAGCCACTCGCGTTCTTTAGGAAAACGACAAAAAGCCGCTGCGTTCGGCTCGCTAGTCGCATCGCGATTTGAAATTAGAGAAAAAATATTTGAAAAGAAGTCTGAGCTGCAAAATGTATATCCATAAACACTAAAAACTAGAAAATTCCCTCCGATCCGACACGAGTATATTGCTTCATAAAGATGCGAGGGAAGTTAGGAGAGCAAAATTCATCGTCAAGATACCCGACTCCAACACCTTCGGTAATTAAACTTAGGAACGTTCGTTCAAGAGGTAGATGCAAGTAGACATGTAACGATGCCTGATAATTGTTCGATGATAACAACGTGATAACTGTCTAACAACTCGAAAGTGGTTAAGGCATTAGAAAAGTTAACGTTATCTTAAATTGCAATTGACCTCTTCGAGAGACAAGATCGCTACTCTTCACCTATCTCCTGTATCAGAAGTCGTCTACGGGCTAGCGTTTCCCTTTTCCCTAGAAGCCTACTGCAAATTAGTGATAAATTCTTTAAGCAGTATGTTCAAATAACAAAAATCATTCCAAAGTTATTCAATGCCCAATCGTCTTGAGAATTGTTTATCATTCGAATCAGAAAATTAGACAAAACTTAGATGCCTAAATCCTACACGGAATTATCGATAAATTGCTTCATCTAAATGTTTCTTTACTTTTTTACATCAAATAATCAACTCGTCTCAATAAAATATTGTGAGCAGAGAAAAAGTATCCTCTTTGAATTAAAGTATTTCAATGTTCAACAGTGAACATACGAATATTTCAAAGAAAATGGATTCCCCAATGCAGATATCTCCCAGAGGAAAATCACTTCTCAAACCAACAATTATTTTAACAACTTATATTACATGCAGAATTTCAAATTCAGTTCATAAAGAAAATGTTGCTACTCAAATATGAATTACTACTTACCAATGCTGCAAATCGTCGAGATACACATTTGTCCATCTCCTTTTGTCCTTCCATACTCTGTAATATCCCGGAGTCAGCGTCTTCCCGCTCTTCGAAGTCCCTCCTGATTTTCGTGCACTCATAATCGCGCACGCGCACATGGAACGAGAACAACGAGAGATTGCACTTCGATAACAGTCGGTTACAATTTCCAATTTATACCGAATGAAAAGCCACGCAGAGGAATAATGACAGTACAGGCAATCAGAACTGTATATTACTTTTACTGATCTACTAATTTATAATATTTATGCGCGCCTACTAGTTTATAAGATTGTTATACGGGACGCGATACGAACGCGAAACGACACGGTTCGTCGTCGTCAGACGTTTACTTTCGATTTCACCACACAGAGTGCGCCTCGATCGCGAAATTCGCAGCGCCCGAAGTTTGGGAACGTCCGTCGCGTTCTAAAGTCGTCGTAGGACTGACCCGAAATCTGGATAGTGGTAAGTAATGTATAAATGAAATGTCGGAATCCCAAAGATGAATAGAACGAGTAAATGTCTACTCTGTCTGAATCTAAACGGTTTTTATACCGCGACTGTGGTTTTAGTTCTGGTTTCAAGCCCTGTCGGCTGTAGTCTTTTTGTGGAAATTACTTTGCACGTGAGAGGTTATACTTGGCGCCAAACACGGATGTCAAGCAACAATAGAAGAAAATTTGTACAAGGATTTAGTTTCGAAATTGGAATTCTCGTTGAAACGTTTAATTTTATTTATTCACTTCTTTACGGAGTATTGATTATGACTTACACACTGTGTAGCGTACAAGTATGCGTCACACTGTGTACTGTATATACGGGCTATGCCGATGATTTCATAATTATAATTTATTCGATATTTTATTATTAAAATGGAACACGTGTTTTAAAACTTCAAAATAATCAGTGTCCGTCTTCTTCCCTGAATTATTTTTACTTTCCTCCGCGTTTTTTGAGATCAACAAGATAATTCCTTAAAAGATGTTCCTGATATCCCTTGGCGATGTTTTCGCCAGGGGAGTGAATAATATAAGATTTCACGAATAAATTTCAGGCGGTTTAAATTATGTTCCTGTATGGGCGATATATGTTTATTAAACACGACACTGGGACCACGCAATTTACCTTATGCATATTTTAAGGCACGGACATGCTGACTCTCATCAATGAAGCTGATAGTGTATGTCCATTATTCATATTTCTTTTTTACGGCACACTCGTTTCTCTTTTTTTTTAATGCACGATGCAATATTCGTTTCAGAGAATTTTAATGTGTACGTTAACAAATATCTAATTACGTAAATGTGATTCACTTTGAAGATATACACTCGTTTATAAACTGATCGAATTCCTTAAAACTTTTAATTCTGGGAATCTATATGCGAAATGGAAAATTTTAAAAATATTAGAGGTAAAAGCCAGGGCACCAAACATTCCATTTTTTCGTGGAATTGCCTTTCACTTTGCTACCAATTGAAAACACTATTGCAGTGAAGTACATAAGATTTGACAAATTAGCATTCACAGTAATTGAAAGTGGTGGAAGTTACTTTATTTAGGAAACTCTCAAGTTTGTGATAAAATTGCTAATACTTCATAAGTTGTTCTTTAGTCTGCCTACACGAATTAGTGACTCAGTTTAGCTTCAGAATTCAATATTATTTTCTATCTACTATTAATAAAAATGTGTTACTAGACAATTTAAATGAACAAATACATCAGAAATTTGAAATTGATTAGCAGAAAAGGCAAGTTTCATTTTGAAGCACGCAGCTGACAAACTATCGATATCACAACTTAATATTACAAATAAGGGGCAAAACAAGGAATGTAACCGAACAGCGTAATCGAGAAAATTAAGTTTTAATACTTTAGTCCATCAGTAAAGAAACAAGGTTCAATGAATTTAATTTTCTTCCATAATTTCTTCTTTTACCTTGACAACAGAAGCTTATACTTAGGCAAAGAATGGGTACATTCCGTATTTTGTTCAAGTGCAAAGTGGACATTTCCTGTTTTTAACCAGTATACTAAATCTTTAACGTTATCTCACGGGAATATTTGAACTTTATAACCCATTGTGATTCGACAGTCTGCAGTCCCAGTTCCACCAACAAAATATGCTACAAATTGCAAAATCCACAAAAATGGACATTCCCGGTTTTTGCCCTCACTCTTCAACTCAAGTATTGCAACATTAACTTACAATGCGTTATTTCTCCGCTGAATATTCCAAAATTCGTATCTCAAACATCGAGTTCCAACAGCTGTTCCAAACAGGACATCGGTATACCACTTGTGGAATAAAACAGGACCAAGAATCATCATCTTGAAAAGTCATTCTCATCTCACGGTAATAGAACAATCGAATAAATGAAAACTCAGACACCACAAGTACTCAGACCAATTTATATCACCACCTGCTTAAACCAGCCCAACGGAAGCTTTGGTACAGTCTCGCGACTTAAGCGTGACTTGATTGAGCGCTGCACGTGCTCGCGGGCAAAAACCGCGAGCAACGCGTTCCTCTCGAAACGTCGATCCGACACGCGTGGCCAGCTTCCGCGAATCGGCTGGATTACAGGTGAGCGGTTGAAAAAGGGGTAGCTCAATTAATTTCAATTCGAATGGCCGACTGTAAAGGCCGTCCTGTGCGCGAAAAACCTTCTAATTGAAGTGGCTGGGCGCGGGGCGTTCCATTACGGCGATCTCCGCCGCCGCCTAACAGCAATCACGAGCGAACTCGAGAAGCGTGAGCGAAAGCATAAAAGCGCGGGCTACACGTCGCCGGGGCAAAGTTTCATTGCGCCGATGCGTGGTACGAAAGGTAATGTACCTCCTTCGTAAAACAGTATCTATAATGCATCTGCCACGCCCGAAGGAACTTCCATCGCGACCCGCGGCCGTTTCTGATCGCTGGAACCCGTCTGAATTCTGGCTCGAATCGAGTTACCCGCCTCCCCGGCCCTTCCCAAGCCCGATAAAAGCATCGTTGCGCGCTAATAAACGCGAACCGGCCTGATCGACCGACGACTACCGATACATCGATGTTGATTGGTCGTAATGGTACGGGGAAACGATTCGAATCGACGATCGCGGTGTTGATTTAACCCTGGAATAGCATACTCCGTCATCTTGCGCAATGAGATTCAATGGTTCAGTCGAATGGGATGAGCTCTTGGATATATCCGCGTTCTGTCGCTCGTCGTAACGCGATGCCCGATGGTAGTGCTCAATCTTAGCTACCGATATGATTTTATTTATTTATTTATTCATTACCTTTCGTGGTAATTTTCCATGAAGATATACGATACGTTATGTATTCTAATTCTCGACTTGAACTTGCCATCAAGAAAGTTCCATTTCAGTTTTACTGTATGCACTTCAATGTTGATTCTCCAGACCTAACACTTCATCACTCTCAGCACTTGAACTCCTCGATAATCGGCTTCTGTCTAGCCAAATGATTCTTACTCAGACACCCATATATATTCCTCTCCGCTTCTCTCAGTGTACGATGAACCTTTCCTAGCAACTTACGGCGCTTTGCTTAGAAACAAGTTGATTTCGAGGGCCATCAGCGTCGCGTATGCTGACTACTCGAATCCACCCCGGCGCCTCCCCTCTGGTATCTTCATCTGGCTGTCGCCGGCCCGTGGAAATAGAACTCGGTGGTAGCCGCCATGTGGAGACAAGATAAATTACCAACGGTGGACGAGCGCATCCTGATCAACCGGGTGTACCGCGGACATTTGATGGAATCGTGCACGACGCTGCTGGCCAGCATCGAATCTAACAGCGAACGTCGCACCATCGAGGCGAGAGGGCTCGAATGCTAATGGCAGATGCGATACTCGATGCCAGACGGAACATTCCAGCCGTGCTGAGATCGTCTATCGCCCCTCGACCCTCTTCGTTAGCGTGGCTACAAAGAGTGCAGCCAAGCTGCCGCGAGCCTTTGTCTAAACCGGACATTTTCACCGGCTGGTCACTTCCTACAAGAACGTGATTCATTCGTCGGTATTACGTCGACCGTTGCGTATCGGGCTGGTATCTTTGCCGCGGGACCGCCCGCGCTTCTACTGGAATGTGCCAACCGCGGGCTGCCGTAACGCTCGGCTGTCTTTGCCCCTTTCTTTGCTCATTTTTCGGTGGACAGTCGCTGGGGAAAAGGACAATCTTCAGTCCAGAGAGTGATTTTTCTTTAGTACCAAACAGGGTGCGGCTCTTTCTATACACCGTTAGAGAGATTCCATTAACAGCCATCGAATGATAACTTTTTATTTTGGAATTCAAGTGGGCTCATTTTTTTTTAATAAGGACTGAATATTTATAATTCTAAGTAAGGTGTTTCTAATTTTGAAAGTCAAGCCGCCACGCTGGTCCAGGTCACGAGTTGCCGTTGTATTATCCATTAGAAAACTTCAAACTCCTCATTAGTCCCCAAATATCAAAATAATTTAATGCCCATGAACAGAAAGGATTCAATGAACGTCCATCGTTCTTCCTTTAGAGGCCTCTGTTTCAATCCCAGCACAATCCTTCAATCTGCTCGATGTTCGTTCAGACAACCAGCTCCCCAGCTCTCAATAAATTAACGACTAATATCGCATTGAATCGCCCACCGCAATTACAATGTGTCCAGCCGTTCTAATGGGTCTTTACTCATTGTCTTGGTACCGCGGATTCCATGGCCGTTGACATACCCCTCGGGGACTTTCGCGAGGGGAGACACCTGTGACGTGCTCGGGCATTGTGTCGACATTTCACAGGTGACTCCACCTTCTGCAATCCGGGTTTATACGGGCTCGGACACTGCCGCGTTGTATTATCTTTCCGCTAACCCGTAGATCCTTCGACAAGATACCCATTGTCCGAGAAGGTTACCGTACTGCCCACACCGAGCTTCCACCACGTGCACTTCCCCATATTCATCCGTCCACCTGAACAAATGCTCGCTCTTCGAGCCTTTCTCCCTGTCCCTTTCGGTTTCTCCTTTTTTTTTTTTCATCTTGGTTTCAACTATATCATTGGATTTTGGTGTTTAGTGTGGGAGTCTTTGTGCTTCCTTGTGGTCTTTGATAGTCTTGACGTTCGATTCTGTTCGGTTTGGTTTGGGTATGCTTTTTCAATAACATGACGATGATTTTAGATGAAACGTGTATTGGAGAAATTGTTTTCTTGCGTTTTATAGATGTAGGAGAGGAATAATTAAGGGTACCCTCCCATCAAATCATTAAAAAAATAGGTCATTTTTAGGATTTTATTTGAAACAAGAAATTTTTTAAAGTTTATAAGATTGTTTAAAATATTGTAATCTCATGTTTTAGCATACGTTTGTACTACAAACTTCGAAAAAAAACGTGTAATTTTGGGCACGAAAACGTTTATAAAAAAAGGAATTTTACGAAGTTCAAGAACTTTAAAAAATTTCTTGGTTGTTGACTTCACATAATTCTACAAGCCGTTATAAATTCCGTGGATGTCGAACTGTTTTTTCAACCACCAGAACAGTCACAGCCACTAACACACAGCAGTATTAGATAAAATATGCAAAAAAAATCAGTATCTTCAATGATGTACTAACAGAGCCTAAAAAGTTTTTCAACACTATGATGTATACTTTATTTAAATAAAACAGTAAAAATGACCTATTTTTGAAGTGATTTGATGGGAATGTACCTTTCACTCTTTGTTCTCTATTCTATTGGATTTCAAAGGAGTAGGTTTGATATCTAACCCCGATCCTGACTAAAATTCTCGACGCTGGTCAGAGATAATACCCTTTCTCTTTAATTTACTCCTACAAGTGACTTTTCTTTTCTTCATCACTCTTACTTTATGACACCAAGAAACTCAGGAGCAAAAAGTATGATAGTCAACTATGACTTCCGTCTCTTCACATGGATAGTGGTTTGAAGGTTTCTCAGATAACAAATTCCAAAAACTGCAAGACGTAAAAAAATATGACATACATAACTCCAGAACAAATATCAACGAAACCAGGTAGCAGTGGTTTGAGTACCTGCGATCGCCAAACCTATACCTGGCTGAATACTTATATTTAGGAAAAACTGAGATCTAATAGATGAATAGCAATTAATACGCGGTTAACATCGTACTGGTCAATAGAGGCTGTGACGGTCTTCGAGGCATCCACCAACCATCTCGCCTCTTTTTGCGAGCATTACCTTCTCCCATCTTTGGAGCACCGTTACCACCGTTCGCTAATTAAGATTCTAATAAGCGGAATAAACAATAATGGCCCCGTTCATCTTGTTTACATTACAGACACAGTCGTTCTTCATTACAAAGCTATGTCTATACAGGATTGAGTTAATGAGTTGGATTGAAGTTAACCCTTTTTCCTCTCGCGCTCCCTCTGTCTTTCTTTCTGTCATCATCATCCTCATCTCGCGTAATTACTTCTCTGATGAGATAATGATAAGTCTCATAGATGAATGAGAGCGAACGGTCAACCGCTTCACGGACAATACGCGGAGGATTGGTTCGTTAAAGTTTCTTGTCGAGTATTAATGCCCCTGTAAAACGAGCGATTTCCACTTTTTAAGAATAGCCCCTTGAGAACCTGTTCTAAGGAAGGTCTTCCAAAAGAAGATATTTGCGTAAAAATTTTAGGAGTTTGTAGTTCGATCGCTTGAACAGATTCTCCATTTAATGTGAAGTTCAGAGCAGCTATATAGTACACCTTTCATAAGGAAATAGGAGTAGGAATTCAGAGAAAATCACTAAGGATCCTAAAGATCTCTTCTTCATATAGAAACGACTTTAAAGGAAACCCTCGAATGCTCACGACTAGGGAATTCAATCCCGGGATACGGGATCCCGGCTGTTTTCTTAATTTAAAAAAACCCGGGATTTGATATCACTAATCCCGAGATTTTCGGGATTTTTAAAAATGCAAATTATTTTATGAACAATTGAAAAATATAAAAATAAACAGAATAAATCAACATAGTCATTCATAATAATAAGCACAATAATAATAATGATTTATTTAAATAAAAATATTGAATCGCATATAACTAACTAAATTGTATTTATTTTTACAATGATATTTCCACTTTCCACTATTTCGAAATCGTGCGAGTTGCAAATTGCAATTTGTCTGAACACGTAATGTCGAAACTTTGTAGGTCGAAATGCGCCGAACCGGCTTACATCTCTTTCAGGGTGGTGGAATCCTAGAACAAGCATATCAATATTTGTTATCAATTCCTCCGACAAGCATTGAAGCAGAGTGAGCTTTTTCAGCGGCCGGTTATACCTATAGGTAATAAAATAAGAAGTCAGCTAGGAGATGATACATTTGATGCTTTGCTATTTCTTCGTCTACATTTCCAAAACGCTTCATAATGGTTTACTGATATCACCTATACTTATTCAGACTGTTTTTTTATTCTTAAAAATGATTTTAATTTATGTTTGTTTACTTTAAATAAAGATTTAGAATTTTAACATATAGTAAATCATTTTAATTACTGAATTTTTCTATTACCCAATCCCGGGATTAGTCCCGGGATCCCGGGATAGACTTTAAAAAATCCCGCAATCCCGGGATAGTAAATAATGACCGGGATTGAATTCCCTACTCACGACTCATCTGATCGATTTCAGATTTGCCGCGATACAGATGGCAAGCATGTAGAATGGAATGCTCTTGTTATGCACACGATAAGAATTTTATCCTCCCTCAATTTCTACGTAACGTTAGCACATCAACACGTTAAGCGTCGCAATGAAAAGAAAACGGGAAAATTACCGACTGCATCAGCATGCAACACTACACGTTGCGTGTACAGGTTGCATGCGTGCCCATTTCATATGTTGCGTGCTGATTATTATTCTGCGCCCCGCACAATTTTGTGTAAAACACACTGGTTTTTGATACCCCGCGAAGTTAAGGGGTCATGGAACCGTTGAAATAAGAATCCAGAGTAGCCTTGCGAAACCCTATCCAGGAAAACTGGCTGCATTAGAATACTGTCTGAACGGCATAACTGTTGCGGGCTCGGATTGCGTTGTAGGTCTAATGTCAGGGAGGTAGTGGGCAGCAGAAACGAGGGATAAAAGCGAGAGAGAAAATTATGGGGAGCCGACACAGTCACGAGAAGGCCTTCTAAGGTCGCCACGAGAACGAGAATTCTCCAAATACCTTTGCAGAGGTCGTGTTCGATTTACACCCATCAATTTACAGATTGATTGCCCCGGTATTGCGACTCGCCCGGAAAATAATTTAGCAACGAAACGTGTCGAAATATAAAACTTCGCGATTGCACACAAAGAACGTCCATTAATATCAAGATCTGTGATATTACTCTTATTATTTCATTTCCAATCAGCTCAGTTCGAATAGGATTCGTAAACCCTGCCGAGAAAAGCTTCTACAGAGTATTATTTTTATTGAAATCGACTTGTCAGTCAGTATTAACAATCTATGCCACCAGTCATCGTATAAATAAATTTGCTAATCTAACACGCAATCCTTTGAAATTCTCACAGTCCACGCGGTTCCCCACTCGTAAAATAAACTTTCCTTTCCTTTTTTTCTCAAATCGACTTATCGATAGGTTTCACTTCGCGCCATTATTTCGTCTCGAACTATATTGTTTACAAATCATTGGTGGCCAATCTACGATCTCGGAATGCAATCGAGGTTGCAGTAACGTGGGTTCCGTTTTTATCGCGACTCTGCTAACGGAAAACGACGAAAGGCATATCTCGCGAGGCGGCCGCTATTAAGTTTCGGATTATATCCTTCACCTTCATTTTTATTGGCACACCTTGCGCGCATACCTGTCGTATCTTTCCATATAGTAGCTAAGTCATTGTCAGCTCGGCTGTGCTCCGTTTCCATTATGAAAACGAATGTTTCTATCGCGGAACGCGTATTCGTAACACGCTGCACGCGGTCACGGGCCATTCCGATAATTTCTAACGTGTCTGATTAGGAATTTTAATCAAGGGAATTGTCGTCGTAAATACTTACACGCGGTGCAGCTTTATGGATCCGTGGATATCGAAAGAATCGTTGCGCACAAAGCGATATAACGCAATAATTAACGGGTAGTTCTTCATCCGGAATCGTAATGCTGCCAACATGGCGCTTTACAGCGTGATCGCTCTCTGTTGTATAAGATTTAGGAAAGTCCATGAGGCTTTTACTTTGGACTGTATCCAGCTAATGAGGATATAGTATTTCTTCCCATTCTCTTTCGTTTGATCGACCACATCAACTCTGTTCCAGCTTCCAAGAACTTTTCTATAATTTCATAGAAGTATTTTGTATTATATTTATTTATTCCAAAGATCGTTTATATATTATCATTACTATCTCATCACACCTGTGGCTTATTGAATATAGATAAAAAAATTCTTATAATACGAAAGCCAAAGACTGTATGATTTTCATTAAAATCATTCGCCGCTGGCAGAGCGATAGTCGAACACTTTTACCAATATTTTCAGCGACGATGCTAACCATATCTGTGGGCACAGCATGAAGTGAGTGTTGAATGCCGGTGAATTCGAAAGTGTTGAAAGCTCCGCGACAGACAATGACATTGCAAAATTGTTCCAGAAGGTGTATCGGAGCAGCCGTGACGCGTTCAAAGTGAGAGATCGACGAGCCAGCATTCCCGAACATAATCGAACGGTGGGGTTTCAGCACAAAACGGCGTGGTTAATTAACCAACGATTGGCGATTGCTCATTTCGATGGCTCGCCGATTGCTTCCTCGTTCCTCCGCGGCTCTTCCAATGCTTCAGAACGTGGCCGGCGCGGCGCAACGACTCGCTTTGTAACGTAAAAAAGGAAGTAATCCATCGATTGATATGCCGGCTGATTGCTTAGTCGCTCGGTTAGGCAATTAGCTGTGTCTACGTTAACTCGCCGACGAAATGAACAGCTTGATTAAAGTATGATAAGCGTTAATCGCCGCGCTCTATGTCATTCGAGCGCGCATGATAAA
The DNA here is from genome assembly GCA_947577245.1 of Andrena bucephala. Taxonomy (NCBI): domain Eukaryota; kingdom Metazoa; phylum Arthropoda; class Insecta; order Hymenoptera; family Andrenidae; genus Andrena; species Andrena bucephala. Next base: position 26,071,780 of record OX387717.1, on the reverse strand, counting down.
TTATTGGTGAGCTTCGTTTCACGAAAGAGGACTTCCTGCTTTCTAATCTGGTGGCGTCGACTGGACGAATATCGGAGCATAGTCATTCTGTGTACAGATTTTGTGCGGCATTTTTGTGAAGTTATAATACCTCCAAGTTTTGCCGGTCGCGAGCAACGAGAAAGAATATCTCTTTACCTCTCTATAGCAGAGCTGTTCGAGGTAGGTGAAAGAATCGAGACGCGACCCGAATATTTCGAGTACAGTAAACACTCGTATTAAACCCGACGAACGGGGCTGGCGGCGGGCGTACGACGCGTTGCAGTCACTATTCCGTGCGGTCGATGTCGCGAGTGAGAAAACCGAAGAGCGAGCGGGATTGAACGAAACAGTTGACACGAAGTTGCCGTCGGTTTTTTCGTTCCTTCTCGCTCGTTCTCGGGTTCTCTCATTCTCGACCGTAGGATTCCAAGAAATGGTGGGGATACTCACCGGGCGTACTCTTAGAGCATATATACATGGAGGTCTCATTGAGAGCTCGAAACTGTCGCCAACATCATGCGAGGGAGAAAGAGATACTTTCTTGATGGTGCGAGCGAGAGAGGTAGACCGGAGAATCACAATCGCTCGCAATGCGCATGCGCCGATGTACACCTCTCACTTGCACCAGCTCGCACATATCTTTCTCTCTCGCATGATGTTAGTCGCCAACTGGCTCGACAGAAGAGATAATGCAATGAGACCTTCAGTAGTATAATTCGTCGGTGATAGTGCAAAACCGCGTATGAGCAGTTTGTAAATACCGCGGATCTGCAAAAGTAGCAAAATTGAGATTTCGCGCCCACGGTTGCCAAGCGCTGTTTCGCTTTTTTTTTAAAGTCACACCATCGATGTTAGTATTTATTACAAGGAGTGCTAAAACTGTCCCAAAAAAGTTCAGTCAAAGAAATCCTTTAAAATTGCTAAAATGTTAAATTTTCTCTTCCTCCTGTAAAATCGGTAAAATGCAGATCCGCGGTATTTACAAACTGCTCATACGCGGTTTTGCACTATCAACGAGGATATGCTGTAAGGGCGTACTACGCATGGTAAAAACGGGACTATAACGAGGATTTACTGTATCCCGAATGTTTCTAGTTGCTCGATTCGTTGGAGCCGCTCGAATGTGTTTCAAGGTAGGATTTCTTAGACGCGTTTTCGACCGCTGCGTCCATGCGTCCGCTTCAGCAGCAACCTAGGCTCCCCGAGACGTGACACAATGCGATGATTGTCTGTTTCGAGCCATTATGACGGAATCTCCTAGCCTGCGCCTAGCCACGGTGGCCAATTACTTGACTCCTCCGGAAGGAGTCTAGCCGCCAACGTGCTGCAATCCATCACCACAGTGGGACAGAATTCCAAGGAATAAGGAAACAAGTCAGAATTCAAAAGTTATGGAATTATGTTTTTTTATATAAGTATTTCTGGTAATGGTATAGATAGAGGGCAACCTCACGGATTTTGACGACCTTGAAATATGTTGTCAAGGACGTCATTCTGAACAACTTTTTCCTCTAAACTTTTTGGCGGTCGACCTTAGTTTCCGAGATAATTGCAAAAATCTTTGGTAAATATTCACACTAGAGGAACCACCCCCAATTTCAATGGCCTTGAAATATGGTGCCAAGGACGTCATTTTCAACAACTTTTCTCTATATATGTTACTGTCGCCTAGCCGTAGGTTTCGAGATATTTGCAAAAAAAGTAGATAAATGTTGATGGTAATTATATAGAACAGGTGTTTCCTCACCGATTTCAATGATTTTTGGATATGTTGTAAAACTCAACATTCTGAACAACTTTTTCCTATACATATTACCGTCGCACGACCTTCGTTTCCGAGATATTTGCGAAAAACTTCTGCTGATTTATTTCGACGCAACGCATTCCACTTTCATACTTGTCCCGAGTATTAGTATTGGTTTGGGCTAGATTAGCGCGGGGGCGCGTAAAGCATGGTAGCGAACCAATGTGAGTTTAGAGATTTGAACCAGAAACTTGCGGATGCCCGTCAACACTGTGACTCTGTTCGGCGCTGCCGACGCCGCCGGTTATTAGGATGACTCTGGTTCTAAAACATAATTTTTTTGCAAGAAAGAGGGTGCCTTCAAGAGCACCTGTTGGGTGTGTGGGGACACCCATCAACACCCCAACTCACATCGGTTCGCTATCATGCTTTACACGCCCGCGAGCGGGCGCGCGCCCCCCGCACTAATCTAGCCCAAACCAATACTAATACCCGGGACAAGTTGGAAAGTAGAATGCATTGCGTCGGAATAAGTAAAAAAAAGTTTTTCGCAAATATCTCGGAAACAAAGGTCAGCTTCGTCATTTGTTTTGTCGCGTACTGTAGGTAGATTTAGGGCAGAATACATTGTAGCAGTAGCAGCAGTTCTTCGAGCAGCACTGATTCCGTTTCGTCCAAATACCATCGACCCAATAAATCCTGATAATAATAGAACAATAGCACACTTCCTCCACTTTCGAGCGCATAGTAATGTGGGCCGGTGAACTTTCATCGACAATCGATACATTGTTGCACGTGCATGCTCTTTAACGCTGTAAAACGCGAAACGACCGTGGAGGACGGTGCGTCTGATCCTTGGCGCTGACTGCCCCGTCATTCGTTGACATTTCCTGCCCATCGCGGTTGTCGCATCGTACACGAAGATGGTGGATACCCGGCAGCGATATTATCATACGCCGCAGTCACCTGGGGTACGCCGACGAGGCTATTTTCTTCCTTGGAGGCCGCCCCTCGATAACGATCGCCTCCAGGCCAAGTGAGAAACTTCTAAACGGCAATTCCACTGTCTTTCTACCATTGCTCAACTTCCACACGATAGTTTCAATTGGGTGTATACGAAGGTTTGCGAGAAGACGCATGGCAAACAAATTTTTGTTGAATTTCGGATATTGCAAAGTATTTGTTTGTGTTATGTTACTCAATTAAAATCGAATCCACCACTCGTACTTGAGCTTAGAACTTATAAGTATAATGCATTTTAATATTTAACGTGTGTACATATATTAAATAATTTAACAGTTTTTGTATTAATTTACTGTCCTTTCTGGTGGATTCGAAGTTCAACAGATGACATGATGGGTCTTCTTTTTTGAGGAGATGGTGATGGTCAATTTTCGTATATCCAATCCTGATTCTTATGATTACTACTTGATTATATTCTGTTACGATGCGTAATACATTTTTTTCGTAAAAGTTAAATACCTAGTTAATATTTAACTTCAGCCTGCAGCTGGTAATTTTGATATCTCACTAAGGGAATTACTGTGGATAATATCAGAGAATATAAATCATCATTGGACTACTTGAATCTTTTTGTTTCAATTGAACTGTCGCTGCAGGATCAGATATTACAAGAAGAAACGAGCACAAAAATGTTAACGAGATGTTACGACCTTATTGGTTGTCTCTGAGAAAAACAATTCGTATAACTTCACAGAGTAATCAGCGGCTGTACATACATATGTATATGACAAAACGTTGATCAGCATTAATTGAAAACCTAAGTCCCGTCGATGCCTTTTTTGAGGAGCTGTGGCTGTTTAACGAAGTCGATAGCTGATCAAGTGTTCATTATCCACGGGGCTAACGAATCGAGAAAATTATTGAAGCAAAGGCGCTGACAAGAGACAAACTTTTACACCGTACGACGCGACGTGGACGTATCGAGGTAATCGCAAACCTGATTACGGTGGATCGATTATTAATTATTGACCGCGACTATCAACGTCGCTAGACTGGTTCAATCAGATTGCATGCATTAAAGCGCGTACAGTAATTAAGGTTCATCGAGTAATAAGTTCGTCATTGACTGCGTCGACCTTAAAGTAATAAGTGTGTTTACGTGCGACAGGAAATGTAAGAGGATTTAACTAGCTCGGACATTAAAAGATCTTGGAACGAATACTTCCATTACCTATTCGTAAGAGATTCGCTCTTCCGATTAGCATGTAGCAGTTCTCTCTTCAGAAATCTGAGTTGCAAATTCTGATACAACATCCATGTAGAAATTTCGGATTCAAATGTTATGCAAAGCTGCAAGTAGTGCAGGAGTCGTTAAAGGAATCGAGTATGAGTGCACCCGATTAAGCATCGGTTTTATTTCCAAAATTGATTTTCTGCAGCATGGAGCCGCGTTTAAAGGAAAAACAGAAGTTATCCATGAGCATTTAGTTCATGCGCAATTACACCTTACTTGCTACTGTGTCATTCTAATTCTTATTAATGGTATTTTGCCTGCTTGCTCAACGAGTTTCCGTGCCAGAGTTCCTCGAAAACGAAACACCGTACGGCTGATCGTGTTCCATGGTGTACATTAAATGAAGCACGGAATATTTAAATTGCGATAAGGAAATCGTCGCACGTTGCTGGAGACAGTTACACGTAAACGCGAAGAAAGAATTTGCAATGTGCACAGTCCAATATCAGTCAACTCTGTTGCAAATTCCATGCACTCTCTCCCTTTTCCTCCGTATCTTGTCTCTGCTACATTTCCTTCTCCTCGTTTCCTTTTCGCCATCGAGGCAAGACGCCCACCAGAAATATCCTCGGATTACTCTTTACCGCGGGCAATGTGGTATCAGACCTCACGGACTCCCATTTTTCCTTCGATAAATAATATTCTCGCCGATCGTTCGATCGGGTTTCTGTTCAATTTATGCAGCAGCGATGACTGCATCTGCAAAACGCAGCAAGCAGAGTGGACATACGTGTGTTTCTTTCCTTAGAAACGGGCCAATGAAAGCCAACAGTCATCTTAATTTACACGATTCGCGTAAGTATTCTTGATGAAACGTTTTCACACTCACTGGTCAGTTGGAAAACGATTATTCCTCTGCAATCAGGATCTGATCTTCCAATCTATTAGCAACGTAGTAAAATTGTAACAGATTCAAATCATATTTTGGTATCAAAAGCTTCACATAATATTAAATTATATCTACTGAACGAGTTACCAGATCCAAAAATAAAAAAGGAGGATAATAAAAGGAGGTTGTAAAATAAAACCAAATTTTAAATATCAACTTTTATTATGAAAACAAACATAAATGTTTACATTAGAATGATCTTGTAGCTACTACATATTCAGGCCCTAAATAGGTAGTGGATATAACGGCCTAAATATGTACTAAGTAGCTACAAGATTATTTTAATGTAAACATTAATGTTTTCATTAATCAGATTACTACAAGATTATTCTAATGTAAACATTAATGTTTTCATTAGTAAACATTAATCTAAAATTTGGTTTTATTTCACAACGTCCCTCTTTTCAAACGATTTCAGACATTGTCCTCATTTTTCATTTCTGGGTCTGGTAAATAGTAATGGAATTTTTTCGGATGAAGCCGAAGTTGTGAATAAAACAAAAAATGATATTTTTAGATGATAGGGGAACAATTCCTTTTGGATACCTTTGGGTACCAAACACCTTTTTGGATACCATGTAGCAGGGATCGAAAAAGTTCTGGTACTCTCGTTTTTAAAAAAATTCTGTTAGAACTTATATGTTTCGTTTAAGAAAATATATGTTAATGTGGAATTTTTATTGAAAGAAATGTTATCCTTAGGAACTTCTTTAAAAAGTGTTCTCATGGAACAGATATTCTAGAACCTATATAATAAAAGTTCCATGGAAACAAGTTATATTAGAACATTTATTAAAAAAGGTTCCATAAGATAAAGAAAAGTACTGAACTATTAGGTACTCTTAGTTTTATTTAACAATATAATATCATATTCTTCGTGTTTATTTAATATAAGGGATGAAAATCTTAACATAAGTAATTAATAGTTTCATAAGAAATATTGAACAGAAAAGAGAACTTGTAAAGAATAATACCTAAATAACATTTTTTTATAACTTACGTGTACCAAAATACATAAAAATTCTATAATATCTGCGTAGAAATTATCTACGTAGGTAAATATTACAAATAATTAACACATTCAGAATACCAATTTAACCGTAATAATTATTCATTATTGCTGTAATAATATTCATTGAATAGTATTCAGTATTTGTTACAACGATTCAGAACTTTTTTAATATTGATGAACAAAATATCTGTCCCTGTTATAGAAAAATTATTTTTATATTTTATAAGTTCCATTTCAACTAAAATTATTATTTTCAAGAACTTCGGAGAACAATCGGTCCTCATGAGAACTTATAATGTTCGAACATTTTTAAAAAAGTTCCATGGTCCATGTTTTAAATAGAACCTATTGAAAAGTTTCAGAACTCTTTCGAATCCTGCCATATAGTAACCCTAATTATACCTACTGTTGCATGGCTAGCCTTTCCACGCCAAAGTTTAAATTAATAAAATATTAAATTCATCCAGTGGCTAAAGAAAGGGCCGTCATCATTCTCCCCCCAGAATGCCCATTAGTTAACACAAACCACAGAAAACTTGCCACTTATTTTCTACGAGCACGTAGTCAACATCACGCCTAATCGTTTTGCTGAAACAAGTTCCAAGTCATAACCCATGCTGCTAGCAGAACGATTTTGAAACATATTGCATTATTCAAGTACACATAATCGCTCTGTACGATCCTTGTTCACTCTCCGACTCCACGTTTCCACCTAATCGTGAAAGCTCCCTTGATCTTCCTGATTCCAATCGACTCCCCCCCCCCCTCCCTCCCTCCGCCCATGTACGACCACGTACGTACAATGTAATAGATTCAAAGTACGGGGCATCAATCAGTCACACGGTGGAAAAGAATCGCCAGTGGCTGCCAGGGCCGGGAGAAACTCGCGACGAACCGGTCCCCCGGGAGGAGGGCAACCCGCCGACGGTGTTCCGCGGGTCAAAGAATCGGCGAAAGCATCGGGAGGCTTGGAAACGCGTGGCCATCGGCGGCGTTGACCGTCCAGCCGCGTGAATTCGAGTGCGACAGCGGCGCGAACGGCTCTCGATGCCGGCGATTTCCTCATTCCACGAGCCGCTGGAATCCCTGCGCGCCGGCTCGCGAACGGCGATCCAATATTTCATCGCATCGGTAAATAAAGGCGGCGCGTCAGCCCTCGCATGCCAACAGCGCATTACGGACGCGCTATTAATTGCTCGCGCGCGAAGGATCCTTGATTTACGCGGCGCAAGCGGAATAAGACGCGCCGCTGCGCCCGCTAAATCATCGCTGTCCCTTTCCGTTTCGCGTCCCTTTTTCGAGGGCTCGTTATCGTCTCTCCCCGAGCCCCGATATTTTGCATTTCAATGACCGTCTCTCCGCCGTTGCTGCGTTCCCCGCGCGCCGTCAGAGGCTTCGAGCTCGGTATTTATGGCGGGCTTAGAGTCCAGGGGCCAGGCGATCCGGGGAAACAACGCGAGTTCCTGTGGATGCTCCAGGGGGATTAATGTTCGTTGGTCTTTTATGCGGAAAGAGGTCGTCCCTGGGGCTGAATCCGGAGTAGACGGATTTGTCTCAAGATTTTCATGGGCAAATGATGATGAGTGTCGTTGTTTGGTTGTAATTAGGGATGGTGTTAGGCGTGTGGGAGCAGTTTGGATTAAAACGTCTGGTGAGATTGGAAAGCTTTCGCAAAAAGAATTGCGTGGTAATGTTTTTATTCTGGAAATCAGGAAGGAAGCTGAATTATTAGAGTTAGGTATTATAATAGTGTTTCAGCTGCATCACAGTTTTCGCGTACATTATCATGTAGGTACACTATTATTCTTTTGCGTAATGGAGTTAAAATAACAAGTAATTTTGATTTGATTTCGAATAATCTCCTACATCTGGTATTCTCTTTAGGTTCCCATTATATCGTTGTTTCGTGAATCTGAAATAAGTATTTCATACATCTCCAGGAAATGGAATGAAATATTAATCACTCGTTATCAATTATCACAAAAGAATTTGTGGGTATTATGCAATTTACGAATAAACCGAATCGAAGTTGTTGCTCATACAAAAGGAAGGATCTTGATGAAAACTATCTAAGACAATAGCGACACACAATAGATATCCATATCTGTTTATGATAATAATAATAATACCATGATTGTAATCTGAATTAATTGAATATTTGCAAGGTGACACTTTGAACGATTATCGTTAAACATCAATGAAACAACCGTGAAAATGAAGCCGCTCGGCCAGTTTTCAACAATAAAACAATACATATAATATCGAGACAGAAACGATTCCCTTTTTTATCTGCGAAACCGGTCTCAAAGAAGCCCGAGGCCGCGTAATTCTGCGAGCGCGGTTGCGCGCGTACAACGTGTAAATCCTCAGCATCGTTCCTGCGATATTGTTCCGGCTATTGTATCGGCGTTAACAGCCGCAGCTATCGATTCCGGTATTTCAGGCACAGAAATCGGCTAACAAGAGGCAGTTACGCCCTGGATGAACGCTTCCTGAGCTCAAATTATAGGGCTGGTTAGGAATGAACAAGTAGAGGCAGAACCGTTCCATTTAGGGCTTAATTATACGCTTTGATATGAATATGTACATCTGTGACACTGTAATACTCATGATCACAGGGTACTTTTAAGGGACTTTCTTTAAAACGAATAATTAATTTCAGTCCTACGAATCCTCACACTTTTAACGCCTAAACTAAACGATAGGTTGTTGCTTCACACAACAGAGTTCTAAGTAGTTGGGTTAATGATTAAGCCTTTTTCTTACAAGGAGAGGTTTTTAGGGTTTTGGAATTTTTGTACGTCTTCTTACGAACTTTGGGGTGATTTCACCCCTTAAACATGTAACTGGGCCAAAATAAAAACACACCTATTTCTTATTTTTCGGTCCTCTAACACATACATATCCAAAAACCAAAGCAACCGAAGGCGGACACCTGAAAATCTTATAACTTTGAGAAGTAGTTTAACCCCCTAAATATCAAATTGGGCCGCTATAAAAAATACATATATCTATCATATTTTTCTGTCCTCTAAAACATATCCGAAATCCAAAGCAATCGGAGGCGGACACCTAAAAACCTCTCCTTGTTAGTGTCATCTCTAACGTATCATCCTCTTTATGGTGATTCTGCTCTTCGACAAGTTGTCCGTTGGGCTACGTTCTCAGAAGAGTATTGCGTGCTGCAGAATATTATCGAAGCACAATTTGAGACTTCCCTTCGAACAGTAACTCTTCTTCAGTCTTGTAAGATTCTTCTCTGCACTCGCTGTAGTACATGTGGGAGTGCAGCGTAAGATTACTAGCGGTGGCTGTTCAAAGAATCGTTTTCGAGTGTTTTCCATCATGAATTTCATTATCTACTCGGTAACATTCTGTACACAAATTATGAAACGGCGGAGGGTATTTGCACTGTACTTAGCGAGATTTCCAACGAGTACAAAGGTATTTCCTGCCTGAATTTTTTCCATCCTCGGATTTTCCACATGCCAGGGATAGTATCGTTCGTTATAAATGTCGAAAACGCAGAAACGCAACGCGCGTAGAATGTAATTCATAGACGAAACTGCCCGTTGCTTTCGTGGGCTTCGTAAGCCGCCTTAATGGAACGGAGGTGTACCGCGAGCTTTCGATCGCGATAAGCGGAATTGCGTTCCATTAATTAAATTCCAATTGAGACAACGTATTTATTACTGGCGATCGGGGACGGAAAAATCGCAAAATGCATCGACGAGCCGCTGACACGGTTCAACGGTCCTCCGTTGCGAAACCACTTACCCGCGTAATTTTGCGTAGACGGATTTAGCGATTTGTTTCGCGTGCAACGTTTCCAATTTGCACTCTAATTCGCGTGTTACGAGTAAGTACACGTGACAACTCGACGAACGATACACACACACAGACACAGACTCGTAATATCCACGCTTTCCCGAATTCCCTTTCTCTACTTTTTTCGCCAACATTTAAGTGCGTTCCTTATATTAACACTTAGAGTGACGCAAAGTTTTGAAAAACGCTATACATTACGACCTATACTTATATCGCAAAAAAATCACGAAGTTTGCCTTCTTTTCGATTTTCATAGTGGTGACAACACGCCGACGTCATTCACAGTGTTAAGATTAGATTTTATAACACCCTGATGGCTCTATCTCACCTTCTGTTTATTTCAATATTTGCACCACCTTTCCACTCGTCATCTACCTCAGTGGTTCCCAAACTGTGACCCCAAGGGGGTCGCAAAGTGTTTTCTGGCGGGCCGTTGTGGTTATTTTTAGTTGACGATTCTTTGCACTTATTTACTTTAATATGGTTAGTTGCCATATTCTATTAATCATGTAACACTGATTTTTCACAAATGAAAAAAGAAAAAGCTGGTTACCCAGATGCAAGCACGACCATCCCACCAAACCAGATAATTAAATATATTAAACATCTTTAAGTATATTTAATACATGAATTGAGATAATTAAATATTATTATTAAAGTTGGAATTACATTCTGAAATACATATTTCCTATGTGTTTCTTTACCTTGTTAGATTTACTTTCTCTTACGGTGGTCGCGGGTTATATGAATATTATAATAAGGGTTCACGGTTCAAAAAACGTTGCGAAACACTGATCTACCTACTCTCCTTAGAACCCCCCCCCCCCCCCCCAATACCTTCTAACCCATCAACCTCGCAAACAGTAACCTCCATCGCGAAACAGACTCATTCCTCCACCTCAACTAGTGGCAGGCCATTTTAACGATTTCAGTCGTGTTGATCTCCAGATACGCATTCTTTACAGTCTAACCAGAACCACGCGGATTTCAACCAAATTTTATTGGGGTGGGGAGGGGGAGGGAGAGATCTTTACTAATCAAGACTTTTGTCACTTTTTAGCCGCAGGTGGTAACGCGTTTCCGAAACAATGAAGGTCAAAGTTGAGAAATCGTCATTCAGACATTTAGGTACATATGTGCACGATCCATCAACCAGAATAGTTGTGGCGTAGCGGCAAGGAACTTCAACCTTCATCAAAGTTCTACCACCCTGAAAAATCGAGTTGAAATCCACGTGGGACAATTTTCTGGTCCTGGCTTTGTATGGCCGACTATGTCGGTTGCTTGATTATTAAATAGAACACGAGCGATTTAATAAGTCTCCACTATCCGTCACCACAGTCGTGAACCCAACGATGAGGATCCCCGATCCGTCGCCCCGCGTCACAGCGATTATCACGGCTGCTAATCGATGCCGGCGCCGTACGCGTCTCCGGTCGCATAAATCAAAACTTGGCGCGGTTGTAAAGGCACCGCGTGATGGCCCGTTTCTCGGTAGAGAACGAGAAAAGGGCAGGAAAGGCAGAAGGTCGTAGCGCGGGGTTCGTAGCACGGTTCTCGTGCGAGGGTGTACGGATCGTGTCAACGATACCGTGGATTTACGACGGTCACCGAGCGAATCCATTTGTTTCATCTGCATCTGCTTAGCACGCTAATGCTGCCTTCCACTGTGTACGAGCGGGCTCGTTCCGTGCCGTTCGACCGGGAACAGCTTCAAGATTAAGGTGGACCGTCCCCGGGACCGAGAAAAAGCATCGCTAACGGAAAGGGCGACTGTATAATTTCGCAGTCGGCCAGTTTCCTTTTGCAACCAGTTGAATCCGGGACTCCAGCTGTACTGCCTTGCAGCGCGATGGAAAGCCCGGAAGCGTGCACTCTCAGCTTCTCCGTTTGGGGGAAAGGAACGCTCGAGAAGAGGGTTCGAAGGAAGGAATAAGGTGTTAGGAGGACTTCAGGAGTGTTAATCACCCTTTACCACTATTGTAATTGTTTTACAGCGATCTCACTTAAAGTGACGTGCTTCCTTGTTCTGCTAACGAGTGATTAGTAGCTCGTGTCCCACTCTCCAATGAGTACTCGTGCGCGTGTACAGTATATGCATGCTACGGCTTGTTCTCTCCAGAACAGATAACGGAGGTGTTTGACGAATTTGACTGTGTAGGTAATGGGTGACTGAAGAAAATATTGAATTTGTAGGAGGTTGTGCGACCTTTTGGCGTGTTTCTAAGTTTGCAACGAATGAAAGGCTTGGTTAGTTGGAATTTAGCTCGACGTAATGTTGAAATTGTGATGGCGATATGAAAATGAATGGTGGCTACATCGTGTACCTACTGAGAAGGTTTGATGTTTTAGAGATCTGAATGTTTAGTGTATATTTAACCACTTTGCGTACAATCATAGTAGATTCTGATATGTAGGTTTTGAAAGCGAAAGTCAGGTTTACTTGTTTCCTATATTCTGTTTTAAAAAGTTTTATTAAATTATAGCCCGCGATCGTTAGTTCCATGCGTAGGCTTCGACAAAAAGAGGGAATTGTAGATAACCGAGACCTAACCCAGTTAATCAGGGTGGCGATTAGATTTTGCATCCGTTTGTGTAACAATTATGCTAATACGCTGATAGTAAAGTACTTTTATTATTGTAATCTCTTATCTAAATTGTACCTTCGATAGGCTTTTTTGTTGACCACTAGAGTTAGATAACCGTACGCGGAGCTCGAACAAATGGATTAACAAGGGAACACCGCGAACCCGGACTCACCGGTTGGAACGCAACTTTGTGGGTTTATAGAGTGACTCCAGACAAGAACAACGGTGTGTTTCATTTGGGCCCTATCGTCCTTTAAGGGGGTGAAAACTAACCTCAAAGTCAAATTGGCACTTCCACTTTTTCGCGTATAACTCTCAAAGTACAACTGACAGAAAAAACTGTTTCAAACAAAAGTTTAATGTTGCAATAAGCGCTACAAATTTGCGTTAACAAAATTTTGAAAAGAGTTTTAAAAAAAACCTGAACGAAAAAAAACGTTTTTCAAAATTTTGTTAACGCAAGTTTGCAGCGCTTATTGCACCATTAAACTTTTGTTTGAAACATTTTTCTCTGTCTGTTGTACTTTGAGAGTTATACGCGAAAAAGTGGAAGTGCCAATTTGACTTTGAGGTTAGTTTTCAACCCCTTAAAGGGTGATAGGGCCCAAATGAAACACACCGTTGTTCTTGTCCGGAGTCACTCTATAAACCCACAAAGTTGCGTTCCAATTGGTGAGTCCGGCTTCGCGGTGTTCCCTTGTAAGTGGATCGAAACAGAAAACAGCGACTACTTAGAATTTTCTCCGTGCGTTTCGAAAAGGAAAATAATCGGGGCACGTATTTAGTGCGTATCTTTACTAAACATTTCACTCAAATCTCTTCGATACCACAATAACTAGTACAAAAGATACAACTCATAAACGGTGTATTCAAATTCGAACTTCCCAAAGTGAAAGTTTGTGTATTAAAGGGGGAGACCACTGTAAAAAATCGGAAAAATTGATTTCTTCTTTTCACATTTTCTGAAACACATACGTTTCAGGAACGCTCTCCTCAAATTTTATGAAGAAATTCGTAAAATTGACGGACGTATAGTATTTTCTCTGAAGCGATGTCAAGCGTGCGACTGAACCGAACGGAACTTCAAACGCGTTTTTCTAAGAACGACATTTTTCAACCGCGTTGACAGTCCACAGAGAAAACTATACATCCAATTGACACGAGCAAGGGCATTTATTGTACGAAAAATCAGGTTTTTTTTTAAATAACGGCCTCCTATTTTTTCATCAACCCCAAAAAATGATTTTTTTCAGTGTTCCGCCATTTTGTTATCTTTTGCGATATTGACCTATTTTGATCGTCACGTAATAGACATAGGCTTGTAGTTACTAAATATTATTGTCCTTTTGAAGTCAGATTAACCATATGGCTAAGGCACTGTCAACGCCACAGGAACGATTTTGCTGCAGCGCACAATTTGACGAAGAGTTTACCGGAAACGGATTTATGAATCTGGTTGAAAAAAATTCTTTTACCCTCCAATATGTACATATTAACTATACTAAGCAATACATTGATTTACTTGCGTTGTTTGGTTGAAAAAAATTCTCAAAAACACCCTTGCTTTTCCGACCATTACAGTGGTCTCCCCTCTTAAAATTCAATCCCATCAAACACATTAAATCATGCGTATTCTGTTGACTATTCAAGAATACATATTCGTTAGAATATGTTCAAATTTGTAGTATTTATGCAAACTTTTATCACTTACTACGCCTCACCCCAGACTTCGAAGCGCATCAGCAAATGAACGCGGCCGAGATCGCCAATATCAGCAGCCCCCTCGATCCACGTTCCCAATTAGTTATCCGAATTATCTGAGGCTCTACACCCGATGTCCCATCGGAATTCGATAAAGCGCCAGAAGGCCGATTGCGTATCTAATTGTGAGAAGGGAAACGGAAAGAAATGATTACGTGGCGGCCGCTGGCAGGTTGAGAATCTTACCGAGGGATAGCCTGGTTAATATACCTACGTGGCCGCGGGTAATGAACGCGTGTTAACCAGTTCGTTATCGGTGAAACGGTGCCCACCTTCTTCTCGCATGCGAGCCCGAGCAGATTTGCTTCGAGCTGGTTGAAGAAACGACAACGACGGTCGAGGACGACGACGACGCCGACGACGAAGACGAAGATGAGAAATGCGAGGAGAAGGAGGGGGAAGGAAGATCGACGACGGTAGAAGAAGAGAGAAGCAAACATGGAGGATTAAGAGGATGAAAGGGAAAGGCGAGCACACCAGGATAGGCCTGGTTTTATCGCGCGATGCTCGGGTAATCGTCGCCCCGCAAGAAGTTATGATTCCACCGTTTCCAGCTATCGGCGATTTTCTGCAGAACTTACGCCGCTGGCCGCCGTGACTAAGGACGCTTTCCGTCCACGGGGATCGTTCTTCGGCCGTGGAACGACCGCGCGGAATTTATTCCGCGTCTATGGGGCAGCGTACGCGATGTTCCGTCTTGCTCATTGGCGGATTCGTCGCAGACGTGATTGTGTTCAAGATTCAGCTGACGAGGGTACATCGGGGCTCGGGAGTATCGGCGGGCTGGCACTCTTCTTAGTGGAATCCTTTTTCACCGTCCTTTTAGCGTGCCTGTTGAACGCTATCGCGGAGGTATTGGGACTGGGATTACTGCCAACCAATATACGGGGTGTCGAAAGGGCTTGGGGATGAATTTCAAGAGATCTCAACAGAAATGTTAAATTACCTAATGTCTCAACAGAAATAAATCGTGTCAGCGAATGTGCAATTGTGTCAAAATTAACGTGACGTGCTTCCTTGTTTTGCTAACGACTGATTAGCGGCTCGTGGCCTAGCTCTGCCACGTTTTACATGCTCTGTTTGATTCTGGAGATATAACAGAGGTGTTCGTAGAATTAGGATTTATAGAATCGGTTACCACTTTCTCATATTATTCCATTCGTATGTTCTTTAAGGGGGTATTCTACTGTGATATGCGATTTATCAACTTATTTCAGAAATTTTTTTATGGACTTAATAAAAGATTCTTATGCTGAACTTTTTACTGTATATTTATTATATCTTAAATTATGTATACAATTTTTTTTTGGGTTGAAAATATGAAATAAAGATGGCACCACAGCCAATAAAACTCCTCGAAAAAAATTAATGGATTTGTTGACATGGTTCTGGTTCTTCTGTTTTATCTGAAATAAAAAACCCAAAATGTTTCTTAAATTACTCCGGCATAACTATCGTTGGTAGTAGATTCGGATTGAAGTTTAAAAATTTTTTGAAATAAGTGCAATTTGAACATTAAGTGTCAACTTTCACAATTTTGTTTTGTCATTTTCTGGTTATAAAATTAAAAAGAATTTAGAAACGAAAAATATCTTGGTATAATTCTGCTAGGGACGATGGTGACACATCTACTGAAGATGGGGCCAATCGATCAAGTAGAATTTGAGATATCGTGGCAAACATTTTATAAAATACCGTTTTGCTAAAACGCGGTTGAATTTTAGCAAACAGTTTTAGTGAAGATAATTCTACTTATAAGGTAAACCAACCAGTGAATGACCGAATTGTTGAATTGATGGACCTTTGAGATTAATACTTGAATATATTTATGTATATTGTATAACAACAAAACAACTGTTGAAATTGCATTTAAATTTATTTTTCTTGAAATTTCTATAAAAATAATTACTTATTCTTATCGTAATTTAAAAAAAAAACGATTATAAAATGCAAAACGTGTAGAAGTCCAGTAAATGACCGCATACTTTTAATAAAAATTGTACTTATTAATGTTTGCTTAATACGCGTAATTAAAACATTTATATACGTATAATATTTTTAAATTTATATTTGACGTTTCTCTGCCTAATGGTCATTCACTGGTATGCGGTCAATTACTGGTTGGTTTACCCTACCTAATTTGCCTGGTCCGCAATAAAAATCTTTCATTAAGTCGACAAAAAAAATTCCCGAAAAAAAGTTAAAAAAAAATCGCATGTCACAGTAAAATACCCCTTAAGTGGAACAGAAGAAATACACAAAATTTCACTAGGACCACGTTGAAGCGCACATCTAACACACGGAATACCAGTAGGATGTTACAGTGCCCTACTCTAAGTCACCGACCTCGGTCCTCCACAATACCAAGCAATCAACACCTGGCGCAATAAAAGGAAAATCGTATCGCGCCATCGAGCCCCTAATTGCTCCAATTCAAAGTATCCCGTGGATGCAGAACGGTGCCTTAAACATCTCCAATCGCAATCTCGGAACACCGGCACGAACCGAATGGGCCTTTGTTGGCGTCGTTTCGCGCGCGGCACCGCCACGTTGTAAAAAGTCTAACAAGCGAGCGACGCGGCGCAGAATTACGACGAGCGTTATTGTTACTAGCCCTATTTTTCCTCACTTGCTGCGTCATTCCGCCTCTCGTTAACACCCTCCCGTTAGCACTCTCTCTTGTTAACGTCCGCGGCGTACGAGCGGCCCATGCTGGCGGGGCCTAATGCAATGCAAATTCAACAGCCGTCATTGAGATATCATATCGGCCCGCGTGGCCTCTACGTACTACCTAAGGCCTGGACGCGGCTGAGAATTAACAGTGTTGTTTATCGCCGCAATAATATACGAATGAACGCGCAATCGCGTTACTCTCCGCTGCCATCCACGGCCAGATGCTCTTCCTAGTTTCCTCACGGCGTGACTTTGTTACCAGGGCTCCACCTTGACCCGGCACGTTGCACGGATGCGCCGCTCGAAAAGAAATCGGAGAACGCTTATTAAGCTCGCCCTATCGAGGAGACTTCTGCTCCCACTGCTTTCCAATTACACACTGTTTCCGATGTACACCCGGCTTATTGGATTCTCACTCGTCCAACACATATGCGCAACGGCGAGTTGTTTACGTCACGTGGCTGATGTCCGTTTCGGGAACTATTCTAGAACAGGGAATTTGGTTTAGGCGGAAGCCTATGGCGTGGCTTTGGTTTAAGCTATAATCATGGAATACTGTAAAAGTGTTCGCGAAATGGATGCCAACTATGTGAAGTGGGCTGTTCGCTGCTGTCAGTATGTGTTGGAGCGGATAGAATCGAGTGAGCTGAGTGGACTTGGCGTGAACATCTGTGGAGTTTTTAAGAAACACCGAAAGTTAGGATAATAGGTAGGATGTTTGCCATCTAGGGAAAATCCTGGAGGTTGGGATTACAGAGTAAGGGGGTGGAAAAGGAGGTATGAAGCAGTCGCGATGGATGTTCTTCTGTTTCAAAAGGGGCACGTAGGTGTGGACGCTTGGGAAATGTGCGGCAAAATCGAAACTACAGTCGAACCTCTATAACTCGAATCTCAAGGGAAGGGAAAAAATCTTCGAATTATAGAGGTTACGGCTTATCGGGTTTTCGAGTAAGAGGGGTTCAACAGACGAAAATTTGACTTATAGACGCTTTGCACGACTGTTAATTTTTCGACTTGTGAAGCTGCAAAGTAAGACAGGTTCAAATTTGAAAGATCAATTGTTTATTACATACCTATACGCAAATAAACCTACAACTTATGTACCTACTACATATATACCTACACATATAAAAATAATTATAAGACACATTTTATGCTCGAAATATTACTCTTTATTACATATTAAAAAAATTTATGATTTTGCTTTGTGCTAATCTTTTAGTGTATTGTAATTCAATAGCATTTTCAATCGTGAATAATGCAGAGAAAACATTTTCCTCAATATTTTGAGATCTTTTTACGAAATTTCGTAATATATATGTAGAAGTAAACTTCGACTTGTAGAGGTCGGAGTTCTTTTAAATTCGAGTTGTAGAGGTGAAATACATACATTAACATGCAAAATATAGTTCGAGTTAAGGAAGTTTTATTTCAAGTTGTAGAGGTGTTTACAGCGGAGCGGAAGGGAATGAAGAAAAATTTCGACTTATAGAGGTTTTCGAGTTATCGAGATCCGACTGTATTTGCAGGTAGTTTGGTGGGGAGTAGTCATACTGGAAAAGTGGGGGTCGTGGATCAAGGAGGAACACACAAGGTTGATAGTTTCAGGACTGATAAAAGGAATATTGTTATTTAGTAATTTGGAATATTTGAGAAGCTAGAGCCTACGATTCGTACTTTTGTTTATACATCGCGTAGTGAAACTATCCAGCGATAAGATAACGTAGTTTTTCACGATTAGAAAGTTGAAACTGCATCTTCGTAATACAGGTTACGAAACAGAGTTAATTTCAATTACTAAATGACTCACAGTTAGTGTCCATAAAGTTACGTAAAAGGTAAATGCATTGTAATTAGAGGAGCAAAAAGGATACTATAAAAGTATAGTTATTATGAAACATCGTTAAACGAACGAAATATGTTTCATAGGATACTTCATAGAAAATCTATGAAGTATCAATGAAGACAATCAATATAATTCACTACGATTGAATCACTTTCAACATATGCTTTTAACGTTACTTCTTCAAGCCTAATATTCGCTGCATTCCCACAATCATTTCATCGATTAGACATTTCCCCCCTAACTCCTGCAACCATTATGGCGCAAATGAATACATATCTCTTTCCCTTGTAATTATTTGGCGTGCAGCGAGCAATTTTGCATAAACTCCCGTGTTTCCGCTCGCGCAGTTCAATTTATTCCGCATTCCTTCTTTATCGAACTTCTCGGCCGCCGAATATCGCGCTCGACCACTAGCACCGTACGAAAGCTACGATAATTATCGTCAAATCGAAAGCCAGATAAAATTAACAAGACCAGACGTGGTTCGGATCAATATCGTGGAGCAGAATCAAGATCGGTGGCGATTTAAACCTACTAAAAATCCCCGATGATCTCTATCGAAGCCTGATTGCAACAAGATTACAGTACTTTCTCGTCGAACCCTTGGCCGTCGTTTTATCGTTAGCTACTACTCGCCATTAATACTGGCTAATCTCTTGGTACCAGTTTCTTCGCCAAGGAATTAATTTCCTTCATCGTCTTGTACCCTTTCAGTCCTAAAACTAAAATGAAGAGAGAGAGAGGGAGAGAGTTCAACTTTCCGAGGTCGTGCCAGCCTCTCCTTTTACATCTACAGAGGAAATTATCGCTCCCATTAAGTCACGTATTACGCTTCGACAAAAACATTTCAATTACACCTTCACCTCGGACGGTAAAAGGAGCGCGAGGGGCCGTTTGTTCGATTCACTTACGTACTCGGGTCAGGCGTCAGGTCGACGTTAAGGGTGAAATGAAATAACAACCCTTGCCACGATCCCCGTATAAAATGGGGCAGGAAGACGCAGCGAGATTCACTAGGAGATATCCTAATTGCGGGATATGAGCCGGTAAGCAGATAACGCGGACACTGACGCGGCCACGACCGACGGAATACGACCCTGCACCAGAGGCCCGCCCCTCGAACGTCTTAATAACAATAATTAGTTCTCACCCTGGCGAACCGTTCCGCCATGAGTGGTTTCTGTGCGTCCCTTAACAGCTCCCATGAAAGGTAATGCCATCGAAAATACTTTCTCGTTGTCGTACCACTGGTCTCTGTTGTGATTGGACGTTAATTAATTTCACCGGAGCAAATGCTTTTCTGTTTCTTACAGCAGGTGAATGGGAGTTTCAGTTGTGACTTGGTGCATTGTATCAGTGTATTATTTCGATCAGTAGATTCATTATGATGTGAGACAGTGGGTAGGGTAGATTAATTTTTGGTTTTAATTTGAAGGACGGGTGGTAAAATGATTTTTCAGTATAATAAGGGTATTCAGTATAATGATTTTTCAGTATAATAAGATTATTGGGCACTCGATCATCATGAAAAAATTGAAAAGTTGTTTAATGTTTCGTGGACTGAGATTTAACTCTTAAAGTGTAGGTATTTAATTCAAATTTTTGGATTCGAGTTATATTGCGAACTTTTCCAATTTCAGGAGCACGCTGCTGTATGGTACATTAATGTTATCTATTTTATGTGCTATTGCATTTCACCTGCTGTCATCATCAGCTTATCTTTGAAAGTAGATATATGATCCAAGGCTTTAATAGCTGCTTATCGTATTACACGGAAATTGAATCAATTAACGTGAACAGAAAAATCGTTTAACGCATCCGGTGCTACAGTAGGAATAGTACCTAACAGCGAAATAAGAAGCTGTAGCAGCGCAACATACGTAGCACTGTTTTATTTACGAAGCAATTACAACGTTATTACTTAGAAATTAGTGAGTAATTCCAATATCGCGCTGTGGTTTCTTATTTCCCTCCACCTTCAATAGAAAATCAGTTTAGACTTGATAACCTTGCTGTTTAACTCTCCCGTAGAAGCATTCTTGATGGTTAAATGTTGTTCAAGACACGAATTATCGCATTATAACTGTAAAATAATCGTAGATGTTTAACTGCACGTCATTATAGTACGCGCCCTACTGGAATACGTCTCGTTGCAAAAATATCGAGATATTTTAATTGCACGTGCAATCGAAACGTACACGCCTAGCGTGATGCGGAATTTCTTGCAGCATACATTATTGCGATGTAATTGCAAGATGCATAGGTACTGCCTCCCAATTAGTTAACTCTTTACCCTCTTAATTCTCAATTTAATTCATTTCCACCTTTCTTATCGCTTATGCCTTTTACAAAACAAATAACAAATCTAATCCTTCGTACCTGTGTGGTACACAACAAATCAATGTTCTCTTCCACTTACCGTGTTACTCATCCCTTTCCCCCAAAACACCAAATCGTCTTCTTTACACAAAAAATATTCATCTCAACAAACACAGATCATTATTCATTTCTATCTTTCTATTATTTACACCCTTCAAACAAGGAAATAATTATCACTGTACTTTTGTGCACGTCCAATATTTGTTCTCCAGGAAACAATTTCTTACACGTCCCGACTATTCACAACAAATCGAATAAACAATTTAGGCACAAAGGAGCTAGTTTGGACAATTATCACGAACGAGTCCATCAATCGGCGTGTCTGGCTATAAATCACTTCGGCTCGGGACCATCAGATCCATAGTTCTGAAACCGGTTCCGCGGTTCCTAACCCTGACTTCACCTATGCCTAACCCAGACACTTACACCCTTTCGTCTTCCATCGTCTAGGAACCCGCATGCTTAACCTGGCTGAGCGAGACATAAAGGATTCACGGGGCTCAGTGACCCGGCCATAATTCACCGAACTCGAGAGACGACAGTCCGCAAACCCTGTTCTACAATTAGAGCACCGCTACGGCACAGTTTAACCCTGCTTTGTTAACCAGTTCCTTCGTGAGCTGAGTATCAATTCGTACGGGTCGAACTATGCAAAAGTCGTCAGTTGAAGTTATTCAGGATGAACCATGTTCTTGACTCCGTAGCCTATTTAATTATGGATGGGTTGCCCCACTTTGTACGCATTCTGTGTTGGAACTTGGGGTGGGGGTTGAATTAATCTTTCTATTATGTTAGTGGAAGTTGTATTGGTGCTTAATTTTAGAAACCTTTATTCCTCAATATTTTATTTACATTTTGTGATAGTTGGTGCGGGGGTTGAAATAATTTCTATTTTCTATTGTGTTAGTGGAGGATTTGTATTGGTTCTTAATTTTAGAAATCTCGTATTCCTCAATATTTCATCTAGATTTTGTGACGGCGCAAAAATTTGCGGAGGGAGGTGGTAATATCTCATCAACTCACTGCAACTTCAACCCGTCAAATTTACAAGTTACCCTATAACCTCGAAAAGAGAAAAAATTACAAAAAAAAAAAATAGAAAAATGGAGAAGGAGACGAAGGTTGTGAAATATGGATTATTCCTCCTAGACGTTTACGTGTCCGAATTGATACTGAACAAAGACACTTACGATGACACCGGTGGAGCGCCGTTGGTTGCGAAAGTTGTCTTCATCGATTTTCCAGCCTTGCAAGTCTCCGAACGCGATCGATTTCATAAAAACGATGTAAATGATATCTGGGTGTACGAATTCAACTGTGGACAGACGTGTCAGTTTTCAATAGACTGCCTGGAGTTAGTCAAGCGGATGAAGAGGGTACCACTGCGCATTGGTATTTTCAGGGATGAAGACCATTATCCTATCTGCTGCGTTCGCACGCATCTCAGCGGTTGCGTTTGTGATTTAGTAAGAACAAGTTCTTCGTGTTGCTTAATTAACAGTGGTGTTAGTTTTGTAAAAATTCAGGTTTCAGAGCTTGAACAGTAACTAAATAATAACGTGAAAATGAAACGATAGGTCAGTGTTTACTGAAAAATATGATTCTGCTCTTTGAAATTTTTTTTCGGAATACGTATCATCTGTAGAAAAGGAAGTGATTTGGAAATCATTTGAAAAAGAATGTTTCTCGCTCGGTGTTAAATTATTCAACAATTTGGGAGCGCATTTTGAAGAATTTATATAATTAATTATTCTCTTTTTCTGAAACCTAGGAATGATTGATTAATGTTTGTAATCCTGTTCTTATATTAATGTGATAGAGTTGTGTTAAGATAACTGTATTATTCTTATAGAGTACGCTGATGGTGGAGGACCCAAAACCTTTTACGTTTAGAGGACCGTTTGAGTTGACTGATCCTGGGAATAGTTTTGCTGGAAATTTGGGTGTTGATATTACCATTACGAATATGGGAAGGTACTATGAAAAGAAATTCGGTTGAAGAATTCATTACAAATTTCATCAGACTATAAAGAACCCACATAAAACAAAAGTCTAAAAATTTTATGTGACGTTTTTAAAAAATTTCAACGTTTTCGATGATTCGTGACCATAAAATACATCGGACTATTTTATGGTCACGATTATTAATAGCATTAATATTATCGTTACTATCACCATTTAGATGTCTAATGACGAATTATGCTCTCATGACCAACTGCTTTTTCTTCAAAAACGTCGAGGGCATGGAGTACAAATGCAATTTCGTAAAGGAAACGGGCATGTTGCACAGATCATTGGGAAATAATTTAGCAAACACCGGGAATCCCACGGTGAAGCTGGATACCGTTCCACCGGCCAGTTTGATCAGAGATATCGCTGGAATTTCTCCAGCGGCTGAACATCTTGCTCGCGGAACCCCACCGCCTAAACCGCCACGCGAACCCTTATTTGATCCATCCATGGTTAAGCGACGTAAGAGAAAGGGCAGGAAGGGCAAGAAGAAATGAATGAAACTGAAACTGAATTGATGAACTTATGACACCGAATCACTAAACGAGCTGTCAAGTGAATCGTGGTACAACCAACCAAGAACTGATATCTAATGAAAGACGCAAGGAAACGAAACTGCTGTAAAAGTTTCTATGGCGCCAGGAAGAAGTGTTAGAGGACATAATAATAATACACTTTTCGCAAAAATTAACAATCCTCCGCCTGGAATATGAATAGAGGAATATAAAAATTTGTAAGAAAGTTGCTTACAAATGGCATCTGGGCCTTGTGTTACTATGGAGTTCAATTTTTCTCATAAATCAAATCTAATCGTGCTAGTACCTACGTTAATACTTAATGCTTCCTAAGTACCCTGATGTTTATCCTAAGTAATAACTTCTACATTTCTGAATATTTCTTAACGATTTCTGTACAGATAGAAGAGTATCGGATATACGAGCCCAATTCGCACCCACGCCGGAGCATTTATAATGATTTCTCTCAGTGAGCGTGTTAACTGCACACGAAGCCACAATTGCATAATTATTAATAGTTTTTGCTGTGTTCGAGGGAAGCACCTCTTTATTGCAAGATCGCTTTCAGCGACAACTGAACCTTTACCCGTGTTCCACCATTAGAATGCGTTTCGGAAATCGTTCCACGAGCCGCCTTCCAGGCAGGCATATCCTAGAGTTAAGAACATTACGTTCTCATAAATCAGCCTCGATTCGATTCGGCATAAATCATAATCGTGTCGTCGGGCGTATGCAGACATCTTTGCCCTATAGCAAAGAGCTCCGTGAGAAAGATCCTCCACGACGCTCAGTCGCTCTCTCTTCTCATGATATGCCGTTAACTGCTTTTCATCCTAAGCCGACGCGTTTCTTTCGATCGATCCTCGTTTCCGTCTTCGTCGCTTCTTACGAGATCCCACGAGTAACGTCGTTCATCAAACATAATTTCTTCAGGATCAACGCTTAAGATTAGTTTGAATCGTTCACCTCTTAATTCTCGTAACGTTACATCGTCCATGTTCCCTTTAGCGTTTACTCGCAGCATCCAACTCTGGCAAAAAACTAAAATATTCTCGCAAAATAATTCAAATAAATGAAAAAAGAAATCATATTTCTATTAACATCATTTATCAAAATACCTTCTACATACTTTGCTGTGGATTTCAAGCCACTCTGCGTAGGTATACATCAATAGGGTGGCTCTTATTTACTCTTCGTGAAATTTTTTCTCAAGATTTTCTTCGCCGCACCACCCAGAGTAATGCCAAATAATAAAAAAAAAATTGTGTAAAGTTTGAGCCCGATCGGATAAGGGGGAAACGTGCCCCTGGGCCCTTGAACATTTGAATAATTATTTAACAGCTCACAAAGCAGATTTTATATAATTATGCTCCAAGTTACTGATTACATAAAAAAACATGTTATACTCTTTTATGTTTTATTACTAGTTCTCGTGTAACAAACGATTTTCGAAAAAAAACGAAAAACTGAAACAAAATAACAATTTTCTTTTCAAATTTTGAAAGTTTAAATCCTTCTCAAACACTTTTTATTTATGAAGGCGTAAAAAAAATTGTAATTTCATTTTCAATAACTTGGAGGAGAATTACCTATATAAACTAGACTTTGTGAGCTGTTAAATAATCATTTAAATGTTCAAGGACCCAGGGTCACCTTTTCTCCGTATCCGTTCAGGTTCAAACTTTACACAGATTTTTTTTTATTATTTGGAACTATTCCGGGTGGGGAGCGCGTAGAAATTTCAAAAGTCGAAAATAAGAATCACCTTAATAATACATAACCTATACCAAAAATTTTCATTTCGTAAAACTGTTAACGCGTAATATTTAATCGACTCGCCCTGCTTTTATTTTTAGTGCTAATTGTCTTCTATAATTCACTACCTGTATACTATTGTGAACCAACGAGTATATCAACCCAGCAATAAATAAATAATAATAAACATTCAACTGATAATCATTCTCTCTCTCCTTAAACCGTTTTGTGCAGATACCCTAATACACTCACACGCGACTACCAGCGCTGCAGGTTCCGAACGAAAAAGAGAACGAAGAATTCGTCTTTCGTAAGCGAGAACGTCGCTGAAATAGCCCACCTATCGTTCCGCGAACAACGCGAGCTACCGGTGCTCGCCGCTTATTATTTATTTCACAGAGTGGGAGGGGCGAGCGAGTTTCGAAAGCGCCTCGCGTGCATCGATTTTACTTGGTCGTGCGGTTACCGGTATCCCGTAACGACTTCCTGCTGCTGCCCGTAGCTGCAACCACCTGTATACAGGGTGTGCCGGCCAGCAAAACCCGCGCACCTCGCGACGACAAGGAGCTTTTTGTCTGGCTCCAGCGGGCCATGGAGGCGGGGGTCGGCGATGAAACGCCACGCTCCGGCCAGGGTGGCGACCTCGCGCGAGAACGGAGCTGGCAAGTGGCGAGAACGTTTAATTGCTGCGCGTGGTCGAATTTTACGAGGCACCGCGGTGAAATCTATTTCCACGGTGGTTAATTGATTACTCGCGTGATACGCCAAACACGTACGACACGCGGAAATGAATTATTAATGGGACGCGTGACCGCGACACGCGAGCGTTCCTCGCGGAGTGAGAAGGAAGTACGGGAAAGGATTACAGCGGGGAGCGCGGTAATCAAATTTTAGCGGGCTTCGTTTGAATAGCAAGGCGATTCGTAAGAGGAATTTGTTTATTTAGTTGTGATTGAGTAGTGGTATTTTAAAATTCAGAATCTTCCGAGTAACTGTTAACTGCTACTGGTTTCGTGGTGGAAGTCATTTTGTTTTGTAAAATTACCTTTATAGGAATACAAGATGGATGGAGGTTGTTTAATTGTAATAAGAATAGATATACTGTGTTGTGAAAGTGGTAGGCATTCTTGAGGTTTGGAATTTTTGCTGGGATAAAATTAAAATTAAGTTCCTCGTCGAGTTTGAAGTGTAGCCAATATGATCAAGATACAGTAAATAGACGTTATATGTTCGCCAGAAATATTCGTTATATGATCGTCACCTCGCCCCACCAACTGACAGGATCTCCTTCGGAACCAGCCAAGCGTGAAAGAGGACACGAGTCTAAACTAGCCAACCCTGAGATAAGACACATTTAAATTTTTGGTTTTATTTTTATGAAAATGTTTTTAATACATTGGCGAGGTTTTTCTGGTGAAAATAAGACCAAACATGATATGATTTGAATCATATTGAGTCATTTTCATATTCGACTGTCGTTCATTCTTTCTCATTTGCTCTCACTCTTTCTCAATCGCTGTCCTTTTTTTCGACTGCCGGTTGTTGCGATTGGCAAAACATAAACGAGCCCGAGGCTCGACGGTATCACTCGCATAAACCTGGGATCGAAAAAGTTCTGGAACTCTTATTTTAAAAAAAATTCTGTTAAAGCTTATGTTTCGTTTAAGAAAATATCTGTTCCTGTGAAATTTTTATTGAAACAAATGTTATTCTTGGGAACTTCTTTAGAACAAATATTTCTATTTTGACATTTATTAAAAAAGGTTCCATAAGATAATGAAAAGTATTAAATTAGTAGGCACTAGTTTTATTTAACAATATAATATCATATTTTCCGTGTTTATTTAATAAAAGGTATGAACATCATAACATAAGTAATTAATAGTTTCATAAGAAGTATTGAGCAGAAAAGAGAACTTGTAAAGAATAATATCTAAATAACATTTTTTTATAACTTACATGAATCAAAATACACAAAAATTCTATAATATCTGCGTAGAAATTATCTACGTAGGCAAATATTACAAATAAATAACACATGCAGAATATCAATTTAACAGGAATAATTATATGTTATTGTTGTAGTACTATTCATATAATAGTATTCAATATTTGTTTCAACAATTGAGAACTTTTTTAATATTGATGAACAAAATATCTGTTCCTGTTATACAGAAATTTTTATTGCTATATTTTATAAGTTCCATTCCAACTAGAACTTTTATTTACAAGAACTTTTTCTTTATCAATTCTCATGGGAACTTATAATGTGAGAACATTTTTAAAACAGTTCCACTGTCCCTTTTCCAAACAGAACCGATTGAAAAGTTCCAGAACTCTTTCGAACCCCGGAATAAACAATCCAGCTCGAACTGAAATTCGTAGCTTCCTACACGTTATATTGTGTATCGAAAGATTCCACTTAAAAAATAATACAGCTGGATCTTTGAAAATATGCTAGGTACTGGTCTAAGTAGTAATTTTCTCTATTTTCGCTTAAAGAAGAGCAATAATCTCGAAATCAGCGTGAAATCACCATTTAATTCACATGAAATTAATTTAAGACAGCCTGCAAATGCACTGCGCCATGTTGTAATTATTACTCTGCTCGTAATAAAATTATTAATTTCCGCAGTGGTTTGTCCGTTCGAGTAATTCATCTCGCGGTTTAATTGACCGTCATATTGACACAGGGACGTCTCACGATCGATTACGTCCGGCTACCACGAAAGGAAAAGAAGCTAAAACTTCAAGTTATTTTCATCTGTATGTGCTTTTACAAATATGAGGACCCCTTCCGTCTCTTGCTTCGTGTCCGTTAAGAACGAATTTGATGAATGTGTCGTTTAGGAGCGAGATGCACCTTCGAATATCAATTAGGCATGCTGAAAATTAATTTTGTAATTACAAGAAGGCTGGCAGTTTTGTTAAGTGCAATTAGAGTACAAGGTGTTTGAATTTTAATGAATGAAAGCTTGAGAATATATTCTTCTGATGGATATAAAATAAAATCAGTCTCCCTGAGCTGAGGTTTAAACATTTTGCAAAGCAGTTCGTAGAAAATGAAACACAGACACTCAAATGAGCTATTTGATTTTGAAATATTTTGTGCAGTTGCAAGGAACTTCCACACAAGTCTGACTCTAAGAATTTGCACAAACTTTACCTCGGTAATTTTGAAGTTACTATAAAAGTAATGTGTTTATGGTGTAGTATTTATTCACTTAACGGGAGAATTATGGAATTTATTCATCAAAGTTCAGAGTGCTAATTATTCAAACAAAACTCCTCAAGTAAATCTGATTTTACATTTTAGATTATGCAATTGAGATCACCTATTCCTACTTAAATTGTTGAGGACGCTAATACTTTACAAAAAATCAGAAACAATGGCGATGAGTCTACATTTTCTGTACTATCAGAAATACTACCCTCAAACTTCTTCAATTCCATATTTCACAAGCTTACATTAATCCTCAACAATTATCACTTACTTGCATCGATCACTTGAAGCTCAGCACACAATGAGATACGGATCTAAATAGCTAAGAGACGCATCTGCGTGGGATATCGAAGGGAAAAAATATACTCGCTGCGAACCCGACTCAACATGTAGGCGGAGTTATGCTAATTATGGCAAATCGCAGCGGGCGATGATTTGTTCGTCGACGTGCGTGTAAACGGAACTTTTCCACGAGGAAAGCCAGGGTAGGAAGCCGACGTAGCTTGGACTAGCCCGCGACAACACTCGAGCGAGTAACGGCGCACGAACACGCGAGCCCCGATGAATACACGAATTCATCGTTCACGAACACGAGTACCTACACGTGTAAGAACGAGGTTGTGTGTGAAAGCATCGTTTCGGATTTTCGTTTTCATTTCTTGTTGTCATTTTCCGCGATCCCTGTGTCGCCTATTCTGAAGACACCTCAAGCGTTCATGTCTCAGGTAGGTCCTACATTCCACAGCCCTTACAGAAAAGAACTCACAGACATAGTAATTCCAGAGCTTTGTGGCTCTTGAATGTACTGCATTCTAGATTTAATAGCTCCTATATTGAGTAGCTTCTGGAATTAGTAGCATCCAGATTTAATACCTCTTAAAATTAATGGTTCTGAGATTTAGTAAATCTTGGAGTTAGTACCTTCTAGACTTAGTAACTCTGAGGCTCTGTAAATCTCAGCCACTCCATTAACACTTTCCTGAACGGTTTGTCACCTTGCAGCGAACACATTGACTAGCAACCCTTCATCTTCTATTTACGCAATCCCTCGCAGATCAGAGACAAATCAGACGATTTACTTTGATAGTCAACATTCTCTGTCTCGCCTTCGAAAATGGCGTTCACAAATCCCCAGGAAATCCAATAAGATCTCTATACAACCCACGAAACAGTCGAACAAAGAGTAATGCTCTAATCTAAGAGGGCCAATCAATTTCAATCAGTGATCGAACTCTCAAAACCGAGGTCCATGGAGAATATCAATCAGATACCTACGCCACGGAATCAGTATGCACGCGTAAGACCTGCCCGCCAAAAACAATCGCTCTTCGCCAGGTATAAGGACACTGTCGTTAACGCCGATGAAAATGGGCAACAAATCTTCGCCCCTTCGACACGGTTGATAACCAGTAACACGACGAAGAATAACGACGGCGAGCGGAGACGAAAGAAAGGGAAAAGTTCCCTGGCGTGGTAGAAAGCGATTACTCGCCACGGTTCGTGTACAATGTGCGAGTCGCGCGAAAAAAACGGGGCGAAGCGTTCGCGCGGCCGATCGTGTTCTCTGGTTTACGGCCTCCTCGACGAGCGGCCACGGCAACGTATGGCCTATGAAACGGCCATACCCGCAGTACTAAATACACCATAAACCATAGGGAATTGCCTGTGAACCTTTAATGCCACGCGCTTACACATCGCTCCGCGTACCACTCGATACGTGAGACGCAAAGGGAAACGCAACCTACCGGGTTGCATGGACTACAACTGCCCCAGAAAATCTCGAAACCCTGCGTAGAGACGTACCGGTTCCTGCCCCTCGGTGTCCGCTTCCCTGTGTGCCCGACAAGATTTCTCGCGACACCGATGCACGTCCGCGGACCGAAACGGCGAGCGAATCGGCGACGCGCCGTGTTCGGAGCCACTACGGTCTTATTAGACGTTCCTTTGTTCACGTTCCTCGAGGCATTTTACGAGAATTTTATGTTTCGCGGTTTATGGAATCGTTGGTGGCGGAGCGAAGATGGAATCCTGAGTTTTTGCTCCTCAAAGTGGGAGATAGCAGCGAAATGGCGGATCATAACGGATGAAATGTCCGCGTTTGGGTAGGCCAGGGAAGTTGATATGCAGTTTTGTGACTTGATTTTATTTCATTTAACGGTACTTTGTATTGTGCGGAGCAGAGTGTGATGTGATCGAAGGCTTCGATTAAGGAATGACACTTAAATTTATGGTAAGAGTATTCTTGTTTATATCTCAGTTACACTGAATTGGGAAACTTGTTGGTGTATAGGTACTTACTGAGGACCAACGAAACGAGCTGTAAACAGAGGGGTTTGGATACTGGCAGTGTCACATTTATGACCCTATGCATCGGTTGGCTTTTCGGGGCATGTCTAATAGTACTGCGGACCGCGGTTGTAGGGGAAAGTGAGTAAAAACCGGGTACGCGGGTCAGACCGGGTATCATTGTTTTTTTAAGACAAGAGCTGCGATATGCAGCCAAAGTATGGTGTTACATTCGGGTGGACCTCACGGCGGTATGAGATCAATCGCAGCGTAAAAACTAGTTTTTCATCCAGAGAAGTTTAAAAATTTCGAGTTGAAAAGTTCCAGTGTTGCGTTGGTGAATTGTCTTTAAAAAGAATCTATTACGGTAAGTAGTGCATTGTATTCTGTAGTTTTTACACAGTATTTTTACGTTTTATCCGATTCTTTATCGCATGTTGAAGTGTAAATATTTCATGTTTAGTAAATTACCTCATTTGGGGCAACATCGGGAACTTTCTATGTACCTATGGCGTAAATGTCTTATAGGAGCTGATTTCTAATCTTTACAAAATCGAATAATAATCTTTATTATATGTATAGGTCACGGCTGGGCTCATGAGATTTGCGCAAATGTTGAGGAGGGCGACGAGACCTTCATTTGTGATGTTTGTGCACTAGATAAATTAAAATGAATTTATGTACAAATTAATATTTATTAAAATATCTTTCCTTATGGTTTCTAAAATAATAGTAATAAAGGTTTTATAATTATATCATATTTTATGCGTTTTTTAATAGGTACCCGATATTACCCACACCTATAGGGTAAAACCGGTTACTTGCATACTTCCGAGAAATCTCGTTTCCCTGTGAGCCAAATATTTTTTTTTTAAAAAGGACTGTCATTTTCTGATTCTGTAAGGTCCAATTAAGATGTCTAGCGGTGTCCAAAGTTTATTTTGTCGTTTGACTTTTTGCTAGCAGGAGAATTAGGGGAAAGCGGTGTAATTCCGGCCACACAAGCAGTAAATGCTATAAAATTTAAACAAGTTACACATTTGTTAGTTTTCTTATATTAATTAATAGTTTGAAGTGTCTAGTTTGAATTAGTATGACCGAGAAAGCATAAATTTACGTTGTAATAAAATTGGTAGCAATAACACAGAAATAGTCATTTGGCATGATTTTTCTTTATAAAAGAGATAGGAAAACTGTTAAATTAATAAAAAATTGTATTATTTTTTTAAAATTAATTAGTACATATATCACAAATGTATTCTTCAGGGGTATCCCATCCTGAACATTTTTTATGTGCCCATTGACTACATACTGTGCACCGGAACCACATTTTATCACCTTTTCCGAATTCTTTGCAAAAGGTGCAAATATCGTGCTCTACTTTTTCGTCACAAATATCTGAATTGTCCCATTGAAAATTCAGTTTCTATTTTCTCAGGTAATTTAATAAATAAATAAATGAAATAAAAAATTTAATTATTTATTTAATAAATAATTATTAAATAAATTTTCCTGGTCCCATTCTGCCTTCTTCGAAATTCTTTTATATGTACGAGTTATCTACGCCAGAAAAAAGCAATGTTAAAAGCTGGCTGGAATTACCCCTCACTTTTAGTCGGTATTACCCCACACCTCATGTTCAGGTATTTGAAGTAATACACTGAATTGAATTTACATATCACCAAAAACCAAATGTGAGTTTGAAAGTAGAAACATTCCTCTATTTAATGAGATTAATATTAATGCTTCACATTCGACCACTGTTATAAGATTACGGTGCGAAATAACACTCCCGGATTTGTTTGCAACAAAAGACTGCTATCGTCATGGAAACCATGAATATTAGCTCGCCGCATTATTAACATGTGGCAGTACTAGAGACACTATAATAAGAGTCTGGACACGAGAAGGCCACTTTTTGATTGGTCCGCCATTTTTGATCGAAATCCTGCGAGAGAGAAAGAGATATACACCATTTCACTCTTAACCACTCTTAACAACTCTTACGTTTATGGCGGTATTTTACTATCTATTAATCTGAAAATGTGCATTTAGGTTTTTGATTGGCCCGTCATTTTTCATCTATTCCCGTTGATTTTTAAATCTGTCAATTATACCAAGATAATGAAGATATAAAATAAAAAACCAAATCTTGTGTTCAATTTGATATATGTTATTTTATTATACTTACAAATACATTTTAAAATAAATTTAAAAATACCGCCATAAACGTAAGAGTTGTTAAGAGTGGTTAAGAGTGAAATGGTGTATATCTCTTTCTCTCTCGTGGGATTTCGATCAAACATGGCGGACAGTGGCTCGTGTCCAGACTCTTATTATAGTGTCTCTAGGCAGTACCATACAGAGTCAAGTTACGCGGTTTTTATTTAAAGAAATAGAAGTGGCCGGAATTACCCCGCTTTCCCCCACATTAGGCACCCGGTTTTGCCCCAGTTTCCCCTATTACTCAGTATCCTTCCGGTACAGTGACTGCAGCATACAATCCTAAAACGAACAGTTTTATTGTTTCTTATGTTTAATTTTATATCTATTCACTTTACTGTAACAATAAAGTGGTGGTTTTATATTCAGCTCTATTCGGGTTACTGTTCCCTGTACCAGGTTTCCCAACAAAATTTACTGATAAACGTTTTGCGCAATTATTTAAACAGCGTATCAAAATGTAGTTCACAGTGTAACACGGTTTAATGCAGGTGTGCAAAGTTTCTCGACAGAATGATGGATGCTGCGTTCAACAATGGTGGTTTATTAATACGTGTTTATTGCACGAGTTTCGCCTCATTAAACGGAGAGGTATAATTTGATAGCGTTTCAAGTTACGCAGCTGGTAAATAAGCAATGAAACTCATAATGTTAATTAAACGGTCGTGTCAATTGCAGAGTAATAAGTGCGCTATAAAATATGAAGCAATTCCTCTGATCTCACAGCGGCATAGTATTATTCGCTTGTGCTTGTACTTAATGTGAGTGTATGGTTGGGCGAGTAACATAAGAAGGGAAATGCATCTAATATGTTTAAGCAGATTAAAAAATTCTTAAGTTTCATTTTCTCTTTGCGCTCATGTTTCAATAGTTTCTCCTTGTCCCTGTAATTACTGCTTACATTTATAGCACTAATTACAGCAAAGGGTGATAAACTAAATGCAGTAGTACATGCTTTAAAGCAACCAGGAAGGAAAGGGTGATTAGCTTCCCTGTTAATGCGATAGTGATATGAGCATTGATGGTAAATAAACGACCTCTTTAAAGATAAGGGAAATGCTTCCTGATTTGTTTAGAAAAGTACTTTAGGTAAAGGAAATAATTTTTTTAGATGATGATTCTTATTGACGAGTAATGCCACAGTTAAGAAAATACAAAGATAATGCTGGGAAAATAGTAAATAAAGAGTTTACTAAGAGAAAATTATATTTCAGCTCCCTTTGTCGACTGTTTCGATGAATGATCAAACGGGCAAGTAGAAACGCCCTGTGCGTGGTCAGACGCGCATCAATGTTCCGCGCCGTGAACACGTTTACGTAACTCTTCAAAATCTGTTACAAATATATTATTAATACTTAAACTATTTTGATATTGTACGTGGTATGAAGTTTATTACTTCAAAAATTTGTTCTTGTACTTTCTGTGTAGTGTTTCGCACACGTGGGAACGCGGCTTAATATGTCTAAATATGTCCAGCGCAAAGAGAATTAAACACAGTGAATCAGAGGGAATTGCATAATCTAGCAACAGTTGCAAATTACGGGCCTGCTGGGTAATTAATGACGCATGAAGGTAATTAAGCTATGCAATTAGTACAACTAATTATATAGTGGCACTAAATACCCCATAAACCTCAGAATATTTCTGCAAGCGTTGGTGCCACACGCTCGCGGAACATTGTACGAACAAAGCTATCATTATTCTCATTTTGAAGATTATACGTCTGCTTTCGTTCCCTATGTTTGTCGCTCACTTCATTTTCATTGCAATGTATTTCGTTACACGTTGGCAATCTCTCATAAAAGTTTATTATTCTATAAAAAAATAAATATCAGACGATGGAGTAATAGATATTTACTGGAAATTCGTAAGAATAGCACACGTATTTTATGTTTTAGGAGTTACAAAATACTTAAAATTTTCTACTAAACATCCTCTTTGCCCCAGTGGATATTCACACGTTCTGACATTATAAATATAATAAATATTACGATTAGTTTGTGTTCAAATAATTTATTTAAACAACGTGAACCACGCAATGTGAAAATGCTACAAATAGATTAGACGAAATTATCTAAAGACTTTTTAATTCATTAGACCGTCCAGACTTTTGAATGAATCTCTTGGTATTTAATTAGTTTTCAGTAAAATATTAACGATTATAAAGAACACCTAATCCGACAGGTGAAAAATTGAAATAAAGTGGCACAGGTTATCCATGATCTCCGTGCTTATGCGAAATACAGCAAGAGCACGATCGACCGATTAGTTTGAACCAGTAACGCAAGGTTTCTCCGTGGACTACTAAAAACAATGCTTTTCATGCAGAACCCAACCTAAACGCGGAAGTGTCCGTAATGAATTGAAGGGATCATTTAGATAGCATTGTGGCTTACGGCTCCTGATTATTTCTAATGAAGCTTATTTATCGCACTATTCGTTCAGCCAATATCTGGTCGTGTAATCGGATGCCCGTGGCTCGTCCACCAGGGGATCGGTTCCTGGTTGAAAGTTCTCTCTTTCCCAACTATGCATCACCGTGTCGATGGATTATTCACAAACGGAGATATCCTCCAATTGCATTCGATTCAATCCCGTTGCATGCAAACGTGTCGTACAAATATATTCCCTTCCAATCTCTGAAAATAGAATCAAGCTTCTTCCAGAAGAAGCACTTAACACTTCTTTATGCGATAAGGAAAGTTTGATATAATCTGTATGATTAGAATTGAATGTCTACGGTATCACAGAGTTTCTTATCACCCTCAAATTTTCTGGTTTTAGGTGAAAATAGCAATATCCATTTATTTATTCTCCTCATTGCTGTGTTATCGATTTTGGCTTATACACTGAAGAAGAATTCTCAAAATTGTGTGCTGTTTCATTGCCCTCTTCCCTGTTCTACAAGAGCTAAAAAAAAACACTGTAACGTCCAACTCCAATTTAGGTTAATTTTTGTTCATTACTAGTTCTATATCAACTCAGTACCAGTTCAGATACGATTCACCAAAATTGTATGCTCCTAAACTATTCTAGCAACGTTATAGGTTTTGTAATTGGTGGAATAAACGTTTTGTCAAACGAAATGGCAGTCGGTTCGTTTCTTAATAGCGCATTACGGGATTCCTACCAGTTACCCCACTTTTTTGTTTCGTTCGAAGTTTGAAATAGCAATATCTCGTGTATAACGGGCAGCGATTTATCACGCTATTACCTCACACCCTTCCATTTCACAGTCATCAATCTCTCATTAACTGTTCCAAGACAACTGAGACACTTGAATCGTAGAGATATGAAAGTGTTTGTATGTACATAAGACTGAATCATTTCCACATTACAGAAACCCCAGGTTACTCTTAATAGAAGTCTGAGGCAGAAAATAGAAGATGAGAGACATTCCTTTAGTTTAAACCTTGGTACCATTCCCCCTTAGACAGTGCTCTTTTTACGCATCACTCTAAAACCAGATTCTTCATTACATCTGCAGAGATATCGCGTGTAAAATAACTTCTCCATTCACAACAGTCATATGGTCACTCACATGCACCCACACTAATTAGAATCTATAGTTTGTGAATACCAATTATAAGAAATATAGTTACATACTTAAACCGTACTCAAATAGTGTACATAGTGACACCCTTGAGAATACAACCCATTACAAAGATCTTCCGCAGCGCTGCAGGCCCGAAGTGTCTATCATTCTTACAAGGGAATTTCGGTAATCCCAAAATTCCGATCATTTTGAAACTTTGCATGTTTGTAGAGAACCTCAATAAAAACATCAGACAATCTTTTTGCTACTACTTTTGGGTTCTTAAATGTTAATGTGTATTTTCCTAATTTCCTGTATAAGAAAATCGGAATTTTCGAATCATTGATGTTCCCTTGTTAGTGAGCCCAGGATCTAAACACCGTGACTGGCGTCGCACAGTGCGGCGTGTAGGTATATAGGTGTTTGAGACAAAACTCATAACTTCTGAAGTAATCAGTTTTTGACCGAGGTATCTTAATAATTTTTTAACGAGAATAACAAGATGGTGTATACAAAAATATACAGTTCTATTAAAAAAAATTGAGATGATTTTTTTACTTGATTTTTTATTGAATAGAACCTTTTTTATCAACATCTATTTTTGCCATTTGTTGCCAACTGAATACTGACTAATGATTGTTCGAAACATTTTTTTGTCAAATTATTTTTATCACGTTTATCGCGTTTCACTGCTATTTTAAAACTAAAAACTGCATCCAACATGGAAACGTCGTGATAGATATCGTATAAATAATTGGGAAAAGTAGATAGGATGCTTAGAACTTCGTTTTTCTTGTCTCTTGATGCAGAACAACACCACTTTTCAAAAATTTGTTGGTGTGTCCTCGTTCAACGAATGGATTTCCCTAACAAAAAGATAAATAACATTCAGTGTAGCAGTTTGTAGCAGAAAAAAAGATGTGGCAATGTGACACAATAGCTTCTTGATACAGAAGAATAAAAATTACAGGATGATTTGAACCGTTCTTTCTAAAACTCCTTTTTTTAAAAATTAAAATTTAAGACACTAAAATTATACATGCCTATATTTAAATTATCCATATTTGAGATATAACAAACAGTATTTTTAAAAAAAATTACAAACAAGAACGAATAATGCACGAGAACGACAATTTTTTAGTTTTTTGGTTATAAGAAACATATGCTAATTATTGATACTCTATTGGTTTATTGGGATATTATATTTTACATTCATATTTACGGATTAATGTTTATATAGGATAACTAGATCAAAATTGAACATTTATTATTTCGATTTTTGTCCATTACGTGCCACACTGTACGTCAGCGTGTTTTCATTTGCATACTTTGTACGGTTTTGTGACGTGTTTTCATAGATATTTTTTTGAAAGCATCAAAAGTATTATCCAAGAATTCTCGAATCTGTACTTTGAAGATAAACCAAGCAAGGAGTCCGCTTTCTTCGCGTGGTACAAAACCTACCCCGCAGGAGCGATCGCTGAAAAAGGCCTGGCCGACTTGTTCTTTGTGTCCCACTGTCCCCGAATGTGAAATGTTAAAGTGTTGCTGCCCAAACAGACATAGAGAATCCCTAAAGGCAACAAGTGTCGAAGACGGTAGCACGTTTCAGCGTGAGGTGACAACAGCTGAGCCTAGTTGTCCGTTTCTTTCAATCCTCCGTCCATTGGCGCGGTTGTACGGACCGAGCAAAACGATTTCGCGTTTCTTGCGAGTCTCACAAATCACCAGCGGAGGACTGACAGTGTTAATCGTCGTCTGAAGTACTTGTCATGTATCATTCGGGTCTTCGGGCGGTTGATCGACGTTCGGTGGCGAGGTACGGGTGCGAATGGTACCGGTCATTAATAATCATTCCGACCAGGATTCGAACGTGCTACCATTTAAACGATCGCGGACGATGTGCAGTACGCGCCGCGATACATCGATCAAACGTTAAATCATGCCTCGTAAAGGGCTGACAAATTACTGTCCCGTGTAACGTGGCGCTGCCGTATTACAGCGCGTTCTTTTTCAAAGATTCGCGTTGTTATTTCACAGCGTCGCGGCACGAATCAATCTTTCAGCTGAGGGGAATCGATGATTCAAGGGGATTATCATTGTATGTATAGTAGAAACACGTGACACATTGAAACAGTAACTGTTATAAGGGGCAGATCTTAAATTACATAAGAGTAATTTTGGCGATTTCTTACCCCCTCCCTCCCCCAGTATAAGAAATCGTAAGATTGAATTTTTTCAGTTATTACATTTTTTTTAAAGGTTTGTATAATTCATTTAACTCGGTTTCGGGAAATTTAAACTAAAACAACTTTTCTCGAACATTAATGATAGAATTTGTGTTTATTGAAAATTAGGTTGAAAAATATTACGTAAGACGCTACCTGACTCTCCTCTCCCTCCTTGTAAGAAAACGTTAGAAATTCATGACCCCCTCCCCCCCCCCCCCCCAAAAGCCCTACGTAATTTAAGATCGACCCCTAAGGAATACAGCTTTGAAAATTGTCTCTTAATTTTTTGCACCCTGTAGTATTGTAAGAAATAAAGAAAAGTGCACTTTGCACCGAATGAATTTTGAAGTACAAGGTGTTCTGCCAGAAATAGAATATTTCATAGGAGGATTGAAATAGAATATTTAAATATTTTATACAATACACACCCTTCGTTTCGAAGCTATGAAAAAATATCCCAGGTATCTATTCTATTGGCAATGGGATATTCTATCGATCCCTAAAAATATCTACTAGATTCTCAGATTATTTAAATTTTCATGGTTTAAATAGTCATATGAACGAAAATTTTGTGTTCCGTGAAAGAATATTAAACTACTCGAAGTATGCTTCTTAAGGGAAGATAACTAGCGAGATAAAATCAGATGGGACCGATGCTTTAAGGGATTCCATTTTGTCGATCGGGACGTTTTAATTAACATTTATTTATACCCACCTAATTTGTTGGGCTCTGTAATTGGCTAAAGCAGCCCTGGGGCGCGTCGTCGTTGTTCCTCGAAGCGTACTAACTGGGATGAGTTTAACGTCGTGTATCAGGTGATTAAGAAATGTCGAAGCGCAGAAATCTGCACTGCTGGAGTCTGACGATTTATATTGAAATCAAACTCACAGCCTCGCCGATATATCCACGTTCCACCTTGAAACGGATATCGTAATCAACAGCAACGAATTAGCAGTAAATTATCGATTAAAACGCGACAAACTTTATTGCTTTATTTTTCATGGTTAATGAGGTAGCGTCGTTCAAATAAGTTTCCAATGAATTATTTACTGAAGACGTTGAAGAAACTGGCACCATCTAACATCTTACGCTAGATATTATACTATGCCTCTTATTTCGAGAAACTAACAAATATAACCGGTTGCGAATGTATTCGAATTATATCGATAATAATTTAACCCTCATTCTTCATGATATATTCGAACACGAGCAAGGAACATTGAATCAATTTTTATTGAAAGTGATATGTTATCTGATGAAATATTAGCTTCGTTAACATTCTCCTATGCAAACCTACATGCACACAATTTATTTCAGCGATGTATAACTTGTTACTTAGAGATCCACCATGAAAATCGATATTTCATGAATAAAGTATGTATGTATAGTATTGTATCGATAGTTCTGTTGCATCGTTCGAAAGAAATGTCACAATAAACAAAGCTGCTGTAATCGATGATAATATTTAATTACCATTACGTGTAGTGCACTTGTTAGAACATTATATACATCCATCGATAAGACCAAATTCACTGCTGTTTTTATCACTAAATGTCACCTAGGTATTAAATATAACTCTCCATTATGGCGTGATTGCGAATGCTCACGCGAACCAATTTATTCAAATCGTAAATCGTACGGAATTTGTATTTAATCATCTACGACAGAAGTGTTCTAAAAGGAAAGGTGTTCTTGAAAAAATGTTTCGCCAAATCGGTAGGGTGTTAGCTCGACGGATTGCCAAAAGGGGCGAAACGAAGGGAGCTCGAGCTGTGATTTATTCGAGCTAACAGGTAAGTTAAGATTTCGACAAGCCAAGTTCCAGAAATCGATTAGAAACCTGATTTCAGGCTTCTCCAACAGCTTGTATGTACTCGCATTCCAGAGACCGTGATTCAATTACGCGGAACATGCTCGCAAGAAGCCACCGGTCATGCATGCGGAGCGCATGTGGAGGTACAGAGAAAGAGAGAGAGAGAGAGAGAGAGAGAGAGAGAGAGAGGGGGGAGAGGACGCGAAAAATTATGACGAATGATCGTTTCTAGATTACCCGTCCTGTATTTTAATGAATCAGCCAATGCATTTAAATAGTCTCAGAAAACGACCGCTCTCGACATTTTATGACGACCACCACAGCTTGGTACCTAACTTACACGTTCCCGCCCCGTTGATGGTGTTTCGAGTAGGAGGAAGATCGTATTCGATCCTTTTGATGATATATTTCAAACTAGATATGTTAATGAGCGTTTTGAAAAATTACGAGCAATTATGCTGCTTAACATCACTAAAGGCTCTTGAATAGCTTAATCGCCTCGCGTCTAGTATATAAACATTTTTATTGTTCCTTACGGGATACAGTCTTTTTTCTCTTAGCTATATGTCCGTACATATCTTAATGCTATTTTTGCTTCAACTCCATGCTGTAATTATTATTCTAAACTTTTAATCTAGGTATCTTATTTGCTATCTTCTTCTCACTATGACCTTTTTCCTATTTACTACCCCACCTTATATCTAAATCTTTTTTACCCTCACTTCCTCTCCTCCTATTCCTATTTCTATTCTAATCTACCTGTTCTCCCTCATCCCTTACCCCCACTCTCCTCTCCTCGCTTATACTTTCCAGCCCCTCCATGTAACTCTCTCCCGTTCCACAGTCGTCCAAAATTTCCCTTATTGCTCTTCCGCCCCTTGCGTCTCTAATCGTCTAATAAGTGCTCAATACACTGCTATTTCTGAGGCATCATGTGTAATTCCAAAGTCCTGTTATATTTATTCAATAATCCATGAAAATACTACCGTGTTTACAAAAGTAATAAAAGCAATCTATTCTACACGTTCCACGTAAAACAATTTAGGACTTTGGCAGCAAGAGGGGTGCAACTCCATCTTTACCAACTTCGAGTAAACTGGAAAAAACTGTTTATAAAATTATTGCTTTGACATAACCTTGAGAAGAGAGCACTAATTGAAAAATATAGATTTTCGTACAATAAGTAGTAGTTATTGAGTTGATAAGTTTGGTTTTCTATTTTTGGCGAATTTTTCAAGCCTGGAGGTGCACCTGTCTTGCACCAAAGGGTACAAAAGTCGGTGGTTTTTTGATAACTATGCACAATAAGGAACATAATTTATTGATTTATTGTTGCTTTATTAATCAAATATGGAAGAAATAGGTCAACATTCGTCATTGATACCAAAAAATAACATTATTCTTGCGCCTGATCGTCACCATTATCTGTTGAAATATCCTCACCCCCAGTCAACACACATTTGAGAGCCTTATAAAAAGGCTGCTTATTAGGTGGGGCGTAGTTAGTAGCTAACTGCATTACGTCGTTATATTTTCCTTTTTCAGTGGCAAAGAAGCAGTCTACACTAAATTCTGGGGCTCAACTGATAGATTGGGTGCGTTCAACAGACTCAACCGTTGAGACTCAACCGTTCAACAGACTCAACAGCTCACTAATTTTTCGCTGAACGCTACCGTCAGGTTCTTCACTTCTCAACATGTTTAGTGATCGGTCGCCATTTTTTTAAGCGGAGATAAAGTCCGCTACTTTTACGGAACGTGTTGAGTTGCTACTAATATCTCTACCCCCTCCCCAAGTGTCGTTCAGCGGAACTATCACTGATTCAGGACTGATCACCGTTGAGTTCTCAACGCTTAAACTCAACGGTTGAGTCCGCTGAACGCAACCATTGTACCTACATAACATCTCCCATCACTTGTTTAGTGCAAGAAGGAGGCAGATCCGGATCTGCAATTCGCATTGCACAAAACGTTAATGGTGCAAGTCCAAAATTTGTACTAAATGTTATGTGCCCATTTGTTATAGGATTTGCATCAAACTTGTGCCAAACGATGTAGATTTTTTGTATAAATAAAAACTGTTAAAAGTGGAGTTGCTCCCCTCTTGCTGCAAGGTCTTCAATTATAATCATGACACTGAAGAATGCTTCAATGTTTAAAAAGAAAATC
Source organism: Andrena bucephala (assembly GCA_947577245.1). NCBI lineage: Eukaryota > Metazoa > Arthropoda > Insecta > Hymenoptera > Andrenidae > Andrena > Andrena bucephala. Next base: position 26,029,021 of record OX387717.1, on the reverse strand, counting down.
CCCTATAGACTCCTCGCGCCAAGAATCTTGAATTTCAGAATTCCTTTTGTCCATATTTGAACAGAGTACCCACCCAATAGAAGCAAATACTTCAATCGACGACCTTAATCATCCTCGCGAGCAAGTATGCTAATGCACATTTATTCCGACCGCTGGTCGATTAATCGATAGATAGGGGAGACCGGGGCAAGTTGATATAGGGGGCAGGTTGATACAGACGAATTATCTCGACACTGTATAAATATAGCTCCTTGTGTGCGAGATATGCGAAGCTTGTTGTTCAATTCTTTACTGCGATCTAGCGTACGTCTCTGTACCTTGACGTTAGTAATCCATTTTTAACCGCTTTCGTTTCTATAGAGACAAAGTAAATAGTTGTGTTCACTTTCCAATCCGTCTTGAGACGGGATAGAGAATTTTATCACACAAATTAATTGGGCATCGCATTGAGTCCTTTGAAGGTAAGGTAATTACGTTTTGTTATTTTGTTTATATGCTCTATATTTTTTTATGGAGATGTTTGTACATAATGTCTTCCTGTGGGGTAAGTTGATACGTTTTCTCTGGGGCATGTTGATACAGTGTATCAATTTTCACCGACTACTTTTAATTGGATTTTTCCTTTTATTTCTAGGAAAATGATACGAAATTATGTCAGAAAAACGAATCGCGACAAAATACCGCAAAATATTTTTCAAAAAACGTGTGTCGGTGTAGAAAAGGAGTCAATGTCGTTAGTCAAAGCGCGAGAATATACGGAATAGATAAAAAAGCTTTATTAAGATACATTAATAAAAAGATGCACGCACCTCATGTTAAAGTGGGATATTCCAGACATCCATCCTTTACTCATTAAACGGATATTTTACAGATGTATCAACATGCCCCGCAGTGGGGTAAGTTGATACATTTTACCTTCGTCCAAATAACATTTTTTCATTCAATTTGTATATATTTTCTTAACTTTTCATTTACAATATATTGAAGAAGAAAGACCAAAGTATATTTTAGCATATTTGTTATTAAGTAATTAATTAAAACAAAAATGAAATAAATTTAAAACTGAAAACCGTATCACTTGCCCCTGTCTCCCATACATCAAAGTACACTCTGATAGGAAAACCTCGGACTAATAGCAGGGTCAGGTTTACGACATCCGACCATTTTTCCGTCACACCAACATCCCACTAACAATAAACCCGTTACGCAACAAGAAAAAGCCCAGCGACCGCCTCTGAAGCGTTACTCCATGCGTCCCGCAGACGGCCATTAGCCATCGAGCAAAGGAGCGCAGCCTGAATCGACTGAATGCCTCTCGATCGATACCGATCGCCGCTGTCACCGCGGTTTTCGCGCACTTTAGACATCGTCGTAACGACTTCATTCGCCGTTAGGTGAAATCGAGCACGCGGCTGGCCTCTGAATCGTGGCCGCCATGGCGGCAAGAAGTCGGGGGACAGATAAATCCGCGGAACGTTTCATAAGCGCGACAAAGTGGCTTTGGTAGCCGATTATTATCGGCGTTTCGGATCAAAGGAGATTTCTAATTTATCGGTCGATGCCGCCGCGCGGCTGGTGCCCGACTAATTAATGTCCCCGGCATCGGGCTTTCACGTTTTTCATACTTCTTTTTTGCGCGGAAGCTGGCCGTTTGCGCGCGGATCGCGCGACCAGTTAACGCTAAACAGAGGCCTATTATAAGGGCAATTAATGAGCGACCGTGTGGCATTAATTGCTGATCACAAAATCCGACCCTTTCAAAGCCTCGCCGCTAGTCGTGTGCGCCTGTGTATGCCTGTGTATGCGCAGGCGCTAGTGTGGAACGTTTAAAGAGAATTGCGTGCGCGGATGATTATCTTGGTGGTGGTTTTTTAACACCGCCGGCGCTATTTGTAAAGATTTGCATTTTCATTGGGCGACCGCTATCTTCCCCGTTCGTGTCCGCAAAGTCCATCTTATCACGGACTGCGACGAGGGTTGGTGAAAAATTGTTCTATCGTGTGCAACGGTGTTACGGAAATGGGGAAATTGTACGGTACTGATTGTAATTATTCAGTATGTGTGTAAAGGCGTTTATGGATTTCAGCGAGGTCGTAAATACTTCAGACTTCCAAGTGCGATGTGTGTTCTTTTAAAGCATTCTTTCCCCATTTCACTTGTATTGCAGTATCAAAGTTTTGTTGACGCACTGGTAATGGCAAAATCATTCTAGCTTTATGCGGAAGTATTGCTGCAAAACTGAATAGCAGATTGTAAATTACTATTTTCGTGGTTACTTTAGTAACATTGGATGACACCTAATTAATTGGATGGTCATTGAAAAAATTCACTGAAAAGTAAAAAATAATTTTTTCCCTTATTTAATGTAGGAGCCTCCACTTTTTTTATGTCGGCGCCTCATCATTTGCACTGTGCATATCTGGCTCCGACTTAAAACAACTGAAAGTCGTAGATTAAATAAGGAAAACAAATATTTTTTACTTTTTAGTGCATTTTTATTCTTTTGAAGTGGGTCTTAATTTTTTTTACATTTTAGTTATTTAAGTTATATAACTACATTTATTTTAATAAAATGGGCAGGTTTGCAAAAGGAGCTGCTCTAAAAGAAGAACCGTTTGCTAGATACGGAAGATTCCCAAAATAAGCGACTTGAAAACTGAGAATAAGGGTGCTTCAAATTCTTTATTATTAAACAGTACTGGGCAGGTACTAGGCCAATATTGACGCAGTGTAGGATGTTACCACCGGGACATCGCCCTCTTTCGAACATAAAAAAATACATACGGGTTGAATCTCCTCCTTTTTTGAAATCGGTTAAAAATTTGAAAAGGAAAAGTAACAAGAAATTAGTCGAATACATAATTATAAAAATACTGACTTTGATGTAATGGTTTATTCATGCTAGTTGGATTTGCTAATTTATCTACTGTTTGCAGTACCTGAAACAGGAGAAAAAATTAGTGAAAATAAATAATTAAACTTAGAGAATACAATCTATTAGTAATTTCGTGTGCGATCATGACTGAAGAAAGTAGAAGGTCCGCCTCTCCATGGAATTTAAGAAAGTAGAAACCCCGCCTCCTCCACTGCTTCAAGAAACTGAAAGGCAAATAAAGATACCAAAACCTTTCCCTTTACTCTATAAAGCAAACGAAGTGTAGCAAAATGCAGAATATGAAATAAAAAAGAAGAATCCACTGTCACTGAGTAGATACCAACTCCCTTGCAACTGTCATCCCCGCAACACTAAACCATTCCTTTCAAAAGAAAAAACACGCGCAGCGTACGTCGACGATTGTACTGTTCGATGCAAGAACGGCCTCAGGACATTCAAGCCCTTTTAGTATAATACACATAATTATATTCCTTATACTTATCTACATATTCCCTCTAAATTTCATTGCCGTATTTTTAAAATTGGCAGAGCTATGGTAAATTTTGTGAATCGATGTGGATCAACTGACCCTAACTCGTATCTAAGCCAAACATGCATCTATTACTATTTTTATGACTATATTCTTTTAAGTCTTAAATAAATAATAAAAAATAATGTTAAAAAACATTTTTTCTATATTTCTCCATTTTATGCAAGAAGGGCCTCAGAGGGCTATAATTAAAATTAATTTCACTGATTAATTTATTACATAATTCCGATCGTAATAATGCAACTACAAAGGAAATACCCATATCAAATTTTTACATATTATTGACCGTTTTACATCTTCACTACGTATAAAAAATATCTAAATTCGTAATGTGTAGGTACAGATACTTTTCTCGAAACTGGCTTTTGGCACTGAGGCCCTTCTTGCATCCAACAGTACAATTTAACATAGACAACAATTCTCGTTACCTCGTCAAATCCACCATACACCTATCATCCCCCCTATCTCCCCACAGCTGCACCCCGACAGCGTCCACGAGGGTGCTTATTAGCGTTGCTTGAAACGTGTCGATGCACAGCAGAGAACGTCGAAAGCGTAGGCGGAACGGTGCCTGCACGCGACCGTGCGCCGCTTACTTTCCCACATGCTCCTCGAACGCGCCAGATCCGCGGCAAAAAGAGCCGGCAGCTTTTTCGCGCGCCGACAAGATCGTTATCGGCTATCACACGATCTCGATCATAGTAGCCGTCGCGTTTTCGCGATATCGGCGCCTTGTATGTTTTACGAAACGAGCCGCGCGATCCACCCTGCTCCCCACTTGCCCACCTCTCTTATTTATCTCGCAATTTGCCGTCGACGGAGGGGTTAAAATGTCTGCCCCCGTCAACGGAACATTTCCCTTTCGTCACGTCCGACGGGGATCCACGGCGACACGCGGCCCCGCTGGCGTTTCGCTACAGTCACGCAGGCCCGCGTCGATATTAATCGACTTAACAGACCGTTCGGAGCGCCGCTATCATAATTTCGCATCTGCCCGGGGAAAAATTCCTTCCGGGGGTCTGATCGATCGATCGATCGATTCAACGAGCGTCGCCGAACGGATCGATCGATCGGTGAAAAACAGCCGCCTGTCCTCGGCGCCTCTCTATCTCGATCGACGGTCACTGTCCGGCCGCCATCCTTATCGCGTGCAATCATTATCATCTGTATAATTATGCTTATCCGGGCCGCGGGATCTTGTATTACCAGGCAACGAACTTGTTTATCCCACGCAACCGCCGTTTTAATTGAATTTTTGTACGCCCCGCCGATTGATGGGCATTGGTGAAAATCGGTTGTGTCACTTGGCGTCGCGGGACGATCGTGTGGCAGGGATTCGGCGCGATGCTCCCGATTCGCTGAACAGCAATATGTACGCGTCCTCCTGGTTAATTGTTTGTGATTATATACCCTTTAACGGCGGATGGCTGACGATTAGTCAAAGTCCACGGGCATTTCACGTTAACGTCTGTATTAAATCACACGCTGCCGGAATCACCTGGTTATTCCGCCGGAGTGGTTAATTCTAGGATAAGGCCCGATCGTGTAAAACTTGGGATCGATTCCGCTGGGATCTGATAACGAGTTATGGACGTGAAATGAGACGTTCCCCGTGAACGGAACCTCTCTTGAATTTGTGAGAACACAGTGCATACAGGGTGTGCCGTGAAACGTAGCGACACTGGTGTTGGGTTGAGCCTCTTGTAAAATGAGTGGAGAATATACCTGCAGTAAGCTTTCGTCTGTTAGAAGCTTTTCTATGCTTTTCTGAAAATTGGCTTTAAAACTGTGATTAAATTCTGCTGCCGACGTTGTGCCTCGGTTTGATGAAATTATTTACACTTATTTAGAAGTGTAAATGTCAGTTTTAAGTGTAGAATCACTTCCGAGAAGAAAGATTTTATTTCTAAATTTTTCGAAAAAGTTTCCCACCTTCCTTCAATTATATTATACGAAAGTTGTAGCAGTTTTAATTGTATCAGCACTTTTTTAATTTGTGTGTATAAATTTACATAATCACAGAATACAGGATAATACCAAAATGCTAAGATATTCATCGGCAACATCATTATCTAGTGGCTCTTTCATTAAAAATGCGAATAAACGTGAAAATTCGAGTACACCTTACTTGGGAGCCATCGGAAATTGCGATAATGGAGCCAGTTACTTTACGAATCACAGAGTCGCCTCTGGCGGCGACCTCACCTCCGATTACTTTATCTCGTCATCCGTAATTACAGCAATTTTCATTATTTATAGGCGATTCGACGGTTAAGAAAAGGAGGACACGCTATATAGCAGAACATACCAGCTCGGAATGGCTTCGAGTGGTCGGAAAATCGGCACCCGAGGTGGAGCAGGTTATAAACGTTTCATTGTCGTATCCTTAGCGTTTTAGAATCGATCAGGATCCAGTGTCAGTGGTTTCAAGGGCTTTTATCATTATTAAGCTATGATTATATATAAACAGGTTCCTTTAGATGGAATACCTTTGTAATTGAAAGCCCTCTTTTATATTTCGCATTTAAGGGGAGATTCCGGACTAGAGCCCATAAAAATAGGTGATATTTGTAATTAATTAAAGGGAAACTACTATATATAATTTAATGGGACTTTTTGCATTGCATTAAGGATGTCTTAAACTATAGAAATATATTTTTTGTTTTATAATTGATCATTGCAGACGGGACTGGGGAATCGTTAAAGTCGAGGCGGCAAAAAATTCATCCAAATCGGTGGGACCTATATCTCAAAAAATTATTATCCGATTCGACTGAAACTTCTTTTATTTTGAAGAATATATTTCTGGCTAGGGGGGGGGGGGCAGAAGAATTACAAAAATGATATTTTTTTAGAAAATTGAACTTGAAATAACTTTCACACTTGAAGTTTGAAATAACTTTTTCCCTATATTTTTTGCCCTTTCAACGCTTTTAAAAATTATAAATTTTCAATTTTGTTTTTATTTTTTCTGGTTTCCTCCTAGCCAGAAGTATATTCTTCAAAATAAAAAAGTTTCAGTCGAATCGGATAATAACTTTTGGAGACACAGATTCCACCGATTTTCAAAACACTGTTTCGAGAAAAACGCGTTTAAAGTTTTACGTGGGTGCCGAGTGGCCTGTTATTACCATACATTTGCCGCTACTTCGGGAATTTTACAAATTTCAACAAACCCTTTTAAACACGTACTTATTCCTCAAAGTTTGAACATTCGAAAAACGAAAGAAAAAAAAAACGATTTTTAGACCGGTACCTCCCTTTAATAATCGAAACGTTAACAAGGCGAATTGAATAGCAAATTAATAAAGAGGAATATAAAATAAATAACTATAAAAGAATAATAGGATGACTTTTGTTGAAAAAGTATTTTTAATAACTCATATTTCGTTATGTGCTAAATTAAATGACTTTAAATGAAACAGGTTGATTAACGATGCCTACGTCGCGTCGTTGCTTACTATTATGTTGAAATATTGCACAATCAGTGCAATAGAAATATGAAGCTTCGACGAACATATTATTATCGTCTGCAGGATAAATGGACAGGAAACTGATCAGCGTCAATGTTAACACGACAGAAATAATTATAAAGCAATCGCTATACTATTATTTATAATAGTAGGACATTGCTTTCGTGAACGTGATCCACCGTTTGTGCAATTACGTCTGCTCGCTATAAAATAATGGCTATGGAAGAAGCAGTTGTCCCTTTTAGGTATCCTCTGATGCGAGAACATTTATTCAGAGATAAGGCCTGGAAGCTAAATGCTTCGTGCTCAAGGTCACGTCTATCGATTCACATTGTCTAAGGAACTGACAAGCCCCACCTGCTAGGAAATCCTTGCGCTTGAAGTACCCGAAAGCGACAGGTCCTTGAATCGTGAGATACGAAAGCCTGTGATCAGCTTCTTAGCATAACTGATTATACTGTACCCATTGCACGATGTTTCAATAGGCGAAGGAATCACAAAAGAAGGATTGTATTACGCCCCCGCACTATATAAAATTCACCGAAGATTTTTCATTACCCGAAAACAGTGAGTAACTATATAATAGTGGAAAATAATGCAAAATTAATAATACTTATTAGTAATAGTAACCCACTCCCATACTAGTATCTTTAAGAAAAAATACGACACTAGCAAAAATACAAATTTTCTCTCAAATCCCTTTTACCCTTCTACTTCTTTGCGCCACTTTCATCCCCACAAGAATTATTCCTCTATCCCGATCGTACATCGCGTTCTATAAAAAAGGAAGGATCTAGCAATTGGGTATAACGAATTCATGGTCAATGAAAGCTCCATCGTAACAATTTTAATCGATTCCCACTTAATGACTGAAAAAGGGCTCGCTTCCTTCTAACAATATCCGATGAAACGCGCGACGCGCGGCGCGTCGCATAAATCCACCTCGGCACGCGATCCGACATTTATCAGCGGAGGGAGCGAAAGTGCGGGACAGTGTTATACGTCTGAATACAAAATCGCGCAAGGTGGCTGCAAACGAGGCGGCCAGAGAGCTGGAATGTGGATACCATCTGCTCATTCGTTCGCTCTTTACGTTTCTTTATCGTGCGCGCATTATGTGCCACTCGAGCAACTAATCTTCCTGTCGGCCTGCGAGTACCAGCAATGAGCTCCGAGATTAGAATTTGAGTCGCGCCCGATAAGGGACGCCGGAATGCCGGATTCCATCGAAATTCGCGTTATTCGTCGACGATCGGTGAGTAGTTAGATCGGGGCTTATAAACACGTGCCAGTCCAATCGGATTCCTCTCTGAGTTGTACCAAACCATTCCATAAACGAGTTCGTTTCTTATCGTGTTTAGGTGAATGAACCTTATCTTGTTTATGTAGGATGCAGAATTCAGAATATTACAAGCTATCGTTTGGAAGATGTAGATGATACTGAGATAGGTTCGACGAATTTGAGTTTCGAGGAGTGCTTGATTCAGAGGAGGATGTCTTGTGATAAAGTTCTTTTTTTTTTGTTTAACCCATTCGTTGACGAGTAAGGGGATACCACACAGTGAAGGTAGTATAAAAATTATGAAGAGAAAATAAAATTTTGGCCCTCTTCGAGGATTGATTCTATAATAGGTAAGACGGGCAAGTAGAAATGGCCCGCATGTGGTCAGACGTACGTCAATATTTCACGCTGGAGGCGCTTTGCGCTGCGATTCGAATCGTGTTGCAAATATGAATATTTAAAAACAGTAGGTACTTGTCATTTAGAGGATCGAGTTGTTCGCGATATATACTATTTTTACACAGAAGGTAATTAATTTCGTCGCACAGTGTTTCCCTACAAAACTAAACAGTTCCTGAAGAACGAAAATTTCAGGGACATTACTTCGTAACGCTTTTATTCTTACATTTTCTATATTGAAACTGTTAGGGAAGAACTTGAAGAAAATAATATAAAAAATCACAAGTTTGCAACTGGCAATTATGATGAAAAATCACAACTCGTTAATCAAACTTTCACATTCTTAATTTCTTGTACGTATTAACTTTATTTCATCGCTCGCAAACACTGACCAATTATTTCTGATAAATGGAACATACTCAGTTATTTATTAAACTATTTAAATTGTCACTTATCGCTACATCGCTAGCCCCTGCTCTCCCGAGAGGTCATCCGCCTAATCGGGGATCCAGTAGAGCATAAACGCTGTATCATATCGATCACGGAGGAATGTGGTCGTTGCTGTTTTCACTTTGAATGCGTTAAATATTATTCATTACCGGAACAGCAGTACACCCAGAGAGCAGTCCGAGAATTCCTTTCGTACCAGACGTGAATTTCAAATGAATTTCGCAACTGATCACTTCGAGCCCACATTGGCTAAAACTCCTACAGTACTCGTTAATGCTTCGAATTTAGATAAAATTAACGTAAATCTATTTTTTCGATTGTGAGAGGTACCGTGTCAGTATGTTTCTCTCGTGTGTATATATATATATTTGCACGGTCGATCGCGTAATGTTTTAGATTTTTAGAAACACGAACTGGAAATCGTTCTTTCGAAATTTAGTGTCTCTTAATTTGAAAATGAAGCCACAGATTGAAACACGTTGAAACGTTTCTTCGATTTGTCCTCGCACAACGAGTTCGTACACTTGTCCCATAATTTCTTTGTTTATCAGCAGCCATGCATACCGCGACAGCACTTTTCGATTAAATGATAGCTTTCTAAGAGATAAACTCGTTCGAGTAGGAAATCGTTTAATTATTTCGATCACTGCGTTTCGCTCCATCGACCAAAGTAGCAAAAACATTTCAGCGTATAAAGTCTCATTTTGTATCATAAATTGCAACATGTGCAAGTTGCCGCGTGCAATTTAATACACACGCAATCACACTTTCTGTTGGCAGACAAACTTCTTGATAGACACCTGGTTACGTTATAATGTACAATTATACTTTTGCTAGACAGAATGGTACTCAGCACTGCCCTAAGAAATTTTGAACGACTGCTACCGTGTTACTGATTTATTAAATAATTTCATATCACTCGCTTGTGCGGATCGTTAACAGTATCATTCCATTCTCCCTTGTATGTTTATAGGGGACAAGATTGACACGTTAGCATTTCGCAGATGACTGCTAATGTGCACACTGTTGCAACTTGTTGGAAAATGATTGATCACTTCCGTTAAAACGATCGCTGCAACCAGATGCAGCTATTTCGACAAATATTTATGAACAGTGTTTACTAATAAGGATTCCACTGCATCGTTCGACAAATCGAAAAATTTATTTTGCAAATACCGGTGTTCACTATATGGTAATTTAATTACAGACGAACAAGGTGCTCGTTAGCCTTAAAATTAACTGGTAGGGGATCAATTTATATATGAATTAAATTACCAACAGTGTTAATAATATACTCCTCTAAAGTGAATTTACGATTCAATTAATGGCGATTTAAGTTATCTGTGTGATTCAATTTCGTATCCTCGTGTGCATTGTTAGTAGGTTGAATTAAACGGGGAAGAATGTCCATTTATAACACATCGTGAATATTGAACAGATATTTTAAGAATTTAAAACCAATATCGCAGTATTAATAGTTCTAAACCACTGCTTCACGTTTTAAGTATCTTTCTCCTTCCTTTAGTTTCAATATCAGCTACATATGAAACCAACATTTCCCGTCACTTTTATAAAAAAAGGAAACTGAATATAAACGTTCTCGAGTTTCACAAATTATGAATCTGTCGGTGGCAATTGACTGAACACGCCAAGGTTGCATCTGGACAGCAATAATTTTTCACTTACCTCAGCAATATTTATGACTTCGTTATTATCATAATTAAGTGTTTAACACTTTCCACCTGACAAGAAGATTCTGGGTGTCTGATACCAAGCAGAGCATGAGCGAAGCATCGATCGTTGAAGACTGTGGACAGATTGATTTGTACGTTACACTCTGCTAATTATCACGCATAAACAAAGTTGCAGAGTAATCGAACGAACCTCGTCTGCATCTAGGAAATCTTGTTAAATGACCAGTAGTCCAGATGGAATATTTCATCGGCTACTTTAAGATTATAAATCTGTTTAGAAAAGTTGAATTATTCAACGTGACGTGCAATCATGCGTACAGCAACAAAATTGAAACTTCGTGAGAGAATGTGCAAACTGGGCACCAGATTTACATAGTTCCTTTTTGGTTACATTGGTGTCCACGTCATATACGATTATTCTCCGCGATTTATCAAAACGTCAATATTGTGGATTGCTCGCAATCTGCCTAGGAATTATCAATTTCCATTAATCTTCTCTTTTTAATAAAACGTTGCAAACTTTAGATTCGATTAGTCAAGCCATGCATGCGAAATTAGCAAACAGGTGATCGAGATTGGACGATATGTATTGCAAGATGATTTTCTATTAGAGGTCACGTTTCTTATTAAGACTGCGAACCGTGCTTTCCATTCTGCCAATATTCTTATTATCTTGCAATATATTCAGTGTGACAGATATTTTTTTAATTCATTATGGACTCCCCAATAAGTCACTGTATTTGTTTTCCCTAATAGCTCCCAGGAAGATTAATTAGCAGCTTCACTCTCGCGATATGATTTGAAGATGATTTAAGATCTGAGTACTGTGAAATTCCATCATATCAGCTCATATTCCCATCTTTAATTTTGGGGGATGATACTGTATTCAAACCTTCTCGTCGAATAACTTTTGGTAATTTTTATTTACTATGTGTAATGAGACTCTTTTCAACAGCGATGTAATTAAAAAGAAATTAATTGGATCAGGAGAACCGGGGGGCCGTGAGATTCCCATTGGGGCTCACGAATTCGGTGGTGACGGTACAGGCGACAGCGTAGGTGGACGTCCTTCATATTTCGATAGTAAGCGGGACTTCGCCACCGGCTTCTTCTTGTTCGCCGATATAATCCCAGTACCCCGTGGTTTGATTGGGCTCCGACAGAACTGGATTACAGGACCGGTCTAACTCACGTGTCGATGACTTTTAGTTGGAATCGATGACCGAAGACGTTGCTAATCCACAACTATGCGTCAGGGAAAGATGAATTTTCATAACTGGAATGTCACTTATCGATTTGGTATAAATACTAGTTTAACCAAGGATCTTCAGAGATCGTTATATGAAAAGTTGACGAGCGTAGATCGAATACTTCACTTATTAACATATGATCAGCATATCATGTTACACGAGTTTAAGAAAGAAAACAATGCAACTGTAGCAGGTAGAAAGATTTGTCAAGTGTGTAGGGAGATTATTAGTATAAGTCAGTGTTAAAATTGGTTTAATTAATAAGCTCAAGAGAAGTCGAAGATTTAACTTAAGAATACTTTCAAACAAAATCAAAGGCATTGCAAAATAGGGAAATAGAAAATGAAGTAGCAAGATGTGGAAAGGGTGGTGGAAAATATAACGAAGTGAAATATACATCATTCATTGATTAGTAATCATTTGACAGTCTAATAAAATTTCAAAGTCCAGTTTGGAAAGTACCTATATACTTTTTTATGTAGTAAAATATTTCCATTCATGATAAAAAGTGTAAAAAAGCATGTTTTACAAGTACCTTTACAACTCCTTTATTCTTACTTTCCAGAAGTCCCAGAAAGAAACGCGTTACTTATATGTCGACCTAATAAATGTTTAATTCGCGGCCAGTTGTCGCGTCTGTTTGATTGATCACCCAGTGGCTGGTGCAGGATCGATGGAAATATTCGATTGTTCTGGCGTCGATCGCGTAAAACATCGCCAGTGATTAACATCCGCGCTTATTTCTCCGCGTACAGAGACGGCGCGGCGTGTTGTCCCGTGTCGATGCCGCGCCCAAGGCGGTTTCTCATTACTGCTAGAAAGATATCGCATGCACCTCCACGATCGCGGTGAAACTTTATTTCAGCCCGAAGCAACGGGCGAGGATCGCGATAAATTCCTGGATTAATCGCGGCGAGCGGAATATCCACATTGAATCATGACGTCGTCGTGCTTCTTTCCGGATCAAACCGTGGCTTTAGGTGTATCTTATCTTATTATAGGTACCGTACCGGTGATTTCTTATTTATTTGCGCGGACAACCATACGCTGACATGTGCAAATCTGTTCTGTCCGTGGAAACGTTGGCAGGCAAACATTCGATTGTACGAAAGGAAGTAAAAATATAAAGTACTTACGTCAATCGAGTTGCTGCGTATTGAATAAAAAACTGATTGCATTCCATACATATTCTGTTTACGGAAACCTGGAGTGTTGGCCATTAAGCGTCTTAATTAAATGATATACGGAGTAAAATTAAATTGTGTTTATCGATGGAAGGAGCTAAGTAGGTTGTCTATACATAGAACGCTTGAAAATATGGAGATCTATGTACATTCTGTTGACGTTAAACGATGTATGAAGCGATGTTGCGCTTTATCGTGGAATTTCTAAACGATTCACGGTAATTATAACATTTTATATTTTAATATTCACGCTAGGGGGTTGTCCTTAAATTACGTAAGGTTCTTTTTGGGAGAGGAGGTGGTCACGAATTTCTTACGTTTTCTCTTATTGGGAGGGATCGTCAATTTCTTACGTTTCTTTACAGGAGGGAGGGGGGGGGGGGGGGGAGGGCAGGTAGCGTGTTAGTTAATATATTTTTAACCTAATTTTCAATATGATTAGTCTAAAAAACGATGTTTCATCGCACACACGAAACCGAGTTATATGAATTAAATAAACTTTAAAAAAAAATTTAATAACTGAAAAAATATAATGTGAAAAATATTACGTATGGAAAGGGGAGGGGCTGGAATATAAAATCTTACGATTTCTTATAGGTGCATACTTGGCGAGGGAGGAGGTAATAAGTCGCCAAAATTGCCCTTACGTAATTTAAGCCCTTAAGTGAAGACAGCAGACAGTTGAAAACGATCGAACTCGATCACGAAATTCCTCGCCATGGCGCGGCGCACGGCTTGTGTATGGACCGATTCGTTACTCGAGGCGTCTCAATAGACTTCGTCCGTGGAAGGGAAAAGTCGCGAAAAAGCTGCTCGTGCTAGATCCGATCAATGATTTACACGCAGCGGCGAGTGTGCGCGCTTCGCGGGACACGCGCGCTGATTTAGGGCGATTGTTGTCGGTCGAAATCGACGCATCCTCCTGGGCGCAACCTCGACAAGCTACCTGGGAACGTGTTTATCCGCGGCGCCGTGAGAAGAGCTGGAAAATGGCGCACTTAGCGAACCGTGAAATTCCTCATCGCCTATCATTTGCTGGAAATACTTCGGTAATACCAGAAGTACGCGGACAAATGCGCAGGGTGTTCGTAAATTGATGATGCAAAGTTTGCACACGTCAGTAATAGACGTAGATTCGAGAACCAAGATGGCTGTCCGTTACAACTCACAGCTGGAAATAAAGGGAAACCTCTCACGCGACAGGTGTTTTAATTTAAATCACATTATGAGATTCTAAATTGTTATTCCTCCCAGTGTCCGCACACAGAAATACACGAGCACCTGCGACTCTATCATTTCCCCCACTCATCCTCCCCACAGATTCAACACCACCATTACCTTGAATTACTATTCTTCGCTCCAACTCGCCTCCAGAATAATCGTTCTCCGTTTCGAGCGATCAGAGCAGGCCGGATCGACGCCAATGGGATCGCCGAAGTGCAGCAATCACCGCCACTGCTCGTTAAGCTCAAAATCGCGGGACAATTCAAAGAACCTCCGTACACCTACCCGCCCCTGGCCCCTTTCCTCGTCGCGTGTTCGCTCTGGTTTTTCGCGGTGTCAGCCGCCGGAGTGCCGACTTCCTGGAGGCATTCCTCTGTACCTATATGGGGTCCCTATATCCACGGGCCGATGTCCACGTCCCTCGTTCTAGGCGGATGGTGGCAATGGTTCGCCTGGGACATTGGCGCAGGTGTGGCGGCACGAGACCCACAAAGGGGCCCCCGTAGATGGTACAACCTCTGCTCCAAGCGCACAGGGACCACGGGGACTCGGACTTTTTAAGAGACCCGTGCGTTTGCCTGCCAGGTCGCCGGAAGAGCCGTGTCAGCCCAGGCCACCTAGGAGCCCTTAAGAACCTAGCGGGCCCCCTTGTGCCGCCCGGAAGAATTAATTATGCTAGCAGCCGGCCCCGTTAGCCTCTCCGCTCTCCTCGGAAAAATCCATGGAATGCGATTCGAGCCGGCGAAATGTCCGGTCGCTTTCAATGCACGCCGATTCGCTGGTTTCACCGCGGCGACCGAGCAACGCGCCAGACGCGGTTTCACGAACGGTGGAACGACGCAGTGCCGGGAGGTTGTGGTTGTGGGATGAGTGTCGTTGAATTAGCTGCCCGAGATAGCATTCTCATTCTTTTCTGTTGGCGGAGCTCGATCGTGGCTAGGAGCGGTTGGAACTTCTCGTGGATGTGTTTCTCTTCTTATTCTAATGTCTTTTGGGGAAGAATCGAGGAGGCTGAGCTTTCACTTTTTTGGTAGCGTTTGGTAGAGGGAATTACATGTCTGTTTTGAAGGTGGCGAAGTAAATTAAATTTGCACATCGAAATGGGTAACATGATATATTCCTGTCTTGTTTCTTGAAGTGACAAGCACTTAAGGGTGAACATCAGTCTTCAGTAATATTAAAAATAAGCGAAAATCATTGAAATTTGGAGGATTGAATATTTCTGCAATAGTAAAACTCACCGCAAAATTTTAGAAAAATTGATTCGGTAGTTTTTAAATTATTCAACTTTTAATTTAACGTGCATTCTTATGGGGAAACCCAATATTGAGAAATATAACTACAAAATTAAGAGTGAAATAATAGGCCAAAGTTTTTGAAATCTTGTGTACAGATATATCTAGCACCGAACTAAATTGTCATAAGAATTCCGGACAATTGATTACTATCTTGGAAATTGGTTAACTTTTGGCTAAGATTGTCACTGAAATTCATCCTTAAGGGGTAACACCACTATAGCGGCCCAAAAACGTAGTGTACCTACCTTTGACAATTATTTGTGGGTAAACAAAGAAATAAGTGGAAAATCTGTTTACACGCCTCTATTATACACATCTTAAGTAGTTTCAAGCTATTTTTTTCTTTTCCCTTCTTTCAAAATGGCACTTTAATGTGCCGCATTTTCCTCGGAACCACATTTTTGCAAATTGGCCAGCAGCACCATTTGAACAAATTTTATTCGATTCACTTGAAATCTTTACCGTAGCTTCTAAACTACATTCTCCATCGACGTACGTACCGATGTTACGATTTGTTGAAAACTTTTAAAGTTATGTACAATTTTTTAGCTAAAAATGATGCTGGACGTGGATGAATGAAGTTAGAGAGTGAACTTTGTGTTCAAATGCCTACCATTTCTAAGAAAAACAATATTTTACAATATCGCTACGTACTTCGATGGAGAATGTAGTTTAGAAGCTACTGTAAAAATTTCCAGCGAATCGAATAAAATTTGTTCAAATGCTGCTGCTGGCCAATTTGAAAAACGTGGTTCCGAGAAAAATACGTTTAAGTTGCCGTTTTGAAAAAAAGAAAGAAATAGCTTGAAACTACTTAAGATGTATATTCAGTATATTATAAAAGCGTTTAAACAGATTATCGACTTATTTCTTTGTTTACCCACAAACAATTGCCAAATGTACACTACATTTTTGTGTCGTTACAATGGTGTTACCCCTTAAGGAAGTAGGTACTCGTCTCAATAAGAAAATGCTTCTTCCTACTTATTAATTTCGAAGCAAAAAGAAAGCCTTGTGATGTTCCGTTTCGAATGACATTCTATCGGCTACCTCGATCGAATGACAATACGACCCTCGTTCGCGCGATGCTGAATGAAAAGTGAATTGCCCATCGACAGGAGTGGATCTCCGACGCGGACTTTAACACTCGCCACGAGTTTATGCAACGCCGCGAAAGCAGCCTGAGAGAATAGCTGGACCGAGAGATCGGGATCTTCGCCTGGCGTGTATCTCACACCGGTTAGAAGTCTATTCTTCAGCAGAATGCAAGGAAGATCTCAAGATAGCTTTGTACCGACCAAGTGCGTAGCCCCTTGACTTGAGTTACAACTGGCTGAAGTTTCAGCCGGCCGGGGTATAAAAGTGTACGACCACCTGCGAAATCCGGCTGACCTTCCGTGTTATTAAATCTAATCGTGTCTTTTTCTTTGCTGTCACGCACGGCACGCCGCCGCCGCTCGCTGGGCGTAACAGTGACGGTCTTGTGACCATTCCTGCGGTAACCTTTCCACTTTTCCACCTAAACTTCTTCGCTTCAACTAGCATAACTTTCATTTTTATGAAAATAGATGGCCATCTACGGGTAAAATAAGGGCCAAAAGTCTTCATTCTTACAGATATAGCACTCCCTAAAATTTGGTTGAAATCAGAGTCGAAAATAAACAAAAAATAATGTATTGAATAAAAGTTATTTTAACTTTAGATTATTGGACAAATATAGCTAATTTTATTATTTGTGGAGCGTCGTGAACTTCAGTGTTGAATAAAATTTTCAACTTCAACTTTAAAGTTAAAGTTAAAGTTAAAGTTAAAGTTAAAGTTAAAGTTAAAGTTAAAGTTAAAGTTAAAGTTAAAGTTAAAGTTAAAGTTAAAGTTAAAGTTAAAGTTAAAGTTAAAGTTAAAGTTAAAGTTAAAGTTAAAGTTAAAGTTAAAGTTAAAGAAGTTAAACTTAAAGTTGAAAAATTTATTCAACGCTCAAGTTGAAATTCTTGACGAATAAAAAAAATAGCTTTATTCGTCGAATAAAGTTAACTCGGGTTATTCAGCACATGACGAATATTTTTTAAACTTTAATTCATTATTTGAAATTTTATTTAAATAAAATTTTTTTGCCCACCTCTGGTTGAAATCCGCGTGAGGCAGTGCCGGTCCTCCCCTTGTTAGAGAAGCAGAATGTATTTTGTGTGAAACGTGGTTCGGCCCCTGCTGTCTGGCATTCGATTAACTCCCTTGACATGCAACCCTCTAATTATATTGTGCGGCATAGTGAAATGACGATGGTCACTGGACCATCTTATGTATGGCGACCGTGTATCACTATTTATATCAGAGTATCCCCGCGTCCAATTTAAGCGGTTCGCTCGGTAAGTCATAGCACGGCGATCGTAGGCGAGCGTATGCGTGCATCCGAGATACGAAAACGTACGAGCGCACGCAGGAAGCGTGTTCAACTTAATACACGAACTGGAGTTTCGCGTTCTAGCACGCAAGCGAGCACGCAACTCCGCGGCCGAAGCCGCGCTATAAATTCAAGTAATGACCGTTTATAGAAAATAATGGCGAGGCCGGCACGCATTTATCAACCGTGCGCGTCTCTGGAATCTATTCGTTCATTCATGCGCCGCGGGATCGAGAAATAATTGAGTGGATCCCTCCTTCTTTCTCTCCGCGCCGCTTTCTGCCCGACGAACCGCCGCGTGCCTCGACGAAATCCATTGCCAAACTGACTGAACTCACTAAACTGACAAGGAACACGTTCATAGATATCTCTAAGCAGCAACTTTCTATTTCTATATGTAATGAGAAAAATCACCGAACCTTAACCTTTACAACCAAAGATTAAAATAATTCGATGTGTCCTGCTTGACGTAATTGAAATTGAGATAGGTACAATCAGAATTAAAATCCTACTCGTCCTTCAGGTCTCATACTCGGTTATTTACCCTGCAACACTATTCCTAGCATAATCTACTTATTCTTTTCGTCCTGTCTTACAATACGTCCATGCGCATGTACTCTTACTTTGTACTTTATTTTTCTACTTTACTTTTACTTTACTTTACCTTGTCGATTTCTCATGTTTAGCTTAAAGTCTCAAGCTAATATTAATATAAGTTAAGATTACTTTACTTGTTTATTCTTACTTTTTGTAATGTTAGTTTTATTGTTCCTGTTTCAAATTAATTTATACTTCACGATTAGGCTTGCCAACAGTGTCACCACTGCATACCCGCCTTTACTCTTCTTGTCTATGCCTTTTATAAATAGTCAGGTTCCTTCATTTAGAATAATAAAGACGCTTATTAATAGTAATAACAATAATTAAAATTCATTCTTCTCAGATATTACTAACTTCAAAAATGACGAAATAAATTTTAATCCTGTCGATATAACTTCCTGTTTGCTAGCATATCCTACACAATATTGAACATATGTAATTGAGGCATTTGATGGAAAAAGGGCACATAGGCTTATGTGCCCTTTTTCCTTAAATCGTTTAAATCGATTCAGGTGTATGTTATATATATAATATATCAAGGGCACTACTTATCTCGCGTTCAGATTAGCTAGATGCTGTTTTATTTCGTAGCGTGATCGATACGCAGCTACATAGTCACTGAGTAGCCGCGCTACCGCGCAATAAGTACTTTTGTTTCATAGAGGATTTTGTGTAAGCGAGGAAATACGAAAAGTGAGCCGAGTATCGAATCCGCAAGGAAAGAAGCTAATTTAGAAAATACAAAATTGATTTGGAAGACAGCTTGCTGCAAAAAATCGAAGAAACTAATACTTACTTAAAACATTACATTTTTTGTTTACTTTTGTACTTTATTTTTTATTTTTTATTTAAGCAATTTATAAAAAATGTGTAACGAAGTAAGTAAACAAAATTATATTTAAATAACTAAACAAAGAAGCAACTTTGTTACGAATTCACGACATTTACGGAAAACACATATCATATCCAAATCATGACTCCTGTTTTCAGAACCTTCGAAGGACACGATAACTACATCCCTAAAAAAATTGGATTTAATTGCATTACTTTTTATTAAGTTATACTATAATGAAAACTTCGAAATCGATTTTCTTGATTTTACATTTTGGCGTATGTGCCCTTTTTCCATCAAATTCCTCAATTACCACTTTCGCTCCTCAATGTTAATCACCGTAGAAGAAGCTTCTGTCTCCCCGCTGAACTCGAACTTACCTACCGCATCAAGTACCTACGCTGCAGAGCTCGACGCATGTTCCTCCTCCCGGCTCGTGTCCTGTTCCAAATGCTCGTGACACACCGCGAAAACGCGGTATCGCAGCCGGGGCTCGCGACCGCGCGCCAAGCGGGGGCTACGCGCACGGCGAGCGGATACCCGCGTCAGATAGAAATCGATGCGGAATCAGCCGGAATCTCCATTTACGTCTCACTCAGCACACCGTCCAGGTAATATCCGCGCCGAGATTTCCGCGATTATTTATCCACGCCCGGCACACACACGCGGACGCTGGTCCGCCAGGGGTCTGCAACCCCGCCGGAGTCGGCGTTGCAGCCGCCCACGCTCCACCACGGACGCGCACATGCACAATTTATGCGAAGAATTCCGTGCGCGCAGCTGCACGCCGTCCTACGACCGAGTATCCGGATTCCAGCGTGCGGAAATACGAACGAGAGCCGTGCCGCGTGTCGTCGACGGACCCGAATCCGCGAGGAACGACACGTGCCCTCCGAAGGTAAAACAATGACTGGCCGGGGTCGGAGATTTCGGGCAGCGGGCAGAGGGAAATGTTGTAAATGAAAGGTGGGGAGGTAATGGCGTGCTTTCGGCAATTGTTGTCGAGTGACGTTGAGGATAGTTTAGACTTTAAGGAGGTATTCTTGTTTAGAGGGACGAGATCGTCTATTCTTTTTACAAACGACACACAAAAAATTACACAGTTTTCACCGATGAGCATTATCTACACGTAATATTTACTAGCATTTCAGTAAGTTGTAAAAAAAAATTGAGCCTTATATAATAATAATTAATGGAGATATGGTTTTTTCCGAAAACGAGGGTTCATAGAATAATTTGACGGAACAAGCAACCGAATAACTATTACTGTTTGAACTCAAAAGATGTTCAAATTTGAAAATTTGCATTTTTTTTCAAAATCGAGTTTCTCGAAAACTGAGGGCGATGGCGACAAACGGTTTGCGGATTCGTTTTCAGCGCACAAAAATATGAACGTTCGATTATTTTTTTATTGAAATAAAAAAGAAAGAAACTAAAAGCACTGCTTACGATAAAGACTCCACTTTTTGGTTAACTCGTCACTTCATAATTTTATTGTACATTGTCTACTTTTCTTTCGATTTCGACGGCAGCAAATTTTCCTCAACGCTTTTGCAGCTTCTGTTATATGGGGAGGGGAGGGGGGTGGTATCCCGTATCACTATCACTCTCATTATCACTCATTTTATTTCTTAATGAAAAGAGATGCTGTGACAGTTATATCAACATAAACACACATGATCGATATCGATTAGTCGACCAATTGCTTCTTCATGCCACAGGGAGCAAAGTAAAAAATGCGAATACGCATGCGCGCAAAGTCTTTTTCCCTTGGAAGAAAAGTAGAAAACGCGAATACGTCTGAAATTGGTAAATTTGCTCCCGCTAAGCAGGCGTAAAAGAACACCCATTTTCATGCAGGTGTTGAATAAAAGCTCCTTACCGCAATCAGCTAATTTTTCTTCTTTTACAGAGAAACAAACCATTCCCTTACGAAGAACATTTTATTCACCGTTCACACGCACGACACACATGTTACCAAATACACCCCAACTTACTTTCCGATGCTATTTACAGAACCTGTCGATGCCACGATAAGAGCACAACTCTAATTACAGTTTAACGCCCGGAGTGGTAGACTCGATTTAGCGCTGCGCAAAATTCCAAGGGGGATCGACGACGTTCCCGTTCTTGATCGATCGATCGATCCTTCCGTAACTCTCTGTACACGTCGCAGCCCCGATTATAAGCCCGACGATCCGCCATTGTGCGCGAAGAAAGAGGCGAGAACTGCGTGAAAGTGGGGGCTCATTAGAATAATTCCATGCGATTATTCAATCAACGTCGCCCATAATTAATAGGGCTCGGCCGTGTATTCATGGCTGGGCTTGTGTAGATTACACGAGAGCATAAAGTTTATCGTTTAAAAAGCCGATCGCCGTGGTGGTGCCTCCGCTCGACAGATTAACGGCGGGGGGCAATTTCAGATTTTTCGAACGAGAACATCGCGCAGGACATGCCACCTGAAAAATCGACTAATCCGAGCACGGTAGCAATTTGCCCCGGTGTTTTATGTTTCGCCCGATCGGCCGGATGAATACCAATCGACCTGTATCGCCAATTTATCATGTGCACGATGTTTCTTCGATTAGGTACGCGCGCATGACATATTCTCTTTCTTTTCATTTTCGATGATCAAACCGGGGAGACCTGTACAATTAATTTTTTAATCACTTCCGTGTGAGTTTCTGTGAATATCTTTTAATGGATAGCTACATTATTCCGTGGGGAGGAGGGGGGGGGGGGGGGGTAGGTACTTTTGGAATTCGATACTGAAGAACTGGAAGTTTGTTGACGAAAGATTTTTCTGATAATCTTAGATGCACGTTTTAGGTGTATTTGAACATAGTTCTGTTGTAAGAAGATACGAGGCATAAGTTGAACTCCATTGTAAACTTTGATACAGGTATCTTAACGCATTGGAGTTATTCCATATTGGTGAAAATGAGTATTAGTACATATTCTTTTACCTCAAGACGTAATTACCTACCCAATCATGGTGGAAATGCAAACCACGGATTATGATGTGAAGGGGGCAGTGGCGGATTTAAGAAAAAAGGCCCAGATGGCAAACGTTCTGAAGGGTCGATTTTTTCAGGAAAATGAGGAAGTAGTTTATTAAAAGGGGGTAAGTGTACCTATAGAAAAGTATAGAAAAAAATATAGTGCTTGGATTAAATTATTTTTTTTTAAGACGGGGACCCTAGGAGGCCCTTCTGAGCAAGGAAAACATTTCCCATTTTTCGGGAAAATAAAGCCGGTAGTTTACTGAAAAAGGGCTGTGTAAGAATACAGAAAAAAAATATGGTTTGGATAAAATCATAATTTTGTTTTAAGGATGGGGCCCTGGGGGGGGGGGGGTCCTTCTAAACAGGGAAAAAATCATTTCCCATTTTTCGGGAAAATAAAGCGGTAGTTTACTGAAAACGGGCTCAGTACAATAATACAGAAAAAATATAGTTTGTATAAAATCATAATTTTGTTTTAAGGATGGGGTCCGGGAGGGGGGGGGGGGGGGGCTCCTGGGCAGGGAAAACTTTTCTCATTTTTCGGAAAAATAAAGCGGTAGTTTACTGAAAAAGGGCCCAGTGTAATAATACAGAAAAAAAATATAGTTTGTATAAAATCATAATTTTGTTTTAAGGGTGGGACCCTGGGGGGCCTTCTGGGCGGGGGCCTAGGTGGCAACTGCTCATCGGCCGCCCGGTTAAATCCGCCACTGGAAGGGGGTCTAATTTGAACAAAGCTAGCATAGCTCAAATTAATAATAATGCACTTGCAATATTAACGGGGGAAGTTAAGCAACCCGGAAATTCAGAAAATTATGCAACTTTGTGTGCAAGTTGAGTAGTTCATCCGTAACACAATATTATTTTCTGTTGGTGCCATAGTACGGTTTTAGGGGATGAAATTACCCCTTGACAAAATGTAGTTTTCTTTTGCGTGGAATATGTTGGAAACGGTGAGAGATATCGAACAGAAGGTTAAACAAATGTTGCATCTTATTTTTATATCTACAAAACTGCGTAAAAATAATTCTCGAAAAATCCATACTTTTCAAGTTACCCCCACCACCAACCCCTAAAATTAAGTTATTGCATTTTGTAAACATATGCGGAAATACCTCTGGATAACCTATTTTCATACGTATAAATTATTTATGTGTTATATTTTCTGTAAACAAATAAAACTTCTATTATCGAACTCGAAGTCCGTTTTAGCAGTCTTCATTAATAAGACACAAAGTTGCATAACTTTATAAATTTCCGGCATTATTTTTTCTAAATAAAAAAATTATTTAAATAACAAATCGAATAAAACATACTTTATCTTTATCCGTTATTCGAAGTTCGAATAACCCCAGAGTATCTTATTCGCAGCGCCACGGATGAACCAGTTTATTCGACGGGAATTCATCCCACGATGCAAAGATACTTTTCTTATTCGAAGGCCTTTCACTCTGAGCTTCGAATAACTTTTTCTACTTTAGCTGTATCTTTATACCAAGCATCGAATAATTTTGGCAGGTGCCTGGGTCGTTCAAGGGGTGAGGGCCACGTGTCACCAATTTTAGAGAAATTAAAGTTCTTTATTTTCCGTCGTGTCGATCTGAAAGTAAGAAAAGTATCTTTGCCTTGTCGGATGAATTCCCGTCGAATAAACTGGTTCATCAGTGGCGCTTCGAATAAAGATACTTCGGGGTTATCTTTATTCGACGAAGAACGAATAAAATTTTTCTGTTTTATTCAAATTTGAAATTTTTATTTAAATATTTGTATACCCATCTCTGATTTCCGGGTTGTCTAACTTCCCTTGTAAGTGTAGAAATCAATTTAGGGTAAAGAACCCAGTTACTGTCACCCTAAGCTGTTTTACGTAAAATAACGAATGAATCTTGTGAAATGATATATCACAAAAATTTAGCATACAATTGAAACTGTTATTTATACGATACAAAAAACAGCACTTCATTTTTTCTTCGATAATTTGGATAAAACGATAAAAAATTTTAAGCGCATATTAGGAGAGTGGAAACGATGACTTCCTTACTAACGAAAGAGAAAACAAGGCGTTAAAGAAAATGCTGTAATTGTAATATTTAAGCTATTAACATAACAAAATATAATGTTATAAATAATATAAGAATCATAGACAGTAATAAAGATCCGAATTCAACGATTCATTAAGTCTTATTACTTATTAATTGGATGACGGTGATTGGTACAAGCATTTCAAGCATTTTGGTATTACTGTCATAGCAGTAGTTAATCATATACATACATGAGACGATATAACCTTAAAATGAGATAAACAGTATTAGGTTAGCTGGCAGTAAGGTGACGGCACCAGTAGTTGACCATGCATCAGTAGTTGACTACTTTTCAGAAAAACATGAAAAGTATGGTTTTTAGAAGTAACGATCTTTTGAACAAGTGCAGTTGGAGAACTGCACTTTGTTCAAAAGATCGTCACTTCTAAAAACCTCATTTTTCATGTTTTTCTGAAAAGTAGTCAACTACTGATACATGGTCAACTACTGGTGCCGTTACCCTAATTGGGATGTCAGTAATTCAGTCAAATACATTTGAAGGGTGTCAGTAATAAATCCCGAAATATACTTTTGAAATTGATGAATTTATACATAAAAATCGTTGTTTTAAGATCCACCAAATTTTTTCATCAAGTAAACATATTAAACAATAATAAATAACAAGAATAACACATACTTTCAGTCTATAAGTACAAAACTATAAGATAATGTCAGCGTCAACGCTTAAAGCGTCAGTAATTGGGTCCTTTACCTTAGTCCTATTAACGAAAAAGGTCCTACAAATATATTTCCCAAATCATTAGCAACACACTTCCAATCCCATCTTCTCCTCACCGTCGCCCTGCATCCCGACTTCTCTCTCGGACAACATACCGCCCACGCATTACGCTGCATCCTACCAGCTCGCGATCTCTGGCTGATCACGATTACCCACCATCTCAAATTTGCCTCAGTGGAGGGAATCACATCGAATTCCCTGCTGGAAACGATCTTTGGCGAACAGCAGACGCGTCGCCGTCGTACCCGCGGGCGTGATCGCCGCGGTTACGGTTTCCCGTGTAAATCATCGCGGATTAACACAGCACGTATACACGAATGTGTAACTGGGCCCTAAAGGGGCGTGCAAAGGCACCAGGTATACTTTGCATACGCCGCTGAATCACGTTCCGTCGCTTGGTAGCCGTTAAAAGCGGCCGTATATCATGCCACCGGGGCGGACGGGGGGGGGGGGGGGGACATGAGTTGTGGGTGGATCTGATTTGGAAGGTGCACCGTGACAAAACTAAAGAAGTGCGCTATGCGGGCTGGACGAGCGTTGCTTTAACGAGTGCGATTTCAATTGCGCGAATCGCAGCTGCGCAGACCGTTTCGCGCAACCGCGCTGCGTGCCTCAGCCAGTGCTGACACAATGCGAGGCGCTGTCTCTAGGAACGGTCGTTTCCAGCGAATCCCCGCGCGAACAAAAGGGTTTAAAGAAAATTTATCGGGCGACCAAGCGGCTCGATGCATTTTACGACGTCCCGCGAGTAGCTCCGCCCTGGTAATTATGAATCGTGCCTGTTGCGTAATGATCGCGCGCGATTCGCGACGGACGCGAGCAACGCGGAGGTTCGTTCTTGGTAATCCCGCGAATTGCCCCTATGACGGTTGGTACTCCCTTTCTAAAATTTGTCACGCGGCATAAGAGTGTCCGCGTTTCGCCGGTGAAATGAATCGTGAATTATTGGAATCCTGAGAACAATGTGCGTGGAAAAGGGAATGGACAGATACGTTGGCGCCTTGCAGAGGCAGTAATCTTGCGAAGCATTGGATGGAACAATGGTAACTGAAAATCTAAACGTCACCAATCACCAGGAACTTGAACCGAGAGAGAACACTTTGAAGAACGCTCAACCCGTCTACAAAGAGAGCCACCCCAAAGCATCTTTCCTCAGAATACGATCTGGAATTAAGTGGAAGTCGGTTTAAACAGAGCCCGGATTATCGAGTCTCCGGTGTAGGAAACTTGGGGCAAAATTGGAAAAAGAAGTGATTTCGTTTTATCGTTAAATTGAGGAGCAGATTTGGACTTTTTAATAATATTTTTGTTATTTTATGTTGGTTATGAAAACGTAGTTAAGAAATATAGTTTCGATTACGATATTTGTTTTATAATTTATGTAATTATGGATCTAGAACCTTAATTATATGATTTTGTACGGGTCTCCGTATGATTTATGTCCCGCGTAGAGCAACTTTAATAGGATCAATAAATAATCCAGCGTTACCCTTAATCGTCCCCAATTTTCTCTGCCCCCGTTTCCCGACACCGTCGACGTCCTGGCCCGTGCATAATAATTAACGATTACTATTTCTGATGTCCGTTAATCAGCATGTGGAAGTTTAGCAGCGTGGATCGTTCACGAAACCACCACTGGTTATTCGAATCGATCATCTATACACGGCTACGATATAATTGCATGAAGACGTCAAAGTGGTCGATGCCGATAAACCGCAGTTATGAAGTGCCTTTTCTTTTCCTCGACTGATCGGAAGCTGAGGGAAGGGGCGAAGGAAATAAGAGTTAAAGAACACGGGTGGGACCTTGGAAGTTGGAGGCTTCGAGATTTAAAAACAAACGCGGATAAATCAATCCCCTTCCTCTCTCTTTCTCTTCTTATCCCGCTCTCCACTTCTTTGTTCCTCGTATCAGCTTCTCTGCTTCTTCCCCTCCCCCATTTCTCTCAGATAAATACTCGGTTTCGAGAAGAAGTCGGACTATCCTCGGTTATTAAGACGTTCAGACTGAAATATGGCGTCCAAGGGAAATAATTGCCCGCTTTCTCTCTCTCTTTCTCTCGCCGCCGCAACGGCAGGCCACTAATTTATGGCCTAGCTATTTCGAATTGCGAGTAGTACGTGCACTACGTGCACCTACCCCTTCGCAACCTGCCCTCCTGCTCCGGTAGCTCCTCGTCGGCGCCAGTAGTTACGGTTCTCGTATTCTTCTTGCCGTGCTTTTCGACGTCCAGCCTTCTTCCTGGCGACTGGTTGACCGTTATCATCCTGGATGAAAGTTGTGGATTGATTGGGAAGGGCGAAGAATAAAGCGTGTTGAAAGTATCTTGGAATTTTTATGCTGACTTCGTAACAAATGGTAATGTAGGTGTTTCAGGAAGCATATGCATTAGTTTCTTCAAAGAGCACGCCTATGCTTTATATAGGGGGAGCTCCCCTAGTGCCAGACGCTTAAGAGTTTTATTAAGTAAGAGGAAAAAAATAATATTTCATTCTTTTTATTCTGGACTATTTATAAGTTAACAATATTAGAAATCAAAATAAAACAACAGAGTAATCAACATTAGCATAATAGTTAATATAAATTCACGTTAAATTTCGGTATATGATTTTGAGAGATTATTAAGTGGTACATACTTCTTGTTAGTACGGAATACAGTAAAAGTTACTGACGGTCTGACAAGGAAAGATACCCAACCCGGAAATTCAAAAAATTATGAAACTTTGGGGATATGTGGAGGATATATAGGTATGTATTACGCAATTGTGTTTGCTGCTCAAATTCACTCTAAGGGGGTGAAATTGACCCCCGAAAATCCGGCTATTTTCACTTTTGTGTTATAACTCGTGAACTGTAAAAAGTATAAGTTACCAACTGATAGTCATAATTAAACGCAGTAACTTTAACACAAGATTTAAATTTGTACTGTTAGGCAATAAGGGAATACGCTCTGTCCGGAGAAAGGAGATAGTGAACGTATTGAAATTTACTTTTTTGTGATAACCAGTCCACTGCATACACAAAATACAAAGATAATTAAAAAAATATTTACTAGAAGATATACTAACGCAACTCCCACATTTTTTGGCCACGAAAATTAGTAGATGTAATAGTCTATAACTGCTCAGTAGCGTTTGAAATATTACAGATATAGTTAATGTCCGGTATTAGGTGCTGTCCGGCTTTAAGGGGGTAGTGAACTATTGGATACGTAATATCCTTAGTTTCTTTGACGCTAAATTACTTTCAGACCAATGAATCGTTATTGTCCTGCTTTTCGCAATCTATTGTGGGCACGTTTGCGAGCAATTCCAACAAAAAAAAATAAAAATATCGTCGGGATGTATAAAATTGTCGAAGTTATTAATCATTGAAGATAGCCCTGTACGGCGCGCCGCTGCAGGTGGTGTACATCGACTCAGGTGAGAACAAAATCTGAAAGCAAAATGCTTTATACACCAAAATCTACAGCGTGGAACTTTAAGGATAAATTTGAACAAAAATTGTGGAAGTTACACACGAATCAATTTTTCCCCCATATTTTTACGGAAAAGAATCGTCTATAATCAATTATAAAATGTTTTACAAACATCCAATGTTGACGCGAAATTCCACTCCGCAGAGGAAGGAATTCTACACGTGCAGTAAAAATTTCAAGTGAAAACTTTCATTGGCTCAAGAGTTATGATGTACACCGTGTCTGAAAATGGTGTTTCGAGAAAAAGGGCTTCAAAGTTAAGTCCCCCATGCCAATACCGCTCTGCGAGGCCGTTACTTAACGTTGCACTCAATTACGTTCGCTGCTATAACTTCTACAATTATTTGAATTACTTCCGTAAAAAAATAATCTATTTTTTGAAGCTGAAATGGTCGACTACCCCCTTAAGGGAACTCCCCTAAGATATAGGTACCTACTGACACCTATAGACCCAGCTTCATGCTTCCACAAGATGTACCCAAGTATCACGTTCTTTATACTCTAATTCTTCCACAAAGAATAGACTTCTCCGCGACAACGTAGCGTTACATAAATATCTCGCTGACACCTCCAGCTTCCAAATCATTTAAAACCTAAAGATACCACTCGAACTGAAGTCACGTCCCGTCCACAGTCGCGCGATTATCAGCAAAATGCAAATATTCGCACATACTACTTCTCCCTCGACGATATTTCTCCGCAGCATCGACTTGCCGCGGAACAATAAAAAACTCACCTCCAGGAGGCCTGCAGGCACTATCTTCCCTTTCAATCGCTGGATAAAGCATAAGGAGTATCCCCTGCGTCGCTATTTAAACATTCTACCCTACCGCTTTACATCAATACATTTATCTGTTCCCTTCGAAGTAGCATTTCTCGCGGGAAGAAGACGGATCGTTTACCAAGTAAGATATTATTAAGCGACAGTGCGCGAGGCTGTTTCGTCTATCGTTCGTTTTATCAGCGATAGGGGACGGGGGCCCGCTGGCCGTGAAAAGGGAACGAGGCGCACGGGAAATCAGAGCCTGGTCTGGCACTTCTCCTTTTCCTCGAGCCCCGAGATTTCGTAGCCGTCCTCTCTTTCCTTCCATTTCCCTTAATGTCCGGCCGTCTCATTAATGCCGCGGCGGAGCAGAGACCGAGAGTGGTGTAACTGTCCGCATGATAAATGCGCGGAGATAGCGCACCTCGGCTACCGTGAAACTATGCGTCTTACTTCACAGCCTCTTTGCGCGCCGGGGAGGGCACTAAGTCGCGGAACATGAAATTTCGTGTGTACGCATCTGGAACGGAGAAACCGTACCCTTGACATATCCTTGAGATTCCATTCGATGAATTATTCCCTCCCGTTCCGTTTCGCCCTGTTCGCGCCCGAGATGGCGGATACGCGGCGACAGGCGTCCCCTGGTTATTATTCATAGGGCAGGATTGAATGAAACGAGAAATTGATGAATAATTGGCGGAGAAACGAGGATTGGAACCTTTCTTCTTTATTGTTCCTCGCTTTTTGCTGGTCGTTGGATGTGGCAGGGGGATTTGGTCGCTACGATCCTGGTGGTTAAAGGACACCTCGCGTTTGGTTGAAGTAGTGATTCTTTGAAACGTGGTTATGACTAATAGTGGAGTTTTAAACAGAAGAGGGAATAATAGGAAAGTGGCCTGGTAATTATTATTATTATTATTATTATATATTTATAAGGGGTAAAATGTATTTTCTTAGAGTCCCTAATATCTCTTAGGCCCGATTAGATGTATTTGCTTCTTACTCACAAAGATTACCCACACAAATGCCTGTTTTTTTTTTTTTTTAGGAGGGGGAAAATGCTTTATGCATACCCCGACACGCGTGCCAGGGTTATGTGTGACTCCCCGTCAAAAGGACGGGTTACCCACTAAACCCCCCCCCCCCCCATAATTACCACCTCTAATTTGTGCCCTTGGGTGAGGGGGGTACGTCTAAGTAATACCTCCTCCGATCCAGACAAATGCCTAAAAAACAATTTCAGGATTTTTTCCTAACCAACTCCTAAGGGGGTGAAAAGGGGGTGAAATGTATTTTCACGGATTCCTCAAAATCTATTAGGCCCGATTAGATATCAACTTGGTTTTTACTTCGAAAGGTTACCCACATAAATGCCTAAAAACCAATTTCAGGATTTTGCCCTAATCAACCCCCTGAGGGGGTGGTGAAAAGGGGTGAAATGTGTTTCCATGGAGTTCTTAATATCTCTTAGGCCCGAAGCGAAGCGTATTTTGTGTGACTCTGTATACTTAATAGATATGCTTGTTAATTCCCTTTTTAAAAGAAACTGGGCGTTGAAAAGTTAAGGGGTTATTCGCAGTCAGGAGGTAAAAGCAGCACGATTCTTTGGGAACGTATATGAAAAATTATGTGCGTAGAATTCTACAAAGATTTTTATATTTAAATACAGAATGTTTTAACAAGTTTTTGTCTTATATTTTGATGTAAAAATATTTATTTATTTCAAAGTTACAGTCGATTTTCGGAAAACTCTTTTTGAAAAGGTGTGTTGCGGCGACCATTGCTGCTCGAAACTGGGGTTATCTAATAACAAAAATCAAAAAAATTTAGTTTGTATATCAGTTTATCTAGTGATTAATCGTTCCATTTTATGAAATATTAATCTGGGACAAAACGGCGGATGCTTAACTGAAATTATTAATTTTCGTACAAACAAACACCCATTTGTCGTCCATAAAATAAAAACTGCGCATTGGAAAGACAAATCTTCTGATTAAGCACGAGATTTGTATGCCTAGATTCCCTAGAAGAAGCCTGAAATGTTGCAGGAAGATTGGTGGAGCAATTTTCGAGAAATCGTGGCCACCGTAATCGATAAATCCGTTTTGAGAAAAACGTGTTTCAGGTTTCAAGTGTAGTTTACTGGAAAATAAGATATTTGTTTCTTAACTTACACAGAATCATCTATTCCAGGCCCATACAGTAGAGCTTCTGCTGCCTCTGGTGTCTCCAAAATAACAAAATCAAGAAATCGTAAGTTTCGACCCTGCTGACTGTGAATAACCCCTTAAAAGCCACCACTTCCAACGTAATAAAACTGTGGACAATTTTAATTGGCACTAATGGACAATCTCTGAAAAGTCAGAGACTTAATTGGTATTGAACGAAGTACCTTACCACTCAGAAGAATTTCCTGCAGTAATTTTGTAGGTCGTTGATCTGACTATCACGAGTCTTGCTAGGTATTACATTTCTGGTTGGTTCGCGGAAGATGATTCGCAGTCGCTAATATACGATCGCGTAAATGTATCGTGAAGGAAGACCGATTTCCTGCTACCCCATTCCCAGTAATTGAGGCCGCAATCGGGTATTCGTTCGCGTAATACATCTGTCGAAACTGAAGCAAAACGCGGCCAGCTTTAATTGTACGAGATGCCCCTCGAAGTAATATCAGCGGTATCTGCCGGATGTGCCGGAGTAACCCCGAGAAAACTGCCTCGATTAATTCCGATTCGATTGGAGGAACGTGATTCGCATTATTGACTATTCACGAGCAGTGAAATATGACTACGTTTCGAATCGGTGGAGCTGGGAGCTGGATAAAGATTATACACTCAGGCCACTTCAGCAGCTTCAAAATAATGATAAAACTTATTCACTACTTATTTACTATTTGATCAAATAAGAGGGAAGGTTTAAAGAATGAATTATAGATTACACTTTTCAGTGGAGAGATGGAAGTAGCTAAAGGCATCTTAAGGATAGCAAATAATTTAATAGAAGGAATGAAAGTAGATGCAATAAAAAAGGCAGCTAAGGTTTTATCAAATTCAAAAGTTGTGAATTTTTTTGGAACTGAAGAACTTTTGAATTTAATCAACAGAAAATTATACATTTCCTATTCGATAAATTTTTCAAAGTAGAGTTTCGCGAAAACGTAATTACATATCTGTATCATCGACTGTTAAGATGTGATGATCATTACAGAAGAAAGATTCAGAATCTTTTCCGTCCGCTTTAACGTTCTTCGAAAAACAATCGTACACGTTCGATCGATGGCTGGTTGTATCTATGCGCACGATCGATCAGCACGTCGAACCCGTAGGTAATCTCTCCGACCGCATCTGACCCTTCAAATCTCCGAGGGAATCACAAAAGTCTTCGTCGGTGGACAAAGATTTATTCGTCGCGGTGCTCGTTGCAAAACCGAGCTTCGAACTCTGTAATTTGTTTTCCAACCTCTGGAAGCCAACCTTTAACGAGCTTCGTTGCACAAATGACAGCAAGAGATCTCGAGACAAATCTTTGTAATTACGCGAACATCGACATACTTTATTTTTCATCAATCTGCGTATATTAATCATGCTCTGGAAAGTGAGACGGAAATTTGGAATATATTGTAGCACTATAATAAAGTGCACTATCTTGTTACTACATTAAAAATACTCTCTTGCTAGTAATAGTTAACGCAAAAGACACTCGACATGCCTCTTCAGTGCGTGTTACTTTTGAAACTTGGTATAATTTAATAACAAAATACAGCTTGCATTTGTATAAATAAACGTGGTGATAGGAGCTCACTATAAGAGTTTAATATCCCATTGTAATAATCCAACTCATACAAAGTCAAACTGAAGAGAAGTATACTGTAATATTAGGTTTCAAGAAATAGATCATGTGTTCAAAGATATACACACAAGTTCATTAAATACCAATATATATTCATAAATACCTACATTTATACCAAGTGCCTCGACGAGTAAAACGTTTACTTATAAGAAGTAGTGGCTAAACTGTGGGAAACATCCTTTTGACACTCCATGTGTGAACTGTCCTCTTACCAGTGAGGTAAACAAGTAGAATCGTCCCGTATGTGACCAGACATGTGCCAATCACTCACACCGCACAGTGTCCAATAACAATCAAGGGGGACAAAAGTCGCAGGTCATACATAAATCATCAGTTAGGTGGAAATGTTTATTATTTATTTGAAAAACACCATCCACATTGCTGTACCACCCTTAAAACTTTCATCTCAGCCTCCAAGTGTTTTTTAATACCAAAATTCGTATTCTGGCGTTTCTTAAAATGTAGAAAGTGAATATGAACTGTTTTGTTGAGTAAAATTGTTTACAACCACGTGATTTAGAATGAATTACACATTTTAGCTCCTAACATCACCATTTTTGAAAATAGAATTATTTTAATTATGTATAAAAATTATGTGGAGTTGCAAATATTTGCAGCTGTAACTTGTGAATATGTATTCTATAAAGCAAATAGAACAAAATAGTACACAAATTTTGAGGTTCCATGAGAATCCTGGATATCTAGAGTTTTTCCAACAAAAGCTATTGAAAAATTCCATCATTTTTATGATTATATTTTAATTCTGTTCGTTGGAAATTAAAATACTCAGGGCTGAAGCTTGAGTTACTACTTACTTGTACTTCTGCAATCCATTATTCAAAATACTAACAATTTAAATTGCGATACAATTGACCACTTCTGACATAGGTACATATGTATAGCTGATTCTGACGCATTCTAACAATCGGTTACTAACAAGGGAACACCGCGAACCCGGACTCACGGATTGGAACGCAACATTGTGGGTTTTTAGAGTGACTCAAAACAAGAACAACGGTGTGTTTCATTTGGGCCCTATCGCCCATATAAGGGGGTGAAAACTAATCTCAAAGTCAAATTGTCACTTCCACTTTTTCGCGTATAACTCTCAAAGTACAACAGACAGAAAAAAAATGTTTTAAACAAAAGTTTAATGGTGCAATAAGCGCTGCAAACTTGCGTTAACAAAATTTAAAAAATATAGCTTTTTCGACAGGTTCTTTTTTTTTAGAACTATTTTCAATTTTTCTTAACGCAAGTTTGTAGCGCTTATTGCACCATTCAACTTTTGTTTGAAACATTTTTTTCTGTCTGTTGTGCTTTGACAGTTATACGCGAAAAAGTGGAAGTGCCAATTTGACACACCGTTATTCTTGTTTTAAGTCACTCCATAAACCGACAAAGTTGCGTTCCAATCGGTGAGTCCGGGTTCGCGGTGTTCCCTTGTAAGCGGCCGATTTTGGACTTTTGTCCTACTAGACCATCAATAAGACCAACCACTTTGCACCGTGGGCGCATCTGATGTTAAACTTTCAAATTGTGCTACAAATCCACCGCAAACAACTAGCCAACTTTAATATTGACAACATTAAAAATTTCTATTACTTTCTTATAATAATCCACATTTATATCACCCCACATTGCTAAAACAGGGAACCTCTATCTCATCGTAATCAAAATTCTTTAAAGTACATTCGACAAGCCGCTACCAATAACTTATACTGCCCCTATAATATATCTGTCAACGAACGAACCGAGAAAGTGGTCCATCTGTCCGAAGAGGAGGTCTCGGTGCTCGTTCGTCGCGTAATAATTTGTTTACAACACCAGCGCCGGCCCACCGCGGCAAAACCGAGAACGTATCAGCGGCAATTACATCGGCAGCAAGGCGACCGTCGCGGCGGGGAATCCGGCGGTCTCCACGGCGTCGCGTTATTAAAATAATCCCCTTAAAATTCATGGTCGTTGTAATTTCAATCGAACATGAACACCGATGCAGCACTCTTATTACACGCTGCGGCGTGGCGGAATGCAAATCACCCGGGCCCCGTTCGTCGCGGCCCGATATATCCGATTACAAGATCGAAGGCCCTATTACGATCGATCCTGCGTCGTCGAGACGCTTTAACAGTAAAGCAACGAAAGGCGGGCCCGCGGTTGACACTCGCCGCGCCATCAGCATCCCTCTTAGCGGTGGGGGAAGGAAACGGGCAGAGGAAGAGGAGCCGGGGGAGAACGGCTGCAGGTAGAATCTCCCGGGGTGCAGTCGCAATAATAAATTTCATTCGAGTCGGCAGGCAGCCCCGGTATCGTTGGATCTAACCGTGATTATATCTAATAATAATCAGCAACCGTTTTACGACGGTTGCTGGGCCATAAACACAACGTCCAGTTGGCCAATTAACGTTCTGCAACTAAGAAACGCTCGCTGGCTCGCGTGACGCGCACGCTTCGGGGGAGGAATCTATGGACGGAGCTTTCGTCGTGAGGTGGATGAGGGATTGAGAAACACTGCGTGTCACGGAGGGCACACTTGACGTCTTTGGGAAGTTTGTTCTGATGTAGGAAGTTCGTGGTGTTTGAAAGTAGGTCTGGAAAGGTATTTGGGTTAAGTGGCGCTAATCTCCTACTTCATTGATTACTGCTTGATAATGTTTGTGGAATATAAACGCGTTTGGGTGTCTTTTGCTGGGGGTAGGTTAGGGCAGGCACTGTTGTTGGCTGTAGTAGCGTCTCTTTCTGTATTGTGTTCTTATATCGTTAGTACTATGTAATTTTGGGATGTTCACTTATAAGGGACAGTGATTTTGGGAAGTCGATTGTGTAAATTTATTAGCTGTTTAAGATAAACTAAATTTGATTTTATAGGTGCTATGCTAGAGGGTCTATATAGAGGGTACTATGCTGGCTCTCTTTTTTTTATGAACCAAATTTTTCAGACTTCACGGTTCCTGACTTCAACGCCTTTTTCTTAAACCTAAACAGATGAACCTACGCTTAAGGGGCTGCTCTACTGTGACTGCCCGTTTTTCAACGCCCTCTTCGGGAATTTATTTAACAAAAACTATAAGTTGATACTATCTGGCGTTCTGCCTGCATATTAAGGTATGTTTGAAGTAATACTCAGAATTTTTTTGAACTTTTTTATCGCACATATAGTCGGTGGCGCAAGCTTCTTCAAAAAAATTATTTTCCCACGGGCGCTGGTGTGGGAACTGTTCTAGTCATCCAAAATGGAAAAACTAAGGTTTATTTTCTTTATTATGTTTGTCGCTATGGTTGAAATCTCGGACGAGTTTCTATCTTGTATAAAATTAATTCTACAGAACAAAAACAGCTAAATTTATCAGCAAAAATCCAACATTTTTCTCAAAATGCTGTTATTCTGCAAATTTTTATTGCTAGGGGGCCTCTGTGGTTCCAACGATAACGACAAACATAATAAAGAAAATAAACCTCAGTTTTTTCCATTTTGGATGACTAGAACAGTTCCCACACCAACGCCCGTCGGAAAAGAATTTTTTTGAAGAAGCTTGCGCCACCGACTATATGTGCGATAAAAAAGTAAAAAAAATATTACTTCAAACATACCTTAATATGCAGGCAGAACGCCAGATAAACTTATAGTTTTTGTTGAATAAATTTCCAACGATGGCGTTGAAAAACGGGCAGTTATACTAGAGTACCCCCTTAAGGCTAAAGAATTTCGAATTAAGTAAGAGCCCCGGCAAGATGGCATCCTTCGATTACCTCTACATAATTATACTATAAATTATGGATTCTACTTCTAAACACATTTATCATTAAACTAAAAGCCTCCACTTTTCCAAACAAGTCCCTGCCACACTGTTCTCTCAATTACCCCGCGGTACACCCTCCATATTTGGATCATCATCGTAAACATGGGCTTCTAAGTGACAATCTGTAACACTATCAGCCAACCGTCACAAATCTGTTGCTTCTGATTACGCTGATCACCCTCGTAAATCCAATCTATCGCTGGATCTTCCGATTGGCGATTGCGAATCGACCGCTGGACCAAAATTACTCGGGCGATAATTCAGTCGAGAGGCTCCTGTTTCCTTCATCGATTAACTTATCGTCTGATTGGCCGCGATCGGCTGCACGCCTCGCGGCCCTCGAACGTAAAATTTCCGTGGTCTCGCGCGGCTAACTAGTCTCGTCGCGCGGTTGTCCATCGTGCTGGTCGTTTGTTATTAGCAGCCCACTGTGGCATTAGCGCGAGATCGTAATGCCACGTTCGTTCCGACTGCATTACGTCAAATGGGGTTGGGAAAGAGGGGCGAGACTGGGGCAGTAATTTGAGACCATTAACCGCGTCCTCGCGAGACCGTTTAATTCCAACGAAATCCTGATTTCCATAACTAGGAGGCGCAGGGGGAAGTTGGCGGATGTACGACTGCTGATAATAAAGATCGAAGGGTATTGGTGATGGAATATTCTTTGAAGGGTGGTGCAAGTGGAAGATGCAGACTTGTGTAAAAAAATAAAGCAGGAATGTGGTTGAAAATGGTCAAGCAATTTCCATTTCTTACATTTCTTTGCTGTTTTCTGTCTCATTTAGGAAGGATATAAGGGGTGTTCTTGACCAATATCTCTAATAGCAAGAGAGATATGAGATTGTTCTTCAATGTGGAGACGTGTAGCACACATCGTACTCCTGTCCTCATGATCTATTTAAATAGCAAAACATGTTTTCAAATACTTACGTTCATAGATCAATTCTTGGTGAATAAAATGGCTATGCATAGTCAAGATCATAATGGTAGATTAGTAGCTACATACATATGTAGAAAGAGAGATGGGTTCTTTCT
This sequence comes from Andrena bucephala, assembly GCA_947577245.1. NCBI lineage: Eukaryota > Metazoa > Arthropoda > Insecta > Hymenoptera > Andrenidae > Andrena > Andrena bucephala. The sequence goes on along the minus strand of OX387717.1, from coordinate 25,990,759 downwards.
CGAAAGTCTTCGCGAACGCAAGCGGAGCCAGTAGAAACGTCCAGTGTGCGATCAGACACAAATCGATATCCCGCTCGATAGGTGCGTCTTATCATACTACTACTATATAAACCGTTTTATCGATTACAATATTAAAAAAGGAGAAATTAAGAAGTTCTGGAATGATGAATTTCTCCTTTTATCCCACTTTTTACTCATTACCACCATAACCCATTCTTCCCTTAACTGAATCAGTGCAAAGGAAAATTCAACTACAGTAGAGCCTCCTCTATTCGAACTAATAGGGAGAATTAAATGTTTGGATAAAAGAATTTTCGGGTAATAGAATATCACTTTTCTAAGACTAAACTTCATTTATACAGAGATCAACAAAATTGATAGTTTGTTTAAATATTTTTGAACCACATATCTTGTTGGCTACAAAATTACATAAATTATTGTCTGTGTGCACTACATTTGCAACAGGAGAAGGCATCTGTTGCTAGGAGACACTCTGTAAAACGTTCGGATATTGGGGTTACGGACACGGGAGGTAGGGTTGCTAACATTTTTTCGTGATAAAAATGTGATAAAAAATATAGTACATTGGCAAAAAATACAATACTTTTCAGGGGAAAGTGGTACAAAATAAAACTACATTAAAACAACATCTTATTTTTTAAATGTACCTACCAATATTTTTGTGCATTTTGCTTTATTAATTAATTTATTGTCATTAACAAATGTTTCAAAGGTTCGATCGTACCGAAAGTCCAAATTAATGAGGAGTTCATTATTTATGACAGATAGACTAGCTCTGTTTCTCTCCCTTCCCACCATTTCATATTCATGATAGAAAAAGTCCTCTTTATTAAAGCTTAATTTCGCAAATTTAAAGTTTTGATGTTACCATAGAATAAAGAAATAAGTAAAAATTGTAGAATTTTATTGATGTATTAGAAATATAGTATTTTTTCTAACAGTATATAGTAGATACACCACACAAAAATATAGTACACCACTACATATTATAGTACGGTTAGCGTTGAGACCAACTCAACACTTCCCAGCTCAATATCAGAACCAATGTCCCCTTCGGTCAATACTAACAGCCGATGTCACCGTGCATAATAACACACGTCGAACGGCACAGAACGATAATTGTACCGTTTTGCAAGGGTGGCCGGTCGCGGATCGCCATCGAGCAGCCAGTTCCCTCTCCTCCCGTAATTAGCATCCGGCCGGGTAATTACGTAACTCAGCCGCAACAGCCGAAGGTGGCGAAACGTGGAAATCTATTCGATGATAGGCCGCGGAGGCCGTTAACAGTCCTAGCTCGGGACTACGCGGTGTCTTATCTCTCGGCGCGATCGATAAACCTGCTGCGAAACGGTCCCGGGAAAATTTAAATTGCGCCCGATTCGGCCATAATCGTCCTTAATCGACGCCGCGGTGTAATCGCCTCGCGGAACGAGGGACGCGTAATTTTTGCGCCGCTAAAACGATTCGATGTTACGGTGAAACGTGCGGATCAAGATACGGCGGAACGAGGATGCAGGGACGTTGTGGACCTTACGTGAAAGTGCGAGGATCAAGATACGATGGCGGACTGTTTCACGGTGCACCCGAAGGAAAAGTTCGCTCTCGCCGAGCGACGGGTGTTATTAAAATGTTTCATTCGCGCCGGGGGCGTAATGCGGTAAATACACAAAATTAGACGTCTAACGAGGGACAACAGGTTGGATCGAATTTTGCATATAATTATTATGTTTCGTGTATAATAATGTGTAAAACAAGGGCGGGGCGAGCTGCTCGGAATTTTCCAGAAAATCGAGCTTAAAGCGCTGGCCTCTTTCGCGATACAACAGGTAAATAAATAGAGAATAAATATAAGCATTGATTGATGAAATGTATAAAATGGGATGAAGTAGATTGAAGGAATGAGAAATGGCTGATGATAGATATAAAGAATAAAATTAATCCGTAGCTTGGGTATGATGGTTCTACCGTATGTTGAAGTGACCAAATTCCTTGAAATTCATGCTGCCTGTGCTCTCTCGTGCCTCGCGTCGCTTTCGATTCTTTTGTCGATATTGATACTCGTTACCAAAGAAATTCCACATGGATAGAAACTCGTTGCATTGGACGGCTAAGAGAAGTACGTGCAGATTTAGTTTCTTTGGATGGACTGAAATCGACGAGCAACAAGATCACGAGACTTCACTTCTACTTCGTTACTAGACGTCACGATAATTGGAAATAAGAACAAGCTAAGAAACAGTGAACATTGAACATTAGTACATTATATGTATACTGTAACTGCGTAGGATGAAAAAGATATTTCTTCCTCTCATGTGAACGTGAAAAACGTGCAGGTGATGTGAAGGATAAGGGGAAAAAAGGGAATGTCACAAAACAGCTTTATTGAGAAAATACAGTTTTAATACTTTAGAGTCCATCAGTAAAGAAACAAGGTTCAATGAACTTAACTGTATTGTTCATAAACATGAACAATTCATACTCTAATTAGGCATCATAAAAGAACTGAGCAAAAAGATAATTTTTTTACATTGTTTTAATATCTTTCAAGTGAAAAACTGCAGAATACCTTCTGTAATAAAATAAATGTCCGCTTCTATTATTATCAAAACAAGGATGTGTACACAGTGACATCCGAGGGCTCCTGACGTAGTACAAGCTTACACTAATCAGAAATACATAGTGGAAGTAGGAAGACTGTGGACATTCCTTGTTTTGATCACCAGTTTTTTTTTTGTTCACTTGTTTTGTTTTAACCAGTACCTACACCAAATCTTTAACGTTGTCTTATGTGGACATTTCTACTTTATAATCCTTTGCGATTCGACAGTTTTGTGGCCCCAGTTGCGACCAACAAAATACGTTATACATTGCAGAATCATTAAAAATGGACATGCTCTGTTTTCCCCTTACCCTTCATGTTAAAAAACAACTGTTTAAATTTTCCTTCATGATGAAAGAGAGCTTGACCCATCTACCTACCACATGCAGGGTTGAGTGACTCAATCACAAACCTCTTATTGCACCTTATTGCATCGTGTGATCTAAGAACCAATTAAAAGGACCTAGGAACACAGAGTCCAAAAAATTAAACACATAATTTTCAGACAATGTGTCCTCAAATTAATGAACCCTCTTTTTCGAGCCAACCCTCATGCAACACGCCATGCATATCACGATCACAATATTTCGGTGACGAAACACAGGTAGAAGTGAACAAGTCTCGCGTACCTAATTGCGTGTGGTCGTGGTTCCACACGATATAGTTGACGCGCGTCTCCTTTTCCACGGGCAACCTATCTACAATGCGATCGAGGCTCGCTAGAACCGGCATGACGGTGTATCGTTTGTGCCCATCGGAGTACGACCAGTGAACGACAAGCTCTCCGCTGAGCTTATTCCAAGCCAAGTTCTCCACGCCAGCGTAAAAATTAACGCAACGATAACTCACTACATCTAACTTGTTCACGTTCCAGAGCGACAGCGAACCGTCGCCCATGCCACCGCCTATGCATAGGAGGCCGGCTTCGTACGGGTGCCATGCCAACGTCTGAAATATATAAAAAGCTTTGCCTCCTCCTCTAATTTCTTATACTACATTTAATCGATTTTCTCATGTATCTTCCTATAATAATGAGTAATAAAGATGAATAATAATTATAATAATAATATTCATCGTAATAAGCGTTTATTCGCTGGTGCAAACCAGCGCGAAAAAATCTATTACATAATCGAAGCTACAGCGTAAAAAATCCTCGATTTGTCTGAGAATGACTTCTGACGCTCGAATTATTTGTTCTGTTCGAAATTTACATTCATCTAAGTTAGCAGGGTAAATGTGTGTAATATGGAATACCTGATTTCCAAAGTTTGCCAAAAGTAGGGAAATTTGTTGTTTTTAATTAAACTGACAAGTATGTAAGTATAGTAGGTAAGTAGGTACTAGGTACTATGCAGAGATGAGAAGTTGGCTAGCCGACCTACTTCGTTGTCGCGTGTCAGATCCGCCTGGAAAGCCAAGCTAAGCTATGTCTGGTTGTGCTAGAAAACATAAAACATAGCACAACTTAGCTTAGCTTTCGGTGGAAAAAGTTCCATAAGGATGTATTGAATCTAATTTTTTAAAATTTAGCATAGAATAGCTTAGCTTAGATTCCAGGTGAATTCCCAACTTGTTGAGGGGTATTCTCGTCTAGAAGGCCAATTTCTTGCCTTTCTTTAGGGGCGTTGCACAAAAAAACTACACAGTTTTCACCGATGCGCATTATCCACTCGTATTGATTAACATTTCACTTAGTTGTAAAAAAATTTCAATCATATATAATAATAATTAATGGAGATATGGGGGATCTCGTAAAGTGTGTGTAAAAAAAAGTTGCCTCATGGTACACACGATACCGGCTGTTCCGCTGATCCAAAACGAAAAACCAAAAGGATTCTTAATCAGTAAGAGTGTGGCTATAGGCGGTAACAGATTTATGAAAATAAATTAAAAGTTCGCAAAATGGCGGGACTTTGAATTTACAACTCATATTTTCCATGTTTTTTTTTCGTCTTTACTCGGTCTTAAACTTGTGAGAAAAAACTATTTCGCCTTGATTCTGCTACCGACTAGAATTATATGTTTTCTGAAGGTGTACGAAAAAGATGGACCTGATTGGCCCACTAGAAGTTGAGATATCGTGTGTACCGTCATGAAAAACACCGTTTTCAGAAAAACCCATATCTCCATTAATTATTGATATATATGACTGAAATTTTTTTTGTAAGTCACTTAAATGTTAATAAATACGTGTGGATAATGCTTATCAGTAAAAATTGCGTAATTTTGGGTCGTCCCTAAAGAGAATAGAGGCTCCTCTTGCCCTTGTGCTGTTCCGTTGTAAGTATCTAGCCAACTTATCATCACTGCACAGTAACTCTAATATAAAAATAAATAGTAACCTTGTAATTCTATAATAACCTACTGTGCCAGCTATTTTATTTGCACTTTTTTCATTACTAAAATTTCTGAAGCATTCAATGTTCTAGTGAATGAATATTTGTATAAAATAATTAACTCACTTTGACAGGGTGGATGTACGTGATGTCCAAGCCCGGGGCGAGTGTTGGCCACAGAAAAATTCGAACTGTATTGTCGGACCCGGATGACGCGAGATAGCGATAGTTGGACGAAAAGGTGAGTGCTAGTACCCTCGTTGTGTGTGCCAGCACTGACTTAACAACTCTACCAGTCCCCGCCGAGTAAATCGTGATTAGGCATCTGCAACCCCTGTAAATCAATGTAAAATAACTCTCTCCCTCCAGTATATCTAACAATTAGTCTAATCCCCTAATATTACTAAATTTTATCGCGACATTCGACACGTCCAATCGCCGAGGTATCGACAGGAAGTTTAGTTACGGCCTCCTTTAATAACTAAATGGGACACGCACAGTTCGATTGTACTCGCGATAGCTAGAAACGTCGTTCAGCCCATGCATGTAATTCATTACATGAAAGATCGCGTGGAGGCAATCACGCGCTTATCTGAAGCGGACATTTCACACTCAGACAAACGAGAGAATCGCTCCGACTCCCGGTGTAGGGGGATGAAGTATCGAAAAATAATGGCGCTTTGTTACGATGCAGATCGAATTCGGTTGCGTTGCGTTCGATGGCGTTCACGTCGATTGAACTCGACAAGGAACTGCCATTTTTCAAGCGCAGGATCAACTTAACGCGTCGTCTAAAAGCGTTTTCCCCGCGGCGAACGCGCGATCCATAAATGGCCGTGGCAAGTACATCAATAATGTTTATCAAGCCGCGCCCGATCGCAATAAACCGCAGCTAACAGATACAAACGATAAAGAGTAATCGATGTCGTTCGCGTTTATCTTGGCAATTCGATGGCGACAAAGGAACGTTCTCAAACAAAAAGGTCTGGTTTCAATGAAACCTGGTGTGAATATAGAGCGTATTAGAGTATGCAACGAGCATTTTTTTTCTGCGGAAATTCAATCTGAAGGGTTGAAGTCGGCCCTTAAGGTGCGAATCCACGATGAGATTTTACACGAGACTTTTTTATCACGAGACAAAAATCTCAGCAACAACTACGTATGTAAATAATGGAAATAGTCCCGTGAGATGAGATTTTTGAAAATATATCATGAAACTTGTCTCATGAGAGTCTAATTTCATGAAACGATGACATAATATTGAAACTAATGACATAATAATTAAATAATTGCTTCATGAAATTAAAGTCTTATATAAATGATATTTTTGTCTCATCGTGGATTTTTCCTTTTTAAAGTAGTGGCGCTTGCTTAGTTTTTTAATATAACTTTGTAACAGCGCGAAATAAAACAACACTTCGAATATCACACTACCAAAAAGAAAAATAAAGTTATATTAAAAAACATTATTAAAAACAATATTAAAAATTCACATCAAGTTTCATTAGAATCAAAATTTTCGAATTGAGAACGCGTCCTTGTAAGTCGAGAAAGATATACTCACGCGACAATGTGTTGGTCGTCGTGTGACCAGCAGACGCAACGAACGTAACACGGTGTGGTGAACGACGGCTCGCTTTTGCACTTAGTCGTCCAGACTATTTTCTGCACCTCCACGTTGTACAGCTTGATCGCGGACAACAGCGTGCATATGAGTAGCTTGTCACCTGTCAAGAAGCCAGAAGAAACTTTGGTTTGGATCTGTTGTCCCAGTGGCGCGGACGTGTTTTCGCGCCGAAGCCTCTATTAGCCTGTTCCATCATTTCTCTGGCGTAGGCGCGTTTTATAGAGAACATACCCGAGTTTGCTTCTTCCACCATTGGGAAGAATAGACGAGGGGCCATGAAACCGCAACCGATTATGCAGATCTCATCACACAGATCACTGACACAGTGAAAGGTATAGGGAGATGGAGGAAGCGCCTAGGAGGGGCCGGATCTTTCACTGTGTGAGTGCGCTTGGGCCCATTGTATAGTTGAATTACAGATGTCTAAATCCAGGATGTGGATTTTACATATCACACTTTGCTCGATGGCCCTTCGTTTGAATATATTTTACACAATTTTATGATATATATACAAACCAGCGTTGTTCCATTTCAACATGCAAACATTAGCCATTTCCACGTTATCCAGCGATTCCATTGACGCACATGCATTGGTATCGTAGAAAGTTACCAAATCTTGGATCGCTGATGCGATCACGTTCTTCGAACTCCAGTCGATCAAATGGTACCGAGATGCTTTGAAAATTCAGAAGCAAAGTGATCTTTTATAAATCATAACTTTTAAGTTTTAATCTAGTGATAATTAGAAGACAGATAGTAAACTTTATAACACATTTTCCTACATGAGAGTTTAGAGTTTAGAGTCTGATGTAAAGTATGTAAATAAATTTCTAAATAAATTAAAGCCTAGACTCTAGAATCTAGAGTGTGGATTATTCAAGACATTCGCGTAAAATGGAAAATAATAATTTGTGATTTCATGGAAGAACTTCACAGGTCTGAGTAATGTTCTAGATAGTTATTAAATTCTTACTCGGTGGCGCCTGGAATCCTGGCATATCTAATATGGAGTCCACAATCTGTATCAAAGGTTTCTTTCGTGGTTTTGATTTCCACATTGCACTCTCGTCGTATTTCTCGTCCCACATGGTTGCAGGCTGGCCTGCTAAGTTTTCAGGCAACTTATTTTTTATCGATAAGTGGCAGCCACGTAACACTTTCTTCTGCGACAGCCCAGGTATGATGTTTTCCTGCACCATGGCTTGGTGCATACACTTCCTTCGCGAGTTCACCAACAGAGTGTCGAGCTATATTATTCATCACGCTTTAATTACTTAAATAAATAAACAAGGTTCGTTTCGACAAAATTTTCACACATTATATCTTCATAACTGAAAATCAAATTCTATACTATTGTGTTTTTGGTACGTAGAACATTTTACGATAAAATCTTGGTTTTTTTTTTTCAATTTTTGCATTTACAGTGTTTTCTACAAAGACTCTTCCACTCTGTAATAGGTACTCCTTCTTAGAAAGAACTCTTTAATAGTAGACAGTTTGAATGAAAGAATGGTTCATGAATGGTCCATCAATACAAAGTTAACGGGACTAGGCACTCGAAAAATCGATTTTTTTATTGCATTTTCCGAAAGTACTATCTTTTCTGAATGAAATGCCGCTTGGTTTATATTAAAAATCGCAAAATTGTTGATTTGGCAGCTAAAAAGGTCAAGCGGTAACTCACATCTTTTTTTCTCTTTGTTTTTGGCTAGTTGCGAATGAACACAGGTTCAGATCGACTTGAAAAAAATACAGGATGTGTAAAACATGTGCCATTTCCCGCGAAATCTCTGATAGGGTAATGAGTACAATGGTTGGCCACTTAAGGAAGAGTGTCACATAAATAATGAATTATAAATGTGAATTTAGTAAATTTGAAATGGAAATCAATATAAATAAGTACGAAAACCCCTAATAATCTAAAAATAAATAGAATTTATAAAAAAAAATCAAGAATGTATAAAAATATACAAAAATTTTTCTACGAAGAAATATAGTTATTGGCCTGGTCAAGACAGTAATTGTCCAATCGGTTCGACAGTGATTGGCCGCTATTTGATACATAATAGAACCTAAAAGAAAATGTTACCTGATTTGGTGATAGAAATAAGATTAAAATTATTCAATAAAAATGGATATATTTTATTTAGTATGTATTTGTCGTGTTTGTTTCTGTTTTTAACAGGGGGTTAATTACTGTTTCACCATTAACATGGTTAAAAAACAGTCACTGGCCGTCCGGCCAATTACTATCATTCAACATATGGCAGTTGTTGGCCTCCTGTATTTTTCATAATATATGTATAATTTTAACAAATAAATAATTCTTTATAAAGTTTCAACTTTTATTTATCGATATATACCGAATATGAGAGATATACATATCATAAATACATTAAACTATTCGCAAACTTTCAACTGTACTCTTATGGTTTTTTGATTAAATCGCTGTAATTTCCAAGCTTCAAAGCCGAGTCATCCTATTTGCTTTTATATATAATCACAGTATCTAATGAGTGGAGAAATATTGATTACATCCGAAGCAAGAAAGTACAAGGAATATGAATATGATCATTAAAAAAAGGCATAACATTGGTATTTCTTTATATTCATTTATTTCTCAAAATAAGGCCAATCACTGTCAGGTGGCCAACCACTGTACACTTTACCCCTATATTGCGTAAAAATTCTATATTTTCATAAAAAAATTAAACAGTCGCGGATTTTTAGTATCGCACAAACACGGCCGAATTTTTCTTGAAATAATCGCTGTTTTTCGGCCACCAATTTAATAACTCTGTTTTAATTTTGGAAATTGGATTACGTCTCTTTTTAAGAACAATATTACCTGAAAACTACAAAAGAACGTTAAAATGTTTACCAGTCAGCACCGCCATTTTTAAAGCACATGTATATTTCATACCAACTTTTCTTCAATCTCTATGATAATACTAAGCATTGGGCAAATGGATACATATGGATTTGCTTTAATTTTTTTACAAATACATTTAAAAGAAAATGTTTCTTTCACAGAAACCGACCGCCTAAATCCCCTTAAATGTACCTCAAAATCCCCCCACTCTGTTGCAAGTTTCTCACAAACTTTAACACCATTTTCAAAAGTCTCCCTGCCTCATTATCGAAATAAAGATACCACCCCCCTCCTGTTAACCAAAACATTTCAACGGCGTATGGTAATCGTAGCTTGCTCTTTGGCCCAAAATCACTTCGTAAAATTGACACTAATATCCTTTCCACGACTATCTGCGCCCAAGTCTCCAGACTCTCCCGATCCTGCGATACCTTTGAAGATCTCGTCGACTTCCTCGTCCGTTTCCATTACGAAAGTAAAGCCGCGGTACGCGATTATCGCCATAAATCGCGTCGCGGAACGGCCGTGCATCAATGAAGCTATTCATAGCGGTCCATTACGGAAATAAGGGTAAAATGAAGCGTGCCGGTCGGATGTCAAGCACGAAGGTAGCGGACAGGCTCGCCTACGAGGACGTACGGGAAAAAGGATGAGTGGATGAAGCCAGAGGAAACGCGAACGACGCTACCACATCGCTGCTAGTTATTATATAGCAATGTTATCGGCGCTGCTCGTGCGTCGTAAACAGGAAATCATCTTCCCCGGCTATGTCGACGTTGATGATTTTGAGATTTACGTTTAATTACGCTTTTTCCACCCTCTAATTTATTCTCAGATTCTCCGATGACGAAGTGATTCTTAGAGCACAGTCGAGGCACTCTGGCGTTGTAAAACAAATATCGATGGTGCGAGCGATTAAATGGCCAGTGTAATTGAATCGATGATTCGGTGATTCGGTGCATCGGTCTACTTTCTCGTTTTACACAGTCTATCTTGTTTTATTTAGTGAGTGTACAGAATAGAGGGAGGCAATTAGCTGGGACCTGGTATTGATAGAATTTGAGAATCGACAATGACATCGATGCATAGAGAAAAATGTTACTATGAATCTTATTACTTTTGAAAATCTCCAAATATACTGTTATTGCTCGTATTTCCTTGGAAGACATATGTATCTACTATTTGCTGGAAAAAACCACTTAAGGGGGGACTCGTCTAATGGTCCTAAAAGTAACTGACATTTAAGAATTTTTTTTTTAAAAACTGTTGGTCATGTTGGATTAAACTCTTTTGAGATATTTAAAGGCATCTTTAAATTTTCAGAAAATGTTTTTTTTTGTCGATTCTATTTATTATTTATTAATTATTGTGGAATCTAGCAGCTTTCCCAGTCATCTGATTGCAAAAAATATAGAAGTTTCTTAAAGTTAGATAGTTTACGCAGGGATTGGTCCACTTTAATAAAAAAAAAAAAGAAAAATTGGAAAGGTTATAGCGTTTGAAAGAAAAAGTGAGCGTTTTCCTTAGACAAATTTTTCATATTATTCTTTATATCGACGAAAAAAGTATTATAAATAAAAACTAAAATTAAAATTTTAGGTCCAGTCCCAGCGTAAATTATTTAATTTTAAGAAAATTTCCTCCTTCTTGCAATCAGACGACAGGTGCTACACCTGACGCCAACATCGTCGAACAGGTTAACACGATTCCACAATAATTAATAAATAATAAGAAGGAACGACATAGAAAAAAGATTGTACAAGTTTAAAGATGTCTCCTTATATTTCAAAAGAATTTAATGCAATATTAATAATAGTTTTTAAAAAAAAAAACAAATTTCGGGGGCTGTTAAACGAGAATCGTCCCTTAAAGAACGAGAAAATTCTTCATCATTTATCATACCTATTCAGCAAACATCTCGAGAGTCAGAGTCATCGTAACTACGTTTTTGAATTTTGATAGTACCTAACTCCGCGTTCGCAATCCCTAAGCACATTAAATCCTATTGCCCGATTAAGTGGCCCGTTTAATAAATATTCATTCGCAAAACTATCCTCGCGGAAAGCTGAGGAGATTGGCACAGCCTGATGCCGCGCTGCGAGAGAATAGAGGGGAGGAAGTTACTTTTTTTTCTTGAAACGTGAACTATTTCCACCAGCGTCTGAGAACAGTAATTTCTCGCGCAGTGAGCCGATTTGCCGCCGTGATTTCGATCTTATCTCTATCGATTATCAAAGATTACATGCCCTCATCGATGAACATGAACAAGATACCTCGCGCCCACATCCGGACGGCCTTTATGCTAATTCGATGCTTGACGCATGAACGTTGTTTCAACTACCGTTCAAGGCTTCCTGACATCATGCACGATTAAAAATTACTTAATGCGGTCGACAGTTTTGATACCTTGTCAAACTTGGAACTCGGAAATCTGGCCCTTCGAAGTTCTTTCTGTCTTTCAAAATCGGCCTACGGAAATTGAGACCTTTGGGAAATGAAGCTTTGAAATTTTTGAGATTTTAGAATTGAATGCTCTAAAAATGCAACAGCAATGATATTTGAAGCAGATGTACATTCGGAGACTGCAGAGTTTGGAATTCTAAATATACGAGACTTTTGGAAATGGGGGAATTTGAGATTGGAATCTGACAGGAATCGGCCCCTTCGAAGAACTTCTCTGTCTTTCAAAGTTTTTTTTTGGAAATTGAGACTTTGAGAAACGGAGTTTTGAAATTTTGGAAATCTTAGGATTGGAAACTCTTGAAATTTGAAATTAGTGGCAAATTCAGCGCCAGCAGAGTTTAGAATCCAGAGAATTTGAAATTTTGATCTTTCGATAGGGTTCGGGTCTTATCAAATTCGTAGCATTCGAATTTCAAAACTGGTAAAATTCTAAATACCCTAATTTTTGAGTGTACAGAATCCAAAATTCCCGATATCGATGCTTTACAAACTGAGTCTTTTGAAATTTAAAACTCCTAGAATTCAACGCTTTCAAATTGCTATACCTGTTTCAATATTGTCGAAATTCTTCAACTTTTAGAAGCCAGAATGTAATGTAATGCAGCTTAATGAAGTGATTAAATTATGAAAGCATAGTCATACCTGTGCTAACACATCGATTTCATTCTCCTCCGGAGTGTTAGCGGCTTTTTTTCTGAGAAGATAGTTCGCTGCTTCCAAACTATATTTACTCCTTTTCGGTACAAATCTATCCTCTGAACATATTTGCCTCGAAATAAATACTGGATAAATTTTACTGAGTTCTGAGGTCGGCCTTAAGGTTGATGAATAATTACAAATTAGATGCCATGGTGGATCCTCCTAGAAATACAGAAATCAAACCAGTTAATGTAAAAATTGTACAATTTTCAAATTCTTAGATATATGAATTTTGATACTTTAAACCAGGTAAATTTTTAATTGTGAATGATTAAAACTTCAGAAGTTTCATTTGAAGCACTTTGAAATGAAACGTAATTCAAGTCACATTTGAAAATAACTGTAGACTCTTGAACTTACATTTCTTGACAACTGAATTCCACGCTCAGTAATAATAATTGTGCATCTAAGAAATTTAATTTCATGCTTGTTGTTTCAATTTAACGTTTGAGACATCTTCATAATTAACAGCGAACTGTTAATTATGAAAACCTCGTTTCTAGGAGACTGAAAAGGTTTACAGAAAAATCCCAGAACGATCAACTTGCCTTCGCGTAGTCGTGTCGAGTCACTGTAACTTTTCTGTTTGGCAACGTTCTCTGTAATTAGTAGGTACTCTTTCAGACAAAAAGCAAGGTTACACATTTCTCGTATCTAATTAAGCCTGGTAGGTGCAACCTAAATTTAAATACATATTTTTTTCTTCCATTCTAAAACCATCAATTCTTGGTGCCTTTCCATACCTTTTTGTTCAGTTTCATAAGTACCATTTACATACATCAGTGCTTGCACTGATCGATCATTAATCACTTTGAAGAAAAATCAAGGTTTTATCCCTCGTTCAACAAAGCTAAACAATGCGAGTCGCAATACTTTGGCCATTATCTATGCGTGTCCAGTGGAATAAAGTACGAAGGGTTAATGTTTACACCGCCTGGCCTTTGTACACTCAACGAACATCTGGTCGTGGACCAATGACTGAAAGAATAGATCCTAAAGAAGATCCTAAACCTGTATGCATCTACACCTCACACACCACTTCAAGTTCCTTATTCTTCTAGCTGATTCCTTAACCATTGTGAGATGAGCAGGAGTGGTGGATAATTTCTCATCGACCTACAACCTTCTATTCTATGCGACACATCAATATAAGGAACTAACTTTGCAACCTAGAGTGCATACTCTGACGATTAAATTCCAGAATTAAGTTCATTGGATTCATCTAAATCTGTCTAATAATATAAAAATTCTATTGTGAAAATATTGCCCCGATTTATTAATAAAGTGGTCGTGTATTTGAATGGAGACATTTGCCTTGATGTTTTCAATTTCTGTAACTTTTGTATTAATCTTCAGTGAACACAACCGTACGTACATGTCAGTGACTTTTCTTACTGTTGGCCAGCAATTCGAATTTTGGCTTGGAAATGGAAATTGTAACAAGCAATTATAGCAACGTCCACCGAACGAAGAGCGAATGACGTAGAACCAGAAGCGAGGAGCAATAAATTGCGATACGGACGATTTAAATGGACGATCGTTCACCGTTACGGCCGAGAGAATCGCCTGAAGGGAACGCCATCGTAACTCGGAATTAGGATGCCACCTTTCTGCTTTCCCGTTTAAAGTATCGTCCCGGAAATCCAGGCAGAAGCGCGTTGCTCGTGGCCGTTCGTGCGGCAGAAGAAGAGCCAGTGTATTTATAGGAATTTCTCGCGATAAGGCTCGCGAACACTATGCGCACCGAGACCAATAAATACAGGCTTGCACGCTCGAAAATGCAAGGCCAGGCGCAGCTCGTAATCCTCATATTTCATTAGCATCCGTCGTTTTACTATCGACAATGAAATTTCCAATATCCTTCAGCTAAACCTACAATCTGACGTAAATGGCTCCTCCATACTCTGGGTGCTAGGATAGAAACGATGAATGCCTGTTCTTGATGTCTTCATGCAACAGCTCTGTAGTGCATTTCCTATTACTCTGCGAGGACCAGGAATTCTCAGGAGCTGGAAGGATTTAAATTTCGAAACACTCACTTTGGAGCTAATCGAACTTGTAAATTCTCAAACACAGACCTCTAAACTCAACATAGAATAATTGCAGTTCAGAATTCCTAAAAAATTCTTGAAGTATTTATAATTATTCTTAAATACACTATTATTATTTATTAGTATCTTGCATTGAACTCCTCTTCCCCACGATATGCAACTTTTTCCCCAGCGCTTCTTGGTCCGCTATTCCCATGTTTCTCACCGTCACACGTCCACTTTCTTCCGCAAGCCAACACTTCGGGATCGTCCCTCGATCTTTCCTATCCTCGCTTCCACGCGGATGGCCCAATCCGAAATGGATTAAACCTGTATCCTGGTTGGATTTTCCGCGCGAGTAGCGTGCAGGAGCCGGCGAAATCTTGAGCGTTTAATCTCCAGGCGTCTCGGTACAGCTTTATGCAAATGCAAGGATGCGCGAGGGGGTTGCAGGTAGGGGGAGAGGGGCCTGGCAGCTCTTGTGCGACGCGCCGGGTCGCATTATGTGTACCCTTGGACGGAGATGGTGGTTACGTTTCTTCTCTCGCACCCCATAAATTACCGGGCGTGCAACATTTAATGGGCCGATGCCTTCACCGGGGACCAAGCTCCTCCGCTACCATAACGCCATCGCGTGTTTAGCGCCGCGGGGCACTCACGACCGGAAAATACGCCCGACGATGACTTTATTTCCCCGTCTCTTCCGGTGATAAGGGCCAACGTGCAACGTGAAAGGGTTATTGTTAGCTGGCTGTTATCTCTTAGACGAATGGAAATGGTCGAAGAGGATTCAAGAGGGAATGATTTTGCGGTATTTTCAAATCACTTTTCTGCTGTAGAGTTTGGGGAATTTTTCGAATTGGAAATAAATGTCGAATTCTGTTTGAGTAAACTACGGGTAACGTTTGCGCGTTAAGAAAATAGTAGAATTCTTGCCTATTCTATTTTTCTTGTTTATATAATAAGTCTGACTTTCTTTGCTACAAAATTTTTTTAACTTCAGCTTCTTCTAATAATTCGAAATAATTTATCCACGTAGACCTGAACTGATTTACGAACGACACTCTGTTGATTCTCACGAATAGCAGAAGTGGTCAAACTAAAAAATCAAATTCAGTCGTGTCCCACGGAGGAGTGGCTCTGTTTCACGATGCTCTTCCCGGTATCCTTGCTAGCGTGGCATCTGAAGCCAATAAATCGAGTGGTCTAACGCCTAATTTGCATGGAGCTGAGTCTTAAAAATGTCAAGCAGCTGCGTTTGCGTGCTCGGTAGAAAATTGAAGAAGATTTTCCCATAGGCAAGAAAAATATAGAGGACCCCCAGCGAAGATGACGAGACCGCTAGTCAATGTTTTGTCTAGCGAGCGTAGCCAAACCTGTCTGACCAATATTTTCCCTGCGCAGGCGAGTCTCCTGTTGCAAGGTGCTGAAGGGGTTGTCCTACGTTTCGCAAAGGGTGCCCTTCGATCCAGGAGTGACCCGCAGCCCTTTCTGCGTTAGATTTACTACTTTCATTCGTACAAACGGCGTATTTAATTATTTTATTTAATTATTTTTAAATATTTAAAAAGTAGGAAATTCCAATATCTTCTAAGAGTATCAGAAGAATATTTCAGAAATGTCTATAAGCTACTAATTCTATCAATAAACAGCAACACCGAGCAAACACGGAATACTGTATTACACTTTCAAGATTCTACACAAATTACATTCAGGCATTTACATTACAGGCAAACCAGAGGGCAAGAAAAGCAGCTTCATCTACGAGGCTCATAGTCAACGACGAGCTTAAAGTCAATTCATAGGTATATTTAAAAAAAAACACATTATTTATCAATGTACCCTGTACACCTATAAGAACCCCAAAGTATCCTAATTTTTCAAATTTTCAATTCAAACCCCCGTCGTTATCAATCGATATAAGTCAAGGAAGGATCGAGAATTTGGTCAACATTGCCGAAGAAGCCACAACTGGTAAACGCTGCTGCGCTGCAGGGCCCAGCAAAGATACTGTCCAGCTTCTCTGCAGATTTTTTGAGACTCTGCCAGGACAACACTTCGTCCTTTTGAACCGTTCTTCTTCCCACGGTCCTGCGTTATATCAGCTCGAACCGGTTAGCAGATGACATCGTGCACGCACACACCGCGTCGCGACGCACGCACGAACGTGCGCAGGCGCCTTTATTTCTCCACAAGGTACGACGCTGCACCACCTGCAGCTCGGTTCCAGTGGGTCAACCTCGCAGGGGGTCCTCCTTGAGAAGGGGTTGCAGGGAATCGAGGGGCTCGAACAATGGCGGAACACGGAATTAAGGGGCAGGAAGAAGCTCTTGCGCGTTCTTCTCAAAATGTTTACGTCCTCGGCGAAATGCCCGCGTGGCATGGAACGAAAAGGCCATCACGCGAGATCCTGTGCCTTCGAACCCCTTTTCTTTTCCCCGCCTTGCCTCGAGTAGAGGCCGGAGTAGAGAGAGCTGTTCTCTTCGTTTCTGCCACCTCGTGCAACTCACTCTGGCGAATTTGGCGAAAATACCTGGGGTGACTTCTTTTTCTTTCGATATATTATAGATCTAATTAAAACGAAGGAATCGATATTCAAAATCCTGTTTTTGAGTCAAATATTTGGTGTGACTCATTAAAATTTCTTTGCTACTGTTGAAGTGGGGGTGGTGCTCCATTTATTTACGCACTCTCACGTACATAGTATTTTAAACGTGGCATTTCATCTCGTGAATGTGAAGGAGGCTGTGGATTATAATCAATGTCAACGGAAGACCAGTTGAATGATTACCTACTGTAATGACAGGAAGGATTCTTGGAAGCTTTCGTATACCTGCCACACCAGCACGTTCCTTTAGTAGTTACTGTTGATTTTCTTGCAAAATAGTTCTGGGAACACTGCTATTTCTTCAAAGAATTTCTAAATTTAACTAACCAGTCCCAATAATTTCCTGGTCAGGTAACTTTGGAAAATTTATTTCCCACTTTTGCACGGTGCCTTCGAATTCGCGAACGACGAACTCGGTAATGTTAACTTTGATCTCCCCCCCCCCCCCCTCCCCCTTGTCAGAAAGTGACTGTTGCATATTTATGAACAATTCAGCCGCGCCGGTATCGCGTATACAGGGGAAACAAATTAATGGCATAAACGTAGCTCGCGCAGGTTGTACTCTTCATTCAGGAACGTCAAACGCGCTGCATATGCATCGACGGTACGAACACAGGTGCAATTGCACACGCGAGCCACGAGATCTCCGATCTGAATATCAAAGATGCCGACAAGCCGCGATTCGCTGTCTCTGCTAAACGCTTTTATTCGAGCAACACGTTAAAAAAGAGCGTAAGTGTACGGTAGACTGTCAACGTGCATGTCAACGATCTTCGCAATTTGTAATTACGGTCACCATTTTGGTGGCGTTTCCAGAGCAACGTTTATCTGGCAACCAGTCACTTTGCATTAAAACGAACAAATCAATAAATAAACTGGAATAACCATCCTCCAGGTATTAGCATTTAAAAAATCTTACAATTACAAAATTGATTTCTGAATCATTCTGTTGAAATCAGTTAGAGAAGTATTTCAAGATTAAAAATATAAATTATTGTTGCATGCAGGGTCGCCTCCTTTAAGACACCGTTTACGCGATAATTAGCCAGTAGGTACTGTGATACGGTAAAAGGCTGGAAAAAATTCTCGGTAATAACAAGTGCGAGTAATTGATGGCGTCGAGTGGCAAAGCCCCTCGGCAGGGGTAAGTAGATGTCGCGGAGGCGCCATTAATCGCACGGGATTAGAAATTCGAGAAAGAAAAATGCGAACGTGCACACATTAATAACGCGTTCGTAGGAACAGGTTGCTTTGCTGGCGATTCAGACTATCGGCTCGTAATACAGATATTGAGTTCACGCATAGCGGGTGTGGATGGGAAAAATGTCGGCCGGAAAAAAGAAACGCCGCCTAATGAATTAGCGCTGTCCGTATCGCAACGGTCGTGGCTGCGTGCGACAAATTATGCCGATCGTATCGTAAAATTCTAAGGGAAACGGCTAAATGCTTATTAGAGCCCACATGCACGGGCGTAGGTGCAATATATCACCAGGTGAACCGTGACGACATTTATGTTTTCATACTTCGAACGATCAAAGTCATCATTTTTACGGTTTTACGGTGGCATTCTTGCGGCAACTGGGTCAACCGGCAGCGAAACCAAGTGTCACTGGTCTGTCGGCCTTTGTGCCACTGTCTCTGGCGAGCAATTAACGTTTCAGGTAATTACATGGTCAACGATCTCGACGGGGGCCAGCTTTATTGAATTGTCGATCGCGCCTCGTGATAATAAGATAATTAGCGGCTCCCACAGGGAGAAGCGAGCCACCTCTGAGACATTCTGTATGGAGTAGGATAGGGAAGAATAGAATTTCCTGGCATGCTTTCAGGGGATAATAGTTTTCTCTAGCCTCTAAAATGGTCGATAGCGTCGAGGATTATTGATATTTAGGGGAATCTTGAGAGTTTAATAGAAACAATTGAGGTCCTTGGAGCAAGAGGGATGCAACTCCATTTTAGCCAGTTCTTGAATTACGACGTGTAATAGGTATGCGTAAAAAATTCTACATCGTTTGGTGCACGTTCGATGCAAATCCGATAACAAATGAGCAATTTATTACAAATTTTAAATCTTCACCCAATACTGTTTTGTGCAATATGTATTTTCATTTTGATGTAGGTATATCAACTCAATTTATTTTTCAGTTAGTGTTCTCTTTTTAATGTTAAGTCAAAGCAATAATTTTATAAACAGGTTTTTCCTAATTTACTCGAAGTTGGTAAATGTGGCTATGATAGTGAAAGCTGCACTGAGATGGGTGTAAGTGTATTTCTCAGGGACTTGAAATATTCTTACGAATTTGCATTCTTGGCCAAGTTTACTCCAATTCACTGTACCTGAACCATATATTGCTGCCAACTGATGTGGTACGGATACGAACAGTCTGAGCTATTCTATTTCGATCTTGACTCTCAGCCTGCCACCTACGATCATTATATAACACCTACCGCGTTCCTGTCTACCTTTCCCACTGCACCTGCACAGGGAAATCCCAGTATACGTGACGTGACTTTCGTAAAAATGCTTTGATAATGCTGAGAGTCTGAATGAGATTCGTGTAAACACCGACGAGGGAACTACACCCAAGGCCCACGGAGCCTAATAGGGTCAGCATCATCGGCGCTGCGGTTTCTCCAGCCGTAACCCGCGGAGCAATCTGGTCTAGACGACACGGAGTGTGCATGTGTGTGACACAATACAGCAACAGCATCGAGATCTCCCTCCACTTTCGACACCCGTTACAACCGAGACATTAGATCGTACGTTAGACACGGCGATTGGCTCCCGTCGGACGCGAAGAGGTTGGGCCCAGGTGGGCCATCAGGTTCGCAGGGGGGATCCAGGATGCGATTGGCAGCAGGGAAAGCAACGGAAGAAGGGGCAAGCTAGCTTAGCAGCCGTCCACGATCGTCGTATTGCATCGTGGAGTTCAACGAAAGAGGAGGATTGCTACTACGTCGTGCAACATGTTCGAATGGGGAGGATCAGGCTGGGAGATATCGAAGACGGTAGAGCACTCGGTATAAAAGACCCCTGGGGAAGGGTTTAGCAAATTCGACCTGATGCTTGGAGGAATCTAGGAGGAAACTGGATGACGCCTCATTTGACTTTATAATAGAGTCATAGATGACACCTGATGTTCACTCGATAGTGGGAGCAAGGATGCTCTCGAGCGTAGGATGGAAATGAGATGTATCAGATAGAGGTGGGAGCTTGAGGAGTGAAGTATGACGTTTCCTCTTGTTATGGGAACCTAATAGTTGAGCAGGATGACATGGGGATTGTGCCTGTGTGACTTTGACTTCATCGATTTCACAGTTAGGAGGTACTGAAGACTCTGGTACACTGAACATTTTAATACAGATTTTGGAGCAGGATTTTTAGACTTGAGGTTCTTGAACGGGTTACTTATGTGTTTCTGTAGTTTTTCAGAGGTACGAAGTTTTAGGGATTCTACTGGTACTTGCAGGGGTAGTAATCTATTTCGGAGTAGTTATAAAATAATCTCAAGGCAAGTCTTACAAAATCTTTCAGCATATCTTGAATAAAATCAAGGGGGTTGAATTCTCCAACAAATAAACAATAAAATTTTCATGAATAAAGTTATTAGATTCTAACCACTATAAAATTAAAAATGAAACGAACAGAATTCGTACAAGTGCAAGCTTTGAACCCAGTACGATTCCAACGTGAACAGCAATTAAATAATGTATAAACTATCATTTAACCCAGCACCGAAAACCATGCAAAGCCCGAGCTCACGCGAAATATGAATCTGTCTGAACGAAATCATGCGGAGACGCAAAAGAAAAGACCGAGGTGCAGTTCGACCGGTCACCCTCTAACCCCGAAAACCTCGGGCCACGTCAGCCAGAATCGCCGCGTCCAGTTCGGTCCCCTGACCACAGCCAACTCGTTCGGCGGAACGAAAGAAGAGATTCGCCAGCAGCACGAGGGGGCAAACGCGATCGAAAAGGAGGGCGATCTCCACGAGTGATGTAAGGAGGGGGTTGCGAGAGTAGCAGCAGCTAAGCCGGGAGGGTGGGGAAGCCTGAGGAGGGAGCCAGAGGAGGGGATCGAGGGGAAACGCGAGGAGCGAGCAACCACGCACGGCATCCTTCCTCCGGAGCCAAGTGAAGCGGCCGAACTGGTCCTGAAACACGGTGCAGTGCTCGAGCGGATCGTGGCGTGTCGGGGTCCCCGGTTCCGGGGCCCGGCGTCTGCAGCCCTCAGTCGTTCGCCGATGCCCCGACGAGGAGGAGCACCGAGTTGTCCTAGGGCAAGGTCATCCCTCGGACCAGCCACCCTGAGCACCAGAGGATACTCGCCTCTGCCGAACATTCGGGCTCTGTCACGCGCGTTTTCGGTCGTTCCACGGGGTCGCGGGTCCCGTCGTGTCGCGGACGCGTCAGGAACCATCGCGCTCCGTCTCACCAGCGAAGAGAGGCACCGCGGTGTCGCAGGTCGCCTCCGACGCGAGTAACTCACGGAGAAGCTGCGGAAAGTTGGCTGGACGATCGAGGATGCGGGACTTCCGACGATTACGGCTCGGGGTCTATGATCACGCGGCTCGATAGGGGCTCGATGGGAGAGAACCGAGGCACCGAGTAGATGGAATACCTTCCGGCCCGGGTCTCGGGATGCTGGATACAGTGAACGGCCTTCGTGTAAGGAGTAACAGCGTGTCGCTGCAGTCGGTCGCTTAGGACTAACAGGACGATTTCGGCGTTCGTCGATCGAAGACCAAGTTCTCGTGGAGCTCGATGGCATCGGGGGAATCTTGGCCCGGGATGGAGCCCCCAGGTGGCACCCACTGGATCGTCCACCGGCCGGGAAGGTCGATGCGGGGACCGTGTCCCCTGACGCGTGACGAGGATAAATCTCGTTTTCACCGGTATCGGCAAAGTGGACGATTAGGCCTCGTAGGACGAGAGAACGGCCGAGCACGAACGGGGCAGCCGAGGATCGAAACGCCGGCGAGGCGAGCGAACGAGGGAAGAAAGACGGGGAGGCGAAAAAAAGAGCGAAGGATAGGAGCGCGAAGCGAGGAGCGAGGGCCAGGGAGAAGGAGGAACAGAGACGGGACGGAAAAAGGAGGATTTGCCAACTTCCTGCGAGCCGAGAACGTGAGAGAAAGGCCGCCTCGGAGCATGTATAGCTCGATCGATAAACAAACTTTCGTCGAAGCGTAATATCGAGGCGTGGAGCCTCCTGTACCCTGGCGAATTGGAATGTCGACTCGCTTGGAGCTCGCTGCTGTCTCGCGTTTCAAGGATTCCCCCCCATTGTCGATGAGACCATCCTACCGTTCTGTCCCGCGGACGCCTCCAGTTTCCACGTTGCTGTTCAATTAACCTCTCCGGGATGAAAACTGTCCCCCCCCCCCCCCCTCCATCCTCCACCGTGCAGTGGCGAATTTTTGCGCCCGGGCAGCCCGGTGGAAGTCAACGCGGCGCGGTTAACGAAGGCCCACGCGCAAACCGGCCAGCCAGGGACCGTCTGACAGGTGTCGGGGCCTTCCGGTTCCACGGCGGAGTCCATCGAGCTCTGTTACCCGAGGAGCGTATAATGCGGTTTTAATGCCAAAGGTGTCGGGTTTCATAAACGAACCGGTACGCGCGGGTTTGTCACGGGTCATTCGCGTCGCGGGTTACGAAAAACGAGCGGCTGGAACGGGCGTACGGCACGTGGGCGACGGACAGCGGTTGTCCTTTTTCAGAACGCCGCGGAAACGGGACCGCGAGGGCCCCGGAACGTGGGGGAGAGAGAGAGAGATAGAGGGCGAGAGAATGGACGGGAACGAAATCGTTGGACCGGCAGGTGTGTGGCCAGTGTAATCACGTTTCAGGTTGTAACACGTGAAACGCATTGTGATTTTTCAGATACGGACTGGTCGTTGAATTCCCCACGAAAGGTGAAATGTCCGGGGGAAAAACGGTATCTATCCGCGGCGAACGTTCTAACGGTCGATGATACGACGGACGGGGCAGATAAAACGTTAAATCTGGTCCACGCAAGCGAGACTTTGTGCGGGTATATTTCGTCGTCGGGCAGTGGTGACTTTGTCGTTGGGAATTCGAGGCCCCAGTGACTTCGATGCGTGCACAGCAAGGATTTCTGGCGCCACTGGTAAGTTTACAGAGCTGTGGATCGCAGTCGCAATGTAATGTTCTAAAGCACGATACCTTTTAAATGTTTCGTAGTCATTCCTCTTTATGAAAGAATTTAAAAACAGTTGATGTATGGTAGGAGGGTGCTGCGTTGAGATTCTATATCCGAGTTTATCCGAGTTTATCCGAGTAAAGGATTGCCTGCCAAGCCAGCAGAACAAACGCCCAGAGCAAACTTTAGCCATCGCTATCAATAATCATTAGGGGTATGATACGTAATTAGAATGATATATAACTGGCACGAACGACAGCGTGTAAGTGAGCTCTTGAAATCTAATAAAGCGCGATAATTTATCGAAATCCGCGGCGAGACCGTTCTTGCATACGTACCCCTCCGAGCACAATAAATGGCCGTCGATAAGATCTCGATAAAAATGGCACTCTATGCTCGGAGATACCTCTGTCGACGGTAGTAACGAGTCATCTTTGTTGATCAATCGCTAACCGGTATGATACAGCATTCCGTGGCATCCTCTCCTATATAGGCTATTTTCAATACGATACGCTCGGGAACAGCTGAACCTTCGTCATCAAGATCTTCAGATTAGCAAAAACTGTTCCTCTCCGCCGTCTTCCCTGCTTCATTCCTCTTTTCCAATCAACGATCGAGGCTGAAACACAGCCAGACTGCGGCAAATAACGCGAGGGACTTTTCAATACCTGAACCATAGGTAGAACAGGAAATTGAAGTTTATCGTTATTATTTCCAGTCTATTAAGCATTTTTTCCCTGACCGAGCTCTATAAATTTATTGCACCAACTCGGATCGAGCAACTGAGGCAAGGTCACCGGCCAACATTCCTTGGCCTAACTAATTTCTGAAGTGTGACTGCGCGTTCGTTGGCAAACGCTTTTTTATTCAAATACGTTCCAGTGATCGTGATACGCGCACTTGCGGCGGAATATATTAGGCTACGCGTTGCTCTGGATCGTTAATGTGAATCACCACGCTGTGTGTAAGGAGCGAAATATGCATTTATATATATTCTTTTTATGTCTTGCGCACTTTAGAAATCTGTTTGACGCTACTATGGTGGATCTTATCAACAATTTTCTCCAGGCTACCTTATAGCTTTCATAAATACAGAAACGACTTACAGAAACTACATAGCCATGGACGCGAAATCCTAAACATGAGAACCTGATCGTTAATTAAAGAATATGAAGAAATTAATTATTCTTTATTACTGGTTCATACGCCCAACGGATATTCAAACTTTAACCCGCAATCGTCGCACGAAAGCCCTGCAACAGCATTTCCATCCCGCCGTTCTAAAATTAGCCAGCTGCGCAAAGTTCCATCAGTGATTACACGCGTGCACGTCCAGCGATCAATGAAAAACGAGCGCACCGGCTGAACGATCCGCACTCGCAGAGATATCATAATAATACATTGTGACGATCAGCCGGTCGAGGAGCCTAGAGCAATGGTAACTATCAATTCCAATCAGCCGCAATCACCAATGCTACCCAGCGTTAATAAATTCCGCTCGTTCCTCGAATATCCAGCTCTCTCGTGAGTCCGCCGTTCTGGCTTCGTTGCCCTGTTAATCCGGGACCAGTACAGGACGACTCGAAGCCGAGACACGGAAGTCACCCGATCATTCAACTATCACAATAATTTCGGGGGCCATTAGTTCAGCCACTGCTGCTTTGCCAAGGAACAAGTCACCATCCACCAACCCACAGATCAGGTTCCCCAGTGTGAACATTTGTCTACAGACAGCGACACGAATTCCAGTTGCCTGGATATCAAATAACGTTCTGCGTAATGGTGAATTACCATTGGTAATACGGTACTGTATTTTTTTCTTACCCTTAATTGACCCGTTGACCAATTGGAAATTTCTGGTCGGCGGCTGGCGATCCGTTATAGGAGCGTGGATGCCTTAAACCTTAAGCAGGCGATAGTTACGTGATTCAAGTCGGTATCAGTGTGTTATCAGACGCTTGGTGAAGGTAAATTGTACATTTCCAAAGAGGCGTGGATTACGCCCTGAAGCTTAGTGGTGAATATTATCTGTAGCGTCTTGAGGTAATAGTCACTAGAGTTTCCTAGAGTTGTTCCCCTGAACTATGTGTTATTAAGCAGCGTTACTCTTTTTATAAAATAATATTTGGTTGTACACGGGCTCATATCAGTTCTTTATTTAATAAATATTGTTAATTTGAAGTATGGAAATTGAGTTTATTGTAACTAAATAAATATTAAAAACTGGCAATATGACAGCTAAATATCACTGGCATTAGTAGTACCCAGTACTGCCAAGGACTAAAATTAATATTGTCAAAAGAACTTTAAACGCCTATGACTTTGACAATTCTTTTAATTCGAGGTTTAAATTTTATTGGAGTTTCTCGAAGCTTACTCACTGTGGGAAAATGTAAGAAATTCCACCTTTGAATCGCTATCGTGACAGTGAGGAAATCCACTTTACGAACTGGGGCTACGAATAATATCTAGTAATACCTACACTATCTCCGTGGAGGAGACTTCAGTTTTTGCATGATCACCGTATTGGTTATGCAAAATCGATCGACTCGCTCGAGTGATACAGTTTCTACGCTCTTTGGTTTCACCTTTTCTCCCACAACTCGACTGCCAAGTCTGTTGGTTCTCGTTGAACATTGCGCGCTCGCACTGGTTGGATATCTTCTATGGACCTGGTTGCGGAGATAACTTGTTCAACGATTCCATCGTGACTACGATATGGTTACGGTTTCGTCTCGTTCCATGTGCCTTGTGTTATCTGGTACTTTAAACGGAAGTGGAAGATATTTCGTGTGTTTCACAGCCCCTTCTACCTTTCGAAAGCCTTTTCTGTTAGTCCACTTTCGCTCCGCTCCACTCGCCATAGGGTGAATCTGGCGTAACTTAATCACACTACCTTATCGAAAACTCAAGCACAGCAGACACATTGCATTTGTCAATCGCTTCAAGTGCAAACTAATAATGCTAGAAAAACAGATCATTAACTCCAATGATACTTTGCACTGCGCTAACTGATTACGGAGAGCCAGTAATTACTTAGAAGCCTCGCGATCTCAATCCAATGTCGGCGATATTAATGAGGTACTTCACAGACAATTTGCATAATACATTAATTTAAAACGTACTGGAGAACAGTGATTAGTTACTATGCATTATACATCTTCCACCCAGAAAAGCGAAATCACATTCAATGAAGTACAGCGAATCACAAGATTTTCTCTCCCAATAGAATCAAATTTATTTTACCGAAGTCGCCTCAGCCTCGAGGAATCGTTCATCTCACAAGGACGTACGATTTTCTCCGCAAAAGACAGCAACATCGGTACTTAGTTTTCCCCACGAATAAGGGTATAAAACTGCAAGGGGTTGCGAGGCAGTAGAAACAGAAGAATAAAGCGAAGAAGTGATGACTGGGGGGGGGGCGGCAACAAAGGCAAAGGGACGAAAAAAAGGGAGGCAGAACGCGGTCAGATAACGAGCGAAGACCTGGCCGGGCTCGTTATCACCGCGGTACGGCCGCCAGAAAACTGCTATCACGGCACAAAGTTATTGCGCAGTTAAGTGGATAACCTACGGTCTAAATTGCGGCGGGCAGCAGGTCTGCATTTGAATAGTGGAGCTAACGGATGGTGGCCTGCACCATCGAAACGGGCCCCGGAGAACGGGGCCCAACAGAGACGGAGCTCATAAGCGAGCCGGGGGAGCAAGAGAGGGAGCGACACTGCTCGACCTGAGGAGCTACTCCAATCGAGGAGCAGCTGGCGAAGAGAAGGAGGAGCAGAGGTAGGAGGCGACGCTCGAGAAAGAGTTGTGAAACGGGTAAACGCGCCTAACATATCCACATAAGATGTTGCCACGGACTCGTTACACTCGTTAGCCAGCATCTGGAGAAACGACGTGCCCAGTAATCTCGCGGCTACCTTCAGGTGGCTGAACGATTTTCGGTTGGAGGGGGCGAGGACCTCCTGTTGGAGTATCAGCTGGGTAACTGGATTCGGCTGAATTTTTCTTCTCAATCCTGCTGTGGCCTTCAGTTCAACTCTAAATTTAGCATACTGTTAATACAATGTCAACTTATATTTTTCTCAAAGGTAGACGAGCTTTTAACGCGTTCGGGCTCGCGGCGTAATTTCCCCAAGCCTTTCCTATCATTACTACTCATTTTTGTTATGTTCAATAAGTCACCACTTTTCACCAGTTATTTGTATACATACAGCTTTTAAGCAGAAAATGATAAAACAGTGCAGTGACCTATCGGTAGGTCACTTAGACTTTTGGGATCTTCCACCACTGACACAGCCCTCCAACAGTGGGACTGGAGAGAACAGTGTCGGTGGAGATCCGACGCCACAAATCTCATTAACAAGACCAGCGAAACCACAGCTATTTAGTCTCAAGCATCCTTTCAGCACTCGTACAAAACGAAGATAATCGACTAATTGAAAGTGGACGGGACTGGAGATCTCTGTTTAGGATCTCGAGGCTATACGTAGCGCTCGCGGGGGACAATTGCAATAAGAGTACGCGAGGCCACATGCACTACGAAGTCTGAACCGAAACGTACGTCGATACGGGCTCGTCCAGATAACGCAGCATCGGGTGGAACGAGAAAAGCCATTTATTTCCAGCGGTTCGTGGCACCGTGGAGATGGATGACAGTGGAACGGCGACAGGGAAACGAGAATACGATACGTCACGGGAAGAAACAAGGGGAGGCGACCGGTTGCCTTCTCTATCGTCGCAGCATTCCGTAGGGCGGACACCCGAGCATATCTCCGTATTCGGTAATCGATCATCGTGACGTATCGTCGATCACGCGACGAACGATTCCGCCGTGGCTACGCGTGATCCGATCCGACGCTAAATCGGCTCGTAGCCAGGCGGAAAAGATCGGTCGCGAGCCCCGATCGATAAATCCCACTCACACTTTGCCACGAAACCTGCCGCTTTCTGGTTATACCTGCTCCGCGAGGAGGCCGGCAATGTGTCCCCTACTGCTTCGTAGGTGGACTGAAGTCTGCTGTCAATTAGACAGTTTGGATTTGATGTTGTGGATTGATGGGTCTGATCTTTGGGGGGATTATTTAACGAGAAGTGTGGGAATGTTAGTTCTGCGTTTGAGGATCTGGGGACTTTCTCAGCTGAGAGTTCCTTCTGCTAAGGTACCGTGACATGAGGTAACGTTGGCCACTAGGGTAGCTTTGACCATAAAACTAGATCATAAAACAAATTTTTCTACCATACAACAGTATAACAGGTATTATTCTTAGACAAAGTGTCTTGGATAGTTGTGTTTGCTTACTTAAGATGCAGTTTGTCTGAGAATAATACCTGTTACACAATAGACGCTAAAGGAATTTGTGTTAAAATCTGGTTTCTCGGGCAAAGTTATCCCAAGTGATATATTTTGTTAATGTTGAAAATTAAGCTAAAACGGTATCAGGATCTGCTACCAAAGTTGTGATTACTAGTCGTTGATTATTAGTACAACTATTTCATAGAATTCAGGGAAATAAGTCGAGAGGAAAGAAACTATTTCTAGCTGTCCTTATAAGCTTCAATCTCCCAACGCTCAGCATCCTCAATTATGTGAATAAACATCGGAAATTTGGAAATAATTCCGTGATGCATGAAGCATATCCTATCATAACTGCATCGAATGTCCAGGTGTCCATTTCCATTTTGTTCAGTTTGCGCTCCACAGTGACGATCGCAGTTGCAAAGATGCGTGTCACTGCAGTTTCATCCAGCTCTGTTCATGGAAATGCTCCGGTTGGAAGGGCAGTCCAGTCGGTTCGATGGCATCCACGGGAACTGGAGGCAGCTTCTTCATCAACTGCCAAAAAAGGTCAGGGCGTGTCCGAAATAGAAACGCGATAATTAACCGGTTACCATGGCGCACGACCCTTCCCGTTCGCCAGCGAGGAGACATTATTAGGTAGCCGCTTCCAGCGTCGCCATCGCGCTAGACCTCGTAAACTACTTCGGATTGTAATTATTCCTAAAACGGCCAAGATTTTTTGCACGTTCGAGGAAATCACGGAACACGAGGCGATTCGCGTGATCGAAATAATTGAACGGCTGCAGGATGGTCGATTGACGCCCGGGAACTTCTCACGGTTCATCCGCTGGATCGCGCTAACGGGTTAATCGATAACCGCTGGATTGAATTAACGACGCGGTGGGACAGTGGAGAAAAACTTGACGACGCGTTCTTGAAGGTTTTCACCGCGGAATCGATATCCCCTTTTAATTTGAATCTCTCGTTCCTACGAATCGAGTAATGGCAACCAGCTTAGGATAGTGTTTCGTGGAGCTTCGGTATCTCTTCTTAATTTGAACCCACCTTGCGACTCGATTGCTTCCTGAAAGTTGACGAACCGTGTCTTGGAAATCTCCTCTTCATTTGGTTTCAGATAGGATAACGTCAAGCTATAATTCAAAGTCTGATTTTATATCCAATTTGAATTTCTCTTGGAAATGCAATCAGTCAACTGACTTTAGAAGAGTCGATAGGGAGTGCCTTCATTTCAGTTGCAGCTTTCCAATTTCCTACGCCAATCGGTATGCAATAGCCAGCGGAGAGTGACTGCACACTAAAGTTGTCCTTTTCTTAATCCACTCGACCGACACCAATTTCTCAGTTCAGGTTCAATTTTCCTTTTCAATACGAATCTTTCTTTCCCCCCACGATTGCCAGAAACAACCGCTAGGATTTGTCAGAGATCGGCCGATACGCATCGAGAAAGTCAAAACGGCGAGGCATTGTCAGGATCGATAGTTAACATATAAACGAGCTGCTCGCATGCATTATATGGAAATGGAAATTAATCGTCGCTGAGCCAGTATCCATAGTTCACCGAACCAAGCGCAATTTACTCCAAAAGGTTGCGGGTATACGCTCTTGACAACCGAGAATTACGGTACCTCGGAGCTCATTTTAGTGGGGTAGTAACCTTATCCCGAGTTTTAGCAGCGTCACGAGCGATTGCGTAGAGACGTGAATACCAAATGCCTTCGGGAAACGGCGAAATCTCGAAAACTTCCCACCGACCGTCGCTGCTAAAGCAAATAACAGGTATTAAGAGGCATTACGCTAACGGCTGCATAATCATTGAGTAATTGAAAAATTAATAACACGGCGCCCAGTAAAAGGTTTCACTTGCCCGTACGTTTCCGATCGCGTTGATTAACATAGTGCGCCGCGGCAATATTTCACTGTACTCGGTTCGATCTCCTCCATCAACGAAGATTATGACGTAAATATACTACATACTGAATAATGCAACAAGATAAAGCAAGTAACTTCAATGGAAGGGACTTAGATTTTCCCTAAAGGAAGATACTTTTACAAAAGTTAAAAATTACGGTTCTTATTTTCCTAACTATTATTCGCTAGGAGAACCAAGGGGTCAGAATTTGAAGGAACTTTATCAGGTTCAAATATTAACAAAATTCGATAACTGAGGAAGAATACTACTACTTGTGAGTAGAGTAATTGATGGAGACTTCTTTGATACAGATTAAGGGCAGTCTAGAAAATAGGGTCCTGTCCTAGTAACTCTACGACATTCCGAAGATACTTTATAC
This sequence comes from Andrena bucephala, assembly GCA_947577245.1. Taxonomy (NCBI): domain Eukaryota; kingdom Metazoa; phylum Arthropoda; class Insecta; order Hymenoptera; family Andrenidae; genus Andrena; species Andrena bucephala. Next base: position 25,959,751 of record OX387717.1, on the reverse strand, counting down.
TCTTCTGAAGTAATTCGAAGAAGCTTCAACGGAACAATTTCGACCTACAGGTTCAGAGTGCAATAAATGCGGGTGAAAATAGCGGATGTGGTAGAGCGAGGGTTTCAACAGATCGCTGGATTAGAGACGACGAGGAAGACGCAGAAACGCCAGTCTCGAGTGGAAAGGACAACAAAAAATCGTTCTCGGAATGGTGTTGACACCTACATAGCAGTCTGACACGCAACGATCTCGCGCGACTCATTGTGCAAAGCCATCCCACAGATCTGTCGCGCGATGCTCCTGGATCCTATGAATCTGAGCGCGTAAGAAGCTTTCTCACGGCCAGCGATCTCATGGAAGTTGATTGATCGGTTAAATACATTTATCTGTCCCGTCCGGTGGCCGGGGGTAACACGTGTTATTACGGAAAGTGGGTAATTGATAAAGCGAATGAAGCGCGAGGCTAATTAAAATAGGTACGAGAACGGAACCGAAGGAAACCGCGAGTGGCTGAGAGGCAGCGTGCTCTCCCGCTACAAGGAGATAATTAAAAGCTTGAGTGTTCCTCCGACGAGAAGTATCACGCGGGAAAGTTTAACGATGCCGGAGAAGAATCTCTCTTTCTTCCTCTGTAACTCTGACAATCTCTGTATTGGATGGAGTTAAACGAAGTTTTATTCACTTGAAACAATAAATGTACAGAAAATTCTGATCATTGAACTATAATTCGGCAGTGGACTAGCATATTTGGAGGGTGATACGTTTCACGCTATACCAAAGTCTACAGGAACATATAAGACTAATTATTATTTTCAAAACACAACTAAACTCATACATGGTATACCACAAAATTACTACGTTAAACAATGCCTGTAACAGATATAAACAGTTTTTTTTTAATATATTTGTTATAAAAACTGTTAACGTACCTGAATTCATCGTGTAAAAATATACAGTTTTGCAATTCAAACTTTTCGCCTATTCCGAATAGTTTTCGAGACATTTCAGAAAAAGTGATTTCAACGCCCTGAGGGCTGTTTCCACCCATTCAACATGGACGATTGCTGATAAACCAAGATATGTGTCAAATATTTTCGGCTACTCTGCAAACCGGCAAAGTTGCATGAAATCGATGTGTACGGGTACGGATTCCCTTGTTACAGGTACTTATAGTGTTTTGTACCTCGCAAGATATCACTCTTAACACTAGAACTACCGACAATTAATGTATACATATTTCTACCATGTCAGTCAGAATGACTGGTTAAAATAAATCTTTATTCATATTTCCTGAATTTTTTTACTATTAAAAAATATATACGTAATATTATACATATTTATACTACTTAAAAATACACTTTTTGCATATTTAAAAATGATAAATTTATTACGAAATTTAAAACCGGTCATTTGGACTGGTTTGATAGGTTTAGTGTTAAGACTCTCCGGTTAAAATTTTTCAAAAAATCGATTTTTTATATATATTTATATATATCGATATATATATATATATATATATATATATATATATATATATTTGTAGTGTAACATCCCGAGAATACCCTGTGAAAGTTTCGTACCAAAATTCGTAACGGTATAGATTCTACAGTCACATAACTAATTCAAACTCCGAACGCAGATATGAGCCGAGAACACTTTGAACACGTTTTTCTCGAAACACGATATTTTGAAACGGTAATCACGATTTCAGACGAACTGATGAACCGATTAAAAACAACCTTGACGCATTTGATTCGTAATTGGACTCGCTATCGCAGCACTGTAGGTATAACATAATTTTTTGAAACACATTTTTTTTTATCTGCACATGTCTGCGGAAAATTAACCGCTGTTTTGCACTACTTTGTTCAAATGTGCACTAACATCGTAGTTTTGATCCTTTTTACCCCAACAAGGGATTCTGCGATAGCCATTGAAATAAATTTTATGAAATTGTTTGAATTTTTGATTTTGGACGATCCTGTGAGTAAATTTCGTGGTTACCGTTTTGGCATCTCTTTTTGGCAGCGCCTGCACTAAGCGCCACCTAGAAAATCCATCAAGACCGAAAACATGAAACAAAAAATTTTTTTTGCACCCTAACTAGTGTATCAATAAATGCTAAAAATATTTTTTAGAATATGTTTTAACCTCTTCTTGTAAAAAATTCATTAACATCGCCTATTTTTTAAGGGGTTTGACCGGAGGATCCCCTTAAGTTAACACCACTTCAATATGTCCCAAGTAAGTCGAGTCGCAGAACCGCGTTCTACGGGGGTGTCTGCCGTATCTGAAATAACGTCCCATGAAAAGTGGCCCAGCTCTGATCGGCCGTTGTCGCGGCCGATTTTACCGGTTCCACGCCTCGCTACTTGCACACTATCGCGTAGCGAGTCCCATCGGGCGGCCCTCGCACCTGAACGGCTTCGATTTTTGCCCCGGAAGCGGTGCACTTCACGAAACGGCTCGTATGCACGCCCACGCGACTCTCGGGCCCGACGACAACGATCTCGCCCGCCGGTTCGGTTGCGCAAGCTCGGCCCACCATGCATCGGTCGTCACGCGACGATCCCGTGGAACGCTCTCAAAGCTCCTCGCGAGCGATTTTTTTTTCTCCGCCCAACTGGCTCTCCACGTGCGATCGACTCGAATCTCTAGGCATGCCCGTTTGTGCGTGCTGTTCGGAGCGAGCACGCGAGCACTCCGCCGGTGTTCACGCACGATTAAACGCGGATTCGTTCCTGATTAGAGCACCAGGACCAAGGTTCTGGGCGAGGAGCAGTGGCGATGGAAAAAGTCGCAGCGACAGAGTAGTTTGGTCCCAGTTTATCGACTCGTTAATTAACGACTCGTTGCGTCCTCTGGCGCGTGGTCGGGCATACGTACCTTCACAGGACTCGTGAGTCGAAATCGTCGGGACCGCACCGCACGGGCCACACACCGACGAATTATTCCTTCCCCGTTGCTGCGCCGAGCGTAATGTCGCTTAATGTACGCGTTCGATGCGTTATTACGCCGCTTAATAACGATCCATGATGCTGCGCTATTTGCATTGAGGACGCGCGCTTGAATTGCAGACGAAGCACGGCGGCTTGGAAATTTGGATAATTATTGCGGTAACTGGATCGTGGAGAAGGTTTACGGGGACGTTTACGGCCTGCGTTGTATATTCTCACGATAATTGATGGTGTTCAATCGCATAAGGTGGCTGCTATAAGTTTCAGTACTGAGTGCTTTACCTGAGAAGCTGTATTTTTTTTTAAAAAGTTGATTAATATAATCTTTTTAGTGTTTGGAAACGTGTCTGGCATTTTGCGTTCGTTTCGTGAAAACTGGAAAGCATTCTTGATTGTTGCATTCAAAGTTTAATGTAAAAATTGAAGAATGGGATGCTTCGCGTAATCAGAATTCCTGCTTAAAAATAGAAGTTAATATAATAGATTTTGAAAACTGGAAAATACAACTTTGGTTCAATATAATTTGAATAGTTATTGAAATCTACTTCTTCTACTCGCAGAACATGTGTTTCTCCATTCGTGTCACACGACTTCCATTCTGCGCGTCTGTCGTTTCATTTTTTTCGTTTTCCTGGCGCAATGATTCTTTCTTCTTATCGACCTGTCGGTTCTCCTAATTTTTTTCTTCTTTTCTTCGAGAAATAACGGCCTCGATGGCGACATCCGTTCCGATTGGACACACACTACGCAAGTCACGACGCGCGTCCGGTTACACGAGAAATTGAAAAGTAACAAGACGTGAAATATCCGGGCAATGCCAGCGTCACACTACCGGCCAGACATTTAAATTACGATTAGAGTGACCGATTATTATCCTTATCAATAACACGACACGGTAATTATCTGTAGCGTTATCTGTATAATACAGATGTACAGTATGCTAAGAGCGATTTTAAACACTTGCTTGGCATCGGGATTAATTGAAACAGATTGCGTTCACTGGTCTGCGAGAAAGAAAGCGCGGTGAACGGGCACAAGTATAAGTGAAGTTGAAACACGGTGTACGAGAGAATTTTTATTTCTCTGTGACACGTAACATTTTAGTATGTAATTACAGGTTAACGGTTGTACCGAAGTCTTCATAGTTTCATTACCTTCTTCCTTCGTTCCAACATCGAATTCCAGAATAAGCTTGTCCTTTTAATTCTAAATTCATATCTGATACTTGCAAGTCGACAATATTCCTAAATAAATCAAGTGTCAACATTTCATGCGACCAAAGTGAAATTCTATGTAACTAAATGAAGATCGAGGTCCATTTGATAATAACGAAGAGAGTAGACATTTTCATTTAGGAAAGTAGGCGACCGGTTGCATCCTGCAGCTTGCAAAAGCCTTAATGCCCGCTCGTGCTCCCTGGGTAATGGTCAAGACGTGGAAACCTCGCGTGAGCAGATTGATAGAAGTTCATTGCATCATTACGCGTGAAACCGTGCATTAAGGTGCAGGTAGCACGATGCAACTGGCAAGCTCGATGCACATTCCTCGAGATTCCTACGAGACGGTTCGTCAGCTCGAATCCACTTAAACTTCATTGCAATTAAGCTTCTCGCTCGGTAACTAAACAAACTTCGGTTGCGGTACCACCTAGTCGTATTTTCACTGCCCCAGGATTCAATACTCTTACTTGGAAGCAGAGATTTCAAACCGCATTACTTCATCGCGACGATCATTATACACTGATGTTTATAAATACTATAAGTAGAAAATAAATGAAAAGTTATGGCACTGGTGGGCAAACAATTGAGCAGTTTTCAAGGCTACTATTATTAAAGCACTTATACTGCATGTGGGATGATACCCGAAATGAGATATCAAGTAAAATTTGAATCTCGAAGGGAAATATGTATATCTTAAATTAAAGTAGAGAAATTCCTTGCAAAAGTATTTACCACGGATAGACTTTGCAAATAACAAAGTGACCCATCTACTTATGCTTCTACCCGCCAAGCAAAACACGAACGACGAATGAAATATTATTCCATCAATAAATAATGGTCAAATTTCAATTGAAACTGACTATTCCCAGAAATACCTATATAGAATAAAATTTCATCAAACGGGGAAAAAGAATCCACGTAAACGTAACTGGCACTCATTATCGTTGCTAGATTGGTAAAAAGTCGGGTGGAAAAAGTGCGCTGCTCGCGTGAGCAAATTAATAGAAATCCGTGGCGCTATTACGCGTGACAAGCGTGCATTAAGTTTCTGGATGCACCTGCGAAGATAGGAGGTCCGCGGTAATGCATTCGTTATAAGCGACATGCAGTGGCATGTCTTATATGTGCCTTCCCATTGGAACACGGTCATGGTTTCACGACAAAATCAACCGAGGCTTCCTACACTAAATAAACCACACATACCGTGATAACCTGGACACCAGTAAATTTCTTGCGCCGGCCACGGGATGTCAAGTTCTATCTAACTCGAAGCCGGCCGGACGATATTCGGTTTGAATCCTTAATTGATTCCACGAAGCTCTTGTTCCTCTTGGTTAACTTCGCACGACGCTCGATTTTTATCCGGCAAATAAATTAGGATGCATGCTGCGAGGAGATATTCTGTCTTAATGTGAGTAACAGTGGGAAAACTGTGGAATTAGTAAAATTTAGTGGAACCTCGTGTACCTAAAAATCTGATGGAAAGGGCAGGAAAATTTCGTTGTGATTCTTGATTGTAAGTAAGCATCCTTTGAACTGAATTTTTTAGTTATCTGGCTTTTTTCCGCTCTTGATTTTCTAGTTTCGAAGGGATGTCGAAGAATTTTTAATTTCCTGCTATGTAAACGATTTCACAACTAATTTCAACGCGGGATATTGAGAAACTGATCGTATGGTGCTTCTGAATAGATTGTGATACTTCGATACGAATACTTTCTACTATTTTTATATTTTTTCGAAAGTAACTGAGCACTGCATTGTGATCTGGAAATATATAATACTTCGTAAATCAAAGTCGATGTTTGAAATTTCCCTGGAAAAAGAATGAATTCCAACAAATTTTACAATTTCGTCATACTATTCCTCTCTAACAAGGAATCATCCCGAACCCGGAAATTCAAAAAATTCTTAAACTTTGTGAATATGTAGGTAATTTCCTCCTGATTGTAACGCAATTTTTGTTTGCTGCCCAAATTCACTCTAAGGGGGTGTAATTGACCCCTGAAAATCCGGTCATTTTCCGATTTTATGTTATCGGAAAATAATATGTTGTGTTATAACTCGCGAACTGTAAAATCATTTTTACCAAATGATAGATCTAATTAAAAGAAGTAACTTTCGTCTTGAAACTTTTTTTCAATCTCTTACAGTTCGCGAGTTATAACACAAAATCGGAAAATAGCCGAATTTTCAGGTGTTAATTTCACCCCCTTCGAGTGAATTTGGGCAGCAAACAAAAATTTCGTTGTAATCAGAAGGAAATCCCGTATGTATTCACAAAGTTTTAGAATTTTTTGAATTTTTGGGTTCGGGATCTTCCCTTGTAAGTACCTAAAATAAAAATTGTCCTTTTCATATTATTTTATACCGTTGAATTAACATCTCCGCATTTCATGCACCAAAAACCTAAAACTTTCTCAGTTCTGTATAAACAAAAATGATCAGAATAGACTTACGGTTTGCAATCTGCCTTCAATTTCCGATGCTCGCCGTTTTACGCCCGCGCGGTACGATTGCCAGCGAAGGAAACGTGAGACAATGAAGACGGCGAAGTAGAGCACTGTCGGATCGCGCTTGACGAGTATCTTCTTGCGGATCCAGCAAAGTTGCGATCCGTCTTGCGCGCCGTGACAGGATAATAATTACGAGCGGGCTACCGCCGATGGGAGGGAATAAAGGAGCAGAGGGAAAGACGGCTCGTCTAAGTAAATTGATAGAAGTTCATTACGTCGTTACGCGTGAAACTGTTTGCCCGCGCTGGCTATCCAAGCGTTGCGCCGAGGTGTACTTACTAATAATACGATATGAAGTTACGGGTGGTGGTGGGTGTGCAACCTCTTTCTGATCGACTTCAAGCATGATCATCAGCAGACAGCTAAGGAGCAATATTTCGATGGGTTCAGGTCGGCTTTAATAACATCCGACACTAAATCTTAATCGTGCTGCATCGACTGAAATATTATATTTTCAAGCTAGAGTATTCTCTACTGAAATGAAATATAGTATATGGAGTGTCTACTTCCACAGGATTCATTTGCTGAATGGAGTTCCGTCTCCTCTTTCCTGCTCGATCCTCCAACTGTCACCTCTGTCAGGATTGGGCAGTTAACCCTACGTCCAACCCCTCTGAACCGCCTTTTACGAGAAACAGGGGTTACTAAGGGTGTTCCCTGCTCCCCACTCACGACAAAGATCGAAGCTTGTCGCTGTACCGACGTTGAACACAGGGTTTACGAGAATATATTCTATGTTGTAGGCGTTACCTTCCAAATGCATGTATATTCAACGTTTAAAATAAATATATCAACATGCATCTAATTTGAATATATCCACTGCAATGAAAACTATATACAATCCCACCAGAAACCATGGGATATTCCAAGATTCTTTGGCAACACGTTAACACAGGGGTCGGATTAAACTGTTAAACACAAATAAACGTGTTTTATAAATGAAAGTGATTTATCGAACTTTTAACTTTCATTTCTGTATTCCTTTTCTGTATTAAGGTAACTCTGTACATTAACACTTTAACTCTGTTGTAAGAGCTCAGTTTTAACAGTTGTTTTATGTTCCATTAAAAGTTCTGGAGGATCGTATAGTTTTGAATAGATACTTAAGGGTAATATATAAAAGTTAGGAATATTTTTTTTAATTACAGTCGAACCTCGATAACTCGAATCTCAAGGGAAGGGATAAATCTTCGAATTATAGAGGTTTCAGCTTATCAAGTTTTCGAGTAAGAGAGGTTCGACAAACGAAAGTTCGGCTTATTATAGGGGCTTTGTACGACTGTTCATTTTTCGACTTGTAAAGCTGTAAAGCACGACAAATTTAAGTTTTAAAGGTCAATTGTTTATTGTATATCTATAATCAAATATACCTACAACTTATGTACTACACATATACTTATATATATAAAAATAATTATAAGACACATTAATGCTCGAAATATTACTTTTCATTACATATTAAAAAAAAAAAGGGATTTTGCTTCGTGCTAGTCTTTTAGTATATGTAAAGCAATAGCATTTTCAATCGAGAATAATGCAGAGAAAACATTTTCCTCAATATTTTGAGATTTTTTTACGAAATTTCGTCATACATATTTAGAAGTAAACTTCGACTTGGTATGGTATGGTTTTATTTTCCCTTCTATAAAGGTGGCGCTTTAGGATCAGCGTGACCCTATACTGCCCAAGGAACTCTAGTCATGCAACTTCGACTTGTAGAGGCCTGAGTTCTTCTAAATTCGAGTTGTAGAGGTGAAATATATAAATTAACATGCAAAATATAGTTCTAGTTAAGAAAGTTTTATTTCGAGTTGTTGAGGTGTCTACACCAGAGCCGAAGAGAATGAAGAAAATTTTCGACTTATAGAGGTTTCCGAGTTATCGACGTTCGAGTTATTAAGAGGAATTGAAAGAAGGATAAAATATAGAAGAAAAGCACATTTGCGATTTTTATACAACTTATTTTCACCGAACGGTTTAAGGTTTCAACTTCATATCTATCTACCCCACAGCATTTCCTTGAAATCTGCTACTCACAACTTAAACTTTTTCAGTGCAGAGCAAATGTTCCTGTTTAACTAAAGCCTTTTTCTACTTTCGAGAAAATAAACGTTTCTTATTTTCACAGAAATGTGTGGAATAAAGGTTTTAGTTAATACACTGCAATTTATAACACATTTCTCGGAACAGACTGAATATTAAAACGCATTACCACGTTCCAAGTTGGCAATTCAGATTTTGGTTAGTAACCGATATCACATACATATGAAATTATAGAAAAATCTTAATAACATTATATTCTTCACAACTCCAGCTTTTGATTCATCTATTTTGATTTCGATACTGAATCGAGGAACAATACCGTTTTTAAACAAAAGCTTCACTTCCCGTAAATGGGCGCACCGACAATCCGCGCAGCAGAGTGCGCGTTAACGAAACCATAAATCACGCAAGAGCGTGCCAAGAATGCGATCGGATCCGGAGCAATCCGTGGAGGAGGAAGTCGAATGCGTCACGTACCGTACGCGGGCTGATAGAGGAGCTCAATTATGCCATTAACCGTGAAGCTGTTTACATCGGAGCGGAGCGCATCCAGGGCGAAATATGCAGTTGCAGTGGAATGACAGGGAGGGTGTACGTATCCGACGACGGAATGCCGTGGATCAACGGCCAATTTGAACGTGTCGAAACGTTTCGACGTCGTTCATTAACGTGGTACGTGGCTCAGCGAGCTGATCCGTCGGGGAGAACGGCTTGCTACGTGGTGGCGCGATTGCGCGTCCAGGAATCGCCGTTTACCGAGATTCCATCAATAATCGCAGGTTGCACCGCGATCGGGCGGGGCCGGCAACGACTCGGCCAGCGGTCGCGGTGGCCCTCGATCCGGAAAGCCGAAGAATCCCCTCTTGGTGCTTCGTGGAAGCCTTTTGCGCATGTAAACGGCACTTCGTTTGTGTGGAAAATTGGGAGCACGGCTTTCGAAATGTTTCCCACGGCGACGAACGAGGTAAAGAAGTGAATTACTAAATAAGAAGAGAAATAATTATTCTTCAGATATTTACCACTTTAATCTCTTGAGTAGTTCGTGGTATCGCTTACTCGAATTCCTTCAATAAAAAGTTAGCATTTACAGTGGCGTGCAAACGAATTCGGCCTCCCTTTGAAATCGCATAACTTTTTTAAAATTGATCCAAACGACTTGAGTTTTTTTTAGAAGCTAGAGGGATTAGTGTGCTAAATGATGTGATTCGTCGTTTTGAAAAAATGCACTGTGGTCGGAAGAGCAAAATAAAATAGTAAAGGTCGATTTTTAAACTTTTTTTGTGAGTCTGTAATAAAAATTCCAAAAACCTGTTTGTAGATTTAAGTAAGTTATATACGTGTCTAAAATTTCATCAAAATCGGTTAACGTTGCTGTGAGCTATGAACGCTTAAAGATCGCAGAATAAGGTCGAAAATCGAGAAATTCCCGAAATCAGCGATTTTCGACCTTATTCTGCGATCTTTAAGCGTTCATAGTTCAGAGCAACCTTAACCGATTTTGTTGAAATTTTAGTCAAGTACATAAATTACTGAAATCTACAAACGGGTTTTTTGAATTTTCATTAAGGGCTCACAAACAAAAGTTTAAAGAACGACCTTTACTATTTTTTTTTTGCTATTCCGACCAAGTGCATTTTTTCAAAACGACGAATCACATCATTTAGCAAACTAATCCCTCTAGCTTCTCCAAAAAACTCAAGTCGTTTGGATCAATTTTAAAAAAGTTATGCGATTTTAAACGGTGGCCGAATACTTTTGCACGCCACTGTACATAGCAAAAAAATAGATTTTTGCTTTGTTACCTCAAGCCTCTTCATATCTACCGGACAAAGTGAGATTTGCGTAACAATTACACGCTGCAGTAGATGCATTTTATCGAGCAGCAACAGGGTCGATGCACAATATTGCAGCACATATCGGTGTAAAAACGTGACTTCCATTTTTGCCTGATTTCATACAAACGGCGAGATATTTCTCAGTAACCAGGGTAAAAAAGCTCTCGGGTTTCTCAATGGGGGCAAAAATATCGATCATATCGCAGTCCACTGCAACAACGTTCCCTTTCTACCGGCGCAAAAACGACACGCACTCGGGTGTCCGAGCATCGTCGTGCACTGGCTTCGAGGTGCGTTGATATAAATTTGAGCGCTCTGGGGAGAGATCCACCACCGATCTCGCAGCGGTTACGGTCGATGTCGAGCGAACGCAACGGTCCGCGTACACTGGGAAATCTAGTAACGTGGCTTTTCTCGGACGAGAACGGGGCGCAGGCGAGCGCACCACGCGGCTTTATATCGCCTCAAATTGTCGAACGAACCTGTAAAAACACGAACGATTCTCTTTACGCTGTTACACGGTCCGCTGCGGTCGGCGTAACGCGACGTCGAAAGAACATAATATAGCAATAAACATTTCCAGGGGGGTTCGGATGCGGGATACGCGTGTCCAGTGGGAAAACTCCGCCGCGTTTCTCCGCAGCGTGCCCTTTTACAAGCATCCAGAGATCCGCATTCAGCGCTCCAATTTATGTGGAAATAATCGAAAAATGCCATCACAATGCTACGGCGAAAGGAAAAATGGCAAATCGTTTGCTCCGGGATAGCCTCTCTGCGTACGAAGGCTCTGTTATCGCGCAATCGAAACGCAGGGCGCGCCATATCCTCGCCAAATGATACGATCTTGTACCGTTGGCAACATTCTATCGGAGATTATTTCCCGTAATCAACGCGTTGGACAATCGGTATCGGCGGGGAAAAGTTTTACTAGCATTTGCATACAACGTCTCCGGCTGCTCGCAATCTGTAATCCTCTGATGGAACAAATTATTCTGATCGTGTAACAATTATGTTGTATTACGTGGCCATTGTACACCTGGGGCCTTGGACATATAATGGTGGTTTGAAGGAACTTTAAAAGTCTATTTTTACGTGTTTGCATAACTAACTTTGATACAAGGCTTGAAGTATTATGGTATTGGTATTGGAATTGGCATGCCTGGCCTATTCCGACAACAGCTGCACCCCTCACCCCTAAATTCATGTGATATAATTCTTTCTAATGGAACTGTATTGTTTCTGTTACCGTTCACAATTGAGGACCTTGCAGCAAGAGTGGTGCAGCTCCATTTTTACCAACTTCAAGTAAATTAGAAAAAACTGTGTATAAAATTATTGCATTGACTTAACATTAAAAAGAGAACACTAATTGAAAAATATATATTTCCACAGAATAAGTAGTAGTTATTGAGTTGATAAGCTTTTATTTCTATTTTTGGCAAATTTTTCAAGTCTGGAGCATTCGTATTTGCACTCGGCAGATGCTCGCAGTTTCCGAGCACGAGTCGAGCCGCTCGTCATTTGCCGATTAAGCGCACAGCGTGAATATATACATACACGAATACTTCGGTGAACTGTTTATCGAATGCCGAATGTGTGGTTCCGCCTTTATGCAAGATTGAATCGAATGAACCGGTTGTACAATGTTGCACGCGGTGCTAAGTGACTCGAAACGACAGTTCCATCAATGGCTACCAGGAAACATCGATAGGTGGCCCCCGTGCAGTTAGCAAAGACTGAGATGCAAGAGTCGTTTACAGATTAAAACGGAATCCACGAGTTGGGGAGGCGGTTTGAGGAAAGTGGCGACGGGAGCGGCCCCAGCCCGTCACGATCGCTCCTGAATCGGTTCGATTAATCGCGTCAAGCGACAACGATCGATAATTGCCGTTGCCTAATCGCGACACGATGAGGTACCTGGGCAGCCGGGCAACGATTATGAGACGACCTAACCCCGTGGCGGCGGATCCAGGCCCACGATCGCTGGGCCTCATGCTGGGCCCACTCCTTATTTACCTCGGTCGCAGCCACGGTGAGGCAACAACGCACCGCTCGGAAACCAATGGGCTTATCTCCATCAATAAGTACCTGTCGGGTGCACGAGCGACCGTGTAGTGGCTTCGTGAACGTACCGGCGCGAGCTGCTATTTCATCTTCATTCATAGGGTGATCTGAATAACCGAGGCTGGCGAGATTTGCACGTTCTCGACCGATCGGCCGCTGCTTGCGAAACCCACTGGCCGTATGGAAACGGGTTTTCGGTAGCGTTCGCTTCACTAGAGATCCGCTGGCCGCTGGATCCTTCCCGCCACTTTGCTCGAGATCGGCGAACAGGGTGTGTTAGTTCAGCTTTCATCCGGTTGCTAAGTTTTCTCATTCCAGATGGGAAGCTGAAAGTGGTGCTGTGGGGAGTTGGGATTTGTTTGATAGTATGTAGGGGACGGTTGCCTATATCGTACCACTTAAGACATTTTACGTTACATTTCATATTTGGTAGTAATTTGAACGCAAATGACTATTGGATATTGTAGCTTGATCTTTTAGGCACCTACTATTATACGCTTAACCTTTTGTTCGGAACATATTAATTTGTTATTAATTGTTTTGTCACATACTGTAAAAGGTACGATTTAGGCAACCGGTCTCCTAAATCGTACCTCCACTAAAAATAATATCAATAACAAATACAGTAGAAAATATTCAACATAAAGTAATGATTATTATATAGTTACATGTACGCCACAGGCCACAATAACCTATGAATATGATATATGTACATAACCTATAGAACATACGAGTTGTCAAATCCTACTGGTACGATTGTAGTGGTACGATTTAGGAAACATGGTCAATTTATTTATAAATATCAATTTAAACTTTATAATGAATGTAATATGTACTTAAAATGAATGTATAATATTCTACATTAAACACGCTTTAAGAAAAATACAAAAATACAGGACAAAATTAAAAAATTGCATTGTTTGATTATTATCAGCTAAAATAAACTGGTAAAAAGTTACATCAATCGTACATGATTTTTTAAAATGTTTATAACACGCACAAAATAGGGTGTATGCTCCAAAGGATTGATTTCTATTTCTTATTTCGCATTTACTTGATATTTTTATCATTAGATGTCGTTTATATTCATTAATTACTGAGAAATTGATGAGGTACGATTTAGGTGACCAGTACGATATTGGCAACTCTCCCCTATATACGTAGGGGCACCAAGTTCAGATTTTTCACTCTACTTCATGTTACTCGAAGGTTTGGAATACTCCACTCATGCTTACACGACTGTTTGGAATATTCTACTCCAAGTTACTCGAAGGTTTAGAATACTTTACTCCAAGTTGCCCCCATGTATGGAATAGTCTATTCCAAGTTACTGGAAGTTTTGGAATACCTTGCTCCAAGCTATCGAAATATTTCAACAACTCCGCTTCAGACCGACACTCAACGCTCCCGCTACTTCCTCGACAGAAAATTGAAACACTTTCGTCAAACTTCGGAAGTTACAACTGTCCAATAACAGGCAACAGCAATTACCCACGCGGCTGCAAGTCAGCGAACGCCGCGTCAATCCCACATCAGTCGCAGCCACTTAACACCGTCGTTACTTTAACGAGCACCCGTTTCAGTAACAACATTGTTTTGCAAAGCGTAAAATTACATGCTCCGTGTCGAACGGGGCACCGAGTTCGATGTACAACGTTCCTCCTTTTCTTTTCTCCTTTTCCCTCGGAGTAACCTGAACCAGGAACACCGATAGAAAGCGCGCACAGCTCAAAGCTGTGGTAATCCCGACGATTAAAGTCCTCTTACCGTAATGGAAGAGGCAATATCTGACGGGGACGCGGCGATTGTGAACGTAAGGCCGCCGTTGCATTGTGCCTTGTAATTGTTGTAAATTGAACGACTCGATAGGACCTCAACACTGGTCGGCCGCCGATAAATATCTCGATTTTCCTACCGTGCGTTCACGTCTCCTCCATCTCCGCGATGACGCGCTGTTCTCGCCGTCGAGATTTTAATTCCCAGACAGCCTTCTTGCTGCTAACTACCAACAACCGAAAGTTTTCTGGTTACCCTTCAGATCACAAAGGAAAAGACAACCTGAAGTTAAAGTGGAAGGAAGTGAAATTGCAAACACTCGGGGTGTGACGAATCTTTCACACATTTAAATATACCTAATATAATACAATAACGACAACTATCACGTTCTCACAGAACACACTCTCAAAGTATATTAAATTCTAAATCCACGCAGTGTACTCATTGATTAATATCGCAGAAGATTAAACCGTGAAACCACACTGTGTCCATATAATTGTTGAAGCCTTTCGTCAATGGGCACAAAAGCCGGGCGATTGTTTCCAGAAGTTCCTCGCGGAGAAACTGTCAAGGATTACCTTCCAGGAATGCTCCTCGATGCACGATGACTCTACTACTAGTAGTGCTGGAACGAAACCGAGATTTCACGGCCGAGCCGAGGGAAGAATAGCCGAAACGCGATTAAACCCGGATATACTCCGACCAAGTAATTTCCGTCCCGTGAAATCGAGCGCTGAAAAAACATCGCGGCAAGAAACGGCGAGTACGTTTTTCAGCGGGACGCGTTTCGCGGAAAAATTATTACCCGATCGACACGGGTGGTGTAATCGATCGATCCTGCACGCCGTTTGAATGAAAAACCATGGCGAATCTTTTTTTCCTTTCTATCTCGACGAAACTCATTAACGTTACGCTGCATTTGCGACTGGAGAGTCATACTCGTCGCTCAAACGTTAATTGCGCGGCGAAGCGATCGAAATACTTTGCAGAGCGCTGAAAGCGCTGGTTATAGATAACATGAATGATATACATTGCATAAACCCAAAGTGGTTGTAACGTTTCTAAGCGATGTTATCTGACGTTCAAAGTCGACTGCGATTCTTGGAGTTACACATATGGATTTATTGAGAATTCTGTAGGATTGTCGTTGAGGACCTAGTTAGTTCTTGATCAGGCACTAATTTTTTATCAGTTCATGAAATAAATCGTTTTTTTAAATTTATGTCGACGAATAATTATTCGAAATAATTTATGAAATAAAAATTGACAATTCAAAGATAGGTGTATTGTGTGTGTAAGCAGTTAGTATTGCGAGTTTTCGTGAAAATAAATGTATAAGGTAGGTAGCACACTTGCAGAGGTTCTTTGCTGGTTTTGCAACTATTAAACGCTATTTTCATATATTTTGTTTATTAAATAGTTTACTTACAATGTAGAGCAAGAATTTTTATATTATATATAAGATTTTGCTTTAAAAATCAGTGATCGTTATATAGTTCCAATTTTTTCTTGTGTTATATAATTTTTGCTCACTTGAATAGCACAGGTTTGTTCAGACAAGTGTTGGACTTAACCTAAAATGGCAAGTACAAAGAAGAAGAGTTCTCATAAAAAGTATAGCGAAGAAGATTTAAACTAAGCCTTAAGGATATAAATTAGAATAAATTGTCCGTGCGTGTTGCCATGTTCCTTACGTAATGAGAAATTACTTTTCATGTATTTTAGGTAATCGAAAATTAGTTCCTCACCTGATAAAAAATTAGTTTCCATTTATTTTAGATGATCAAAAACTAGTTCCCAGTCACCTTCTTATTCCATAGCTTATAAATAATTAAATTACACTTATTTTTACCTTTTTTAATTTTTTTCTTAAAGTCTAAACATAAATTTATCTTTTAGTGTAAAAAAGTCTATGATTTACGGTTTTATTACGTTAAAAATCAATATTAAGACCGGAAGCCCTGTAAACTGATCAGAAACTAAGTAGTTCCTTAACGGTATGGGAAACTAGATATTCAGAAAATACTTGGATATCTTCGTATGTAACTGCATTTATCGATCGATACTGCTGCCTAGTAAATCAATCATCGTTGAAACGTTAAATAGAAAGAAAAAGGATTGAACTACTCTGCTATCTGTTAAAAGCCATTCTTCAGATTCGTGCAAGTATCTACGGAAGAAATTTGCAAACAGTGAGAAAGAAACTTAATTTTTTACCGTACAAGCAGCGTCATGCAGCGTCTAGAAGAGGGTCATTTAATATTTTCAGCGAAGGCTTTATTGAGAATTTCATGGAATTCTAGAGATCTGAATTTTTCTAAAAACACTTGCACGTTCTCGCGCTGAATTTCTTGAACGATTGCGCATTCGTATCGCTATCAGGCTGTAATTACAGGCGAGAACCATCACGAATAGCTTCATTATCTCGTAAATAACATTTCGAATTGCGAAATGGTAGGTAAAATCGTATCTAGAATAGCCGTCTGTATCTCGAGGGCCACTGTGGCTCCTTGAAAGGTCGAAACCTGCCGAGAGTGTACGTGCTATTTCTGGCTAAAGACACACCTTTCGTCGGTGCACCGTTATAGATCGGGGTCGATGCAATTATTTCCGTAATTAAAGACAATTATCGTTATTGGCCGATCGTTCCCGATCTTCGAGGGGGGCCAAGAATGCGCCCGAAGCGAATCGAGACCACGAAGATGTATCTTCGCTGTTGCTGTACAAAAAGTTCTCCCCTTCGGTTCGTAAAGAAGCCCAGACATTTCGGTGCCTTTTACTGCGCACGTGGACCCGAGTGGAATTGTTTGCAGAAGTTTTTACTAGCTTCAATTTCTCTTGAAAAGTTTCCTGTCGTAATAAGCTTAAAAAATTCAGTTTTCTTCTAACAAGAAAACGTTCCCAACCCGAAAATTTTTATTTTAACGAAGCTCCATGTGAATTCGTGTAAATTCTTTTCTTCGCCGAAATTCACTCCGAAGGAGTGAAATCAGCCCTTATCGCGTTTTTGTGATTGTTTAATATAGCCTTTATTTTTCTTCTGACACTGCGATAGAGTACAGAAAACTGAACAATTCTTATATGTATCTAAAGTTTTGTTCTTTCCCGCACCATTACAAAATTACTTGTACACCTGCTTGCAAACCTATTTAATTTCATAAACATTCGTTGCCACAGCCCAGGTTTCTTTTACACCAAGTTTCTTATACCTCCGCTTCGGCATAGCCTACGAGAAGCCACACTTGCAAGGAACAACGAACCATGACGCAACCTTATTACGAACTAGCAATCATCAACCCTTAAATAGAAGCGAGCCAAGCATCAAAAACCGAGGTCCAAAAGGCCAGGTTTCAAAACCCCCGTGTCCCTAACAGTGACACAAGCGTCCCATTTCGTTGAATAGGGTGCGCCGTAGCAGTACACCGGTTTTAGCGTCGATTTCACCGCGGAAACGCCACTAAACTCGCACAGTTTACACGCTACAGCGCCGTTCTCTGTCGCAACGATCGGGCGAGCCTCGTTTCCCGAACTCTGCCCGCCGCGCTCGGAACACTATTTTACCCCGGGGGTGTCGACCGGCCCCCGTTTACCATATTTCGCCCATAAATATTCCCATCGCGGCGTGTGTAAACCCCTCCTCCACCGCCGTATCTCGATCGGCGAAAAAAGAAACCGTTTCTTGCATAATTCCTGGACACGGACAGATCCACTTCCATCCCTGCCTGCTCCCAGGCATCCCTCCCGTTCGTCTATCGTTTCTCTTCGGCCGTCGCGTATCGAAGCACTCCTGCGAGCAGCATGGATCCTGGCGTACGGCCAGGAATATTTATGGTATTACTTGGCGATGCTTGAATAGCAAAGCCGCGGTATGTCCTACAAGTTATCGGAGAGTTTGCTTCTTGGGTGGCTTCTCGGCTCCCCAGGGGGTGCCTCGATCCTTTTTTCTCCCCATCGACTCCCTCTGCTGCGCCTATATCTCGGCCGTGCGCGCCGCGGTTCCTTCTCCCGTTGCCCGGCCGACTCTTTCCTACCTCCGTTCTTCTTCCCTTCCCGACCGGACACCGTGACGTATTCTAATGGAATTGCCCGTCTATTACCACGCTCCACGGACGACTATTTCACGTCGTTTCGGACGCCCTTTCTGCCGGCCGCGGCCGGCGAAATGTCACCGACGCTCGGTTTGTCATCGTTTAGCTGACAACGCGCGTGTCGGCGAAGGTAGGTTCATTGAGATCATGCGGTGTGGTTCTTGTTTCATCGAGCTGGATGGAGCTGCGGGTTTGTAGGTTGTAGAGGAGACGATGGAACACGCGGGACGGGGTCGATGTTCTGAAGACGTTGGGATACACACGTGTTTCACTTGTCCGAAGATGAATGAAGTCGGGAAGTTGCCGGGTAATGATGAGGTTTGATGAAGTGAAGATTCGTGGGAGATTCTACTTGGACTTGAATAAGCAGTGTCTTCGAACTTGTAATGTAAACTGTACCGTATATGTAGATCTCAGAATTCTTGATTCACAAAATCCCAAGTGTGTCTCAATGAAATCTCAAATTTTAATTTTCAGCCTTAGATATTTTTTTAATTCCCCATGTGTTCCCTCCGCGTACAATACGTGAGGTACTAAGCTAAGCTTTTGAACGTGCTGGATATTCTATTAATTTCCCCGAAGCAAAAAGAATCAACGAACTCCGAGCGATTAGATGGAAGCACGGTAAAACGAAGAGAAAAGGAATTCGTTATTCGCAAAAAAAACGTGGCTGCGACGCATTGAAACGTTTCTATGAGCGTACAAAACGCTCCCGGTGCAGTTCTTAACTTGTAATCCGCGAGTAATGCGGTGATACTGTGAGACCTCAATCATCGATCGCCGTGGAAAAAGGTCCCTGAACATCCCAGCAGAAAACATGCCTGAACACCGCGACGGCGGCCCTTTTTCCCTCGAAAGTCGTATAATCGAAGCGTGATTCATAATTTCTATCATCCGGCCACTCGTAGCTCTCTCCGAGCTAATTAAATGCGCCGGTGTCCCTCGCCGGGGGGATATAACGCCGGTAATATATCGATGGGATCCACGACATGATGAACAGGTTTCCAAGGAACGCCGACGATCGTTGGTGACGAGAAAAAACCGCCAGTTGTCCGGGCAGCCGTTAGCTCGCGATGACAGATGCTCACCGAGTCACCATTTTGTTCCGTTGCTGCGCCACGACTGCTCCGAAGCGGTGATTTCAATGCGTTCATGATGCTGGAACGGTGCTCGATATCTAGAAATAGCGATCTTCTTGCCCGAGCAATAAGCGAGCATCCGCTGTGATTATTCAGGAATTTTGATCCGACACTTCGTCGTTCGTTGATTTGGATTTATTAAATAAAATGGTTTGATGGAAGGACTGAGGTTCCAAGCTTGAGGTTCCACTCTGAATGGTGTCTTCATTAAGAAACAACGATAAATTGGATTAAATCTGAGGTAGTAATATGGGAGAATAATGCTCCAGAAAATTCGTGACTGGAAATTTGTTCCTGTGAAGATTACGATTTCTGTGATTTAATTTAATAATGCTAAGTATATTGAGAAGTATAAGTATGGAAGTATGGTGGCTTGAATGCTTTAAGGTACTTATTCTGTGCTATGAAATTCATTATTTCATCGGGGAAATATATTTAAGAGTCTTGAGATCTTGCGGTGGAAGCCAGCGCTTGTGATATTTGACTTTAAGCAGAGAGGGAGTACCGTTTCTCAGGTCAGAGATATTTATGGTTTCGGGCGATATTTCCAGATTACCTATGGATTAAATCTATGATTCACGCGAACTTTGCGATCCTACCACTTGCCGTGAACTTTGAGGCGTAAATTATGGATACCTATGAATAACTGCCTACAACTAACTGCGAATTCGCTTTCACGGGGGATACAAAATGTGCTTCGAGTAGGGAAAGCGTAAGTAGAGCAGAGCGGAGTGCAAAGTCCAGGGAAAAGGGAACACGTCGAAATCAATGGGCAGAAAAAGACTAGATTGATCGTTGGATTGCGCAGCGAGCAACGAAGTTCGAAAGGAGAAATGAGAATGAGGAGGAGTATCCTGAACATCGAGCCGGAGGAAGTAAAATAGAGCAGTCAGAGAAAGACGGGACGAAAGTACATCGCAGTGCGGAGTGATACAGAGGATTCAAAGGTAGCGATAAGATCGAGAAGTCAAGGATGAACGAAACAGAAGAACGCCGAAGTGTAAAGTGAAAAAGAAGATCCAAGTGGAGATAAAATAGAACACTGAAGGGGGAGCAGAAAGTGGTAGTAGGTATATTGAAATACACAGTAAACAAAAGATCCAACGAAAGAGGTTTGGACAGAAAGGTCAAAGAAGATTAAAACAGCTAAAACGTACAATTACAAAGTGAAGCAGAAAATCCGGCAACGATAAGCCAAAGAAGCCGAACAAGCTGCGTAAGAAAGTGTCATACTAAAGCAAACGAATGATACCTAAACTGAAAGCCCAAGCGCAGACATCAATTCCATGATCAGAAGGGATGAAGCCCCTTAACAGCCGCGCAAAACCCCGGAATTTTAAGTTTACAGGCGGCAACGAAACGGAGAAGAAGAAAGGATGAATGGGATGATGGACGATGCGACGGTGTAATGTCGGTGACAAAGGAAACCGGGAAGGAAGAAAACGCAGAAGAAGCAGAAGACAATGAGGAACACGGACAGCGAGGGAAGCACGTACGAAGGGCAAGAGTGAAGAGCGGAGCGCAGCGCGAGAGTGGCGAAGTGTGGCGAAGAGAAGAAGAAAGAGGAAATCGCGTAGGCCCGGTCTCGGGGTGAACGCACGATTATGTGATCACTCGAGGATGCGCCGGTTCTTTTTATCCCTCTCGCAAAACTAGTTTACGCCGGGGGTAGGAGCGAGCAGGAGGGCTGGCCGGGCGGCACGTGAGCGAGAAGGGGCGAATGAAAGGCTGCGTAGGGCCGAGCAAGAAGAAGGAGAAGAAGGCAAAGGATCTCTGTGTCGACAGCCGATCTGATTGGATTTATCAGAGGCAAATGCGTTCGACCGAGGCCGTGTAACCCTTTTTTCGCCTTCGAAGATTAAATCGAAAGGCCCCCCGGCTCTCTGTCGCTGCACGCCGACCCAGTGCGTCTCCCTCCCGGAGGATTAGGAGAGCGCGGATTATCGACGCACACGGCATTTCATAACCTGCCTTAAACGTCCAGGAGAAACTTAATTACAATTTTCAACGATCCGCGGGGAGAGGGGGGATCTTGATTAAAGATGGGGGAGGGTTTCGTGGCTGGTTTAAATGGATCTTCTCCTTGTCACTAGAACATCTCTGATATTCATTTGCAGAAGGTGTTGTAAGGTTTGAACACAGGTAGTTAAAATAAGAAAGGGAGGTCATATATGGAGGGCTGAGAATCATAGTTACATAAGTCGATATACTTATAATTTGTGTTAATTTAAGTTTAAAGGCTCCATCCGTTTACTTCATACTAAGTTATAACTTAATTTTTGACGAAGAAATAAGGACATTTCTCTTTAGTCCTTAAGGGGTCTCCCTACCTTGACGGACGAAAAATGATGCGAACTTTGGGAATTTTTTAAAACAAAACCATTAAATATATTTACTTCCAGCTTTGTGACTTTATTTGTCAATCTTTAGAGAATATGAAAAAAAAATTGTATGCAAAAGTAGGGGTTATATCCGGAGATATGGTGCTTCAAATAGCGCCTTACAAAATCAGCCGTTATAGTTGTCTGAAACAGAAAATTTAAAAATTTGTGTAATCTGTATGAATGTGGCTATCGTCTGAACTAGATTAAATGAGAAATACTGAAATGTTAAAATAATGGCTGCGTCTAAAACAGTGACCGATTTCTGCAAAAATTTCGCTGGGTTTTTAAGTGGCAAAAGTCTAATTTTGCAAAAACCGACATAGTTTTAGTACAAACGAGAATGGGACATCTACTGAAGATATATATATATATACCAAGTTTGAAGTAAATCGGGTGATTAGTTTTTGAAATATAATGCTAACCAATTCGAAAAACATCGTTTTGAGAAAAACGCGTTTAAAGTTTCAGGTAGTGTCTCTTAATTAATTTTTTTTTTAAAATGTTGTCTAAATATGTACAAATATAAGCATAAAATTATTAATTAATAGAAATTGAGGGTTTCTCTTAAAAAAAAATCGCAAATTACCGCATTCTTTTCGAGCCGTCAAGGGAGGGAGACTACTAACAAGGGCAGAGCGTTTCGAAACATACTGGTATAAGTCCGACTAAGTGTCGTCTGATTGGATGCTTTTTATTCGTTGTGCTGACAAGTGAACAAAAAACAAATTTAAAAAATTGCAATTTTTTAAATATATTCATATTTATTATGGTAGTATTTTGAGCCTTTAGGTGTGTTCCCAGAACGGCAATATATACGTAGAGTTTTTTATAACAGTAAACGGAAAACATTATTTTACGAGAAACACCATGCGAGTGACTTAAGCTGGGATTCCACTGAGACAACTTTTTGGCAACCGGCAAAATCGCCGCATCTTTTTTTCGCATGCAACACATGCAATCGCTATCGCACTCATCGCATGCGACATGTTGTCTCGCGTTGCCTCAGTGGAATCCCACCTTTACGCCACTATGAATCTCGGCCCTCCATTTATGTACGTATACATGCGTTCTTTTCCAGGAATTAGTGTCATTTTTGTTTCAAAAGCCCCACAGTTGATACGATTTTTTATAAGATAGAGAATTCAGGGGTACGTCAGACTTGCTACAAATGTGACAACCTATCGTACGTTAGGTATCGTTTGGCTGGAGCGGAAATCGTCTCCAATTAGTTGTCGAACACGCACACACGCTGCAATCTGTCGTCGGTGATGCAGATCGTGCGACAGGTTTTATGGAAGCGTCGTACGACCGTGTCTTACGACAGTCCCACACGCGGTACCACTGTCGTTCAGAGAGCCGTGTTCCACCTAGTCGAACGACAGATCGTACGAAAAATCGCACTGTCTGCGAGGTCAGTATTCTGATAGCAGTGTTGTAATAGTGGCAGGGTTTCCTAGTGATGCTGACGACTCGAATCAACGGTTTATACTTGTGTAATATGTTATATGTATTCGAACGTTTCGTGGTATAAGGCAACGTATTACTCCTTAACTCACAATAATGACAGTACTATTTCTCGGAAACGAAGCAATAACGAACGTATGTTTCTATGAAGTTTGTCCTTTAAACTTTGGAACACCTTGTATACAGATTATAATTTCTATGTTTGATCATCGAGAGGTCGGAGCTCGTTATGTCGTTATGGAAGAACATAGATCAGAATACATTTTGGAAGACATAGTAACTGTATAGATTTATACGATTGTCCACCTCCGATCAGGTATGGGCAAACATTTTATTTTAATAAAAATTTCGAATGACGGATAAAACTTAAAAAAATTATTCGTCATGTGTCGAGCCTCTTAACCCGGGTTAACTTTATTCGTCAAATAATCTAAAGTTAAAGTAACTTTTATTTGATCCGTTATTTAAATAATTTTCTATTTAGTTCATGTCCAACTCTGATCTACATTCACTCCCTTTTGCATGCATAATTCAAATATAGGCGAAAATCGACGATATAGTTTCAGTTCTCCTGCAAGAGAGGTCTTCTTTCAGCGAAGAAGATATTCACGAATCCAATTTAATGTGCTTGTATATGTATATTCTTCGCTGGATCGAATAGTTTCCATGAACAGGTGCAACACTCGCAAATCTAATTCAATATTCAATTTTTCGGTGGAATAAGCAAACTACGACTTCAATGTTTGCTTTTGTTGTTGAGAACCTTATTGTTTCAATAGATTCCTTCTCTACATAAGTGTCTACAGATCTAATTCAATAGTCGATCGAGCCCATATTGAGAAGACCAATCAAATAAGATCATTTCGAATCACGATCAATATCTTTTCTTCATATCGAGAAATCTTGCAGTATTTATAGCACAATGCTACCTTCCTACAGATAAACATTGAAAATTCGCATCGTAGATGCTTATCTATAATTTCATCGTTAGCAGCACCACAGCCTTAATTAAACTCTGCCGATTTTCTCGTTATTTCCTCCCGCCTCCTCTCTCCATCAGGCCTCTATTTCACTTTACCATTCTTCGCTCTTCGATCACAAAGATAATCACTTTTACTCCTATCCGGTGCCAGCCAATCTCCCCTGCCTCGCCAATCCCGCTACCCAGCACTTCTATCATCGATCGAACCGTCTTTCGCGCGAATCCAGCCAGAAGTGATAATACTCTACGCTACGAGTGATAGAAGCTCGATTGTTATCTCGAGAGATGAAAGGATCCAGCTCGAGAAGGGGACTACCGAGTCGGAAATTTCGTTTTCTCACGGATCACTGATCAAGATTTATCCCGGTACAATAAAAATGATAATCCAACGATTATCTACTACATCTAAAAGGAAACGCGTTATTATAGAACCAATATGGAGCGAACTTAACGGATCAGCTTCCGCAATCAGCTATCGGTTCCAGGAACTTCAATTTTAGATTCAATTAAAACTGTTCTAATCTTTTCTAATAAGCTGGGCAGGGATAGGTCGGTGTTATTACCGCGGAAAAAAATATAAAATGATTATGGAACAGCAATAAAAACCATTAATAAGTAATAAAAACACGCTCTACCTATGAAAAACAGTATACACATCAAGGCTACTTTTCTTTTCCAACAAAGTAGTTATTAATGCAACTTTATACCAGAAAAGTTTGTAAATTAATACCAGAGAAACTAAATTTTCCCACAAAAAAAAGCCACTTCCCACAAAGTTCCATTTTTGTACACAATCTTAATGAATCCATTTATAAAGTCCTCACCTTCGCAACGAAACGTCTCCAAAAGCTAAGACCTCTCGATCAATGTGCGTCCATGGCCGAAAAATCACAGAAAAACAGAAGCCCAGAAGCACCGATTTTTCCCAATCCAATCAAGAGATCCGATACCTCGATCCGATCGAATCGGCTCGAGCCCTTATCGACCGATCTCCAACTCCCCGCGACTTATCTGCGCGCGCGGCAATTTCAGCATCGCTCCGTTCGGCTCTAATAATTATGTTCGACGGCGGTGAGACACGATGGATCGGCGAGATCGATCAACGAGATCACACGCGATTAGAGGCGAGGCGTGTCGCTCCGGAGGAAAGAAATCCGCCGAGAAAAGGGACGAATCCGCGTGAGCGGTGCGTGCGCGGCCAAACATGAATGAACGAACCAAGTTATCGGTCCACGGATCGAACCGGTCCAGGAGCAGTCGCGCAGGGGCCCTCTGGTCCTCGAGGAAGGGTCCTAGAAGCGACTTCCCTCGCCCACGGCGGTCTTCGCCGGATGAACGCCGATAAAGCGAGCGAAGGCAACCTAGCAGTGTCGATCGCAGCACGTAACCCTACCGAGGGCAACGTAGGCAATCCGAAGGTTCCTCAATTTTCATTCCGACCCACGCCGGCGGAATTATGACCCACGATTAATTTCCCTCCACGGCGACGACGTCTCACGACGACACCACGCTCATCCTTCGATATGGCTTGTGCATAAAATGGAGAATCGGATGGGAAACGGTGGGATCGATTAGTGTAATCGTATTCCAAAGATATGTATGTTCTTCTGAGAGAAAGGAAGGGTGCACTGGTTCTTGCAGGTCTTTATTGGATTCAGTTGATAATGTGTGTAATTGAATGTGGGGGGAGTGGGTTGGAAATGTAAGTTATTAGCTCGGACGTAGTAAAAGGTGGTACTTAAAGTTGGGAGG
This sequence comes from Andrena bucephala, assembly GCA_947577245.1. NCBI lineage: Eukaryota > Metazoa > Arthropoda > Insecta > Hymenoptera > Andrenidae > Andrena > Andrena bucephala. The sequence goes on along the minus strand of OX387717.1, from coordinate 25,933,552 downwards.
ATTCTTTTATGCCTGGAATGACTTGTGGAGGTTTTCGATTATTTGTTCTTACTTTGGTTACTTGAATTATGAACTATAGGACCAGCAAATTACACCTGCAATAGCTTCCTTCCTGCGTTTTATGAACTCCGAAAAAGAAGTGGGTTTTATGTGGGTAATTAATGCGGTTACACGTACCACGATCCCAGAAGTGTACTTGTGAATGGTACAAGTGTAATTAAAACTTTTTATTGAGTTACATAAAGGTGAGTATGCGCGACCTGCTATAAATGTTTCTGCGTGCTCGTTTTAAGGGACCGAGAGACATCATTGATCGAAGTATCGTGAACCAGCTTGGGGAATGGTTGCGCGCGAAAGACTATAAACGGTTCCGTTTAAATCAGCGGTAAACGTTCGCCAAGCGTTCAGGAACGCTCCTAGGAAGGCGTAATATTAATTTCGATTAACCGCCGTCGGTTACAGTGTCGTTACACAGTGGAAATATCGTATTGACCAACTATAAATGCCGGAGAATGCTAATGCACGATCCTATTAAGTTCGATTCGAGATTTATTCATTAGGGGTTTATCTCGGTCGCTAGTACCATCGTTCGATCATTGGGATCAGCTCATTGAATCAACCGAACGTTTGCACGCCCAGCAATTAATGGCGCATCGACGCGGAAATTTTCGAAATCGAAAGCAACGAGTTTAATCGGCTCTAGGATCGCGTATATTCTTGTGGTTACGAGGCAGCATGTGCTAACGAGCCTGTAATTAACATTCTTCTACCAGCCTTATCTACCAGATGCATGAGCATTGTAACGAGATGTAGAATCAAACTGAGGAGGAATACCGAGTGTAACATATTATCTCTATCACTAAAAAGCAACGTAAGCGATGTAAGAATTAAATAGCAACAGCGAGCTTCAGCTTCAACGATAGATCTGAACACATGTATATCTAACAGAGCAAGAGCCGGCCTTTCAAAACAAGACAATAAAAATATCTCTACAAACGATACAGCTTGTATTAGATTGAAAACTATTCCACTGACAAAGCAAAACGAAGTAATTCCTTCTGCTATTAATTTCATAGAGTTTATCTCACGAAGTTCTTTTTATAATTACTTTCTATTCTCCATTAGGCTTCGCGATATGAATAAACAAATAATATCCCAATAAATTGCATTTCAAATTGCAATTTTACGTGCGCTGAATTAGACACGAATGAGAGTCTCCTAAGCCCATCGGTGAGAGGCTCGAAGGTGAAGGCATCTCGCGGAGGTAATCCCTTTTCCACCGCGGAACTGGCCACTTCCTTATCATAAATTCACCGTCCATCAAAGGACACCGATTTCTCTTGGATTTCACGAGTACTGCGGGGGTGACGCTTAGAGCATGCACGCGCACCGCAACGTGCACGAAATGCATCGGCGTCGCTGCGACGCAAACGATGCGCACGCTAGCGAACAGCAGAGGGAAAAATTGCATTGGCTGCTCGCGTGGGCGTCGAGTTAATAACCTTACGCCTCGTCGCATTAACGTCTTCTTACGGGAAATTACGAGCTATGCGAGATTCGCGTGGTGCCACGAGGCCGCCTCTCCAGCCACGGCGATCGATAATTATCGGTTCTGCCGCGACGCGACTCGAGAATCCTACGCCTAATTGCGATATATACAGACAGATGTTTCGAGGAAACGAGTCGACCTCTTCTACCTCCTTTAATCCGCTTTCACTTTCCGATACCCCCTTTTACTTTTCGTCCACGGAACCATTAATTCGCAAGGTTGAAGCATAATGATTTGTATGGCACTACTTCTTAATACGTCTCAGGACCGTGTCGGAAAAAAAGTTTAACCTCAATATTAAGAAAACGAAAAAAGCGACAACGCTCATTTCAACCCTTCCCTGTGAATTTCAGCAGAAAAAAAATGCTCCTTGCATGATCCAATATTCTCTACATACACGCGAGGTTTTATTAAACCAGAATTTTCGAGTTTGGTAGCGTATTTAATAGTAAATAGTAATAAAGAGGACGTCAGAAATCACGGAAACAAATTAAGTACTTCGACAAACAGAACATCGTTTAGAATGCGCATAGTCGGATATGGACTAAGTACAGGTCGAAACGAGCAGCCAGGCATCGACTCCTGTGCGGTCGCCCGGACCGTTCGAGGGTTAAGTAGATGCAGATAGTAAGTCACAGACATGAAATTTTCACTTTTGATTTATTTACTCGACGCTTCATTAGATCCTTAACGAATTCAGTGACCCATTAACACAACGCAAAGTCTCAGCGGTCAAGCTATCACAGTCGTCGTTAATTGCTCGATTTTAAAGACAACACCTTCACAAGTGCAGTGCCTGCCATACACAATTACCTCTATCAGAGTTGGGCAATAACTGAATATAAATTATTTAAAAAACGAATCAAATAAAAGTTACTTTAACTTTAGATTATTTGACGAATAAAGTTAATTTTTTTATTCGTCGACCGTTTCAACTTCAGCGCCGATTAAATTTTTTTAAAAGTTAAAGTTAAAATTAAATTTGAAGCTGAAAAAATTTATTCGACGCTCAAGTTGAAACGTTCAACGAATAAAAAAATTAATTTTCTTCGTCGAATAAAGTTAACCTGAGTCAATTTTACTCGACACATGAATAATTTTTTTTAACTTTTATTCGTTATTCGAAATTTTATTTAACTAAAAAATTTGCCCAACTCTTCCCTCTATCAATATCAAATACATCACACACACGATGTCCACCGCATAAAATTGCTCTGCAAACCTAATAAAGCGTACCAAATAGAGCACTACCGAATCTCGACGAACCGTGTCTCTCGTTATCAACGAAAGCTGCTTTCGTAACTTCATCCGAAGATTCTGCTGCGTCACGCAGTTATCAATATAAAAGAATGGACAGGAGCCTCGAGGAGATTTCCAGTTTCGAGTATGCGTACTCGTTGACCAGCTACCGTAACGCGAGATGTAAATGAAATTCGATGAAGCGCAGCAGTGGGCGATCAGAGTGAAAACGGGCGCGCGGGCATCGCGCACAGTCCCATGGATCAGGCGACGGCGCAGGCAGGACGCCAAGTAGGAACGGCTTCATTACCGTCAAGACAGAGTGCTAATTACCGCGGGTCGTTAAGCCCCGCTAAATTGTTGACAGTATCCACGCCGTGAGCCGCGCGTTTACCGACCGCATAACGACTGAATTCTTGGCCTACAAAATGCTCGTAAAGGATCCCGATCATCGAGCACCGCCAGGGGTTCTGAATAACGGAGCGAGTCGTGCGGGAACGATCTCGGGACCATTCACCGCTCTTCTCTGCCCGCGGTTCCTGGTAGTGGCCATCAGCCACTAGTGGAATTCGCGAAATATGTTGAGGATTCTGCGCGTACCGCCTTCGGGGGCGCTTCTACACGGTATTGGGAAAGTTTCCACGTGGCGAAGCTGTTTACGCGTGAATCGTCGATGCGTGGCTAGAATTCGTCGAGGCGCTTGTTTTTCGGAGAATAGTTTTAGAATGTCAAGTTCACGGCTGTTTGTTTGATGTAGCTATTTTGTGGAATCTTTGCAAGTGGAATAGGTCCATTATAAGGATGAGGACACAACTGTTAGCATCTGATTCGTGTTTTTATATTTTTCCCTTGGGATAATCCTCGTGAAGATAAGACAATGGAATATGCCAGGGTTGCAATGTTTAGTGTCGCGGGCAGCTTTGATGGCAGACAGCCGAATACGTTTCTGCAAGTGGATTGAAAGATTTATTGAAGACAGAAATAAGTTATATCGTTCGCCGTTCAGAATGACAGGTGGAGCTCTACCTCTGTAAGCAACCGGAAGAACTTTTGTAATAGAAATAAACTAATGGAGCGATGGAACCAGTATTTTACTGTCAAGATAGCCGTACGAAGAAGCTTTTGCCACAGGAATGGGACAGGTGATGGAGTGACGGAACAAGTGTCTTAGCGTCAAGGGGGATTATGTCGTGGAATAACTTAAGTTCCACCGTGTAAAGAACTTTAGAATTACGTGTTCGCTATGAAAGACAAGCAGCAGGCAGAATTTCCACTTTACCGATTTCAATATATAAAAATCGATGAATTTCTAGTATAGGTACGTAAATTCATGAAACTATTTAGTTTTAAATCGAAAGCTGGCGGTGGACTGGAAACTGGCGGACAAATTCGGTATGGATTGGTGGCTCCAGAAAAATTTCACCTCCACCTGTGCTAGGTCGAATTCCAATCGAGCTGCTCCCCGGTGTCTAAGAAACGAATGCAGATCGATGCACGATAAACAGACGGGACAAACGGGTAATTTAGCGTGGAGCACGAGGCTGGAATGTTTACATAGAGAGTAATGACAGGCATCGGCCATCCTGAAGCCACGATGCCCGACCACAAATCGATTTCACTGACTATCGGCCCGATCGCCATCCGCAGCCAATGATATTCCAAAGACACATTCTTCGATCCCAGCAAGAACCATTTCAATTACCTCGTTCGGGCAAGAAATTTTTCGCAAAAGGAACTGCTTTTTACGACGATATTACCTGACGGTAACGGCAACTTCGTGAACACTGGGTAATACTACTTCTGACAACAAGATTTCGATCAGGCGACAGAGACAAGCTTCGCTTAAAGTTACAGTAGTAGCAAGGCAGATGAGAGCTTTACTATTTTCAGTAGTTGCAGGGTAGGTAAGGGGGAAAACAGGGAATGAAAACATTTTTCGCGATTTTGCGATTTATAGCATATTTTAAGTTAGATAACGTTAAAGATTTGGTATACTGGTTAAAAGCAAGAAATGACCACACTGCACTGGAACAAAATACGGAATGTCCTCACTCTTTACCTAAGCAAAAGCTCCTGTCGTCAAGGTAAAACAAGAAATTATTTAAGAAGAAAATTAATTTCATTGAACCTTGTTTTTTTACTGATGGATTAAAATATTAAAACTTCATTTTCTCAATATGTAAAGCTGTTTCATGACATTCCCTGTTTTTCCTCTTAGTCTTCAATTACTCTTACAGTGATGAAACATCTGATTATTCTGCTGTTATCTACAGACTTCGTGTACTATCAATTTCTTTCCAAAATATATAGTAACATTTAATTAATTTCCTCCTAAAACAAAGTTGCTTCAACTACGTTTTCATTTCGAGTATATAAGGGTGAGTGGGGGTAATTGCGAACACATGCAAAGAAGCAAACAAAACGAAAACTATGTGAGAAATGAAATTCTTTATTATTTACAAACATGCTTAAACTATTAATCTGTAAAGTGCTGTGACGAATTTTTGAAAAATTATAATAAAAATCAACTTTATAGTGAAAAAACAAAACCCTCGGGGTTCGTGATTACTCGACTGCCGTGGGGTAATCACGGACAGAGTGCTAAATATCGCAGAAGACACGGAAAGCGCGATTTCAATAGTCAACCCATAAAAAATGTTGCTACAACCTATAACTAATGTATTTTTCAAATTCCTCTTCCTGTGCCTTAGAAAAAATTGCAATTGATCGGAATATCGAAAAAAATAGTAAAGGTTTTTTTAACTTTTTTCTGAACCTGTAATGAAAATTCAAAAATCCCTTTTGTAGATTTAAGTAAGATTTTAACATGCTGAAAATTTCATCAAAATCGGTTAACATTGCTAACCTCGAACGTTCGAGATTACTCCACCCGATTTATTTGTCAATACCTCACGACATCAAAAAATAAAAAAGAATTTATTTCAGAGGTTGAAATCATGATTCAAGCAACAAAATGGTCACAAAATGTTGGTAAAAAAGTGCTTTATTTCAACTTAAACAATTCCAATTGTATCATTAATTCAACAGTAATTACATGCAATTGAAAATGAACAAAAAATTACTTGAAACGTGATGAAAATAATAAATTGTGTTTATCTTGAATAGCACGAGCGTTCTGTATTTATTACTTTCTGCCTGGCGTTGGATACGACCTAAACTATTAGCTAGTGGAGAGGGAACATCGTTTTTATTTATTAAAACGCCGTGACCATCACGTTCGCGATTACCCCGCGTTCGTGTTTACCCCACTCTCCTCTCTCTATATATATATACCTACACACATTATTCCCCATTTCTGTTCAATTCTTTATTCTCAACTATTTTCGTACTATCTCACCCGATCGAAAGTTCTTTACCGAAGGGTTGTGCAACGATCGCGATACGTAAAGGAGCCACGTCGATGGGGCAGCGACAATTATTTCGCTAATTGAATAACCCATGAAGGACGCAACGTACCTAATGAATAATTCTAAACGGACATTTCGCGCATTACGTTGCAACGACCGTGGCCAAAATTACCATACAGAACCAGTACGAGGCTTCCGCCATTTTTCTGCAGCTCCAATCCGAGTAGCGTTAATCAAGAGTGTGAAGGGTAGGAGGGGGATGAGCGGAGGCACGAGGTACGGGAGAACGAAGAAAACCGGTGAAACGTCTGCAATTGCCGCGAAATAAATAACTGATAACGATAATTAGCTACTACCAGGGACGGTGGCTCGGGGTAAATGATATAAGGAGCAGAATAATTAGATTACCGGTTTGTAGTTGGCGCGCTTCGCGAGCGGAAAAAATGTTTGATCTACGCGGGCCCCGTGCACCTCGGGGCTCTGGTCTCGGCTTCTGAAAAAAGCTGAATGGGTGCTTCCACCCTTCTCTCCCTCCCCCCTGACCCTCCCCCCACCCCCACCTACCGCCCTGCCAGCTTCCCTTCCTCCCTTCTTCGCCTTTTGCTCCTTCGCGAAGACCGCGATCCGAGCGGAGAGAAAACGCAATCGAGATAAATCAATCGCGGCCGGTCGACGCGAGCGGTTCTTCGCTACCATTCCCCTCCATTCCGCGGACACCGTGAACCGGGGATTGGAAGATTGCCAATCAGGATTACAAACGGACTTGCTGCGGATTCAGAATCACGATTTTTATCCGGCCCGATCGACCGGATGCGAGCGGCGATTTTTACCTGGGAATTAGATACACGCCGGCGAGGGGGATCGGCTGAATCGAGGCTCGCCTTGCGTTAATGCGCACCGCGGGGGCTGTTTAACATTGGAAATGACGATCCGTCCTTTGAGCCGGGAGCATGCAGCGCGGACCTGTCCTCTGTTTCGCGGTTGCTCCTTTTTTTGGCGGGCTTCGGGAGACCCACGTTGTGGCACGGAGAGACGCTAGCGTTAGATGTTCTTTCGATACGCTGATTGTGCAGTGCGCAGGGCGTGAAGAAAGGTAATTGCCACGGGTTTCACTGAGCAATCTGGGTAATTGGATTGCTGAAGGTTCGCGGGGATCGTTGTAGATGTCTCTCGCAAATTGCATTTTGACGAAGGAATTGGAGGTTCAATTTCATTCTACTTCTACGTAGTTTAGGTATTAAAGGGGATGAGAAATAGAGAAAGCATTGTAGATAGCAAATGAACAAGTTTTTTTGGAGGAGATTGTTAGCCTTGGTTAAAATAAAAACAAGGGTTCTTGAGAACACAGGCGAATAATGCTGCCCTGCTTAATTAAAATGTCCTATCTAGCAATTTTTCATTTTTCAAGAAATATTGAAATATTTGAAATTCCACGGGTGTTTTACATTTTAAGTAAAGTTAGAAAACCCTACGTGCTTCGTAGAGATCTAAGTAGAAACAGTCTAATTTATTTGTCCTTACTGCTTTTCAGATGGTTAAAATATTCTATCTGAACAGTTAATTAATTTCTATGTTGATCATACATTATCTGACCGTACAACTATTACAAAAAAAAATTAGAATTCGAATTAATGACTACATTTTTTAAATTGAATGAAAAAAAAGAGGACGGCGCGAAGGAAATGGCGAAACTTCAGTTTTCTTGGGTGTTTCGAAATGCTAGATAGTACATTTTAATTAAGCAGTGTAGAATGGTATACGTTCCAAAATCCAGTGATAATCAGTATTTGCAATTGGTACTGGAGATCCGTTGCAGTTCAGACTAATTCCTTCAAAATTCTAAACCTACCCATGTCAATAAAAAAATTACATTTTGCCTAATCTTGTATATTGTTACAATTGAAAAATTTATTTTAGTATATTATTATTATCATTAATAATCGTCTTTATTACTCTAATGGAAGAAACCTGAATGCTTACAAAAGGCATAGACAAGAAGAGTAAAGACGAGGCTGCGGTGATGACTTAACCGTGAACTATATACTAAACTAAAATAGGGATAACAAAACAAACAATACAAAAATATGAATAAACAAGTAAAGTAATCTTAACTTATTAATTTTAAATTAAAGTAATTTCAGCTTGAGACTTTAAACTAAATGACAAAACATAAAAGTAAAGTAAAAAAAAGTACAAAGAGTACATTCACATGGATTAAGACAGGAATAGTGTCGCGGGATAAATAATTTCAACGATGAAAAAGAGACATGAAAACTATCGGTGTGCTGCAGCCATACCTCAGCAAGTCAATTACAGAAAGGAAACCCTCCGTTTCTCCCATTCGTTCCCAGCTCTGAAATCATCAGAAGCATTTTATCGACGAACGTTAGAGAAATGGATTTCCCTTAGAAGAAAGCAGCAAGCAACAAGGAAGCTCGGAAAGAATTGATGGCGAGAGGGTTTTCGAGCAGCGTTAAAGGCAGCCCGACATCCGCTGGACGTGAAAGCACACCCTTCCGCGCGATAAACGTCGCGCGTCCGGACGTATCGATATAATCGCGTAGGATCGGGGATCGAGGCTGTAGAGGGAGGGATTTATAGATCGGCCGGGGCCATTAGATCGGATGTTTATTCAATGGGCCGCTTTTAAATTGAAACGTCTCTCTCCGTCGACAAAGTCGTTCCCCCCGTCGAGCTGACACACGAAGCCGCTTCTGTTGCATACGAAACTGGCCGCGCATCGTGCGCCACTCGACTCTCCGAAGGATACGATCGATAGGGAACTGCGAGGCGAGATCCTTTCAGATGGGATCGCGGGTTCAACCCCGTTGGGCCACGAACGACGAAATCTGAAATGCGCTTCGAAGTCTGCGAAGCTACTCGTGCTAGGCGCATCTGTTGTGGGAATAGTAAGTTGTACGGAAAAGTAGGTGTAAAATAAGTCGGTCAAAGAAAAAAAAATATATCTATGTTTGGCTATAGTAAAATATAGGGTGGCCTGACCAGTAAACGAACACGCTTTTTTTCACGTTAAGCTTCACACAGTACTTCTTTTTTCAATTAACGGGGGTATAACCGTTTGAAAATGTCAAAAATCGGATTTTTTTGTTTCTACATATTTTCATAGATTGCTGTTTTAGGAATATTATAAATCAAGTCCGATGTAAAAATTCGGAAGACTGACAAAGGTATAAGCATTTGAATGAAATATCTCAGGTATCAATCGGCTCAACCGATCGCAGCGGAACTATATTTTTTATAACGGTAGCACTAAAAACTCGCGTTACGTTCAACCAATTCACTTTCAATTTTGCATGCAGGATCGTAGTAAGATTCCACATCGTCCAACGGGTTTTTTTTTATTCCGATTCCCCGTTTATTACTTATAAAGAAAATACTTGACTTTTTCTCATAGAAAAATCTAACTTTACCTTTGATCTCTCACCATTTCTTAATTTTTTAAAATTTTCAAAATCGGTCTCGTTGGACGATAGCTATTCACATATTTTATAAGAATATTTTATTGTTTTTGATTTCCGACACGACATACATCTCATTTCGGGGCCACCGTTTAGCCGTTTAACTTCCGAAAAACAAAAGTTTTTTAACTGAAACTTTTTCTTTAAGTAGTTCATAATACTATGTAAAGATAGTAAAAAAACGGGAAATCTTCATCGAGCTGTTGACTTGTAAAAAAATCCACAAAATGTACACATTTTCCGAGGGTTCAAACGGGTATACACCCTTAAGTTCTTTATTAAGTTCAAGGTAACTCTTGTTGTTGTTGATTTTGTGAGGTGTTCATTCATTGGACAGGTCACCCTAATTAAGGTAGCCTCCCTAACAGTTTTCTCAGTAGCTGTCTGTATGGAGGTTACAGTATGCATTCTGAACCATCATCTAATATTCTCTAGTTCTATTCTACACTCTGGTTTAATCATAACAAACTGCTCATAATTCAATGATTAAATCCGAATAATCGATCGATCGCCTCCATTACATTTTGAAATATTTGTCATTCACGTGTAATAATTGATTCGTTCTTTCTGTTCAGAGTATTCACTCAATCCTATACTATTGGCTCCCAATGTTGAAATAAAGGGGCCAATTGTCTTTGTAAAATTAACAAGTTCAATGTCCCAGTGGAAAATTTGTGCTCACAGTGTTAGCAAGAAAGTTTCGCAATCCGTACTTTGATCTAACCCCGATAGAAATACCCACTACTAGCTTAAACTACCCGGCCTTGCCCGAGCAAACCTTCGATTATCACGGAGTGTCAAGAGGGTGAAATAAGGGGGAAGGGGTGGGATGACCACATTTCAGGAAAATTTATATTTTCCGCAGGGAAAAGTTATGCAAAATTTGGTTGAGATCGTTTAAAAAAATCGGGATAAAAAGTATCCTATATCTTATTCCTGGTCCCAGACTACGTATATACAAAATTTCAGAAATATCCGTTGCGTAGTTGCTAAATGATTGAGTAATAAACATCCAAACATCCAAACACACTTTCGCATTTATCGCATTTATTAGTAGGAATAATCCTACTAAGTAATAAGTATGATTATTCGAATGGACTCTTTGGAGTACCACCACACTCATAACAGCTACCATGGTTTAAGTCCTCCCCATACATTCCTAGCGCAAATACAATTCAACTACTTATCGTCACCGCAGAATTCCCAAATTATTAATTACAATAATAGTTCCTACACCATTACATTCACCTCAATCGTCGATTTCTCGTCAAACACATTCCCAAACTCGGACATAAAATACCAAAACACAGAAAACTCCTGCCAGGACTATACCCTTAATTGCCCCCTCCCCCCACAGAGGTACCTATCTCGTTATTAAAATTCCATAACTTCACCACTTCTACAAACACCAACCCAATACGTCACAGTCACCTCTTCAACACATCCTCCTTTCATAAAACGTGAAAAACCATTAATAGAAGCTTCCAAACTGCCCTTACAACCCCTTAATATCGTCCCTCGGCGACTTTTAGCGAAGGTTCGATGAAACTTCCCCATTACTCAAGGTTAATCTCGCGATGATCTCCTTCCGATACTCGAGCCCGACCGCGGGGCACGTCCAGGCGATTTGCAAGCGATCACCGGTGTCCATCGCCGAGGACGAAGATCGGCTGGTGATGAACGACGGCGGCGTGTGTCGCTGGCGACAAAAACGAAGCACGCCGCGGCCGCGCGTCCGTAATGTATCGCCGCCGTTTCGCGTCGCCCGACGGACACCAGTAATGTAATACGAATAGCAGAATGCTTATATGGCGCGGCTTGATCACCGAGCCACGAACTCGCGGGCGAATTGACGGAGCACGCCCGAAGAAATGCTACACAGTGTATACATAATGCGCGCGCCCGTTGCTTTCTTGCGACCGAACGGAACGGGCAACGTAATATTCCGCGTGGCGCTCGTTTTTCACGCTAACCGATCGCGGAACGATACCCAGGCGACGTCGGAATGATCGCGCGCCCTGACGGAAGGCAGGAGCTTGAATTCGAGCGACCTGCTTTTCCGCTTCTTCTTGCGCGGATCCTGCGCTTACAATTATCCGGAAGGGTGATTTTATGGAATCGATTGTGGGGGTCTTCCGAGGGAAAATGCAGGAATTGATAGAGCAGATACTGAAACTGGATGAGGTTTCGCTAAGCCTCAATGGGATTTCTATATGTATGGATCTCGCCGTAAAAGTCACTGCGATATGTATGATAATAATATGTACTTTCTAGGAAAGGCTAGCGATGGTAGCTGCAGCTCAGGCTTTGCAGCATCCTGGAATAAAGTGTTTTTTAGTGGTGAACCAGGGACAGTGTAGCAGCGTAAACAAACGCGTTAGAAAATTCTTCGACTGCAATTGAAGACCTCACAGCATGACGGGTGAAATATTTACCAACTTCAAGTACATTAGATAAAACTGTTTATAAAATTATTGCTTTGACTTGAGGGGCTGTTCCGGTCTAGAGCCTATAAAAATGGGTGATCTTTAGGAATTAATTAAAGGAAAACTATTACATATCATTTAATGGGAATTGTTGCATTGTATTAAGGATGTCTTAAGCTAAAGAATTTTTTTTTTGTTTTATAATTAATCATTGCAGACGGCACTGGGGAGTCGTTAAAGTTGAGGCGTCAAAAAATTCATCCAAAACGGTGGTATCAGTAACACCTAAACCATTCGTCTGAAATAAAAACAATGCCAGATTATTAAAGGGCATGAAACTCGCGCGCGGACTTACCAGTAAAAATTAGAAAACATGACATTTTTTGAGAAAATAATGACAGTTGAAGTGCGAAATTAGTTTTTCCCCATATTTTTCGCCCTTTCAACGCCTTTAAAAATTAGAAATTTTCAATTTTTAAAAAATTTTACTGGTTTCTCTACGAGTCAGAAGTATATTCTTCAAAATAAAACTTTTTGAAATATAGGTTCGACCGATTTGAAGTCCACTGTTTCGAGAAAAACGCGTTTAAAGTTTCACGTGAGCGCCGAGTGGCCGAGTGTTACCCATGCATTTGCCGCTATTCAAATGCCTCTAACTTCGGGAATTTTACGAATTTCAAACAATCCTTTTAAACACGTATTTTTAAAAGGTTGAATATTTGAAAAATGAAATTAAAAATATCGATTTTTAGACAGAATCTCCCATTAAGATTAAAAAGAGAAAACTAATTAAAAAATATATATTTTCGCACAACAAATACTGAGTCCATAAGTTTTTATTACCATTATTGGCAAAATTTTCAAATCTGGAGCATTCGTATTGCGCAAAACAGTAATGGGCGCAAATTCAAAATTTGCAATAAATCGCACATTTGTTATCGGATTTGCATTAAACCTGCACCAAACGTTGTACAATTTTTTTCACATATATTACAAGTCATAACTCAAAAACAGCCAAAAGTGGAGCAGCACCCCCTTGCTGCAAGGTTCTTAATCAACGTTTGAATTCGTGACGTTTTGCTGAATACGTGACTTTGACAAACAAGTGATAGGATCGCTTAATTGGTTCAACGCAAGCAATATTCACTCTCTACTGCTTCCTTCTAGTGGTTATTCGTGTCCTTTCGCTACCTTTACATCCTTCATCCGCGAAAGCGAAGGGGAGGCTTGCATTATTACGGTTCATTAGCGGTATCTGCAAACACCGTACGCGTGATAAATTAATAAACAAGCTGAGGCGATGCACGGGAGAGGTTTCGATATTGGTAGTCGGTTCTCACTGGTCCAGCAGGCAATTATAACCGGATTATCTCGTGCAAGCAGAAGCAGCCCGACTGGCGAACGTCCTTGTGGTCTTGCAATCCGTTAATGAACTAGCGCATAAAATTGCCCGATAAAAAGTGGAGGCTCAAATAGTAAGTGGCAGCCTGAACGGTAGCGGCCGGATTATCAGTTCTGCGGTGAAGAAACCGGACGACATTGGCCAGACGTACGATCATTTGATCCTCAAATGGTGGAAGTTACTACTGGCGACGCGCAAAAGTTGCGGCTACAGATGTTCGTGGAGGACGTCGGGCTCTCGTTAAGGGTCTTTCCCCTCTGTACGATGTCGACGAGGAATTTGTTGCAATTGAGAGAACCTACTACACGTGACTTGACACTGTAATTGCTAACGACGATGCAACGTACAAGGATGCGGAAAACGCGTCGTTTGAAGAAGTAGTTGAAACCGAGAATCCTTTTCCCGTTGACTACTCGGTTGGCGCATTTAAAAGCAACATACACCGAATATATCGCCTAGAATTGCTTATAGAGCAATGACTTCGTTTGAATAAGTGATAAAATTATACATTTCGAATCATCGGGAACTGAATTCTACCCGCAGTGCAGGCTACATTATCCTCTATATCCTTTCGAATGCGGTTTACATAAATAAAGGAACTTCGAGGCACTTTCAATACCACCTTCTTCCGCCCAAACGCGCTCGATTCACTATTTAACGATAACTGTAATTTACATCGTTAGAAGAGAAACGGTCCTTACGCGTGACGCGAAAATTAAAATATCAACTGCTCGTCCCCTGACTCCCGCGTACCCTCTCCCGCCCCCTCGGCAGGCCATCCGGTCGCGAGATTTACAACATTGCAATTTATGGCGCGATGGGATTTTTAACGCGAATCCGATCGAACATGCGCGAAACCGGTTCAATGACAGCATTAACGTCTTTTCGTCGATCCGCCACGGATCTTATGGAACACTTATCCCAGGAGCGCAACCAGTTCACCGCGGCAAGTCGTAATATCACGCCCAGTGGAAGCCGACCGTTGGAATGCGTACTGCCGCGTTTCGGTGCTGGTTCATTTAGCCTCCATCGCGGAACGCTGACGGAGAAATGACTGTTCGAACGGGGTGCTTCGGATCAATTAATGTCAGTCTTAAAAGCAACGGGTCGGCCTGATCCTTGTAAAAAAGACATCTCGCCCGGAAGTTTTCGTTATTCAAAGTGGTTCGGTTATCTTGGACTCCCTTGGTATAGCCGTTCCCTTTGATGGCACGAGAAACCGTGTAACGAGGGAATTATTTATCTGGGGAGGATAAGTGACGCGATTAAAGATTGCTTCTTTTCGACATTATTTTCTTCGAGATCTTAAGGACATTCGAATTTTTTTAGTTAAGTTAATATGGATTCATTGGAACTGGCTGATGTAGGATAGTTCTTTTTTTCGAGCACAGCATTGTGGTGGTTGGAAGGTGATATTGCGAGGAAAAAAATTGAAGTGTTTTTAAAAGTTTGAAAAAGTTACCTCGAAAAGAAATTGTCGATAAAAGTAACATCTTCGTTATGTAAATACTTAATGAAACATTGTGTGCAGGGAGTTTCACTAATTCCACCAGAAAGAGTTCGTTGTGGAAGAGAGATTTTCACATTTTATTACGTAAAGAGGCAATACATGGAAAATGAATCCCATGTTTTAAAGATATTGATCTCAATAAAATTCCCCGTAAATATTTTTAAAGTGATCTGCGTATCAGAAGCTATAAGGGATTATGGTTACAGTTAATACGGTTTACGGTCGTGTTGGCTACAAAGTGTCTGACAGCAGACATCCCGTTTCTCCTTACACTCTGTCCTTTCTCACTTATATGTACCTACCTTGTTTTATCTTTTTTTAAATTTCTTAATGAATGTGTACGTCAATGCATAGTACAGCAAAAAATTATAAAAATATTTACAAATTTTCCGAAGGTGCCGTTTGAAATTAAAAGCTTTTCATTTCCTTATAATATGAAAGTGTTTTCTTCGAATTTTCTTCGTGTAATAAAACTTGAAAGGCCGATATCAATACATATTCTACCAGAATTATGATTTAAACAACGGGTGGAAACGGAAGCTGAAGAACAAATTCCACTGATACTCTAAATGGAAATATGTAGACCAGTTTCTGAATGTCAGTAACAAAATCTGCAAGTTTACAGTTCGCATGCAACTGACCGTTCATACACTTTATATTTTAAAGTCGCAACAGTAGCAGGAATGTCAATTAACGAGACAGCATAAATGGTGGTGTGAAACCGGATATACATAAAGTCATGAACTGCATTGCTAGCATAAATATGACAGCAATAATTGCTCGACTCTCGTACTTCCGTACTCATAAAAACACGTAATTTATTTTGTCGACTAGAGGTACATAAAAAGAACATAACAGTAATATATTATTCCCAATTTATTGTAATTGAATAAATATGAACTGTTGTAGACACTGAAAGTGTTCCATGAACTTTTCACATTGCATTGACTTTTATTAGAAACTTCATAAATTGATTTATACCATTCGATAATTTAAAATTGATTTTTCTAATTGAATTCCTAATAAATGCCTAGAAGGGGTAAAATTAGGTAGTCGTATTTTTAGTAACTTATGCCAAATATATATAGCAAGATCCATCAGAAATTGCGCGTTCGGCCCTCCTTCTCCATGTGCACATAAAATTACAATTTTGTGATAGTCGAAACTATCGCGTTAGAATGTCCTCTTTCACCGCTTCCCTTAATCATCGTTTCGATTTTTTTCTGGACGACACAGTTTGCATAATCTTGCAGTTACTAGGTTACGATCACTTGTTGTCCTTCGTGAGTCTTCGAGATCCACTGTCGTTGACCTACGAACCACTATGTTCATATTTCAGATGTCTGAAAATTGGGGAAGTTTTACTTCCCTATGTCCAAACTTTAAAAAACATTCATAACAATTCAATCATTTCATATACTCAACTTAGAATTCAGATCCAAATTCTGTGACTTAAACAATACAAATAGAATTCATTTAAAAATCGTTACTCCGAACCAGAAGCTGAAGTCAAATTTTACAAAAATATCTACCATTTACTATTCAATACACAATTAAAGACTTCCTAATTCATCTTTGCAACTTGCACGAAAGCTAACAAACTGTTCCCAATTTCAACCTGCGACACTACACCGGAAGTACTTGCACGTGGTGAAAAATTGATATACCTGAAACGTCTGCACAGATCGAGACGCCACCGAAGCAAACCTTCCATTCCCTTCTGCCCCAGACAGACGTTTCAGCAGTCAAGCATCCGGCGAAGATACTGTCAGCTACCTTCGAAAATCACTGACACGCCGTCATGTCGCGCTGCAATGTCTCTGTTAGTAGATATTCAGACGTTCCTCCCGTGGAAGTGACTCCACGCACGTCCTCCAGTGGTGTGATAACGCGCGGGATACCGGTGATCAGTCGTAGAACGTGATACCGCGTAGAATTCCGCGAGGCATCAGGACGAGAGCAACGCGTTTCCTTTTTCATCGGGACTGCTGCTGCCAGCATTGGATGGCATCGTTGACGACCCCGCCTGACATCCACGGGGCCCGAATGCTGTAATCGAGGCTTATCGTTTCCGGCGTGCAGCTTACACAGCGGCGAGCGGCTCATTATTCGTGCGCTCACGTACACACATGGTACATTTCAGCCGAGTAATTGCTACGCTGGTCAGAAGCACCGTGATCTACGTGCTGTTTCACGTTTCGCGGAGATACCTCGGATTGATCGGTACCGTCGCCGTGCGTACATTCACGTTTTTCCTATCGTCCCGTCAACCCGCCCTTTACCGTTCTAAATTGGACTGGATGGGTTCGTGACAATGATCGTGCGATGGCTTCAGCTTAAGAGGCTACGGTAAAGGATGGTATTAGACTTGTTGGTGCTGTAGAGTGAACAGGCGTGGTGCTATTCATTGGGATTCGTGGAATGTGCTCGCTGAGGATAATCGAATGATATAATTCTTTGAGTGAATGCTGGAGGAATGGTAGGCTTAGAAATGGATTTAAACGTCGTAATTCGAGTAGGAAGGGTTTTAGAAATTATCTTGGTTCTAAAAGGCCACATATAACAAATTAGAGGGTTTATTTAATTATATTAATAAAACAAGAAATAAATATATATTCATATAATTTATATATAAATAATATATTGAAACTAAGCAAGTTTTTTTTATTGTATTAAAAATTATTATTTATGTGTTTTATATATAAATTATTATAATAAATCATTTATATATATATGATTGTTTATATAATTATATATACCTATATATATATATATATATATATTTATTGATCTAATTTAAACTATTATTGATAGATTTATGGAATATATTGAAATAAATTAATTATTAATTCGATGAACCCATAAATAATCTATATATTATCAAGTTCAAAAGATTTATTGATAGATAATGATATTCAAAAAGATAAATTTTGATTTATAAATAAATCATTTATATATAGATAAGCTTCTTATTCAATATTATTCTCTTGATATTCCCTCGACGGCAATGAGGGAAGTTTCGATAGAGTTGTAAGCCACTGGTAACCACACACTTTTCGCACGAGGCTTTAAAGATCTCTGTACCACGAATTGGGGAGGAAATTTCCAGACCCAATTGCTGAGGGTTTCTTTACTACCAGTTTCCTATAAAACTGCTTTCAGCTGAGCCTTTTCCATGGTCTAAGTAATGGTAAATTATCTTGGTTATCCCTGGATTAAATCCTACTCTTATCACCAAGAATTTAGTTTCCTAAAAAGCACTCCGAGTACAGCTCTACTTTGTACTCAATTTTCCAAAATAATATGAAATCGTCACATGCCACCCCCATACTATAATCGGTTTTCTTCCTTCCCGCCTGCATTTATTCCAATAGGGGTAAAGAGTACAGTGGTTGGCCACCTGACAGTGATTGGCCTTATTTTGAGAAATAAATGAATGTAAAGAAATACCAATGTTATTCCTTTTTTTAATGAACATATTCATATTCCTTGTACTTTCTTGCTTCGGATGTAATCAATATTTCTCCACTCATTATATACTGCGATTATATATAAAAGCAAATAGGATGACTCGACTTTGAAGCTTGGAAATTACAGCGATTTAATAAAAAAAACCATAAGAGTACAGTTGAAAGTTTGCGAATAGTTTAATGTATTTATGATATGTATATCTCTCATATTTGATATATATCAATAAATAAAAGTTGAAACTTTATAAAAGAATTATTTATTTGTTAAAATTATACATATATTATGAAAAATACAGGGGGCCAACAACTGTCATATGAATAATGTTGAATGATAGTAATTGGCCGGACGGCCAGTGACTGTTTCTTAACCATGTTAATGGTGAAACAGTAATTAGCCCCCTGTTAAAAGCAGAAACAAACACGACAAATACATACTAAATAAAATATATCCATTTTTATTGAATAATTTTAATCTTATTTTTATTACCAAATCAGGTAACATTTTCTTTTAGATTATATTATGTATCAAATAGCGGCCAATCACTGTCGAACCGATGGGACAATTACTGTCTTGACCATGCCAATAACTATATTTCTTCGTAGGAAACACATTTTTTGTATATTTTTATACATTCTTCATTTTTTTTTATAAACTCTATTTATTTTAAGATTATTAGGTGTTTTTCGTACTTATTTACATTGATTTCCATTTCAAATTTACTAAATTCACATTTATAATTCATTATTTATGTGACACTCTTACTTAAGTGGCCAACCATTTTACTCTTTACCCTACTCTTTATCCTGAATACAGCATCGACGAATATATTGAATGCAGTATTCCGCGAAACCACTTTCTGGATTATTAAGATTAATTTCCCTATTAGCGCCCGCCATGTCACCGTAACTTCTTCTATAAACCCGCCGAACAAATGTCTCTAATTCACCGGGTTGAGAGAAATAATGTCCACTCCAGCGACGCCCCGTTGCAAAATTCGCGGCACAATTACCTCGCCATTCACGTGGTATCGCGCGTATCGCGTAGCCGCGCCGGTCGTTTCGTATTTACAAACCCATTCAATATATGCAACATTCGCGACAGCCGCGGCCGATCTGGTTTTTAAACAGGAAGCGGGCCCCTGGCATCTAAATAAATATGAAATATATAGGCTAATCGCGATAGACAAACGTCGAGTGTGCAGCGCCGCGTCGCGTATCACAGAAGTTAACTCGTATCTCGCGTGTTCGGGCACGATACGTTTCGCTTGAATAATTACGCCGCAAGGGCGGAAGCCTGAAGTCGCTCATATTTTTACGCTGCAAGGAGAAGTTTCAGATCGATCGATAAATTACGCCCCGAGGAATTCGTTGTTGCAAGGGGGAGCGTTTCGATCGTGGCAGAATGCAACGAAGCTTAACAACGCCACAGTCGTCGAAGAAATCCCGAGCTCTGTGTACAGAGTGGAGTTGAAGCAATTAAAATATCGCCCTGTTTCTTCAATCTTCTTATACGAACCGAGTATTTCGTATCTCGAAGTGAGTTTGAAGAAAAACGTGATATCGATTATGTTGATTCACCTCTAATCATAGGACTAACTGAAGCGTGATTAATGCAAGTAATAACTTCTTCTGATGTTCAGAAGAATATAGATTATGCAGAGACCTTAAATTCTGCCTCGGTCGGCAATTAAAAATAAATAAGTTAATCTACTTAGTCGAGGTATTAAAATGGGATCAGCCTGAGTGGTGCCTTTTTGCTGGAATTGTCTTTGGTTTACGGTAAATCTACTTTATTGCAACGTGCAACTGAAAAGGAAACATCGCAAGTTGAAATTAATATTCAACGAGATAAGATCGCAACCGGCTCTGCAACTTTACATTCAGAAAGAGCTGCGTCTCGTAGCTGCATCTCTTTGTAACCGTTCTCAGCGATGGACTTCCGATGCTCCCCCTCGCAACGTTTTAAACAGTTCAGTTGCGAGCAGGCTCCAATCCCTTTAAATTCAATTCATGTAAGAACTACTTAAATCCATGCTCTGTATAGAACTGTATATACATAAATATTTTGTCACAACACACAGGGGCGTTTTCTCGTACGTTTATTTTTTGTACTGACAGACTCCATTTACGCGATCCTCAGCCGCGTGGAACGAATATTCCGCGTAAATCGAGGGACGGGTGTATAAGTAGACAGCCATACAAATGCGGCACAGACAATTACCTACATTAAAGTATCAACCATATAATATCCGATTAAATTGAACGAAAAAGGGGGTGGACGCGAATAAAAGTAGAAAAGTTTTCAACGAGGACACATAATCCCACCTGTTCCAGAACGTCGGAGCAGGTAATCAGCTGACCACCACCCACACCCACATCAAATCCACCATCCATCCACGCAGCTCGAGGTTCAGTAACCCGAAACGGGAGACCATGAAATCCGAATTATATCAATAAGGAGGCATAGGTGCGTAGATATGATAAGGAACGTGTTTAAAGGATTTACAGAATTCAACACCCCGCGCGCATTAAGAACCATCCAAAGGGATACGAAAGTTGGCTCGCGGTGTACGAAACGATTCGAAGCGTCTGGAGGCCACCGCTAATCGCCGCTCGACGCATCGGCCGATGCAGTAAATAAAATTTAATCTTGCCCCGCTCGAGGGGAGAGGCGGCGGTTGTCATACGCCTGTAATCGCGTACGCCGCGCTCGACTCGCGGAACGATCGGACGTTCCACCGAAGGAAGCACTTAAAGCGTCCGCGGTATCTCGCGGATCGTTCGTTTCCAGCTCCAGCCCAGGCGCAGGTGACTCTATCTCGGCAACAGTATTTTCTGCGATCGGCTTTCACTCTCTTCCTCCCGCTCGTCGATTTCTCACGGTGGCTGTCGCACCTGTCGCTCCCAGAGACGGTGCCGCGTCTCCTCCGCGCCGCTGCCTGGTATCTACCCGCGAGACGAAAGAAACCGGCGACGAACTTATTACCGCAGCGGCTTTCTTAATTAATCGCTCCACGGACAAGTGGGCCCGAGTTATGGCCGAGTAATTAACCGACGAGCAATTAACAACGGTGTAGAGTCTAGAGACATCGGTTCTGTTCACCCCGCGAGCCGACTCTGTCGTAGGAGAGGCTCATGCAAGGGAAATGGAGAACGAGTCGTCGATAGGTTAATGGGGCTTTTCGCTGCGATTGTTCGTTTACTGCCGTGTCTATGAAGAAAGTTTCGTTGTCGAGGGGTTTTATTTATTTAGGAGATAAGTCTGGAATGTTTGACGGAACAAGGTGCGTGCTAGGCTATCGAACTTAAGATTTTAATGTAACTTTGTACACTAAGGTGGCCCTTATTTTCAACCTGCGATTTCTTTTGCTCTCATCTCCTAAGATGGTTGCATTTCTTAAAAAAAGTAGTCCCTGAAAAAGATTATTGCAATCGGACAACAGAAAAGGATGCCGACCAGGCCTTAAAGATTAGAATTCATCAATGGTTTGAATTTGAAGAATTTCTCAAAAATAGTAAGCCGTATCGAAATTTTGTTCAGACAATATTAAAAGAACATTCAATTTTCTACAATTACTGTATATATAAGTTTTTCGTGCTTCCAATCATTTTTTAGATAATAGCGTTTGAATATAGAGATTTCCGCACTTCGCGCGTCCCACCTGTACGGCGTGACGTATTGTCTATACGCGCGTAGTGCGGACTTCTCTTTATTCAAACGCTATTATCTAAATAATGGTTGGGAGCACGATAAAATTATATATACAGTAATTGTAGAAAATTAAATGCTCTTTTAATATTATTTGAACGAAATTTCGATAGGGCTTACCAGTTTTGAGAAATTTTTTAAATTCAAACTTTTGATGAATTCTAAACTCTAAGGCCTGGTCGGCACCCTTCCCTGTTGTCCGATTGCAATAAACTTTTTCAGAGACTATTTTTTTATCAAATGGCACCGCTCTAGGTGTAAGAGCAAAGAAATGCAAAAATAATTCGACGCGTATAAATAAAGGCCATCCTATTGTACACATATGTAGATCCCATTCTACCAGTGCAGGATATATCTCTGGTGGGAGGGTAAACGAGTATAAGTCAGAATCATTAAGTAGATTTGCAGGAAGATACTTACTAGGGAACATATCGAACCCGTAGACACCGATTTTGATGAGATTGCAGATTTGCAAGTGAAAAATATTTGACAAGTATGTTTTGCTATGGGCAATCATGTTGAAGGGGCGAGAAAAGCCCTAAAACTCAGCGGTCGGAAACATATTTTCTGAAATTTTCTAAAAACTGAGCGGGGACTGGATTCATCTATAAAAAACTCACACATCAAAAAAATTTGTCCTGCGCCTAATAGTTCTCGAGATGTTCCAGAAAATATGTTTTCCACCCCCAACTTTAGGAGCTGTTTTCATCCCTACAACATAGTCGATTGCCGATAACAAAAAATACGTGTCAAATATTTTTCTTCACTATTCTGCAAATCTGCGGAGTCTCATCAAAATCGGCGTCTGCGGGTTCGATATACTTCCTACTTAGAATCTTTAAAGTGGTATGTAAGATCAGGTATTAAATTTTGAACATTAAAACTGATAACATATATGTTAAAAGAAACTTTTATTTTCAACTTAGATTCACAAAACAGAATAAAGAAGAAACTGTTTAAGCTTGAGATAAAATTTGACTTAGTCATACTCGTTTGCCCGCCCACCAGAGATATATGGTTATAGGCGTAGACGGTGAATACTTTCTGCGATGTTTAGCTTGCGCCATGCGTTTCTATAAAAAGAACCCAATCCTGCAGATGGACGGTTCTAATCTTTACGAATCTGTAATTTCGAAAATAATTTTCTAGCGATCGAAGATTTGTATACCTACAAACGTCTTGTTTCGCATTTCTCACTCGTCCATTTTATATGCATCACCTTTAAAGTTATACCAGATATCTAGATAAGAACCTAAAGATACCAGGAAAGTAAGGGGTAAGCATTTCATCAGTCGATGATAAATGTGCATGAAACATGGTAATTTTATTTTTATACGACTACTTTCCTATAAACTACTTAATTCTATACAAACGTGGCTGTCATCATCGTTGAAAA
This sequence comes from Andrena bucephala, assembly GCA_947577245.1. Lineage (NCBI taxonomy): Eukaryota > Metazoa > Arthropoda > Insecta > Hymenoptera > Andrenidae > Andrena > Andrena bucephala. The sequence goes on along the minus strand of OX387717.1, from coordinate 25,910,004 downwards.
GGTTCGGAGAAAGTCTCCCAAATGCAGCCGCGAAAGAATAGTAACACGTTGCCACGTTTCACACGAACGGTTTCGATTACCCTGAGAACGCATCGCGGAAAACGAAGGATCTGACCATTTCCAGCGGCGTCCATAACTTTCCAGAATCGTGCGCGATAATTCCTGTGCGTTCGCATAATGATTCGCGCATTAACTGCAAGTTCTCACTTTACCAACGATCAATCATACCCCGATAAACAGACGATAAGGTGTATGATAAGGCTAAGGAGGTATTTCATAATGATGAACACACTTTGGCCAGATCGAACACCTATCGTTGAGTTTTAATTACTGTATGTGGAACCTGAGACGTCCCTGGGTATCAGGCTCCTTGATTTTCCACCACGATTATTCTGCTTCCCCGAGTTGCAGTCGCAGCTGCTCGAGAATCTGGGTAGGAAAGCTCTGCGTATGCTGTATGTGGGTAAATAAATGTGTACAGGGTGTATATTAAATTTGTTTTCGTGTTACTTAAGTATTTACTTCATGACAATTCCTTGAAGCGTTTACTAACTAGAACGGTTCATTGTTTATCGTATTATTAGGATATTTTCAAAGTTTGTAGTATCTGCGGACAGACAAAGGGATCTCTGTTTTCCTAGTTTCCTTTTTTCGATTTTTGTGATTTTCTCAATGATGGGGTCATCACGCGTGGGTCCAAAAAGACCCAGGCACCATCACCCGAGGTTTAAACGAAAAATCCAGTCCGAAATTTTCAGGTTTCCAATCCTAGCGACCATCTCTATCCTCTTTTCGAAAATTCTCTGTACAAATCACTTCCATACGACAAAAAGAGTAATCCATTTGAAGTCCATTCAAAAGTTCAAAGGCAGTGTGAACAGGGGATGCCCAGATTATATTACATCGTATATTTTTTACTTTTCGTGGAAAAAATATTGCCTAATCCTGAATATTCACCGTGTACCACAGAAATGAAGGTTGCTGCAACTGCACAGGAACGTCGGTGGATCGCAATTGCAGTAAATTACCCCAAGCAACTTCCGTTGTAACGCGATCCCCTGATGCCTGGGAGGATCAGGCCAGATACCTACTCGAGAATATTAAGGCAAGCCGCGGAACTTTTAACGCGAGGAGGCATTTAATACCCGTCACCGTGCCCGCGACTTTTGAAATTCGCGGCATAGTTGCGCCACGTCCCGCGGAAGCTATCTGCCATTCCTGGCCGAACGCTCGTCCGAGGAAAAATTCCCAAGTTTCTCGCGGCTTCCTGGCCACTTTTCACAGAGGCAGTATCGCGTACTTGTTTCGCCGACGATTATCACTCGGGATAGCTTAACCCTTTTGCACGTTACCGACTAGCAATTGCCTAGTTACTTGTCCGCGGAACGAATTATACTCGAACGTATTAAGGTAAATCACGTTCGGCGAGGCGCGCGACGAGTTTTCACGGCTCACGAGTTCGCTACGCGGAGGCTTCACCTGTTGGACGTGTTATTTCCTATTTCCCGCGAGAGGAGAATTGAAATTTCGACCAAACGAAGTAAATGAAGTGGTAGATAGTGATGGAGGCAAAACAATTTTTTAGTATTGCACCTTCTTTCAAAAAATATCAAATTTGAACCAAATCGGTGGGCCCAACCTCGCGCACTGTCTATATTAAAAATATTATAAAGAAGTCAGTAAATATGAAGACTAAGGCAATGCATCGTGTCTGTAATATTTCTTAGCGATCAAGGGCGGGAAATTTTGGGGGGTGCCAAATTTTGGACGAAAGAAATTGCGAAAGGTTGAGACGACTTTAAAAACACTTTTCACTTTTCTTTCATCTAGCAAATTATCGATAACTCGTACGTGAGTTGTCATGTTGAATTAATTTTACAAATACCTATCTCAACTCTTCTAAATTAAAATATTTGATGATATTTCACAAACGGTGCGGCAGACGCTTGTCAGCCTAGGGGCGCCAAATCCCCAAATCCGCCCCTGTCAGCGGTAAGAGTTTGCCACCGAATAATCTTATACAACCAACTTTCCCCGACCCGCGCACGCTCGGCTAAAAGCAGAGATTTTTGTCCTCCCAGACAGGGAGCACGATAAAAGCGGCATATGTCGGTGTACGCGTGCGTGCGTCCGTGCAAAATGCTCGACGAGATGCGAGGACGATCTGGTAACGAGTCGGCGGCATCGCAAAGCGGACACGATCTCCGATCTGCGATCTTGGATCTCGGTAAGCGGGCGACTCGCTAAGCGCGCGCGAACGTGCTGGATCGCTTGGAAACGGCGCGTCGTCAGCGATGACGGGAATGACGGGGGAAATGACGACGACGCGCCGTGACTCGCGTCGATCGCCATCTCCCGCGATCGTTTCAGCTTGCTGATGAAACTTACTTCCTTCGTTGATGGAACTTGACGTTTTCTAAAGAGGAAGCTTTCTGCCCTCTGCGTTCAAGTAAATCGCGATGGTCGCGCGCAACTTTAATGTGAGCGATCAGTTGTTTGCTTTTAAAGGTCAACTTTAAAATTTGGCAGCTTTGCTTGCAAATAATTTGGGGCATTGAAGAAACTGTTGCCAATTGTTTGCGCGTTGAAACGAGTTGCATTTTACGGAAGGACGTAGGAGAAATTGGCAGTGATAATGTGGAGACACTCTAACTCAGTGTTTCCCAACCTCTTTTGTTAAATATTTCCTTGCTTTTATTTATGAAAAATCAGTGTTACATCATTAATAGAAGATGCAATATTTAAGATGCAAATAAATAAGTGCTAAAAATCGTCAACGAAACATAACCGTGGCGGCCCACCAGGAAAACACTTCGGGACCCACAGCGTTGGAATCACTGCTCTAAGTTAATGTTAATGACGAATTTAATATTTAATGATAGCTACAGTTTATTTCACACCGAAGCAAAGAATTTTAGAAATAAGAAGGGTATAAACTTCCTTTTTTCAAAAGTATGAAATGCATATAAACCTGGAATCCTTGCAGCGCAAAAATTTCGCAGTTTCGATCACGTTATGGAATAATGTAGTATCGTTAGTTTCCTTCAAGGATTATGCAATACTTCCATTCGACCTTGTTTCCGCGATTTTTCTCCGAGATGGAGTCCCATTACGAAATCACATAATTTATTGCCGCGAAGCATTAAATGTGCACGCGCATGCAACGGCATTAATTATGAATGAATAATCAGGGTTTTGTGTAAGTGGCTAATGTCTATTGAGCAATGTTTGTTTACAGCAGCAAATGAGTCATAAAACGCACGTGAGCGCGGAATAACACGTTTAGTTGTATGGACTGGCAATGGAATCAGATATTTAAATGAAATATAATGCAGCGTGTTAATGGTTCGAGTCGAAGTAATTACTTCCGCTTCATTATGCGAGTTTCTCGATTTCTTGCTTCTGTATTATAGATTACACTCGACGAATGTGGCCGTGCTTAGTGATACTTGAAATTCGAGATTTGAAGTGTTAAGAGAATTAAATGAAATTTATATTATAATCTATTTTCTCTATCCACGTACTGTCACACATAGTTCCACACTCAGTCTTACTTCTACACTGCAAATGGTGAAGATTGCATTTATAAAGCAACACACTCTCAAATACATATCTCCATTAAATCTACAACAAATTTTATCCGAAAAATATTTTCGTAGTAACCAGTTTAAGATCGTTAATTTGACTACACGGGTTAAACCTTCCACGATTTGATTACATCTTCCATTGCATATGCATGCAGACGTTTTTAATCCTCATTTCGAATTCTTTTTTCCAAAAAGGAACCAAAAAAACTGTTAATTTACTTGATGCACGATTACTTGTTACCCTCGTTGTCGCCCCTGGAACTCATTCGTTCTCACTTTCCTACCATAATCTTCCAGCTTTCAGCTTGATCTTTACACCCCGCTCGCTCCCGAGGTTGTCTTTAATTAACCGAGCGTTAATTAGCGCGGCTCGCGTATTGCGCGTAACGAATAAACGCGTCGGCACGCACGTGCGTAAAACCGATCGATCGTTGTCCCGCTCCTTGTTGCAAGTTTCTTTCTGTACGCGTGTGAATGCGGGCAGAGATCAGCTATCTGGTCTGAGATTAAGTACCGTGAACGAGTACTTTATGCAAAAGTAGCGGAAAAATATGGATTGCGGCTCCCGCTGCGAAAAATGTAATTTTTACACAGTTTTTCGGTGTTTATCAAGATCCTGCGTTGATTTCAAGTGGCCCTGCTGTTTCTTTAATTGGTCTCCGTCCTGCCACTGTGATGAAATTATGTGGGTTATTATTAATAATAGTATTTAAGCCTGTCCTCGCCAGGCATTACTATCTTATATATTAAAACGCCTGAGGTAAACACAATTTTTGTTGGAAATCACTATCATGATAGGAGCTCTTCTCTTTTCTCAACCCCGACTTGGGACCAGCTAAAGCAGAGTTGTGCCCGAATAGAATTTAAAAAAACTAAGGTCAAATCCGTGTTTGGCAGCATTAAAAACTCCCCTAGAAACAATTTTCCCCGTGAAATGACGATTTCCCAACTTTCGCGTACTTTTCTGATACCTACAGTCTCGTCCGCTCGACAGCTACCTGTCTTGTCCTCGGTCCTGTCATGTTATTTGCGAAGAAAGGGGAAGAAACTTACCAAAACTTAGTGTTAAGCAGTGCTTAAAACTCTGAGGGTCCATAAGATAAACGTAATTCCTATTTTAGGCCACAGGTACTATTTTCGAATTCTCCAGGTTTTGGAATTTTTACGGCATCTTTATGTGCCCAGGAAATTTCGCACAGAATTTGAACCTTTCAGGTCATTGGGAAGTACGAAAGAAAGCCTCTGAACATTTGCTAACAAACGCACAGACACATTAAGCGTCTTATTATATAGGATTCTCTTGCAACTGAGTAGTATAGAATTATAATAGTGTAGTATAGAATTAATATTTTCTATTAACTTAACCCCAATTGAAAAAACAATTCCAAAAATAAAAATTAAATAAATTAATGCGTAAGAAAGGAATTTTTTTCAACATATGTATATATTAATTCATCATATCGAATACGTAGTATAACACTCCTCGAATTCAAATAATAAAAAAAAATGAAATAATCATACAACTAAAAATTTAATTCTAACTAAATAAAAAATTATAAACATTAATGAAATTAAAAATCTTATAAAAATAAATCTTAAATCTTGGCTCATAAACAACCAATAAGATACCTACCTGTATCAAACGAAACAAAAAGCTTCTATCTGCCCGGAACTTAATATCAAACTTCGGTATACGCTACTTAATACAACAGAAATAACAAAACGTAAGAAGACTGAACCGGAAACTGTTCCCTAGACTCTTGCATTAAATAGAATCACCATCCCACGAATCTCCCTGCATTACTCTACTCATCTCTCTCAATTTGTTTCAGAACCGAGATGACACCTGTCCCCAGCGAAGAAGTCTCACATCCGACGAGTCGCAACCGATCATCGGTGAGTCCACGCTGTGAAAACGAATTAAACTAACATCTTTCTCTAAAGTGAGGATTCAGTCTCGAAATCAGGCACGAGTCGAGCGGAAATCCTCTTACCCCTGGCCGCGGACGAGAACCCTAACCCTCTCCGATCGCTCGGAGACCGATCGAGTCCCGCGAGCCACGTCGACGAAAAAACGGGATCCCGTGGCAGCTCGTTGTATGAAATTCAATGTCGATCGTCCTGACGTCGGCTGAGGGGGCTCCGCCGCGGATTCGAGGGGAATCTCAAGATCGATCGATCGTGATTTCGAGGAGAGACGCCGCTTAAGGCGAGACTCGAGCGTTGTTCGTCGCTCCTCCGCCGCGTGGAATCGCTGCCTCGAGTTTCTTCGGGATCGTCGGCCTTGTACGGCCGCGCCACGGACGTGGCAGGTGCAACCTCGACGACCGGTGGGTCCCTTTTTTCTTCCCTCGCCCTTTCCAGCGCGTTTCTTCGTCCTTTTTTACCGGCCACCACCGGTTTTCGTCTCGCGCCCCCTCGAGCGCCTACCAACAGCTGACCGCGGGCCAACCTTGGCCGACTGATTGCGCACGGAATCTCGGTATCGAGTACGCGAGTTATCGATCAGCGTTCGCTGGGAGTTTCGTGCACGACACAATCTTGGGAGGGAGGGGAATGCCTCGTCTGTGATAGCTCGGGCGCATCTACTTCGGGGATATGGTCGCTCGAGTGTAGGAACTTGTAGGAAGTGGTTTGAAGAAGGGCTTGAGGGATTTTGGGGTTACGCGGTACACGGAGGAGGGATGAAAGTTGTATGGGCGATGTTGGTGGATAAATCAACTTCGAATTGGATAAGATGTTCCGTTTAATCTATGATATTATACCTCCAGTAATTTCGGGCAAGCAAATCAAGATTTTTTTACGTCTCGGTAGAAAGCAATTTAGACCGTTAAATTTCTGGGATCTAAAATATTAACAGGGTAAATAAGGATTCATTTATTTATTTATGTATTTAACGGGAACTACCCTTTAGTTACAGCGAAGCATATAGATAAATAAGTAAGAGGTAGTTTATAATAATTAACCTATATAACGGAAGAGAAAAATGAAAAAAGATTCTGCTAATAAAAATGATAAATATTCGTCAGACTCCTCTCGTATTTTCGGTAAAATGTGCAAAGACTTCCACGGAGCAGTGTCCCAAACGAATCAAACTAGCGAATGATACACCTCAAGGTTCTAAATATTTCTTCGAAAGCCTAATCCAAGTTTAATGACGAAAGGAACCACCGTTCAGACGCGAGCTACTAACAATCTCACGTTACACAGCTTCTAAGTTATTTTACGGATACATTTCGTGGTGCGAACTATCGGGAGACGCGTAATCCTGACTACGCGTCAGTGTTCTGTTACGAGATGCCAAGGACATCGTCCTTTAATCGGCTTACGCTCGAGTCCCTGATCGAGTTCACGAAGAAGCTCCCAGTCGCCAGCTTACGGTTTCTCGCGGGTAATCATTGCGACTCCCAGCCTCGAGAACAATAAAACCGACACGATTGTCAGCAAGCTGCTGAAGAAATTGTCGAATCAACGTCTTATATTAGGGCTGATGCCTCCGTGTCGCGTGATCTCAGCGCGCTGCTATATGTTCGGACGTTCCATCTGCGGGTATTATCAAAATATATCAGACGCAAGTGTCTCGACCATACTTGTAATCGTCACGAGAGTTTCTGCGGGTTGAATACTCCAGCAGCGATAGCTTCAAGTAGCTTTGGAAATGGAGAAAGACGGGGTTCAATTATGGGGTTTGAATGATCTTGAAATATTATCAAGAATGAAACGTCTGGGGTAGGGAAATTTACTTGAATAGGTTTGGCATGCTTCTTAATTTACAGTGAAATTCAAGAACAAATATGCTTCTATCGTTGTGTTCTTGTACTGCAACTCCTGGCTATAAGTTTGGAACCAAACACAAGGATAGGTAATTAACAAGAAATACCAATATTTTTATATATAAAATGCGACGGTACACATATGAAACGCATTGTAATGTTATTTATTAATTTGTCTATTTTAAAGTAAAAACACTAAAAATAATTAAGAATTTCGTTTATTGTGTAATAAAAAATATAGGCGAAGCAAAATACTGCTCGAAACTAAGTAAGGATACGATAGTTCTGGAGAAATATGGAACATTACGAATATGCAAGGAAATTAACAATAATTTAGTCAATATTTACCTATAGGTATTACCATATAATGCACTTTTATATATAAAAAATATTGGTATTTCTCATTAGTTTCGTATTTTTGCGTTTGATTCCAAGCTTATTGTCAAGGGTTGTACATACGTATGTGAAGTGTTGTCTGACTAGTTACGATGTCCAAATTTAATAATACTGGTGACTGCTTGAGGCGAGATCCCTTACCCGGAGAGTGCTTTGCGTTCCACCTTATTTGTTGATCGATCAGTGATAATTTTACTGAATAATTGGCTTATTAAATATAGATCTTTGGAATATGGAATAATGCAACAGAATAATTTTGAATTGTACTATTATTATAAAATTTAATGAAATCATCGTGTAACTTTTGCTTATCCTGCATACCTCGAGTGCAAAGGGGTCCATACCACAAAATCTTCATTAGCTGACCTAATACACAGGGAATTCTCAGATTATAGAACGTCAATATCTTAGTGTTGATATTGTAAGCATTCGAACAGTGGAACATTCGAATAATCAATGCTCGAGTAATATACCTAGCTTCTACTGCATTACCCTGTGAACCAACCCTTTCGTACAATGAATTAATCATCCCCAAAAATTCAGCATAAATTAACATCAAACTGCATCCAAGTTATTTACTAACACAGATGAAACTTCAATTTTTGGTTTTAGGACAGCTAACGCCCTCCCAACCCTTTAAACGAAATCATAAACTAAGAAAACTAAAAGCAAAATCAAAATTATCATAATACCCTTATTCCCCAATCGAGCACCTGGATTATCCTTGCGCACAAACTACCTTATCCTGAATCAATTACATTCTCTGAAAATGCAAACGAGAGAGCCCTAGAGGCAATCGGCTTCGCCACACTTCGTTTTAACAAAATAACAGAACGATCCTCGGTACGTACCAAGACGATCGTTTCGAGTTTGACAGGCAAGGCCATTCAAAATCGTTTCCTTTCCATTACCGCTGGTTTGTCGTGCAATTTAACTGTTTGTTACACGGGACACGCCGACGGTGGACGTCGGACGAAGTGAGAGACAGTGTTACGTACGAGTATCATTAATTGAAAATTTTCCCGACGTCGGGGTAACAAATGAAAATTTAAAAACACGGGTAATAACAGGTTCAGCCACGTGCAGCGTGCAAGACGTGGCAGCGCGGCCGACTATTATTACATCAACATAATAATCCCACCGACTTCGAGGGAACGTCAGCTCCTGATTTTTCAGAGCCCGCGAGGCGGAGTTTCCGGCATTCTACGAGCTCGTAATGCGAAAATAATAAGTTGTGTATTATGATCGGAAAACGTACGTACGACGCAGAAACTGATGCCTGGAAATTGGCCTGAGATTTTTTTACGACTATCTCTGTCGATAGACATCAGCCAGTCCGCTTTTCAATACTTTGAAACCAGAAGCGTTTATGCCTTACCCCTTCCTACCATCAATCACATTCGTTTCTCCTTCGAAAGATACTTGCAAATACCTGTTTCGTGCATCCACGACATTTGCATCGTAATGCAGACATGTGATGACAGATCCCAAGAAACATTTAATAAATCAAGGGGAACTCTACAAATGGTAATTGAGCAGCAACTATGCAGCAACAAGGGTGCAACTCCATTTTCGACAGTTTTTGAGTTATGACGTGTAGTATACGTAAAAACAAAATCTACGTCGTTTGATGTACGTTTGATAACAAATGAGTGATTTATTGCAAATTTTGAATCTGCACCCATTACTTTTTTGTGTAATATTTTTATTCTGGACAGCTCCAAATTTGAAAAATTCTCCAAAAATAGAAATAAAAAGTTATCAATTCAATACCTATTACTTATAGTGTGATAATATTTATTTTTCAATTAGTGTTCTCTGTTTAATGTTAAGTCGAAGCAATAATTTTATAAACAGTTTTTTCTAATTTACTCTGGTTGCACGATCCCCAATTATTGAATCCTTGTAACCATTGCTTCCCTATAGCCTTGCTAGAAAGTAGATTATATTCATTTGAATCGAAATATATGTCACTCCGTAGGCATTGCATAATTGCAACTGGTTTTTTTTCTTTTCGTTTGAACTTACATAGCCTTGTTTAATGTGGATGCTAATAGGTCCCGACAGAAATGATACTTTTCAATTTATAGAACTACTCGAGACCTGACAGGGTTGAAAGAAGATAATGAAATAGGTAGCGGAGACCAGTGCGTTCTACGTTTACGAGAATGATAGAGTAGCGAATAAATTATCTTACCAACCCATCTATTAACCCATTAGAATTCTTTGGATAGGGAGCCTCGCGGGGCCGGGGAACAGGAAAAGTGCGCGATTACAATATCGAATCGAAAAGGTGCAACGTACACCGTGATCCACGTTTCAGCTTTCGCACGCATTTCCAATTACTCCGATCGCTACCTGCTTCGTTCGAGCGTTCGCCGAGAGTACGAACAAACGGCCGCGATTTGTCACTGGAATGAATTACGCGAAGCGAGACGAAGGAAACGGCAAGGTATTTCAGCCCCTCGCCGCGAAACGGAATATTGCGCTGCCAAATTGAAACGACGGAAAGGAGCACGGGAAACAATGATAAGGAAGATGAATCGCGATGGGTGAAATAGTGGGAGTATTTATAATGTAATATCGTGTGAAATGTGTAGCGTAATGAAACACAATAACTGAGCAGTCTTCGTTTAGCGTGTCACAAGTTATTCGTGAAAGCTTTTGGCGAATATTTTCGAAACTTGGTGGAATAAAAATTCGTAAGTGAAGTTATGTTAAGGGTACCCTCCTATCAAATCACTCCAAGAATAGGTCATCTTTAGGATTTTATTTAAAATATAGTAGTCGTCATAGTATTAAAAAACTTTTTAGACTTTATTCGTACATCATTGAAGATAATACAATTTTGTCTGGATGTTTTATGTTAATACTGTTGTCTGTTGGTGGCTGTAGCTGTCCTAGTGATATAAAAATATCTGCCGAATTTATAACGCTCTGTGAAATTATGTGAAATCAACAAACCAAGAAAATTCTTAAGGTTTATAAGATTCTCCATGGAATCATCTACGATCTCAACTTTTCAACTAATCTTTTTCTTTTTATAAACATTTGCGTGCGTAAAACCGTAAAATTACTCCTCTTTTTTTTTTAAGTTTGTGGTTCAAACGTTTACCAAAACATGAGATTACAATATTTTGCTATGACCATAGATGATTCCATGAACAATCTTACAGCAAGCCAAGAATTTTTTGTTTTGCTGATTTCACATAATTCGACAAGGCGTTATAAATTCCGCGGATGCGGAACTTTTTTGTGCAAGTATCACCAGAACAGTCACAGCAACAAAAAATATATGCAAAAAAATTATTATTCTCAATAATGTACAAATACAGTCTAAAAAGATATTTAACACCGTGCCGTTTACTTTTTTTAAATAAAATCCTAAAAATTACGCATTTTTAGAGTGATTTGATGAGAGGGTACCCTTAACACTTTGAATGACGTCGGCGTGCTTTCACGGATTCCCGGACTTTTGTATTTGAATTTTGCATATGAATTAACGAAATATTACTTTACTAAATTACAGTGCCTTTTATCTTGATATTAATAGTTTTTTAATGAAACACAAGTGTCTAATGTGGATCACCTAATTCTCTGAGAGAACGAGCATATAAATCTTCAAAACAACTATTTAATGCATTCACTGAACTAAAATAACAAATTAATGGGCTCAGTTTGTTTTGCATATCGATCTTCAATTCTTCTAAAAATTATGTAGGTTCCACGAGTTCTGAATCACGTTCGCAGGGCAACAAAATTAATTCCCATGGTACCCGTATTAATTCAGCACGTTAAATTAAATGTATTACTGAAACTCGTGCACCAACAAATGTTGACAGAAACGGCTCACCAACAGATGAAAGGGACAATACAATACCAAGCAGGGTAACAATGACAAACACCGCGTGCCGCTGCACACAGGCGGGTTACGAGTTTCGTAGAACCACTTGCAGCCAGCGTAATGGCGTTTAGGCATCATTAAACAAGCGAAACAGGGATAACTTTGCGCAGCCATTTGTAAAGTCAACTGCAATTTCTCCGGCGCTGATTACACATCGTTAGCCGGGTGAAATCAAGTTAACGTATTGCCGCTTCGCGCGCTGGAAACTTGATATCAATTTCTCCCTCAATTAATAGTAATCCCCCGACGAAAGGCAGAGGGACAGAGATAGAATGAAGCAGATAATACAGAAGAGAAACGTCCCCCGGTTTCGCGCAAACAGAGCCTCGAGAGCCAATGACAGGGGACAGTAAAGTCGTTTGCAGGATCACTTAGGACTTAAGGAATGTCCTTAGTACTCGTTAAACGTCATTAAGGGTGACATCTAAAGTCACGCCTCGAAACGAAGGACTAAAATAACATTAGTGATAGGACTAAAAGACTGATGGTCTGGATGGAAAGAAAGAAAATTGGATGGCAAGCACTCGCGAGGCCCGTTTAGAAATGCATCGGCAGCGATATCGAAATCTCGATAGCCGCGCAGAAGACCGTTTGTACAGGTTTTCTCAGGACGCTGCTGGTAATCTCTATTAATTACTGCCGCCGGCGTATTCGCATAAATCAATCGCGAAACGGAGATAAAGATACGCGCAGTAGGGCGGGCGGGGCGGGGCGGGGAAAAATTGTCGACGGAGGAGTAGAGAGGCTGTGGAGATAGATGGAAGGAGATCTAGCCGCATTTTCGTGAGTCATACTTCCCTCGTTAAACCTGTCTCGTATACACGGTCGGCGAACACCGCGGAATCGATCGGTCTTTCGCCTTTGTCTCGTTCGATTATCGCGAAAAATCGCCGGGAATGCAGAACGCGCGGCTTTAATAAGCGTTACACCGCAAAAACTCGATCCCGGTATACGTGATTTGTCATTTCCACTCGGTGAAGCCTTTCTTTTTTTTCTCCCTTTCATTTCGTTCGCTCTCTTTTCAGTGACCGACTGATCGACGTGGAACGCGATCGCTGGAAAAAATGATCGTCAATGGCTGATTGCCTTCGCGAAAGATTGCCGTTTAATCTGTCGAACGTATCGGCGGAAAGCGGGGCTACGCGGTGCTAATTTCGCTCCGCCGAGTTGATTATCGGGGAGCTCATTCTTTGAGAGTGACTGGTTGTAATTGTTACGTGCTCGGGTTCGTTTGTTGACAGTTGCATAGATCGGCGCGCAGTTTGATGTAGATACGGAATAATGGTGGAACTAAATGTGGAGTACTGTTGTGTACATTTCAAATATATTTCGTGAGCTATCGATGCTATGTGTAATACTTCATCCACCAGCATGTAATTGTAAGCATAGAATACTTTTAACGAGCTTGCTACAGGATTGAATCTAACCAGAAATATTAACAGAATTCGGTGTTTGGTAAATCCATGAAACCATAATAACACTGTCCAACAGCCATTTTGGTCTGTAACATTCTTAACAGTCTTAACGTTTCTTATAGATTTTTGTGCGCTGAAAACGAATCCGCAAACCGTTTGTGGCCATCACCCTCAGTTTTCGAGAAATTCGATTTTGAAAAAAAATGTAAATTTTCAACTTTGGACATTATTTGTGTTGAAACAGTAACAGTTATTCGGTTGGTTGTTCCGTCTAATTATTCTACGAACCCTCGCGAATACAACGATATAAGTTTTTATTGAATTATGAACATTTAAATATGTTTAAACAACGATCAAAGGGAAAAGTACACACGAAATGCACTAATTTTTGCAAATATTTTTCTGTATATTTCAAAAACTAAGGGTCTTGGAGAAAATCTGTCTGCTCCACGCAATGCAGCAGACATTTTTCCTTCGGAAACCATCAGCAGAAGTGGTAAAACATGTTTTGTTTTCAATACAGAAACGAAAGAGTTTGGCAAAACGTGCGGCGCCGACAGTGGTAGTCAATGGCGGTGGCCGTGTCCACTGCCGCTCAGCGTCACAGAATCGCGTACCGCGCATGCCTACAACTGTCCGCGTCGCACATTTTGCCAAACTCTTTCGTTTCTGTATTGAAAACAAATGGTGCTTTACCACTTCTGTTGATGGTTTCCGCTGGAAAAATACCTGCTGCATCGCGTGGCGTAGTTAGATTTTCTCCTAGACCCTTAGTTTTTTAAATATATAGAAATATATGCAAAAATTGGTGCATTTCGGGTGTACTTTTCCCTTTGATCGTTGTTTAAACATATTTAAATGTTCATAGTTCAAAATAACTTATATCGTTGTGTTCGCGAGGGTTCATACAATAATTTGGCGGAACATGTGACCGAATAACTATTACCGTTTGAACACAATAAAGATGTTCAAAGTTGAAAATTTACAATTTTTTTCAAAATCGAATCTCTCGAAAACTGAGGACGATGGCGACAAACGGTTTGCGGATTCGTTTTCAGTGCACAAAAATCTATAAAAAACGGCTATTGAATGTTACAGAACAAAAAAAAAGTTAAATTTTGTTGGACAGTGTAAAGGGTGGTTTCCTTCTACTATCTTAGCATTAACTTCCAATTCCTCTAAAAATTTATCAGTCCGCTATATAGGTACACAATTCCAGTACTCAGCAATCGCACTCGAACAATTCTCCTTTCAGACAAAACTCGAATGCCCTCTAATCTACGTAAACATATCCCCCAAAGAAGGAAGATCTCGCGATTACGTTGTTAAAAGAAGGACATATCTCGCTTGCAGTGGAGCAGTAAAAAGTGTCGCGTAAAATCGAGCCGAGAATCTCGTAAAATGATCTGTCACGAGCCGATTGTGTCGGTCGGCTAAGTGTTCGTTAAACGACAAATCGATTCGGCCATTCACAAGCCTCTCTTGCAGCCTCTCCTCCTGCAATTTATCGTCGTAATGAAACTTGGCCGGACGAAGGTGCCGGGAAGGGATCTCGCGGCCAGGGAAAAAAGGAAGAAACGGCTACCGGTCATCTGCATGACGAGTAAATAGGTTCGCATTACTCGCTCGAACACGGCAGTTTATATCGGGTGATCGCGAGATAAGTTAGGAAGCGGCGTGGCAAAAGCGGTCGCGATTAAAATCGTCTACGAACTCCTACGGAGGGATGCTTTTTATTTCGCGGGGCCCCGGGCCCATTAGTCAACGCTGACGCTGTAATTAAGCTAATGCGTGGCTCTGCTATGAGGCGACGATTCCACGATCGATAAATGTTACGGAGGTAACGTGACAAGCGCCAGATGTTTCATATTTTCTCATTTTAGCCCTGGTATGATCGTGCAGTCGTATTCCAGCATGCACGCTTTGCACAAAACTGGTGTGGTTGAAGTTTTATACACTTATAATATATATTAGGTCCATGCATATGTAATTTTAGTTATGTTCTAAAGGTTCTACGTGTAAGTAAAGTAGAATTATTTTATTTTATTTAACTGGTACTATTTTTGAGAATTATGCTGAAGGTGTTTTATCTGAAAGCGTATGTCAAAATGGGTTTAAGAGATTCAGAAGTCATGATTTTGTTGTTAGTGACAAGCAATGTTCCGGACCGCCTTAGGAAATGCAAAACAAACGATCTACAGATATTATTGGACGTAACCCTTGCACAGTCATCATACGAGCTTGCAAGACAGTTGGAGGTTGATGATTCAACAGTAACTCGACAGTTATATGCAAATGGAAAGGTGCAAAATTAAGACTTAATGACGAAAGACGAAATTATTTATGCACCGACCTAATATATACATTTCATTTCTAAAAATTGTAAATGTGTTCACAGAAGTCATAGTATTATTCTTTATGCACTTTGACAATTTGATTTACACTCTGGCTGATTTCGACTTGCCCCCCATTCCATGGCGCGGAGTAAAAGCGTAAGTAATGTTCTCGAGATACTGTGGATTTAACAATAATCGGATGTTCGCCAGATAAATTAACACACTGTATATGTCCATCAGTCTCTATGAAAGCAGAGATGGGCAATATTCTCATTTAAATAAAATTTCGTGTAACGAATAAAAGTTTAAAAAATTATTCGTCATCTGTCGAATAAAATTGAAGTTAACTTCTTAATACTTAAATTCTCGCCGAATATAAAAATGAACTTTATTCGTTAAATAATCTAAAGTTAAAGTAACTTTTATTTGATCCGGTATTTAAATAATTTGTTATTTAATTAATACCCAATTCTGTATGAAAGTCGCGGTACCTGCTTCGACAGGAACGTTACGTTTGCCCGTAAACGTTGAAGAGAGTAGCTGTTAAGTTTCTCTTCCCAAATCAGTAGGCTATCGCGAAGAGAACAGGTGCGCGTAAATATCCCGCGATCGTGAAAAAATGCACGAGGAATTATTCGAGGCGAAGAAAATTTAAATTTACTCCCTGCTCGATCACTGGCACACCGAAAATTTCTAGACTATATTCAAATATTAAAATTTGAAATTAACACTGCGAAACACAATTAGTAGTAGAGAAAGCGAAATTTTAATACACAGTGCCACCGATTTATCGTCGCAGTGCGAGTTAAATAATAACTCCGATTATAATTTTAGATGAAAGAAAAACTGTAAGTATAAACTCCTTCCACTAAGCTCGAAGCAGAAAGAGGCAACCGAAAGCCCTTGCTTCAGAAATGAAGTTCACACTTGCTCCTCGAACCATCACTAACCGTCCACTTTTCAATCCTACCTAATGTATATTCTCTCCAAAGAAACTGCATACATTCGTAACAATTCGATTCTTACAACACAGTCTCGAAGACGCGAAAAAATCTTTCCAGGATCCTGTCGCGAGCTCTATGATATATCTGCTACCACCTTCCGGCAATGGCGCCGTTGAACGCGAAACACCAGCGGAGCACTACCAGTAACCTTTGATCGGCGCGGACAGGCTCTGAATGCAGACTGTCACGGAAATTATATCTCGGCTGAATGGAAACGATTTACCGACGTGCACGGTGCCCAGCTGGTCTGAATATTCTGGGCCGAGTTCAAGGGTTACGGAAAATATCGTGTATCCTTGTTGACTCGCGCAGCCGCGCAGCACACGTACGCGCGATTCGTGGCATTGATAAATAGCGTTGCAAAGTGCAGCGGGCTGCAGACGGCGCGACGTAATTGACCGGCCGCCGAGCGGGTCACGGAAATGGAAATTGGACGGTAGAAATTGAAAACAAGCACGGAGGAGACAACAGCTGTACCGTGCGCCACGTCCGGAGCAGTGGAGAACACTGACAGAGGATACAGATCCGTAGTACAAAATTTTTAACAAAATCGGATATACTTAGGAATCGGTATTATAGGAACCAATATTTCTGACAGTAATTTATAACATCGATTCGAAGTCAAAGTGCTTTACTTCAATTGCATTCCAGTGATAAATAATGTGTAATGGTGGAGAGTATTTTGGTTGTGTATAAAATAGTGCAGCTTATCGTCCGGTATCCAGATTTGCATCAATTAACATCGGAATTTATAAAATCGTTCTGATAAACTCTTTACTGTATTTTTAAGTAACCATAATCGGAGCAGCATAGTCCAGAGATTGTAATTTTTGCAGCGCGCGACCTGTTAAACTGGTATGTACCTAATAAATATCTCAACAAATTCCGTCCGGCTGATTCCACACGGTAGCTCGTATTATCGTTACTCCGTTGGCCGTGTTAATTCCACCAGCGAAATGATTAATCGCCCCTGGTCACGTTAGGCCCGCGCGACGGTGGACAGAGACGCAAGAAGGAGGAAACGAAAACGCCAGTGAAAACGAATTCTCCCCGGCCTGCCGATAACCGAGCAGATACTCGTGAAGCGAGCCGCCGATACACGCTGCTGACCAGCGCAATTAAGGGTAATTAATTAGCGTCCGCCTCTTCGAAATGCGCGAAAATGTGGGGAAACGAGAAACTCGCCGGTCACACGCGGAATCATGATTTATGAGACCGCAGGAAATGTCCCTTCGACGTTCCGCTTTTCGAGCATCGGTACTCCTGTTTTATTTCGAATGGAATTTCAAGTGGTGTTTAAGAAACTTCTCGCTGCCAGAGAAATACTTCATCGAATGCTGTCTGTTTTTGTCGTTGATCGTGGAACTCTGACGATGTGCGAACATGATACATCATTGGATTAACGAAGATTATCTCCCTAAAGTGTACTTTTAAAGAAAGGGACAAAGTTCATCTGTCCTTTCAAATGGATCACTTATTCTTTCATAAACACCTCACCTTGAAATCAGAGCTTAGATTAGATTATGGAACAAAATGGACTGTACATCTGACTAGCGGTCGAAGGATTCGCCATCCAAGAGTTAAAAGGCTAGCTGGGACAATAGTAATCGGGGATACACTGCTTCATCTGCGTCTAGTTGACGTGGTCTTCGCAAGCAGGACTGATACGGTGTTTGCAATAGGAGTGAGCGAAAAATATTTATTAAGCGTGAGTAATTTAAGAGGCGACTATAATATACTACCAGTGGCGGACTAGCCAGGGTGTCAGCTTGCTCGACGGCAAATGGGCCCTGTGGGCCCCCGTAAACGCTGTAATTACGAAAAAATATACATTTCTTCCACAAAAATTTTAATTGTACTTTTTTGCCACTTGTATATTTTTTGATAATTTTATTTACTTCTTATAAAAATTAAGCGATAGCCTTATAGTTGTGGGTCTCCTGGCAACTAATATTTTTATACCTATTCCGCCACTGTATACTGTCTTACACTGTCGCACCCCTTTCGATCCTAGCAAAAGGTGAATTACCACCACAGAACCCAGGATTCTCCTCGCCTCGGTCCGAGGTATACGCCTAGTCCTCGGTGGTTCTCGTTGGGCCCACGCAGCGCCATTAACATCCGAAAGTAAAGCTTCCTCCCATCTACAAATCTCGGCCGGTGAAGGGAAGCAATTTAGAGGCGGTCACCCATCCCCCTTAGCCACGGTATCGTTAACCCCTGTTACACGGGTATCGCGGCTCGTAGGACGCTGTCACTGGGCGATCGACTCCCACCAGGAAACCGCCCAGAATCGTAAAAAGGCCGGACGACGACGTCGACCGTCGTGCACCGATACGTCGTAAGAACGTCCACACGACCTCCTCTGTGGGCGACCCTACGGGTTAGAGCGAGCGGAGAAAAAGCTAAAGCGGCTGCCACCGGTCGTTAGGTTGACGTTTACGTTTCGCGCTTAACGAAGCACGCCGGAGCAATGTCGTACCTAACGATCGATAAAGTATAACGTCGTAGAAAGAAAGAGGGGCACCGGCGGCGAGGGGGGCCCGCGACCCACGACGCGCGACGCAAGGGGCCAGGTAACCGTGAGGAGGACGAGCGACGAGGGTGACCACCGGCCTACCACTCGAATCATTCGCGGCCGGTTTAACGATTTCCACGATACCAGTGCTCCCCTGTCCGTGTTTTTACCTGCTTCCGCGTGCTCCTCTGCCTTCGCCGTCGACCCTGTCCCACGACAGTTATGTACATGCGCGCCCGTGTCGGGGATGTTTTCTGCGGATGCACCAGCGACAGTGTCACTGATCACGCGAACAGGTGATTATTTGATTGTACCTGGTATGCCCGGGGTGGTTTGGAAATGCTGTCGTATGGGCAACGCTTTGAGGAAGATTGAAATGGAGTTATTAGATGTTTCGTGCTTAGTGTTAAGTTGGGGGTCTTCGAAGGTTGTGTCTTATCTCTTACTGTGAATTGTTTATAGGGGAAGAAGTTGAGAAGGTTTATATCTGGTGCGTTGGGAAAATGGCCACTTTTGGAGTCTATAGAGAATGCAAAATTGCTGTGGAGTATGTGCTCCGGGTGACCAAGGTCTATCAACTGAATGTGTATTTCTATTCAAATAGGAAGGAATTAGGTTTACTGGAATCTGGATGTAACTCCATCGCGCACCAACGACCTGTAACCATCTTTCCGAACCACCCCGTGTGTCTGCCAGCTATCACCGCCAGGTTCTCAAGCGGAATACTTTATCGAGTCCCAAGGAAGCTTTCGACAGCGCGTAATAGTGATGATTGTTCATTAGCGCCGGGCATCCTGAGCTTTAATGCATGTATCGGTGGCCGTTCCGGAGGCAGAGTAGCTGTGTTACGCTCGGCGTCCGTTCGCCAATGGCGCCCATTAGCATGGAACCCCACTTCCCTCTGCAGATAGACTAATGATCATGTCACCCGGCTCCTTAATTGCTAATTGATCTTGCGCCTATACGTCTGCATCGTGCGTCGACTACGCACGCCGGCGACATCCATCTAACGACGTGGTTTTAATTTAGGATTTATATTCAGGAACCATTTAGTGGGAGCCTACCCAGCGACGTAAAAGGCTAACCCTCGAGTGGGGCAATAGCTGTCTACAAAAATCAAAGTGTTAAGCGTACATCGTTCTGCTCCTACTTCGGATCAGTGTTAACTTCTGAAAAACATGCTGCATTTATTACGCGCAGACTCACTCGGACACTGTTAAGTAACGTCCGCAACTGTGTGTTTCTAGCAGTAGAAGTATTATATTAATTTAAACAAAGTTACAGCGAAAGCTTGTTACACTGTATTCTATCACGCCTGCGCAAAGTAATAACTTTCGAAACGAACAGTGTTATTTTCCTCGCGATAAGTCTTTTTTCTATTCAAACATAATCAGAGCTCTCCAACAGATGAAGCACTCTGTTCCTGGATCCAGTATGTTACCAGTAACCTATTTACCAAACACCAGGCGGGGAAGTCAGATACGGATTCGCGAATGAATCAGTTACACAGTGAGATCGGCTAATCAATTATTCGGAAACTTCAACCGCGAGCGTCGATACGGCAAGAATTTACAGAGCTCGGAACGCTCGGTTTCACGCTGCGTGAGAACATCCAGCGTTGATTTCACACGGACTTTCCCCGTCCGCGTGACATTTCTCCGGAGTCCTCTCTTTTCTCAGGATATCGCGATCTCCGGGACGGCTGAACTTACGATCGAACCCGAACGATCTTTCTCTGCTCGCCTATGCACGTTCGCGCGCGCCTACGCTGCGTTTCACGTCGTACCATTCGATCCGCGTTGTAATTACTAATTGTAATACACGCTTTACTGAGCCCACTAAATCTAGCCCCGGCGTTCCCGATAAACATCCGACGGTCGCGATTCGCGCTCGCGTTACCCTTCTAACGCTTCAGCAATGCGGATGCGCTTTGTTCTCCTCGCATGATTAAACGCGCGGCGAGATTTGCGTCATGTCTGGATCGCACTTTTACGCGGGCAAGGCTGACGCGCGCTGGTATAAATATGTAACGACTCCGTCCGTGCTCCTCGAGGGAACAGAGTGACAGTAATGCCGGGTTTTGTTAAAGATCTGCTTGGGTTTTTGTCTCACTTCTTCGCTGGGGAACCTGACTTTTGTTGATTCAGGACGTATGCATGTGCTGTGTACTGTTGGGCACTGGAAAGACTTGACCTCAAGAATACTCTTTTCCTGCGTTCAATATTCTACGCATACAGCGGCGCAATCAGGCTTTAATCTTGGGGGAAGCCGGGTTGAACGGATAAAAATATTTTTAAGAAAAATTCATTTAATGCAAATTCAGTAAAATTCATTAGGTGGTTGGAAATTTTTTTTTAAAAGCCTCTTCTTTGGGGGCTGCCAGGGCCTCTTGTCCCCTCTGTGGGTGCGCTACTGTACACATGGGTACATTTATATAAAGTTCTTTAAGGAATGTTGTCGTAGGTATTTTCATTTGCAACTGGGTGACAGAAACAGTTGCAGCTTCTGAGGTGGTATTAAGGGAGGAGCTCTATTTAGGACGCTAGGAATAAGCTGATTCTTGGGAATTCATTTTCTAAGAAACTGTTACGCAGATCTTTTCCAAACTTTCCGGGTGTTTTAGTTCACATTCAAACAATAAAAATTAATTTTTATGTTACAAAATGTTCGGTAGAAATGAAGATATATGAACACGTTCGTTAGGACTCGCGCGCCGGAGTTGCAAATTGGCGATTGTAATGTTGGCCCCATTTCTTCCCTGAAATAAAAAACCAAAGATTTTCTTATTTCTAGTGTAATTACATTGTTGATGAACCTAAGACATTGATAAATAAATTGAATTGAACAACTCTTTTTCCATAAATAGTATGAAATATCTTGGGGCAGAATCGTAACTTTTTCTTTCAAGTCCCACCAATTTGCCAACTTTTAACTTTTTTTTCGTTTGCTACGGTTCATCGACAATGTAATTATTGTTTTTTATTTCAGGGAAGAAATGAAAACCACCATTACAATCGCTAATTTGCAACTCCAGTGCGCGAGTCCTAACGAACGTGTTCATATATCTCCATTTCTACAGAACACTTTTAACGTAAAAATTAATTTTTATTGTTTGAATGTGAACTAAAATACCCTGAAAGTTTGGAAAAGATCCGCTCAACAGAATCTTAGAAAAAAATTCCCAAGGATCACCTTATCCCTAGCCGTCCTAAATAGGGCTCCGCCCTTAATATAGTCCTACTTGGAATAGTGCAAGTAAGCAATTGGGGTTCAATCTCCTCCAGATTAATAATTGAGCTCTTACAAATCGAATACCTTCAAGTACCAACTTCGAATATTCCCTTTCAAATATCCTGCAGCTTTACAGAATCTTAACCTTCCTAGCCAAGAGTCCCTACACACATTCCCGTAAAAAAACATAAAGCAAGGCAACAAAGAAGCAAGGAAAACAGCACCTGTCGCTGCCAGTTCTCCCACGACCCGTCATACTGGCTGCGCAAGGGTGGAGATAAAGATTGCCGAAAATAAAAGGAGAGGAACCGAGGAGGGAATGATTTACACGGGGTTCGGTTTGATGCGTACGTGTAGCTCGATGGCATCGAACATCGAGCAAGGAACACCTTCATCTGTCCCTGGTGGCCGTTCCAGCCTCCTCCAGCGCCTGCCTACCGTCCACGATACTATCTGCAAGATGAATTGGTCGGTGCGCACCAAGTGCGAGCGGACTGCAACGACCCAGCACCGAGGGCACGGTGCCCCGCACTCGCTGCCGTCTCTTCATTTTTCCGCTCACGGACAGAAAGGCCTTCGAGAATTTGCATCGCCCCACGTGTCCGACACGCGACGTCCGCGGATTCCCTCCTGCTCCACGACGGACCCGTCGCTCCAAAGTGATCGAATTTAACTAATCGACCCTGGCGAAAGGGATTCATTACCGTTCAGACGGTGACGAAGGATCCGTGGAGTATAATGTCACGGTTGCCCATAGGGATTCCTGATTCGCGCAGGTGTTTGGGTGGTTTGCGATTCAGTGTTGGGGTTGAATGTAGAGCGAGCCAGAAAATTAGTAGGGATTGCAATGGCGAGATATATCTATGTAAGTTTTATGATATGGCATAACTGATAATGTAACATCTTGTAAGAAGGGATACGTGGATTTTGTAATCAAAGGACCAACCCTCCGCCATCGTGACAATTACTGTTTCAGATGATTAATATCTGGGGATCAGATCATCATGTTTTACACCGATTTAATAAATGTATAGAGGACACTAAATAAACGAACTACCTCATCTAAAATCTACCTGCGCCATTAATATTTTGTAACTCACTGTAGTTTTATTGAATGCAACCTCTTAATATATAAAGCAGAAAGTTTATATGTTTGTGTGTTTGTCTGTCGCCTAAAAACTTTCGAACGGTAAACTCTGAGGTCACAACATATCCCTCAGCTCTTTATGCGAGGTTAATTCAGATGAATGTGACTATTTTCACAAAAAAATAGATTCTATTTTATAAAATCAGAATCTAAATTTCGGGCGAAGCCGGGTAGTAAAGCTAGTACAATATAGTCCAAAAGAACCTAGGAAGCTTATCCTACCAGATTTTTCAGCAATTACAGCTGACAGATTCGTGGTAATTAAGATTAACAGCAATTAAGCTACACGACCACAGGTTCATGGAATTATAATTTATTAATTTACTGAGATAAGTGTATCTCGAACAAACATGTCGACCACATAAATTCCTACGACCATCGAGGTACATGCATCCCGGGGCACGTTACTACCTGAATCATCTTCCTCCAATCAGGCAAATCCCTTTCACGATCAATGGAACGTTCGGAGCGCGCTTAAAACGTGGCTGCCCCTATACAAAGCGACGTTCGTTACAGATTCCTGATAGGCGTAGAGGTCTCCCCAATGAACTATCAGAATCAGAAGGCCGCGGATCAGAAATTCTCCGCACATGTATGCGATCGCCGTGCACTCTCATCCCCGGGTATTATATCGCGACCGTGTAATCCACTGTCATCTATATCGAGGCCCTATCAGGCCAAATGACAGGCTATAAAGCGGAGAGCCGGGGCAGCTTCTACGTCGGATTTATCGCGCGCGGATGTCTGGAAGTCTATAAGCCGTGGGATATAAGGAGTGCTAGGATGGGCCGGAGCTACCTCGATTAACCTCCGTTTCAGCTGGTTAGAGGCAATCTGGGTCTCGCTATGTGGCAATCACGGCCTTGCAACCTTGTGAATTGTAAAAAAACCGCCTGACGTGACGGCTGGTCACGCCGTAATGGATTGCGAAACGGATGTTCCAGGCTGAAGCCGTGAACTCCCTCGGGGATCCTTCAGCGATTTTACACAGGGCTTCTTTTACATTTAGGTACTAATAATTAATATTCAAAGCCGAAGGGCACCGTGCCAGAAATTCAGTCCAAGATTTAATATTGTGCTCCCAATGATCGATGAGACTGGTGGATGTTTGTAATTTATTAGGCGCTGAGTGGAATAGCGACGGTGATGAAGTATGAATGATAGAACGATAGAAGACAATGACGGTCTTTTTTAATGATACAGCTACCTATCCCTAAGTAGTATATTTAACACTAGTGTAGTAAGTGCAATTTTACCCGCAAAGAACAACAGACAATTGACTGGCATCGACAAGCATCGAAAATATTGTCCGAGTGCCCCGAGTTAAGGGGTTATGCCTAGTGAGCTTCCGTAAAAGAACGCAATTTTCGGGAATTTTTTGTGGAATATCTGTTGTATGTTTTTTACAATTATTTGTTTATTTTAAAAGTACATATATGCAGCAACTCTCAGTAATTTTGTTATAGAAACACATGAAAAAATGAAAGAATAACAGCCATTCTCGCGGAAGCTGTGTTGATATCGGTGAGCAAGATACTTCGGAAACCTCTGTATCGATTGGCCTAAACTTTTGCAGGCTTCTTTTATATACCTAAGACTAGTGGATGAATGAAAGATTTTTTATTTCAACAAAAGTATTCTCTGTTTTTAATTAACGAACAATTCAGACATCGAAAAAGCGTGGTTTTTCGTTAAACGGCCGCCATTTTGTAAAAAATCAACTTTTTGCAAAAACCTTTATTCATCTACTGAATTCAACCATATATTAACTGAATGTTTTTGAATTTTGAAGTTTAAATGATCTGGCTCGGAGAAAACTTGCTCACCGCACAGCGCCTTTATCAAAACAGCTTCCGCGAGAATTTTAATGTTTTTCTATAACAAAATTACTGAGAGTTGCTACATATATGTACTTTTAAGATAAGCGAATAGTTGTAAAAAAATATAAAGTAGATATTCCACAAAATATTCCCGAAAATCGCGTTCTTTTTCGAAAGCTGACATAACCCCTTAAGCACAACTTCCTCAACGGAAGCGATCACACGGAAAGGTTTGATCGTCTAGAAGGGGCATCTTTCCAAACCCCGCAGCTCAAAATTTCATCTCAAAATCACCCCTCGAAGAGTACTCCACCCGAGAGCGATCCACAAAATTCCAAATCCCAATCGTTGCCACACTATCCAGCACTAAGCGAACAGACAAAAGCCAGCATCAAGTCCATTCAAAGTGGCCGACGCAAGTCGGCCATCGAAAGTGCAGCGGTCTCTATCCCAGCAGATTCGTAAGGTACACAATGATTGCGAAACGGTGAATTATTCGCGGCGCAGGGGCATTCATCGCGGGGCCATAAAACACGCGTATACGCTCCCATGGGCCTGGGAGCTGAATGCGCGGAAGCACGAATCCACGAGCCGCGGACAAGCCATGAATTTTCTCAGCCGATACGGGCGTGCAGCCGGCCAGATGCCCCCGGTGACACCCATTAGCCCGCGCTCTTGTCCGACCATTGAAATTATTAATCGATGCAATTAGCGAGCGGCCGGCCAGCGCCGTTTAAATGTCAAAACGTCTCCCCGGTCGGCTGCCCGATCGCTTGGACACCGGCGAGAGGGCCCCTGGTACAGCCGTGCCCGCCGATTTCCTTCTTTATCAGCCAGCTGGCAACACGTGCAAAAGCGCGATCCCGAGCGAGGCGAATTCCGAAACTATCCGCGCCGGGTGATTCAACGATAACGGGCGGCGGCCGAGCCACCTACGTACAGCAACAGAGCCCCTCGAACTCGTCTTAACGATCCTGAAAACCTGGGCCGGTCTACTGGCGCGCGCGTAAAAATCGCGATCGAAAGGCGCGACTAATCGTAGCGTGACGACCGCGCAGCGAAACCACCGCGAAATCGCGGCCGGCTGCCCCCCTACGCTGATGAATTTCAGATCACCGCCGATCGATACCGGCTTCTACGCGCTGATGCGAGCATGGCGGTTCAGCATAGTCGTGGGGCTAGCGGCTAGGTAGTTTGAGGTGCTGATGGATGAGTGGGCGTTTTCTATACTTGTAAACGTGGGTTTATTTTTATTGCGTCTACCATTTGCTGAAGATAAGCGATGGATTCTTGAGTAGGTACAGTATAGTTGAATTCTGCTTTGAATTTTTCCTGCAACTGATAGAGGGGAGGAGTAGTATCGCGCGCAAAGTGATGCTTCCCAATTATTCCATCACTCAACGAATTACTATATATGATTTCGGCGCACTAGTTTAATTTAATCGACCGAACTAGTGCGCCGAAATCATATATATTAATTATTACGGTCGAAAATAAATTTATAAATAACTTTCAACGAATTACTGGCGCACGGTAATGGCGGCTGCGAGCGTTAATGAGAGGGGCGATCGTTTCCAGTAAAAGCTCCAAAGGAGGAAGTTCGATTAGGGATAAATCGAGGCACCGAACACCCGTGCAGATATCGAGGTCCCAGAGATACGGCCGCCACTGTGGGCACCATGGCCGTCAATTAGGTCCTGGTACATCGTGGTTAACGTGTGGGCCGAGAATGATTCCTCGTAAAGTTTGTTTATGGGGTCCGAACGCCGGGGCGTTTATCGTTTATTAATTGAAACCTGAGATGGCCCGTGTACGACCAGGCTCGTTACAATGTCGATGTTACCCATCTCGCCGAGGCCTTGTTACTTTCGGCCGGCAATAAAAGGGCGCTGTCAATGGACGGAGCACTTAAGTCAACCGGATCACTCTGGATCGGTCGGAGGAAGAGCGCGATAACCCGTTCCCTCGGTCTCGGAATGGGAAGCTTCATGTCCCTTGATTATAGTTGTTCGGCTGAGATTTTATTTCGCCATTTTAGGCGCGACCGCGGACATATTTCAAGCACCGGCGCCTACTTCAGCTCGCCAGCTCCTCGACGAGCGTCACTTTTTGCCGTTCAACGTCCACACTGCCGTCCGCAGCCGGCGATCATCGTAGGAGCCGGAAGCGCGGAATCCGCGTCGCGACGAATCGCCAGCTTCCTGGGAAACCTGTTCGCCGACCTGCATGTAAATGCGTCGGGGAACGCGGCACGCTAAATATCCTCTCAGCGGCCGATAATTTCTCACAAAAGTTGTAGAGCGAGGCGGCAATTGCGGGGCAAGTTTCGTGGTGAACGGGAATCCGCGCCGCGGCACTCGGGTGCATTCTTATGCCTCGGAGGAGGGCGCTCCGGCCGCCTTGGCTGCACGCGCGAGCGGTTCCGAGATGCGCATGTTAATTTCGCGCGAAAGGTTGGAAAAAAGCCCGCTGGATGCTTAGCAAGGGAGAGGTTCCATCGTGGCGCTAGACTCAATTAAAAAGAATGGGCGGGGTGGCCGAAGTTCGACGAGACGTGTTTGTATGATGAAGCGTTGCGTCACACGAAAGTGAAGGAATTCTTGCACGTCGCGGCGAGAAATTTTACTTGGGCCAATCCACCGACCTCTACTTCGCTTCAGACCAGTACACATCCCAGGTAAAATGTTTTACCATTGGAATCTCAAGTATTTCGTCCTGCAATTAGGTATACAGAGCGTTCCGTAATATGTGGCGACCACTTTACGGACTTCCAATTTCAATATAATCTATCAAATTATTTAATGCTCAATTAAATACATATGTATATTATATAAATTTTTAATCCTCCAATTAAATTTCAGTATAATCTTTCAAGCTTTACAATTTCCAATTACATTTTACATAAATTATATAAATTTTTGCCATACTTCTGTAAGTAGTGGCGCAAAATTTAAAGAGATCAGTGGACTACCCTACCAGCAGACTGATGCTCCTCGAGCCAACCAGAACGAACAGAGACGAGGGGAATATCGTAATACTGGAGCAAACGAGGCACAAAAATACCGCCTAGCGAAACGACAACTTGCAGCCCCCGGTTATCACTCTTCTCTCTATACGGGTATCCGCAAGCCCATGAAAGGAGGAACCAAGTTTTACGATCCGGAATCGTACGAAAGCGAAACGGCGAGCCAGGTTGGGGAAAGAGGGACGAGGACAGCGGAAAGGTCCGAGGTTTACGATGTTGAATCCTGTCTACGATCTCTGATAGAGTCGTGTCTGTCAGTTTGCATGTTCGTGCCACGACGTTGACCGATGCCTTCTTCTCGAGCGCCCCACTGACGTCATCGACAACCTATACTGGGTGGTCCAAGTGTACGCGAGCAAACTCGAGGCGATCGTCTTGTGCGCGTTGCGCGAAATGTGCATTAAGAGATTGCTCCTACGTGATATGTCTCGCGTTTCTCTTGCTGCTGTGTATATGGAGATTTATGCGTGTCGTGGTTATTTTGAGGAAAGGTAACATTATCCTTGCTGTTCTGACGGGACCACAGAATCCTTTAGCAGAAAAGAATACGTAGGGTGAGAGAGACTGTAATTAGGATACGAAAGAATTTCGCATTTTTGGAATTGGTATCCGTCGACATTCTCTTGTATACCTACTACATTTAATACGGAGTAATGAAGTGGAACAACAAATTAGCGATGTTGAACGGAAGGTTAAATAATTTTTCTGCTGGGGTAATTATGTTTGTGAATAATTCATGTCCAACTTCAATGCTGGCAATATAAATCCCGTGACGGAATGTGTTTAATTAATTATAACTGCCTGGCGTTCGAGGCAATAAACGCTAGCTGGTAATATCGACGGTTGACAATTATTGTGGTCGAAAAGTAGCAGTAAACGTCGAAAGAACTTAATATTTTGACGACGTGTCCTCGGATCCCGTTTCGTTTTATATGTAACTGGAACCATTATAAATGAATAAATTTTTTTTATTATCGGTCGATGATAGAAATTTAATTTTGGTTTACAGTAACGAATATAAATGACCGGAATTTTTGTTGGTTACCAGTAACTATTTCCGATGACCCGAAATTAATTTTAGTTACCGCTAACCAACTTTATCCAAAATTTTAATCATTCATGTTAATTCGTAATTAGAACAATTAAAAATTAATATTTTTAATCATTTCATTTTCTGCCAAATTTCTTTGAGATTTAATGATATCTAGATGACATTTAAATAAATATCAATTTTTACTTAATGACTTTTTCCGAATTTTCAAAATTTTCCGAATTTTCAAAATATCTGTTGTTTTGGACCTCTGCTTTCCAGCCTTTCTTCGGTAGAAGTTATCGTCACTAAATAAAACCTAACCCCCTAGGAGCATACCGTATTGCTAACGCCACTCCTCAAGTACAAAATTAATTTAGTGTGACTCGCTCTGAACACTGTAATCAACGTTTTATTGCGTCCTTAAAGAGGCCATTCGCGAGTAATCAGAGAAAACGATATCGTAAAGCTGCGCCCATTAGACCGTTCGTAGATTCGCGGAAATAAACATGCAGAATACCAGAAAACCCATGCACGAATAAAGCAACCTCGATGAGAGGGTTCTGCGTTCACCCCACACGATGCTCGCGGGTTTCTCCTGGAGTCGTAACGCATAAAGCAAGAGGAGGTTGCGCTGACTTTTATGAGCGGCTCGTTTGTTTGAAAAATTATCGAGCAGAGACTGCGTCTCTAATTGCTCGTGCTTTCTTCGTCAAATGACTTCTTCGTCAAATGACTTCTTCGTCTCGCCTCTGGGCGCCACGGATAATTTAATTACTTCCGTAGTAGCTCGCGATGGGTTTCTCTAGCATTTGAATTGTAAAATTTTAGATTCTACTATAAATCCAGAGTATCTAAGTCGAACGGTATGCAGGGTGATCTGTAGACAAAGGATTGGTGGGTTTATGAGCACATACTGCTCGCAAAAGAAAAAAAAAAGTTCAATTGTCCTGGGTTTGTAAACCCTTGTCGAATAATTTACAATCTTCTGCAGATTTTGATTTTCTTTTACATGGAATTGAAAATGTTTGTATTACAGTTCTTATTAGTGTGGAAGATGCAGTGACTTAAAAATCTTGTGTAATATTGCTGATGTTTACATATCTTTACGAAAATTTTGTTAATGTAAACAACACTTAGGTGAATGAATTTTCAAAATATTGCACAACTTGTATGATGTGACAATAAATTGTAATTTTGATCCATAGATGTGAGTAGAGTGCGCGCGAAGAAGCAGAATGTAAGAGCAAGGGGAAGCGACCTGATTATGGTCAGACGTTGTTTCCGATCCATTATGTGTAACTGGAAGAAATATATACCTATGTGTGTAACTTTTTGCGCGTATGTGACTTTGAAAAATGTTTCGAGAAAAACTTGTTTAAATTGACCAGAAGTTTATAAGTATGTATGTACGAAGTTTGCAACAATTTTACTCAATATTCTTAACATATGCTCCTAAAGAAAAGAATCGTGTTCCCTTTCTACAAAATTTTAGATCTGTTTAGATCCATTAAACTTCACATTTTTGCCCATCATTCTGAGTACTATGTAACTCCTAAATAATTTCTAATCAATGTGGCAGATACCTCAAGATATAATAAAAAGTAGCTCTAGTAGCACAAAATATTGAATGCACATACATCCAATATTAAAAAGAGGTTCAATCTCCTTTTGATATTCAAATATACATACAATATTTAGTCTAGATTAAGAAGCAAATATTTTTTCCGAATACTTTTTTAAATATTAATTTTTCATTTCCCGAATATTTATTTCACATTTTCTGAATATTTACATTACATTTTTTAAATATTAATTTCGCATTTCCTGAATATGTATTTTACAATTTTGAATAATTACTTCACATTTTCTGAATATTTACTTTACATTTTTTAAATATTAATTTCCTGAATATTTATTTTGCAGTTCTGAATATTAATTTCATATTTCCAGAATATTTGCTTTTCATTTTCTACATATTTCTTTCATATTCCACGAATATTTATTTCATACTTTCTAAACATTTATTTCACATTTCTGTGTTTGTATATAATCTTTGGAATCATCATATTTTTCATATTAAAAATGTGCTTAAAAAAATATTTTGTTAATATTTAGAAAAAATATTTAACCAATATTTTGTGCTACTAAGGCGTCTATTCTCGTAAAATTGTACATCTCAATTAACCATAACTTAATAAATCTTCTAATATCAACAGACAAACACCATTCTTGCCAATCTGAAATGCACAATTGCACATACCATTGAATACAAATTCGAATCAAGAGACACAGACATACGAACCATAATAAAATTGATGAAATAACAATTAACACGATCAGCTTACAAAATTCCGCATACTTGTTGCATTCTAGAAGAAACGAGAAAGTATGTAGCGGATATCTCTAATACAGCAAGCCTCCACCCTCGAAATATGGCTGAGTTGGGAGTACATTTCGCGGGACGCTTACATAGCCATGGAATTGATAAATAGTAACGAGAGGGACGAATAATCGTCGTGGAGCGTTGAGCAAGTGCACGGCCCTCGGCAAGGATATCGATGAACGAGAAAAATGCCCGGGCCCGAGACACGACGGATCGCTTCGCTATGCTGGTGTTTGTCCCGATCGAAGGTGATTTTATAAAGGAGACCGCCGTGACGGAAGATATTGTAGAACAAGTTCCCTGTGCCGGCTGGGTGGCCCGTCGTGCATACACGAGCGGCCAAGACAGTTTCGCTCCCATTGACTCATACGTTATGCAACTCCAATTGCGCTGAAAAACTCGCCTTATTTAGTAAATGCTCGTGGCGAGGGATCGAGCACCGCGGCTATTTATTCAGGAGGAAATGCGGCTATCCAACGTGAAATCGCCAGCGAGTAACGAGACGTGATTTTCTTGCTAAATTCAAATTTAGTAGGAATTATGATCCCACTTCCACGCTTTATTCCCTGAACGTCCGTTTCCCTTTCATAGGAAAACTGATGTTACCCAATCCTACAGTGAAAGAGGCTAAAAGTAGACTGTGCTTCCGTGATGTATCATACCTACCTCAAATTAACTTCGATGAACTGATTTCGTTGTGCATGAAGAACTTAAGAAACCGATGAGAAAATTCATTGCAACATAAGATTGGAGGCAGAAACTATCAAAGACACTTTAAGCAGATAACTATTCCAACCGCTACCACAACAACGCCCAACAATTTCTCCCCATGGGTATCCCAAGAAAATCGATCAGCCATCCTCAAGAAAGAACGCTCCCGCGAGTGTTCGAAGGGTGGCCGAGCGTTTTGCATAAACGCGAAGCCGCGAGTGGAAACGAACCGCGATCGGTCACGGCCGTTGGTCGCCGGTGGCATTCGATCAGCGATAACCGTGTCCCATAAAGGTGGGGGGATACGAGCCGATCATCGGACGATTCGGGACACGCGAGAGCGTATCCCGATTGGTCGTGGTTGAATCGGCAGCGACGGCATAATTCCCCTTGCAATTAAGTCATTTGAATCGCGCGCACGGCCACCGATCGTCTCGATCCCCGCTGCTCGAACGGGGCCCGCTTTGATTCATAGCCCCTGTCACTGGCCCCATTGTGCTGTTCGCCGATCCTCGTGTCCTTTTTCTGCCGCGCCGCTCCGCGAAAAACCGGCGCGCGGAAGAAGAAGGAAACGAATCGGGCGACGGGGAAAAGATGGTAGCGAAAGGGATGGCTGGCGCAGCGGGGCCCCGAACTGGCAGCAGGGAGTCGCACTGTTTTAATTTGTCAACCAGCCTGGCGGACTTTTTATCAAACGGGCCACAGATATCCCACCGATAAAGACGTTTCGCTGGGGCCCAGCGACGTTCGCTGTTAAGTCGTTAAGAACGCGCTATTGATCACGCTGAACGTGGACACTGGGCTCTAGCTGTTCGCTATATGGGCTGTTTAATTGTAGAGGGCAGTTAAATATCGGTTCGATAATTCTGTCCGGAGGTGATCGATAGCCGAGCTTGGGTGTTGTTTGCGGTATTTTCTAGGGGCGATGGTAAAATTTAATCTATCGTAGGAAGTTGTAGGAACATTCAGCTGAGGAACGTATGATGATGTGACGTGAAGATGCTGCATGGGGGTTATCGTGATACAGGGTGTTGTGCCGCGTGCGTTTACGTGGACTACCATTGCCGAATTGCAGGCACATGGAGTCTTCCACTTGGTGTGCGCCTTTTGTTCTTTGTTTTTTTTTTCCTTTTGTGTTTTGTCTTTTGTCTCTACTGGTCGACATGTGCGCGGCTAACCTCCCACGACATCAGAGCAACATGTTGTACATATTTAGTATCAAGGTGAATGTCCCAATTTCTGCTCATTTAAGAGGTTACTCGTCATAAAGAAGGTGTAAAAAATTTGTTTGTGATCAAAAGTTGCAGAGTAATTGATTAATTCTTTAATAATAAATCAACAAATTCGAAAACTATTTAAGAAGGATATTTCAGGATGTTTAACTATTAGTAATTTGTAATTAAATATAATGCTCCAAATGTCCATATTTCTGCTCACGAAAAATAGCTATGTACGTATTTCTACTCACCATTTGTACCAATTTCTGCTCACATAATATGTTGCCTTTTCACGTTAAAATAAGTTACATCCTTTATGGAGAGGTTTTATAACACAACAGTAAAGCATAAAATAATGATAAACAGAAATAAAATGCCTTCGAGTAGAAATAAAGGTTAGAGCGTATATTGAATTGTCAGAATATGTTACTAAAATTTTGGTGAGTAGAAATACGGACATGACGCTGATTCACTTAACTCTAAACCTGCTCACCTGTTTTCTACTAAAAAAATTAAAAATAATAAAAAAATCTATATCCAGAGCACAATACGGTATCTGTTTATGTTATTAAATGACAACTTCTACTGCAAAAACTATTTTCTGCCTAATTATCAATGCCAATAACAACGCTGTTCCTTAGCGCAACCAGCTAGAACATGATCGAAAAATCATGTGTCCCTCGTTTTAAAAGTTTCTCGTTGCTTATGCTGCACTTTGATTAGCCCCAACCTCGTGCAACACTCGCATAAATGTTAAATTAATTTAGATTTATTTTATTGCAACTATAGTACAAACGCAACGCTTATAATAATAAGAAAAATACGAAATGAGCAGAAATGGGGACATGAGCAGAAATGGGGACATTTACCTTGGATAGTTATAAGGCTTAGAATAATACTTGCTAACATAACATGGAGCATTCAGAAGTGTCCAAATCAAAGTTTGACGGGAAAAGATCGTTGAATGAGATAATCACCCTAGGAGTGAAGATAGGGCCGTATAAAGCAGAAATCAAAACGCCCACAACTTATTATACAGTTTCCAAAAGTATTGGAAGAGCAAACTGTTTTGAAAATGAAGACGTTGCGCGTGACAAACGGACGCACGCTTTAAGGCACCCCGAGAAATGTCCGCACGAAATGAATCGATTTTCGGTAAGCCTACCCGTTCTTAAACGCGTTTATCTGGTCGATCTACAGGTGTAGGTGAGGTGACAGGATTCTGTGTTTCGCCGCGTTATCTGTGCCATCTGGTATCTACAGGGTGACCCGAGAACAACCTCGCAGAGTTATTGGGTACAGAATGAACGGAGAGCATTCGAGCCTACGCAGTTTCTGTGACAATAAAAGCGGACACACCTCGACGGACACGTGTCCAGAGGCTTTGGTGGCTGGAATTTCAGAGACGCCGTTTCTAGTTACACTCGAACTATAACAATAATTATTAATCAATATAATATTGTGCGGAGCTAGTATACTGCCGCGTTGGTAGATATAACCGCGAATGAACTGCGTAACGCAACGCCTTAACATTTACTGTGAAAGCATTTGTGGTATTCAAGATCGAATCGATAAGAGAGCTCAGCGATTGATGATTCTTGACCAAAGGATTTCTGTATCAACGTCAAGTCAGTGGAAGTTATTTATTTAGAGAAAGATTTACGAAGTGGTCTTTATTTCAATTCTTCTAGGTTATTCTGTTCTGTTCTGTCGACAGAATTAGAAAAAAGGAACACTTCAATGTGTCGTCAGCATTATAACTAATATTGAAACCTGCGCATCGCCATTCTAGGTGTATTCTACTTTACAAATCGATTTTTTTTACATTTTCGTAAAGAATATGGTTACAGAAATGTATGTGCAGAGCCTTGTATCCGTACTCTTAAAATTAAAAAAGTCATATAGACACGGAAAACTTTAAACGCGTTTTTCTCAAAATCATGTTTTCTAAATGGCTGCAATAATATCTTAAGATCTACTTGACGGATTCATTCCAGATTTTTGGTGCACCTTAACTACACGTGTCTTTATCGTCTGTACCAAAATTAATTCATAATTATGTTTTTTCTCAGTTTCTTACTCCGCGGATGTTAGGAAGAACATGAAAATATCGGTGGTCAAACTTCAAAGTGCCGCCATTTTTTTTAATAATCGATTTTTTGGGGTTTGGTACCGACTATAGCTAAGCTCGTCCTAATTGAGAATCACTTTGGTTTTTTTATTTCAAAAGAACAGAAAAGCCGAAATTAGGGCAACCATAGGAAGACTTTTTTTAACGAATGCGTTCAAACGCTTGCACTGCGAATTTGAATTGTTTTTCTCTGCGAAAATTTGTAAACATTACTGAAACATGGAAAAATATGTGAACCAAAGTTTGACGAAAACAATTGTACAGATGCTGTATAAAAAAAATACACAAAAATTGTGTAAAAAAGCGCGTTTTAAACTAGATAACCCCTTGAAATAACGTATCCGAGAAATTACAAAAATTAAGAGGATGATGTGGGGATGAAGGACATGTTATCAGTGCGTGAAACCACATTCTAACTTTCTCTGGAGCTTTCCATACTTTCCAGCCAAATAACTCCACATTATCCCCAGTCTCCAGTTTCCACTAATTGCAGCATGACTATTATTACGAATTGCAATTTTTCCTTCGTCGATAAGAAAAGCTTTCCCGATGCCCCCGATGAATGAAGACGTCGGATCGATGTCACGAAGAGGGGCGCCGTAAAAACGCGTTTAATGGAGATTGCTGGATAACAAACGCGATCCCGGTACGAATACGCTCGGGGAACATTGGCATCGTTACGTACGGTACATGTCCTCGCGTGACTTAGCAGAATGCCGAGGGCGAATTTGCATGTTGGCCTAAATTGGAAAAGACCTCGGGGGGGCACGTTCAACTTTGTACGACGTTCACCAGGTGGATGTTTATTCGCTACCACGTAAAGAGGAACGCGATAGAAGGCGGTGCCACGCTCCGGCCAGGTGTCGGAGGCCGTAAAATTTATCTACGATCTGCGCGTATAAATTCCGTTTTGTTTCAATTTCATTGACACGGTTAATTTCCCATAGATAAATCACCCTTTCCGTTTCGCCGTCGCCGCGCGCTGGTATGCCGCCGGACGTGATAATTTCTTGGATCCGACTTCGAGGGGCGTAATTTGAACAAATGGTGACGGTTAATTTGCTGGCATTAATCTAATGAAGGTAATGAAGGGTTATATGTATACTTCGGAATGGAGGTATGTAATAAAGGGTGTCTCAGTTGAATGTCATTAGAAATGTTTCCTTTGATTGTAAAGGAAATTGTATTGCACTCAATTTTTACGTTCGATGTTTAGTTGACTTAAAGTAATTAGTATGATAATTTTAAGCGTTCAATGTTGTTACTTTATCTGGGAGGCAGTGTTGCTTATAAATGAGGCTTGACAAAACGCTTCTGTCCTCGCCGGTCTTCTACTTCGGATATATTTAATTGCAAAAATTACACGAAAACTCGATGAAACGCGAGATTGAAAGTTCAAAGTTTTCGTTAGGCCTCCATACGCGCTTAACCGAGAAAGCGAGCCAGAGACCGAGTATCGAATGTCGGAGTAAGAATTTCCTCTGCATGCTTCTTTACGCAATCTGCGTATAACTCCAGCTCTCCGCTGGCAGTTTTCACTTTCGAACTATGGAATAACCCTTAACGAGGACGATTATGCAACTGTGTCGAAACGAACACGCCCCGTAACATAGTAGCAAGCGGTAGCAAAAACACGTCGTTCTTAATCACGCAAGTCTTTCACACTGTGATCTTTTGGTGATCTGAGAAATTAGAGTGGCCATTTAGTGGGTATGTGACGCTGTTGATGCTGCATTATCAAACGTTAGATAAATGCAACGATTCAAACTTTTGTTGCGCCATAACAACGTGATCCTGAACAACTATCTCCTCACTTCAATACTGATTACGTCTACGGGGTGATGCAACGGCTATTGCAGAACTGCCGGTAAAAGTTTAGAGAAGAAAAAGTGCCTTAATAAATATATGTTGAGAACTAGTCCTTCACGAAGTAGGTATTTAATTTAGAAAGAGCCAATATACAAAGCATTCGAATCGATTCCCTAACTTTCAGCGTTTCTAAACGAACAGGGCTGCACCCAGTTAATGTTCCCAAGGATTAGCTTACTGCAGGCGATACTAGACCCAACTGAAACTCGTTTCCAGCAGTAGAATTTCGGTGGAAACGAGGCTCTGTATCGCCTTCGTCGCGAGGGATTTCGCTAACTACTGCGAAGTCAGAAACCAAACAGGTATAATTTGAACGGGCGATAATCTTGTCCGTGTGCTCGCGCCGGTCCGCACACATTCTTACCTCGCGAGCAACACGCACCGCGAGCCGCTCGACAGGGGGAAAAAAAGTTAAATTGGTAATTACACGGCGTGGCATTCCGCGATTTCGAGTGGTCACGAAGCGAACGAAGAAACGAGGGAACGGGGCAGAAGGAGACGCGACTTAATTTATTCCGGCCAATAATCGTCGGGGGACCCAGGCGGCCGACCAAAATGGATTTCAGACGAGGCAGGCCGCCCGATGGAATGTGACACCTGCCTGTCGTGGCTAAAGCTACTTCACCGACGCGCCGCGGCCTCGCGGTGTGCAGCGCGTCCGAAGATCGCGAAACCAGACCACTTCCGTTTTTACCGCTCGCGCCGCGCGCCAAATGCGAGACGTGGACGCGTCCGCGCCGCGCCCACCGCGGGATTCTCCGAGGCACGTTTTTTTCACCCCCAGGGACTCCTTAACGAACTGAAATCGTCTACGTCACGGACTCAATTCAGGGTGGAATCCGTGGACTCCGTGGTGTGAGGCTGCGCTGGCCTCGCACCCGATCGGACCGGTTCGCTCGCGCGCCCCGTTCCGAGTGAGTTATCGCGATACAAAATTTAATTGTGAGACGTGTAACGTGCTCCAGGTATTAATTGGCCCATGCGTGGCAGGCCGGCCGATCCGGAGAAAATTATAGGATCGGGGCGGTCTCGCAGCGGTGCGATCGCAATTGGGAAATTTGTAATTCGAGGGGGATATTCGTGGAAGCGGTGACAGGCTCCGGGGTGTAACTCATGGCCGAGCAGTTTTTTGTGGGAAATGTAATCGCGAAGCAGAGATCGGTGTTTCTTAAATCGTGTACTCCTTTGTACAGGCTGATTCTAGTAACTGGGCCCGGTTATGGGTTTATACTAACAAGGGAATATCTGTAATTCGGGAATTTCGATTTTTTTTAAACTTTGCAGGTTTGAGGGGGACCTTAATAGAAGTGTCAACAAAATTTTCTTTTCTGTTACTTTTTGGTTCTTCAGGGTAAAAACACCACTTAAATGTTAAAATGTGTTTCCCTATTTTGCTATATATTTTGGACAATATAGGAAATATAAGAAACTTTTTAGAATTAAAATTCAATGGTTTTTTTATGTTTTATGAAACTATGCTATCGAATTGTTTACGTTGAGACTCCATAGTTTTTAAGCTAAAGCTTTACTGTCACTAACGCGAAATGAAAACTTCCAGAATAATTTAAGAGTCCTTGTAGATAACACGGAGTGCCAAAATTAAAAATAAAATTTTATGGGAAAATGGTCTAAGAGGTCTAATGGTCAATTAAGCGATAGGTAAACAGGATTGACACTTACAGTACTTGCAAATTTAAATAAATGGCACATTCAGTTTTCTCTGCAACTAAGAGGTGTGCACAGGTTTTTCTACGAATACAATTCTTTTTCTCATTAATTTGGACTAAATTAATGCAAACAATAGAAAATTTTGTGATACATTTGGGTTATTGTATACTGAAGCATATTTAGCAATCAAAACAAATCAAATTGCATAAATAGTTTAAAGTTAGGGAAGCTTTCCTCTTTCCTGAAAACTTGCATTTTTGGCACTACAAGAACTCTTGAATTCTGATACCAAAAAACAAAAGTAATACCCACGACTCCACGTCCCATCCCACTTGCATATTCCTCATCGCCATTACTCCGTCGATGAACCAGGAATTTCGTTGCAAAAACCTATTTATCTTTATTTAACCTTTAGGGGACCGGCAAAACCTTCGGTGCTTTGGTTAAGCACACTACTTAAAAATGATTTAAATTATAAATACGTATGTGTGTGTTAGTGCTCGACTGTGTTTGTATATACGATCGACTATAAATTTCTTCTGTTCAAAAGAACACAGAAAATACGACAGAATAAAATAATTCCTGAAACAACACAAAAATACCAAAAATAATAAATAAAAACATGGAAAATTAAAAAAAGATGATACAAAAACTGGCTACGTCTACGTCATTAGCTCTGCGTAACGTTAAAAGAAAGTTCTCTGAATTTTGGTACCTATGTGTTCATTCGTTTAGGTCAGTAAAACTGCCATGTAGGTCAACAATTTTACAATCCGACTACAGATTCGTAATCAGCAATATCAAAACCCCCCAGACATACAGTGTCTTCGAAATTAAAAAATGTTAAAAAATTTGATTACCTTTCCGGATCGGCAAAGCCTATTTTGGGACACTGTGCAAGTCCTCTATTTCTGCACAACATATATATATATATAATTTTTGGAAACTGAAAACCACTATTTTTTTAAAAGAAGCCGGTCCTCTTAAGGTTAATTGTCAGAGCTCCTCAGAACCGTCCATCGATCATTCCTCGCTGTTACCACCCTCGCGTCGAGGCTTATCGGGTGATCCTCCGTGTCCCGTTTGCCCATTGCATGAAAAGCCAGCCATAGAGGGCTGCTCGCGGATTTTCTTCCGGTTAGCGAGCACCGTGTTCCCATAAAGTCCAACTAAGGCGTATATGGTGCAATATGCATGCTGCCCTGGCCATTGACTTACGTTTCTTCTCGTTAAAAGGCCTCGTAGATCGATCGACTTGGCATGCTGTACGCGGTCACTCGTTATTCCTATTCTCCGTCGTCCACCCTTCCCTCCCATATCTTTATGAGCGCGCGCTGCTCCGTTTGTTTCTCCGGGGCCGTTTTTCCGTCCGATCCCCGGCTTCATTTTGTTCCAATTGTTCAGCATCCTTACGGTTTTACTTCATTCCACCCGCGGCCCGACTTTACACGCGGGTAATCCAATCCGCGGCGATAAAGATCTATCTACACGTGACCGCGAGCTGGACCGTTTGTTCACGGATTGATGCTGGAAAACGCGAGCTTATGTTAATAAACAAGGCCCGCGTTTATTGTTTCCGCGTCAGCGTTACCCCCCGAGGACTTCCTTGAGAGCGTTACGTTTGAAGTACCCGTTGGTGAGCCACGATGTGGTGTTAACTAACATCCACTGATCTAAGGTAAATGTCCCCATTACCGACCGCGTCCCCATTAGTGACCAATTATTCAATTATTATTGTTTATTGCAACACAGAAAGCGTAATATCAACCAGAAAGTTCAGAAATTATAATTAGAGGTATTTCATTGATTGTTTCATACGTTATTTATGTAGCCGTACATTCATCTTTAAGTAAATTCACATGTAAATTAGGACTTGGTCATTGACATGAAAGTTGACAGATTAAACTTGCAAATTTTACGATAAAAATACATGGATCCGTGCAGTAACTTACTCAAATTGACTAGAAATATATACAGAATTATAAAATAAAAAGAAAATATTCATTTTCTTTCATTATTGTAGCAGAAAATCGTGGTCGAAAATAGGTACCGTCAAAGATCGGTGTGTACCAGTTTTCGGATATTTTACAAATGGTGTTGTTAGACCTAACTAAAGTAATCAAGTAATTTTTTAATTATTAAATTTTGAGTACATTTGATTTGTACTCAAAATTGAGTACAAAAAGTACTAACATAAATATATTTTCTTTGGAAAATAACAACGGTGAAAACAA
This sequence comes from Andrena bucephala, assembly GCA_947577245.1. Lineage (NCBI taxonomy): Eukaryota > Metazoa > Arthropoda > Insecta > Hymenoptera > Andrenidae > Andrena > Andrena bucephala. The sequence continues at coordinate 25,868,602 of OX387717.1, read as the reverse complement.
AGAAAAAGGAGCAGAAGCGCGTGAAATACACGGAAACCGAGTTAATCGAAACAATATGTAAAATAAAATCTGGAGAAATCATAAAAGAAAGGGGCAGAGATTTTACAGAAACAAAACGAGAAAGAGGAGACAAAGAGAATAAGAGTTTTAGCTGTCGAAGAGCGAAAGAAAAAAATTGAAGTAGAAAAGAAACGGAAATTATTAGGAAATAATAGAAAACATAAAAGATTATCTTAAACAGATTATAAATTGTTTAATTTTCATAAAATGTTAATAAAAACAGTTTGTTATACTCATGAACACAAATTTAATAAACAAACTGATGCATTTACAATGGGGGAAACTGCTGGTCAATAATGGGGACATCAGGTCCAATATAATTTTTGTGTAAATAGTCAAATATCACTCTAAAACTAATTTGATTAAGAAACTAGGGACTTCAAAAAATACAATGATCCATACTTTACTCAAACATTGTCGTATATTAGTAAAAAAATTACTATTTCGAACCAGTCACACTCTTAAACGGTCGCTAATGGGGACATTTACCTTATACATTACAAACAGACTTTTGCCGCTTCCTGTTACGCTCCACCTGGATATCGCGCGACTGTTTCAGGGTGAATATCAATAAATCCATTGTAAAATCAGTGATCCACGAGAGCGGACTATGGCTTGAACCGGAGTTAGCGCGCCAGAGGTGCTGATTCTTTCCACGTGTCGTGGGTGGAGCTCGGTTGCCGCAACATCCGGCAAGCAGCGCAAAAGTATGACCGCGCACCAGCAGGGACCAGCACCTCCGTTACGCAGGCTACAAATTTTCAATCACTCGACGCGTTTCCCGATTACTAACCTCGTGCTCTTACAAGCGTGTCGATATTTACGCGCGCCGCATACACGCCCGTACGTATACGCGCCGCTCGAGATCCGATTCGCGCGGGCTTATCCCCCCGTTTCTTTTTTCCTCGCCCTCCGACTGAATTACAGCCTGAAATTAAAACGCGTGTAACCGTGCGAACGATATTTGTCCGGCCGCGCCGGCGCGAAACCGGCGGCGATCCTTATTGTACGAGGGCGTGCTACAACGTCGGATAATTCGTAACAAGTGTTGCGCCCAATTTACTACTTTACAGGTTCTGAATAAGTAACCACGGACCCTCGAGACTTTCTCTAGCGCGGGCACGGCCATTCGAATGCATTATGCATAACGCATTGGCCAGCGGAACCGCGAAAATTTACGTACTACGCGGTGAACCGATGTCTCAATTATGCTCGGCTTTAATTTAACCCGGTATCTGTGCTCGCGCGCGGTCGAATAAAGATACGAGAGCGTGAGTCGAGAGCGGAGATAAGTAAATGGAGCAGGTTAACGAACGGTGTAAATTGTTATTATTTTCACTTTATTATTCGATTGTGTGGAACGTATGGGGACACGTGGATAAAGAGAACGCAAGAAGGGCGAGCTAGTAAGGTCGCTGTGGAACTTAGCCCAAGTAGAGTGAACACTAAGAATTGGCACTCCTGATTAAAAAGCCAAATATTAAGAAGTTACCAGCTTAGAAAATACTTTCTCACAATTTCTTATTTTTCTATCATCACTACACTGCTAATTCTAGTAGTTGAACTACACATTTTCCATCTGACAACACCACAAAAAAATGTTAGATGTAGCGGTGGGACAATGGGCTGAGTTTCAAGCGTCCACCACCTAAATGAAAACTGACAACTACAATGGAAGATAAACATTCCGCAGCAATGAAGAGTTGATACCGAATCAGATGACTTTAACTGTAGATTTTAATTTTATTTTATTTTGCCTGATCTCGTATTTATTTTTATTTTTAGTTATTAATGAAGAATGAGTTATTAATAAGTCAACAATTTGTTTTCAGTTTTTGAGTGCTAATAATTTATAAACGCTGTGACAATAAATGTACCTACTAATAAGTATGCCAATGATTATATGTTTAGGACTAGTTTTGTTTTTCATTGAATATTTTTAAAATAAAAGACTTAACAGGTACCCAAGATTTTTATTTTAATGAGAGTTTCATTGTCGATATTAATTGCAAATTAAGGCCATATAAAAACTTCACAAAAAATGCAGACAATCCGATTGGGATTTCCGCTTAGGAAGCCAATCGTTGTACAGTTTACCCTACATAGTCTGTGAATTTAGAAGAATACTATAAAGATGTAGATGGAAGGTTAAAACAATTTTAAATTCTGGAATTTAGGTAGTACTTTTTATGACGAAAGAAACATGTTTACGACACATACCGTAAAATGAAACGTAAAATGAACATTAGCAGCTAATTAACATGTATTAAAGAAGGAAAAGAATAACAATTTTATGCATTTTGACACTTAGTACAATCACAAAAGATGTAAAGTCATAATGGTATACTTAGAAAATGTAAAAATGTTAATTTTTAAAACAATTTATAAAACAAAATGTTCCAAAAACTTGCCAATGTTCCCCCAGTTTGCCATATCTTTCTTCTGAAGCATAGAAGTGATTCAGTATCGTGCGAGGAGAGTCTAAAATTTTTATGTCACGTTCCTCGAAACGCGAGGTATTGCAAGTGACAGCGAAAGTAAATCAAAGCTCCAATTACTCGATCCTGTGATGTACGCGCGCCTTTCCCAGAAAGCATTGAAGTCACCTCGGAGCAGCAGGATGAAAATTGTTTCGCGAGTTCTCGAAGCGGACTTACCAAGTCTGGTAAGTTTTATCGTTCGGTTCGTCGATATCGTAAAGCCACTGGCGAGGCTGGCGCTGGAAACCCGAACGATTTCTCGCTCGAACGGGCAATATCGCTCATCATAGGCATACCGTCGTCCATCGTCAGTGGTCATAATCTACGAGCGTGAAACGAGAAAGCGGACTGGAACGCGATATGAAAATGCAGAAATCGTTCCGGGGCAGCCATTCTATCGCGCGCATATCTGTTTCTCTGAATGGGCGCAATTTGAATTTTCCGATCGGATTCAATTTAACAGGCTCGAGCGTCTCGGTTCGATCAACCTGCCCATAAATAACTGTCCGCGGAACAGCGTCCGTGCTACGAGACAAATTCTCAACGCAAATTCATCTCAACACTTGAACTAAGATAGGAACGCGCATCTGATGAATGCCGCTTGCGAAATGATTCAGTGGCAAGTCGACGTTGCAACGCGTGCAACGCGGGGCGCAGAATGCAATAAAAGCATTTAAAAAAAAAATGCCATTCATTATTTACTACCCTTAATTTCATAAAGACTTTCTGAAGTTCATTTAAAAATAATTTCTTTGACTATAATAATTTATCTTAAATTCTTTGAGTAGATTATTGGAAAATAACTTCTATACTTCTTTTCGAAACGAAACAGTGGGTCAAGTGACTCAACCCTCCACCTAGCATTCGCCAGCGAGCTACGAGGATAAGTGTATTACAACCTGTGAACAGCGACGTACGTTTAAGAAACATGTCAAGCTGAATTACCAATAATAAGCCAGGAGTCCTTGGGGACAGTTAAATCTGTTGAGATGTTTCTAAAATTATTCTTATAACTTCGAATCCAGACTTGGGCAAAATGGAATTTAATTACAAATTACAAATTACAATTAAAATGTAATTGTATAATTGATTCCACATTATTTTCTGTAATCGTTAACTTAGGTAGTTGACCACAATTTTGTCAACTACCTAAGTTTTAACGATTACAGAAAATAATGTGTAATCAACTACACAATTACATGTTAATCATAATTTGTAAGTTGTAATTAGATTACATTTTGCCCAACTCTGTTCGAATCTAACAAGGAGAGTACTTTAGGTGTCCGCCTCCGATCATTTTGATTTTTGGATATGTTATAGAGGACCGAAAAATAAGAAATACGTGTTTTTTTATTTTTCCCCGTTTTCATATTTGGGGGGTGAAAACTGCGTTCAAAGTTAGGGTTGAAAAATCATTTTTGTGGAAAAAATGGACTTTTTGAAAATCTGGTGAGTCAGTCATATTTCGCATTCAAAGACACCAAATTCGTCCATTGACACTATTCCCCTATCTCTAATAGTTCTCGAGATATTCCACAAAAATGATTTTTCAACCCTAACTTTGAACGCAGTTTTCACCCCCCAAATATGAAAACGGGGAAAAATAAAAAAACACGTATTTCTTATTTTTCGGTCCTCTATAACATATCCAAAAGTCGAAATGATCGGAGGCGGACACCTAAAATACTCCTTGTAAGTCCTCCAGCCAGCGTTCCCTGGGGCCTGTGCGGCGGCGCGGCGCGCATGCGTGCAAGAGCAGTCTCGGGAGTTAATAAGGGGAATACCATTAAATTTATTTATACACCTACCGTAGCACGGCCTATCTCCGACGTGGCTCTTGATTGTAATACCGTGAGGCCGGCCGATTAAAATCGCCGATACATAGGCGCTCTCGCGAGCATAATAAAATACCGGCAAGGAACGCGGAGGAGAGAGAAGAGCGCGTGCGGGCTCTCCGATGCCGATGGGACGATCAGACTGGACGAAGAGGAGAAGGCATTATGGACATCGGTTGCTCTAGCGGTCAGCGGAGCTCCGCGTAGGCGTTCACGTATGATTGCTATAAGTTTATGCCCCCACACTTCCAACATTGCTGACCGTTGCGTGCCGCGTACATCTGGCCAGAAAATCGTTTCCAGATCGAACCATTACAGAGTCACGAGGATTTTCCCCTGTCGGAGAGTTCGGAGAAGTCAGTTCGACAGTATTTCTATGGGTCCGTTGGGGCGTAGAATTCTTGGAAGGAAAGACTTCTTCGGGGCACGAAGAAGCTCTGTTGCAATACAAGAGATACCGATGCTGATGCCGAACCAGTCACCTCGACCACAATGCCTCTCCTCCGCGTTTCTATTCGCGATACAGCCGAGGAGGATTACACGGTCGACAGAACCGGAGCCAGATTTACTTGTTTATTCCACTAAAATCAAGTGCACCACGCCAGATATTAATTGTACTATTATAATTCCACTGGGGTGTGGAGGGCGCAACGCACATCGCCGATTACATATCGTTTAATTATAGATCGCGCGCCGTAATGGATCGCGCTGGCTCACAAATTGCATCGCAGACGGTGGTAGCCGGCAGTTGACACACGCTTCGTTTTTGTTCCAGATACGAGAAATTGGCCTGGCGAACAGCGAATCGGCGGGCATAATCGAGGTGAGTCGGCGGGCGGCGCAGGCCTTAACCGCTGTCGTCGGTTGAAAACTTATGGAGCGATTACGTGATTTTTGCCGCGATTTGTCCTCGTCTTTTTTTTTTTTGGCGAGGCTGAGAAGCGGAGATAGGCCATCACGCAGGAAGCGCGGGTATGGTCTACCTACCTCCCGAGCAAAAAGTCACGGAACGAGCCCCGATAATAGCACAGATTACCATAGAAATTATAGTAAAATGTTGGAAGGCATTGGCTACCTGAAGCGCGCACAAGCTTCCCGTACAGGGGCTCGTAGGATCGTGGAGCAGCCACGAAAATCGGGAGACCTGCGCGTCGGAGTAGGATAGCCGTAGTCCGAGAGATCTTAACTGACGCCAGGCGATGTTTATGTTCTCTTCTAGGCCCGAAAGGAAGTCTGTAATCTTCGAATTGACACAAACGCTCGCTGTAAACGCCGGGGAGGTTTTAATAGCAGGTGGACGTGATTCATTCCCGTGCTTTTCTATCCAATTGACAATTTTGAAGTTAGCCGGCCGTGCTATCAGGCAGAAATTAATGGCTGCTCTCTTACACATCCTGTGCTCGGAGCCGGTACACAGAGGTACATGCTAATCTCCGTGGCGCAAGCAGCGTGGAACTGTTGCAATTAATTTCAGAGAACCGGCACGTAGGACTATCGAAGAGCATCTCGGAATATCGGCATAGTGGAAGTTCATAGTATCCGGCGAGCCGAGCATTAAATGCGCCCGCGGCGCAATAAGAGTAAACTCCGCACTGTACACGAATCCTGTTTATTTAGTTACCTGTGAATATTGACCACTTCGCCGGGGTGTAAACGGGGAGGGATTATCTTGAACATCTCGCGAGGCAACTAGGATCGATTAATCAGACGCTTAGAGACCACGAAGGAATTTAAGCATGAATTAAGAACACTTGAGGAAAGATAGGATCGCGAATTCCTAACATTGAAAAAGGGAATTTTACGATAATGATGCTTACAAATAACTATGATAAAAAATATTCCACTTGCACCAGTGTGCACCAATCCCTCTCGGATTAATCACAAAAATCGTGGATTTATCGGCTCGTTAGGAAGCCAGTATCCTTCCCACGTCTTTAAACCTGAAAAAAAAAAGAAACAGAGCACACATCCGACCGCGGAGCAAAATGTTTCCTGCCCGCGAAGTTATGGCTCCGACTTTAAGCAAAACACAGCGGCAAAGAAACGTTCGTATTGCAGAGAAAAGTTTACGACCCCGTCTCCCCTGTTTTTCCCCATTAGATAAAAGATCGATCAGCCGAGGAATTCCTGCCCTATTAAAACATCGTCGGGGGGGCCCCGAAGAAACTCCGCGGGCAGGAAAAAAAGGGAATGGTAACAGGCTAGCGCAACATGCCCCGCTAAACGACTCCGACCTCTTTCATTTAAATACATCACCGGCTGATCAGCGCGGGGAACAAAAGAAGGAACCCGAAGAAATATCCGATCGATGGCTTTACCGCGCTGACGACACACATACGTCTTCTGTCCGCTCGAGCGAGCAGATGTCTGGCATCGGGGCTTGTCTTCGACAATTCAATAAAGCATTTCTTCCCGAGCAGCGGCGTGTTCGCTGCGAGCGGACGGGGCTCGTTCGCGTCTTGTCTAGCCCCAGCGCGGCTATGTCCTAGTGAGAAGATCATCGATCATCATTAGCTGCTGCTCTACGAGCCCCGTATCGGCCCCCAGTACCAACATGCCCGGCTCAGATCATTTAACCGGCCGCCGTACCGAAAATCGGGCAGCGCACCGTCGTTCCTCGTTTTTTCATAATTACCTCGGCCACCGACTTCGCCCGCCCGAGGCCTCGACAATTAATAATCCCGCGGCAGAATCCTCGAGCGACTCTTTCGTAATCGATCGAATGAACGATGATACGCGCTTTCTACTCGCGATCTAATCGGATCTGCGACTCGGGGTCTCGAAATATCGTTTAGGCGATAACATCTTCTGGGAGTTCGTAGGAAATCGTGGGCACTTGCTTTAACAGGCTTTGATTCTGGAAAATGTTCCCTTAAATGTCTACGCTCACATAGTTCCGCGACGCTCAATAAGGTATTTTGCTGGTCTGGGCGGCCAAAATTATTTCTCCACTTCAGTCGGTTCCAAACATGCTGTTAAGCTAATGAAATTAATATAAGCCATTAAAAAACAGTATTCTAAGGGATAAAAAATTTTTTTTTTCAATCCATCTCCGTTTCGTTTCTGACTTGAAGCGCGAAAAATTAAGCTTCATTTCCTTCGTATGCTCGCCAGAGAAATTATGCAATTTTGCAGTATGTATTTTTCCATAAATTCAACGAAAAAAAACAAACACCTGGGTATTTTTTCCTTTTTATCTACACTTATTGCCGAAGAGCGTTATTTTAAAAAATCGCAAAAATTCACTAAAAAAATTCTGAAGAATCCTAAAGAACACCTATGACCTCAGCTTTCTATTAAGCCCAAATTCAATGCCGGGAAACGTCGGGAAGTACAACTATTGAGCTCAAATTTGAAAAAGAAAATAAGAAACAATACTAGAAAATTGCATTTATTCGAAACAATATATTTTAGTTAATGTGAGAGCTGTCGCATCAAAAAGCCATAGAACGTAGACACACTTACCTGTTTTATCAGAATCCATGGCTTATACTTCTAACGGTATACCAAACTTAAAGAAAAATGACGTTCAAATGTACGTATAGTAAACGTACCTACGCCAAAAACCAATTGTTACTCACACTCACGACCAAGTTTCGACTGCTGGTACGGGCACTATGGTTGTGCGGGGGGCGGGGGAGGTGTTGTACGTCATTGGCACATGAATCAGCTTTATATAGTGACTTTTTATTTTTACCTGCGTTAAAATTTTTATAAAAGAAAATGCCCCACTGTGCGACGGTTCAGTGCCGTCATTGTGAATGGTACAAAATATCCTTTCCTTGTTTTGGAACGGAGCAGTTAACACTTGCCTGTGTCAGCTACTGACACTGACGGCACTGAACCGCCACGGAACTGATGTGTATGCGTATACTTTTCAGTTTGAATATTTTGTGCAAAGCGAACTTTGAGCTTCGTTCGCTTGGTTGCGTTCCAAAAAATATCGACGTGAAAACACGTTAATATTGAAGTATAGGGGATGTCCGCGATATACCGTCATGGGAGTCGTGTGTATCAAGTCCAGGGAACATCGTTAACGTTCCACTAGATGCAATATCGTTACGTGTAACGCGAAACAGTCGCCCGTAGTTTTGAAACTGGAGAGCACAATAGTGAATCGTCGTCCATCGAATCGGCGTTTTGTTGGAGAAGATCCCTTTGGATCGCCGTTGCTTCATTGAGCGTCCCGACCGTGATCGAGCTCCTCGTTAGGGAGAAATTTATGATAATACAACGCAACGTCTGTTTATGACGGAAGAAGGCGGAACGACAGGGCGAAGCGGACACTAATTCAGCCGATTGGACAGAACCGAGCATAAAGCTTCGATAATGCATCGCCCTTAGTGCAGAGCGAAGTAGGAAAAAGTGCTCGCTCTTACGGACTGGAACCATTCGATTCTCTATGCTTAGGATCCTCGTCGGTCGCGTTTCAGATCATGCAGGCTCTTCGCTGTGGATGTTATTCAGTCCACTCCACGATCACGTTTATTCGGCGGTGATTTCTGTTTTCTGTTGGCTGACTGATACGCAATGAAGTCTGAAAAGTTTTGTATGTATGTTTTGTTCAAGTGGGAGTGGACATTTTCTGTTTTTAACCAGCACACCAAATCTATAACCCTTTGTGATTCGACAGTTCTGCGACCCCAATTGCCACGAACAAAATAATTTCATCCCCATAGAGTGAATTTCGGTAGCAAAGAAAATATTAATACACACCTATATATCCTGTACATAGTACCAAAGATTAAAGTTTAAATTTATTCAATCTAAGGGGATGAAATTAACCCCTGAAAATCCGGCTATTTTCCGATTTCGTGTTACAACTCGCGAACTGTAAGAACTGTGAGAACTGTAACTTACCAAATGATAGTCCTAATTAAAAGAAGTAACTTTTTCTTGGAAACTTTTTTCTAACTCCTACAGTTCGCGAGTAATAATACAAAATCAAAAAAAATTCTGGGGTCAATTGCACCCTCTTGGAGTGAATTTTAATCAGGAGTTTCATAATTTTTTGAATTTCCGGGTTCGAGATTTTCCCTTGTCAAATGTATGAGGGTTAAAACTTGGTAACCCGTCATACATGAAAATGGTTGCTCCAACGAAAAAAACTCATACAACCTTTTCTGTAGAGAATTTCCTAAGCTATAAATTTCATAATAACTATTTTTATCATAAAACTGTTGGATAACGAGATACTAGCGAGAAACAGTTTTTTTTACCTTCAACTCTCTGTAAAAATTTTAGCGGATGTCGCATCGATCGAGACTTTTGACATATTGTTTAAAACGACCAAATAAAGGCCCATTCCAAAATTTAGCTTGGTGGGAATTATTCCGAAGACAGATCCTAATAGTGTTACAGTATCTTACGTTGCTTTTAGTGAATGAAATTATGAAATTCTTCGATGCACTCTGCACATGCTCCTGAATGTTTATATGTAAGATTCCACTTACAAATTGCACAAATATTCCCAACAGCCCAGCTAGCAGAATAGTCCTTTAGTAGACGAGGAATTTAAGCTACAATTCTAGTTTACGAGATTCGATTAATTAATTCTTTCTACCTCTACGTTTCACGCTTAGACAACTCTCCAGCATTGTCTCGAGTTAATACCCGTTTCCATCCACGACAATTATCAATAATCTGGCGTGCAGGCGATCACGAGCCGAGAAAACAGCCATCCTCGCATAAAAGAAGCTTGCACGTGGAGTGATATGGATCCCGATATCCAACAGCTGGCCAAGCCGGCTGGCGATAAAACATAAGTTAGGTAAAGAAGCGCGTGTGTCCGCGGGACGTGGTGAACGCACGCACGCTGGACGAGCATAGTGGCGTAGTAGATGAAGCCCACGCAAGCTGGCAGGTACGCCAAGCGGAGGACGTAAGAACGCCGTCACGATCTATCGATCAGCCGACGATCCGAGGAAGGTACGCGCGTAAATCTTCCGCTCGATCGGAGTACCTGGGAACGAGATTGTCGTCGCTAGCAGATATCGCCTCTGCCGGCTGATCTCTTATTCCCCTCGTTATCCGAGGGACAGATTTTCACCTGGCGCACGATCTTTCAAGTAAATTTCTATTTTCTGAGGTAGGAGACCGTTGGATTGGTCTAAGAGAGGCATCGAGGATCGTGGGACGTTTACGATGAGGAGAATTATGAGTGAGCAAACTGCTTGGGGTATCGTGCGAGAAATATATGGAAAAGAGGGATAAAATAGGATCAGACATTTTATAAGTAGGTTTGCTTGTTAGTAAAAATACTTTGCGTAACACGTTCGCTGCTATCAGGTTTTGTGGCGTGCCACCGAAACTGTAATATTTGCTTTGTGCAATAGGGTAGGGTGGGGCTAATAGTCCCGTTTTTCGTATAAACTTATGTAAAATTTAGTACTAACAATCTAGAGATATCGTGTGTTATTTTGTATAAGCTAAAACTATTATGCTTTACGGTCACGAAGTTCGATTGTTGATATTGTTATTTTCTGTTGAGTTTTACCACAAAATGTTTGCCAATGCAAAATGGCCCCACGGGTGGGGCAAAAAGTCCCTAATGTCTTTTCGTGTAATATTAATCTGAATAAGTAAAAAAACTCTTTTCAAATCAACAAAATATTTATTAAACCAATTCTTTTTGGTATACAATATTGAAAGGAAAGCATGACTTCTTTAACAAAAAAATAAAAATATAAGTCAGAGGCTCGCTTTGAACTAAAAACTAAAAAAAAGTCGTTCAACTAAAACAAAAACACTATTTAAAGACTTTGGCATCATTTCTTTATACTTTGGCCATCTTATTATGAAAACAAATAATAAAATATATATTTTCAGTCTGAGGGACTTTTTGCCTCTATAGTTTCTGCGATATATACATTAGAAAATATTATCATTCAGCAATAAACAATATCATGCACACATTACTAAAGGAACATACAATCTTAACGCACTTGGCTGATACGCTTTTAAACTGTGGTTTACTTCGTATAAAACAATAAAGACGACGTATTTCTTTTAGTTTTCGATACATAAAATAACGAAGGCGTCGTGTAATTCGCACGAACATCCAGGAGCGACTGGCGACTCTGTGGTCACCTCCGTTTCTTCTCGCCTTTTACATAGTATACTACGAAACTCAATACATTGTTTAGGAATAGAGATTTTGAATTCAGGACATTTTACCCACCGGAATTTTTGCCCCACCCTACCCTGACTTATCGGTCATAATAGTGATGGAACATGGTATCTGCTATTTTAGAAAACCGTATAGAATACAGGAGTGTTGAACCACACCTACTGTGGCGCATCAAAATTTACTCCAGTTCGGAACGTGTTAAAAATAGACAGATCCAGTGAACAGATCAACTTTTATATCTGTACTCTCGTCTGTGACACTTTTCAACCCTTCCATCAAATAACAACCCCCGAAAATTCTGCATCAACTCTATATATACACAATATCTTACGAATAATGGCAAACTTCACCCCATTAGAGTTGACTCACGCAGAATTACGTTCCACCGTTCCATACACATGAACCTCTTCTACTTAATGCTCCACGGTACATTAAATTCCTTCAGCGCATGTTAACAACCACTCCAGAAGCATCCTTTCCATCTGCAATCTCTCAAACGTTGCAGCGTATACCATCCATTCTGAAATCAGAGACTTGAGACACGACTGCAGTAAACGATCCCTCAGCCTCCGTTACTTTTCCGTTGCTTTTTCACCAACCGACGTGTACACCAAACACTCGCGCAAACGCAGCCTGAAAGTGCTCGCCGCTCGACGCCGTATCCGCCTGAAGCTTCACCCAGTGGAATCGACACTGGATACCTGGGCGCATGGTGCGCGATCCCCAAGTGTCGCGGTGCGTGCAACGTCCCATTAATTATGCAATTAATTACCTCCTAATTACCAGTATCTCCTCTTTAGCCTGTTTCGTCTCGCGGCCTGCCGCTGGCGGCCGGGCTCTCGGGTTCCTTCCCCCTGGTACCGGTATGTATGTATGTACCAGTTGACTTGCCTTCCCGTTGATGTTCCGCAAGTACGACGTGACACGCGAGCTTCTCGTCCGCCGAGAAGAACTTTAAATCTGCCTACCTGCCAGCTCGCATGCCCGCTCAGACCCGCCGTCTTCTCGCGGCTGCGCGTGTTCCAAATGGCACGCGTGTTTGCCGAAGGATTGAGCGGCGCAAAGATGGCAGGTAAAATACGTGCGTGCGTCCCTCTTCGTGCGGAGCTCCCCTACTGCACCCCCCCCCCCCCTATGCCGCTTCCCCATGCCATCTACCTGGACCACGTTTACGTGGACGGGGAACGACATCTCAGGTTGCCGAGAACCTCTGTTTGGCTTGATGGCTGCATTGTGCGCTACGTTCGAGCTGTTTCACACGAGTAATTATGTTTTTGCTGGGAGGACTTTTGTCCGCTGTACCGGTCCATCAGGAATCTTTGCCGGGGCGCAGGCTGCTGACTGCGGGCTGAGAGGAGGACCGCTTTTTTCATGTCACATAGCGAGTTAGCATTGGGAGGCTCTTTTGGCTTGGGGTATTAACATGTTCGGTGTTACAGCGGAAGGGTGGGTTGAGATTTAACACGTTCTTTGTCGCGGTGGAAATTCAGATTTTTGGCTGGACTGTAAAAAGTGATGAAAAATTTGATTTGCGATATTCAACTACTTAGGTATAGAAGAATAGCAGTTGTGGTATCTGGTGAAAAGGTGGTACTGAAATAAACGACTTACAAGAGAAGATCCCCAACTCAGAAATTAAAAAAAATTATGAAACTTTGGGGATATGTAGAAGATACAGAGATATGTACTTATTACGCATTTTTTTGCTGCCCAAATTCAGTCTGAAGGGGTGAAATTGACACATGAAAATTTTACTATTTTCCGATTTTGTGTTATAACTCGCGAACTGTAAGAAGTGTAAGTTAGCAAATGATAATTTTAATTAAAAAAAAAGTAACTTTTGTCTAAAAACTTTTTTTTCTATCTCTTACAGTGCACGAGTTATAACACAAAATCGGAAAATAGCCAGATTGTCAGGGACGAATTTCACCCCTTAAAAGGGAATTTGGGCCACAAAAAAATTGCGTAATAGGTATATACCTATATATGCTTTACATATCCTCAAAGTTTCATCATTTTTTTAATTTCCTGCTTGAGGATCTGTCCTTGTTAGTATTTTGTGTTATATCATCAGTATTGTATACAACTCGGATTAGATTAAATACTAAATCTGGATAAAAAGGTATCTAAATATTTGTGACAATCCCGTAAAATGTTAATATAAAAAGCAGAAAGCTTCTATATGCTTGTGTGTTTGTCTGTAGTCTAAAAACATTCGAACGATAAACTCTGGGGTCACGAAATGTTTCCCAGCTCATTATGCCTAGCTAATCCAGATGAATGTGACTATTTCCACAAAATTTTTTTTTTTTTATAAAATCAGAATCTAAATTTCGGGCGAAGCTGAGTAGTAAAGCTAGTATTTCATAAATTCCAAAGGAGACTTTGGCAGATACGTCCAAAATCAAGCATCGATTTCACATACGTCCGAAATACATATAAACTGTTATAACTTCAGTTTCAATACAGATATGGCTTTCTTATTTAATATACATAGAGATAAACTACTTTTGTGCTACCTGGCAGCAATAACCCAATTTAAGCGAAAGCTGCAGATACGTCCTTTCGAATTAACACGTCAGTTAAAGATTCTCTATAATAACAACCCCTTTTTCATTTATTTTGACTTCGACACTGAACTGAAAAACAACTTTTTTCCTTTGAATAAATTGGTTTCGTCGCCGATAGATATCGTGGGGCGCCGGTGGACTTTTGTGATAGCTAAAATTGCAATGGCACAAAGTAAAAATGCTCAAAGTATGGTGCTCGAATATTAAAGTGACTCACTGAATATGCAATAAGACGTACTTTTATTTTCTGCGCAGGAGGAATATCACCTCCCATTAACTAATTATCCATGTAAATTTCCAAAGACTGTTTCCAGCTACTCGCAATCGCTGGATTTTGGTGCTGCACGACTACTAGTAATTGCCGTAATTTTATGTATCTCGCAGCGGCCCTTCAGCCCCATAATAACTCATTTCGACCGGTCAGGTAGTAATGGCGATCATAAGAAATATTATCGAGCCGAATGCTAATGATGATGTTGCCTTTCAGCGATATATCAATCGTCGGCGACTTGGGGGCCGGCGTACGTGTACATTTTTACGAGATGGACCCGAAGAGATATTATCGTGTGTTAATTTGGAGCGGGATATGTAACGCACGTATGTCGGCAAGATTAAGCTTGCCATAAACGTTCTTAAGTATCTCGGAACCTTTTCAGTACAGCCTCGTATCTCCTGCTATAATTTGAAGGGCAACATTTCGAATCTTCTTTAAGCCATTTAATTCCCACGTTCTCGTTAAAAGGGAAACACGGGTCCGTTCTATGCAATAACTGAAAAGTGTCACGCATTGGCATGTTAACGAAGTTACGAGCTATTACATATGACATCGATAGGTACAAAAAGAAAGACAGGTACTAACTAACAAGGGAAGATCCTGAACCCGGAAATTCAAAAAATTCTGAAACTTTGTGAATATGTAGGGGATTTCCTCCTGATTACAACGCAATTTATGTTTGCTGCCCAAATTCACACCAAGGGGGTGAAATTAACCCCCGAAAATTCGTCAATTTTCCGATTTTTTTGTTATAACTCGCGGACTGTAAAAGATAGAAAAAAAGTTACAAGAAAAGTTACTTCTTTTAATTAGATATATTATTTGGTGAAAAATTATTTTACAGTTCACGAGTTATAACATAAAATCGGAAAATAACCGGAATTTTAGGAGTCAATTACACCCCCTTAGGGTGAATTTGGGCAGCAAACAAAACTTACGCTGTAATCATGAGGAAATTCCCTACATATTCACAAAGTTTCAGAATTTTTCGAATTTCCGGCTTCGGGATGTTCCCTTGTAAGTAATAAGATTAGAAAACGTGGAATGATAGAGAAAATGATGAACACTGATAGTAACGAAAGTATGATATCAATTATCACGATGATAAGTAGGTACGAACAGCATGGAGCACGTTTAATTTACCATTCACGAACATCATATCTACTTTCTCGTTCGCATCCAAAAATTCAGCATACCCGCGGAACTCTGAATATTTTCAATTCAGTGTGCTAAGGTGGCTTCAACCACCACTACAAGACTTCCAATTTTTCCTGTTGCATCGTGGTATTCCAAGCAGGCATCTCACCCAAGGAATCGCCGGGAGACTTCAACGGGCCGATATTACGCAAAGTAAAAAGCTCTAAATACACATCAACCTGAAACATTTCTGACAACTCAACGAAACACCTCGCCGACCTCCTCCCCTCCCCTGACCAACCCCCTTCCCCTGTCCGAGCAGGGAAAAAATACATATGAACGCAAGTAACCGTGACTTGACACGAGATGCCGGCTTTTTCTACCAGAGTTAGCTTTAAATCACCGTGGTAATGGCCAACCGCGCCTCCTCGCGATGCCTCCGCGGTGTTAATGGGTGCACGCGAATCGCTTATATCTGGTATGCGGGCGTAATTATATCACGACTACTGGAAATCTTTCTGCAAATGTACAATAATTGCACGTCAGTGGCGAGCCACGGGACGGGTGGAAATGGCAAACACGCGATACAGGCCGATCTCCAAGTCACTCCGGCGACCCGTAACCTCGGAGGCACACACGCCCCCCAACACGATGCCTCCGGTTCCATTCATCGGAAGAATATTGCCTAAAAGGAAACGTCGTTAGAAATTGCAGACCGTCGGATTAAAAATGACAGAAGTCGGCTTCGAGTGGAGGAACTGCTGAACCAAACAGGAAACTCATAGTTGAGCAACTAGATACAGCTTGGAGGATTAGATTCTTGCACAGGAGGGACTTTACTCAGTTCTTACCTTGCATCGTTTGTAAAATTACTAGCAGTTGCTTCCATTTATAATTAGCTTTCTTTTAAGCTACCCTTCACTCGCGAGGAAGATTCACATTCGAAATAAGAAGCCATTTTACCCTATAACCCTTAACCGGCGACATGAAGTCTGAAAGATTCCTAAAGAATTATTTTTCCTATATTTTCTTTCCCTTCATTCAACCTTGTTTTATAATATGACGTGTCATGAAGGCAACTTTCAGTGGTTCTGCACAAAGCATACAAACGTAGGGTAGGGTGGGGCTAAAAGTCCGGCGGGTAAAAAGCCCCGAATTCAAAATCTCTATTTCTAAACAATGTACCTATTGAGTTTCGCAGTATATTATGTAAAAGATGAGAAGAAACGGAGGTGATCACAGAGTCGCCAGTCGCTCTTGGACGTTCGTGCGAATTACACCACGCCCTCGTTATTTTATGTATCGAAACCTAAAAGAAATACGTCGTCTTTACCTAGTGTTTTATACGAAGTAAACCACAGATTGCACGCTCGTTTACTAATGTGTGCATGATATTGTTTATTGCTGAATGATAATATTTTCTAACGTGTATATCGCAGAAACTATAGAGGTATCATTGGTGCAAAAAGTCCCTCAGACTGAAAATATATATTTTATTATTTCTTTTCATAATAAGATGGCCAAAGTATAAAGAAATGATGCCAAAATCATTAAACAGTGTTTTTCTTTCAGTTGAGCGATTTTTTTTTAATTTTAGTTCAAAGTGAGTCTCTGACTTATATTTTTATTTTTTTGTAAAGAAGTCATGCTTTCCTTTTAATATTGTATACCAAAAAGATTTTATTGATTTTATTGATTATTGATTTAATAAATATTTGTTGATTTGAATAGAGTTTTGTACTTATTTAGTTTAATATTACACGAAAAGACATTGGGGATTTTCTACCCTATGCAATGGACTTTTTGCCCCGTCCGTAGGGCAAGAAGTCCATTTTGCATTGGCAAACATTTTGTGGTATAACTCAACAGAAAACAACAGTATCAACAAAGGAACTTGGTGAACGTAAAGCCTAATAGTTATAATTTTACAAAATAACGCCAGATATCTCTAGATTGTTAGTATTAAATTTTACATAGGTTTATACGAAAGACGGGACATTTATCCCCACCCTACCTAAATAAAGTCACTGCTAACTCCAGTAGGTACATGTTAAAAATTTAGGCTTGACAATGTCGAATTATTAAACAGGAGCCTGTGACACTCCACGTGACCATTTATGACACAAAGTGAGGCGCTACCGGTTAAACTTGGCCAGAAATAAACGAATCACTATCTCTCAGATCTTAGTGCTTGATAATACTATCCAAGGTGAAGGAAATCGATCGCGAACATTAGTGTCGATGCCCCTAACAAGACATCTTCCACGACCCTCTTTTTCCTAGATAGCGAATAAACGCGGGCGCTTGACGATTGATACGTAGCCAGGCCAGGCTAACGATAATCGTCCTCCGTATTGCGTTTCGGTGCGGAAAAATCGTGAAATTAAACGGCCGGCCGGTCTCCGCCGCGGCCGGGGTGCTTCGTCACTGCTCAGCACGCGGCTCGCGTTTGCACTTTTGCGCACTTAGCGACTTAAGTGGCCCCGGTTCGAGTGCACGTGCGAGTACATGAGCGCGTACTTAATGGGCCGCGTGCCCTGGCGGTACCTGTCTGGTACCCTGTGCCAGTACCGCCAGGCATTACGACTATCGGCTCCTATTAAACCGGGAGCATCGCGCGATTTACTCAGATATACCATCGAGGAATCCCTTTCCTGAAAGCTGTGCGTGCGGCAAAACGGCACCTGCGAACACGAAAATCTCTCTCTCACTCTCTCCCCCCCCCCCTCCCCATCCCTCTATCTCTTTCTCGTTCTCTATGCTCCTCGTCGCGTGTGGATCCGTTCGAATGCGTGGCTCGTCGTTTTTCCGCCGCAGAAAAACGTACACACGTTCGGTGTGTACATTCTTGTTGCGCAGAGGGTCAGAACGAAAGTAATATCTGGCGAGTTGCGTGCAATTTCAGATTTCGATGGTCTATTTGTTACCTGCCACGTCGGATTAACGTTGATGGTGTTCCCTGGAAGATCCGCGTTACCGCGACGACGTTGCCAGCTGATAGGCAGATTGGCCCGACGCTTCGGATGTAGTTTAATTTAATTACACGCTTCGGGACCAGATATGTTCCGTTTTTTTTTTTTCTTCAGTGGATGGGAACTGCGCTATCGCAGGTTATCGCTCTTGCAATCTGTCTGAAATGCGGTGCTCCTCGCACTTGCGATTCAATTTTTGCCGGCCGCGAACTTCGGATTATCTGGAAATCCGCTAATGCCCGTAATTGAACATGTTTCCAGCTGGTGGTTGCTCCGTTCGGAACATTCAGGGCTGTAGGAATGTTAATCGATACGAGCGGATGCTTCGTGGGGCCACTTTTGATCGCCCGTCTTTTAATTGATAGGTTTTTAGTTGCATTTTTTTCAGGAAGAACGATATTCTTAGAAATGTTTTTAGCGTATATGTATTTCGTATGTTTAATTAATAGACCACATAAAAATTCGTACATTCGTTGCTGCATAATATTATGACTTTGATATTTCTGTAAAGCTGCTGCTTTTATTTAACATAGGTATGACGATTTCGTCCTTTTTTTAAAACTGAAATTTATTGTAAGGTGAAAAGGTCGGTGGCTCTATTCCATACCTTACATTCAGAACTATTAAGACAGTAGATTTTTCAGCATTTGACAACAAAACATTAAAAATATAACTAAGTAGCGTTCAAATTATTGAGCTACAAAAGTCGTAGCTCACAAAAGAATCAAAGCTTATGCCAAAGTTGTTCATAACATATTCTAAGATATAGTGTCTAGTCAATTATTTCCAAAAAGATACCTAAAAGAACACTATTTTCGCTACATCTATATACTCTATATAAATTCAGCTAATTCGAACAATTCCTTTAAGGAGTTATACCTGGTCAGGTAGCCGAAAAGAGGTGAATGTCTGTGATATTTTTTTTGAAAAAGCGGAAGCATATATTTTCACAGAACTGTTTGCTCTTAAAAGAGCAACATTTAAAGAACATTTGGTAATTTTTTTGTAGAAAATATTTACGTTTATAATAAAGTAACAACCGACATCCAATAAGCCTTTTTAATAATTTGGTTTTGCGGTGAGCACTGCCATTCGGAACCAGATTATCTAAAATCAAAAACAAAAAAGATTTCGTTAGTATATTAAAGTATCCTGTGATTAACGGCGGGAAAATTCCGAAATATTAATTTAGAACAAAATGGCGGCCATTTAAAGTTGAAATCCTGATTTTTTCGTATAAAAATCTCGCTAAAAAATCAGGACTTCAACGTTAAATAGCCGCCATTTTGTTTTAAATTAATATTTCGGAAATTCCCTCCGTTAATCAGAGGATACATTAATATACTAACGAGAGTTAGTATATTAGACATTTTTGTTTTTTTATTTTAGATAATCTGGTTCCGAATGGCAGTGCTCACCGCAAAACTAAATTTATAAAAAAAAGGCTTCTTGGATGTCGGTTGTTACTTTATTATAAACGTAAATATTTTTCCACGAAAAGATTACCAAATGTTCTTTAAACGTTGCTCTTTTAAGTGTAAAAAGTTCTGCAAAAATATATGCTTACGTTTCATAAAAAAAATTCACAAACATTCGCCTCTTTTCAGCCACTTGTCTAGGTACAACCCCTTAAAACTAACTTCAGGTACTCCACTCCCCCCTCTCTCCACGCTTCCTCGATCTCAAGAGCTATTCTCCCAGCCTGGAATAGCCATAAAACAAGTGTACCCACAATTTAGCGATAAATATTCATCTCGTACGATGTTGCAAATTTCCAGACCGTAATACCATGTTCCATCGGGACCAGTTTGCGTGGCAGCTTTCGTCTGATATAATAAGCCAGCTGTTATCATTATCGCTCATCCTGTTGCCGCTTAGAGATTTTTCCACGGGATATTATTCCCGTGTAACGGTCGCAATAAATCCGGACGACCATCTTAGCTAACCAGCGAAGGCATCGGGGGCGTTCGGTGCTCGTTCCGTACCGGTTCCTCCGCGCGTTAAGACTATCGGGGGTACAATTATAAGAACGCGAGCCGTCCGATTTATTCCCGCGGAATCGCCCAAATCGCCACTTAAATAAACTCGGCCTGTTTCGCATCGGCGTGGTCTCGGTGCAGTTAAGATAACCGGGCGGCCATTTCGGGATTTCTTTCCCTCGGCAGAGCTGCGTGCAGGGTTTTTCGCGCGCACGCGCTCGGCCACTTCTCCTCTAATATATCGATCCATTTAATTAGCTTGCGCGAAGATTTAGAGGAGGCCATTTTGCCGAGCCTCGGCACGGAACGCGAGCCCCTCGTTTCCAGGGAACGAGGCCGTTGAAACGGCATCGCTCGTTGTTTTGTTATTGTAATTAGCTATTTGGTTTGCGATTGCAAGTGACGGGGATTACTTGAGTCTGGATGGGGGTCGATTATAGGAGACTCGGGAATGTGCTTGCTAGGGCGGCTGCGAAGTTAAGGCAACATGGCCGCCGTTGGTCGGCAGAGCTCACAGGGAGGGATTACTGATTCGTTAACTGAGTTTATGTTTGCGGTTCTGGAGTTTACAAGGTTTCGGTGGACTTAAAGGACTGTGGTTTAGAAATTGAAGGGATTTCTGGGGACCTACAGATGTTGGAATTAATCGTGATAGGTAGGGGTGGTAGTATCAGCGTGGTTCTGGACCACTGATGAAATTAGTCACAATATTAGCGAATACCTTTTTGAACATTTCTTGATATCCTTTTCGAAAAGGGTTAACATCATAATTGAAGGTAACAGAATCACGATGGGATCTTCAAGTCACTAGATACCTACAAATCAAATACTTCTCCACTAGGGTGGTCCTTATGTGTATGGTAAAAATTAAATTTTTTAAAAATTTCTTCCGACCCTCTCAGAAGCTTCCAAATAGTTTAAAAGAATTTCGTCTAAAATTTTATTAAAATATATTAAGGATTAAAGGTCGCTCAACGGCAATATAATATTGCTATTTTGGTATAAATTTAAAAAAAAAAATGTTTTCCTTTACAGCTTTTTCTAACTGGTTGAGGGACTGGAGAATTGGATGATTTTCGTTGTTATAGGTGCTAGGGCCAGTATCTAGTACCCGGCTTTACCTAGGCCACAGTGTAAAATCGTAAAAACGGATCATATTTTAAATCATTATTTTTTTTGTATTTTTCCTTCTATCTAACAAATTGGATATGTACTATTATTCAAAAAAGAGTTTATTCTAATGAATCCCAATTGCAATTTGTTTTTTACATAAATAATGTCAAAGTTATGAGATTTTATTCTTAACGTCCCGATTTTGCCCCGTTCTCCCCTACATGCGAAATATAAAGTCCTTGAGCGACCTTTATATATCAAAATATACAAATAAAAAACACGGAGATATTTTTTTTGTCAAATAGAAGATTTTAAGGGGGTCAGACAATATATATTTTAAAGTTGAAAAATAAGGACCACCCTATTCTCCACTGCCTTAAGTGGTCATTCTGGTAATCACGCCGCAAAATTCAGGTTTCTTTCTCAGTGAATGCAATGAATAACAATGTCAATTTTTTTTCATTTATTAGGTTACTTATAATGAATACGGAACAATTTTTTAAATGCACTTTTAATTGTGTTTTTCAATGTTATCTGGAGTTGAAAGTCGCGCCTTTGAAAATACGACGGGAGTGTTTTCAGCTTACAGACTCATCTGAAACAAAAAAAACCAAACTGATTCTTAATCATTATGAGTACCGCTATCGCAGGTGCCAGAATTAGCGACGTAAGTCAAAATTTAACAAAATTGCGCGCATTTAAGCTCCAAGTATCGAAATTTTCCATTTTTACTTGAAATTTGAAAGTGTATTTAAAAAATTGTTCCGTATACATTATAAGTAACCTAATAAATAAAAACAAAATTGACATTGTTATTCATTATATTCACTGAGAAAAGAAAACCTGAATTTTGCGGCGTAATTACCAGAATGACCCCTTAACGAAAGCACTCTAACTCTGTGTTCTCCAACCGAATTATGTAGCCGCTACATTAAATAAAAAAGATGAAATTAAATTGTTATTCTATAACATCAGATTTAACCAATAAAATACTATCTACTTAGGTACATTGGTTTTTATTTCTGTCTTAGCCGTCGGTCGGTCCACGATATATTTCTCCTATTTTCCCCGGGCGGCAGGTGTAAAAGGGTTGAAGAACGCTGCTCTAACTCAAAACACTCTAAACACTCTACCCAACATTAAATACCTACAAAATCATCCATCACGCAATTCCGCCTCTTCCACCTCTTTTCTTGACTCACAGAACACCTTCGTTTTACACATCAGGTCACTCATCGTCGCCAAGAACACCTCGCCCAGCGTTCCAGAGGAAGCTGCAGCCGCGTGGCGAGAGCAGCTAGCCGCCTCGTTTCGCATTACTAAACGATGTTACCCGCGAAACAATAAAATCGTGGCTCGGCCGGCTCGCTGCGCCCACATGTAAATCCTCAGCTGGTCCCCGCGGTTTTCTTTACGATTTCGAACCCGGAATACCGATCGGGCCGTGCCAATTAAAGAGGAACGAATTATTATATCGCATTGTGCGACAGAAAAGGGATCGAGCCGCGGGATCATCTAATTAGCTTCGCCCTCATTTAGCACGAACGGAGGCGCGCTCCCGTACGCGCGAACCCACACGTACGTAGCACGCGTGCGACCGTGGCCGTTGCACGTGTGTACCAGCATAATGCAGCGGAGGATACAGGGGCGTTTTTTCCTCTTCCGGCCAGCCGCGGAATGGGTACCGCTCCGACCATAGTTCTCGTGGCCGGCTCGAGCCACGATAGCCCGTGCACAGTGCACACGGACGCTTCCTCGTACGTTTCTGATCGCGGGGCTCCCCTTTTGCGCGGATAACGACGATCGACGTGGCAGATAAGCGGTCGCTGGCGGTATTTCGCGTCTTCTGCTTGCCCCCGCTTGCAGCCGCGCGGCGCTTTTTCCTGCCCGCGTTTCTAGCGTCGCGACGGTGAATCCGTGGTGGCAACGTGCGCGGTTCTTGGAGTTTCGGGAATTAGAAGCATAACTTCTGAGGTGCACTCGCGAGACTACCAGATAGCGGGCGTTGGAATTATTATTTGGGAGACCGTCGCGAGATGCACGCGCTCATTTTTCAGTCGTGTAATGTGGAAGATGAAT
Source organism: Andrena bucephala (assembly GCA_947577245.1). Lineage (NCBI taxonomy): Eukaryota > Metazoa > Arthropoda > Insecta > Hymenoptera > Andrenidae > Andrena > Andrena bucephala. The sequence continues at coordinate 25,844,974 of OX387717.1, read as the reverse complement.
TCTTGATCGGTGGGGGAAAAAATTCTTTGATCTTACATTTAACTTTAAGAAAAGTTTCTTCTTTTTGCAATCAGATGACTTTGAAATGTGCTACACCTGACGCTAACATCATCGAAGAGGTTAACACGATTCCACAATAGTTAATAAATAATAAAAAGGATCGACGTAAAAAACATTCTACAAATTTAAAGATGCCTTCTTATATGCCAAAAGAGTTTAATGCAATACTAACAATATTTTTTTTTTAAAAAATCATAAATTTCGGGGGCTGTTAAACGAGAAGCCCCCCTTAAATGAATTTGAACTTGAAATATGCTTGAAATGATTTTTGGAAACTACTCTCGGTGTGTAGTAGGTATCCATAACCACTTAGCGCCCGAGGTATCCTGTATGAGGCATTGAGAGTTGACTAACCCAAAAACGGATTAACCCACATTTTTTGCGAAATTTAGTTAGTAACAATAATGTATTCCAATAGACTGTACGAAGCATAAAATAGGAAGAATTTTATTTTTTCAATGTGGGTCAGTCCGTTTTTGCTCTCAGTGCGTCATATGATACATTCAAGAAGAATGAACCTACCTCAACTCTGTATTTATTTGATTCTGCATTTTAACCGTTGAAAAAAAGACATTTTTATACATATAAAAATATAAAAATGCAGACCATTTTTAACATTAAAAGGAAAACGGAATATTTTTCCTTCAACGGGATCTAGGTGCCAGCACTGAAGGGTTAAGCAGGTTAGCTGTTTAGTGAGGCCAGTATATATATATATAGCTTTTAGTAACAGGATGAATAATTTCTACTATCTACAGAAGTGTGGTGACAAGCAAGTCGTTTTAGACAGAATTGCTAGCTAGAGAATCCTCATCAGTAATATACTTAGCGACTAAGAAATGATAAGAGGGTAGGTTACCCTCAAAATTTTCGATAATTGATTTTCAGGATGATTGCATATTCCGCTAGCAACATCTTTTCTACGTATTTTAAGCGCTACCGGGCCTCGACATTCCAAACATTGAAGGAATTACAGTAAAAAATGAACGAGCCTGCATATGAGATCGGATAACGATGTCCAACTTTAAACGCGATTCCCCAACAACTACGTTCTCCAAAACGGTGAACATAAAATCTCGAAAATCGCTCCACGATTTGAATGAAAATTTACAGGAAGCTGCAGAAAACTATTCCCCTCCATGTATTGCGAGTACCTACATTTTCAATATGAATTCTTAAAAAAAAGATAAACATTTTTCCTACAAATGAAGGATAAAATCAGAAACATCAACATAAAAATTATATTAATTTGTTTATCAAAATTTTGCTTCCTGCACAACATGGAGACTGTCTTACAGATTATAAAAATGCCTTTACTTTGTGTTGTAGCTAATTCACCTATTCGGAATCGTGTTCACCATCAAACGGTACATCGCGTACACGTTCTCACATTTATATTTATAACTTTTTCCCCCTAAATATATTTCAATTTTTCTTTTTGCGCATTAAATTCAACGAAATGACGCTTAAAAATTAAAACAAAAATTATCTCAATTTTCATTTACTACTTCAGAATATCCGTTTGAAGAAGAGCCTGATTTTGAGCTGTTGAGAGTAACCGTTAATAGAAAGCCGATCATCTAATGTTAAATACTTACATCTCCGTCATATTAATTTTGCATACTCTAGAAAGAAGCCTCCTCCCACATGATCTCTAAATTTTTACAGAACCACGAAACAGCCCCTCCACGCTGAACAATGGAAGTTCCGCTGCCGGCATCGAGGTCGCCGGCCACTTTCGTTTATTTCTGAAAGCCGCCCCCGATAAGGGCTTATCTATCGAGCCACTTCCCCCAGGGAATCCGGCCAGCGTCCAGTAGCTGGCCGCATTAAGGGGATTTCGATTTCGCATCGAGGAAGGAGGTCGCCGCCCGTAAAACGTCGATTTTATCGTTTCCGATCGTGCCGCGGGGATTCCAGCTGCCCCATCGCCTTCGTTTTCCTCTCCGTCGGCTCCGGGCTTCCAGATTCCCTCGCGCGCATGCAAAGAGCTCGCTAATAATGAGCCCCCGTGTGATTTTCATATTTCCAACCGGATGGATCGTAAAGGACGAACGAGCTACTCCTGGGTAACGACGCCGGGGCCCGTCCGTCGCGATAAATTTAGAAGCACGCCGTTCGTCTGTCGCCGTGCACGCTTCGCGTCCGCGCCGAGCCGCTTGAATATATCGTTAACAGTGTCATTTTGTCGCGGAGGCTGTCGCTCCGGGACATTGCGAAAGGCGTTTATGGAACGGCAAAGAAAGGGGTTCATAAAGTTGCCACGATATGCTCCCCTATTCATAGCTCGCCGATCTTTATTCCTTTATGCGGGGCCCTGTGTGGGTCTGCTTTGAAAAGGTCGCGCGCTGCCAGCCAGTCGGCGGCAATTTACCTCTTGCGTACGCTCCGCGGTGATTCCGATAAAGCGACAGCTTATCAGCCCAACTGCTTCCCGCGGAATTCACACGTGCCGCTGGCGCCAGGGGCTCGCGGCATCCAGACGCTCGCGAGCCTAGGCTCTTTTATACGAGTAACGCTGCCTATGATAATGAAACGCATCGGCTGCGTGCCTCCTCCAAACGAATCCCCTTTCGAACGATTCGAACCGCGTCGCGGAAGATTGAAATTCTAAACGGTGATCCGCTGTGTGATCTGTGAATTGCCGGCGGACTGGCACTGTTTGTTGGGAGAGAATTCGTTGGTGAACTTGGTATTGAAGTTCTTGCAACTGTACAGTTTTGTTAGGTACCTAAACCGGGTGTGGGCAAACATAGGGATGAAATTGCAGAATATTTAAAATTTAGATCTTCCTACAAAGAGTTTCAGCTGACTTAAAAAATAATCAGGCACTTAGAAACATCTTTTTTTTCTTCTTCTCCGCCATTTAGAATTCGCGTCTTTAATCTGGTCACACTGCTTCAGCAAATATGAAACCTTACTCTAGAGAGTATGCAATATGAGTTACACACTGAAGCTGATAGCTATAGAACACATATGAATGTGTTCAAGGCGGTACCAGCTCTCAGAAATCCAACAATATTGTACTTATGCACCGATAACGATTACCCACGCCACAAGTCTTTGTCAGTTATCAAGTGCTAGCTCGAAGCGTGGAAAGTTGATTGGCAGAACAAATACTAAAATTCATTGCGATCCAATAGCATTAAAATGCCCGTTGCGTTGTCTGCCAGTGTGGAACAATAAATAACCTAGCACAATAAATATCCTCGTAATGGCCACGCAAAATATAATTACCACCTTCCGGAAACCAAGAAGAAACCATACGGAAACGCGGACGGAATCCCAATGGCGGTTTCCGCTCATTGAATATATTAACCGTGCTCGCTAGTAAACCGAGGAATCGGAAATCATTATCATTATTGGTGGACGCTATAGCGGCACGCTGTTGTTTCTTTATGACCAATGCCATGGCGATGTCCGTAACGCGGCTAATAAACCCTCGCTGGCTTCCTTCTTAGATGGTTAAGCTTAACTACGGAACGGACATCGTGCGGAAAGACGTCCACCACGGCTGCCTAACAATTACTCGCTTCGAGGTGGAAACATAAATTACAGAGGGGATAACGATTAACCAGGCCATCGCGATGGTTTTCAGAAACAAACTCGCGAAGGGACGCTCAAGTTTTACGAGTTTAATCCTGTAAAATGTTTAAAACAATTCCGCCACTGATCCACTGTAATAGAAAATTCTGGAATCATTTGAGTATAGCTGTTCTTGTTTTAGAAGCTAGAATATCCAATTATTTCTAGTTCTATTTGATAGAAGAGGACTTGGAACACTGATGGAACAAAATTCCCGAATTAAGAAGCAAAAGAAGAATCTCCATTTATGCAAACCAAAAAGATCAGTCTGTGGTAATAATTCTGTGACTCTAAAGTACAGTGTAAAAAATTCTAAGATCCCCGAATGAGATCAGAAATACTATTCCGACTTCACAAAAGAAAGGCTGCGACATCCTCAAACTGTGCCAACAGTCGTCTCTAAAAAATACTCCGCAACAGACTGGATTTTTCTCGAAACGATCAATAGCCATCCACAGCAGCCAGCGCTGTCGTAAATCGATTGGACAAAGCATTAGCATGCAACGGGCCCTATATTAAATATCGCCGTCCACTTCCTGTTGAATTGAATCGAATTCCCGTTCCCGCTGCGCCGGTTAAACAGAGAGACAAATAAATAACCAGGTGTATAAGCAGAAGCACGTTCGTTTGATTGTAGCCCGTAGTAGGTAGCATTTCATAATAATTATCTCGAGGGTCTCTCGAGAGGCTGGCGCAGGCCGCTGCTAGCTGGGCCACGAAGATCGTTTCTCCTCTATGAGGTCGCCTTATTAAGGAAGCTATCATTAAGGCTCCCTATCTCACCTATTACCGTTTACTGGCCGATGCCATTGGCTGGTTCCGTACCGATGATCAGGATTTTCATCCGTCCGCTCGCCCAATTACATCACGTACATTTACCTGCCGATGCACCTGGCCACGCTCGCTCGTGCAATGGTTTATTCGTTTGCCCCGTGTATTTGTCTTCGGCCGGTTGTCGGGCCTCGAATCTCTGCTTTGTAATAGGTACAGCATGATACGCCGCCAGGCCGAGATAGAGCGGGCTAATATATCGTGATCGGTCGTAAAGACCGGCGAATACGGTTACATTGTCCCTATTAATATCGCTGGTGACGAGAACAGTTGATAAATTCGAGGTTGCTGAACCTTCTCAGCATCACAATGCCAGCTACTTGCTTCCAGCGAGCTGGCGATCCCTCTGCCTTGCTCCTCGGCATTATTCATGCGCCAGACCGGACCTTTTGGACATGCTGGGCCAATAAAATAGAATATACGTGGCACCTAGATTTTCGTTCTCATAAGGGTGTACGTAATCCTTTATTGCACACTTCCGTGCATCCTTCGATTCTCCCTTTCACTTGGTCCCTTCAGCGGGAGCAGAGGATTCTTCAATCGGTTTGCTGGTTAATTAGTGCAGTTTCATGTTTCAACGACGTACGTATTTATGTTAGGTATCAAAGAGAGTCCTCTACGAATTTTCTGACGAAACGTTGAGCATACCAATTCTCTTGGTTCGTGATAGAGGGAGTTCCTCTAGTGCCGGACGCTGAAGGTTTCTCTCAAGTAAGAAGAGAGGATTAATATTAAATCCATCTCTTCAGCTGCGCACACGCAACTGAAAAGTGTCGGAACCTAATTGTTGTTTTTTCTGTCCCCTCTATGGTTTAAGCGGAATAATGCCTCGGTGACGTTTCAAATATCACAAATATAGCTAATGTCCGGTATTAGGTGCCGTCCGGCGTTAAGGGGGGGGTCCCTATTTAGGACGCTAGGAATAAGGTGATTCTTGGGATTTTTTTTTTTAAGAAACTGTTAATAGGATCTTTTCCAAACTTTCAGAGTATTTTAGTTCATATTCAACCAATGAAAATTAATTTTTACTTTACAAAGTGTTCGGTAGGAATGGGGATACCTATATGAACACGTTCGTTAGGACTCGCGCGCCGGAGTTGCAAATTGGCGATTGTAATGGTGGCCCTATTTCTTCCCTGAATTAAAAAACCAAAGATGTATTTATTTCTAGTATAATTACATTGTCGATGAGCCTAACAGACGAAAAAAAAGTTAAAAGTTGGCAAATTGGTGGAAAAATGGAACTTCAAAGAAAAAGTTACGATTCTGCCCCAAGATATTTCGTACTATTTATGGAAAAAGAGTTGTTCAATTCAATTTATTTATCAATGTCTTGGGTTCATCGACAACGTAATTATACTAGTATTAAGAAAATCCTTGTTATTTTTATTTCAGGAAAGTGTGAGTTAGTGATTTCTAACGAACGTGTTTCGTGACGAAGCGTGAGTTTCTAACGAACGTGTTTATATATCTCCATTTCTACCAAACACTTTATAACGTAAAAATTAATTTTTATTGTTTGAATGTGAACTAAAATACCCTGAAAGTTTGGAAAAGATCCGCTTAAATGTTTCTTAGAAAAAAAAATTTCAAAAATCACCTTATTCCTAGCGTCCTAAATGGGGATTCCCCCTTAAGGGAACTCCCCCTACATTATTCAAACTACAATAATATTAAGTACAAGTTCCAAAGTATTATTATATCTTTATAGTTCCCAAGTATTATTATAACTACAACAGAAATCTTCGCGACTGGTCCAGATCTGAATTGAAATCGACGGGTGAATGAAAGATTCATCGGGCGTTCCTTGCACCCTTCCATTTCAAGATGGAAAGTGACAGTTTCTACAGGTCGTAAAGAGGCTCCTCGCTTATCCACAGCCAGGGAATCCATCGTGGTCGCTCGCAAACTCGCGCGCAACTATATGCTGCGGATTTTATGTAGCTGCGTGAAATACGCGCGTGGAACGACGCTCCGTGCTGGAATAGCACGGTCTTCTTTATCGGGCGATAAATTTTAAGGCGCCCTTTCAAAGAGAACGTCAGGCCTCAGGGATTTATGTTCGATATGGAGCAGGACGGGCCACTGCGCGTAAGCGCATAACAGAATACCTGTCCTAACTGGCTCGGGAACACCTGTACGACCTCGTTTTGCATCTTCGTGGCTGGATTTGTAGAGATTTGTCCCAAGCAAGACGCGCGCTCCTTTATAGCCGTGCCCATCCTGCTTAACTTCGCTGTTTCGAGAGAAACCTTATTTCCTTATTATATTTATCCGTCATCGGCGAGCTGTTCGATGAAACTACTCAACGGGTGATCAGAGGGGTGGATCTTTGATATCAGTGGAATAAAATGTGGTTGGCGTTTGATGGGTCGGGGTCATCAGAAAATGAGAACGAGGAATTTTGGTTTGTGTTCTAATGGGAGACGAAGGTTGTGAGTGATAGTGTATTTCAGTTGGAAGGGATTAGATAATTTAGAAGTCTGTGATTTATGGATAATAGTTTCGTATATGAAAAGCAGTTGCAGGATAACGGAAAAACGTGGAATGACACTTTTTACGAACTGACTAAATGACTTTTTACTAATGTCACGGTCTTAAAAAAAATTAAGCGTCACATTGTCGCCACTCCGCCGCTCAGTACTGCTGCGATGTCGCTCAATTGCTGTATAACTTTATACAAATCTATACGTTTAATTTATTTTGTGCCGCTTTGCCGCTCTGCTTTCAATTCTGTTTGATATTTTAATTTTTACCGCTCCAGATGTTAATGTTGACGCTTATCGCTTACCGTTCTTTATGTGCCCACGGCCTAAGGCTCAGCGATTTTATGAGACGATGTCTCATGCATAACAAGTAAGTGAGAAACAAAATATCTGACAAATAATAAAATGAGTAGCTTTCCTTGTTTTGATAATAATAGAAGTGGAAATTTAGTATTTTCTTTGAGTATGCTGCCTCTGTTCAAACTGAAATAATATAAAACAGTTATTATTTTCTTACTTATTTTTTTTTCTAATGCCTGTGATTAGGGTATAAGCTTCATGCAATGAAGAATGCAGATAACTTCAATGAACGTTGTTTCTTTACTGATGGACTGAAGTATTAAAACTGTTTTGTGACACTCCCCTTATCCTCAGTTACAAAAATCCTTCCTCCAATACAGATATCTGAGATGTGGTGTAGAATTTACATGGACGTTACCACATCAATGTATTCAAAGCTTCCATGGCAAAATTTTTCCATTCTAAATTGAAGTTCAATGTTCTCAAGAAGAACCTACAATCTGTTTGCAGCATAGTGGTGCCGTAGTATGTTATCACCCTTCCTGAAGCTGGCGCATGAAGAAACACCGTAAACGAGACGTTTGAAACTTTTTAAGCGGTGAATTGGCACAAAACCTTCATTCCTGCGATAATGCAGGTATTAATTCTGGTGGTAACACATGAAGAGGTACGTGTCGCTCATAAACGACCAGATTGCCATCTAGAGATCATTCGCATTCCGAAGGAAGTGTCAATTAGCTAGCAATAAGAATGCAATGAAACTTTAATGCTTGTAGACAGTCGCCAGCATGGATTGACCTTGGCATTAACGTAACATCCAAGCATCCATAATCCATTGGATATAGTCTCTTAAGCGGATAAGATGAAATGCATCCATTATTAATCTTCCTCTTCCTTTTTTAATCGACCACTTCACAATCGAATTTAAAATTTGGATTTCATCAATCTCAATTTCAAAGTTTCTCTCATCCTCCTCCAGTCTACTCCTACTCCTCTAAATAAATAAAACTCCTTTCTCCTAAACTCAGAGAGAACAGGCTTCACCTCAGCCCTTCCAACACTCCCATCAATTTCACCTGTACATCCGTCATCTTCCTTAGCAGTGCCCTAACTGCACTCTTCTCACTTCTTTCACCCAACACACCAGCTCCTTATCACACTCCAGTCCGCCAACTATCCAGAGGATCGCCACAGGAGTACCAACTGGCCAGCAGGTCAGATGTTCGATTAGTTAAAGGACACCGTCAACTCCACCCTCCTAATGGTATTATTCGCATTCTAGTCACGGCGAGGTCGCGCATTCGCAGCGTTTAAAGTCTCAGCCGTACGGAGGAATAGCGGAAGGGAAGAAAGAGACGCGGACGACGGCCATATTTCAGAATCAGCGACGGTAGAGTCGGCGCGGCCGAATCGCAACGAGAAGCAAAGGTCGTGGACCAGCCGAGCCTTAGCAAACCGTAATCCGTTTAACCGTGGAGGGTCGGCCTAGCTGACAGACAGTATCTCGTGCTGACAAGCGGGACGGAGTTTGTCATAATTATCGGCCGCAATGTCAGCGCCGCTGCGCCGATGGCGGGGCTGCGAATCCACGCCACGCACCACCGCGGCGGCTAGATCCGCGAATAAATTCAAGGACGTGAAAAAACCCGTGCTGATTAACGACGATCCAGCCGTGAACTCGGATCGCGGCTGCTCGGATTAACCAATGTCAGGCCGCAACGGAGGCATAACAGCGTCTCCGTAAGTCCCCGCGCTTTTTGCGCGCACATGCGCGGGAACGCTAGAGCCGGAGCGATGCAGAAGGACGCGTAACTTTTGTGAGACTGACTGCTTCCGCGTGTCTGGTGCATTATGGTATTAACAACTGTCCTGGCGAGTAATAATAGAGTTAATTTTATTGGTTAGTGTTAAATTGCTGGAAGGGTGGATGTACTTATTTTTGTGGCTTATCGTGGCTGATTATTGCAAAGAGGTATTAAAATGATGAGGGATTTTAGGGATTCTTATCCACGTTTTGTTATTCAGTTTTAGGTGGGAGGAGAAGGTGATGTATTTGAAAATAATCGTTGTGTCATTGATTTACCACCGTCCAGCCCAAACCGCGGAACCTAGAAACATGAAATTCGGGGGGTATATTCCTTTTGCGACATAGGTGTTCGATAAGAAGGGATTTTTTGAAATTCCAACCCGAAGGGGATAAAAAGGGGTGAAACGTGGTTTCTCGGACTCCTTATTATTTCTGAGGCCCGATTAGATATCAACTTGGTTTTTACTTACAAAGTTTACCCACGCAAATGCCTAAAAACCAGATTCAATATTTTGCCCTAATCAACCCCTAAGGGTGTAGTGAAAAGGGAAAAATGTATTTTCACGGATTCCTTAATATCTCTTAAGCCCGAAGCGAAGCTGGGAGTATTTTGCTAATGTTTGATATATGAGGATTATTAAGGCACACAAAAATATTCATATAACTAATGATCTCCTTCGTGGTATAAATTAGTTAAAGTAATCATTGATTCGACCACTGCCAGCTCCTCTTGCCCTGCTTCTAAAGCCCATGCCTCATCACAGATTTACCAAATAGCTAATCTCCAAAAAAGCCCTTCGTGTCTACTTCTGAAAATTAACATTCTTAAAACCGTTCCGCATCATCGTCACGAGACCTCCTCCGCGCAAATCAAACCAACCGTCCCAAAAAATCAAGCCTCCACTTCAACGCGAGCGCACCGTAATCCAGAAGAATGGCTAAGTTCGCATCTAAATCCCTGGGACGCTACGTAAACAGCAACTAGGCCCTCGTTGGGTCGCCTCCCGAGAGATCGACCGGTATAAACCATGACAGGAAGTGTACTGGCAGACAATTTTCCCTCGGCCAGGAGAAGACGCTATTGTGACGCGATAAGAACAGGCCACGGCTGAATTTACGAGCGACCAATGCCAGGAATCAATCCGGCCTCATAGTTTAACGAGATTACACGTTCCGCGCTACCTTCGGGGGCATACGAGAGGATGGTCGAAGGAGCAGAGGGCTAGGGCTGCACTCGGTCGCCATCTTGTCAGGCGTTCCTGCGCAGAAACACCCCAGGGCTGCGTTTCGATCATCCTCCAATTGTCCTATAGCCATAACACGGCGAAGGCCCGCTGAAACCCTCTGTGTAAATACGCGCTGTCCGGTTATACCGGTCTGGGGCCATTCGCGTAGCACGCGATACATCTTTTTCATTCTTTGATACGCAACACACCGGCGGCGTAACGTTTCATTGATTCAAGGGTTGCCCCGGCCGCGACGAGCGCCGCCAACAAAGCGGCCAAATAATAAATTACCGATCGGCGAGCCCGTTTTAGCCGGTTCAATAAAAATATCACGGCTCGGCAGACGGCGATCTTGCCCCGGTATTAATATGTCCGCCCGATCGACATTGATCTATTTACCATGCTTGTTAAATGCCTCTATAACGTCCGGCTAGCTGAGGCTTTACGACGTTGAATATTTCACGCTGACAGTTTCCTGTGGTAGAAAGTCGAAAATGGATCGCCGGTTACTGGCCGAGCGATGAGATCGCTCGAACGGTATCCGGGGGAAAAATTGACGAACAGGAGTTTTAATCAAAGCGGACGCGCGGCAGTGCGAGCTGTAAGTGAATTTGCTCTTCTAACGAGCGATACTAAATCGTTCGACGACTGCATGAATAATTCCAGTGAAGGGTATTTAATTGCGGCATCGTCGCTCACGTGACTCGAGCTCTCTGCACGCCGCGGAAGCAGCCTTTCTTCGGGGATGATTTTGGAATAATCTCTCTTGAGTTTCTCAGAAACTTCGTCTGTAGGAAATGGGGTGGGCAAAAGGAGCAGTGAAGCTTTATTTAATTAGATACGTAATTCAAAATGTTTTTTTTGCAAACTACCTAGGCTTACTTGAAACTGAGATGGAGAATACTGATAGGGTAAATCTGGGAGACGCGGTCGACCTAATATAAAATGGTTATTAAAACTAATATAGAAATTACTTATTTTATCAGAACAAATCTATATGCTCACAATTTTATACTGCTTCAGAAAAACTGATCGGTATTTGCTTTAAGACAATATTTACTGTAAATCGGGTTGAAAACTGAAGTCATAAAATCTGATCACCTCTCCCGAGGTGCCGGGAGAAATGGTTTTCGTCGTTGGCAGAGACCACTCACATAATTATTCATGGAAAATTAACAAAGAATAAAGCAAAATTATTTATGAGTAAATACAACTACAGATTCATTAATATTTAATTTGTTTACGCTAAACAAGTAAAGAGCACATCAAAGAAAAAGTGAAGTACCTACTGGCGATTAACAAGGCAAATGAATACAAAAGTGAATAAATAAACAAAAATAATAATGAAATAATAATAAAAAATAAAAAAATAAACAAAAATAATAAAAAAAATCATAACTCGATCATCTCTCCTTTTTGCAGCGAGAGATGGTCTTCCCGTTAGCTTTGAGAGGAAGAGTTAATATAGCCAAATACTTTGACTGCATTGTCCCTCGATATCCCTACTATCTTATTACCCCAAACATTAAACGAAAATAAACTTAGAAGTATATTTTAAATACGATTCTGTACACCACTGTTTGACAAAAGAGGTGAAATGTAACCTGAATTTACCTTTTAAGGCTTATAAATCCAGAAAAAAACAGAAGGAAGCGAAATGACGCTATTCATTCAACTGTTTGGCTTCTAGAGAAGTAATTGGTCTGCACTTTAACGCATTTTTACATACATAGAGAGTCTGGAATATAGCGACTCGACCAACTCTCCGGCCCGACTGCGTCTCCCAGATTTACCCTACTACATTTTAACGATACAGGGACGTTTATTTGATGGTGTCAGTGTCTGTTGTGGTAGGGGATCCACGGAATTCGTCGATACCACGACTGTTATCCCCGTTGAAGATGAACACGAGGAATGCATCGTTTTTGTGATCGCGCTGGGGGGACGCGGAGTGTTATCCGCGGGCCGGGATTCCAGGATATAAAGCGTAAAAAATGAAAACGTGCGGAACAAGGTAATTTCCTGAAATGGTCATGCGAGAAGACGATCGTCTGAGGGGCATCCACGTGCCAGATACGACACGCGAGATTCCAGCGAGATACCATATACCGGTGCCTGCTGGTAATCGCCAAGTTGCTTTCCATAGTTGCTCGCTGCGTATCGGCAAAAAAATCCCATTACACCGTTCTTCTCGATTTCGTTTCAGCCGTGGTTCACCGCGGGCTTCCTTCTGGATTCGCTCGGTCGACTGGCGCTAATTAATTTTCGCGCGTCAACACGAGCGAAAGTGTCATAACGACGCGTTCGTTCCGAATAGATCACTTAAACGTTGGGTTCAGAATTTATAAGTGAATTTTTTAATTCCAGAATCGAGTAACGCCAAGTTTGGTGGCTCAGTCTTGAATTTGAAATCCCACAAGAGGAAGAATTTAGTTGCTAAGTAGTTCTAAATTAATTTTGGAGTGTTTCTTCTCACAAATAATTCACCTAAGAACTCCTATTTACAGTAGAACACAAATTGATGATCTACGAAAGACAACAAGGATCGCACGAATTCACATCACAGCCCCGATCCACATCTCAGACATAAACGCTCCTTGCTTCAATTTTTCACCACGTATTCCGTTAAAGCACTGTTCCCGGGGTCTTCCTACAGCGGAAACAGGTTGGCTCAGAAGCTGACCACGCTCCGCCACGATCGATAGATCGATGCTCCACACGACGATGGTTGACGCGGCTTAATTTAAAAGCTCGGACGTCGGATTTTTGCCAGCGCGACGGGGAAATCTCGGGCGGCGTAATTAATGATTCCGTGTCCCGGCGCATGCACGTCAGCCCATTAAATTCAAATCAGCCCGGCCTGTGGACCAGCTGCAACGCACAATAGACAATGTGATTGATTAAAAAAAACGTGGGAGCGGAGCGTGGACGTGGAGCGTGCTGGATGCGGATGCGTCCAGCGCAGAACTGTAGCGGACGTGCCGCAAGAAGCGTCGGGATGCAGCAGGCCGTCTTCTATTCGACGAGGGAGCAACCACGGCGTATGCGCCCAATTAGAAGGAATCCAGGAGGCAAAGGGACAGGGACGCCTGGACTCTCACGTTGCCCGAGGATTCGTATGCGAGTCGCGTGTCCGGTGTCCTGGTGCTATTCTACGGCCTTAAGCTCCGCTCACAATGCTCTCCGCCGACTATTCCAGCTGACTCAGTCGCTCGTAAATGGAGAATATTATGGATGGATAGAATAAGAATAGACGACAGAAGGAGGAGCATCCATGATCTTATTCTTGGGATCATTAGCTGAGTTCTCGATCAGTTTAGTACCTTGGCGTTAATTGAATTCGGTATGTGCCCCGTCGTTCGTTTAACGAGTTGCTATGCCGAGTTTACACCCGGAGGGTTGGTTTATCTTGTAAGGAGTTTATTCCGTGCAAATCCTGGTGTATTATTCTAATTACTAGTAGATTTTGTTAACGGTACCAGAAGTGTCTGGGGGTATCAAAATTATAATTTGTAATTTAGCTGGCTAGAAGCGTCACCATTCGATTCGTCCCTGCCAGAGGGAACATTTTCAGAAATTTAGAACGATCGTAACACACTCGTAGGTGCACGTACCATGTCACTCGGAATCCATACGTTACAGTAAGTCCTACAGAAGTATCTCGTGCAATTTCAGTTCCCATCGGACTCCTTGGAATATATGCAGAGCGCAAGCTAATCTGCATTTCTCAGCGCGCAGGATATCCCCGATATAAATAAAAGTAATTTAATCAGATCGCAGAATATTTTCTATCTTCCCAATCGTTACCCTCACTTAGAAACTCCGCCTATACCGTTCGACGTACATACGCATACCGACGTATTATCGTTCATAGAGCCCGGCGATTTATTGCAACGCCGCGTTTACCAGTTAACCACAGATCCATCGGACAATCGCGCGGCATAGCGATTTAAATTCGCGTTAGGAGGAGGCCGACTTTTTGCCCGCTCTCGGGGGGCAGTTCGTTACAGTGTATGACGGAGCTACCAGGCATCATTAGATGACGGTGGATTTTTTCTCACATCAGGCAAGTTTTTACGTGACCGTTACCCCCTGGTATAACGTCCGCCAGCGTGGAATAACCAGCGTCACCAGGTCCACAGAAAGGGAGACGTAGGGGGGAGAGGACGGGAGATCTCGATGCGTTTCCACGGCGATTTCTTTTCTGATTTACTCGCGCTCGAATCCGGTCCGCGGGACTCGAACGTCCCCTGGAATGGCATCCTAAACGCTTCTTCTGAAACCGCAGGCCCGTTTTACTGCCGTTTTGCCTGCAACGTTCGTGAAATCGAAGCGCGCGCTCATCGAACCCGTACGCGCCGGATTTATCTTCGAAACGGATTCCGAGAAGGCACAAATCAGGCCCCGTATAGAGTCGAAAATTGTTCGTTTTGCTGCCTCGCCACCACGGCGCGCACGCACACGCGCGCTGATCCCCAGGCAGCTAGCGCCTGTGCGGGGACACACCGAGTTAGATGACTCGCATTACTCCGTCCTCATTCCCCGCGCCGCGGCCCGCACTTTATCGATACGACCGACTAATATCGAGCGCCGGTAGTCTTACCATAAAAGACGACCTATCCGAACGATACTGGCCGCGATATCTGCCGCGGGATTCCTCGTAGCTCTCGTAAAAACCGCTTCGTCGAAAGTACGGCAGGAATCTTAACGAAACGTTCAACCGAATATTTCGTCGCAGTCCGCGGGTACGTGATCCGCGGGATCGATGATCGAAACCGATTGTCGCGCGTTCTTGCAGTTTCAGGATGTCGTTCGGGGAAGACGGTACCGAAAAGTACCTTCAGCTGTAGCAATCCTGAACTCGGATGATTCTTTCCGTCTAGGAGTTGATCGTTTTAGAGCTTCAGTAGAGACAGAGTGTAACCAATCACAGAAATTCTGCTCGTTTAAGGGGGGTTTGCGCTATGTTGGGCCGAAAAATAGGTAATAATTTTTTAATCTTTTGTACAAAAACGGCGCAACAAATTAATTTGAGGTTTGGCAGGCTGTTTTATTGTATCTTGAGATATTGTGCTGAATTTTTGTGTGGGAGTGAAAATAAAAGGACGGCAGATACGGAGTGCTGACTGAGAGCGTTGAACAAAAATCGGGTGGTACTGGCGTTGACGGAAAGTACTGTAACGGTTATCTGAAACACAAAAAGGAAAATAGATTCTTAATCTATATGAATGTGGCTATCTGTGGTAGTAGATTTATTGCCGTATCTGTTACCGTTCGTTTTTTATTTATAGAAGTTTTCTCGATTTTGGGGCAAAACTTTTTTCAGACTCAAAAACAGGGCGCTTCATCTTATTCAAAAGGCGGGTATTTTTACATTTTTTATATTTCTTAATGCATCTACTACCACAGATAGCTACATTCGTATAGATTAAGAATCTTTTCTCCTTTTTGTACTTCAGATAACGCTTACAGTACTTTCCGTCAATGCCAGGACCACCCAATTATTTTTCAACGCTCTCTCTGTATCTGTCATGTATTTTTTTCACCGTCACACAAAAATTCAGAACAATAGTACAAGATACAATAAAACAGCCTGCCAAATCTCAAATTAATTTGTCGAACCGTTTTCGTACAAGAAATTCACAAAGGTTAACCTATTTATCGGCCCAACCAGACGCAATCCCACCTTAAGGGGTCTTTCCACTGTGATGTCCTGATAAAGTACCGCTGTTTGGAACTTTTTTTGTCACAAAGAGAATGTGTTTACTAAATTGAATTTTTTTTTATTTATTAATAGGTGCTTTGAGAATACAAAACTATTTGTTTCATATTGTTTTAATGCTTGCTTACGCCAAAATAAGTGGGTGTAATACGCGCTGTAAAATAAAAGACGCCTCGACTGCGTGGTCAATTTTGGAGGAACCGTGTGTCTCATACAAAAAAAAAATACAAAAAGATTTGTAATCAGTATAATTGTCGTTATGATAGGGACTAAGATTAATTCGATTGATGAAGAATTAACAAAATGATGGACGTCCAAATTTGAACTATCGCGGGTAGCTAAATTTTTTAATCATTCTGCGACGCAAAAGATGCGAAAAAACAACGAAAATGTGTGATTCTAGTTCGGGCTATAGCGACAGGCATATTGATTAAAAACCTCCCTGATACCACCGCCCCAGATACATGGTTCCTCCAAAATCGACCACGCAGTCGAGGCGTCTTTTTTCACAGCGCATATTACACTCGCTTATTTTGGGGCAAACAAACATTAAAAAATATGAAAAAAAATTTTATTCTCAAAACACATATCTATTAATAAACAGAAAAAACTTCAATTTAGTACACACATTCTTTTTGTGACAAAAAAAAAGGTTCCAAACAGTGATACCTTATCAGGGAAAGAACCCTTAAGATGTCATGACTTTGCAATGTAAATCAATTAAATTGAATTAAGTTCGCTGTGAAGTTCTCCAAGTTATCCACATTCTTGATAAACGATTCCTCCTTGAAGTACCTTGAGAACCACTGTTCGCCCAGAAACTTCGTAAGGGCCAAGGTAGCGTCTCCACTCTCTCTCCGCCGAGGACCTTAAATCATATCGCTCGATATACTCCCTAAACAATAGGATACGCCGGCGATATGGTCCTTTTTGGTGCTCCCGACTCGCGTCGCACAAAAATGGTCCTACGGTAAGGCACACCGGAGACAATGGGACCACGCAGATTATTCCTTCCTTCGAGAAGTCCGCCTCCCTTCAGCGCGCCCTTTTTTTTAAGCCGAGGTGCAGTTCTCCGGTGTGCGGAATAGCTGCCGCGGCGCCCTCGCGTTGCTCTGTGCGCGGGTGGCCCAGTAGCGCGTTCATTACGCTGGCAGGGGCTTGATAAAGAGACGAAAACGAGCGGGAATCGGGGGAGAGAAGGTGGCATAGGCAGAGTTAGGAGCATGGAAGGAGACAGGGTAAGATAATGCAATAAATATTGCAGCAACAGAATTTAAGAACCTTCAGCTAAGTTCACACTAAAAACGGAAGTTTTAGCATTCTATTAGGTAAAAAGAAATTGCTGAGAATAATTTAGGGATCGTGTATGGAAGACTCATGGAATACAAGAATCTTCAGAACAAAATAGATATCAGAGATAAGACGGAATACTAAAATGAAAGAATTTTGACAAACATATTACATATCATTCCATACATGATTGTAAAATGAAATGTGTGCAAGGGAATGAATAAAAGTTATCCCCGTTTGCGTGTATAATATAATGCAATGAAGATGTAAACGAATTTGGAAGTTATTTCACGTTCACAACTGCAACCTTTAAAGTCGCCTAGTCGAGAGTGGTAATTGTATTTGAGTAACGCTTCGCGTCCAAAAGGCTGACTTTGCATTGCGAATATTTAAAGGAGGCATAGATTCTATTTAATGCCCAGCGAAATTCGTTCATTCTTTGTACGAAGCGATGCTCCTGAAAGCATTGGTCTGGGAAAGATGGCTGGAGAAGTATCTGCTAGCTGTCTCCAGTAAAACAAGTTCATGCATCCGTAATACCGGCGCCCCTGGAAACGAACAAGAAAAAGGAGTCTCGCATAATACGGTGTCATCATATGGCGGCACCGCCATTGTTCGTCTTTTAAAGCGACCTTCAAATATGCAGGATACTCCTTTTGCTCCCCTGCAGGCTCCTTTAAGTGTAAATGAGACCACGGCCACGAGAAGCTTAGTAGCAACACGCTGCCTCTCACTTTTTAACGATCGAGCCATTTTTAAAATCCAGTGGCCCGACTACTTTGCAGAGTCAACGGTAGCATCAATCGAGGGAAGGAGGTCTTGCTTCTCAACAGAATTATTCACTCAGTACACTTAGATACGTGTTTCTTATTAAATTTATTCAATCTGTATTCCTTATAGATGACAAAATTATTTGGAAAATTGGAAGAAGGGAAACTGTTAATTCGACAGCTCATAATATATACAGTTTCTCCATGTTTTTCTCAACAATTGGTATATTTACACGGATTTATAGTTGTGTGTTAGTATTCATAAGTATCCATTGTTCATCGATCTTTCGAAAGGATATTCTTTGAGTAGAACGTGCTAAGGGAGACCAGAGTAAAGTGAGCCAAAAAAGTTTAACGTAGAACAAAATTTTTGCTTTTCAATAAAAATGTATACGAATAAATTAATAATACAATGTAAACATTACTACTGCCAAATTACAAGTAGAAATGCATCAGATTAACTTAGAATATAAAGTTAATCTGAAGCCCGTGTACGGGGTAAAATGAGCAACTATCTTGGGTTAAGTGAGCTGAAATAAAATAAGAACTTTAATCAAGGATATACGTACATAATTATTAACACCTTGCGCTGGAATGACGTCAGCCTCTAGTTTTTTTGCACCGAGGTTGTCAAAAACTGTGGCACATCTTTCATTTTTTTTTAAGTTAGTTCTGTCCGCGAGGTTTCATAGCCAACTGACTAGTTAGGATATTCCGCACATCACTCATGTTCCGCGCATCTCTTCTTTGCAGCCCAATTTATCACGGACACTTTACTCCGAATATGTACCTACTCAGTGGAAAATTAATTATTTAATAATGCTGGGGTTAATGCATACACATGTATGTTTATAGGTTTGTTTTAAACACGCAGAGAAATTTTTCAGTTAAAATAATATATTTATGACTCATTTATCTAAAAAGTTATATCGAAAAGAAAACCAATCGGAAGTCTCTAAAAATTAATTTTTAAGTTTTTTTTACATTTTTCGATATCTGAATGTGCATTATTATCGTTGTTACATTACATACGTTTATTACGTTACCAAAATTTGTATACACATTCTATTTTTAAGTAATAAATTAAGAAAGCTCATTTTATCCCCAGACTGACTTTACCCTGATTTCCCCACATAGCAATCTGAACGTAATGCTGCCTATGCTTTTTACAATCAGTCCACGATAAAATCTTCAAAACGTGAGCTTGCGAGACGTTGTAGGTGTCATCCATACTGGTCAAGGCTGTCCATCATCCTACCACCATCAGAATTCTGATTCAATAGCAAAGGGCGTGACGGTAAAAAGCATCTGTGCAGTTTCAGATGGAAGTCGTCTTATAACCGTCGCCGCAATAATTTTGCATTATGAATTAGCCGACGCGCCATCGATCATCGACGGCGACATACCATTTCTTCCTCGATCTTTCTTTTATCTAAAATAAGGAACGGCTTTTCTTTCGCGCTATCTCAGCGGGAAACTGCTACGCAGGCTTAACTTTCGCCCTGATCTAGCAATGTCATCGGTGCACGTCGAGATCGTCCATCACCCTTGGTAACTTCGATATTAAACTGCTGATAGGCTATTCCCGCGCCTAGCGAAATATTACTCATTTGTAATTTAATGCAACCTTTTGCTGCGGTCCCCAACATTAATCCAACCCACTCTGCGTCAACGGCATTGGCAATTCGTATCATCATCTAATGTTACGTGTATGTAAACTAAAATCGAGTTTTACAGAAACTTGGTTTCTTCGATAATTTTGAGATTGCAAACCAATCAATGTTAGCAAAGTAGACTCTAAAATTTTAATTGTGTCTTCAAGAATTAACAATAATAGATGTCTCCAACCCATCGATATTCTGTCTAAAAAATTACCTTAGAGTTACCTGAATTACAAAATTTAGAAAAATTAGTCCAAGACCGTTTAACGCGTTAAGTATCAAAGTGGATACTAACTCCTCTATAGAATTTTAGAAACAGTTGAAAACCCCAGATTGCAAAATTGAATCACAGGAAATTTGCAGTACCTACCTTTGAAGTTGCTTTCCCCTTTATTTTATTTCGACAACATTCTAATGTTACGTGTATATAAACTAAAATCGAGTTTTACAGAAGAATGGTTTCTTCGATAATTTTGAGATTGCAAACCAATCAATGTTAGCAAAGAAGACTAAAATTTTAATTATGTCTTCAAGAATTAACAATAATAGATGTCTCCAACCCATCGATATTCTGTCTAAAAAATTACCTTAGAGTTACCTGAACTACAAAATTTAGAAAAATTAGTCCAAGACCGTTTAACGCGTTAAGTATCAAAGTGGATACTAACTCCTCTATATGACTTTAAAAACAGTTCAAAAACCCCGATTGCAAAATTGAATCACAGGAAATTTGATGTACCTACCTTTGAAGTTCCTTTCCCCTCTATTTCATTTCGACAACAAATCATTGGATATGCTTCTACCTCTGACAAATCCTTCACTTAGGTACATTAAATACCACAATCCACTAGGGTCCCACTTATCACCGAACACATTACTCAGAAATCACCAAACAGCGATCACTCGAGGAGAACAACAAAATCCACCGAAACATAAACGAGAAACCCACACCGGCACGGATTTCTAAAACGTCCACAGGCGCTTTGCATTTGAACGTGGACACGGTTCACGGCCGCGCGCGCCTATCGTTGGTTCCACTTTCCTGTGATTATTCCACGTCGCTATCCGGGGGCTGGATCATCGATCATCGGCGGCGGTTCCCGATTCGATCTCTCTGTCACAGGCGGGAAAATACGATCGGCTCGTACGTTATTTGCGGTGCCCCGATAGCGCGACTCGGAAGAGAAGTTAATGCCACGGCCACTTTATCAAGCTGCAATAAGAACGGGGTGCCACGGGATCCGGGGAATGCAAGAACCAAGTTCCTGAGTAATTGCTCGGAGCGGAGGATCCACTGGCAGGACGAGGACGCGGCCAGGGACACGGTCGGTCCGAGGGAGACGCCGTTGGAAGACAGACACGCCGCGAGACGGAGGAGAAGAGGACAAGACCTGCTTCCAGAACCAGAACAACCTGGAATCTTCGCGATCTTAAGTGTGCTTAATTAAAGCATCAGCTCGCTTTAGTCCGGGGGCCGGTTTTCATTAGGGCGGCATTCATTCGGCCGATAAGGTGGCAGCTCTCGGCGACTGGTGAAAATATTACGGCGACCAGTTTTCTTTTAACCAGAGGCCTTCCTTCTTAGCTGTAACATAGCGTCCTGGGTGAAATTGAATTTTGCCCCCGTTCCACGTCCGCCGATCGGGACGCTCTGCTGTCACTTTTCCTTCGGATACTCCTCGCTCGGTGCTCGCAGATGCGGACGGTAGAGTTTCAAGCTTTCTTGCGCTGCGCCGTATTCTGTTCATTACGGGCAGTTTTTCGGTGGAGGATGATACTGGACTGGTTTGCCAGTGGTGATTCTACGCTCTGCGTTAAATTAATGAAGACATTTGAAGGCTGGAGGAAAAAACGAGCGTGTATTACTTGTTTTATTGGGAATTGTCTCGACGCACAGTGGCTTGGGAAAGACTGTTTTTTAAGCGAAGTTGTGCGAAGGCGGCCGTGATAATTACACTTTTATACTGTGTAGAAACGAAGTGTTTAACTAAAGAAATATGCTTCTGTCAATAACTTTGTGGTTCGCTATAAAAGCAGCTCGGTAAATTCGTCATGTACGGAATTCTGATAGTAACGTACATGCAGGTTTCCAGTAGAGACTACTGGGTACTGGGTGAAGAACCGCGAACGTGATAGGCACTCGTGTGTACATCTCACGCTTCGGTCATCAGTCAAATCATTAAGCCGAGGGTCTTCCAATAATTTCCCTGGTTTAATGGGTAAAAATTGATTTCCCACCGATAATTATCAGTCCAGTTTATCCCCGTGGGATTAAAAGGCGATCGACTGTTTTGCATCGCGAGATCGTTGAGCGACGACCACTTAAGGATGATTAATGCCGGTTATTGCGAGTGGTTGTGAAGAAGGCGACGCTGGTGTTACGGGAACGATTAGAAGGTGTCGGGCAGCGCGTAAATAATCCTTCGTCGCGTGTTCAAATATTTACGAGCCCTCCGAGACGTGTCCTTGGCGTTTTACAAATTGCTGATCCGAGTTGAACAGACTTTCTTGTTTTGCAATACGTAAGAACACGCGCGGCCGTTACGTTGTATTACCAGGTTCGCGTAATTCAGCCAGGCCTTTTTCTTGCGCGCATTCTCGCTTGAAATTACGCGGACGTGTTCCGTTGAAAAAGCCCGGTATCGCAACAATGCGCAATTATGTATACATCGTGATTCAATTAATTCTACCGCTTTTCTTCTGTTTAATCAGCCGTTGCTCTAATCGAAGTGTTTGTCGTCTGTGCAAATTGATAGTGGGATGCTACTATTTTGACATTCGACTGAAGTGTACTCCATGGAGTTAGCATAGTTCCCTTGGTTTCAAAGTATAGGTACGTCGCAGTGGAGCAATTCTAAAGTGGAAGTGCCAATGGGGCTAAGTAGCAAATAATAGTTTCTTAATTATAAAAAGGACAAGTTTGATTTAAGGTGCCATTACAAAAGGAAGAATATAATATAGGCACCCTTTTCAACTACTAAAAAATGGCACATAGAAAAATCCCCATTCGCTTAATTTTACCACCTAACCCTTTTGGTGCCTCTACCCTACACTCGGTACCTGGTACTTATGTTACAGACTCCGTCACAGCATTGAAAAGGAAGGAAGAGTGATAATTCTACAAGTATATAACTTCTCAGAAGTAACTTTACCTAGCCCACTCAATCTATCTCCGGTTAACAAGCAAGCTTCCCTAGCAAGATCAAAACAGCTGATGACACTGCGCCCAGCCATTACCAATAAATTTAGATTCCCTCACGTGCCTCACAAACGGTAACTCAGAACTTCAATCTCCCGGCCTCGTTCATACCTGCCCACGTCGCGGTGGCACCACCGGGGCACTATTAATTCCCCGGGATTTTTTTCCGAGCCGCTTAAGCGAATTAAACGTGACGCTAACGCATCGTAGGAGCGCAAAAGTCCATTAGAAACGGTACGACGCCGCGGATCCCGGCGCGGCCGCGGTGTATTTCGCCAAGATGGACGATACGCGAAATCCCCCGTTTCACGAGGAGCAGAGGAGCTCGCGGGGCTTAACGCCGGTCAGCATCCTCCCGCGGTGCTCAGCTGGACGCATTTGTCCTGTCAGGGTCCGAAGATATTACGCGGAAACGAGCACGTGGGCGAGGATAATGGGTTAGGGGTGTGATCGCAGCTAGATTTCTAAGCCGGAAGACGAGTCCCCTGGCCGCGCAATCATTTTCCTTCGTTTGGCCAGGCCACTCGAGAAGTGTCAGGACGGATGAAATAGTGGCGCTCGTGCCACCATGACAGCGCCCATCTGGCCAGCCTTCAGATTCAATTTACAATGCGTACCCTCTCTCTCTCTCTCTTTCCCCCCGTCTTTCTGGCTCCTTGAAAGCCCCCCCCCCCTCCATTCCCCGCCCGGATGCTCACCCTTTATTCCACTCGGCACTTCTTGCCTCGCCACGTTTCTTCTCCGGCCAGCTTTTCCTTCCCTCGCCGCGGGACCCCGCCTCCTACACTTGCCTTGTAAACCGCGGCTCGGGACATCGCAAAAATCGCGACACCGAGAGTGACCCGTGGTACACCGCGGAGGTAGCCGCCCGTCTTCCGATGGAATTCAGGAAATCACCTTGCTCGCTCCTCTCCGCGGCCACCTGACTTCCTTCTTCTTTCGCTGGCTAGTTCGTGCTCTCGCGGGGGGTTCCTTGGGGCCAGGCAGTTTTTGTGACACGTGGCTGCTGTCTGGGATGTTTTTACACGGTTTCTGTATTTTGTGTTTCGTTGCTATTTCATCGTGGATTATTCTTGCGTGCAGGGTGCGCGAGGATATGGGTGTCTGTCGTTTTAGTGTTAGGAGGGAATGTAAGGGCTGATGGTTTTAGGATGAGTGGAGTAACATTTGGGGATTAACATTAAGAATGGTGTATTAATACTGATATCGTTTTGATTGAATCACAGATATTAAAAATAAAAGTTCATTTCTTCTGGGAGACCGTTTCGAGGTTCTCTTCTGACCAGGTTGAAGATGAGTGTGTATCGTACCATGTGTCTTTTAATTATTGACACTTACGTTTCATTAGTGAAGATACGATAGAATTAATGGAAACTTTGGAGCAGTGCTACAAAGTGTCTGACTTGCAAGCCACTTCTACTTCATCCAGTGAATACGAATGGCCGTAGCGAGTCACAGAAGTGTCCCGGGCCGAGAAGACTTATTGTCAACCGTCGAGCATTGACACTTCCCACGTTTTTTTTTTTTAGTTTAGTTATTTTCAGTCGCATCAACTTCTAAGTTGGATTATTTGTGACTCGGTCTATAAACTTCCTACGTTCTTCCAGCGACTGAACTTCAATCTACGAATTCTTGCGTTGGTAGTTACCGAAGGAGAAACAAAGTCTTGTTTCTTGAATCCCTAATGCGCCGTCGCGCTTAGAGACGGACGAATGGACTCGACTATTTTCGTCGTCTTTGAATTATTTATGTACCAGGAAAGAAAGCCCCCCCCCCCCCCCCTCCTACCCATGATGCTTCTTTCGGATTCTAGTCTTTCTTTTGATGCGTTCTGTACACTGTCTCCACTTTTGCCCCGTTGTCCCCCGCCTGTTTTTTCTTCCCGTTCCTCTGTTTTGCGACCGGTCGCATCTTCGACTCCCCGATTCCATGTTTCTCGGTGTTTCTCCCTTCGGTCAGGAGCGCGGCCGATCACGCGCGATTTTAACGACTTACATGGACGGAATATATTTCCACATCATGCATCGACGTAAACGCCCGTGACAGACCCTTCGCGCATTCAATATTGCGGCTATCTTAATATCCCGTTTAAGTTTCCACGTTCGGTGAATTTCATTCTATTCAGCGGGCGATCAGGCGGAAAAAGGAGGAGCGTAAAGGTGAAGGAATGTTTTACGTTCACTTTGCCTGACTCTAACATCGCGTTTGATCATCATATTTTTATCTCGCTGCTGCGACCGTTGGCATGTATACTTACGATAGTTTTAAGGTAGAAACTTAGAAATTAAAAGGAAGTAATTGCTTGAATGTGTAAAGGATGATGATGCACTATTGGATAACTGATATTGTACGTTTACCTCCCCAATAGCACAAAAATATTAGATAAATACTTTTTTTAAATATTAATATTTGCTTCTTAATCTAGAACAAATATTATGTGTATATTTAAATATGAAAAAGGGATTGAATCTCTTTTTAATATTGGATGTATGTGTATTCAATATTTTGTGCTACTAGGGCTGCTTAATGTAGGAGATTTTACTAATGTGGTGCTAACAAGAGATATTCGATACAGAAGTTTCGAAGAATTATATATATTTTTAATGTATTATTTCCGAAATAGGACAAGTTAGAATTTCATAGCTTTCTTGGAAGCATTAAGATATTTCAAGGAACTATTTCTAACAAATAATTTCCATTTCCTCTAGTATAAAGAAAGTTCTTATTTGTATCTCATAGTTTTCAAATTTCTTTAATTTAAAGACAAAATTGTTGTCGAAAGTTCCTTAATTTTTATTTAAATATATTCTTTTCTGCTGTTACACGATGTCGTCGTACAAATTGAATACTCTTCGTGTAATTAACTCCTCATACATTATTCCATCGTTTGGAGATAATCACATGCGGTTACTTTGTGAAAATCACCTTGCAGACAGCCGGTTGGGAAATTTTGTTCCGTCGATGAGAATGTATTACACGATGGAACGCGTTGAAAGATAAAATACGCAAGCAGACGCATTAATCAGGATACGACCTCATCGAAACGGCTGGTTAGCATTTCTTCATAGGTCAGGAATAACCGAAAAATTAAAGAACCGTTCGATACACCGTTCAATATTTGAATACAATTCTTTTCTAGTGCCTACGAGTATCTTCTGCATATTGATCAGATTGTAGGCTTTTGAATAATATATACGAGGCCGTGTGGGCTTGATGGATGAACTGTAAGTGCTTGCACTTTGTAATGTTGGATCTCCGTTACAGACCCAGTTCCTTCCAAACTACAATATTCCAAGAAACATCTATTTACTTTCACATAATACCGCTATAACTTGCAATATTAAACATCGTATGAATGCTGGAATGTTCGGGACAACAAGAAGAGTACCTATGACACTATTGCTATGGTAATAGAAGAGAGTATCAAACCAGGTCTCACTGAACTATCAAAATATCGTCCAAATAAATTAAATAAAAGTATCTTGCACTTTTCATTCGATTGGAAGGATCAGAGCAAACTAATTTTGATGTCATAATTGGATCAAACTAATTATACCACTGAATTCTTATAAATTATAATATTATTGTCAATGCTAGGTGTAAATACTCAGGTTTCTTCTTTTTCATTTATAATTATAATAATAGGGTAAAGAGCTCAAATTTCGTCCCCCATTTGTTTTTGACCCTGTAGGGGGTGTATAAAATGTTAGAATGAGCTGGCACTTGGCATAAATTTTCTTTGAACGTTTCTCTGTCTATTCACGAATCGTAGAATGTAATTATGCCATGTCAGTACGAGGTAATAAACAAAATGCGAAAATGTGCAAAATGTGAGATCTGAAAAAACTGTTCCTAATTTCGTTCCCCAAGAAAATGCTTGTAAAACAGGAAATCAATTAAAAATTACTTTTTTTATTGATACAAGCGATCTTACAGTTTATGTGTGCAAGCAATCACGGAAAATAAACGTCTTCTTTTCGCGTGGATTCCTTATTCCACTGTTTTCGTTTCGGCATGTAGGTACAAAACATGAAATTGTTCTTCTAAAATTGCTTGAAAACCGATAAAAAATAATTCACTCCTGTAACTGTTCATGCTTCAGCCTATTGTATTCCAAATAACGAATTTTTAGAAAATCGAGAATGACAAAATTTGGAATTCGCGCAGTTTCAATATGGTGATCGCTCTAACAGACCACGCGAGTGATGGCGATCAAAGTTATTGCGTATAAGAAACTACAAGATATGCCCGAAAAAATGCTACAACTTCGAATTCGAAATAATATTCACTTCTATGAGTAATGTGCTATCACACTGAAGTCTGTAAAAACTCGCCGTGTACGAAAATCTTATTCTCGATCGTAAACGCACAAACACGTAACCTGTTACTTGCAAGTTTGTCAGAATACTGACGTATACTAATGCAACATTTACCACCAGATCCCACTGAAATTGCAACCATAGGAATCGGGAAATTTCAGGGGGGCGAAATTAGGCGCGAGGACGAAATTTGGGCCCTTTACCCTAATAAACATACTAGAGGAGACGCAAACGACTTCTATATTTTAAACTAACTATACTTCCCAAAAGATCTCTGAATACTATAAAAACACTGAACTTTCTGAAAACTACAGAAAGTGTAGTCACAGTAAGATTCCATCATGAAGCAGGTATCGTATGACAACCTCCAACACATCCTTGCAATTCTTACAAATTTAATTCCAGTGCACTTGTCTTTCATAAAAATTGAACAATAACTCATGTAGACTCTTACCTTTGGCTGGTGTAGATCATCTGACGCGAAGTTGGTAGAAGTGCTCGGCCCATCCTGCAACAAATTCATTTTCCTCATAAAGCACACTACAGAGATGCTCCAATTTCCACCAAGTAATACTAACGTTGAGATCAAACTAAATAAATAGCCAACATGGGTCAGAGGAAGCTTGCTAACGTCTACGAAACTGTTGCAAAGTCCAGAAGTTACAACCGCGCCTTAACCCCTTCGGTTCGGTATACGTGTGGGTTCGAAGAGTCCAGCCGTACACCGTCGGTATGCGTTATACATGTTATAATTCACCTGGAGGAGCCATAACTCACAACACGACTCTCAGCTTCTTCGGTAGACAGTCGACCATGGGCGGAGTTGGCAATGGTTGTTTCTTCCTCCTATTTATTGCGTTCGATGCACCGTGCCGCGCTACACCGCCACCTCTTACGTGATCCACGGCCTTCCCTGCGCTGCCTCTCTCAAATTTAGTCGGGAATCTACCGGGAAGCCGAAAGTTACGTATATTGCCGCTGGGGCACGAGAACACGATGTGGGAAGGCACACCAGCGTCGATATTTATCGAGGAACGCAACGCTTCGCACGCGGAATGCGATGAATTTCAGCCATCACTAAACGGGACCATTGGAGGCACGCGAAGTAAACTCCGGTTAAGACAACAGGTCCTTTTATTCGGTATTTCTGTCAGCAACATCTGTTACGTCGATTAATTTCTTGCTGGGAAAGTCAATATTCTGCGGGGTAGTGGATTGTTGGTCGGAGAGCATTGGACGACGGGGTTTTGAGACCTCAATCCAACGGGGAGATACTCCAAAATTTATTTTACTGAAAACGAAGCTTCGTATGATGCGCTTTCGTTTCTATTTTATTTTTTACTGACAAGGAAAATTTTATTTCTGGGAATCAGATGATTCTGTAAAAGGAGGGAATCTATCTATCTATACTATTTTATAAAAATCTTCGTGACATGTACCTGTGTATGTTTGAAAACGCAAAAGTCAAAAATTACAGAACCGATTTCGATGAATGATTTATCAGAAGAATCTTTTTGTTTTGTTTTGGTGGGACTGCTTTAGGCTATAGAATAGTTCCAAAATCCTCGTGGCGAGGGCGCTACAATTACTTT
This sequence comes from Andrena bucephala, assembly GCA_947577245.1. Classification (NCBI taxonomy): domain Eukaryota; kingdom Metazoa; phylum Arthropoda; class Insecta; order Hymenoptera; family Andrenidae; genus Andrena; species Andrena bucephala. The sequence goes on along the minus strand of OX387717.1, from coordinate 25,816,126 downwards.
TGAAATTAAATGTTAATTTAAATAAGAACGGAATGTCTAATTTATACCGTAAGCACAGGTATTTTGCTAATCAAATATAAAAAACCCAAAGCAAAGAATTTGTCACTCACTTACATGTACGTGTAATTATTAATGCTTATACTGCCCTCCTTAGGTAAAATAGCCTATTTACCAGTTTTGCATTTTCAGGGGATTTTTAAATATTTAGACCTCTACATGTATTTCACCTTTTAAGCAAAGATAGAATGTTCTATTGTAGGGCTCTAGAAACAGTCAAGTTGATTTTTCCTAACTGTTATATATGTATTGCATCTACTACGTTAGACAGTTTCAACCTAACACTTGAAGAGCAGATAGGAAATGTTACCTTAGTTTGAAATCTATCTATATAAATAAAAATGTAAATGTTCGTTTGTTCAAAATCTTTAATCTCCGAAAGTTCTTCACCAATTGCTTTGAAATTTTGACACAACATTGCATTCGAATACGCGCGTGTTTTTATATACCTACTATTTTATAGATGTCACACCTGTGACAGGTAAAAACATGTTTTTTTTAAAAACAGCGCCAGGGATTGCTTCTCACATGGACAATTATATGTTACGTGTTCTAGAGTCAGCAAACCAGACAATCTCTATATCCGCACAGACAATGCAACAACAAAAAAAAATATTGTATACCCACAAGCATTGTGAAATTAAACATATTAGAAACGTGCGCTTTCTCTTTTCTTTCTTTACCATTTAACCAGACTGAGCCACAGCAACGCGTGGCGGGGTACAGCTAGTTATAAATAATATCAGAATACTTCAAACGCATAGACCTTCCCAACTGCGTCCTAGGAAATCCGCAAAGACTTTCGAAATGCCCTGATTCCCCATACTTATGTTTCTTACATGTCTTTGAGGATTCTGATGTTTTTACAAAACTTGATTATTTCGTCTTGATAAGATATAGATGTAAGTATGTCTGTGACGTTACCCTCAATATTGCAACTTCTTCCTTCGGTATATTTCTGGCAATCACTGATGATATGGTTCACAATAAAATACTTCTATTCATAATCCGCATTCAACAACCCCCAAGAAAATCCTACCAGTCACGCAATTCGAATTCCCAGCGAACCCCAAGCACGCTGCCATTATCCTTACCGTTCCAAATCGCGTCGCCTGAAGAACGGGCAGCCCCTTTCGGAATCTCGGGTTATTGGCTGGAAGATGATCTAGCGGTTAACCATCCGATCCGTACGACGGTCGAAGGAGGCAAAAAAGCAGGAGTGATCGCGGCGATGGGTCGGTAGGGAGGGTAGAAGGGACCGAGGCTGGAATAGCAGCGAGTCGTATCGATCAATTACGGGGCCCGGCCTTATAAGGCAATTATTAAATCACGCGAACACGTCGTCTTACACACGCGTGTATCGGTAACAAGCGATCGCCGTGTCACTCAGGACGAGATTCGCTTCGGGATCGCGATATCCCGTTCGCCACGGCGTCCAGGATGTGTCGGTAAGGGAATATCGCGGTCGAAGATCTCCGTAGATCGAATTCTCAGAGCCGCGAATAAAAGAGGGGCCCCTTAAGACGGCGCCAGTTTAGAGGCTAGTACGCCTTCGTGCGGCCGCTCGGCAGAGAGCAGAAGGGGCGCGTGGTCGCGGCAGTAATGGATGCGAGAGGGCACGCTGTTAGATTAGGCAGATTAGCCATTATGCGCGTAGCCCGGTATGCAACGGTTATCGGCGAAATACGATGGATTATATGGTAATTACCGGCATTTTTCCCCGCGGATTGCTTCATCTTCAAGGCTGATACTATTGTCTCGCTGCTACTCGGGCCACGCAATTTACGATCTGGAAAAGCGTGGCGAACAATGCGGGGACATTGTTTCGCTCGAGACCCACGCGATATCTGATAGTCCAATTATTTATATGTAGAATTCACTCTGGCGCTATGTGCGCTGCGAGGGGCAATATTGCTACCTGAACCAACGTTCCTTGGAACGTCCAAGTGACCTTAAGCTTCTTATATCGTTTTAGTATACAGGTATAACATTTTTCGAGTGGCGATTATCTTTCTTTCAGCTGGTGAACTCGATAAGTGAGTCAGATTCTTACCCGTGCCAGAGAAATAAATAGATAAATAAATAAAAGATTCAAAAATTATATTTTATCTTTGTTCAAATTTTTAAATTCGGGGTCGTGGGAGGGTACCGTTAGAGGTATTTGTGGTTAACGTTTGATATATATGTATGCACAGGTAGTAAGGATATCAGATATACAGCTATTTAGTCAATAAAGGGTTAGAAGGCATGGCTCTCTAAACTGACGCGGCTGGTTAATAAATAAACTCGGTGCCGTGCATGCAGAAGCACGTGGTTGGCTGTAATGAATGCGTGATTCGCCGCGGATTAGGTAGATTAGCCATTATGCGCATAATCTACACGGCTACCGGAGAAATACGATGGATTATATGGTAATTACGCGATTTTTAGCCGCCGATTACTTAATCTTCGACGCGGATTCCATTGTTGCTCCCATGCCGCGGGACTCGCGGATGCATAGAAACGAGGGTGGCAATATTGAGATATCGTCCATTGAAAATCTATGTAAATCAGCTGCGTATTATTTCAACGTTATTGCCTCTGTATCGGAAAAGAAAGTGGCGCGTATTTCGCCGCGCTTACTGGCAACCAGTTTTCACGGACGTAGCTCGCCTATAATTAATCATACGCATTCTAGTGTCAACTATAATAGAACTTGTTATATTTCCATACATCAATCTCTCAGAGTAATGAAACCGTCTCAGAGGATTGATTTCGTAAGTATGTCTGATTTTTTTTAAACATAAAACCGTGTTTGTATACGTGCACATTTGTAACGTGCAAAATTCCCGAGTTCCCAACTCATTGTCAGATTTATTTGTTACCACTTTAAGAAAGTGGTTGAAAGCTTCAGAGTAGATAGATTCTAAAGGAATTCAGATGAATATATGCAAATCTAAACCTTCCTCCTCCTAGTTAGAAGATTCTTATTCCCAAAAATTTCATTATTTTGAGCATAAATTGAATTAGAATTGAAATAGAATTTCGAGCATTTTATATTGTATCCAATATAAAATAACACCAAATAAAAATGTTATGTATAAAATCCTATTTCGTTACAACTCAATTCCTACTTTCCTGGTAATCACCTAATAATTTCAAAAATACTTCTACGGTCACTAATGGCAGATCTAAAGCCTTAAAGTACATCTAACAGCTCGGATCTAACAGCAGCCGAAGAATAGAGGAGAAACGAGGGCAGAATAGTAGAAAATGCTATACTTCGAAAGCTACAACTACATCCGGCGTCGCAAATAGGACTCCAGGCGGCTTCTCTCTGCAGATATACCTTACCAGGAACAGATATACACACGCTGCGTGCATAATGCACAAGTATACCGTTTCACGCACCCACACAGGCGAGGCACACGGATGCAGCTACGCTGAGATTTCGCGCCATTAGACCCCGGAGAACGGTGGCGTGTCCGTTTCATGTCTATGGAGCAGCTTCCATTTGAAATTACAATTTCAGTTGTTGCCCCGTCCTCTCTGTGCCGCGGCACGATCGTTATGATCGTTGCGTATCGAATCCAAGCCGGTACACACGCCACACGACATTAAATTCGCTGGGAATTTTTCATAATAATTAATACATTCTGAAACGAACGCCGGATAAAAGTAGGGAAACAGCATATTATAGTTCCTGTTTTAACAGACGAAGCGTTTTCCGGAATGCATTTGAGGATACTAAGGCTTGAAGTACTAGGAGATGCTTTCGCAAAATTGGAGTCTAAGATAATTATTTATTTCATTGAAAGTTGAATTTTGACCTTAAGAGGACTTGAGTGATTGATTGATCACACGTACTTCAAGATTTTTTATTATTGTTATATCAATGTGAATTGTTGTGTTATGTTGAAAATTGGAGAGACAAAAATGTAAATGTTATCGCAAATCTTTTCTTGTATATGTACATAAAACGACGTTAGCCCAATACAGGATTTTTCTACCAATCGAGTCACAGGTTGTCTGATCATGAGGGTTCATTCTACTGACTCATAGAAAGATCAGATGTTACTTTCCCTGATATCTTAATATAATACCAATTGCAAATTTCTTCCGAGAAAAAATTGGAAAATATCTTTTATATTGAACTGCCGAATCTGAAAATACACAACATCAAGTTACAATTAGCAGAAAGTTTAATTCACTCCAATAAAGAATTCACAAAAGAAAACTGTCGTAATGATTTCAAACACTTCTCCGTTCCTAAAATCTTGTCAACTTCAAAACTTCTCACTACATGTTCCGCCCAGCGAATAAATTGCAAGCTGGGCGAAGTAAACGGATTTACATTAGAAGTATCTTAAGATTCCCGGGGTTCGGATTGTTTCAGCGAAGTAAAGGCGACTCGTTTGTGTTTCATTTGCAGAGGCTCGCACCGTTTGTGTCTTATTTAAGCGGGAACGGTTTGCAATTCCGCGCGCAGGCTCTCATACACGAGGATCCAAAGAATAGAGTAGCGATTATGTTCTCAATGTCCTCGGCAGTCTTGGGACAAATTCATCGGCTTCTACCGAGGACGGCCGATCGGTGATCTTTAATTCATCGGCCCCCGCGATCGTCTCACGATCGGCTTGCCCGTGATCCCCGCCAACGATCCGGGATGATCCAGGACAAGGATCTACATATGCTGGGAACTACCAATGATCGGCGCCCTGTGTTACTCTTATCGCTGAATCTTGTATACGACACCAATTGACATTCTTCGTCGACTGAAAGGCATACTCGACTTTAATTGCCATAAAACTCCACGCCCGACGAGGCTATCCAGGCGACACAAGGTCAAAGAACATATCGGAGGACCTGCTGCGTTCACTGTAACCGCGGTTTTGAGTTACATCGGCATGGGCCGGTTCAAACGAAATCAACTAATTAAAATCAAAGACCTTTAATTAGGATAGACGATAATGATAATGGAATCGCATTCTTAAGCCATTTCAACTGGCAGAAAATACGCCTACTCGTGGGCAAGCGGAGGTATGCAAGAAGACGAACACGGTTAATTGCACGCCTTTTTCAGGGAGCTTACAGGCATGCTAAGCAATTCCTAATTAATGGTGCCCCGACGCTCCAGCCATCGGCATATATGGAGAGCAAGAATAGTCAGATGGAAAAATGCAGATAAAATCTGGCAACAAAGTACCATTACCGATCAGATGCCTCTAAAACTGGTTCCATTATTTGCAGCCTAACCCCTGAACGGTTCCAGCTAAGCTTTCGCAATATCCTACTCGCCGTGTGAGACTCAACCAGCTGGCTGAATTTTTACCTCTGCTTCGCGAGGGGAGGACCAAGATGAATTTTAAACTACTTAGAATAAAATTATAATACACAGTTTCACATTCGGTGCTCTAACTCGCCTCACAATGTGCCATGGATCTGTTATTGCAAGGATCAAACGTCGTAGGGGAGAGTTGCCAATATCGTACTGGTCACCTAAATCGTACCTCATCAATTTCTCAGTAATTAATGAATATAAACGACATCTGATGATAAACATATGAAGTAAATATTGTCCCACATATTTATAAACACCCTATATATGTAACTATATAATAATCATTACTTTATGTTGAATATTTTCTTCTTTATTTGTTATTGATATTCTGTTTAGAAGAGGTACGATTTTGGAAACCGAGGGGTACGATTTAGGAGACCGGTTGCCTAAATCGTACATTTTACAGTATGTGACAAAAAGATTAATAACAATTTAATTTGTTCTGAACAAAAGGTTAAGCGTATAATACTAGGTGCCTAAAACATCAAGCTACAATATCCAATGGCCATTTGCGTTGAAATTAGTACCAAATATGAAATATAACGTTAAATGTCTTAAGTGGTGCGATATAGGCAACCCACCCCTAATTACTTCCTCAAACGAAGAATAAATTAAAGTACCATTTCAAAACCACAGTCAACAATCTTTCATCCCTACGTTAGCTCCACATTGCCCAGAGATTATCCCAGCTGTTCCCCTTAAAAACCAGTGAAAAGTCAGCCTTATCCACATATTTCTCCGCGCCGCCGCGCATAAGTAAATAGGTGTAATAAATGGCATCGGTCGCAATAAAATATTGCTCCGCAGCGTTTCGCATGGTGTACGCCAATTACCTATTAATAGTCGTTCCTGCGTTAATTTAAAGCTTCCCAAAAGCAGCGACGGCGCGCGGCCCGATTAAGCGGTTCGCGAATTAAAAGGTGTGAGAAAGTCCAGGCCGCACGCTCTAATCGGACCGGAATCAATCCTAAAAACTCGTTTCAGTTCGCCTGGCGCCAATTACGGGGCGTTTTGCATAATCCTCCCCAGCCGCGGAACGTGACAAATAATTTTCTAGCCGCGGCCGCTGGAGAGATTTCCGCGGCGCGGCACGTTAATTAGCCCGATCGGTTTTCGCCGGTGAGACACATCGGTATTCGCGTCGCGCAACTCCATTCGTAATACATATTCCTCTGTTTTTTCGTTTTTCTTCCCCCACCCCCTCCGCAGCGTTGTACAGCGCAGCCAAGGCGGACCGCGAGTGGTCGGGCACTTTTTTGCCCACCGCATACCGAGCGGTCGATCATAGTGTTCCGAGTTGCAACCCTCTGATCCGCGCGTAATATCGGTCCCATGATCGCCCGGCGTCATCTCGATCAGATTTCTACGTCATTAAACGGCACAATTAGAAAGGACAGCGCCGCCCGATAGTTCGATACAGATACTCATTACAGGACGTTAATGCGCAGCTTCGCGTGTAATACATCGATATTTAATTAACTAATTGAGCCGTTAACCTTTTGCTTGGGAATGCTGCTGCGAGCTGGCTCCGACGTGCGAGCGCGGAGAGCATCGCTGGTGGAAACGCGACTGTTTAACGAGTTATAGAGGGGATTGTAAACGTGGACGAGGTGGTTGAGGGATAATTGTTTCGAGCGTAATCGGCCACCCAGTTTTGGGGAAAGCCTGATCGAATTTGGAAATTTTGAGGTTTGGTTAACATGTAGGTGCATGTGTAAATTATTATTATTATTAATCTTCTTTAATGCACGAAGAAACAGAATGAGGAAGAGAAAAGAAAGAAAAAGAACGAGACTATCGCAAAGGTGAGATTCAGTTGTAAGACTGTTTTACAACGGGCCTTTGTTAAGAATGGTGAAAAATGACCAGGGAATTTTGAGCATGATATGTTAGGTATATTGTACTGATTATAACGATTGCACTGTGGGAGCATGGAACAGTGCACACTCTGCAACTATATTGTACATATATTAAGAGCAGTGATTATTGATACTCGATGATAGAAGATTTTTTTAAAAGTAAGTTGTCAATGACTGTAAGAAGTATTCGTCTAGTAAATGACTGGGATTTACAACCTAAACTATGATTCGTTAGGAACCAGGATTCTGTTCGTAGCTAAGTACTTAGCAGAGTTGACTAAAATGTAATATAATTACAAAATTACAAATTACGATTAAAATGAAATTGTGTAATTGATTACACATTATTTTCTGTAATCGTTGATTCAGGCAATTAAAGAAATTGTGGTCAACTATTTAAATTAACGATTACAGAAAATAATGTATAATCAATTACACAATTACATTTTAATCGTAATTTGTAGTATTTAATTACATTACATTTTGCTCAACTCTGGTACTTAGTGACCATGGAACATCGTTCACAATATTCCACTAAACGATACATATATGGTAAAAATGACGATCTCTCAATCCAATGCCTTAGCAAAAGGATTCAATCCCTGTGGCTTAATTACTCAGTTGTATTAGCCACGTAGTTCTTACCCGTCAACGGTGCAAAGACTTGTAAACTAACGCCATTAACTCGCCATTAACGAAGCCTGAAAGCACGTGCACGGGCTTCTTAAGTTTCGTTAAATTTTCTGAGAAAGGACGATTCGATACGCGCGTTAGCGCTAATTTAAGTTCGCGCGTGACGGTGTGCAACAGCACGGAATCAGAAGTAGCGTGGTTGCGGTGAACCTGTCAGTCACCTATCACTATAGACGCGGAATTAATTGTAGTAGGCACGAAACAGACACCGTTCACCTTACAGTCCTACCACTGGCCGCCACATCAAAGACACTTTAGGAATTTCCAACGTTCAGACTTTACAAGCATTTAAGTTACTTTCCTTGTTGCTACTTGGCGAGAAGAAATTGTGTAAATGGTAAGAAAAGTGTAGTAGATAGAAAGAAAAATGTGAATGAAAAATATTAGTGAAAGAAAAATCATTCACTCTTCAATAGTAAAAAGAAATATTCAACTTAATCTTTAAACTAAGGATTACAGAAACTCTAATTATTTTATTTTAAGAATGTACTATTTTCTACTCGGTATTATTTAAACACTAGCAATCGTTGAGAAAGCAGCTAAGGGTCTTTCTCTTTATCAATAAAACCTGTTTCTGTATAAAAAAAAAGAAGTGCCACTTACTCTTTATGTACTTTATGTAAAGGGGAAGATTGCAGACGAACAAAAATAAATAAAGAAATGTAAAAGAACACCATACAGCAAAGCCACGTACGATCCAAGAAGCTATAATTAATTCGTTTACCGTCGACTCGCCTCTTCCGTTATCATCGCATTACCAAAATGCCCGAAGCATTGAGTTAATCTTCGTTCATGAGTAAAGTCTATTCCACGGCGTTCCAGGGTTGTGTTTTCGGTACATAATCAGGTAATTGAAATCGATCGTTCCTCCTCCCATTCGAGAAACAGGAAGAGAAGGAATCACGTAGTCGGGTTTGGGCCCGGCGCTAAGCGCGGCAACTTCTTTCGTTCCAATCAATGGTGTCTTATTATTTCTCGATCGTTACCTCCTTTCAACCGGTTTTTATAAGGGGAGAGCAACGTGCATCATCGTCGAAATCGTGCTTCGAGTGTGCCACGAGGCAGGAAATCAATTTTCGAGGGTGCACCCTTTGTACGTGCTTAGATCATGGCAATCGATGTGCATCGATGTGCTACGGTTAAGTGATACAATGTATAATTGCGCTGACGGGGGCGAGGATTCCAAGACTTCGCCTTGCACGTTTTCCTTTCCGACATTTCTTTTATCTGCGCACTAGGGTGTGTCAATTTTTTCAATGTTTTAATTTTAAAAACGACTAGTGGAAAAACGGTACAATTTCAGGTTTAAAATTAATCACTACGTTTAAATTTTGTGTAATACATTATTAACCTACTTGGAATTTCAGATGAAATTATAGAAAAATAAGAAAATTACTAAAATTATTTTTTAAAAAATTAATAATTGAGCTTATGAACCGCAACAGAAGCAAACGAGATATCGCTTCTTTGGTGGACTTTGTTAAATAGCATTAAATTTACTACATAGATGACAGATGGCTACATCTGTTGCTAAAGTTATATATATTCTCATTTTGTAATAAATACACATTTCCCACAAATTCACAAATACACAATTCCCACAAATTTTTATTTTCATTTTTATGATTTTATGTAAGCAAGATTCACTTTAAGCAGTATATGAATATATAATTTGTAGTTAAATCTTACTTAATTCTCACTTTCTTTAACTGTGATTTGAAGTAGCTAAACCTCACTGAAATCAATTTCTGAAGACAGTTTCAGATTGAGAATTCAAAACAGCATTACTTTGTCACTAGTCATTTCAAAATTTAAAAAAAAATTATATCTACCCGCAAAATTGACACACCCTACTGCGCACGATCACTGCACTGTGTAGAATATTTTACATTCATCTAACAAGAAATATTGTAAAAATCGAAAAATTAATAGAGACACATTCGAGCTATGGAACATCTAAAACACAAAGTGTCTAAAACTTATTCCCCTAAATTAAAATATTTTGGTTTATTTTAGGTCTCTACTCCCTATGCAAACAATAGAACCTTGGCAAGTTGATTATTCCCAACAAGATCGTAAATCCTTAAACATATTCAGCTTTCATTGTATGCTTTCGCAAATGCGACAGAAAAATTCAATCTACATGCGACTTATCTTAACACATACCCACAAAAGTATTCGTCGCACCCTCAGAAGTATCTAACCCTCAAACTTTCTACTTTGCTTATGCCTACGTCTCAAATATGATCACGTAAATTCCGAACTCATCGGACGTGCTCAATCAAGTATAAAGTAACGGCCACCTTCAGTCAGCTGACAATGAACGCGGGACCACCAACTAACTAGCCAAGATGTGTTAGATATTTAACGCTTGTATCAAAACGACAGAGACGCGCTTCCCGAATGAAACATCTTAGCCAGCCGATTCTGACTGGAGTCTCCTCGCAGACCTTTTGCCTCCTTCATCTTCCGGGAATCGTGGGTCCAACAATGGCCCGTAGGACACGTCATGCCGTTTCATTCATTCCTCCCTGAAAATTCTATCGTAATGACGGTGTCAGCGCTCGAAGCGATTTGTAACCCGGGATAAATCGACGGATAATGGCATCGAAATGCCTTCCCGCGGAGAATACCAGCCCTGGACACGCTGTGAAACGAAGAAAATAGTTACGAGACACTGCGTAGGCCATTGTGGGCCGGGGACAAGAATTCTTGCGGCCGCTCTTCCCGCGTGAAGACTGTTTCAATGGCAACGGCAGCGATAAGCTATTGGTGATCACACCTTCGGGGAATACTTTTCAGATTGTTCCTGGCACGATTCTTTTAGACGGCCCGATAATGACGATGTCTCTGTTCTTTTCCGTTACGTAAGTCCTTTAGACACCGCGTCCATCTCTCCATTATTGGATATGCACAAACAAGCGACAGGCATCGGAACATTTAAAAATCTTTAGGGGTATTAAAGTTATAGGCAGGAAACTGATTTCCATCACTTAACTGCTTGTAGCTCGTAGCTATGTTAACCGATTTCGATGAAATTTTCAGCATGTATACAATTTATTTAAATCTACAAACGGGATTTTTAAATTTTTCATTACAGGCTTAGATAAAAATGTTGAAACAGTGACCTTCACTACTTTCTTCGTTATTCCGACGAATTGCATTTTTTTTTCAAAACGACGAGACACGTCACCTAAGTAGTAAACTTATCCTTTTAGCTTCTCAAAACAACTCAAGATGTTTGGAGCAAATTTCAAAAAGTTATTCTGTTTTAAATGGTGTCCGAATATTTTTGCGGCTCTCTGCAGTACACCTCAATATATATTCTTGTGAGTTTTTACATATACAGAGCTCAGTGTAAGTCCAATCAGAGCCAATCAGTGCACTTACATGTAAGTCCATTAGCATTAAAACCGAGATTTACACTGTTTGTCCTCTAAATTATTTTGCCAAAGTAGTAATTCCGTGGTCAATATAATTACCGCCATTTATTGTTTACATATGAAAGTAGTAATTTAATATTGATTTATTAATTGAAAGTTTTAACAATAAAGGCGGTTTGAACTATGTAACTCATTTTCAGGGAAAGTTGGACTCACACTGATTAATTTCTGAGCCCTCCATATATCTTTCATTTGGTTAGCCAGTTGTTTACTTTACCCATAATAAGAATTAAATTGTTAACTGAAGAGTTAATATAATAATCCAGACTAATGTAAATTGTCTTCGGCCTTTTGCATAAATACATCTTACTCAATTTGCGAATGGATACCTCATCTCGACAATGTCCAAAACATCCATCTTCCAAACCAAATAGGAATTTGTACGAAATCGTAGAAATTATGATAAACGTGTCCACAACTTATGTGACTTTATTCTTCTACAAATTGCCTTGACAGTAATTTTTTTTACTATTATTTCATTTTCACTTCATCTTCTATTTTCTTAACCTTTTTTTTTTAAGAAGCCTCATCACGTTCTAATTTCCTACATCGGATGTTTGTAACAGAACTTCCGTACGGCTATCGAGAAGAAAAATTGTGTTAGGGAGAAGTGATAACTGTGTTTAAACGAAACGATGCCGCAGACAATGATAATGCAGCGTTCGATAACATCTGGCTTCGGGTACAGCTGGAGTTGTAAGACTCGATATCGGACGGAGCCGACTGAAACATAAGCAACAACGGACAAGAAAACATATTCCCTGATGGGAACAATGCTGCGGAGATAGAAGACAGGCTTGTTCTATGCGACTTAGTTTATTGTGTAGACAACACTCCAAGGAGGATTTGAAAGCTTCAGGAAATTTAAAATGGAACGAGCCGCGCGGACAATGGCGGGACGAGAAATTGTGTAATTCAAATGGTACGTGACAAAGTAATTTATACAGTGACGTCTAAGGAAAAGTGGCTGGAAATATAATCAGACAAAACTGAAGGGCCTTCAGCCCAGGAATCTTCTTTAAATTCGAACGAATCTACAGAAATATAGCAGCTGATACGCTGTAAATCGTTTTTTGTTCATTAGTGCAAATTGCTAGTGTAATTTCAGATCATCAGTTGATCAATGAGGCATCATTCGAACCCAATATTATCTAGTCTAAATATACACACCTTGCAAGCCAAAAGAATCTCCAGACTTAATTTTCCTTTTTAAACTCAGTGACTATATCAGTTGCTCTGCTTTCCTCAAACTGACTTCTTTTATCTACTTGCTTGTCCTCGCGCCAAATATTGAGATCAATCTTCTACTCTGCTGATAACGTACCTAATTTTGTATATTTCTTTCATGGCTCCGTTTCTGTCCTTAAAAATTTTATTGCTAAATCTATTTCGCGCAAATATGTTTGTGCTCGTCGAAGGTTACTCTAGGGCCTAGAAAAACAGCCTGATTTTGAGAATTTTTTACGCGAGTATAGTGAATGGAATACAACATCTGTTTGAAGGCTTTTATTGTATATAGTACCTTGAAGTATGACCACAATATTTTTTAAAAAATTTTTAATACAAAATGGCGGCGCCACAGCTCAAGAAAAGAAGCTTCTTCAGAAAAACGGTGTTCCGTGGCCGGAATGATTTCTCCTTCAATTTTTAACGTGGAACATGGAACCAAAAATTGTTGAGTTCTACATAAGATTATCTCGGGAAGTACACGAGGAAATTAAAAAATACTGTTTTTTGTAAAAATGGTGCGTGATTGAACAAAACGTTTCATTTTGAGGTAAAAAGAAGCGTGAAAAATTATTGAAACGTTTTGTTGAGCTGTGGAACCATTTCGTATTCAAAAATTTTTTTTAAAATTGTGATTATACTTCAAGGTATCTACAATAAAGGCCATCGAACAGATTTCGTATTCCATTTACTATACTCGCATAAAAAATTCTCAAAATCAAGCTGCCTTTCCGGGCTCTACAGTGGCATTACCCTTTAATTCACGCACACCTCACACAATTAATAAATAAATAAATACAGTAGTTGCAAAGTTCTACAATCTACAACCTTCCCCTTCTTCTCGAAAGGAGAGTAAGCTTCAATGGACTTTACCCACAGCAACCCCGCTTTTGATCTGAATCCAGACTAACCGAAGCATCACAGACAGCTGGACCGCTGTTAAGAGATGCTCCATGAAAATCGTGCGTCTTTGGGGGAAAAAATTTCCGCGAAGACGCGGTTAGGTGGGGTTGAAACAATGCAGCGGAGAGATAGGGGCCAGGCCTAGGGCAGCCTGGTTTATTGCGCGTATTTGTATTCAATATTAGCATCCACGTGGGCAGAGACACAATAGCCGTGGTCTTATCCGTTCGTGTCCCATGGTGTGTTTCTCTTCCGCGGTCTTCCGCGAGCCCGCTGTCCCAGATCGCTCGTCCGGGGACAGCAGGAGGAGAGCTTGGAATGGTATCAGTGGAAATTACGCACTGCACCGGCGCGTAAAGCTGGCCAAGCAGCTCCTTATCTACCCAGGAGAAACTTTCGCGTGGGCGTGGCTCTTCCTGAAGAGAAGACGCGCCCAGTGGAAGAGCAAAGAATGCTACCGTTTCTACCATCCTCGTACAGCGTCCACCGCCATTAATCGAACCATAACTCCTGTGGCTTGGCTCTTCAATTGCTGGGTCGATTGGACATGTGGCGCCATCATCTCGTAGACATAGATTCTTAATGACCTGGCACGAATCCATCCTATCTCGAAAAACCTACTGATTAGAAATTACTGACTTCCTGTTCTCTCTGTTTTTACACGTCAATTGAAGCGTTAATTGGAAGAATGTAGGCACGAGATGTTGCGCAGAGGGGGTAAATGATGTGGGGGGTAAAGGGATATTAGAATCTAGAAGCCCCTCAGTATCTTCTCATAAACTACTTTTCATTTATTTTCTGTAAATCGTACAGCGAATAGTAGCATCGCATTATCGGAGGAATCCGTAATTCCCAGAGAAAATAGATTCCGGTATCTGATGATTAATGTCAGACCCTCAGCAGGTCCGTAATTTCGTGCGCTCGCCGTAATTGCTCCTTATTGCTGACGCGTCGAAAATTGCATACGAGTGACAAGCGGCATTTCTTGCGAATACAAATAATCAGGCCAAGTAATCGGTCGCCTTGCACGATCATCAGGTGTCATTCGATTTTATTATTCGCATCCTGCGCGGTGGCAAACAGCGTGATCAGAGGTGCGTGTCAGCGCGCATCCCGCTTTATTGATTACTAATATCAGCCAGGGGGCGCGGGAACGAGGCGAAAAAGCTAACAAGTGGCAAAATTACGAGTCCTCCGTGACGTACAAGGTACTTATTACAGCGGATCAGAAGTACTGTGCTGGAGCATGGGGCCAGCGCGCGGCCAAATTTAGGCTGCCCGTGTTCTTGCGCATGCGGGATTTCTTGCAGAGTCGTTATAATCCTGGCCGATCGTTATGTACGGGCTAACGAACGTACCCCGGACCACGTCTCCTCTTCTTCGTCGCGAATACAGGCGGTCGCTAAAGAGTCGTCCTGCCAGAGATTAGCCACGGCTAATTAGGAGCTAACGAGCTCTTCTACCCGAGAAAAACCATCTTCAACGAGGAAAACGAAATATGAGAGACAACAGAGTTCATGCCACATTCGTGTACGTCTCCGATGTGCCTAGGTTCGCCGCAGGGAGTAATAAAACCTGGCCACTACATGGTTCCGTTAGTAAATAAAAAAAGCAACGTCCACTTTAGAACAAATGGTGAAATAAATCTTTAACGAAGATAAATAGGTACACTTAATTCTGTTTTTACACGTTAGATACGTTCCCGAAAAATCTGTCTAAAAAAAGATACCGTGCGTGTGAAAAAATGGAGCATTGTATAGAAGCAAATTGTTAAACTTTTCAATTTCGGAATCGTCGATTTTTAAAAAGGCAAAGGGTCTGGCCTAAATTTTAAAATTTAAGTATACCAAATAATGCTCTTTGCCTAAGAAAACAGATCTCTATCCCTTCTCGTTACAGAGATATGGAGATAACAACTCTAACTTTATCTTTTTTTTTCTTAACAACTACTCAAGATATTCGAATGTTTCAAAATGCACGTAGCAGGTACTTCTTAGTTCTGTCACATATATTTTTTCCCAAAATGAAGATCAATCATTAAATAAAAAATATCAAATATATAAAGTAGTTGTTGAGAAAAAAATGGTAAAGTGTAGGGTTGATATCACCATATCACCCTAACGAGAGGGGATAGAGATCGGAAATAAAATTTCTCTCAATTTTTTTTTAGGCAAAGAGCATTATTTGGTATACATAAATATTAAAATTGGTGCTGGGGCCGTTTTCCTTATGCTTACCCGGCTGGAACCTTTCTCGAGCCGTGTTAGATCGAAGCAAATCGTGCAAAAAGAGAATTTCTTTTTTTTCTAGACCGTGTTAAATCAAAATCGTGTAAAAACAGGATTAAGTGTATTTTATCGAACAAATGTTAGGCATGAACTGGATCTTCAACTGCTTATGGCGTTAAATATTTAATTAACAATGATGTTGCCGAACAGCCGCCGGGCATAATTGTTGAAATAATTAATGGGGTCTACCTGCAACACACGGGACGGGGAGGAAGAAGCACCGCCGTCAACATTTAATACCAAGCTTAACCACTTGGTATTCCAAGTATTTCTTGCGCTCTTCTTGGCCTATCACGTAACAGGGTGCACGATATCCGCGGCCTGTAATCAAATACCGGGTGAGCTCTTAAGAAAGGGTAACCGCACGTCGTATCGTTGAAATGTCGTGCCGCGTCAATCGACCACAGAAGGCCGACGAATCTGGTGAATCGCGGTGAAGCCAACGGTTCCTCCTCTCCTTCTATCCTCAGAACGATCTTCCCTTCTCTATTTCGCTCGACGTGACCCAGTTCGGTTTACGGGTTGTAAACCTGGCAGGTGACAAGCTCCTGTGGTCGTCGTCTTTGGTTCCAAATCGATTGGACACCCTTTCACGAAACTTTCAAACGCTATCGCGGGGACGAACTTTTTTCGGAGAGTCTGCTGGTCGAAAAAAGTGTTGAGAGAAAATGCACGTTGGGTATAATTAGAAAAGCTTTTGACATCTCTTGCGAACGCAGGAACCTGGAATTTGGTGCCAAATTTATTTCGATACGTAGGTGTCTTAGTTGGGGTGGCACTAATAATTGTTTAAATTTATAATGTGCTCAGTGCATAAATTATTCTTATGTGAGCATAATTATTCGTAGCAGAGAGCAACAACATTTTCATGGTATTCTACGAATTTATATCACATTAACGTCTGTTAAAAGTTGACTTAAAACGTTACACGATTCCGTCACAAGCTTCCCTTGATTTCTGGCACCCATCGCACGTAGAACCGACCCTAGCATTCGCAAAACCCTAGCTCGCCAGTAACCGGTTAGGGCAGTGCGCAAGCAGGTATACAGCAAGACCGAAGCAGGCTCAGAAAATCCCAAAAACGCTACCACCTCTGTGTCAGTAGGGAGGTTGGCAGGGAGCTTGCCACAGCCAATAGAATTCAATTGGCAGATGAAAACTCCACCCTTGGCGTCTTTCCGAAGGTAACAACGCCCATGCAAGCAAATATCACTGCGTGAATTATTCAGCCACCCCACGAGTACGTCAGAAAAATTTATGGATTCAACATTTACCATAGACACATTGAAATCTCGACATGCTGGTAATAATTTACATAGTAATCGTCATAAATTTGAAAAATCGTATTAAATCATGCGGCTTTACATTCTCAATGGGTAGGTATTATATCTGGGAAGCTCCTCCATTTGCAAAGAAGCATCCACCGCCGCAAGACAGCTCCGTATTATACAGCTTTCGTTGAACAAATATTTACTCACTGACGCAATCATTATTTCTTCCGAACCAATCACTGTACATAATTACAGTGAAAATATTCCAGTCCCCAAGCTCGCTACTTGCAATTACAACAAATTCCTCAGCCTCGATGTCTTTGCAGTTTTCGCCGCCGGTGCAAGCTCATTCAACCGCTTGGCGCACGGCAAATAAACGATAACCGAGGTTAAATAAGCGGATCGACGGTATCCAGACGGCGTCACGTTATCCGCGCGCTAGCGTCGAACGACTTGACATGTAATTTACTGGAAATCATGTTACGGCTCGGTGGCGACGATGCAGAAACGTTTCACGAGAACGAACCGTATCGCGGAGGCATCTGACCGCGTAATACGCTCTGCCAGGTATAATTAAAAAATCCCCGAGCCTTTACGGAAGCATGCGAGCAACGTAGCAAGAAAGCGTCTTCTTTAAAGTGTTCGCTAGCCATTCAACGTCAACTCCGTCCGCGCAAATGATCCTCCGCCGGGGAAAATTAATCCCCCCGCTGGTTATTACATCCCACGATACATCGCGGTTTATTTAGACGTTTGATCAGCGGATTTGCCACGCCGCTTCGCGAGCCACGGTCCATGTAACGAGCTGCTATTAACGTGTAGAAGCAGTGGAAACCGTGAAAGTGATTCGAGTATGCGAGGCTTAGGGAAGAAGTTCGCCTACATGGCGCTCGAATTGCAGCGAAGGAGGAAGGCTTTGGGCCATGCCACTGTGATGAGGATACGAACTTTGGCTATCCAACTCGTAGTAAAGTAGAATATTTTATAATATACTTCTGCTGACTTTTCTGCAGGGCTATACATTAGGGTGTGTCAATTTTTTCAATGTTTTAATTTTAAAAACGACTAGTGGAAAAACGGTAAAATTTCAGGTTTAAAATTAGTCACTACCTTTAAATTTTGTGTAATACATTATTTACCTAGTTGGAATTTCAGATGAAATTATAGAAAAATACGAAAATTACTAAAATCATTTTTAAAAATATTAATAATTGTACTTATGAACCGCAACAGAAGCAAACGAGATATCGCTTCTTTGGTGGAGTTTGTTAAATAGCATTAAATTTATTACATAGATGACAGATGGCTACATCTGTTGCTAAAGTTATATATATTTGCATTTTGTAATAAATACACATTTCCATACATTTCCATGTGAATGTAATAAATACTAATTCCCACAAATTTTTATTTTCATTTTTATGATTTTATGTAAGCAAGACTCACTTTAAGCAGTATATGAATATATAATTTGTAGTTAAATCTTACTTAATTTTCACTTTCTTTAACTGTGATTTGAAGTAGCTAAACCTCACTGAAATCAATTTCTGAAGACAGTTTCAGATTGAGAATTCAAAACAGCATTACTTTGTCACTAGTCATTTCAAAATTTAAAAAAAAAAATATTTATCCGCAAAATTGACACACCCTACTATACATGCTTGAATGCATAGCTATATGAGCTACAACATACAGGATAAAAAATATATAAAATACATAATCTATTTAAATAAAATATAACGATGTATAACAATAAAGAAAATTTTTTTGTATCGTCAAAAAAATTTGTCAATCATCACTGTATACCGCAAAGAATATATTGCAGCGTTCTAACCAGAGGGCAAGTCGCGAACTGTTTGAGGAGATCTCCATGTGGTATTATTAAGCGAACTTTACAGTCACAATGAATCAACACACCGAAGAGAACTCGCGGAGTAACACAGCTCCGCTCCGCCTTTTACATCGCGGAGCACTAAATCTATCTTTCGGGCTATCTATTGTAAACCGACCGATTTGTCACGTAAAACTGTGCTACGCCTGAATCTCTGGGAACGATCTATCGGCCGCCATTGTGGAGAGCTTTCCGGCAAATCGTGTAAACTTCGCGGGCGGCGCAATGAATGCAATCCACGCGTGCCTTACGCAAGTTTCTCGCTTGTATCTGATAGCGTTCAGCCGAGACGAGATCAGGTTTGGAGACCGAGCCGCGTTTGCGCTTCTGTTTTATAGCCGTCCGTTCATTAGCAGCATCTACAACTCATTTCCCGGCTTCATACCGCGGTGAATCGCTTCATTTACTCCCACGCGACGCGCATTTGTTCGCGAGGAATTTCGTTATCGCTGCGAAACCGCGATACTTGTCCACGCGAACGGAGAACTGACGGGGAGCTCAGAGGCTTCTTTGTTTTAAGAATTTGTCGTGGTAGAAGTTTATGAAATTACGAAACTTGTTCTATGATGTAACTAGGATTGTTATCTATATGTCCTGTAGGTAGGAGTCTTCATGGCAAAGATGTGACTTTGGTTAAGGTGGAATATAGTGCTTCAAAATATTGCAGGCTGCATTCTACTTCGATCGGCCGAAAAATGAAGCTACTTTTAAAGAATCTTTCTCAACAAATACAGAATATAATGAAATAAATATTTTTGGAATTTATTAAGCTACTCTTATATTATACAAAGAAAATTTAAAGAATTTTTTTTACTTTGTTTTAAATGTTTTCTATAGGGTCTATATGACACCTAAAAAAAGAGGTATGTTCGAGGCGCAGGTAATTTCCCCCACTCAGGCTTATCTGCAACAAAAAATTGGAAAAGATTCTTAATCTGTATGAGTGTCGCTATTACTTGTACCCCAATTAACAATTTGGGTCGAAAAATAACCGAGGAAAAAGGTGTTTTGTCAAACTTGTTTTTCAAACCGGTGCCATTTTGTCATTTCCCAATAAAAATTGTTCATTGAGGTACGGGCGATAGCGACACTCATACAGATGAAGAATCTTTTCGAATTTTTTGTTTGAGATAAACCAGAGTGGAGAAATCATGTACGCTACGAACATACCTCTTTTTGGAGGTGCCATATTGTCGCTATAAAAAACCATTTACAACAAATTAGAAAAATTGTTTTTATTTTTTTTTTGTATAATATAAGTGTAGCTTAATAAATACCAAAAAGATTTATTTCGTTATATGTTGTATTTACTGAGAAAAAATCTTTAAGAATAGCTTAATTTTTTGACCGATCAAAGTAGAATGACCACTTAAATGGATATAGAATTTATTCATAGATATCCCTGGTCTTCCATATTCAACACGCGTTACTACCCATTAGACAAAAGTACAAAATCAGAAATTTCAAAATTTTTCAACGATAGGTACCGTAAAATTTTAAAACATTTGCATGGCGTCAATAAATCTTTCAGTTAAAATTTGGAAGAATGGTTATGTAATAATGGAAGACCCAGTTCTGCCGATTAATGTTAATATTCAAATTAGTGAGATATAACATCAGGTGTAAATATTTATTTAACACCGTCGATATATACAAATTTGTCGTCTCTTTCACGGAAGTGAATTGCATCTCTTCTCTTACGTATTCCGCGTTTCTTCTCACGCAGGTTAATGGTGCACGAGCAACAGTTTCGCGTGCGTCGCATACTTTCGCGTGGCGAACAATACTGCAGTAACTTCTAATTTAACGTGTCATCGTTTATTACACGCTAAGTGTACCGAGCAATTGCGCCTGCGTTGCTTCGCTTGCAAGCATATGTTACGCTATCGGCCGCATTAATGTCCAACAAGGAGCAACTAAACGGCCAATTAAAAAAGTGTAACGATTCTCCTCGAATCCTTGATACTGTATTCTATCCAACAACTAATTAATCTTCATTGACACTGCGCTTGAATGATTTCAGACGAAAAATATATGATCTAAAGAACGAGCTTCTCTTGCGAAAACTATTTGCAGTTAAATTCTGAATACTTCATATTTTAATCTCCTATTCAAAGATTAGACTAAGTAATAATTATTTGCAACTGACGAATTATTCCATGATTATCATTCCTTGTGTGTAATAATTCCAATAATGAATTATATCCTCAATGCTGAGCACAAATGAAGTGTAAGTGGAAAAACGGGGAATGTCACAAAACAACTTTATCGAGAAAATTCGGTTGTAGTACTTTAGTCCACCAGTAAGGAAAGTTCAATGAATTTAATTTTCTTATATAATATTCAGGCAAAGAGTGGAGGCATTCCGTATTTTGTTCCATTGCGGAGTGGGCATTTCCTGTTTTTAACCAGTGTATCAAATATTTAACGTTACCTTACGGGGGTATTTGAACTTTATAAACCTTTATGATTCGACAGTTCGGTGGTCCCAATTGCTGCCAACAAAATATGCTATAAATCACAAAATTAAGAAAAATGGACATTCCCAATTTTTCCCTTTACCCTTCAAATATGATTTGGCATTTGAATCAGATGAGAACTATAAAAGAAGCATTGATTTAGCAAACGCCTAGAATTCTTTGTGAAATTGAAGAAAGTAAAAAAAGAATGTTCGCCGATTTCACCGCCACTGAAACCGTCACCGTCGTTTCACGGGTTCCAGTGAAAAATAGCTGTACTCCCAGGGGCTACCGAAGAAGAGGTGCAAAGTAACGAGTACAATCGGCGCGCCGTTCGCGCAACTTCTTCGTTTCGATTTCATCCTGTTCCACTGGGACAAGGGTGACCGACCACGCGTTTACACTTCGGTTTTGTAAGGGCAACTCGTTTATTACCTGCATCTGCGACTCACTCCACCCGACACTCTACCTTTTTCTACAAGAGAACAGGCGAGTACGCGAGAGCTACTGAAGGATCCAGTGTGTTACATTAAGTCGAAAAGATTAACGGATGCATTATTAATGCGGTGGGCTGCACAGAAGCATGTGAAGCTGTTCGAAATTAATATCGTTAATTGCATCTGTTTTTAATGCGAGACTTCGAGAAAAAGAATTTAATATGCTTTAATTCGCTGACATTTTTACTCTGTGTAGCAGGTCCAATTAAAGTTATTTTTTGACATTTTGGAATCATGTGAATTAACGTTCAGTTGTCCTTATTATATAAAATGTTGACTGGTGTACCTATTATGATAGTATTAATTTATTATTTCTCTTTTATAGAAATAGAACTTGAAATACTTAAGATTCTATGATTATAGTGCTCGATTTAGGTAGATTTTAGATTACTCAACTATGGTTCGAACCTAAATTTTTCATTTGACAATAAATTCATCCAACCAATTGCGACAAATTCGTCCTCCCTGAATAGTATGTACCAGAAATACTGATCATCTGCAAGGAAATAAGTTCAAAGCAAGTAGACGCCAATCTATTTAAGCGAAAAATACCTCGTGCCCATAACAAACGATTCACTCGAGCAGAGTGGTTCCTGTACCGATTAAGAAAGAATCGCTCTCGGGGCGAGTGAAACGAAAAATTGCTAATGCAAGTTGGCGGTATCGTGGCAAAAGCACTCGTGCAATCAGACTGCTGTCCTTATTAGACAGCGTACATTCATATCGGCTGCAGCTCGCTCGTAACTCCATACACCGCGTGCTGCATGCAGATAGGCTTGCTTATCTCACCCTCGACCGCCTTGCATCTGCCTCCTTGATTCTCCTACAGGCGACTCCAATCGAACCGGTAGCGAACATAATTTCGTGACGTCAATAGTATCTCCCCCTGAGAATCTCCGACGCTTAATTTGCGGTTCAGCAGAAACAAAAATTTAAAGGAAACCCGATTAAGAGGCAAATTCTTCGATCCGAACCTGTACCCCTTGAATTTAAGACTCGACGTCAGCTTGCGTCTGAGATAGGTACATACTTGCAAGGAATCACCGTGTAGCGCATTAAATCGGATGAAAATAATATTATTTGGAAGAAAGCAATTACTATTATTCAATTTTGATGGATAAGATTGCAAGAAGAACATTTCGCTGTAATAAAATAATTTTAGTAATTATGCAATATCAGTTTGCTTTCAGTTCTGTAATGGCAAAATGACGAAATCGTTTTTCAAAAAGACATGGGAATGTGAAAGCACCGAATAGTTTCATGTGCACCGACTTGTAAACCTTCGAATTCCAGTTGTATCGAACTCTGAATCTTATGAATCTTTAATCTACTGAATTTTAGAAGATTATACCTTTTTATTAATCGTAAAAACTATTAACTATTACGAACCAGAACTTTCCAGTCGAGATCATTCAGCATTCATACTATCGTTCAAGAATTTCTAGTAGATAAAACTATTTTCATCCATCCTTAACGCTAATTTCTATTAAAAAAATTACCATCAACAAAATTTCCTCAGAAACATGCATAAATAATCATGGATAAGCGATACAATGTTTCTACTCCAGGGTCCAACCCGACTCCCGTTCCGTATCGCTCCCCGATGCCTCAGTAATCAGAACACGCTCGACTTACTTTCTGAATATTAATACCAAAACCGTGTAAGGCTTGTCAAAATTATCTCAGCGGCGATACGCACGCACGGCAACCTTGTACCGAGTAGAGGCACGAAAATCTTCGTCCAAGTGGAACATGCTGCAAGGAGAACGGGAGAAGGTATGTACCCCTAGTAGCTGGCAAAGAGGAAAGATAAGGGGTAATGAATGCGATATCCCTCTGGTTCGTCTACCAAGGATGGGAAGACTGCATTTTTCATCGTTTACCAGCAACGACCTTCTAACGTGTGCTTCTTCACCTCACGTGAATCGAACGCGAGTATAACTCCTGTGTACTTACAAATTTTGCGCATTCTACATATTCTCGAATATGATGCGGACGCAAATCAAGAAAAAACGTAGGGCACGGTTGGCTACATTTTTCGTTATATTTCCTATTTGGTACTAATTTGATCGCAAATAATTATTGAATATTGTAACTTGATCTTTTAGGCACCTTACTATTAGGTGTTTAAGCTTTTATTCGGAACTAATTAATTTGTTATTAATCTTTTTGTGACATAGGTACTGTAAAAGGTACGATCTAAATCGCAAAGCAACCGGTCTAAGCAAATGCCTAAGCAACCGGTCTCCTAAATCGTACCCCTCGGTTTCCATAATCGTACCTCTTCTAAACAGAATATCAATAAAAAATAAGGAAGAAAATATTTAACAAAGTAATGATTATTATATAGTTACATATACAGGGTGTTTATAAATATGTGGGACAATATTTCAGGGTCGATTCTACTCATCAAGATAATAAGAAAAGTTGGTATAAACATATGTCCGATAATGCTTAGTTTTGCAGTTATAAACATTTTTATACTCCGTAAAATACCGACCGGAACGTCTATTAAAGGAAAACCGGCAGACTGACGCGTTCGTCAGTTGGTCTAATATAGGTAGTATATATTTTCATTCATATCCGCTCCTTCGCGCCTTTAAAAAAACAAAGGCGAAATGATCAATATATCGAACCGTATCGGACGTACAATATTAGGCAAAAGTATATGGAATTTAAAATACTTCAATATCTACGTCTGACGAATAATAAATCCAGATGTAAGGATCTCGAACGACAGTTGCAGTCTTATTTTTACTCGTAGAAAGGTATTTTTCACTTTACAAATGCTTGGTCAAGCATTATTTGCTAAACAAATTCGTCCTGAATTCACAATTTTCTCAAATTATAATTTATTTCTTTAAAATGGTGTAGTGAAAACAATTGAAACTCGGCATATATTTTCATCTATCCATATACTACATGTACAAAAAAATTGACATCATTAGTAGTAGTTGGTACCATTTGTTCAACATTTTTTTAAACTGTTTTATCTGTCAAGATCGTCCCTTTCCATAAAAGTACGCGTGAAATCAGTGAAAATTAAAATCGTTATAACTCAGCAACGGTGTCGTGAATTCGTTTAAAAGTTATAGAGCACATCAGGAAAATTAGAAAGAACAATCTCACCAATTTTCATGAACCTGGTACCATTTTGAAGATAGGTCTGATAAATCCTTAAATGCCACTTTAATAACCATTTCGGACCCGTGTTTCACGAAATGCAAAACTCCTTATAACTGTAAAACTAAGCCTCATCGGACATTTTCGAATACCAACTTGTCTTATTATCTCGACGAGTAGAACCAATCCTGAAAAATTGTCCCACATATTTATAGAAGAGATCACGCACAGGTCGCAATAACCTATGTATATGAAATATGTACAAAACCTACATAACATATGAGTTCTCAAATCCTACTAATATGATTGTTGTGGTACAATTTAGGAAACATGATCAATTTACTTATAAATATCGATTTAAACTTTATAATAAATGTAACACTTAGGTACATAAAATATTCGACAATAAACTCGCATTTAGAAAAATACAGGATGAAGCTGCATTGTTAGATTATTATCAGCTAAAATAAACTGGTAAAAACTTACATCAATCATCCCTGATTTTTTAAATGTTTATAGCACCCAAAACAGGGTTCAAGCTCGGAAGGTTTTTTTCCCATTTCTCACTTCGCATTTACTTGATATTTTTACCGTTACATATCGTTTATATTGAGAAATCGATGAGGTACGAATTAGGCGACCAGTACGATACTGGCAACTCCCCCTATTACTGGAACATACCTACTAGGTATACGAAAACAATTTAAGTTTTTATAAAAGAAGCCTCTTGAGAAAGTAACTTACAGTAGACCTGGGGAACCAAAGTGATAATATTCGTATCACCTACTCAAGTGCTATAGGAAAATAACAGGTATCTCATATCAAACAAATTCTCCTCATGTAACTTTCAGTCACCAAAGTGACGAACAGTGACGAAATTCTGCAAGTATCTTTCCTCAGAAAAATCATCAAAACGCGTGAGTTTTCAGATAAATCTGTCTGTATTCTTTTGCAAGGGAAGAATGACCGTTACACTTCGTTCCTAAATCCGTGAGTCTGCAGAAAACTGCATTCTATGGGCGTACGCATCGCATGCGCTGCATGCGGGCATCTGTGCCCTCCCCACTGGTATACAAATGTTCGGATCACGCGTGTGTGTCACAGATCTGCATCGCGAGCATATGTGGCATGCATCTGGCCGGGTACAACAGTTCGATGTGTTCGTAAACATGTCCAGAGATCGGCCGAAGCCATTGTTGCCCGCTCAAGATCCATTAAGGACTTTGGTTATTTACTGCACCAGCGGCAGAACCTATCGGTGCCTCGCTACCAGCCAAGCGTAACAAACGCTTTTATCGGATTCTGCGAATTTTCGATATCGCTCCGACTTCCAAGGAAGCTTCCCCGCGGCGAACGCCTCGGGGCCTCCGCGGAGGAAACTTGCAATTAGATTAGCGCCTGCAACATCTGTTGAGGGGCACGCTAGGCCGCGGAAGCCGATAGGAATTCACTCTTAGGAAATTCGTTCAACTGATTCCAGATACACGTTTGCTGACTTCCATGAACTGTGTTTAATGGTAGCTCGGTGATTTGCAACGCGCGAGGGTAAACGCTTGTATTGCATTTCTCGAATTTGCGAGGACGGTTCTTTGAATTGTTTTTGTCACATTTGGATTCTAGCGTGGAAGCTTTTTGATAAAGTAAGCCAATGAAGTCGAATCTAATCGAAGATCAGATGTTCGTCAGAAAAATTCGAAATTCAAAATCAAATAGTGATACATCGTTTGTAGCAGGCTCATACATAAAGACCCATCAATAGACTGCAGATGTTTAAGCAAATGTAGATATTAATATGCAAATATTATTTTGAATATTGCACATGCTTTGGTAAAAGGCTTATGCACATATGTTACATATTTCTTTTATATCTATTTCATCGTATTTGCTTGCGATCATACACGAATTGTCAAGCCGTTACGTGACACTATAGTGATAAATCGCAACACATACCTACAACGTTTCGTACCGATGTTGATATCATGCGATAGAATAAGTCATTACTAAGTACTTTATTACTTATTAGAGACTAATCACTCGTTCATTACAATCGCCCGTTACACATAAACATTTTCGATAAAATTAAAGAGGCTCGACCATTTCTTTCTCTTACACCCGAGATTTCTTTCTCTTACACCCGAGAATAGTAAAATTATTAATGTTCGCTCTTTATTTTATTTCTGCAAATAGGTATGTTAAACATTTAATGGAAATGATGTCGTTGCAATTGCAACTGCTCAGACTGTTTTCCAACAGACACAAGTTGAGAGACAACACTGCCACAGACAAATAAATTGGAATGTATCGGAAATTCGATAAAAATATTCGTGAACTGTATTGACCAATTAGGGATTGAACCTGGTAGTGATGAACAAGTTCACATGAAATAAATACAGTAATAAAAAACAATCCTGGCTTGTGCGGAATGTTTAATCTCGCGAGGATATTAAGCGATGAAAATGTGTCAACTAATGTACCACAGCGCTATTGGAGCAAATCTAAATATGCACCCGTTACATCCTGGTATGTAGAACGTTCACTTGCGGCATATAAGGCAATGTTAACCGATAAACGACAACAATTACGTGTTACAAATGGGGAAACGTTATTAGTAATTTATTGCAACGGAAATTATAGTGCTTCAGCGTAAATAAATTTTACGCATATTTTACGTGCATAAATATCCGCAGTCTACCCACGAACATGTACCAAGAACATAGGTATGCAGCTGAAGATCAAACACCGTTTGTGTTTGTCCATTAGCTCGCATCAACTTCCATTCCTCCCGACTTAATCGAATACCTGGCAGCATAGTTCTTGTATCCAACATTTGCAAACGGAGGGATGTATCTACCTTGTTCTCGAGGACTGAAGAGGTCGCGTAGCCTAAGTGCACGTGCTTCACGTACGAGCCACGAGGAAGAAAGAGCAACCTCGTGCTACCTCGGGACGCACGAGATCCGCACGGTGCATAGCTGCAATGCAAATGATAAACGCAACGACGGTACCAGGCCGTGGACTTCGACACCAGCTGACTGTCGGATGAACGATCAGGACCAAGGATCAGCGCGCTCGTAAATCCTGCCTGGACGATAGGTCATCGGTATTTTAATTGACCCTCGTGAGTGCTCGGGAGTTCGTCGCGATTTCGTCGCGCCGGCAGAAAGAACGGGCAAGGGACGAGAAAAGGGCGGCGGAAGGGAAAGAGAGAGGCCCCGAGACCGTGGCCATGGAGAACACGGTGCGTCTCGAGCAGCTGCAGAAACCCGCAGGAAAATCAATTCGATGGATCACCGCTAGTCGAGGCTAGACTGGCAATTATTAGCGAACACGCGGAAGAGATAATTGGATTCCCTCGAAAATCTTCGAGTTCTCTGGTGGCTCGTATTAAACGTGGCTGTTACTCTTGCTCGTGGAAATTGGCGACTCCTTCGATGGACAGAAATCGTGCTGTCGATGGAGGCTGGTGACTGTTAGGGAACTTCGCGTGAGCAGTATTTAGGAGTAAATAATAAAGGAGGAAACATGTAAATCCCAACTGGTAGAAAGATAGAAACCCACAGAAGTCTTGGTATGTATATAAATTTCGTGTTTAAAGGGGGATGCCACCTTGGACGTGTGAAAATAAATAGGTTTCGTTTAGCAAATTCTTTTCTTTCAAATAATGAACTCAATAGAAAATCTGATCAATGGCATTTGATATACATCTTTCGAAGATTAAACAAACATTTTTTGTTTCAATCTTCAAGAGATGTAGATATGATAAATGCCATTAATCAGATTTTCTATCTAGGTCATTGTTTAGAAAAAAAATTGCTAAATAAACCTATGATTTTCATGCGTCGAAATTCTGAGGAAAAAGGCAATCTCTCTAAAAAAAATAATTGGATGAGATGACATAATTGACGCGCTAGAATGATGAGAGCTGCGCATCTGAAAGTAATCGTAGAAACTTATTGAAGAGGTAATTAAATCATAATATCTGAAAGATTCGCGATAGATAGACCTCATTCCTGTGAAAAAGGCACACGAAGAGATTTGCCTTTTGAAATTTTGGAGCCACGTCCGATGAATCGAGGAACGAGCGGAAGTGGACCGAGAAAAGAAGGCAAGCTCTAGAAGCAGCTGCAGAAACTCGGCCGGCGAATAAACTCGAATGGATCGCGGCTAACCAGGCTGGCTGTTATTAGTGAATATGCAGAAGAGATAATTGGACCCTCGGGGAACGCCTCGGGGAGTTTTAACTTTCTTAGGAGAATAGCCTCGACGAAATCTGCGTTTACGCATCAGCAACCACTGACGGCGCGCGCAACAGGAGAAATGTTAGATAGATAAATCTTCCGTATGGTATTACAGAATTGCAGACTAATGCGTCGAGGTAACTTACACCAACGTTTGAAGAAACTGAATGGAAGCAGCGGAAGAAACAAAAATCTTGGCAAAGAAACCGTTCCACGGTGTAATGGGATCTGTCTCTTCCTCTGACTGCAGATGCAACAACGCGCCCGCAAACTGCAATTAGAATTTTTACTTACCAGCCAGCATATATGTATTTTCTTTACACAAATCGATTCTGCCAGTTACTCGATGGATGAAAGTGTTATGGTAATCCTATGGATATTCTTGTTGTCAAGACGCGTGGAAGCTTGAGTTTATCAACTAACCAAATGGAACGGAGGGCTTAGAAGAAGGTTCTTCTGTGCCATAAAACTTTCATATTTCTATTAACGTGACAAAGTGAAGTTGACTAAATACAACGTGTTTCTTTGTGACCATTTGTTACTTGTAAGCTCGTCGCTGTCTTCGTTCCTGGTACTTACGCTGTTGCTTTGTTGAAAACGAAAGTGTGAGGAAATCAATCAGAAATTTTGGTTTCTTGTAACACTTATTCAGAATATCAGTTCTTCATAACTGTTTCAGTAAGTGTCGATATATAACAGTTTGAAATAATTATTTTCGGAACCGTTTCAACCCTTGAATACCTCCCCAACACGCTGCAAGCTCGCCGTCGGACACCACTCGCGAGCTTAAGGCGGAACCGCGAGCTTAAGGCGGATTTCCTCCTGATTACAACGCAATTTTTGTTTGCTGCCCAAATTCCCTCTAAGGGGGTGTAATTGACCCTTGAAAATCCGGTTATCTTCCGATTTTGTGTTATATCTCGTGAACTTAAAACAATTTTTTGCCATATGATAGATCTAATAAAAAGAAGTAACTTTCGTCTTGAAACTTTTTTTCTACCTCTTTCAGTTCGCGAGTTATAACACAAAATCGGAAAATATCCGAATTTTCAAGGGTTAATTCCACCCCCTTCGAGTGAATTTGGGCAGCAAACAAAAATTGCGTTGTAATGAGGAGGAAATCCTCTACATATTCACAAAGTTTCAGAATTTTTTGAATTTCCGGGTTCGGGATCTTCACTTGTAAGTCGGTAGAGTCACACATCGATGGCTTAGTGCACAAATATTGTATGCCCAGCTTTTGTGGAATTTGAGTTTTTATATGCAACAAATAGTTCTTGAGTGTTTTTCCATGGTGTATAAAAATCATATTTATATTTACTTCATAAATTTGTCAAAAATTATATTTTTCTTCATTGTATACTTCATGTATCATTGTATGTTGAAACCTCTTTTTTTCGAAAACGCTAAACGTGGATATGTACTATTTTTGCACTAACAAGGGAACACCGCGAACCCCACTCATCGATTGAAACACACCTTTGTGGGTTTATAAACTGGCTCAAAACAAGAACAATGGGATGATTCACTCGTACCCAATCGCCCTTCAAAGTTAGAAAACTATTCTCAAAATCAAATAAACACTCCCACTTTTTCGCGTGTAATTCCTAAAGCACGAGAGACAGAAAAAAAAATTTCAAACAAAAGTTTAACGACGCAATAAGCGCTGCAAACTTGCGTTAATAAAATTTTTAAAAAACTTTTTTTTTTAAAAACACATTTATAATACTCCAATGAAATATAATTTTCTCATTACCCAAAGCCAATATTAATTAAAAAAGCGACCACTTAAATGCTTCATGAGTTGCACACATCAAAACGTGACTTAAGCCAGTACACACTATCACGCAAACTCCCTGCGCTGTCTCTACATTCTTCGCCACGAAAGAATCGCTAGAATCGCGCCAGCAATTGCTATTGCTGCATCCTCGGTACAAAAACCCTGCTCGAGCACTTTCTCAGCCGATCGGCTGTAATTATGCAATGGCCACGGTGAGGAACGCCGAGGCAGCGTTAGCGCGTGACAGCGTACGTTAATATAATTATTTCTACCGTTACAGTTTATCAGGAGGCATCGAAATGCCGATTAGAATCGTACCAGCGTGCCGGGCTGTGTAGTATCGACTGCGGGCGAATAACTGCGATTATTTACCGAACACGTCGGCAATGAAACCCGCGAGTAATACACAGCCGCGGCCTCCTCTCGCGCGGATTCATTTCCCACAGTTTAAGCCGCTATTGCGCTAACGAGCGATGCGCTTCCCGTGTTTGACGATGCTCGCGCGAGAATCGGGAGTCGTTCGACCATTTTCTATCTGCCCACTTTCCCCTTTCTCCACGTGAGATATCGCATCCCTCGCGCGGGATCGCGCGGAAACACGGCGGAGTAGCGAGTCGAATCTCATCGAGGAGTTTCGTAACGCGGGATATTGGTTCGAGTCATTGTACGCGGTGAATTGCGGCGTGCAAATCGTAGGCACAAGCTCCGGTGTGAATTCAGTGACGCGGATTCTTTGTTAAATATAACATTTACACTGCAAACACTAAATTTGCGTAATGGTAAACAAAGAGAATAAAAATTCCTCGGTTATCCTCCACCCTTTCAGATCTGAATATACTTAATATCACAGCCGGCAGTGACGTAAAGATTATTATTCCGCGACCATAAGGCACGAATTTCGAATTCGAAGGGAACCCGCGGCCAAGTTGGATTAAACCGCGAAGTTGATATCCTCGTAAAGCTGAGATTTCTCCCCAGTTGCCCTCGCAGCTCGAGCTCGTGGGCTTTACGCAATTTACGATGCTGAAGGGAGAATCACGAAACGACCTTGCCGTTTAAACGGCCAGGGCAATAGAGTCTAGTACGTATTACGTATCGCGGCTGGCGATAGGAGATTTTCTGTACGGACCCCCTGGTGCCGCGTCCTAACGATAAACAATAAGGCAATCTAACGGTAAGCAGCGAATCCTGGAAAGTGTATTATGAACTTTTGCAGGCGCAGGTGCCCGTGGTAGGCAGGTGCGAGCCTGACCTAGCCCAGCGGGGAGGCCCGAGAATCGAGTAGAGCCGGTGGAAAGAGAAATGGCGAATGGAAGGAACGAGAGGCTGCCCCGAGCGCTGGAGAACAACTATGCCCCGGTGAGAGATCGTATATAAGTACCTCAACATCGGAAGCTTTCACCCTCCAGCAGAGACAAGTAAGACCTTCGTATCACGATTGTAACACACCATTTTTCGCAATCGCTCGTGTTCGACGAATTAGGGCTACTTTATGCTCAGGCGACTGCCTCGAGGAAGGCTAAATGGATCACTTCCGATCGGGCGAAATCAGTATTCACAGTTGAGATGTACTTTCGTTTTGGGTATTGGTATTGTACAGAATATTCCACAGGTATGGAATACTGGGGCGTCTCTAAGAAATTCGAATTCAGGTACGCGAAGATTTCGAACACTTGGGCGATTTTAATTTCTGTTATCTAGCGGCATTGGATGGTATGTAGAGTTCTTCATGTTTTGGAGGAGAAAAGTAGGATGAATGTTGGGTAATGTGAGATTCAAGGGCAGTGAGACGCGTATTAACACTAGAACTACCAGCGTTGAATATGTGAGGCAGTCAGAGCAACAACGGACCAACCCACATTGAAATAAATTTTTTATTTCCTATTCTATATGGTTAGTAGAGCCTATTGGAATACGTTATTGCCACTAATTCAATTTCGAAAAAAATGTGGGTTAGTCCGTTGTTGCTCTGACTGCCTCATGTATCTAACAAGGGAAGATCCCGAACCCGAAAATTCAAAAAAATCTGAAACTTTGTAAATATGTAGGGGATTTCCTCCTGATTACAACGCAATTTTTGTTTGCTGCCGAAATTCAATCTAAGGGGGTGAAATTAAAAATTCCCTTAAAAATTCGGCTATTTTCCAATTTTATTTTGTAACTCGCAATCTGGAAGAGATAGAAAAAAGTTTCAAGACAGAAGTTACTTTTTTTAATTAGGACTCTCATTTGGTAACTTACAGCTTTTGGTGTTCGCGAATTATAACACACAATCGGAAAATAGCCGGAATTTAAGGGGTCAATTTCACCCCCTTAGAGTGAATTTGGGAAGCAAACAAAAATTGCGTTGTAATTAGGAGGAAATCCTCTACATAATCACAAAGTCATAGAATTTTTTGAATTTCCGGGTTTGGGATCTTTCCTTGTAAGTAGTTCTACCACATCCGTTAATTTGACGGATATTCGAAAAATGTGTTTTTACATATAGTTTTTTTTTTTATCAAAATTATATATGAAAAAGCAGCATTTAATGTATTAGATTATTTATTTATAAGGTAATTGAATTGATAAGATGTACCAAATATAAATTTCAATTGTGATTTCATATTATCATGCAATAATATCACTTGTTTCGACATTTCGGAGGAAATGGCATCATTTAAGTATTGCACCATTTTACAGTATAAGAACAAGAATACATTTTTTAATAACAAATGAAGATCAAAATTTTTGTGATAAATAACAGCGAATGTTTGTATAAATGATTAAAAAGATATTGATCTATATTTTTTCGTCTAAAACTCATTTTATAACTCATTTTAATGGCCCGTCGGAATGACGCGTCTCGGTACATTTAGGTGTACATTAGACAGATAATAATTAAAACGTTTGAAAAGAAACAAATAGAAAAATATAACCATTACTCGCACAGAGAACGTTAAGTGTTTTCACCGGTCTTGTTATCAGTGCGAGGATGACGAAGCGAATAAAAGGATAACGGTTAATACCTGCATCGGCAAACCGATGCACTTAAAAAGTCGATGCATGCCTTTTCGAATGATCAGTACTCTAATTACAAATAAACTATCAGGTTTATTTTACGATCAAAGAGGCACTCAAGCAAGCGCGTTTACCGACGTAACAGAAAATTAATTACACCTAGTAAATCACGGTTTATATCCGCGAATGATACGATGCTTTGTAATTGTGTCTTCGAAGATCCTTTTATAAATAGCTCAAACCAATTTCACGAGGGAATTGGCAGCTCATGGAATCCAACAAATGGGAATTACCAATAACTGGAAATTTGATGAAAATCGTGTCTCGGTTCGGAACCAAAATGCGCGACGGCTTTTAATGATCACCTCAGCGAAATAAACCTGAGGTTAACGATTGGCAGGAAAGAAGTAATATCAGCCACGAAGTTTGGCAATAAATAGCCGAAGGAGTGCATGTGGTTCTAATTTTGCCATAAATTTCCAAACATTAACGTCGTTAGAATTCAACCTTGTTTCTAAACTCTCTCTTCTCGCAACATTGCTGCGTAAATTGAGTCGCAGATGAGTCACTGTATCCAGTGCGGAGTATTTTATCGTTACAAAGGTAGCGCGCACGTGGTCAGCGAGAGTGCACCAGCGATTTCGTGCAAAGTCCATTCACCGACCATTAGAAGAATACTGCATGACCTTTCCGAATGCTCGGAGGCAAAGAATGGTCGAATGATCTACGGAGGAGTAGCCATGGGGTTGCTTACAGATATTCTCACACAACGACTGGTATAAACGTCACTTTGGAAACAATACAACTTTGCCACGGTATTATTTCATTCCATTTCTGTAATGCCGCAAGTCTGGTTATGCTGAAAGTGGAACGCTGAAGATCTTTCCACGATTTAACAATACGAAGTTACAAATAAATGAGACTGAAGAATTGTTGTAGGAAACACTGTAAGTGTCAAAAATAAATAAAATTTTATCAGGAAATGTTCTACGTGTGAATAGTAATACTATAGTATAGAATTTTAATGCAATTTCTCTTTTTAAATAAGTCACCAACAGTGCTAAAAGATGGTACCGCTGGTACGTCCAATGCCACTTCTGTAAAAAACAATGTAAGAGCCAATGTAAGTGCTTGCAAATATAAATGAATGCGACATTCAGTTTTCTCTAGATCTAAGAAGTGGCACATATAGGGTTTTCAACAATTACAATTCTTCTTTTTTCTTCAATTTGGACTATATTAATGCAAGAAATAGAAAATTTTTTGATGCATTTGGGTTATTGCACACTTAAGAATATTTAGAAATTCGAACGAAGCAAATTTCGTGAATAATTTAAAATCGGGAAAGTTTTTTTTCTCTCCAGAAAACTTTGATTTTTGGTACTTACAGTGTTTTCTACAAGGACCTTGTTGAAGAAATGGCCATTGATATGGAGATGCTCAAACTGAATTTAAGTATGGCAAAACTCATTGAAACATGTTTCCCGGTAATAAAGCAAAATTATACAGGATTTTTCTTCTTCACAGAGGATTTTCATCTGAATCAAATTAATCTTGAAAAAGTGTTAGATATGCAATGTAAATTAAATCCGTTCAACGATAAATTCTTGAAAACTTCATACTTGTCCATTTTCACACAGAAGAAACTGAAGCGATTCATACCTTTGGGTAAACAACCTTTCAACCCAAACATAATTAAATATTAACAACACAACATTCTATCAGTCTATAAAATTACGATTCGTCCCAAAAATCGCAAGCTTTCTTTACAAACACCAGTCGTGCTTAACAATCTTCAAGTACCTAATGCGTCAATTATTTTCACCTATCTCTATAAAATCACTCACAAACTATAACAATTTCGAGGAATCCAACATTACTTACACAATTTTAACCACCACAGAATCCGTCGAAACAAGTTCCATATAAAAATGCTTTGTTTCAGAGGAATATTCCGCGATGGAAGGACGCGGCGGAACAGAAAACACCGGAAACCGAATCGATACGTCGTGTTTCTCCTCTGCCGCGCCATATTCCGATTATATTCCATTATATGGCGGCTCTATGAAGTGGCATGTTGCCGGTCCTTAACATACCAGCTATTTCTCGGCAACGTCACGGCCACGGCACGGCCACCATTGTTTCTCGGGCATAATAGAGCGTCGTCTGGAGCCGATGCGCATCCTGCACGTATCCTGCAGGCTCGGTAATGAGTCCATGCGAGAGTCCACGTTGCCTCCTGACACCGACAACCTCGTACCTTCACGGCGACTCTTCCGAGATCCTTATCTCGGTGTGTCTGACATTTGACATGCGGCGTGTCGCCTTTCCGACTCGCCCTCCTCGCTCCGGAGCCGCGTTTCGTCGCCATTTTTACCAGCGGTCTTGCATTCAGGGGTACACTGTACCTGGATAGAGCTTTACTTTTACCTCGGATGCAAGTGATAACGTGATATTTTTTGCACAGGTAGGTATAAATTGCAGTGGATGGGTTTGTTGAAGTGGTTTCCCCGGTGGTTTATTCTGCGGTGGCTTTCTTAGGTGCAATTCTTAGGAAGATTGTATATTAGTACCTATCTATGTAGTATGAAATGGATTTATTTAACGCAAATTTGCTTTCGTGGAGTATAAAAAAAAGTAGAAACACTCGGAGAAACTAAAAATACATTTTAATGTTATTAGTTTTTATTTCTACCAAATATAGTTTTTTATTGCACTCAATATTCAAATGAATATATATAAATAATTCGTTCTTTATTAAATTAAGGGAGGCCTGGTTTTTTTTTCTCAGTGAGTGCTGAGGTGGCAGGAACAGACAGAAGGTAAAAAATTACAATAATATTGTGTTACGTTTCACGTAATATCGTTTCGTGAAATAAAGTATTTTCGCATACCTTATTGTTACTCAAAAGTGCAGAGCACATTTACGTATAATAACTTGAGGTTCTTTATTTTAAAATACGGGTGGCAACCCTGGTTATAAGATGCATTGAATTTGCGGGGCAAGATTGAGAATCCGAGGAATAACTGTGACTGGAGTTGAAACTCGGTGTAGTTTGAATTATTATGAGTGGCATTGGACAAATGTGTTCTTCTTTAATTTTAGAACTTTGTACGTAAGCACTTATTATGCTTCAGGTGAAGTAATAATGTTTCTGAGAAACTGAATATTACGAAACTTTTTTGGGTAAGCTTGGTCGCAGCGATAGTTTAGTTGTAAGCATGTTTTATAGCAGTTTTTCATTAGCAATAAAACCGTTTCATGTAACTCGCTCAGTTTCATAAAACGTCTCGTGGCGAGTATATCCTCTGAATGCGACCTCCACGGAATGTGAACACGGCTTTGCTGCATTTAGCGAGCGATCGCACGCACCTCAGATCCGCTGCTAATTTATAGGGGAGCTTGTTTTACTACTAAATGCTATTTGCACCTTTCGTGGTATCGTTCGTTGTGCCGTGCGATCAGAATGAAAAATCCCAAGGAATGATCTATCACTGTCATGTCCCGAGTAAAGTTCACACTCATTACGGATAGTAGGAACGTACAGACATGAACACGCTTTGATCCAGACCCATTAAGTCAACAAGATCAATGACTACAATGTAGTTCTTTGAAAGTCGCATGTTTGTCTTTCATCGATTTATCAATTCCGCCAGGAATTTCCTTTCTGTCTTGGAAAAGAAAGGACTAATCAGATCATGCAAATGAACATGACACGTTTTCCACACTATCGCATACTTTTGCGCACATG
This sequence comes from Andrena bucephala, assembly GCA_947577245.1. Taxonomy (NCBI): domain Eukaryota; kingdom Metazoa; phylum Arthropoda; class Insecta; order Hymenoptera; family Andrenidae; genus Andrena; species Andrena bucephala. Next base: position 25,778,325 of record OX387717.1, on the reverse strand, counting down.
GTCCTGTGTTTCCCGATAATCCCTGAAACAGTTTAACAACAATCTCTTCGCTGAATAAAAGTGTTGCCTACATTCTCGGTTTTCTTTTTGCAAGAAACCTTCAAAGGGATGCAAGGAACTTGATTTCAATCGAAATCTTTATATTATAGGTAAATGGTCGTCAGAAATTAATTAACAACGAAATGCTTTCGACTTAAATAAGTCGGAGATGCGCATCAGGAACGCGCAAGTGAAATCTTTTGGTTGGAACCGATATGTACCGCACGGCAGTTGACCGGTAGGTCGAGTCAGGCCGGCCAACAATATTGCATTATTATTTATTAATTCGGAGCATACGAGATGTGTATCTCTTACGATGCGGTGCTGCACTACCCAAGATCACGACTTTCTTATCTCCTCGGGCAGCCAGCGACTCTCAATCTGAACGAAAGATTTTCTATGTCGAAACTGCGTGTTTGGCTGCATTCGAACGAATCAATTCCAAACTTCAAAGTACGAATATTCAGACCTGAATAAACCTAGGGACAGTAAATTCAAGAAAATTAGAATCGATTCCGCAAAGTTTAGGACTCCAAAAATTGAAACCCAGGTCTGGGTTAGGCCTACTTCGAAGCTGTATCTTTCACCATCCAATCACAGTGTTGTGTATCTAACTACTCTATCTCATACTCCATCACATTCACTCTATATTTCTAAAATTAATATGAAACTTTTAGGCTTAATATATTATTAGAGCCATCTCGGTATATGTGATCGTTAACGAATCAAAAATATTAAACAATTTAATTGTATATCTTCAAAATGAAAGTGGTGATCGGATCCATGAACATTATTCTGACCTGAGCTATCAATTATCGCGTTTGTCCAAATTCCTCAAAGTTCCCACCGTCAGCACAGAATTCGTAAGCAACAGTACGCGCTTTGTTTCATTTCTCGTCCAAGAGCGGCCAGAAATAGAATCGGCACAAGCGTTCCAGAGTAGCCAAGTTACACCACGGGGGTACCACTGGATACCATAGGCAGTGTCCACCTACGAGTACCTCGGGGCAGTGCAATCTAGTGGCATCGGTCTGACCTCTCAGTACCAGCGGCTACCGTTCTGTGATTACCATGATAATTCGTTGGCTCGCCCATACTCACTACCAATGCCCCCTGGCAGGCCAGATAATATGCAATACCGTCCGATAGAGCAGATTCCGTATTCTTAACGACGACCCATGAGCATATTCGAACCCCATTGTTTCCCAGTTGACTCGACTTCGCCGAAAGCGCGTGTATATCGCGTATATCGCCGGCAAAAAAGCGCCCGACATGTTCCTGGAACGGACTTTCCAGGCTGCTGAATATTTACGAAGAAAGTTGGACCCTTTACGAGGGAAGTTGATGTCAAGTTGATTGTGTAGATTTTTTTAGTTGAAACTATTCACTGATCAGCTATTAAAAAGTTCTACCTACATTAATCTGAGAATATAAACAAATTTTCCATAAGCAGAGGCATTGAAAGATGAGGAATATGATTAGAATTATGTGGTGTTGCATATGAACAATAAAAGGATTACAAGATCGCGTTTGTTGATGAATACTGTATATGTTTCAAAGGAGGAATAACTTGATTAGAATTAGGCAAAGTTTGTGCCATGTTTTTGGGTGATAAACAATATCAGTGCGTTCTTTTGAGAACTGGTTGGAGGAACTTGAATTGAAATCTCGAAAATTCTCTTCAGAAGTGGATAGTATTATTCTACTTAGTATGTTAAAAAATTCTTCTTTACTGTTTTCATTCAACGTCGGATGAAATGTAACTAATGATTTCGGGTCGAGATTCATTCCCCGGGTTGCTCGTCAAATCGCCAGCCTACAGCAAGTAAGAACATTTACGCTTCAAGTTTGAAGGCGGTGATTCAGCGTGGCATTCATTGCATTCGAGCAAAGCGAAATTAATTTATCTAATTCGCCGAGGCAGCCCTTTCTTCCCACATTAAATAATAGCTCAGGGCAAACATGTCGACGCCAAATCTTCCCTCGCAGTCTTTATTAAGTAACAATTCATCAAAATCAGCGTATTTCCGATACGAGCATCAATCCATCCAATTACGACACAGCCGTTACTAAGGCACAAATAAAAGATCGCATCAGCCTTTATCAGGCGTATCCCTGGTTCACGATAAATTCTGCGCCGCGACTCACCGTCCAAACACTATGGCGGCTGGCAACGCTTGCGCTTTTCAAACCCCCCGACACGCTACTTTCCCACCATTTCTCTTCGTTCGTTCTATTCTCTGCGGCGATTACGAAAGAACAATGCGAAGTCTATGAAGAGATTTTTTTGGGCTCACAAGCGTGTTTTTTCTGCACCGTTGGAAACTTAATGGGAATCGAATGGCACTCTCATCCTGAAAACCACATGGGAACATCATCAGAATTCAACAGTTTATAACTTTGATTAACCAGGACATTCTATATATTCTGTATTAAAGTGGAAGGATCTGATGAAAGAATTGGACTCATTACAGGAACGCAGTAGCGAGGATCACACTTGGAGACCTGATCTTGAAGAGTCCCATTTACCTATCACTAGAGTGTACCTCAGATACCTTAATGGGGAATTGCGCCTTGTTGGGCCGAAAAATAGGCAATTCCTTGTGAATTTTTTGTACAAAAACGGTGCGACAAATTAATTTTAAGTTTGCCAGGCTCTTTTATGGTATCTTGAGCTTTTGTTCTGAATTTTTGTGTGTCAGTGAAAAAGAAAACATGGCAGATACAGAGTGCTGACTGAGAGCTTTGACCAAAAATCGGGTGGTCCTGGCGTTGACGGAAAGTACTGTACGGGTTATCTGAAACACACAAAGGAAAAGAGATTCTTAATCTATATGAACGTGGCTATCTGTGGTAGTAAATTCATTGCCGCATCTGTTACCGTTCCTTTTTTATTTAAAGAAATCTTCCCCATTTTGGGGCAAAACCTTTTTCAGACTCAAATCAGGGCGCTTCATCTTTTTCAAAAGGCTGCCATTTTAACATTTTTTTATTTTTCTTTGTGCATGTACTACCACAGATAACCACATTCATATAGATTAAGAATCTCTTTTCCTTTTTGTATTTCAGATAACCCTTACAGTACTTTCCGTCAACGCTAGGGCCACCCGATTATTTCTCACCGCTCACTCTGTATCTACCATGTTTATTTTTTCACTGTCACACAAAAATTCAGAACAATAGCTTAAGATACAATAAACCAGCCTGCCAAACCTCAAATTAATTTGTCGAACCGTTTTTGTACGAAAAATTCGCAAATAATTATCGCCCCTTAATGAAGACCTACTACTGACAATCAGGTACAAGTCTTCTACTGACTAGTATCTTAATTACGAAGTTTGGATCCATTTCATAGGGTCTTCGCACATGGTATTAAAACTAAACACAGTATCATTCTATTCCGGCAGACAAGGACTTTCCAACGGTGTGCAGCAATCGTGATACACTGCCTGCTCCAAAATCCCTTTGCAGACTTACATCGTCCTTAGTATGAGACTCAGAAGTCGCTGATGGAAAACGAACGTAGCTGATTACTAAAATTCGGCGGTGAAGCAGTGGAGGCGCGGGTGACGTCTACCTGACGGTAGCTGGACAACCATCACGATAATAGACGATACATATGTATGCGAGCTTCGGGATTCATAAGCGAGCAGGCCAGCCAGCAGACCGGTGCTACTTGGGGCCCATGTCAGGCCCGTTCTCTACGCTCGTCCTTATGCAGAGCAGGAACGATTTCCTCGTGTCTGAATGGCTTGAATAATATACGTTTGAAGTTAATGGTCTCCATTCAAGGCGCCTCCCATGCTTCCATATACCTATATACGAGGCGCGCTGCTCACCGACGTGCCGGTCCCACGTCCTCTGCGGTTCTCATGTGTCACTCAGGATCGCCGCGTATGTAACTTAAACTGGGCCCCCGTGTGCTGTGCCCCCGGTGCACTCCGCGGCAATAAAACAGGGAACTCGAAAGCTTTCGATATTCATTCAAATTCGTGCAATGGTCAGGCTCCTTTCACCAAGCCCCCAAATATCAGCATTCGTGAAAGTCACTATGTGATAATCATGAAAGGAAGGAAAACCTGGTGATAGCATTTGTCAAGGAAATACTTTGTGTGCTGCATATATAGCTGTGATTAATTGGTAGGATAGATATTAGAGGGTGGTGAAATTATTTTGCGAGTCAAAATGAATATGTTATGTGCTTTGAGAATTTATAGATTTTTAGATCGCTACTAAAGGCGGTTGATAGGATAGTTACGTCATATAACTGTCAAATATGTTTCTACTTAGTAAGGAAAATAATATTTTGAGAAGAAATACCAGTGGTCTACTTAGTTCTCGCCGTATCGTTACTGAATTGATCATGGATAACGATTTTTAAGGAGTCAAAATACTAAAAACTTGTACGCTCCTTGAGTTTCCAGAAACGTGAAAAATATTCAGGTGCCCTACGTTCTTGTTGCAACGTTTCGAGTGCACGCTACCGATATACACGCTCGCGGGTTTTCTTGCATCGCGGTAACCGATTTCGTCCGCTCGGATGGACCTTGCTTTTTGTTCGCTTTACGTGATCCTGCCTTTGAATGGCAACGAAGAGGCGATATTTTTGCCGGTGTCTTTCGTAATGGAGAGGTTTCAGATTTTATCGGGGAGCCCTGGGACGTGTTTGGTGGTATACATTGGCATTTATTAGGTCTGCCTCGCGGAGAATCGGCGTCTCGTACTGCGATTCCCAAAAAAAACGTGTCCAATGGCTTTAATAAAATGCAAACTGAGCTTCATTGTTCGCGTATCTCCCACGATTACAGCGTGATGCTTCCTTTAAAATCCTGCCAAGATTTTCTACAACACTGCGCGGCATTTAGTTTCCACTCGGCTAAAACTACTAAATTGCAACTCCGTAATAAACAGTTTGGAATCTCTTCGACTAAAACTCTTCAACTTCACCTCCTTTGTCTGCTTCAACCCAACATTTCCAACATCCCACTCCAAAAGGACCCACCTACTTCAAATTTGTAGCACCATTCGACAGCTTAAGCCCACCATCTTCCACCCTCCGTCTTAATCCAGCCGAAAGCAAAGCCCACTTGACATCCCGAGACCACAGTTTGCTAATCCCATCAAGTACCCGAAGGCAGCGCGACATATACCGATGGAAGCAACCGGTGTTAATAAAATTCCTCTCGCGTCGCCGTGTAGTCCCAAAGTGGTTACACGTCGGCCGAGGCTCGGACGTCCCTACACCGAGCCTGTCACAAATAGACTCATAACTCTCCCCAGGTATCCGTTGCGCAGCCTCGTCCACGGTGCAGCTCTTTATCCATCAATTTATCCAGTCGTAAAGGGGACGCGGAGCTCCGCTCGTTTCGCGCGCTTCCCGCGGCCAGAACGACGCCTCGGACCGCGATCCAGAAAACCGTAAGTAGAAGGCGCGTTTGCATAATCGCGCGGCCCCGACGGCCGAGCGGCACTCCGCACTCTTTATACCGCGATTTATCCCGGCGGCCCCGTGATACCCGTGTCGCCAGGAAAGTGTCGCTGGGGACGACTCCCGGCGGACATAACTTACTCGCGCTAGGACGCTTTCGCGCGCGGCTTTCGCGTGTGCCTAGCCAGACACACCAGCGACTTAGGTGCCCGCGCCAACTTTTACGTCCGACTCGGCCAGACTTCTCTCGCGACCTCGCGATCTCGACCGTGAGAAAGGGCACGAGCGGGCTGCTCTAGCAGAGACACCACCGCGAGAGGAGACCTGCTCCGCTGTTATAATTGTATCGGCGTGCCAAAGGCATTTTCACTTCAGCCGGGAAACAAGCGGCGTCACGTGTGCGCGCGGTAGAATGTAGATGGATGGACGCGGGGCGCGAGGACCAGCGGAACTGCGAGTGAAAAAAAAAATGGGCGAGACGCGGGGAATCGCTGGGGGACACTGGTGCTTCTTGCGAGCTTCGAGATGCTGGAGGAAATACTTGTCTCGCTTTTGTAACGAGGAGGGGTCACGACGACGGTGGGGTCGCCGACTTCGAGCGACTTTTCTTCGGGGAATTCGAGAGAACGGCTGAGGGACGCGCGTTCGTTCGTTTACGCTTAAGTGTTGTATTTTTTCTGGATTCTTTTCTGACAAACTAAACTACTTTACGAAAAAGATTTACAGTGTAGACACGTTGTAGCCTGCGAAAATAATACTTCGCTGACAATGGGAACGCAGAGAAACGCTAAAATACAATGAACTAAATTGAATATGTGCAACGACGCACGGAGCATCGCGTTAGTCAAATTGCAATGCCCGGGGGAGCACGGCAATTCATTCCGTGATGTCCTTTCTTCGGGCAACGTCGAAGGAGGAAGGCCCGGAATGGCTGAGGGCAGAACACAAGCGTGCATTCCCGGAATTCTGAGGACTCATTGCTGTTCGCATCGCAAACTCGGAAATCGAGGCTCGCCCGCTGGGCACGGAAGCTTAACATTATTTCTGAGGTACTGATATCCACGTTGAAATACTGATGTAATAACACACGGAGCAAAACGTCGACCACTATCACGTAGAAACGTGCGTGAAATGATACTAAAAAAAGATCGTGACTAGGGTTACATCTGCTTACGCGATATTCCTATTTATGAGAACCCAGCATTAAACGTAATGGCCACTGGACAGCAAGATTGGCTCCTCGAGTATTATAACGATTGAAAATTGCCTCGGTATGGTAATTGGACGCGAGGGTAGAACAAGCAGCGGGGCAAAAATCATTTCATTTAAGAAAAGCCAGCGATTACGTGAACGAGGGCAGCCTGCGTCAAGGATTGACGGATGCCACCGTTAGCATACGAGATGCGTTAAATCACTCGGGACATCCCCGTGAGTATCGTCCGGCCTCGAAGATGGCCTATCATTCACCATTGCTCTCGTCCAACCGTGGCATCTCGAAAACGAACAGCTTTTCTAATTACCCCCTGTCCAGGTTTCCACAGATCACCGGGTAGATAACCGGAGAGGATCGGCTTCCAGCTGGTAGCACGGCGGCGAAAGAAACTAAATTGCACTTCGTTAAACCGCCTGCTTAACAATTTCGATCAGGCGAGCCGTTTTTCCCGCGTGTTCCCTTTCTTATCCGTGGCATTACATTGAAACATTATGTCGCCGCGGACCTTGGGACCGGGCCCCGTAAAAACCGGCTCGACTCATTCGATGCTGAATCATTTCGTCACTAACGGAGCCACCTATCGAAAAGTTGCCTCCGCAGCGCTCGATCGAGACCAGAATAGTAGCGAGAGAAGAATCGAGGTCCGCGAGAGTGATGTTCACATCGTGGCTGAAATTCGCAGTAGTCGAATGGCGTGTTTTATGCTGGATGGACCCTTTTTTTTATTGGACTTTCGAGATCATATTTCTTGCAATTAAAAGTCAAAGTTACTTACTTAAATTCTTCTTAATCAGTAGATACTATTGGTAGTATAGTAGTGGTAGTATAATTTTCATAATATGAACTTGAAGATTGAGAATGTGTTTATATTATTTTTATTCCTCACGCATCTGAAATAATTAATACTTTCTGATTAATTAAAATATGGTCGTATTAGAGTTCGTATTAGAATATTAGAATCTATTCAAGCGAAGATTCATCTCCCAGGAATAAATAGAAGGAATTCTGTATAAATGTAGCTTCACCGAGCATACAATTGAAAATGTAAAATTCGAGCTGACTTGGGATGCAAATCGTCCAAACAAAATCTTTACCCCCGGTTCACCGCGACAAAGGAATCGAAAGGGTAAGGTCTGATCAAAGCAAACGAACAACTTCGCACCCGATAAATGGACCAACGGTCCCCAGCAAAGACTCATCTCCTAATATTTTCCCGAAGCGGAATAAAAAGGGGGTTAAGAGGATCGTGTATGACACCTGGCCGAAAGAACGCCCGATCCGGTCGGTCCAGTTTCAAAGCACAAAGATAACAAGGCATCACATTCATGTTCATACAGCGCAGACTTCGCCGCGGTGAAAAAAGAAAAAAAAATAAAGACACCTCCGTCGATCCTCGTCGATTCGCCTGTGCACCCCCTGCCATCGTATCTGGTAGCGTGGCAACGGGAGAGCAAGAGCGGCAGGGGATGAAAAAAGTCCGCCATGATAACCCGTGACTCACCCCGAACCCAAGGGAGGGATTCTCACACAAGCAAGGGCACGAGGGGGGGGTAGGAAAGAGGATCAGGGGAAACGGAAGGAGAAGGCATGACGGTCGAAGAGAAGCCACCCTTCCCGGCATCCGCACGGAATCCATGCGAAATTACACGACCCCACTCCGAGACGGAATAAACCCGACAAAGGGTGGCTTTTCTGCCCGCCTCCCTCGAAGCTCCGACCCTTGCTGCGACGCTAGGGGGGTAGCGAAAGACGATGCTGACTGGCCGTCGGGCCAGCAACCCTGAGCAGCGACCCACTCCCGGATAGGTCGAAACTAGCCGAGGGTCTCGGCGAAGGGTGTGGTCGGGGGCAGTGAAATTTATGCTAATCACCGTGGCGTTTAAAGCCCTCGAAAAGCGCGCCGGTTAAAAAGAAGAAGGGTTCTCCCGCGTGCGTAGCCTCCTCTCCCGCCAGCTCCATCGATTTTTCTCCCTTCTATGAACATCGCGGGATGTATCGGCGGCGAAGATGTGTGCGTGTTCGAACGGCCGTGTGGGTTGAGAGAAACGAAAGAGGTGACCAATACAGACCCGTCCCCGAAACCCATACACGGGCCGCGCCGCACCGTCCGTACACGCCGGACCCCCCTCATACACAGGCGCGGTGAACGCGGTGCGTGAAAGCGAGAGGGATGTGCGTGCGGGGCAAAAATATTGCGTGCGTGGCCCGGCAGTGTGGGACCGACGAAAAACTCGGCCGGGCAAGCGACGAAAAACGCGACGCGCGACCGACCGTCTTCCGCGGCGGCTCCGACGACGGCCGCGGCCGGGCGGCTTGTCGACTTTCGGCCAGAAAACTGGTCCTTCTTATTCGCGTACCCGCGCCGACCTGCTTCCCGGCCCGGCCGCGGTACTCCTTGGTGTTGGTGCATAACGGAGGAGGATCGCGAAAGAGGACTTTGACGTTTTGTCGCCTTTGTTGAAGAGAGCTGGACGACGATCAGGACACGCTGCGCATTCGCACCTGCGTCTTCGCCGCGGCCAACGGGAACGCATGTGTCGATACGTGCCGGATGCACGTGCTGCACCGATGCTGATGAGGAGTGAGTAACTACGAACGGGTGTCGCTCCACATTTTTCGGGCACCTCACGCCGGAGGGTCGGCTCGGCTTTCCGGCTTCGTGGACCGGGCCGATCGCATGCTGCATCCATCTACGATCGTCCGGTCGCGGATTCACGCAACGGGATACTTCTGGAAATCTCAGCACCGCGGATGGTGATTCTAGTTCGCGGGGATTGTACTCGCGGGTTGATTCGCGTAGATTGGTGGTACGCAGTGAAAATGAATCGAGGTTCGAGATGTTTCCAGAGGTGTCCTGTCACGCGTGTGCTGCACTCTCTGTTGGCTTCGTGGTGATTAGGCTTCGGTGCTCTTGCATGCGTTTGTGAATCCAACGACTGATAGTTTCTCGATTGCTTCCGTTGCCGATGTGGTGATTGCTGGCATTTCAACTCTTGACCGTTGGGTGTATACTTTATGCTTCGGGGGTGGGTCGTGTGTTTTGATTTTTGGCAGTGAGATGCAAATTTGGCAACGAGAGCTCTCGAAAATCTTGCGATCTGGTCGGTGACTTCGTTATTTGTTTCGAAATTGGTCTCCCGTAATCAATGTACGGAATGGCTGGTATATTAATCTATGATTACTACAGACTAACGGCGCCAGCATAATATTTGCCATTATATAACAATTTTACAAGCACACTGCGCTCAAGAAGAAATTACTCGAAGCGTGCCTGCGTGAACCATTTCATTGATCATCAGGACCGTGAGCTTATTCAAAATGGCGCGCACCCCCACTGTGTCGTGTAAGTGGCGTTCTACAGTGCACAGTGTGATACACTTCGCAGAAGACTTCATTGCAATGAAAGCAATCGAAGCTGCAATAATGAGGGAACACTCCGATATTTGTTCAAACGAATAATTTTTGCAATTGCCCCAGAAGAAGCCATCACTACTGCGCTTTATTACTCAACCAATAAACATTTCAATATCCATTATTGGTGAAACCGCGGAAAAAGATACACGAAACTCGAGAAGGATAGTAAATATAGGGTAGCTTAGAAATAGGTGACCAAATTGCAGGAGAATGTGCCACCAACTTTCAAACTAAACATTAATCTGAAGACACTTCCCACCAACTTCTAAACGCAACTATTTAACATGCATACTATTCTAAATTTCCTGCGTGAACATTAACGAAACTTGAACAATTTAAACTCTCATATCATCAGCTTCGCCATACAGGAGGGTAGACCGGGGGCGGTAGAAACACTTTGACTTTGGAATACGATTATGCAAAAATTATTACAGTTACAACAAAAGTTTTTATACGAAAATGTTACTTACTTAACTGACATTATTGAGACACAACACTTTCACTGTGTGTAAAGTAATATCCAGGTTATTAATAAGAAATGAGAAGCGGAGAAAGTATTACAACAGTCCCTGATTCCGGGTCGATGGTAATACTGAGTAGAGTCGATAGTAGCACAAATTTAACTTTACAAAATTAAAATATTTATAGATATAAATTTTAATGATAAATGGAAACAGTAAAATTTATAACCAATTACGCGGTGTCGCAATTGTGGCAGAAATAGAAAACGTTTTGGCTGGTGCATTCTTCATGTCGTAGTAAATCCTTACATTCAGTACATTTCACCCATCTTTTATTTGGTTTGCTTATGCTGTGCTGTAGGACTCCATGCAATCAACACAATATTATTAATCTTCTTTGTCGCTATTCGGTTCTGACGCGGTACAAACGACCCTGAATACCGATGTTACAGTCGCCCCCGACCAGGCTTTTGAACTTAAATTATAAATTTTAATTGGCGAGAGACTTAAAAGTGATAAGTAACGATCAGTATTACTTTAAAAATGGCCAGATTAAATATTAAAAAAAGAAAGAAAGAAGACATATTTGCAAAGGGAGTATTTATATTACAATTTTAAATCAGTAAGAAAAAGTTACTTTAGGGTATCGAAAAGTTATTTTCTTCACTATACATGTCTATTATGTATCTATACTGCTAGGACATGGATGTGTGGATTCCAAATATCATTCTTCATCATTTCTCCAAAATTTGTGTTAATATCTATCACATGTTTTGAGATATTTAACGTGTGAAGCTGAGAATCCACCTAGAAGCTAAGCTATGCTATGCGATGCTATGCTATGCCATGTTACGTTTTAAAAAAATTAGCTTCAATACATTCTTATTTCCACCAAAAGCTAAGCTAAAACAGAGCATCGCTTAGCTTAGCTTCCCGGTGGATTCCCGGCTTTAAAATCGCCCCGGTCTACCTACCAATCTCACAGAACTTTATTGCGACAAAAATGGTGTTCATAACTCGAAACCGCAGCGTTGCAAATCTATATTTACGCGACCTTCTTTCATTCTTAACGCGAGTAGAATACGCGCCCGAGGTTTCACCACCTATTCCTGAGGCAGCCTGTATAGAAACGGGTTTAAATGCAATATCAAGCGTAGAAACGGTTCGCGTAGCGGTGTGAAACGACGTTCGAGGACAAGGACGAGGCTCGGGGACGAGGACGAAGACGAGGGCGAGGGCGAAAAGAACGAAAGATGCACGGGCCGTCTACGCGTACGCGTAGGCGCATAGCACGCGTGCAAATAGTCGCACGCATAATGCACGCCGCCTGTGTGGGCCAGCCGACCTGGCATGCCTCGCATTTACAATTCAATTTATATATCGCCGGCAAGATGGTGGCCGCGAATAAATCCTCGCCCCAGCGATAGATCCAGGCGCATTTCCCTGCACCGCGCGGCATGGCGTCGCGCGCGCGACCCTGCGTTCGCTCTAGCTTTTCTAAAATGGCAGGCGTTCGAAGGGATGTTCCCCGCTGGAGGCAACGCTCGGAACGCGCTAGAGGGCGACTGGTCGGTGCACGTTTCTGTTCGCACATTTTTCTTGGTTAGGGTGGTCCACGAAGGGGGTCGAAAAATTTAGGAGCATGTAGCTGTGACTCGCGGATTTGTTCACGAAGTACTATTGCATTCACGCGTCGAGATTATATCGATACTTTCATTCTGTGTTTTGGCATTGGAGAAAGTAGACAACAGTTGAGTGCGAAGACTTATGGTGACGTAGATAGATGTAGAAGCGGCGTAGCAGTTTTCAGAATTAATTGGAGGGCCGAGATTCATAGTACACTCGCATGGTGTTTCTTGTAAAATAATGTTTTGCGTTTACTGTTATAAAACACTCGACATATATATTGCAGCTGTGGGAACACATCTAAAGGCTCAAAATACTACCATAATGAATATGTATTGCTTGCTTTATTACTCGGCTTCGCCCGAAATTTAGATTGGGATTTTATAAAAATAAATTTTATTTATTTTTTTTGTGAAAATAGTAACATTCATCTGGATTAGCTAGACATAATGAGCTGGGACACATGTCATGACCCCAGAGTTTATCGTTTGAAAGTTTTTAGGCAACAGACAAACATACAAACACTTTCCGCTTTATGTATTAAGATTTTTGTAAAAATGGTCTCATTCATCTGGATTAGCTAGACATAATGAGCTGGGACACATGTCATGACCCCAGAGTTTACCGTTTGAAAGTTTTTAGGCAACAGACAAACACACAAATACTATATTAAGATAAGTACTTGAAAATTTTAAAAAATGGTAACTTTTTTTTATTTTTTCACTTGTCAACATAGCGCATGAACAGCATCAAATCAGAATCAACACATTCGTTATATAAATTTATACTGTTCATGCGTCGTGCTGATAAGTAGCTGCAACACTTATTGCTAGTCGGACTTACACCAGTATGTTTTGAAACACTTTGCTCTTGTTAGTTAAGTGCTAAAGAGAAATATTCTTATTTGTCAGTCAAGAATGAAGTTATAACTTAATTCTCTATGAGAGTAAACAGATGGACCCTTTAAGACTTAAAACTGTTATTAACAAAAATTATCCAAATTTGGACGTACCCGATTCTCAGCCCTCCAATTATTATTCTTTTGTATTACTGATGTGGACTAACTTATGGGTGATTGTAGCAGTGGCGGATAAATATAGAATGTAAGAGCGGAGAGGAGTAAAGAGATATAAAGCAAATTTGTGAATTAATTCTACTGCAGAGATGGAGAAATAGTTTCTAATTAGTTTAATGTCGATGAATTTCGAAAACTACTGTGGACTTCCTGTGCTCCTATTAGGGTTGATTTCCAGAACTAGGAATCTCAAGTTGACATCCCTTCCTCAATTTTGGTGAGCATCACATTCTTCAACATGTGGAGTTCAAGTCTGGTATATGCAATGACAGTGTACCAAGATACGAGTAAATGAAGAAATAAAGAATTTTAATTAGGGTAACGCATACAGATGTTGATCCCTATACAACGATTGACCCTCTTCCCCAAAAAGTAGGAAATATAATATAATGTTTTTTTTATATAATAAAATATATCTATATTTCGGTGGCCCAAATATTTTTGTTCGAATACAATTACATTTTATTACATAAAAAAAACATTATATTATATTTCCTACTTCTTGGGGAAGAGGGTCAATCATTTTATAGGGGTCAACATCTGTATGCGTTACCCTATAGTAAAATGAAAAGTTTAAAACGAGAACGAAAGTTAAGGGGTTAGGACACAGTAACCGGCCAAGAAAACAGACGATTTTTAAACGACGATAATAAGAAAAGTGAACAATCGATTAATATAAGGTTTTGTATTTAGTTCACTATATTATGAACTATAAGAAAAGCATATAATATTTACAAAATAGCATTTGTACACCGTGCAATGTCTCCATTTAAAATGTCCATTTTTTTCGGATGGCCAACTGGTGGGCCGGATTCCGGCAAATCGGATGAACTGTAACAAAAACCCCAAAAATTTCATAAACTATAATATATTTCCTAGGCATTGACGATCCAACATTTCAATTTTTGCGAAAATTGACAAAATGGCCGATGTTTTTGAAAAATAATGATCAAATTTCGACAAAAGTGTGATCTTTTTGTTTATATTTTGTACTATAATTAAAAAATTTAAAATGTTGGATCGTCAATGCTTAGGAAATATATTATAGTTTATGACATTTTTGGAGTTTTTGTTAAAGTTCATCCGATTTGCCGGAATCCGGCCCACCAGTTGGTCATCCGAAAAAAAAATGGACATTTTAAATGGAGACATTGCACGGCGTACAAATGCTATTTTGTAAATATTATATGCTTTTCTTATAGTTCATAATATAGTGAACTAAAACACAAAACCTTATATTAATCGATTGTTCACTTTTCTTATTATCGTCATTTAAAAATCGTCTGCTTTCTTGGCCCGTTACTGTGTCCTAACCCCTTAAACAACCGCCACTAAGTTAGAAACAGGGTAGTCTTACTCATTGCCAGTACTTTAGAAACTGAGACAAAGTACCTATGTATTATGAATATCGTTCTGACAACGGAAATATGATTGACGATGTTAATCTACCACGAACTAGGTTAACCTGGAGTAAAACGTTATTTGACCAGAGTTGACTACCTTGCAATTTCGATGTTAGCGAGCATGTAGTTACGAGAGAAAAATTACTTCCAAGATCGAAGCAATTAATTTATAGCACCGTACAGAATCCGATGAAAGTTACACAATGTTGATTGCAATTACTCACACAGAAACGCGAGAAGTGTCTTAAAATGTTGACGATATTAACGTAAATTATGATTGCAGCCTTATAATGAGCCTCATTTCCTCCATACACTTATGATTTATACTTCTCTAAATAACCCTCTCTATTCCTCAATTATCGCAATAAATTCCGATCCTCCGTTACTCTTACCATAGCTATAAACATACTTAGAATAAACATGCGTAATTGCAACGTATAAAACCAGCCTCCAATATATCTTTGAGAAATGTATACCCACAGAGATTCAACTTCTTTCTACCCACAAGAAATTTTCATACGATTCTCGTTTCACTTTTCAAGTTTCATTTTAATCCTCCAAATTACTCAAATTCTTCCAACTTCAGTTACTCAAACTATTGAAGCTTCCAAAAATTAATTATTTTTTCACTCAAATTTCGAGCTTCCTTTATGCGCTGAGTAATCAAATGACATTGTAACCTACACAGAGGCGATCACATTTGCAGCTCGCCTCTCGTATAGCGCGTACATTACGCGCAGCGATGAGCGATCGGTCGAATGGTTCCGCGATCGTAGAAACGTTTCGCGGATCCGTTTTCTCACGCAGATAAAATCTGGAGGCGCGATGCTCTCGCGAGGCATACGAAGGATGGGCAATCGGGCACGTACACCGTGTCGCAATTATTGCCTGAAATAAGTTAATTAATAATTGATTCGCAGCCTTCGTGCCTCCGACTCGCGGCTGGAATGATCACCGGTTAATGATACCCTGCCTAGACGAAAGGCGGTAGCAGTAGAACCCGCTGCTTGGAATTTTAATCGTGCCAATTGCTCCGAGAAAAGTGCGGAATATATCTAGTATATCGAGTTTATTACATCCATTTCGCGGCAAGAAAAGCAAAAGGTTCTTCGAGAAGAACGACCTACGTTTCTTAAAAGGAAAGGAAGGAACAGGAAAAGCGCCTCAATCCTTCCGTCGTATATTATATCCCGAAGAATGTAATAATGTCGCGGGTAACTGCTTGTAAGGTTGCCTTTAATATTTCGGGAACGGTTAAGCGTCGTTTAATCTCTCGATTCGCCAATTAAGCCGACTATTTGCAACATTCGAACGTGCCACGGTAATATCCGTGGCGGAGCTTTGTAATCTGCACAGCAACGTGGAACGGTAATGGCGCCATATACACGGAATTGCAACTCGTTTATTCGCGGAATGAACTGTAATATACGACCACCGACGGGCATTATGTATTAATATCTAATGTACGAAACTTCCCGGCGATGTGAATTATTTGCCCAGTCCTTCTTTATCGCGACCGGCTATTATTTATCCGGAGTCATTCTTTATCGCGACGAGAAATTATACAGCGTTACATATTAATTTTCTTAGAACTTTACGAAACCTTCCTCTCCTATCGATATTCCGCATCTCGGCGAATACTTTCCCCTTATTATAGATTTCAAACATATTTCATCGATTACATTGTTGATCTCCTTTATAATTAAGCTTTCATAAATGCATATAGGTATATGCCTTAAGTAAACGTTCTCGCCCACGTGGAATAAACAGGCTCTTTAAGCAGTTTCCTCTTTCGGTATTTTAATCAACACTCTGCATTGTCAGGCACCGCGTGGCATAGCAATTTTGCTGCAAAGGTCTTGAATTTTACTCAACGACGCGTATAAAGTCGCCACCTATTCCGTTTTCGGAAATTCTGGTTTCAGTTTTTTATCTAAGATCACAAATTGAAGGGGATAAATTCGTTGCGTTCTCTACGATATTTTTTATGGCATTCGAGGGTCGCTTAACACGCGGGAAGTATCGCCTCGAGGATGAGTCTTGTGTTGGTAGATTATAGAGCTGGAAGACAATTTATGAAAACTTGACTGTAACCGTTTCATACTAGCCTTAGAAATTCGAGTCATCTAATTTTACCATCTATTAGCACCTAAAACTCATCAGAACGATTTATAAATCCCAGTGGTACAAGGGAAATTAGACCCACATCCGCAGAAAGCTTTACTGTCTTCCTAGGTACCAGATTCTAGTAGGGTCAACTGTTATCTGATAAAATATGAGATAATCACCACTTCCAGGAATGAGTTCTTTCCCACCTTGAAGGTCTGCTAGAACAACTCTATAACTGACCAGAATGACCTGGCGAAACATTACCTCGCGTCCCGCATCTACGTCCTGTATTTCCTTCCCAACGCGCTCTGACCTCGTATTCTCCAAGTTTCGTTTTAAGCATTCCTCTCGAGCCAACAACCCAGAAACTTCATCAGCTGGAAACTCTATCGGCAACGGAACCTAACTCATCGCAAGAAAAAGCCACCCATGTGCCATTCTTTCTACACCTCCGCGGTGCGTTTGCGCGTGTACACGCCGTTGCAAGAGCATGTACCCCCGAAAGCTGGTCGGCTGAGACAATAAATGCGCGCATGGTCAAACACGTCCCCCGTAATAATTGCCGTGTCTGCCGGGACTGTCCGATCGAAGTCGAGCGGCTCTTTCTGGCTGTCCGCTCCCTTTTCCTCTCGAAAGGGGCAGTGGTTGCCGGCATTCAGATCTGTCGGAAGCATTTAACGACTGTCCGTTCAAATTACTTACGTAGCTGGCCACCAGAAGTGTTCCAAGGGAGGTACCTACTCGTCTGCCACGATTTCATGCGCGCCGCGATCTAACAAGTGTGCCGGAAGTCGCGAGCCATCGCGGGCCATCGGAGGTGAAGGTTCCAGCCGCGCACACGCGCGAGGCGAGACGAAAAATCGGCAGGACGAGCGGGGAAGGCTGTGATCGCTGGTGTAAAGCTCGGATCGCGGGCCAGGATCGTTGGATTATAACTCGTCGTGGCGCGTGAACTGTTCGTTACTGTAATACATTAATTACAGCGTACACGCGCCGCAGTTGTAATAGGGTCCAAGCGCTCCTCCGTTCCTATACCGAGCGTCTTCGACCGTTCCCCGCCGCTCTGGCGTCATTAACTTTTAGAGGGCCCCGCCACGATATTTAACGCGTAATGATAGTAAGCGGCGTCGTAATTGTTAATTTCCGGAATGTCTGGGAGAACGCCCAGGGTTTACTCGATAAGCTTTCTATCTCTCCACCTCGGGCGCTAGCCGCGCGAGCATAATGTCCGATCGGACGGATAAAACTTAGGTGAGGAATAAGTGAGCTCCTCGCACGGCCAGAGATTTTATTTGGATAACGGCTGAATTTATGCGCGAGCTCCGGGGACTTGTCGTCCGAGAGAAATTTTTGTTGCCGGCGATCGCGACTTGCGATCCAGCCTTATGACCTTATGCAGCTTCGATCGAAAGTTGTTAATGGAACATCGGTCTGCTTGACGTGTTCGGGAATGGCCGTCTGACGGATATAGGTATCGATAGCTGTGGGCAGTTCTTACCAACTTCAGGAGAAGAATTCAAGCTTATTGATAACTCTGTAACGTGTAGCAGTCTTCCGAGAAATTAGCCTTCGGAATGTGGTGTACCAAAGAAGGCACCAGTATTTCTAATTTATAATGGTGTAAAAAGTAGAGTAAAAAGTAGAGTGGTGCGCGGAACGATAGCTTTGAAAGTTTAATTAAATTCTAGGTACCTTTTGCTATTCATCAGAAAGCCTTATCGACCTAAAATGTCTGTCTACATTTGGGTACTCAAACCCATAACGTGTTAGTGTCCAAAACCTATACAGGAAGTACAGACGAGGTGTTAAATTCTACAAAGATATAAAAAGAAACAGCAGTATTCAAGGACGAAAATGGAGTCAGATTAGAATCTGATAGATATTAGATCTCAGATATTATTTAGAAATAATATCTAAAGACGCAAAATCCCACTTCTCACTAATCACAAAATATCGTCATTCGCCTAGCATGTCGTGCAAATTTACAATAAGTAGCGCGACGAGTAGTGTATCGTGCCCTTAACTTTAAACGAGACGTTCCAGCAGCCGCCGAGAAAATTTAAGACACGGTCTACGATGAAACTGCAAGACAGGAGCAGATGAAACGGCGAAATGAATTTGCCTCGAGGCAGCAGTCGTTCGCCAAAGCATAATTTCCGGTACATGCGCCGTTGAAAGCGCTCCATCGGGATTTTTACGATTCCCAATTAGTCTCGTCGCCTTGCAACTAATTACGAATAAGCCGTGCCCCGACACAGTAAACGCAAAGCTATCGGCTGATAAACGCGGCGGGGCTGGTAGGATGGCGATCCTACCGAGCATAAAACGTCTAAGCCTGATTCATGCCCCGAGCCTGCATGCAGAGGCTTGCATGGCTTCTTCTTTCCGATCTATATCTTACACGTGTACGCTGTAAAGCGTACGCGCCCCGTTCGCGTCACAGTTCTGCGATAGTCACGTTGCACAATTAACCGATCACGACGAGAGATCCTTATCCGATGAAGAATACTTCCGGCTTATCGGTAACGCTTCAAACAGATTGACGATCGCTCGAAGACACGATTACAAGATCCGCGCAAGCGAGGACATAAATACGACAGCCCGAATGGCGGGGCAATTCTCACATCTCACGGCTGAAGGGAGGCGAGCTTCGCTATTAGATATCCCGCTGCTCGGTGATCTCATAAGCGGAATTACACAGAGGAATTATCATGAAGGCCCAGGCCAACGTGTGAATTAACCTGTACGAACATTGAAGTGTCTACCAAAGGAAACTTGTTAATGTTCCGCTCGTAAAGAAAAGACAGAACCGCTCGATCGAGCGGTACTTCGAGATCCCCACATAAGAAACGAAATGGTTTCTACTAATGTACCGCCAGGGAGTCGAAATATTGTTGTCTACGATTTCAGTTAGCCAGGTTGCCTCGTCAACCATGTCTCAACAAAGGAACCTGCGAGTCTGGCTGGAAGGTAGCAAGGGTTGCGTCGAAGGAACCCGATTAGAATTCAGCTAGTGGTGGGGGCTGCTACTTGTTTGAATCTCGTTAATAAGCCAGTCAGGATGTTCCCTCTCGTGCAAAGGAGCTGCTACCTCTCTGTGGATCTCGTTTTCGCTATGGCGTCTGCCAAGCCACCTCGGCTCGCACGGATGCTCATTTGCTATGTGCTTATACTGCCCTACCCGACCGTTTAAATCACCCTGTATGCCTACTCGCTCCTCGGCCGCTGCGTCTGGAAGGGGAAGGGTGCAAGGAACGGTGGCCGATTCAAGAAATGGCTCAGACACCGAGCATACTTAATGCGATCTCCAGCGGCACCCTCCTTTCTACCTGCATCGATCCTCATTCTGCACGGATTACGTTATTTTCGTGTCAACCGAAGCGTTTCTGCGTCTGCCCCACATCAAAGCTCAGGCTCGATTAAAAGGCTTATGAATATACGCTGGACATGGTGCTAGATACATAATGGGGTGTTGATACATGGCTACGCCAAAGAAGCATATGGAATTGAATAAATTATTGACTATCTATCCCAACTTTCTGAACTGTTATAACGAGACTTATTAACTTAGGTTTGAAAATGGAACCCATTCTTGTACAGTAAAACACATTTGAGTCAAACACATCGTGATCTGAAACTGAGTAAATTTAGTGAAAGAAAAATAGCTTTATTTCTACTGGATATGTGTATTTCATTTCTTTGTTATTATTTTGCAATGCTTTTTAATGAGTTATCTAATAGTGAGTAGTATAATTAATATTATTTTAAATTTTATGTAACTGTGTTTTCTAACCTTAAAATGGAACTATGTCTTAGTAGTTTTAATAATAATACCTATAAGAGTTGTTCTATGGGTTGGTAATTTTTTGCAAAATAAAGATCACGACATTATGGGATCCAAACTGCTTTTAACTAATTTCTTGTCATTTTGAGGATTGGTAGCTTCCTGCATAACTAGGCCCATTTGTGCTCGAGGAAGTTGTAAAGCAAACTTCCAGTAAAAGGAAGCTTAATTAAAATGAATATCTTTATTCTTATATAGAGAATCATCCCCTTTTCGGTCACACTGCCAATTCCACCCCACTTTGTATACATAGAAAAATGTATAACTCATTTCTTCACGGTAACTGAACGCTTTATCGAGCAACTTTCATCCTATATTCCACACGCTCAAGCGCCCGGAGCGCAGCACCACGATCCGTGACGAAAGCGAGGTAACGAAACCTCGGTAGGAGCGGGGCACCGAGCGATCGCGAACGATCTAATTAACCAGCTCACGATAATAGTCGCGAGATATACGCCGATGAAGTGCATGCGTGCTCGAGTCGGTCTTATCCAGCACGAGTTACAATAAATAACAGCTTCGAGCGGTGAGATTGCACCGAGGGCTCGGATTAATTGCCCGACGAAGTGGCAATGCACGATCCGGCGCTGGCTCGTTGCAACAGACCCCGGCTCGGCGGTGGAAAGCGCCAATGACAGAGCAGAGCCGCGGCTCTTAAAATACACTGGTCCTTCTCCCTCTCGTAACGGAAAGGATTGATTATTAATTTGACGATTATCGAGCCGATCGGTATACGTGCCGCGAATCCCGCGAGGTGTTAAACGGTCCACGGTCGCGCCTATCCCGCAACACGGTAATTCTCCAACTTGAGATACATTTCCGCCGTGACGAAGGAACGCCCACGAAATCTACGATTACCGATCTCCCCGGCGCGGCACGGAACGGTACTGTTAACGATTCGAATCGTATCTCATGCCATCCACAATGCCGCCTCGATAACACGATTGCTAGGACAACATTTTTCAGAACGTTCCCCGTCGTGGCCGTTGTACTTGTTCCTTCCATAAAAGCATACACCCGCCCCGGCCTCCACCAGCGCCGCTCACATACACGCACAATGGGCGGCCGTATGCAGGAATTCAGCACGGGAATTATAAATTCCGTGCTCTTTCGGTACGCGAGCATCGGTTCTCGTAAATTTCAGCGAAACGCGTACCCGTTTTAGACAAGTTGTCGAATAGTTCTGTCCGTAAATCGCTCGGCCCAGGGACAGCTCTATGAATAATAGTTCGGCGGGTAACAAGACAGACACGCGGCCGGTCAGTCAGTTATTACTTATGGCGTATAATGTAATAAATAAGTATGGCCGGCAGTCAGCCTGGTGACATTATAATTACGCGGCATTTCGATGATATATTATGCCGCGCCGGTAAGGAGATCGCTGGCGAAATTGCGCCTACGTTGATTTACATCTGTCCGGGCGCATAGGCCTGCTGCGTTCCGTGCCGTCGGAATTGCAGTGCATCGAGGTTAAATCGGTAGATTACACTACCGTGCTGGCTAACGCCGCGGGGGAAGGGAAGCGAAAATGTTAGGGTAACGTCTACCGATTTGCTGTGCCGTTTCGTTAGTAGGTCGATCAGCGCTCGATCGCGGGGAAATCGTTTGGGTTTTCGCAACCGTGGATCGGGTTGGTAGACGGGTGGATGCGGAGCGGGGGTCAAGGAGTTTAGACGCGCGTGGTACTTGTGAAAATAGCCGAAAGGTGTCTGATTCAAATGGCTCTGCAGAGTTGCAATGCTTTTTCTTATTAATATTACCGAGTTTCCTTCGATAGTCAAATGCGACAAAGACGGGGTATTTTAATTATTTTCTAATTCTAAAAGCGGAGATATGAAGGATGGTAAAAGAAATTGGTGTAATTGTACTGTTAGTGGAACAGAAAATCTGTAGGTATTACTTCGCTAAGATTGATTTATAGACCTATATGTACTTATGTTAATTGCACACTTTTGTTCTATTTTCTGTTGCTCCATTCTATTCTCCTTGGCCTATTACATTTATCTTCTAAATTCTTCAATGACAGCCATAAATCACCTTGTATTCTAAACTCGGTAAACGAATATACGAACGATGTCTATTTCAAGAATGACATAACCGTTAAATAAAGTCACGTAAAATAATATCCCAAACGTTCCCAAGACTGTACAAAACGTACTAACGAATCAAATAAGGTAATTGGGTGTAAGATGCCCATTAATCATAACTCAGAGTTTATCCAGTAGATGCGAACAAGATCGTGGGAGAATATATTGTTGTGTCCGTTGCTAAATAAATGAGATTGCTTGGCATTTGTTTTAATACACAACATAATAATACATGTTTTGAAGCAAGTTATGCTACAGCTTCCGTAAAAAATTTTACTGCCACTTGATATTTTGTATTCTAATAAAAAAAGGAAAGTGTTATCAACAGTGGCGGGCTGTTAGCTGGAAAGAAGTTAGTTTTCTTATTTATTCTGACTTTTGCTCAAATGATTGGCGTACAATTTGACTTACCTAACGAGCTTAGCATCTTCCCCAACACATTAGGGTAAGATGCATAAATTTTGTGTCGGGTAAAATGCCGTGTTAGCATAGAGGTTGCAACTTACTTATTTCGTAATGCATTGGGGTACGATGCCAAATCGTGTATGAGAAGAATTGCTGTTTCCACGGGTTAACATTTATTTTTTGTTAATTTAGTAGTGTTCGCTTCATAGCATATGATTTAAATAACAAGTAAGCTTTGTTGATTTGGTAGAAATATATATATTACACTTTTTATAAATTTATTAAGAAACTATGGGCATCTTCCCCCCCCACTTACCTTAAACCAAAATCCTACAGCTCCAATCAGCTGCTCCCCTCTTAAAGATTCAGAACAGAACATCCTACAAGAAACGTGCACGTTTCAGTAACGTATGAGTAAAGCCGACGAAGCGTTAAACCACCCCGCGATCCAAGAATACCGAGTCACATCTACATTCGTAGAAACACCACCAGAGTTATTCACCACTAATTCCCCCGATATTGTTCGTTACAGAGGAACGCCGGCAACTACATGGAGGGTAACAATGCAAATACCACGAAGCGAGGAGCCGAGGGAGTCTGCCAGTCCAGTTTTGGGCGT
This sequence comes from Andrena bucephala, assembly GCA_947577245.1. Taxonomy (NCBI): domain Eukaryota; kingdom Metazoa; phylum Arthropoda; class Insecta; order Hymenoptera; family Andrenidae; genus Andrena; species Andrena bucephala. Next base: position 25,754,602 of record OX387717.1, on the reverse strand, counting down.
CGCGGCGTGCAAAGGGACCAGTAAAAGCTGAGGGTGATTTGGGCCTTAGTGGTCCTGTGGTGGCTGCATATGAATCCTACTGGCCTGCTAAGTCCCAAGTTATACTCGGCGCGCGCTACAATATGAGCCCGAGTGCATACGCGTGCAGCTCGGACGATGGATCGCCCGGGTTATGTCCGCCAAGGAGAGGCACCGTCGCCCCGCGTCGAACAGAGGATCGAGGAATCGGTTAAACTAATTGCACGTGAATTCGCGCCGCGGGTGGCTGTCGCAGTCCGATCGCAGAAAAAGAACGTTCCCGCGGCGACCGCGTATTTATCTGGCCAACTTTCGCGGGAGTATCCACTCGAATCGACCTTAAACGAAAGCGAAGCGCGGGCCTGCGCAACGGTCCGAGGATCGAGTTAACCGAGTCTCGTTAAGTTTTTGTGCTTCGCTTTGTCGAAATCGGCCCCGGCCGGCGTCCACGGGACATCGTGACAGAACTCGCGACGGTTCGTGTATCGATTTACATCGGGGTTCGCCGGGGTCGTTAATGAATATCGTTCCGAAGAAAGTGGTGACTGCGGGGCAAAGTGGAGGACGGTGTACGCCGACATCTTTCATCGAGCTGGCACACTTAGAGCGGATAAAGTGTATAATCAGAAAAAGATCGGCCGTGATCGATTTAATCATCGTCGTCAATCGAAGATGGATGCCTGGCGTAGCTGACGCGTCGGCGCGTGGTACGGAAGCCTGGCATTTTAAGTGGGCCCCCGAGAGGCGTCACGACGCAACGGAAGCGTGAGTACGTTAATGGCGATTCTGTCATATTCGTCGCATATTTATCGGCGGCCTAATAGCATTAATACCGGCCGATTGCCAGGCGGTAGATTAATCTAGATCGGTATCGCGTTCGGTGATAATTCGCCAGCAACTTCGTCGGCGACGTTCACGGCAAAGGGGATACGGGGTTGTGCGAGAGGAAGGAAGGGGGAGGGGGGGGGGGGCGTTTAAAATTATTACCGTGCACGGTGTTAACGCTTATTAAACGGAAACCCGGAGCGGCACGAAAGACAAGAGCGCCGGGGATTAGCGGTATACGAGTATTAAAGACTTCCTGACGCGTCGATGATCGTTTATCATCGGGTGCGCCGCTCTCGAATAAGCAAGGATGTGTGTATCGGGGCAGAGATGGGGTCCTCGGGAATCGATTTTACAGTGCACTAACTCTCCCGAGGCAGCGCAGGATCGCTAGGTGGATTCTTAAGTGCTCCAGTTACTCGCCAACCACCCGCTATGCGAGCGATGTTCGAGCATATGCTGCATCGCTCGAGCACGCTGCCCGCCGCGACCGGAAACCATTCTTGTTGCCGACGCGAAGGACGGTATGCGGGAGACTTAGGTCGCGGTGACGACCGTGCAACAAGCATTCTGCTTTAACGGACATACAAATTTAATTCCCCTTTCGACCGCCACCGCACCCTCGTCGGGCCGCGAGATCTCGGCGCTGAGTTCTAGTGGTCTGGATGCAAAACGAGCCGGGCGGACGTGTTCAACAAATCGTTACTGAAAGCTGCTCGCGGAGGAAGATCGTAAAGCACTTGCTGAATATAGGAGGGACTGGAGAGGTCGGGCGTGATTCAGGGCAGTGTGAAATGAATCGTTAGGTTGGAATCGTTAAAAGACGTTTTTTATGAATCGGTGGAAAAAGTGTTTTAACCCTAGAACGATACTGTAGGGTTGCTAGGGAGCCCAGGAGATTTTGATGTTCTCTACAAAAGTGTCAATAGATGCTAGAATATCAATCTGTCACTCCCAAATGTCGATTTTCTTAAGGGGGAGACCTAACTAGAAATTTTCGAAAAATCGATTTTTATATTTTCTTGAAATACATCTTGAAAATATTCCCTGTAAGTGTTAGGTTAATCCGACCAAAATTGACAAATTTATACGCGTGTAAGTAGGTAGGTGTTCCTCAGTGTAGCGTTCAGACCCAAAACTTTAAATGAGTTTTCTTCATAGTCATGTTTTCAAAGTCGGTGACACACATAACTCAAAAATTAATGAACCGATTTACTCGAGGCTTTGCAGTCTTATTTTAGGGTTTAAAATCTAAACGCTATCGGAAGCTTTTCCTCTTTTTTCGCCTAGATTTTTTTTACACTCGAAAAACGAGCGATGTTTTTACCAAATATCGATACTTCACCTTTGCACAGCAGCCATTTTGTCTTAAAATAATTTTTCCAAAATCGGGCCCGATAGCACCTAGATAATGTCATATATTGTCTAAAAAAAAAAACGAATTTTCAATTTCGGATGATCCTGCACCGAGCTAAGGTTGTCACCGCAAAGCGCCTAAAAAAGGGATGCCTCGGACATCGCCTATAACTCACAAACCTTTCAATACATTTTACCACAAAAATACTGAAATACCCGTAAGACTCTTTCCAATACAGTAATGTTTAATAATAAAAATTTATCAGTTTTTCTAGAAAGAATTCCCAAAGAAGCATATTGTTTTTATCATTCTAGATAGGCCTCCCCCCTTAAGGTGCAAATCCACGATCAGACAAAAATATTATGTCTCACGTGAGATTTCAATCTCACGAGACAATTATTGAATTATTTTATTATTTTCAACATTATTTTGTCATTAGTTTCACGAAATGGACTCTCATGAGACACATTTCATTATATATTTCCAAGCATCTCATCACTCGCGATTATTTCCGTCATTTATATTTAATTGTTGCTGAGATTTTTATCTCATGATAGAAAAGTCTCATGTAAAATCTCATCGAGGATTCACACGTTTACTTTAAACGAAAACCATATGCTGCAATATCTTTTGTAAAGATAGGCTAAAGAGAAATGCGAAAGCATTTTTCGGGAGCGTACATTGAATTGTGAAATATTCAAATTTCAATTTTAAAAGTGTCACAGTGTCGTTCTAGGGTTAAGAACCTAACGTGATTCAAAGTTCTGCGTCGTCACAGAACTTACATTATTCCTCTGAAACAAATTTGGAAGACGATTGAAGAAATTCTTTTGAGTAAGATAAGTCGATAAAAGTTTCATAACAAATGCTTCGCGTGTAACTCGAATACCGACGACCTGTGAAATGGAGGTACAATAATTCTAATTGCAACGCCGCTTGAAGCGGTTCACCGGTTGCCTATCGACGGCGCAGCCTGCGTTATGTAGCCTCAGCCACGAATTTATTAACATCTCGCAGAAATACGGCCTCATTTAAATGCGCACGCACATTTCTGAGGGGTGTGTAGAAATATACGAGGCCGAGAAGGGCGATTCTCGCACCTTCTTCTTCTTCCTCTTTCATCGTTCACAGCCTGCACTCAATGCACACACACACAAGCATTGGTCAAGCTTCTTAGCTACCGTGCATAAAATGTGAGACTGATCCTTTAAATCAAATCTGTGAACGTGTTACCTTATTACGAATGGTTTTCCGCGTATATACGAGACGCAATAAAAGTCGGTAGCTACTGATAGCCCATAAAAAAAGCTCGTATAGCATGCCTATTATAGCGAAGACCTTAACGGCCCATGGAAGTCCGTTCGTAATTTTATAAAGGCACCGGCCTCGTAAAAGCCGCGAAAAAATCACAGTTCTTAATGCGACATTATTGCCAGGGTCTATAACAGCGCGCAGCATTGTGGGCAGCGTGCGCGCTGATTAAAAAAAAATCCGTAATACGATGATAATGACTTTTGCAAATCTGTTTTTGAAGGACACTTGCACTGAGCAATAAGCACGCACTCGAATGTGAGCTTATAAAGATTCAAAGCGAAGATTAAAAAAGTATAAAGATTCTATAGCGAAGATTCAAAGTGTTCAAAGAAATTTCAAAGATTCGAGAAATGAGATGGAAAAGGATTTCAGGCAAACTGTAACAGGCCACAGCCCTTTCATCTTAGCTTTGGTCAATCATAAGTGTTCTCCAAACTCGAGTAACTAAAGAATCAGTGAACTTGGTTACAGAAAATGGAATCTGAGATTTAACAGTACATCTTCTTTCCCTGCCGATGAATCGCAACAGTTGCAGCAATTTGGGAAAGTGGCCGATAAGGGAACTTGGCGAGAGAAATTGAACTATCAGGCAACCAGGAGTTGCACTGCATCTGCAGGCATACCTGCCCCCAGTTCACTATTACAGAATCCTATGCTCGTTTACCACTTGTGCGATCAAGATTTTCCTAACAGCAGGCCAGAGATCGGAATGTCAAGTTATCTTTCCGCTGGCGATTGATTACTTGCCAGACTGATCGACAGGGCAGAAAGTGGCGGCAGTGCGAGACGCGATGACGAAGCGAGTCTGTCCCATGCCACGTTCAATTCCTCTCCCCTTGATCGGGAAAGAAACGTTTGCTGGGTAGGAAGCGGTATTACGCGGGGGAACGAAGTTGTATCATTGTGCCGTGCCGTGCTGCCGGGCACTGTAAATCTCGCAGCCCATAGAACTCGAAGAAATCATTATACCGGGACGCAGTATATCGCTGCTAATATAGCGCAGCACGCCCTTTTAAGCTGAGCCCCGCACGGGCTCACACACGCTCATTTGGATGGCACATACAGGGTGTATCGTGGATTAGTCGATGATTTCGGAGCCAGCTTAGAGCTTCGGGGATGAAGATTGAGAGGCTTCGTTACGGGAACCAGCGGGAGCGTACGATGAAACTTGATCGATTGCAAAAGTTGTCTTTAAAGTATTATTCTCACTTCGTAGTGATACATATTGAAGATTTTCTTGGAATTTTTACGATTCACGATTCTACTGTTTTGAACAAGTAATGGATCTGTATTCTTTAAGTAGGTATTGTTTGAAGGAAGACGAAATATGATTGAGAGAATCCAGAAGTGTTGTATATTTGACCTATTCAGAAGATATTTGGCTCGAATTGTAGCCTTGATAGATGTAGTATTTACAAATGCAACGAATTCGTAGTATTTTCTTCCACTTCACTGTAGGATTATTGTCTGCACATTCAATTTGTTAGAGATTATAATCTCTCAGTCAAAATGACTGAAATCAAGGAACAAAAGATTAAGAAATTGTTACATATATGAACGTTAGCCATCATAACACTGTTGCTATTGGAGAACTCCATGCTACCATGAATGCAACGATAATTCAACTCTAACCATTAAAATTGATTAAATCAATAACCATATTCATTTAGACTGTTCCAGATAAGTCGCAGGACAGTTTAATCACTGAATGAACAGATCAAAAATGAAGGAAGCTCTTCAAAGTCCAAGTGCAAATATTCCAAAAGAATTGGGCCTAGTTATGCAGAAAGCTACAAACCCTCATGACAAAAAATTAGTTAAACACAGTACGGATCCAATACTTTTGTGATCTTTATTGTGCACAAAATAACCAAGCCAAGAAACACCTCTTCCATTATACAATTATTAAAACTACCAAGCCATAGTTCAATTTTATACTTAAAAGACAAAAACTACAGAAAATTTAAAATAATAATAATTATACTACTCACTATTAAATAACCCATTAACAAGCATTGTGAAGCAATAACAAGAAATAAAACATAGCCAATAGAAATAAAGCTACTTTTCTTTAACAATTAAAATCTTCAAACTAAATTTACTCAGATTCAGAACATTGAGAATTGGTAGCTTTCTGCATAACTAGGCCCCATTGAAGAAATGTCGACTGTCGACAAAGATACAGTCGACAGGATTGCACGAACGAATATTTTTCATAGAAAATTTACTTGACATTTCCAATGTGCCGTTAAATCGAGTGCAAAATAATGCAACGGAACAGACTGACTCGCGATACACCCTGTACAGAGTGCACAGCCCTAAGGGCGTATGTATGCACGCGTAAAGATTCTCAAGTGCAGAGATTCTTACGTACGCCCGAGGTGTCTACCGAGAGAAAAGCGTAGAATCGCAGTAAATCAGCGCTAATGGCTGTGCGGCTAGATACTGCGAATCAGACGATGGGGCAAAACGCTGTAACTGGGGATCTTACGCGTTATCGATGTATCGATAATATTTAGTGCCGGAAGAAGACGTCGCGAGACGTTATCGTAACGCTATTATCAATGCATCGAAATTAATCTACATCGAATATGATATTTTTTAAGTAAAGTTGAACATCACCTTTATGAATAATAAATCTTTGGATTTCATATGATATCGTGGCATGTTAATTTTAAGGAGAAATATAGATGTATCGTTCTCATTTGTATCATATTTTAGAGATATTATAATGTGGAGTATTGTTTTGCTAAATTTATATCTGGTTAATTGATAGAAAATGCGTTAGAGGTATTATTAAATATGTTGTACATTGCGAGAAAGTGTGCGAAGGTAAAAGTGGGATGTAATTTCAGCAATGAAAAATTCAAGACCACTATGGAGTTCGTTGTGGCAGGGTTGGGGTTTCTATGCGGCATGTGCCTTGCTTTTAAAATGCAATGCCCTTCGAAATCTCAAAAATGTCCAACGCTTGTCAACGTTAGCAAAAGGGGAACGAATTCAGGTGGACGAGTCTATGGAGAGAGGGTGGAGACAATTGGAGAATTGTTAAGAATTTAATAAAATCCAGCCTGATGAATCTTTATGAAACAATTTATAGATTCCTTAAATGTTCTAATAAAAGATGACTAATTATTCGAACATTTGTCGATCCTTACTCGACCTGAAAATCCTGAGAATTAACGGAAAGGTGCACTGTCTGTGAAAGTCACCCGGGTAGATAACCCAATCTCTGTTATCTGGCCCAAGCCAGGTCACACCTAGTGTGCTCCTGGTGGAGTTGTTCGGAGCAACCGGAATCGCCTCGGGGGCGCCCAACGCTCTTCTTCTTCGACTTGGGACACCTGGTAGGAGTTGCACCATCGAATACCGATTTCAGGGTACGCCCGTGTTTCCTTCATGCTGAATTTCGCGTAATATAGTGAATGGCAGTTCCCTAGCTTCTAAGTCTAAACCGAAGAGATCGATGAAACTTTGATTGTAACTATCTCTTTGGTTTAGTAGTCTAACGTTTTCTGTAAAGCGAGATCGATGGAACTTTGATTCCATCTATTTATCTCTCAACGGGTCTCCCCTCGCAGCAACATTCTCGTGGTGAGACTTGGAAATCGGTGATAACCGAAACCGATGGCTGCGAACTTTGAATACTTTCTAAACATGTATGACTGATTGTGAGTGGAACTTTGAGAAATTTTGTAGCGATGTATGAAACTGGAAATATTTTAACATTCTTTGCGAAGGATTGTAATATGGTGCGTTTCAATAAATTGATTTTAATATGAATGCCTTGATACCTTCCATGTGAAATAAAGTGACTTAATAAACACATGATACTTTGCTTATTTCATTTTCTACCCTATCTATCCTCGAATATAGACCTAAGATAAGAAGGTAGAGCGGGATGTAGAAATTTTTAGTGAGGTGTTGAAATACTAGGGGCTTTGAAAATTTTCAGACTCCTGTTTGTTTCAGCATTTTACAGGAACATTTTTATTTGAGTTCCAATATTTTGATGAGGTATTCCAAGTTCTATCTGGTCTTACTATAAAGTAATATAAAAGGATACGTTGTTCCAACGATTAGTTGGAACTGAGGAATATTTCAGTAAGGTGTTGGGACAGATGGGTGTCTAAAATTTTTCGAAGTCCCCTTTGCTTCAGCTCCTAGCTGAAACATTCTACATTTCAGTATCTTGTCAAGGTATTCCAATTTCAATCTGGTATTACTTTACCATTAATATTAGTAGTCCTTCCAAAATTCACACTAAACCTCTGTGGTTTCGTAGCCTAAGATTTCTCTAACGATAAATCAACTTAAAATATTCTCATAGGGTATAAGAACTCGTACACTAAATTTATTGCGAATAATATTGAATCTTTCGCTTCCTTCTCTATGAAGTAAAGACCTCCAAAACTTTAAAAAGCTGCTCAATCTTTCCTACACTATTGCATATAGTGGCGCACCCAGAGGGGGGCAAGGGGTCCAGGCACCCCCCAAAGAAGGGGCTTTGTAAAAAGAAAAGAAAACTGGATTTTATTCTTTAAATAAACTTTTATAAACACCTAAAGAATTTGATTGAATTTGCATTAAAAATATTTTTATCCGTTCGACTTAGCTCCCCCAAATATTAAACCCTGAGTGCGCCACTGACATACACTATCGATAACATAGTACAGTATAAGAATCTGTTCGCCAAGAACAAGAACCTGTACATCCCAATTTAAATCTCCTAAACTCAATGGAACTGAATAGTATACATTTATTCCAAATGCAGGCCTTTTAATCTGCTAGCCTTTTAACGACAAACAAAATAAAAGATAGGAAGAAAAGACTCACCGTGTAGAAATCATTGTTCAGCAACCTCAAGCGTGGCACTCTGTCGTGGCTACCACGCAGTGGTGTGGTATCGATGCCCCCACTGTCTTGATCTTCGTGATTTCGCGAATGCAGGATCGATTGCATCTTGTACACCGGTGGATCCAAATTCGTGCACTTTTAAACAAGCACATACGCAGATTGGAAATCAATACAGGCAATAATGACAATAAATACGAATTTCATTACGAAAGTCAACAAAATGAACTACATATGTGTAATTTTCAAAATGAAATGTCCAACGATTCCTTAATAGCAGCTAAACAATTTGATCTTCTAAAAAATCTCTAAAAAAGTTTGTTGATACACTTTCGAGCAAATTAGAACGTTTTAAAAAAAAACCGTTTTGTGTCTACGATTGAGCTTTGATAACCGAAATCGCGTGGAATTGACGCTTGAAAGTATCTACCGTGCTCATAATAGTTTACACATTATTATGCATTAACCGGTGAATAATTTCATTTGAAAATAGACAAGAATGCTCTGGACATTCTATTCGACACGTCCGCGACAGAGAAGGAGCACGAGTTTCTCAGTAAATTCACATTGTTTTGAAAAATGTGCAGCGTGAACGACGTACCTAGCTCGCGTCGAGCAGCGAACATCTAACTGATTTTGTCTAGCGCAGATCGACACGACCTACAGCGCGTGGATATTCAAGTGTAAACAAAACTTCAACGGCCAACCGCAGCGGTCAAAATTTCAAATTTCTGCTTATTTTTTGCTCTGTTGTGAATGACACAATTCTGATTCGATTTGGAATTCTAATTGCACCTGAAGTAAAATACATATGTTCGATTTTCAAGGGTATAGATAGTATTAATATTCTTGAGGAATGAAAAACGTTGTGCTACGATGCTAACGGCTTAATAAGCTTAAGCTTATGTTTAATACGTATATGTGGAGGTTATTAAGAATTTTATACCTTTTAATAAGAGCCACTAATAGCGTAATAAATTTGAAGTTATATTTCCTAGGGAAGTTGCGAATTGTAGGTACTATAAAAATAAATTGACTGTAATGCTTATTCGAGGTTTTGCAATTAGAAGATCTATGTGAAAAATATCTTTATTCACTAGTCGTTAAGAAATAATCGTTGACTTGTTTGGTTTTTGTTTCATTTAAAATGCGTAAGTGTCATTATTTGAAAATTATTTTAAAATAGGTATATATCTTGGATTTTCGAATACTACCTTGGAGATAGTTATAATTTCGCATAGACAAAGACATGTACCAAGAAAATATTCTTCACTTTGTTTTAACCAGCATGATGACATTTTTAATTTTAATTACTTCTATGGCATAATAAAGTCGAATATCTGTCGTGAAAAACGTAACTTTTTCTTTAAAGTCCTGCCACTTGCTCAATTCTGTATCTTTTTTTGCATATTTAGGTTCATCCGGCGCGTAATTTTATAAAATATATTAAATGTGCTGGATTGTTTGTATAAGGTGAGTTTGACGGGATTTGACGTGAGAATAAACGAAATGTTTTACAGAAAACAAAATTTTCTCGACTTCCTTAGATGTTCAATTAAATATCCCGAAAGTTTCAAAAAGATCCATTGAACCATTTCTTTGAAAAAAATTCACAAAGATTCTTGTCGAGTTACACACAAGTCTCCCACAACGGCTTATTATTTTATCAATTTTTAGAATTTTTTGTAAAGATACCAATGGGCTAATCCTTTCGGAACTTAAAGGGTACTTTATTTAGCATTGTAATAAGTAAAAAAAAAATTATAACCCTCCCCCCTTACTTTGAAGGAAGACAACTCTTTGAAAAAAACAGCCTATTTGTCAATCCCTAAGTACGTGCCTCATTTCTAGTGGATATTTATAGCATATGTATTGTACAATAAATGATGAAAATGCAATAACATCAAGTCGATGAATTTCAATGAATCGAAGTATCCAAGGTGAACGCGTGTAGTCATGGAACTCATTTCATAGCCCCCGTAGTCCCGATAATTAAGTAGCCCAGTCATTGAGTACGCAATAGTTGTAGGATCACCGTGTCGACAGGAAGATGGATGGATTTTCTATAAATGAATGATACGATAGGCTGGTGATTTATTGCAGCAGGTGTTTTATTGTATCAATCTGTTTATCGTCACGTTTAATAACGAGCCGTGCAGTCCACTATTATAAGAAAAATATTTCGTGATCCTGCACACGTAATCGACTGTACTTAACACAAAGCATTCCGAATACGTCACCGACCGCATTTCTGCTTTACAATACACAACTACTTGCCTAATTACAGCATGGTACATTTGTACTTTTACGTGTCCCTTGAAAAATTTCATTCTAAGTAGTTACACAGATGTACAAGTAGACTGAAAGTAAGCGTAATCGCTCCCTCAGCTTTGACCAGATAACGAAACGTGTACTGTTAGTTGAAATGCGTTTCATCATCCGAAACTTTCAACGAAGTGGTGCGAAAGGATCAACGATTCCAGTGCACTCAATGCTATCTACATATTCAAAATATTTTCTTTGCTCTTTAGGTGTGCATAGAAGGAGGAAACGGTGCCATGCGAAATTTGAGTTGCTATCAAAATCGCGAAACAAGAAATGATACAATAAAATGTTGCCAGTCAGCTTCTTCAATTTCCAACTTATTCGCTGTCATTGCGTAGGGCGATGTAAGAAAACTTGTGTTTCTCGCCTCCAATTATGTCCATGAATCAGCCTCGGTGAATGCCTTCTTCGTACCAGATCCTTGAGCAGCCCCGGCGTTCGGATGGCCCTTCCGCTTCCGGCGCCGTTTTCCTGTGCACATAACAAGAGATCGGTTTATGCGCAACGACATAACCCTTCGAATTTATTAGTGGAGTGTAGGTATATCCTTTATTCTGAGTCAATTAATACTTTACAGGCAAGCGCGTGCAATCACATTTGCTATGATAAAAGAGAAAAGATCAAAGGAAACGAAAGTCACTTGAATTTGGAGTCTGTTGAACGCTACTTTATTTTGAAACGAAATTGCCGCGAAATTATAATCATAGAGAGTTCCCCTTTCTCCACTGCCAGTTTGTGCCATTTTTTATATCACTAAGCAAAGATTGCGTGATCATTTAATTGCTTACCTGTATTATATTAATGGTTCTATTCTATGATGGTTTTTTAACAGCGAATAATGAAGGAAAAATATCGTCTCCTAAAACTTTTTGTTTCTATATTTTGGAAATTTAAAGAAATGATAGTTTGCTACAATTTGTACCGAAGAAAACAATAATTTGTGTCTACATTAAACGGAAAATATTACTAACACAAATGTAATCGCCAATTAGTACAATAATAAATTAATTTGTATAAAAAAGGAAAAGAAATATTTCTCAATTAAATAATATCTATCCATTACGAAACCGCCACCATTTTACCAACAATTACAAACTTCTCTGTTGAAGATATACAATATTATAACTGGCCATATCTCTGCGAATTTCGCGAAGGATACATATTCAAATTTGTTCGTTTTCTTTGCGTTACATATCACCACGTATTATTAAGTTGCAAAACGCTTACTTGTACTGACAATATCACTATAGTTTCTGGCCGTTATTAAAAGATTCAACGAGTGTAGTCTTAATAGTTACTTGTCTTGCAGACGTACATATTTCAAGGGCGCAATCCACAGCAAAATATAAGTCTCCTCTCGTTACATTAATTGTAAATTAAAATCGTTACTTTCTAGAAATATGTTTTAACAACACACTCGCGTAAATATATGTAAAAATAAAAATGCTCGTACATTCGTAGTTAACAAGTTCTTAAGCTACTGTTTGTACATACATCAAGGTACATTGCTTCAGAAATGACAATGAAATGATACGCTATCGAATTAAAGTATCTGAATTATGAGTGTATAATTTTTTGTTAACTTGAATCGGCGAAACGGCGAAAACATGATACGCGAGTATACATATTTGATTTTCGTATGAGATATATATATGTATGTCTAAAGATATCAGTCTCGCTGCGTAATATATAAATTGTAATACTGCCAAAATAAAAAAGTTCTTTAAACGTGGTATACTTATCATGGATTTTTCGAGTTAAACATAACTTAATCGCTTTCAGAGTTCGATGTATCAGTATTGTAAAACAACGTTCACCAACATATTAAATAATTCTTGAAAAATTAATGAATTTGATTAATTCTAAGTTAATTTGAAATTTGTCAAAAATAAAAAGTAACAAGTATTAGTTAAGTGTTTCAAGATCTTTAAAGTATTTTAAAGTGATAACAATTGACAATTTTTATTGCCTCTTAAATGAGTATTTGTTTATCAACTTGATGTCCAACGCTGAAAATTTTATAATTTGTACCTACACCTTTTACAAGCTCTTGCAAAAGGTGTAACAACACTTTCTTATTTTATAAAGAATTCTTATATAGAAATCGTCGTTTTTAAGTACACAAATGTATTGCATAATTAACTGTTAAAACGTATATAAATATAAATTTACATATGAAAAATATACCTATAAAAAGAGTTATCACATTGCTATTTTCAATGTGATTTTTAAAACTTCACGTCTCACTTGAAACCTAGTTTAACATATCATATGTATTTACACATGAAATACATATTTTAACAGGAAATATTTGCTCGAATCTTATATATCTAAGTTTAAGGTCGAAACGTTTCATTAAAAAATGAAACACCACGAAAAATAAAGAACATTAGTCTCATATGTAATATCAAAAAAGTATTAATGTTATTAATAAAATTATCACCTAAGTTGAAGGACAGTTTAATTAGCTTTTATAATTTACGTAATATCAAGTATTATCATTACTAGTCAATTACGTGAAACGAATTTAAAAATTTCTGTACTTCAATAATAGTAAAATTCTGGTTTTCACTTTCCATGTCATTGCATCGCGTGTGAACTGCAAATCAAGTACAGGACACTTTACAAACAAAATATTCCATAAAAAGAAATAATTCGAAAAAGATTAAATGCACAAGAAACCGCGTGCTTCAAAAAATAAAAACAAACATCAGTTTTTGTACTAACAGCATACAAAACACTATATCACTCATTGTCAATTGTACAGTACTGTAACATACCGTGTATTTGTAAAATAAATATGCTCTGAAAACCTTCTACAAAGTTGTCTACGTTTTAAGTAAAAAAAGATGAATTAGATATATGAATCGGCGATCAAGTATCAAGGTGTGTTTATCTCACCGTTCAACAACTACCTCCCACCCTCAGATACTCAAATGAAAATCAAGTTTGTTAGTTCCAGTGTGTTTCAATGAAGATGATGTAGTAAAGAAAGAGTAGTCCTACGATTTTCGCCATAAGCATAATGCTACATGATCGTTTCGTCTTTTCACGAATCAGCCCGGAAACATTCTCTTTCTCAGGAAAATCCGACCGCTGAACCGACGCGACACATTCAGCTTTATCCTTTCTCTCGTGGTCGAGGCTGTGTTTCAATTTCTCACCGTTCGAACAACTTTTCTCCTGGCAGGACAAAAGCGCGATTCTCGAGCAATTAATTTTCTCTTGTCTGTCGGCGATCCCGTCGGTCTGCTTCAATTTTGCCAGCTTCTTAGCGTTTCTTCGAACGCTAGGGCTGGCCGAAGGCGACGAAGACACGGGCGGTGCTCTAGCTGTTTTTTTCGGCGAATATGAAACAGCAGTGGTAACTTCGAGTTGTTTCTGCCTCGCCGAACCGCACACGTTCGCTTGGGCCGATCTCTCGACGGACGACTCCGTTTGTATCGATTTACCGAAACACGGCGCCGCGGACGTCACGCCCTTCGCCGAACTGTGCTTCTTCGATTTCTCGACTTTAGCTTTGCAGCCGTTCTGCGACACTCGCGGGGAGACATTGGTATTCGCGACGCTCACCATGCTCGATAGCTGAATTTCCGCTCTCCTCAATACGTCCTTCACTTCTACCTCGCTGTTTAATTCGGCCTCCGTGTCGCGTCGCAATATCGTGTATTTCGGCACCGTGTCTTTCTTTTTACCGTTCCGGAGATCCGTGGGCAAGCTAAGGGTACTCTTTAATCGGACTTTCTGCGCGACCTTAATTTGCTCGAAGAGCGACTCGACGACCTCGTGATTACTTCCACGGGTCTTCGACGTGGCTCTCGATCGTTCGTGAGGATAGGGGCAAGGGGTGATGGGCTCTGACGATAATTTGAGTTCATTACCTGTGGCCACTTCCCAGCCATCGTCGCCCTGCGTCGTCTTCACGCCGTTCGTCGGCTCGGAGTTTTCCTCCTTTTTCGTCGCTGCAGGCCTGCACCAAGAAACACAAAAAGAGGGATAAACACTGTGCATATTATGCCAATTAATCCTTAAGTACTAGTCCACTCAGAAGCTCTGCAACTTTTTCGCAATGAGTAGGTGCATGTAGGTATCTTATATTACATATTCGTTCAAGGTCGACGAGAAGTACCTGCAAATAAGATAAAATCGAGTGAAATCTCGAGATTAAAATTGACACAAAGAACAACTACAGAGATAGAAGTTCAGACGCCGCACCTTCGATATTTTAAGAGGTTATGCCCATCTGCAAAATCCGGAAGAATGGATTTTGGGGTTTTGACATTTTCTTAAAGTACAACATCTCAAAAGTATTGTGTGAAAGTTTCAATCTGATCCGACCAAAATTGGTGGAGCTGTGCGAGTTTTATTATAGGTATGTCCTGGAGGATGTAAACCTAACTTAAAACTTTAAACGCGTTTCTCTTGAAACTACATTTTCAGAATCGGTGACCAAAATATCTCGAGAACCGCAGCATCGAATGAATTCAGCTTTTGTAGGATTATTCTATATATAAAAATCTTGTCCTTAATCGTGGCTTTTTCATTTCGGTTGCGTAGTTTTTATTTTACAAATGAAAAATGAGCGATTTTTGTGGCGAAAATCGATATTTTAATTTGAACAGCCGCCATTTTGTAGCTAATTAATTTTTCGGGATAATGAACGATTAAGGACAAGATAATTTAATATACTAACTAAATTCCTTCGAATTTTTTATTTCAGATAAATCAGGTAAAAATTAGAGTGGTCACCGCAAACTACTGAAAAAAAAAATCGCTGCCGGGAGATCACTGATATTTTATTTATTTATTTATATTTTCCATTGGAATAATTACTACAAGTAGTATACGATGTACACTTTCGAATACATAAAGGTTTCTTTAAAAAAGCCTTCAAGTTTTTCCCCCAAAAATTACCGAATAAACATGTTTTTTCAGACCTCACAGGTGGGCATAACATTTTAAGGGCTGTCGGGAATAAAATAAAGCTCTGTCGATTTTATTTGTTTTAGGCTGTTCGTTTGGGTTAGATTAATAAGCGAGAACGTGTTTCCCTTATTACTTTTAAAGATTTTGCTGTTTCTTTTTCGAGATAATCCTTCCGCATTTTGTCTCAATAAATATATGTCATGTTTATTTTTGCTATCATAGTAGTTAGAAATTCATAGTTTTTTATGTTATAACTTCTGGACTCTGTGGAATATTTCTCTGCCAGAATAGGTTATGTTCGACATAGCATGTGGAAATACGAAAGTGCGACGTCTCTCCCGGGCATTTGTGATAGATGCCGCACTTTAAACCGGGATAGATGGCTTGGTACCGGGATTGATACCGTGCTGCATCGGAAATTAAGTCGACTAAATAATATACCGTGATATCTCAAGGCAAATTATTTATTTTTGACAAATCTGATAATCTAAAACTATTTGTGGATTTTATTTTTATTTTATGTGTAACGAATGTGGAAGAAAGAAGAAAAGAATTCAATTTAGAAAAGCAGAAATAATATCTGTACCTACCTATTTATTTTTCCAATTTTATTATATTTTACAACTATATAAAGTAGAAATATGTTTCATTTTACTTTGCTTTTATTATTTTCTTAAAAAGTTAAAATTAACTAATTTAAATGGAAAATTAAGTGTTTCAAAATGCGGATCACGCCCGGAAGTACGTCTCTCCCAACAAAATGATGTTTTTGATTTTAATTTTTTAAGGGCAATAAATATTACAACTTTGATTTTCTTCAATCCAAATAGTGGCACAAGATGCTGAACTCATAATTTGTAGTCTTGGAAAGAGTTTTGCATTGCAAAATTTAGATACGGTGACAATTTTGGGTAAGACGCGGCAACACTCCAATAGAGTAATTACCCTACATTACTTTCCCGATCATTTTATGGAATTCATAGTTGCAAGTGGTGCACCAATGCAAATAGGGTATTTAAAATACGCAACAAATTTACGATATCAAACACGTTGGTGGAATGGACATTGCCGGGAATAAATTCCATGTATCTATCGTACACATTTGCGTATACCGTGGTAGAGGCACGCTGATCCTTTCCGCTATGAGCGCGCATACAGTAACGGGAATCGACCGAGCACGGGCGGATATCGACCAAAGTTTACGCCGCATCGAAAAAATATCATACACGGCCCAGATACAGTTCGCATTTAAGAAGGAAAAAGATCGATTGCTCCTAGTCGTACACTATCGGCCGCAACAGTACGAAGAATTTATTCAGTGCACGTGTTGAAGCTTGCTGCGGAAATGTTGCTGGCCGTAGTCACAACTTATGAATATGCAGCATCACGTGCGTGCATGCAGAATGCACGTGTGTACATCGTCGTTAAGTATGGCTGATCAGTTCAAGAATGCTAGATACCTCCCTTCAACGAGGAATTTTCTTTCGATGCGCGCCTTCCGCGAGCATCAACGACGTCGGCCACTCGGAATCACCGAACTTAACGAGTCACTAAAGCTTTTCGTGCACCGCGTAACGAACCAAACTAAACTATATCTCAAGTTTGCGACATTTAAACAGCGAGCTACACATCCAGAGCCTCTGAAAACGCACCCCGGGCTGTTTTATCAGTACAAGTTCTTTTCAAATAAATATGCGAGCATTGCGTTCGATACGAGCATTCAACTTCCTTTTACTTTTTGCAATTTGTTTCTTACAGGTCCTCCAGTCCGATATTTCCTTACGTTTCTTACGACACCCTCTCAATTTCTCTGATTTTTTATCCTTCCAATGCGGAATTACAATATTTCTGACTTCTACACCTGGTCCTTACCTTCATGAACTATATTATTTTTATTTAATTAATTAGTGTACAAAGAGGATAGTGGAAAACTAATTTCGAACTTCTTTATCAAGCTCCTGGCTTGCTGATAATTATTACGGCTCACTATGGCACTGACGACGAGGGACGAATATCCTCATCTTCCAAGGCAAGCTTTAGCGCTTTTTCGCGTAGCGGACGCAATCTCGTGCGCATTGTCACGGGTCTGGCAGCAACCCTATAAGATACATGGGTCAGACTCGCCGGCAACACGGTATTAATGAGGCGCCCACGTGCCGACCAATTACTACGCTCGTAACTCTCGTCATTCCGCGGAATGGTAACTGCATTATAAGTACAAACGCAGCGAGCCACTCTCGGTTTTATTGCATCTTGTACGAAACCTTGAACCTCGTGTAGCGGATATGTATCCCGTATCCCCGCGAACTTCCGTCAAGGCATTAAATAAGGAATTCAGTGGGAGCGTGGCTTGAATTATTTCGGGGCACCTCGATGATTATTCGGAAACTAAATATCCTTTCAAGTTCCTCCAACGATACACGCAACTAAATCCTGAATCAAACATAAGTATGAAGGGAAATGTTTAAATGAGCCGGTGATTATGAAAGTGGTGTAAGTCGTGTATTTTTTGCTCCGAAATATTTAGACGGTTGCGTTTGGGATTATTAAAACATATTTTTTTCATTGTTGAACAAAATGTTTCACAACATATACGCTCTTCTAATGTCAAAGTTATCCAACATTGTAAAAGTTTGTGAGTGACTTTTACGAAAATGTGTTTTTTAAACCTTTGAATGTCTCCCAAATTCCAAAAGTACTCAAACGTAGTTTTTCGATCTTAACATTTGAGTATCTAAATTCAAACATTTTTCGGACAAAAGCAATTTTTATTTTCAAATATTTTGCCACTAACCACTTTATCATTTTTTGTAATGTATTCTTTACCACTATTACTCCTAATTTTTCGTATATTTTCAGCATAATTAAGTATTTTTTGCATTTTCTTTCATTTTTTCTTTGCTTGTCCCCACGTCTACGGTTAATAGTTGAATACACATTACAAAAATAGGGTAAACCAACCAGTGAATGACCGAATTGTTGAATTTATGGACCTTTGAGATTAATACTTGAATATATTTATGTATAACAGCAAAACAACTGTTGAAATTGCATTTAAAATTAATTTTTCTTGAAATTTCTATAAAAATAATTACTTATTCTTATCGTAACTTTTAAAAAACCGATTAAAAAATGTAAAACGTGTAGAAGCCCAGTAAATGACCGCATACTTTTAATAAGAATTGTACTTATTAATATTAAAAGTGCAACCACACTCCATTTATAAACATATAATATTTTTAAATTTTTAATTGACATTTCTTTGCCTAATGATCATTCACTGGTGTGCGGTCAATTACTGGTTGGCTTATCCTATGTAATTATTTCCTTTCTCACAAATTACTTACAGAGAACAAATGACTTACACCACTATCGAAATGAACGTGAAACTGTCGCGGCTCATTGTGAAAGTGACACTATCATGTCACTCCTTAGTTGACAGCTATTTTGCGATAATTCTTTCATAATATTAAAATATATATAAAGCGGGAAGTTTACACGTTGGTGTGTTTGTCTGTCGCCCAAAAACTTTCGAACAGTAAACTCTGTGCCTCCGCTCTTTGTGCCTGGCCAATCCAAATGAATGTGACTATTTTCACGAATAAAAACAAATAATTTTTTTTATAAAATCATAATTTAAATCCCGGGCGAACCCGAATAGTAAAGCTATTTGAAATATAAATCAATTTAACATAAAATAAGAAAAATCTCAATTTTTTGGTCTTTAGAGTTAAACCACTTTCATAATCCCCGACACAAACACATGTACCAAATGTATGGACTGTGCGATGGAAAGTTTATTGTTACGTGTAAAGTGTCGTATAAAAGAATAGACTCCTTTAAGACAAGTTCAATGATTTATAGCACAAAGCTAATGCTCCAACCACGCGGTCAAAATTTTCTATGTATGAACAAATACTTTACTATCTGTTTTCGACTTTGAATGGGTCCATAAATCGTTAAATTCAGTGGAAGTGTCTTTTATCCTAACAATAAAAAAATAAAATATTGAAGACGATGTTTATCTGTTAGAAATGTTATACACTCTCCGAGTGGGTGATACTTTAAAGGGTCTTCGAGTTTCGCAATTAATCATGACGGTCGCTCTATTTGTAGAAATCGGAAAGATAAGACTTTTATAAACCACAAAGTCGATTTGAAAATAACGTTGGCGAACGCGGTATGCCAGCCAGTGCGCAGATCCGTGAAAAAAAAAGGGCAGTGAAAGGAGAAAAGAAGCTGCAACAGGAAAAAAGAAGACCCGAAGCATGTTAAACTCATTATAGCCGCGATCCCGAAGGCATAATCCAAATACAGCGGCCGCGCTCGCCGTACTGCTTGCTCGAAAGTATTTGCATTATGCATGGAAATCTACTACCTCCTGCTAGCTTTACCTTTTTCAGCCCGTAAACATTGCCTCGGCATCTGATAATATTATCAGATATCTTTCTGAGAGGGAACTATAGAAATGCATTCGTGCAGCGTATCTATTTCGAGAAAAAGGGCAGATCGCGATACCACGTGGAAGAAACATATGATCGACGACAGAAATCACATTTTCCATCTACTTCCAGTCGAGTCTTTTCGCGTTTAAGGTGTATTCGGCAATTATTAAATCAATTATAATCGAAACAGAACCACCTGGCAACTAAAGGCCGCAATTTTCATAGAGGAACTATCGATCTCGACGAAGGCGATCCACTTTCTTCAAGGAAGAGAGGCTTGATGGAAAACTGTACGTAATTTGCTGGAACGAAGAAGTAGATTGCGGTAAAGATTACGCGGTATCTATGTATCTGTAAATGCAAAATGATGGGAAGAAGGCAGCGATCAAGTTGTCGTTGAGACAACGTTGATACTGCGTTGATGTCGCATATATGCTCGCAAGGCAGGTTTTCCGAGATCTGAATGGGCTAGATAGAAGGGAGAAAGTAATTATTACGCGTTTAGTAATTGGCCATATCAGACTGACGCGTACCCAATTGATAGTAGAAGAAATTATACCTAAATGCGACTTATGTAACGAAAATCTCGATATAAGTCACATTCTTTTTGACTGCAATCATCTCGCTGAAAGCAGGAAAAGGTACCTACCGAGTGAAAAAATAACATAAGCGAAATAGTGAAATCACGTGAAAATGTTAGAAACATACAGTGGCTCACAGCCATAATCGTATACTATTTAAAATTGCATAACATTTTTAAAATTGGTCCAAACGACTTGAGTTTTTTGGAGAAGCTAGAAGGATTAGTTTGCTAAGTGACGTGTTTCGTCGTTTTGAAAAAAAAATGCAATTGGTCAGAATAGCAAATAAAATAGTAAAGGTTGTTTTATAAACCTTTTTTTTTTGTGAGCCTGTAATGATAATTCAAAAAACCCGTTTGTAGATTGAAGTTGTATACATGCTGAAAATTTCATCTAAATCGGTTAACATTGCTCTGAGCTATAAATGCTTAAAGATCGCAGAATAAGGGCGAAAATCGCGAAATTCCCGAAATCAGCGATTTTCGAACTTATTCTGCGATCTTTAAACGTGTGTAGCTCAGATCAATGTTAACCGATTTAGATGAAATTTTCAGCATGCATACAACTTAATTCAATCTACAAACGGGTTTTTTGAATTTTCATTACAACGCACACAAAAAAAAGTTTAAAAAACGACCTTTACTATTTTTTTTTTTTTTTTGCTATTTTGACCAATTGCAATTTTTTTCAAAACGACGAAACACGACACATAGCAAACTAATCCTTCTAGCTTCTCAAAAAAACTGAAGTCGTTTGGACCAATTTTAAAAATGTTATGCGATTTTAAAGAATGTACGATTATGGCTGTGAGCCACTGTAATTATATTCTTAATTGCGATTAAAATATACGCTAAATTGTACAGTTAGAAACGACTTAACTTTGTTTGTGTGTATAAACCTTGTAGTGCGTAATGAGTAGGTACTAGGGTGACTCTTATTCTCTCTTGGTGAAATTTGTTTTCAAGATTTTCATGGCAGCACCCCTCCAGAATTGTTCCAAATAATAATAAAATAGATCTGTGTGAAGTTTGAGCCCGATCGGATAATGAGAAAAGGTGCCCCTGGGCCCTTGAACATTTAAATAATTATTTAACAGCTCACAAAGTCAATTTTATATAATGTCCTCCAAGTTATTGATTACATCAAGAAATATGTCCAACAAAAGTTGTAGATCGAGACAAAGAGCATCTGTTATGTTCTGTTACTTTTTTTTAGTTCCACAAACGGTTTTCGGATTTCGGAAAAAAACATTCTTATTTTTCAAATTGGGAAAAAGTTTAAATCCTTCTCGGACACTTTTTATTTATGAAGGCGAAGAAAAAAATTGTAATTTTAATTTTCGAGGACTATTTTTTAAACATTTAAGGCGGAGCGTACACCGAGATATGCCAAAAAGATAAACATTTTTTCCCTTGATTTCAGTGTTTCATGTCATGAATGTTTCTTGCAAATTAAACCGAAATTCGCAAAAATATCGAAGATATAATTATAGACATTCAAAAGTCGAAAATAAGAGCCACCCTAGTAGGTACTCTACAGAAAATCTTACATAATCTCAATGTGCAATGCAACTACTGTTAATTTGTAAAGTCGCTCATGGCCTTAATTGTCAACGCCGAGGGGTGAGGGGGTCATTTTTTCGTATTTCTAATTACGTTGAAAGACACTGTTCCACGAAACCGATGAAAAGATAAATTTATAAATAAATAGATATGGAAAGAACTAAATTGGAATAAATTTATGGTAATTTTGTTATCGGTATCGTTTTTATATCAACTGGGGGAATAGCTCGACCAGGGTAGGTACTCGTATTTAAAACTGCTTCGATCCGAAATCATCAAATGCACCAACATACGCCACGGTGCAAATTACTCGGCAAAAATTTGCGCCACGACATCGCTATTACAGGATTTTTCTGCAATAAGCCATTCGGATTTATCGCGATCGCCTTCGAAACTTCATCTTTTCCCAATTTGCTGGCGCTACGGAAGGCGATTGCCTCGATCGCCGCGGATCCACCGATAGCCGTTTCGAAGCGGGTAATTACGCGACTGGTCAAGCGCGGCAACCTGTATCGCGGTAATTAATATACACGTACGGACGGGACATTTTTCCGGGGTGGCTAAGCAACGAAACGTACGGCGCGGATATGGAAGTTTATTGGACAGCCGCGCGAATCTATGGTTCATAATTAATATCGGTTACACTAGAGAAAAGCGCGGAGTGTCGATGGAACAATAAACGTCACCATTATGACTGTCGTCTTTCCCAAAGACCCCTAACACTCCGCTTTCCGCGTGCATAATTTCCCTGGCAATACGCGATACCGGGCAATATAAATGCGTGTCGCGGCACGATAACTATGCCCGCGAGTCAATCTTCTTAATGGTGAATCGGCGTAATAAAAATGGTCACACGCTCGCCACAATGTCCGTTATTATTCTCGCTCGTCCTGCGGCCGGTGAATAGAAATTTATTATCGGTCGACTCGGCCGCCGATCCCGGCGCAGGTGAGCCGGGCGTCTAATAAGCTCTTTAATAAATGAATCGGAATCGTAATAAATAACATTTAATAAGCGTGCTACGTGTGATTTCTTTGGAGCGGCGTAACGGCGGCAAAGTAATCTAGGCAGCTGGGGGTTAATGTACCTCTGACTGATATTAATAGCTTAATGTATGCATATGGCCACAAGTGATCCGCATCGTAAATCGTCATTACTTGCCGCGAATTACTTCGATTCGCAGCCTGTGCAGCGGAATCACCGTGACTATTTACCTGGCCAGGTATGCAAAGTGGCCAGCTTCTTCGTCAATGGCATTCGTTATTCAGCAGCAGATAACAAATCCCGGTTGAAAAGTTTTAATTACGGCTAGAGGCTCGCGCATAACATACCGAGATATTTCTATCATCTTCCGCGCGCTAAATCACTATGCGCTCGCATACATTTGTCGCGCGAGTTTTAGCTTTGCACCAATGATAAGGTGGACACTGAAAATTCTTGGCAACCTTGCTAGCAATGGAATGGAAACCCACATGCTATGTGACCAATGAACGTGGCCATACAAAAGAAGAATGTATGTATAATGTATTTGAGATTTCGAAATTAAGGACAGAAAAGTGGAGCGCTCTGAAGAAGAACGTACTGTTTATCCTCCTTACGAATTTAAAATCAATAAGAAAATATTTAAACGCAATTAAAGGAAGTAGTAGTGGTTATTGCAGAAGCAATATTTAAGGGGTTACATACACCTACGTAGAACCATGAAAAGAGGGGACTTTTTATGAATTTTTTTTGTTAATCAAAAATCGTAATATGCACTTGAAACCTTATAGTTTAACCTTCATCCGTTCCTTATTTCATGAACTGAATCTGTCAGTGATGAAATGACAAAGTAAACACTTATTTTTCGATATTTTTATATTCAAATGGATGAGTTAACATTTACATCTTAGATTCCTCACAACTTTCACATAAAATAAAACGAAGTGCAGGAGATACTGCTTGCTTGTAAGAATCACAAATAATTAAACAGTATAACTTATTAGGGAAAATTGTGTCAAATTGATACGAGAGACGGATGAGGGTTAAAGAGCTTGTCCAAAAAAATGGTTAAAAAATAATCTTTCTTGTTCGCCGTGTAACTGACGTTGAACGAAACAGTGTCGTCACGTAAAGAGTTTGGGGTGCCAAAAATATCTCCTCTGGGTGTCATTCAAAAGGAAAAAAGAAAAATGTCCCTGAAAGTATGTAAAAGAAACTAGTCTTTCACACGCGATTTTAAAAAAAAAATATTAGTATTTGAACATTAATTCAACCTAGTAATGCAATTTTTATGACAAATTTCATCAATTTTTTAATGATTGAAACCAAACTGTATCTATTACAAAAAAAATCCGTATGATAACGACTAGATATTGACGTGAGAAATAATCGTGCCAAGGTCCGTTCAAATGGGTTCAGTAGTTTTTGAAATATTTTTGGCGCCGGTTTTAAAAACGTAGTTCCGCAAAAACAGCGTTTTAAAGTTAAAGGTACAGGTTAAAATGAGATAATTTTTTTTTGTTTAAATTTAAAGAAAATCGTCGATTCCGGGGCCATAAAATTGACCTCCCTCTGATGCTGTAGCTCCTGCGAATTCTTTATTAGAAAAATCGATTGTTTCGACCATTCTAGGTGTACGTAACCCCTTAAACTAAAAGAAGAATATAATAAAATGGAAAGTACCTTGGGCAAGAGATTCCAGCACATAAGCCATTGCTCGCAATTAAATCGCGGTCTATCCACACCCATGCAATAAACCTCTCGCGAACCTCACTTATCGGGACAAAACGCCGGAGAAATACCGCCTTCGTTAAAATTTTCCCGCTCGGAACCTTCCTTGCCGCCGAGGCCAAATGGAAATAAACGAGGCGGGTGACAATAACGAGCGGCAGTGCTCAAAATTAATAAAAGAGCGGGTAGTGTATCGGGGTTCGCGGGACCGTGCCCACGGACGCGGCCCGCGGCACGCGAACGCCTGGCCCCCGATAAATTACCGCGCGGCGTTTCCGCGTGACACGAAAGCTTCGTTTAGAGGAAAGATGCTTCGTGGTGCAAACGGGAAAGCAACTCTCGCGAGGCGGCCACGGATAAAAGTCGCATGCGACACAGAAGCAGTCCGCGATGGTGTTGGCGCGCGTTCACGGAGTGATGCATTGGTACTACCAAGTGATATATGCTTATGGGGCATGCGGGGTACCTGGACACGCACACGCGAGGCCGCGCAAGAGATACACGTGTGTCCGGCTACAGCGTGTTCATTATGTACTCCGGCGAATCATAAAGCAAGCACGGGCAGGGGTGAGGGGCAGGGGGGAAAAGGATTAAAATCGCGGAGAATTTTCCGGGGCGGCACTTTAAGGCGGAGCGAGGCCCACGCCCGCGTGCGCGAGGCGCGAACTTTTCCAATCGATATGATTTAAATGGCGTTTTAAGAAGGCGCGATCACGGCGGGAAAAATCTGCGGGAAGGTGTTCAGCTCAAATTGTAATTTATACGGCTATTACCGGGCCGAGGGTTGACCATTATAAATTGTCGCTGTATCTGCCGACGTTCTTATTTATAGTTCGCAAATAAATACCGCCATAACGCATTGCGGCCGGCGGAGCGGTATACGGGATGCTAATAGGCGTATATTTACCGGCGAGCATTCGGGTAAACGTGAATGATGCATGGAGAGTGTAATTAAGCAATTACGGGGTACAGCGTCCTTGTTCCTGGAACGGAATTAATGCCTTGTACGGCGGCCAGACATTGTAATGGTAACATCGATATGGCCGGGCAAAGATTTCGTCTCGATATGTGCATAGTCTACATACGGGATCGTGATAATTAATACCTCTAATCGCAAGGAGAAAATCGAAGTAACAGAAATACAATAACAAACACTCGATTAAAATTCTTTGATTACCCCTTTAGCGCCGGCACCTAGATCCCGTTGAAAGGAAAATATTCCGATTTTTTTATCGCTAAAAATGGTCTGAATATTTATCAGGGATCGAAAAAGTTCTGGAACTCACGTTTTTAAAAAAAATTCTGGTAGAACTTATATGTTTCGTTTAAGAAAATATCTGATCCCGTGAAATTTTTATTCAAAGAAATGTAGGAACTTCTTTAAAAAGTGTTCTCATGGAACAGATATTTTAGAACTAATATAATAAAAGTTCCATGGAAACAAGTTATATGACAGCATTTATTAAAAAAGGTTGCATAAGATAAAGAAAAGTACTAAACTATTAAGTACTAGTTTTGTTTAACAATATAATATCATATTCTTCATGTTTATTTAATAAAAGGTAGGAAAATCATAATATAAGTAATTAATAATTTCGTAAGAAGTATTGAACAAAAAAGAGAACGATTGATTAACGAACAACGATTGAGAACTTTTTTAATATTGAGGAACAAAATATCTGTTCCTGTTATAGAAAATTATTTATTTTTATATTTTATAAGTTTCATTCCAACTAAAACTTTTATTTTCGAGAACTTCGGAGAACAATCGGTTCTCAGGGGAACTTATGATGTCGGAACATTTTTAAAAAAAGTTTCATATTTCCAGAACTCTTTTGAACCCTGATTTTTATATTTTTATATAATTGTTTTCTTTTTTTCTGAGGTTAAAATGCATAAAACAAATTAATACAGGGTTCAGGTAGGTTCATCCTTCAATGAATAAAACTACTCTCAACATGTGCAACTTAATCTGGTGCAAAACAGCAGATTGCGAGTGCAAACTGTGAAACAGCAAAGAAAGGGAATGTATCATACACGATACCTCGGGCGTCTAAGGGTTAAACCAGGTTTTAATCCTTGAATTAACTCAAATATGTCGTACTTGATCCGACGCTTCCCTTATCTACCCAAATTATTCTAAAATGAAATCAAAGTAAGAATCTGAGTTTGAAGATAGACCGAAAAAACCTTAAAGTAATGATATAAAGTAAAATTAATCCCGCCTACATTGGCCACCCTCCAAAAATTAAAAGAGAAAAGAAAAAGAACGAAGTATAAAATAGGTATTAGGAGGGGCGTAAACACAGTGCACAGTTGCGTTACGTGTGCTGCAAGTTTTCTGGTCTGAAGTAACGTATCCTTTTATTTCAATTTGAGAATTTCCCTGCTATGGCCGTCCACGCGTCTGTTCTAACTGATTCATACGCGTGCATTTGCATTGCGGACGCGTCCCCGTCGAGCGACACGGACACGTTATTCGAAACGTGTTGCATTATTCTAATCAAGACCCTAATACCGGCGTGCTTTTGCTTTTATTCGCACGTGGGCAATGCGGCTCGTTTGTACCCGTAATGAGCGCGATGGGCCGCGCCAATACGTCGCCGCGATCCGAGTCTACGAACGGTTCCGAACGACCTTTTCGCTCAAACAAATGATTCCCCCTCCTTTGCAATTTCACGATTTAAAAATCTAAATTTCATCAGCTTTCTTATTACATACATACTTGGTAAATGGATCAGTGACCATTACTAAGTAAATACAAACAATATAAACTTTCTTCTTTCACAAAATGAAAGCAATACTTGGATTATGACGAATGACATTCTAAACTCGAGTAATTTACCACAAATACACAAAAAAACCATCACGTAATGACGGAAGTTAAATTTGCCAGTCGTTAAAGTGCTTCCGTCGATGATCGTGCGGAATAAATCGATTGTTCCAGTCGGTCCCGTTCGACGGCGTCCGCGGCTCCATTAATCAACGCTTAGAAATCATTTTTCACTACGCATCGATCAATTTATTGATAGCTGGATCGATTCGCGATCAGCGGATCCGATAAGCCCCGCAGACAGCGGCATGGAACTCTGATTTAGTGGCGACTATACGCCGGTGGCTCGCGAGGAGGAAGAAAATAAGAAATAGCGGTGGGGAAAGGAGGAGAATCGAACGAAGAAGAGGCGAAGAGGGGAAGGGAAGACACGCGTGCAACAGGCGTCGCGGGCATTAATTTAGAATGAGCTCTACGACCCTATGCAAATCCCCCGTGTACAGGAAATCCCAGGAAGCCGCCGCGAGTATGAAGCGTCGCCTCTCCTCGCTCATCCACCACACTCTTTTCCACTTCGCAGCGCCGCTTGAAAATTATTATCGCGTCCAGCTTATATTCAGCGGGCGCTGATAACGCGTTACTCTTCCTTCCTTTCACGGTGTCCCCGCTACCTCTTCGCGGCGTTTAATGCCCGTGCCGCGAACCTGGCACCCCGCTGCACCGATCTCTTCACCGCGCCCGTGGTTAGGATAAGTTATTACCACGAAGGTGGACCGCGCGATTCACCGCCCTTGTCGCATCATCGTACCGTGACGAGTAACAGGCAAGACGATCCCGCTGCGGGCGCTCTCGATAACCGGGGAAATTAATCGACGGGAATTACGGCGATCGAGCGAAATGTACCAGCAAGAAACGGTAAATTGATCGAACAAGACCAAGAAAAGTCGGCGCGAAAAATCGCATTCGAGAGATAACGAAAGCGGACTGGCAATCTTAACTTCCGATATTATGGCGGTAGCTTGTCGACAGAGCAACGATCAGCATAATGTGCTGCGTTACCTTCTCGAAACTGTGAGAACCTTCCGTTAATATGTAGCTTAGTGTGCGAATATAATGTAGTAGTTACGCTTCGTTCGCGCAATACGACGAAAACGAGAGCAGTACTGTACACGATCGTAGAAGCTGATATACTGGTGCTGTTGAACCGATTTATTAAAGGATTAAATGACCAATTCCAGTTCCAGGTGGGAATAATGGGAAAGTTTTTTAGCAACAAGTTGAACCGTATCGTCGAAAAATGTGTATTTATTATCGATTACTTACTCGGATGAAGATAATTTCCGTTTACGTTCCCCTGTGTTGACGGTCGTCTCTAACGATGCCTGGTACTTGGCGTACTTCTGTATCCTGTACGTTGTTCCCCTCCATAGACCCTTGATCACTCCGGCAGCTTGTTCACGACGATTCAATGCAACATAGGCGGACGTGTCGGACAACCATGATATGTACACGCTTCCTGCAATAGAAATATTAGTTCTCATATAGATAAATCTGGTACAGGAGGTTTTTAAGAAAATAAGCGAATGGAAAATGTGATAGAATATAGCACTCACCAAATGGACTAAACAGTTGAGAAATATCACTATGCTTCCAGTCTTTCGGGAATGTTAGATGGAACACGTGATCTCTGCTGGGGTTAGCTAAACACGAAAGACAATATATATCATTAATGTCGAATTAAAATTATAATTTAAGGATGAGAAAAATGGTGAGAAAAAACTCACGATCGTTTCCATCTAAGGTAATGTAAGGGTAGTCTTTTAGCCTTGCTATGAGAAGCCTGAAACAGAAATATAAATTGTACTTCACTGAAATCTACGTTATTAATAATATTAAGCACAACGAAACTCACTTGTTTAGAAAAGGATTAAGAAGAGGCGAGTCTGAAAGAACTACTGGAATTTCGGGCTTTTGTAAGGAACCTGAAAAGACAATAATTTATCACAGTTAAATAGGTGAATTCGTAACGCGTGTAAAGTTTATATAAAGTATTTATGTATCGGCTACTAACCAAGGTAATTACACAATGCAATGAAGCATATTCCTGTAATGTATGCGTCGTAACCCGCTTCGTGGCTTTTCTCCGCCAACGTGGAGTAACTCTTGCCATCGACAAATTCTACTTCTGGAATTTTAAACGGTGACTTGCTAACCCTGTCTAGCAATACATTTAAATTCGACGATGGTACGTTTTCTCTGAACTGTTGCGATTGGCATATTACTTTGGTATCCAAAATTCTGTCGAGAAAGAAGAAACATTTTAAAGCATAGCTCGCACTCGTGCGTTTCGTCGGAAAATTATATTGAGACATTCCATCACTTACCTAGGAAACAAACCGTGAACGAGAGATTTAAACTCCAAATATGATTCCGGCAAAGGGCCGATAAACTTGTGTATTATATGACAGAGGTCCAGTAACATGTTGTGCCCGACTATTAGTTTCCCCTGAAACGAAGATGTGTTTCAAAATATATGTACACTCTTTTTATTCGATAAAGAAAATCTTTGAATGGAACATACAGAGTCGGCGATTTTCCTCAAGAGTAAGCTGAGTCCAACTGCCTGTTTAATCTCCAGCTTCTCCCTCTCCCTTCTCTCAATTTCCTTCTGTTCTTCTTCCTCCTTGGTCCCTGACCTTTGTACTACAAGACTGGGCCCTGAACAATCCGATTTACCCTCAACTCTCAACTTGTTCGGCCATCTCACCCTTACTTCCTGATGCACCAGCCGCCTGATGAAAGCGTTACACTTGTCTATCGTCAATTCCTCAGCGTCGGAAGCGATGAACTCGTCTATCCTCGTGCTGGAATAATTCGGTCGTAAGTATTTCAATTTCAGCCCCACCGATAAAAATAGGCAACGTGGGTTGATTGGTTTACCAAATCTCCTCGATCTGAGGTCTATCATCGTCGGAGATAGGTATCAGCTCCTGCACTTCGTCCCTTGCCTTCTGCCTTTCCTCCAACCGCTTCACCAGCTTTTCCTCTTCGATCGTGGTTAGGTAAGGAATACCCAGGTTGAAAAGTTTATTGAAATCGAAGCCTTGGGTGGCCAGAAATGATATACAAGATGCCTGGCACATGAATCTGCTATCTGGAGCTGCGCGATTCAGGGGCCGTGGAAAAACGTAGAAGTTGTACGATCGCTGACTGTATCTTTAAAAAGAAGGAATGATTGTAAACTGAAGCGTTCTAGCTTGATTCAGGGTTACGATTACGAAGTGTAAGGAACAGTCCGGAGAATATCGTACTTCTGTGTCTGTGTATCGAATGTAAAGACAGACAGGCCAAACTGTACAAGAAGAAAGTCCATAGATCCTGCTCTCAATTTTGTGTAATACTGAGCAGGCGTGTCAAAGGCGCCAGCGTCGGGTCCGGAATTAAGTCCTGTGAATTCTCCGTCGATTCCAAGAAATGTCGCATTTTTCAGAATGTCGTCCAACTCTGTCAGGACTTCTTGAAAATCTGTGAAAAATCGAACAAGAAATTGTACTCATTTCGTATAGTGATGGTACACCGTACCGATATATCGTTGCAGAACACACGCTACAGACGATGAATATCTCGCGGTCTCTCTGATAGAAAATATCTAAGAACGATCACCTACTCGGTCGTCCGAAAGATTTATCGGGACGTAGTGTAAATCAATTTTATTATTTAATATATCTGTGACGATTGCGGAGCATTGTATAGAAGCTTTATTCTTTGGCTGTATAACAATTACATCGTTCTTAATATTGTATTATAAGTTAATTATATCGCCCCAGCGCATTAATTGTAACGAGTGAATAATAAATCTTAATGGCGGATATTTTCGTAGCGTTGATGTCAAATGTGTCATTAAAGTGACGCGTATGTCCGTCGAGCAGAACGATTCCAAAAAACGATGCCATAACAGTTCATGGGGCTTAACAATCGCTTTGAAAGAGGACCAGAGACCACGGCGATCTGTTTCATGGAGGGAGTTTCTTGTTACGTCGTGATTGTAAGGAAATTAAATTTGTATTCACATGTTTTGTGTTTTACGCAGAGATAATCTATAAAAGAGAGTATTGGACATTCGTAACGCAAATATTTGTGGATTTTTCTCTCACTGAAAATGGTTATAGCTGAAAATAATACGATGACGAAGTACGAAAGCTTCTTACAGAATATACAGTGAATAAGTTCGTTGCCATTAAGTTTTGTAAAGATACTTCATGGAATACAGCACAACTTTTAATATAAAGAAAGGGAGAGAGAAATGCGTAGAAGTTATGGTTAATTAAGCGAATGAAACAAAGTATAGCCATGTGAGAGAGAGAGATAGAAGTTTTGCAATCATACGAATGGTTAGCTGCTTTACCGACGTGTCACATAATGCTATTTCGCGGGATAAGATGTGGTTACGAGTGTATAGTATAAATACAAAAAAGTTAAAAGAACTCTATACGTAATGTTATGATTTATATTATAACAATACATAACTGTATTTTTTTTAACTTTTAATTCGCAATTCACCGATGCATCGGTTCGGTATTTCTGTTGTGCTTCGTATGCAAGACATTTCGACACTAAATCGCAAATATTTTAGAATTTAAAAAATCATTTTTAATGAAATCTTCTGATTTGAAAATTGAAGAGTTTAGAAATGTAACATACTAAATACTTATAAAAATAAATATGTATAAAACAGTACCTATATAATGTAAATATATATAATTTTTAATGATGCAAATTCTAATGCTTGAACACAATATTAATGCCAACAGAAAGAATTTCACCATGAATAATTCCACAAATAGTTCTATGAATATCCAAATTGGATAGTGTTATTCAATTATTTCTCATTACACATACAAATGCAAAGTGCAATGCAGACTTTTACTTTTGCTACATTATGCAGTCCAAGTTTTTGATTTGCAAAACAAGGCATTGTAGCGATATACGGTTACCACATATTTTATGGACTAAAAGTATATGTAAAATACTACTCCCCAAACGGTTACCAGTCAAGATTTACTAAAATGAGGTAAAAAAAATATAAAAATAGCAAAGTATTCTGTGCTTCCCTAAACAATATAATTTTATGGAATCTCTAACCATATAAATGAGTTCTTGCTAAATTATAACATGAAAATAACAACTCTGTTGGGTTTTATCTCATATATAACAGGAAAGGGAATGGTATACAAATTGAACAAACCATGTTAATATAAAAAATTAAACTTATATTTCTCATAATTTCCGTAACCCGCATCAAATTTAAAATTTACTGAAAAATTCCAATGATATTTCAGTTAGTGAACCGTGTAACTATAATGTAAACAATGATTTTACACACGACTCATTTAAAATATAAATATAATACTTAGTTACAATACCAGCTAAACATGAAATGCATTTTAGTTCGCAAATATTAAATTACTAAAGACTTCCTACGGTCATTAACGAATTTTTTAAATACATTTATACATTACACAAAGCTTCGAAGCTTCTTTTAGTATTTCAAGTAATACTTCTAACGAACATTCTAAAACAGCTTCTTCGGGTTCAATATATAGCAACAGGAATATATTTTCTACCGTAAACTGACTACACTTCAATATCTGCGAAATGTTGCCAATCGATGTAAAAAAGGGCACTGTATCCATTGAAGAATTCATACTTTAACGCTTCGCTTCTGCACATTCGTTCCTAACCATAAGAGTGGACACAAAAGTAGACCAATTGAGAATACAAGCTTTAAGTTAGATCCATATCAACGAAACCACATGGACGTTCCAGAAACGTGCAAAGCGTAGACCATTTCTGTGAAACGTCTTGATGAAAAGAATGCTGAAGTAAACAGTAGAAGAATTGCAAAGAAAGCTCCACTGTTCTCATTCAGCGAAGAATTCGTTTGAAAATTATAGAGTGAATAGTGTAGGCCAAGCACGTAGGGGAAAGCAGTAAATGTGCCCTAATTTCTCCTCATGTTTGTCAACGTCTCTGTGTTTGAAACGGGGCAACGTGCACGTCCACAGAACCTCGTTGTTAGAAATTTGATCGCACGCAGAAAACAATGTTATAAGAACACGGTCACGCTCCCGATCATCAGCGAGACCGAAAGCATAGCACGTATGGCGTTAATCATTTCCGATTACTCACTCGATCGAGTCACTTCCATGTTTTAACCTTGCACGTTGTTTATCCACACTCAACCTATAGCGAACATCTCTGATTTTCTACCCGGAACTGGAATTAGACGCGGAAACTAACGGGACCTGCCGACCCCGCACGATCTTTTCGTACCCGACCAC
Organism: Andrena bucephala; assembly: GCA_947577245.1. Lineage (NCBI taxonomy): Eukaryota > Metazoa > Arthropoda > Insecta > Hymenoptera > Andrenidae > Andrena > Andrena bucephala. The sequence goes on along the minus strand of OX387717.1, from coordinate 25,720,569 downwards.
ATTGAACCAGTAAATGAGAGTGAAAACTCCATTGTGGAAAATCGCTGGGCGACACGATCGCCATCTGCGCTGGTACACGCGTACTACAGCCTGTACTACTTTCATTCGTCTTTTGGAAACAGGACAAAGTAATGTGATAACGGAGAGACGAGTTCTTCAAGTAGGGTAAATGTCCCAATTACCGTGCTCTGTCCCTATTAACGTGACTTTATACTTAAAGAAGCTGTACAAAAAAACTCGCATGAATGAATAAGGAAAGAAATTTTTTTAATTAAAAACTATTAATGTATGTGTTACAAATGAGAAGATTGCATTTTTAAACAATTAAAGCATACCTATGTTTCGAGATGTACGAAATAATAAGAAGAAAATTATAAATTCATTACCACGTGGTATAGTAATTTTTCTTTTGCTGTATTTGCTTCAGTAAATGATAAAACGTAAATACTGAATACACCAATCTTTTATTTTACTGTAATTTTCATGATATTTCTAAGTACGTTAATATATTCTTTGAAATATTTTATTAGTATATCTTATGAAGAATGCAAAAAAGATTGTATATTTTCAAGTCACCACTAACGGGATATTGATCGAGAATTCTAGGGAAAACCAGAAAGTTCTCAAAGTAAGACGGATTTTAAAACGGATCAATGGTTAGGAAAAGAAAGTGTTAAAAGAAAGGATCAGAATTACGTCCATTATTATAAATAATATCAATCATGGTTTAATCTTGCTCAGTTTTTCTTCATTTCCTTCTTGGCGATACGTTTCGAACAGCTCTTATATATTAAAGAGGTGGTGTACGCATCACTTGCGAGAAAGTAGGAAGACGAAGCGATGGTCTAGCGTCGAACTCTGGAACTAAACTATGAGCTTCCTACTCTGCGTTGATAACATCCGTTGTTATCATTGCAGACCGATAAGCACTTTTCACTCAAAAACTAAACAATTAGAAATAGTATTATTTGAAATTAAAAGAAGAAAAAATTTAGAGGTTTTGTCCACTTCATAAATCTTCTTACAAACCGTAATTAGAGTTTTTAAATATTACAAACAACTGAACAAATTATACAATTCGACGTCTTTTTTAAACGATTTTATTCAGCTTCGATCCTCTGTTTGTTTGTTTGTATGTTTGTATGTACTGTAGTGGAAGAGGGGAGTTAGTTTTTGTATTATAACATCATCGAAATTGTAGTACATACAAGAATTATTTTTTAGTTTTTAGTTATTAGTTTTATTTTTTAGTGATTTTTTTTTAATAAAACCGTTTAACATACATTTTTTTTATATATATTTTGTTTCTACAGGAAGATTGAACACTTGAGGTTTGGAACGAGATTTCTGTAACCGTTCGACAACCGACAATTACAATATCATGAATGTTTCATGAAACCATATATCATGTTCGGCGATTACAGTAACAAGAAAATCCGTTGGAATAAAACTCCAGATAAATTGTATCCGATCAATTCCACGGCGAACTAACTGGATGGATTGTACCAATTGGATTGGAATCTTCGCGCAGTACCTTTACATATACATCGTGGTGCTCGTGTTAAGCTTGAGAAATTTTGCTTGCTTGACAATGTCTGAAAAGTAGGGATCGCAAAAGTTCTAGAACTCTTGTTTTTTAAAAAAAAAATCTGTTAGAACTTATGTTTCGTTTAAGAAAATATCTGTGCCCGCAGAATTTTTATTGAAAGAAATGTTACCCTAATGCCGCGTTTACACCAAGGCGAACACGAACAAAAACATTGTTCGCGAACGTTTTCGTCTGTTCTTGCCGTGTCCACAACGCTGCAAACATGAACAAAACTCAGTGTACGAATCGTATGTGAACGTTTTGTTCTATTTGCGACGGTGTGGACACGGCAAGAACAGATGAAAACGTTCGCGAACAATGTTTTTGTTCGTGTTCGCCTTGGTGTAAACGCGGCATTAGGAAGTTCTTTAAAAAGTGTTCTCATGGAACAGATATTTTAGAACCTAGAAAATAAAAGTTCCATGGAAAGAAGTTGTATTAGAACCTTTATTAAAAAACGTTCCAAAAGATAAAGAAAAGTACTAAACTATTAGGTACTAATTTTATTTAACAATATAATATCATATTCTTCGTGTTTATTAAATATAAAAGGTATGGAAATCATAAAATAAGTAATTAATAGTTTCATAAGAAGTATTGAACAGAAAAGACAACTCATCAAGAATAATACCTAAATAATATTTTTTTATAACTTACATGATCCAAAATACACAAAAATTCTATAATATCTGCGTAGAAATTATCTACGTAGGTAAATATTAAAAATAAATAACACATTCAGAATAACAATTTAACTGTAATAATTATTTATTATTGTTGCAGTACTATTCATTGAATAGTATTCAGTATTTTTTACAACGATTGAGAATTTTTTTTAATATCTATGAATAAAATATCTGTTCCTGTTATAGAAAAGTTCCATTCCAAGTAAAACTTTTATTTTCAAGAAGTTTTACTTTATCGGTTCTCATGCGAAGTTATAATGTGAGAACATTTTTAAAATAGTTCCACGGTCCATGTTTTAAATAGAACCTATTGAAAAGTTCCGAAACTGTTTCGACCCCTGCTCAAAAGCAATCGTTGAAGTCAATATTTCGTTTAAATCCAGAAGTCTTATATCAACGATTTTTCAAGACAGTTTATACAGTGTATTACTATGGAAGGGAGATAAATATAATACTAATTAGAACATAAAATGTAAACGCGAATATATATATACGTATAATGGAATAGGTAGTCGGAAACAGAGTACAATCATATCGGTAAACAATCCACGGTGATAACAAACGGACGTTCCGTAACCCGTTACTTCCGTACCAGAACTAATTAAAGCGAATTGAAAGGTAATTGAATTAAGCTTTCAATCGTTATCTCCGCGATGTGTCCTCCTGTTCGTGAGCTGTGAGCCGCTTCCTTCGAATGGTTGGCCGGATGGGAAGATTGGAAGAACAATACTGCGAAATAAAAGCGGAGGACAAGATTCGAAGGATCCAATTTAGAACGGAATACGCCTATTCGAGGTTCTGCACAATGCCAATTTCTTTCTTTCCCAGAGGGTCCAGCCGTTTTTGGGGCGGCTAATAGTTTCTGATCAGCTTCCCGTCTGCGTTTGTCATTCATTATTAATTAACGTGCCTAGCTGGTAAACCTATTATGACTCTCCGCGTCCTCGGCAACTGCTATTACTACTGGTATCGAATAAAATCGTTGTGATCAAAGTTATCTTTGACTCCTTCCAGAGGAAACTTCAATAGAAGAAGTACAATTTCCCAGAAATTCTCTGTTCAATGAACGGAAGGTTCTAATAATGCACTTAGGTCTCGATCGAGATCGTTCGCAATAATGAAACTCATGGTTTAATCGTTGTAACTCATAATTCTCTGTATCATTTGACCATTTGTGATTCATTGCTGCCTTAAAACACGATAATAATCGATAAAAGATTTAACAACGCGTAAGAAGCTCTCGATACCTTCGACCATCCCCCGTCGCATTATTTTCGTTCGAGCTGTTTGAAGATATCGGGCTCTGCGACCCTAGGCGTCGTTACTTGAGGTTCTATCGGGTGTCTGTAATTTATAGAACCACTCGAAAGAAAAGTTGCGCAAGGTCCCACGGCCGATAAGAGGCCATTTTTCATTTTGTCCACACAGGGCCAACGAAAGCCAGCCGGCTGGGGGTATGGCAATGAAAAAGGAAAGGCCAGCCCTCCGAGATTTCGCACCTTCGTTAGAGGGTTGGACCGCCTCGCGAGGGCTTAATTCCATTGTACCCCACCGCGAACCGTCCTTATTATTCTTATTATTTCTTCCTTCGGCCCCTAAATCATCAATTTCCCTTATTAGCTGTATTCCTGAGTAGGAAAAACACCCTCCGGATCGGGCATTTCTCCAGAGATATTTTTGCGGCGCTGTAATAGCGTCACGATATCAACTGACGTTCCCACCAGTAATTCCCGGCAGAAATGATCTGGAAAAAATAAATGGGTCAATAAAATCTCGTAACACCCCGAGAAAAAATCTGAAGTAATCTGATTCTGGTAATGAAGTTCGATTCCACAAGTATTACATTTTTGTAATTCAATTTGTTCCGCATGCTAGGTAGCAAGTTTAATTTATTTCGGAAAAGTATCGAATTATCATCATTCGTGTTTCATCATTCGCTAATGGTATAGTTCATCATTTATTATTATTAATCTAAGTTTCCGTAAAATTATTGGTCTTGTACATCACTTTCACTGTTACTGAAGCACTGGAGATCCGAATTTTCTCTGAGGAATTGAAGAAAAGGGATTACCGTTTGCCCCAAAGTGCGAAGTAACAATGTCCAAACTCAAATAAATCTCGGCAGTGGCATAAGCATTTGTCACGGGAGGCCGTGACTTATTAGAATTTTCATCAAAGTGAAGTCGCAAAGAAATCGGAGAAAACACTGAGGAAACGGGAAAGAATTTTAATAAAGGATCAGCTGTGGAGAACGTGATGTACGAGGTCATATTTGAACCCTGTCCCAAAATGTAATCGACACGATCCAGCTTTTTTCATATAACGCCGTTAAGGTCGAATTTAGTCCCGAATCGATATTCAAGCCGGTTGATTTATTAAGTCTATTAAGAAACTGCGAAATTGTTTTGACCGATAGGAAATGGCTAGGGTGGAACGAATGAAAGTTCGTAATGTTGAGGGTGGAGCGGCTGCTTGTGTTTTACTCGATTGCTGGGGTGGAAATCAGCGAAGGCACCACAGTTTCTTGCGCTTGTGTTAAGGCACTATAAAGCGACACCGGTTTCTCTCGCTTCCAGCTAGAAATTAGTCACGGTGATTGGCTTTCGAGGATATTAATCATTTCTTAGATCCCCGAGACATTCATTTGCCCGCGCATTCTAACTAATAAGTTTTCTCGAACATCGGTATCGCTGCGATAAGGGAACGTAGCCATTAAGGTGCTTCAATATTTGCAAGTACAAACGTCCGTTCGAATTTTAGAAGTTTAGAACACTTGAAACTGCAATTTGAACTAATCAAGCTTTCAATCTAAGTGGAGTGCAGAGGTCCGTTTGATTAATTTAATGAAGTAAAAATATAATTGGAATACTGAAACAAATGCCTCTTACTTGCTTTTGTAATTTAAAACGCCTCGCAAGGAGTAGCAGTAGCACTAATTGCAATTAAACATTTCTGTATTAACCAGAATTATATTTAGTTAGAGTTGAAATTCAAATTTTGGGAGCACTTATTCGACAACCAAGTAGTTTCTAGTAAACAATAGGATTTTAAATAACGGCGTGTTGGTATACAGGAAATTTGAGACGCTCCACTAGTCTACATATTACAATATCGCGCACAGGTGGGATTTCCGTAGATTACATTGGGAAGTTTCTAAGCACTTTCAACAATAGTGGAGTGGCCATCAATATTTGACGGAAAAACGTTAGTGGAAATCACGGGAATCTATTATTCTCCGGTTCGATTTCGAAAGGGAAGCCGGTTTCACTGCTCCCGAAATCAGATTACGAGAATTTATAGGGTCACTCTCGAGCGTCCCGAGCCCTGGGTCGTTCCCGTGTGATCCGCAGAAAACGTACACAATTAAACTGCCTCAGGGCTTCCGTTAGTGCTTCGTACCAGCTTAACTATACCATGATCATTTTCACGTTTATCGAGAATTAAACCATAAACTTGCTTGAAATATTATACCAGGAGTTTCGCCAAATTTAGTTAGCTGATATTAACGTATCCACGAACTTTTGATAAACATTATCTCAATATATAAAGCATACACCGGAAGATTAAAAATCAACCTGTACATTTATCTTCCCACCAGTATCCTTTGGAACTAACTCTAGAACAGTGTTTCCCAACCTTTTTTGAAGCGCGATTTCCTTTTATAATATTCAAATAACCTACGCCCCTCCCCTCACAAAAGGTAAGATAAATATTTTCTTTCCTTTATTTATGAAAAATCAGTGTTACATCATTAATAAAATATGGCAATGTAACCATATTAAAATAAATAAAGTGCTAAAAATCGTCAACTAAAAATAACCCTAGCGATCCCCCAGAAAACACTTTGCGACCCACGGGTTGGGAATCACTGCTCTAGAATTAACACATACCATTATGTTATTTTCTCCAACAACTAAAACCTTCCACTTCTGGTACTGAAATAGATAATCATAACTGGTAATAGCTCCCTGAACAAAAACAGATTTTCCCAAAGTCCACGGATAGAATCTCTATTCAACATCATCTACTATAATTCTTTCGTTCAGTCGATATCGAAAACAAATTGAGAAAATCATTGATTTCGTAAGTGCGCTTTCCCACCCCATACGTGTCTCTGTCGCGCACGAAAAATCCCCCAGACAATACGGGCGCGGATCCCGGAAAGCTGGTAACCAAGAACTGTCGACCGCCGATAAAAATCGTCCGTCAGAAGCTCCTCGATTGATAGACTCGACGGGCATGAAATATTTAAACCGCTTAGCAAAGCCTCCGCGTCGTTTTTCGACCGGCTTAAAGCCGCACTCAGCCGCGCCTCTGCAGGCGGAGAAATAATTACAAAGTTACCTTGCAGGGGCGAAGTTTTCCCGATACGCGGGCTGTAGGCCCCCTGGAATATCGTTTCCATCAGACGGATTGCTATCGTCCGTGTCGGGAGGGTCTTTCGAGTCGTAAAGCGGGTCCAAGTGCTCTTTACATGCATATTGCCTTTCCTCGAGGAGCGCCGAGGCAGTCGGACCCCGTCCGTCCGTTTGTTGAAGCAGCCTCGAGGATTTCGATGGTCGATGCTCCGCGACGCGGCGCGGCAACCGGGCCGCGCAAACGAGGACTCTTCAAATTTCATGGCGCATTTAACCCCCGATCGATTTCCCTCCTCGAGATCGTAAGAAAGTAACCGCGAAAGCGGGGCGATTCCTGGGAGGAAAACGTCGTTGCGCGCCAAACTCCCTGGGCTCGAAAATTAACTTCCCGTTCCTGCTGGGAAATGAACAATGATCCTTCCTCCACCTTAGGACTTATCCTGTCGGCTATATGTCCAGGGAGACGCTATTGGCCTGGATTATCGTCTAGCTTTCAAAGTTTCAGTGGGGGTAGAAATGTAGAATGATGCTCTCGATCAAGTGTGAAAGGAAGTGGAGCACGTCGATGATGTTGGAGCACCAGGTGTTGAGAGACAGTTAAAAATGTGGAATTCTTATTTGAAGGTAGGGGGAAAAATAGGGAATGTCCATTTTTAATGATTCTGCGATGTATAACGTATTTTGCTAGTGGCAACTGGAGTCACAGAATTGTCAAATCACAAAGGGTTATAAAGTAGAAATGTCCACACAAGACAACTTTAAAGATTTGGTGTACTGATGAAAAACAGGGAATGTCCACCCTCCACTGGAACAAAACACGGAATGTCCCCAGTCTTCCTACTTGCAGTATGTATTTCTAATTAGTGTAAGCTTCCACTACGTCAAGCGTCCTCGGACGTCACTGGGTACACATCCTTGTTTTGATAATAATAGAAGTGGACATTTATTTTATTACAGTATTATGCAGTGTTCCATTTGAAAGATATTAAAACAATGTAAAACAATTATGTCATTGCACAATTCTTTTCTGATGCCTGAATTGGAGTAAAAATTGTTCATGTTATGAACAATACAGTTAAGTTCATCGAACCTTGATTCTTTACTGATGCACTAAAGTACTAAAAATTTGTTTTTCCCAATAAAGCTGTTTTGTGAGATTCATTGTGTTTCCCCCCCTTACCCTTTATTTATTCTTCTGGATGAAACGATATGTGGTTTCTATATTAGCTTCGTGCAAAAGTAATGGGAATTGTCGAGATAGCTGTGTCGTACTGCTACTATTGTCCTATTTTATTCCATGCTCCATTCCTGTATGGAACACATATGGGTTATGCATCCTCTATTTGTTAGTCGACGAAAAATATTGAACGTACAGATAAATCATTCAAGGTGCCATACAAATTCCCAGTAAAGAGTGCAATAGCGACGCGAACTGGAGCTATGAAAAATATAACGAATCACGGTATTTTTCGTTAACCAGCCGTGTGATACAGCCATAACGCGGGCCGGGGATAACAAGTAGCTCGTGATTAATGTTTTTGCAGGAGCTCGTTCATGGGGATGAGCCCATGGGGAGCTCTCACTGTTTTGTGCTAGCTATTTGCCACTCGGCTCCATACTGTACATTACGACAGGTACGGTGTCCACGCCGACATCCGTCGAGATCAGTCCGATTTAACTGAAGTATCTTGAGCCGAGTCGTATTTTTAAAAGCTGCCATTGGAAGGGCCGTTCGCAATAAAAGGATAGGGCTCGAAATGGGGGAGAAACTTTTTTATCTTGCGAAACATTCGCTGTAGGCTTGCATTATCAGAACCAGGTAACACAGAATGGAAATTAATAAAAATTTCTGTTTACAGAAATCAGATATCTGGACATTTTTTATTCTTGCTCTCCGTGTATTAGCTTCATCTGAATTTTCGTTTCTATCTCCTACTCTTATATCGAGGGTTTAATTAGTGTAGGTAATATTAAGGCTCAAGGGACTGTATGAATATTGTGTGACGCCAATTGCGATGCAATAAAAAACTTCAGAGATCTGTTTCAAAATGAAGATATTCTCAGTCAGACAAATTTGATGTAAAAAAGCTTTCTCTGTTGAAATTATCCAGGCGTTACTTTATACAGTTCTCACCACTGTGCCTCGTATATGCTATAATATTATTATCAGTTCGAAATCGTTTCACGCATACATTTAGGTCTATGAATGAACTTGTTAAAGATAATATCAGCTAATATATTAGAGTTAGTAAATACTAAAGTATAATATATTAGTCTTATTAAATACCAGAGTATAATACACATATTAGAGAATTTTAAATAAACTAAATTTCGACCGTAAAAATTAATTACAATGGTATCGGCGCACTGGATCGGTCAGATTAACGCTTAAGGTTTCAGGTCCGTACAATCTTGTTATAGACGAGAAAAAACTTTCCTTAATTGTATTTGTTTCGCCATTCATTTTAAAGAATTTTAAATAAACTAAATTTCGACCGTAAAACTTAACTACAATGGTATCGGCGGACTGGATCGGTCAGATTAATTTCACACATATTACCTCACACATATTAGAGTTACTAATAACTTAGAGTTAATAAATGCGCGCTTCCATTTGAAAGTATCATGATGACAGAAATTCTTTTTGCCTCATATTCTCCATCAAAATAATCCAAGCTTTGCAACCTACATATCTCCTCTGTTTTCCACCCTTTGTAGAATTAAAACGTTCATATCCATGAAGAGCACTTCTGTGCGCATATGACGCTTCTGGCTGGAAATAAATATTTTCATCCGCTAGCGTGTAAAGGCAACAGGAGATGTAGCAGAAGGCCAAGTGTACAGATGTACCTATGTATATTCGTAATCGTAAAGTTTCGTTCATAGGTCCACGACGCCGAAAGTTGTCGGCGATGCTAATTGGAAGTGGTTAGCTCGCGAGCCAACCCTATTTCGCACTGTGCCACCCCCCAAGTTTTCTGAGATTTATGGGTTCCATGGTGGAACGGCTCGAGTAAGCTTAAGTCGAGACCAGAGACAGAAGACACACAAGATTCTGAATTAAACGTCAACCACACGACAAGACACCAAACTAACGTCGTGTTCACAAACACCCGCAGCCCCTGACTTTGTTGATGATTTGCGCCGCCTATCTGCATAATAATTCAAGGAGAAATATTTCGTGCGTAACTCCTAAGATTGTTATACGCCTGATGCTCCTCCGTGAAACAAGCAATTCTTCCTCGGAACAGATAAGAGTTCTGAGTGGACTCAAAGTTGCCTTGAAAGGAAATGATCCGTACGAAATGACTATACTAGCAAATTTGCAATAAACTAAGAATTATGAAAAGAAACTTCGCTGGACCATGTTTAATCGAAATGCTCAAGATTTTTAATTAATCTCTTGGAATAAATCGAAGTCAGAATGCAAGGCTCGTTAAACAGACTCTGTCTTTAAGAAGATACACTCGAGTGTTCTTTCCACAAGAATCAGTACAATAATTCCATCTCTAATACCACAAAAAAAAATGAAGAGAAGTGCATGTTCAGGAATTCATGGCGAGTCTCCGCTCGCAAATTGGGCTGGTCAGAATTACACAGAAGGCAGAGAATTCTTTTCGCCGTCCGTTAACGTTGGTCACGTTCGACAATGGGAACACAGTTTTAAAATTCTCTCCAGCCAGGGCAGAATTCACCCCCGATTACGCTTATTCAAATCAAGGAAAATCACACGATCCATCGCGCCGCGCGGGTATTCCCGAAATAATCTCGGCAGGAGGAAGAGAGAAAAGGACTCGCGGACGGCGGGAGGGACGGCCCTGTTGGACCGTCGCCGAGCAGAAATTCACGTTCCAACGGGCCGAAATCCGCGGGGACAAAACCACTCACGTCCGCCGGGCGACGTCAAGACGGGAGGGCCGATAATTTCCGAATAAAAAGGGTAACGCGGCGCAGTGCAGTTTTCACATCTCTCCGCGTCCCGCCGCGCTAGACCGTTTTACAAATTCACCGCGGTGCATCGCATTTTTCGGCGGAGCTTTCACGCCCGAGCGGGCATCCCGCACCGCGTCGCCGTGCAAGCCCGTCCCTCAGGTTAAGCTGCGTCGGCCGAATGTTTCGAAGGGTGGATAGCAGAGAGGGAGAGAAAGCCTCGGCTCCTGTCGATGGGGTATGGGAGCCTGTTAGGTTGTAACTGGTCTATTACTGGCTTTATTGAGATTGGGAATCAGCCGACGATTACCCCGACAGTCGGAGCCAGAGGGTATCCCGGCGAAAATACACCGGCTATCGGCCGCCACGATTTCCATGGCCGGAAAAACAGCCACGAAAGAGTCGTTATTACTCTGACACGGGGGCAATGTGTACCCATTAGAGGAGCGGCGCTGGCGATGCGTTCACCTGGTCGTTAACGTAATAGCCGGTAGCAGCCGAATTTTCCCCGTTTCTACGGTTAATATCGCTGGTGTCTGGGGAGGGGCTGGCGACCCCCGGAATACAGGTGCGAATTCCGAGATTACGGATATAGATCATCGACGCGAGTGGCTGCTGGATCCCGTGACGGACGTCGCCTACCTCCCTGCCGCGAGGTCAGGCCAAACATTCGGGGTGACAAGAGGGGAAAAAAGGGATGGTAATAGCTTTAGCTGTCCCGGCGTGCTGTTACAGTCCGGATCTTTATCAATCGTGAAATACTGCCGCTGGTATTGTCTTTAAAACGAATTCTCGTGCGCTGCTGTAGTGGCCGTGGCGATAGTTACGTGTAACTGTCGGGGCTGTATCGAGCCGACAAAAAGAAAACTGGGAAAAGCTTCCGTTCTGCTCGTTGTCCCACCTTCCACTGGACTTTCGCCAATCGCGAAATACTGTCTCCGAGTGTTACTCTTCTTTACGGCTTCGTTCCGTTCGTATAGGAACACGGGTAGTAGTACTTTCTCCCCCGTTAGACGAGCTTTCAATATTTCGCTGCTTTAATGGGCGCAACGTTTGTCCTGTAAACAAAGGATGATTACGTTAAAACTGATCGTTCCACCGACACCGTATTACCCGTGGCAGATAAATGTGCTCGCTACGCGGCACGCTGCGAGATTTATTGGCACTGTTAGCCTTGGTTGTTAAAACGATAACAATCCTACGCGGTGTACGGTGCGTCCTCGCTGATGCAATGGTACTTAGCTACGCTACATTACACCTACGAGCGCTATTGCTGCAGTAATTTAGTGTCCACGCCGCAGCGCTAACTAACGAAAAGACAGTTTTGCGGCGATCGCCACTTCTTCCTGACGACGTGTGCGCTTCGAGCTCGTTTTTTAACCGCCCTGTTTAAGGGGTTAGGACACAGTAACCGGCCAAGAAAGCAGACGATTTTTAAACGACTATAATAAGAAAAGTGAACAATCGATTAATATAAGGTTTTGTGTTTTAGTTCACTATATTATGAACTATAAGAAAAGCATATAATATTTACAAAATAGCATTTGTACGCCGTGCAATGTCTCCATTTAAAATGTCCACTTTTTTTCGGATGGCCAACTGGTGGGCCGGATTCCGGTAAATCGGATGAACTGTAACAAAAACCCCAAAAATGTCATAAACTATAATATATTTCCTAGGCATTGACGATCCAACATTTCAATTTTTGCGAAAATTGATAAAATGGCCGATGTTTTTGAAAAATAATGATCAAATTTCGACAAAAGTGTATGATCTTTTTGTTTATATTTTGTACTATAATTAAAAAAATTTAAATTATACAAAACCTTATATTAATCGATTGTTCACTTTTCTTATTATCGTCGTTTAAAAATCGTCTGCTTTCTTGGCCCATTACTGTGTCCTAACCCCTTAAGTAGCTTCTTCCCTTACCTTCCTTCTTTCTTTCTCCCACCCCGTCCCTTTTAACGCTAGGTAAAAGAACTGGTTCTCTTCTGTTAAAATTCTGCAATAGCTTCTTATGGGGAAAGTGCTCTCCGACTTCTAAAACACGTGCCCTCTACTTAGTAGGTACTTTTTCATTCAGTTTTAAAATTAGTTTTACATTTATTTGGTCGTCGCTACTTATTAAGAGTTGTCGATACAGCGTTAAATATACTATTTGAAAAGGAGAAGGACCGTGAAGTGCAGGTCTTGAATATTAACTTAGAAACTGTTTTCAAGAGATACTTATGTATATCACAGAGTCTTTATTTTCCATTCATTACAGAGCGTAAAAGACAGAAATTATTGTGGTCGATGGAATGTTTAAATGGGACATTGCACGAAACAGAAAATTGAATTTGGTTTTAATATCGCTGTATTGCAGAAATTAACAATCGACTTGGTTGCCGTTTATTAACAAAAGTTCACCGTACCTGCGCCAGTATACGCTTTTTACCCCGTGCAACTGTGATAACAATATTCCAATAATTAATACCGTGGAATTCATTCTATTTCATCGGATATTTCCTTTCCGTTGTTTGTCCACGCTGGAACATGAAAAGGCCGCGTCGCTCGTCGACAAACGATTTTAACATGTCCATGTTTGTAGACAGCTTCTGGCTCTCAATATTTTTAATTTCTGCGTATGAATTTAAATATCGAAACGTCGAATCCTAGTTTGTTCGTTGCCCTTTGCCCCACCACGTTTGTTCGAACGCACAAGAAAAACTCGATTCAAGTTCCAAACGAGCACTCTCTGTCATTCCTCCATTATTCAGAATCCCGGGGACTTTATGGTACAAAGTATTGACTAGAAGCCCTTGCGCGCTTGACCAAGCAATTTCTCATCCGGGATTCGTAGATTACCGCTGAAATCGTGCCGTTCTCGTGAAACTGGTCCTCCGCGGTCAATCAGAATCGGAATTTCCCACGTGTCGCACGCGTGGAGGGTTTCACGCGTTAAATGATATATTTTTATCCGCCACCGATAGCATCAGACCCCAAAGGTTTTTTTCGATGTAATCCTGCGGTGTAACTTTTCACACCCCCTGACTGGTCGAACGGCTGACACGCGCGCGGCACACTCTACGCGGAATACATACTTAATAAAACGGTGAGGGGTTTTTCCGAGAGATTGTATACCATAAACTGAACAGCATACGGATAAAACTCCCCGGATAGATATCGCGCGGCGCATATTAACACGACAACAGACGTTCCTTCCCGATTCTTCCGCGCGTTATCTTCGATCGCGTGATCCCGATTATTTCCTAGCAGGCGATAAATCATCCGCTACCCCGTGGTTTTGCTCGGGCGCGCGTTTCTCGCCGCTGCATCGGTGAAATTCCATTGTGTCGTTTTTCTGCGCAAGGACTTTTTAACCTACGTAACTGGTGGAGCATTAACAAGAAACATGGAGATCGTAGTGCTGGTATATTTATTAGTTTCCAGCTTCGCAGCATCAAAAATAGTAATTATTCTTCCTAAATCTGCAATATAAATCTGTTGTCTGATGTACCTTTTAGTTATCCTAATTCTTAACACCAGTACTGTCCCCGGGTCTTTCCTGACCCAGCCGTGTGCTCACTTCTTTAAAAGCTTCTCTAGTTTTGAAAATAATATTGTGTTAAATATAAAGAGTAGATATGAATTGAAGACTACAGCAGAGTTAAACTTTGTTCTCTATATTTCATAATCAGCATTCGTGTATATCGATTAGAATTTATAATATAATCTATACTTATATAATCGTTGTGTCACTGATTCATCACCGTCCAGCCCAAACAGCTGATCCTAGAAACATTAAATTCGGAGGGTATATTCGTTTTGCGACTGAGGTGCTCGATAAGAAGGGGTATTTTGAAAATCCTACACGGAGGGGGTAAATAGGGGTGAAATATGTTTTCTCGGACTCCTTATTATTTCTTAGGTCCGATTAGATATCAAATTGGATTTTACTTACAAAGGTTATCCACAGAAATGTCTAAAAACCAGATTTAGCATTTTTCCCTAATCAAACCCTAAGGGAGTGAAAAGGGATGACACGTGTTTCCACGGATTTCTTAAAATCTCTTCGGCCCGATTAGATATCAACTTGGTTTTTACTTCAAAAAACCACATAAATGCCTAAAAACAAATTTCAGGATTTTTCGCTAATCAACACCTAGAGGGTGGTGAAAAGGAGTGAAATGTGTTTTCATGGAGTCCTTAATATCTCTTAGGCCCGAAGCAAACCGCGGGGGTAGTTTGCTAAGTAGTAATAATATATTTCAGTAATATTTTCTAATACCAATTGTTACAATTTATAGAATTGTACGACTAAGTCAACGCCCCTTCATAAAATAAAGTTCACAAATGACATATTATGCGCCTAACATCCTCATAGATAATTGTTCATCATATAGTTAATGCTACTAATTGAAACGCACCTTTTTCCAAGATCTCTTGCAACATTATTGAGTTCGACACAATGCACCATACTGCATAATTCCACGGTGCTTGTTGGAACAACAATCCATGATAGGGTAGACTTCGCGAACTCCTCAACGCGTGCATAAAATATTCACCCTAAGAAACGTGACTGACGGACACGCATATTTCACAAACTTAATACAGCGTATTTATTTTATCAGAGGCGTCGGCTGAACAGATGGCACGGTCTCATAAAATACGCAAGCCAGTATGACATTCAAAAGTGCATCCTGATCAAATGTTGCGACACATTGCTCCCTAGGGTGGGCCTTTGTAGCCCATACGAAAGTCGGGGCCCCAAATTTCGCTTGTATCTCAGAAACTGCCTATTAAACCTTCGACTACACTTAGCACGAAGAATTCGCATATTAGAGTATCCCCCATAAATTCAGAACACTATGCATTAGCCAATAATTCTATTCCAGCAAACGAATTTGCTATTGTTGGCAAAAATATGGCATTGAAAATAAAAGTAAATCATTAATATATTAATTCGATACGTTTTTTTCAATGCACATTAAAATCCTCAATCTACCATGGCTATCTACTTTTAGCAGTTCAGTTCTGGGTATTTTGGATGATTAAGTTGCAATATTTATACTGGTTATTTCACCTCTTTCTCTTGTTTTCTTTGCGATTTGTGTACTTTAATCTTTATCTGAATGTTATCTTACTTGTCTCAGTTATCTCATTTCATTATACATAATGTACCAGAGTGTTATTACCCGTAATAAATAAATAAATAAAAATCACAATCTATCGCAGAAAATATACAAATTACCTGATAAAGAAGCTAAATATTTACCCTCTAAAAACCTTGATCCATGGTTGCAAAACAGTTTACCAGAATACGGTACTACCATCAGTGGCGGTATCGAATTGGAAACGTCGAATGTTTAACGGCGAGGATCGTTGACGTCCTAAAACGCGGTGGGACGCTCGACACGACATTAATCTCGGCGGAATCAAAGTAAAGGAATCGTGAATCACGAAGTTGTACCGAGACACGTCGGAAGAAAGTCGCTGGGGCAATATCGAACAGTCGATACCCAGCCGTGAAAGAGTCTGCAAAGAAAGGAGACAGGGGGAGATTGCACGTCTAGATTTTGTCTTAGCTCGTAGATATATCGCGGCGAGCCCCGAAGAGGGTAAGTCGAGCTACTATGCGGGGGATGCGCGCGATCTAAATTCCAGGTTAAGTAGAAATTTATGTCCGAGGCAAGACGAGAACCAAATAAATCGTCCGTATTTTAACGGGGACGCTATACAAGCGCGCAATAAATTTCGCATATATCGTAGATTCCGCAGAATTTTGGCCGCGCGTCGCCAGACATTTTTGCACCCCGCCATATTATACCACATTATATTACCTTGAAGGGCGAGACGTAGCACGCCATTTTCTCGTGTAAATGTTGGGTGAACAGCCCGGAAAATATTGTGCCATTGATCTGTTAAACGTGGAGAAATTTCTTCAAGTTGTAAAGTCTCTTAAATGCGTTTAGTTTTCAACGACGGAAGTACTCTCAGGGTTATTAAAATTTCCATTATGAATTTTCGATATCCATGCCGTAATGCTTATTAGTATAATATATTCACTTACAGTCAGGCTGGGAAATTTTTAAAGGAAATTGGTTAAGTAATGACGTCGCTCATTATTGGATATTGATTACGCGCAGAACCGAGCAGTAATACGATCGCGAAATTTTCATTAGCAATCTGGAGCGCGGGGGATTGAAATATATTTATTAACAATGACAGTGATGGCAGTACTAAATGCTTGATCCTTGAATTTAATAAAACTCAAAATGTTGGTTCGAGGAGTTCTCAATAATTATCAATATTCAGATTTCTGTAAAGCCCTATATATTCGAGAAGCCATTACTTGAAGGTTTAAACAAAACTCCAAGCTTCATATATTTTCTATTCAAGTATTAAGAGTCGCTGGACGGAAATACTCTTTTCTGATTCGACTGCAATTTCCGTCGCGGTTAAAATTGACAAATGTCTTTTTCCCTGTCTACAAGGGGTGCGACACCAATGCTTACAAGAAATAAATGAAGGTTCCCTCGACTAAGATCCCGTGTTCGTGGCGTTACTTTTGAGGCCTCACGGAGCACGATGCGATTACCGAACTAATCCAAAACAATCATTAATTCTCGCGGGGAAGTGTTTCGATAGGGCTCCACTGGAGGGTCGGGGATCGTCATCCCCCTCGGAAGGAGAGTCGTCATTATGCCTGACTTGGGTGGTGCCAAGGAGGTCGTTCTAACTAGCGAGAGTAATCTCCGAGAGCTAATTCATCGGGCCCGTAATTCGAGGAAATCAGGCTGGCACCACCGTTTCCAGAAATTAAGACAAATGCGAAAGGGCTGTCCCAGCAGCTGTCGTTTCGGCCACGAAAATACCTTGAAGAAGGACAGTGGAATGGATTCCATTTCCGTTAAACGTGCACGCGTGACCTGAAACCTGAATAATTTATGTCTGATTTGATCGATGCACCGCACGGGGCGAGCCTCGCCGAACGAAAGGGTGGCGAATTCGGTGATGCTTGGACTTCAGACGGAAACGTCATAAATTCGACGGTATTCCCATGGTTTCAACGAAAGGTTTGATCGGGATAAATTAGGAGAATATTGTGGTGATTGGATTCTGGATTCTCTCGCTGCCGTGATTCGTTTTTCCGGTAACTGTAGAGCGAGATATTCTGTTGCCACCTACCTGGCTTCAGCGTATTTTCTGTTCTTGCTTGGCAAGGAAATGATTTTCGAAAAGCTCTTTTGAATCCTCTTCATACTTACACAATTTTCGTACACACATTATCTTTCATTATCGGTTGATTATTCAAACTAAACGCACCTCCAAGACAGCTACTACTAAAAAACAAATTCTTTGAAAAGACCTCTGTCCGTAATCTTGCAAGACCAAACCAAGTAGCAATATCTCGCATCGAAATTGGCCACACCAAAATATCACATTCGTGCATACGTAATGAGCAAGGCAGACACCAATTTGTGACACGTGCAAACCGGGAATCCACTTGGAAACTAAGCTAAGCTATGCTATGCTATGCATTAGCTTAGCTTTTGGTGGAAACAGTTCCTTCAGAATGTATTGAAGCTGATTTTTTTAAAACGTAGCATCTCATAGCATAGCTTAGCTTCTAGGTGGATTCCCGGCTTAACCATCGAGCATCTTATTCTCTCCTGCAACAAATTCTCACCCGAAAGAAAAAAAACAGCAAGATTAACTCCTCTATACGAAAAATCTGACCGAACAAAAGAAGACAAAACAGCTGCTGAGATTCCTTAAAAATACCAATCTTCTTCAAGAGTTGTGAATATCGTTACTATAGATCGAGTCGCTAATAATCCAACTTAAACATTGATGCGACTAAAAATAGCTAAATTAAAAGAAAAATCATTTACTCTGCCCCAGTCAAATATGAACTATAAGGGGTGTAAGAAACATAGCAATAGGTAGTAAAGATAATAACACAGTACAGTATCGAGGATAAAAGCCCAGCGACACATTCTATAGAATTTTTTAACACTATATACAGGCCACCTTAAGAACCTAGTTGCACCACAATGCCGAACACTTGGGCGCCGCACAATCCTGCAAGAAGTGGCGGAAAACGCAATTTGGAATCCCGTATCCGCAAACATATCGCTTCGCGCGGTACCTGAATGTGCTTCGAGCACCTCGTTACATTTCATCCGGCCGCGATACAGCCGTTCGCTGATTCAAGGCCAGAGCGCGGCAGAAGGGTAGAGCCCTGGCCGTTAGCGGAATCCGCGCGGAACACAGCCGGAATTGCGCTGCGGGCCGAGCCGCCTCCGAAAAAAGAGAGCCACGTAGGTGGCTGCACAGGCGCGTGTTTGTCGAGTTCCGAGTGCGAACTTGGTACGGTCTCAAAACTCCGTCGTGCGGACCGGCTTCCTTGAGCCCCGCCGCGATAGCACGTTTGCTCACTCCGGTCACGTACGCGAAGGCGGTTGTTTTGGGGAGCCTGGGCGCTGGGTGTGGGTGGATGGTCGTAGGATCCAGCGAAGGGGAAAAGGGAGGCTGGGGCGGCCGGAGAAGCGCAGACGGGACGCTTTCGGCAAAATGGCAAAATACGAGATCCGAATTATTGGACCCGCTTCGAAGCAACGCGATTTCCAAGTGCGACACGTATGAGGAGGATATATCGGGAGGACGAGAGTCCTTCCCTTTCCCGTGCCGCGAGAGGATCTTTGGTCGTTAAGCGTGTCCTCCTGGCTCGACCCTTCGTCGAGTAGCAGCGTACGACTCCACGGGATGGCTGGGTTCCGGGGAAGGGGATAGATGGGGGGCAATGCATGTCGAGGATGTAATCTTCTGGCTTTCGAGGGTTGGAAACTGAGAGCCCGGCGACCCACGTCGAAACACGACGACTCGCGGAATGACGGATGCCGCGCGGAACGCACCTGCCACCCGTCGAAGGAAATCGGGGCGATCGAATTATTTTTCCGTACGTTCGATCGTTGAAAGATCGAGGGGGAAGGCGGTGACATCTCTCGCCTTGGGAAAGATTTCAGATTCCGGCGAGGGGTGTGGAACGGCCGCGGGAATAAAAGGAGAAACTCGCGTTCACGGGGAATTCTGAGTTTAGGTACCGATATAAATCATTACGGATTTAGCCGTGCTACTTCTCCTTTCGGCGGGGGCTGGACGGTTTAAGGTAGGTATAAGGCATTCAGAATTGTTAATCGTCGCGCGGGGGCAGCCGTGCTTTTAAACGGATTGGACGAGGAACGATTCCTCGACGCTGAAGTGAAGGACAGATGGGGTAGTACGGTGGAAAGGCGAAAATTCGAGGTGCAATGAATATATTTATGATTACGTTTGAATATGTATTGGCGAGACTGTGTTTAGCTTTGAGGTACGAATCGAAGTTGAATGTTTTTCAAGCACTTTAGGGTGAAATGTGAGAAACTGGGGTTGATTTGCATTGAACATGTGGACTATTTAACACAAGGGAAGGAAACGTTGTCGACTATAAACGACTATAAAATACTGTAAGTACCAAAATTAAAAAAAAAAAATATTTTATGTTTTTACTGTATAGAATTTTAATGCAATTTACCTTTGTAAATAAATTACTAATAGTAATAAAAGATGGTACGTCCACTGTCACTTCTGTAGAAAACAATGTAAGAACCAATTATGCGATAGTTAAACAAGATTTGCACTTACAGTGCTATCAAATTTAAATAAATGGCACATTCAGTTTTCTCTATAAATAACAAGTAAACATTCACTTATAGTGAATGGAGTTTCCCGATTTGGAATATATTTTTTTAAAGTATTCATAGTAACTAAGAAATCCTGAAAATTATATCTGCAATGGACCTATTTTACTCGTGTTATTGAGACGTACGCGAATAACGGCGAAATCCTCTTATTTAAGAATAAGTGGCTAAAGGCTGGCATCTGAATGTTTTTCGAGGTGTCGAATCCGAATATGGTGTTATTTTTTTGTTTAAAAAAATTTCCTAAGGTAGATCTCTTGATAAAAAATCGTTTTTTATTGGAGATAACTCAAAAAGGAAAGGCTGGGGAATTTTTTAAATAGACGATTTCGAAGTTAACATGGGGAAACATCACGAAAACACTTAATTTTATTCGAACACGGTAGAGCAGTCAATGTGAATATCATTGTATTGGTATCTTGCCCTAGGGGCCCAGATCTGATCCCTGGGTGTTAAAAAACAGGTTAATATGGATTTTAAAGTAAATTGATACGATGAATCCGAAAAAATATTTAAAAAATTATTCGGTCTTTCCTTTTTTAGTTATCTGAAAAAAAACCGATTTTTTATTAAGAAAATTACCTTAGGAATTTTTTTTTACAGAAAAATAACACCATATTCGGCTCCAGCACCACAAAAAAAACATACAGATGTCAGGTTTTAACCAATTATTCTGAAATGAGAGAATATTGCCGTTTTTGGCGTACGCCTCAATAACATGAGTAAAACAGGTCCATTCCAGATAAAATTTTCAGGATGTTTTAGTTACTTGTGCGTACTTTCAAAAAATATATTCCAAGTCGGGAAACTCCATTCACTATAAGTGAATGTTTACTTGTAAGAGGTGGTACATACAGAGATTTCCACAAATACAATTCTTTTTTTTTTCATGAAATTCGACTATATTAAGTAAAAAAATCGGAAATATTGAGATGCATTTGAGTTATTGAACACTTCAAAATATTTATCAACCAAAACAAATGAAATTTAAAGTCAGGGAAGTTTCTTCTCTCTCCTGAAAAATTTGATTTTTGCCGCTTACAGTGTTTTCTACAAGGACTCTTCAATTCCAGAAAGACTTCCGTTATCTTCGCTTAACCAGCCGAACAGCTTAAAAACTTAGAAATTTAAGCAATTATCCATGAATTTATTAACGTAATTTAATAACCTTGTAATGTAAACAATCATTTCCTAACAACTCAACAACCCAGCTTGGAAATGTGATTATGTAATGTAATAACAACTCGACAAATCCCCGAATTTCCCCCGGAATTACGTGCGCCGGATAGCAATGCGTTCGATAAACGTTTACCCTGCCGAATATTTTCCGAACGACCAACAATATTCCTGGCGTTTATTTTTCCGCCCGTAGTTTCAGCAAACAGCTGGAAAGTTACGCGAGCCATCTATCTCTCTTGAACATTACGTATTATCAGAGGAGAAAGATTGCTTTTGCCGATCGAGGGAGGGGGGGTAATGCTTTTCGCGCGTAACCCAATTATCAGGCGAAACGACGGTCCGCGCACGGAAGGCACGCGGGCCGCCGCCGCACGCGTGGGAAACGAGGGGACGGAAGCTGTCAACGAAGATACATCATTTCACACTTTAACGATAACGTACACACACGCGTATAAATAAACTAGCGCGGGTGGTTTGAACGAGTAACGCCGCGCTGGGCTTCGCCAGCGACGCCCGCGCGGCTGAAGTGCGCGTCTCGACGAACCACAATGAATGACATATCCACGGTTTGTGGACGAGGGAAAATTACGATGTCGACATTGTTACGGCAGCTCCAGTGTACACCGACCGAAAATTCCGCCGGCTCGTCGCGTTTTATTTTAATTTATGCGCGGACTCGTTTGTAGCGACGCGTGAACAGGACCGCTCCATTGTTTCCCGGCGAAAGCTTGAAAAAAATACCGCTAAATAGAGGGCAGGACTGTTCATAAGGCTACCCAGTAGCGCACTTAGGATTTAATCTTGGGGGAAACTCAGTTGAACGGATAAAAGTATTGTTGATGCAAATAAAATTTTATTTAAAGAATAAAATCCAGTTTTCTTTTTTTTTTACAAAATTCTTCAATTACTTCGGTCGTGGATACATTAATCTTCTTTTTCCATCTTCTTTGGGGGGCGCCAGGGTCCCCTTGGCCCCTTTGGGTACGCAACGGAGGCTACGAACACATATTTTTTTGAATATTTGCACGATCGACTTGAAGATAATATTGACAGTGAATATAATGTGATATTGAAAAAAGGGACATGGAAATCATCGGAAATATTAATTAATAGGACACTTCTACGTGCCATTCGAACCAACAAAATAAAACGATTCACAGAGTTTATTTTCCAGAAATTGTAAATGCTAGGGCAAAGGGGAAGCGCGACTCCGAAGTAGAGGCACTTTAATGGAAAGAAGAGAACGAACGTTCATTTGCATTAGTCGACATCAAAGCGTCGTTTCCGAGCGCGTAGACGCGCCAACCAGAGCAAATATTTTAACAATGCACACCGGCATTCAATCAATCGCGTTTTGCAAATCAACCGCGGGGCCGTGTTTCCCGTGCAAACAGTCTCCCGATGAAATATTCTCGATCGGTCGCACGGCTCCTGGAATAAAATTCGACTTCGCCGAGAGTTGAAAGCCGATCGGTCACGGTGCGCGCGTGGGGTACGAGAAAGAGCGATGGGCGGTATTGAAAATCGGCTTCTAATCCGGAATAAATCGGGACGCGTGCCAATGTTAGCCGGCAGGCGAGGTGGAATCGACTAACGTCGATGTATCGACACCGTGCGACGAGAAAGGAGACCGAGCCTCGTAACAAAACTTCGGCGGAAAGAAGAACAATAAATTCACGAGGGGAGGGAGGAGGTCGGCCGGGTGCTTGGCAGAATGCAAAAGCCGTGAGGCAAGTGCAATGAAAGTACCATTTGGTGCAGCACACGTGGTACTACTCACCCTTAGGACTGGTGCGTGCCTCGAATATAATTTATTGCTGTTAGAATTTTGTGGGGGCTTCCCGTGGACCCTCCGGGGCGAGACAGAACGCGGTAACAACCCTTAAGTTCTGATAGCTGGCCTGAACAGTGTAACTTCTCTGTGTTCTGGTTGCACGCGGTTCAACCCTTGCCCGCTAACACTTTACAAGCCCCTAATGGCGCGCATTTTGCCGGGCTCCCGTTGCCATTCGCCCTGTGACAATGTGCTTTATTAGGCCTACCGATCACGCTGATCGAAAACGTGGGCCGGGCCGCGGCTCGGGGTGCCGCCGGTGCCCGATGAAACGATATTTTCGCTTCGCCAAACGGGAACGGTGATCAGTGAAATATCGTTTTCCTTTCGACGAACGAAACGCCAGATCGCTGGAGCGTTATTTTCGTTTCATTTACTTGGCCGATAATATCGCATGAATTTTAACATCCTCCCCGATTTTGTATGAATTTTCACCCCTCCGCGCTGCGGTGAACTCTATCACGCCCCCGAGCAGCGACGCTCGTGCGAATTTTTTGGACCGTGGTATATTTTCGACTGGTGTGATATTTAAACAGTAATAGATTTGTCGGGAGCATCATGCTTGGCGTACACGCGTGATGTCGGGTTCATTTAGCATTTGCAATCGCCATTTACCTACTATGATAATAATATCAGACCACAATTTCCAGTGAATGGGCGATAGAATCATTGCAATTTCGTACCGGGATTTAATAATCCACCCACGACAGTCATTGGAATTTATTTCCACAGCATGGATATGAGAAATAGAGCTTATGTTGAGTTAAAAAATCTGTACAAACTGATTACTCGAGCTGACAAAATCTTAATTTATTGCCAGGATTAGTTTAATCCTCGAGCATCATGGAAATCACTTAGAGTAACGATTATTGGTGGGGATTACTATAAAATCATTTACCTAATGGCTTACTTGTAGTCGCTGTTTGTAGGCACAGCTCACGTAAACCTGAACGTGGAACGCCTATCATGAATCGCCATTGTCGTGGCAACGAATTCCATGCTGGTATACCGTGGATAATCCGTGTATCGTGCAGGGGGGAAGAAGAATAAATGTTTCCGAGATTCTCAGCCCTGGGACACCATTACATGTCACTATTGTCGACACCACCGCGCGAGGCTGTCCTTTTATTATCTGAGCAACGGTTCATAGACGACCCATTGGTCGTTGTGGTCGATTAACCCCCCGTGGCTCGCGTCATTTCAAGAAGACCGATACAAAGGCCCCCGATAAATCACCGTACGCCAGTTTCACGTGAAACTATCACTTTCCCCGAGTCATTCTCAATCTGCTAACGAAGCGATTATTTGGATCCGTGCTTCCGCTATCAACAGACTACCCCCGTGAATTCCACGAGCGATCGCGACACCGTACAATTCGTGGAAACTCGATAAACGATCGTTGAATACGCGCGCTTGCACCGTCATTATCGTCATTATGATTAATGTTCTTTTTATTGGAGAGCCATGAAGTGACTTATACGAGGGACGGGGAAACCCGGGGGCGCGGGCTATTCTTCTGGTACAATGCATTTCGAAGGAAGGTTACTAGTTTCGTGCTTAAGGAATTCGTATGTCACGCTCGCCTCGCCGTTTAACAGTGACTTTTAAAAACTTGAGAGGAGGGTGAAATTGAATTGTTACGCAAGAAATTTTTCACACACTTGCTGCTATGAATGCCTGTTAGAAAATCCCTCTGTCCTCCTTTTAGGTGTATCAAAAACCAAATTCGGTGACAATAATGCCTCTTTTTTACCCCATTGTAGAACACGCTCCCACGTTGCAAACAGTGGCGGATTTAACGGGCGGCCGGTGAGCAGTTGCCGCCTGGGCTCCTGCCTAGAAGGCCCCCCAGGGCCTCATCTTCCAAAAAAATTATGATTTTATCCAAACACTATATTCTTTTTGTTTCCCATTATTTCCATACCACACGCGCGTAAATTTATTTGCAATTCTGTTATGTATACAGGGTGTCCCAGAAGGGATGTCACCTGGGACTTTTTCCTTAAATCCGCCAATGGTTACAAATGACTCAAATATTTCGAGTCCTCAAATTCCTCACGAGTCTGTCAATTTATATTTTTTATAATGTACAAAGTATAAACTTGTCGTATCGGAATCGCAAACATCTACCAAAGTGTCTAGCCGAGTAAGCATAGGGAAAACGGCCCACCAATTTTAGTATTTATGTATAGCAAATAATGCTCCTTTTTTTTCTCAACATCTACTTAAGATATTTAATATTTTTTATTTAATGACTGATCTGCAATTTCGAAAAAATATATATAGTAGAGCTAAAAAATACCTACTACGTGCATTTTGAAGCACTCAAATATCTTAAGTAGTTGTTGAGAAAAAAAATGGTAAAGTTTAGGGTTGTTATCCTCGTAACACCCTAACGAGAGAAGATAGAGATCTGAAATTTCTCTGAGTGTTTTTTTAGGCAAAGAGCATTATTAGCTGTACATAAATATTAAAGTCGGTGCTGGGGCCGTTTTCCCTATGCTTACCCGGCTGGACCCTTTTCACCATTTCTGTACCTATTTGGAACTCCAATGCTCTCAATTAATATATTTTTATTTCCATTTTCAAGCACCCAATTTTTTTGGCCCCGTCGCGAATTAAACATTCGAACGATTCCAATTGAAGAAGCGAATAAACAAAGGACTGGGGAGCAGAGGAGCCCATTCGACAGGACCGATGGTTCTATCGTGAGAAAAGAAAACGCGGACCGCGGCCGCGGCGGAAATAGCGAACAAGGTTTCGCGATACGCGTATAAAAATTGCGCGACGGTGGTCGTCGTTTGCGTGCGGACCATAAAATGGCGACTCCGACGGAAACATTCCCGACTCGAAATCGGTTGCCTCCGCCCCGGGGCTGTTGCAGATCCTTTATTTTATTCGACGCCAGAGCATTGCTACTGTAAATCGACGTCTGGCTGGGTTGCCTCGGGTCAATATTTATAGCGAACCGCGTACCTCAATTTTATGTCGTTGTATCGGGGCAATAACTGCTATGATCCGTCTGCGTAAGATAAATTCGTTGTCGGGGGTATCTCTTAGCTTGTTTCGAAACTGTCCTCCGTAACACGGGACACTTTAACCGAAGGATTCGTATCAGATTTTAATGCCCTCCACTTGGAACCCTTCTTTTATGGCACCTTGCATCGATTTTATCGGTTTACGAAATTCAGTGAGCTGCTGTTAGGTTGTGACATTTTCTTGTGTGATTTTTTGTTGTGTTGCTCAAACGATTTTTCTTTGGGGGTGTTTCAGAAATTAGTGGATTAGATGTGGCTCAATCTGGTTAAATGGAAAAGAAAGAAAAGAGAAAGCGCACGCTTCTAATGTTTTTACTTATCACAGGTGTGACATCTATATAATAGTAGGTATATAAAAACACGCACGTATTCGAATGCAACGTTGTGTCAAAATTTCAAAGCAATCGGTGAAGAACTTTCGGAAATTTAAGATTTTGAATAAATGAACATTTACATTTTTATTTATATAGAAGATAGAAGATAGATAGATAAGAATTGAGGAGAAATATAATCGATTCAATGAATGTTGTATAAAGCCGGGAATATATATTAAATGAATAAATATCATTTTATC
Source organism: Andrena bucephala (assembly GCA_947577245.1). Taxonomy (NCBI): domain Eukaryota; kingdom Metazoa; phylum Arthropoda; class Insecta; order Hymenoptera; family Andrenidae; genus Andrena; species Andrena bucephala. Next base: position 25,693,654 of record OX387717.1, on the reverse strand, counting down.
TCGGCAACTCATCGATTTTCGACAAACCTTATTTTTCCTGTCGCGAATGGGGAAGCAAGGTAAAAAAAAAAATTGTATACTGGAGCTGTAAAATAAAATGCGTGATCTCTGTTACAAGAAAAATATTTTGAACTAAATTCGCCGGCGGCTATTAATAGATCGAAAAACATTCCGGCCACGCTTCAACGGGCCCAACTGAAATCCGTTTCTTTCCAAAAAACCTATACGGGTCGGGTGCTTCCGTTTCGTCGCATTTTCATCTACCTATCCTTTGTAACATCAGCAAGGGAAAATCCGCTTTTGTTCCTTTTAATCTCACTCGGCGCTCGATATAGCATCACGGTGACGATAAAGTAGCAATGCCACTGAACTCGTAAAATTCGGCAAAGTTAAACATAATTCCGGATTAAGGCTCGCGAGCGCGAGCCAGCGTTTAAGCGACGAGTCAGGCTTTTATTTTTAAGAACGTCGCGCGAATCACTGAGGGGATGAAAGCAAACGGTGACTCGAGCGATCTAGAGCATGGGATCAGGTCTGTTGTACAATCATTCTCTGGTATTTTCACTGATTAATCCAAGCCTAAAGTGGACTTCGCCAATGGAGCTGAAATGGACACAGGGAATGCGAAACATTTGTTCTCAAAATAGAACGTTTTATTTTGACTAAATTTCTGAATATTACAACGTTCAGCTGTACTCTGGATACGGGTCTGACAATGAGATTGAACTTGTATGTGATTGAGTCTGATGGCTTTAAACAGAGTACTGCTTTCGAAGTATTAACACTTTGAGTGACGTCGGAGTGTTGTTCCATCTATATTTTTTGGAAAGCATCGAAAGTATTGTCCGAGGGTCCCAGAATATTTACTTTGAAAATACACGAAGCTGGTAGCTCGCTTTGCACAAAACTTTCCCGGCTGAAGCAATCGTTTCGAACAGCCTGGCCGACTTAGGGGTATTTTCCAAAACTTTACGCCACCCAAAGTGACAATGGAATTGAAGCAATCCCTAGCAAAAAAGTTTTGCAGATTTTTGGAAATAAGACGAGCGGCGAAATAAAATGAGATTTAGGGTCACGCATAGTCTACAACGATTTTGGATATATAAAGTATGGATGACGAAGAAAGTTGAAAACTGGAAAATATTTGTAGATGCTCGTACATCGTAAACAAAGACTTTCGATTTACTTTCGCACAAAGGATCACTCCTTTCCCGATTGTGCCACTAATTTATCCCTTTCCTGTATTTCCCCAAGCCTTCCTGTTTCACTTCAGCCCGCGAACTTCGCGTAAAATGTCTTAGAACAATCCAAGCTCTTATCATACGGCGGCGAGCGAAAGTTTTCGTCGCCGACGCGGGCGAAATAAACGCGTGACGCTCAAATAAACTTTGTGCCCTCTCTCCGCTCCGTCTCGCGGCACGCGAAACTTTGGGGACGTTTTGTGTATCGCGAGTAGGTATCCGAATTCGTGGGTCCACGCGCGGGAAACAATTTTCATTCGACCAACTTTTCTGGCGTCGCGCCTGAGCGCGGAAAATATCAGCTCCCGCGGAAAGTTCTGCCCTCCCTTACGAATCATTCATTCCGAAGCACTGCAGACTGCAGTTACACATGTTTATTCGTAAGCAAGTGGTAGACATTACCGGATACGTTGTTGGTCCAGCGTCACGATGGTGTAGACTCTCAGAGTTAATAAAACCCTAGCAGACGAGAAATATGGGAATTTGGGAAACGAGAAACTAGAATATGATTCACGTACCTTGTATGCCACGATTGCTTTCGAACTGCGATACAGTGGAATTGTATAAAAAGATCGTTTATGACTGGAATGCGCGTTGGAGTGAAGGTCGTCGGAACGCAATGCAACCCAGCGTGATACTCAAAATTACTCAGCTTAGTAAATATGTATATCGCTTTATTACGCTCTGCTAAAATGAAAGGAGCCGCAGGAAGTTTTCACGGGAGCCTGACAAAACTGTCGGGGTGTCTGGCAACCTGTTTCGGTATCTCTGGAATCGCGGCCGTGAAGTTCACGGTTCCAGGGGACGCTGTAACGCGCGCTTGTAAAGGGAGGGATTAAGAATTGTAAAGACGCGCTGGCATCTGGCTTTAATGCGTACTCCCATTTTTGCAGGTTTCACGGGCCGCTAACCACCAGAAGACGCAGCTGCCGCGGGTCGAGGGCTCGGTGTCCATAACTCAGATCGACGATCGGGGAATCTCATCTCTGGCGTCGCCCGATGATCGTGCAAAAGGGAATCGCGTTTACTGGCGTACGGCTGAGTACAGGACGAGGCCTCTTACATTAACAACGCGGGCACACCGAATAATCTTTAAAAACGATCTCCGTGACAGCCTATAGATCGTATCTCTGGGTGGTATATGTGGCAGCACCTACGAGAGAACACTTACGGTCCTAATTATACGGGGAGGCGCAGAATCCCGGCTTAAAAGCTTTATATATGTATGTATATATATATATATATATATAGAGCCGGTTGATATATCGCGGGAACGTTTAGTAGCAACCGCGTTTACAAACACCAGCCGAACCGACGCCAAAGATAATCGTCCTGCATTTAGCTTCCCTGAGAATTATAGATACTCTGGATGCCGAGGATCGGTTTCACAAAAAGTAAATACGCGTTCCACAGCTTCCGCGCGATCGAAATAACTGTGGATTGTTCCCTGTCAATGGTAGATCCCGTCGCATTTGTACACTTCACGCGCAGAGATTCGGTGATGGTGGTTTGGAAAATCTTGGGCCTTTAATTTGGCTGTTTTGAAACATGGTGGTGTGGAGTGATGAATAACTGGTAATCCGGGAACGCGAGAAGATAAAGGGTTGTCCTCACTAGCGAACAGTTCGCGAACACTGTTCGCAAACAATGCCCGCAAGTTGTTCGCAAACTTTTTATAACCACTGCTCGTGTAAAGGTGCGTCCTCATTAGCGAACAGTTCGCGAACAGACGATTCCTAGGAAATTCAATTCCCATACTGTTCGTGAACAGTTCGTGAACGCTGGCGGAGAGCCACCTTAAGAGACGGATTTCGACTCACCGTAGGTTTCTTGTGTTACATCAACGAAGAGGAAATAGTCCTGGAAATAGGCATTTTGCGCAGCCAGGGAATGACGTAAGAATCGTGAGAGGTAGAGGGTGGGGTAAGCAGAGCTTCTATTGTAATTTCTTCGCCAGTTATGGAACGCAAGTAAATAAACAATGATTTCGCGAACTGCGCTTTTAAAGGCTTAATTTTAGACGCGTATTTGCTCCCATCACTCGTCGACTTAGCGAACGGCATGTGCCACTACGCATCTCCATTTTGGCATGCGGACAAAACTGCACGTTGCAAGATGTTAGTAGCTGGTTGTAAACCAAACGATCCATATATAACTCACCACTGACGCGAACCTTATGCGCGCCGCGCGATAATTAACAAATGATAACGGATCATGGAAAGTCACCTTAAAAAGAAAATTTGTCCACCTATTCCCTAGGGTGGAGCTTTTTTTTCAATTATGAATATTGTGATCTTCTTGACATCTCATTTTTTTTCTTTTTATAAACAATAAAATCGGGTAGAATATGAGAACAATTGCTCTACATGTATTTAGGGGTAACATTGATGGTGAAATTTCCAATGTGTACATGATAATTGTATGGAAGGGCATGGAACGCAAGAAATTTCTTCAAATGCATTCATTTGTTCATTAAGAAAAATTGAAACTGAGTAAAGGTATCATTGTGCACCATCTGACGTATAATTAAGTAAAACAATTAGTAGATTGTACCCTGACAGCAGGAAACAGACACTGTCTGATGTCTGAGCCTCTGTGAGCAATAAATTTAACAAATTATCAAATATAAATGTAAATGTAAATGTATAAATTAAAATATGTGCCATTATATGTTGAATTGTCATAAGAAACCACTAAACATAAGAATGTATTGTCCAAAGTTTGTATAATGTTTTTATATCTAAAGGAACAAATCAGGATGGTAAGACTTATAAAAAGACATTTTTAATTTAGTTTTAACTTTTAAGCTCCACCCTAAAGAGTGGGAATAGTCTCACTACCAATCTAACATCAAGCTGACACTCTTTCGAAGCAGAAATTCAATAAAAAATTCAAACAGTAAGCCCTCGTTTCATCTGTATATGAAGCCTATCCTCGAAATCTTTCAATCTCATTCAGAAGTCCCAATAGGAATCATGCTCCGACCGTGCCGGCGCCGAGCAGAAAACTCGACAAATATTATCTCACGGATTTTACCGAATGTTGCCCGGCGTAGACCCGCAGACGTTCACTCGCAATCCGTTCCCCGGCGTCAATAGCATCTGCCAACGAAACAGAGGAAAATTTCCAGCCGTGCTCTCTAAACCGGCTAACTGTGAACTCGCCGGAGCAGGTGCAATGCGATAACTCCCCGCGCCGAAGGATAATCGCCGAGGGGATGCGATATCGTGAGGTTTGCTGGCCGTTCAGACTCGTCCCCGGACCAAGACACTGCTATCGGACAGACGAGAGAAAGGGTACATAACAGGATCCAAAGTTGGATGAAACTTGCAGGAAAACTGCCCCTGCGGGACGAGTGAGCCGGGCTAATACACTCTAAGGATGTCACAAACGGGACTCGTGACGGGGGCAATCTCGAAAGGCGCCGTTGTGCTCGTTAATTCGGGCTAAACAAGCGCACAGTAAATTTCGGAAAAGATATCCCGCCGACGCGACATGGCGCTCCTCCACCGGCTCGGCATTGCGCTTGTATGAAATTTGTAGATCTTATCTTTCTCGCCCTGGCCCCGGCACGCTTTTCATTTTAGTTGGTAGCACCACGCGCGTTCTGCAATTTTTGTTCCGCCGTGGCGGCCCATCGTCGCTGTGCGATCTCTTGCCGAGTAGTTTTATATGTATACATCCACCGGAGCTCTTTTATTCGTAAAATGGAGCGACGAAAAATTGGAGTGGAAGAGGAAACACTCGGCCCATGCGCCGCTCCATGGAAAGCAGGCGTAAAATTAAAATGTCTCGATTTCGCTTTGATAACGGTCCGTGGGTATGAGTCTCTGTTCCGAGTAATTGGTTCGTATGGTTCGCATAGTCGTGCTTGTTTCGGAAAGGAGTATAGTCGTCCTTGATGTGGCTGTGGTTCAATTAGGCTTTGAGGAAAGTAGTTTAGCTTACTACAAGGACTCGTAAGATAACTTCCGCAATTGGCTAGTTTGCATGGTCATCTTGAAACAAACTTCCTCGAGGGAAGAGTTTTTGTATATCCCACATGACTATTCAGATTTATCTCAACTTGGAAAACCACGAGTAAGTGTATTCCTTTTTACATTACTAGCAACATTATACTGACTAAACTAGGGTCCGTTTCAAACAGTCAAGTTGGCCATCAAATTAAGGGGGAACACCACTGTGACGGCCGGAAATGTAAGCCATATTTAAGATTTTTTTTCAGAAATAATTTACAGTTTTCATAGAAAAATTGTATTACGTACCTTTAGTACACTCTCTTAAGAGACTATACAAAAAAAAATAGAAAAATATCTATAAATTTTAATATATTAATTAATCTTCTAGACCCTCACACGCGAGCTGGTCGAATGTGTAACTATGGAAAAAATGGTCCGAAATCAAATTTATTTATTTTTTTATAAACTAGTATAAGTGTAATTTCCGTTGTACGTACGGATTTTTTTATTGAAAACAAACTTTTTGAAATACGCTCGAAAAACTGTCCATTTTATTCGCGGATTGTCGAAACATTTGTTCTAATGCGCACCATTTTTACAAAAATAATTTGTTTACTAAAGGTAGGTTATACAAATTTTCGATGAAAACTGTAAATTATTCCTGAAAAAAATCTTAAATATGGTGTTCCCCCTTAAAAAGAAGTAGGTAGGTACACGATCCCTAAAGAAAATTAATTCTTATCCTTATTCTTACCGAAGAGTACCTTGCAGGTAAAATATATAAAAGCTGCTTAAGGTACCAGCTTATAATTATTCACTCCGCGCGCATTTCAATCTCTAACGTTATCAAGAGGGACGTGTTTGCTTCGAGCGGTCAGATCGTAAACGTGGAAAGATAACGCGAGCATCGCCAGATCCTTAATCGTAGGAAATAAACGGAACGAATCGCCTCTCGGTGAAGTCGAATCAATAAACGAACTTCCCTCGAGCAATAAGTTCCTGATGTCTCTGATAGTTACTTATCTATTAAACCGAGATACGTAGCCAAGTTCAAACGTCGGGGAATAAAATTCCCCAGATTAAGCGTGACAGGGACATTAGGTCCAATAAAACCCATCTAATTTACAACGCACGGAGAGAAAGGTTCTAAATCGCTGGCCCCTAAGGAACACTTATGTGTCTCCATTACAATAAGGATGCCAGCTTAGTCGCACTCCTCTGCTTTGATCGTCGCCATAAAAAGTTACACCTGATCACAGATCAGAGGCCTACACGAGATTGGTGGGTCATTAATTCGACGCTGTCGACGGTGGGCATAATGCAGGAGTACACGACGCTCTCGGTTTTCGTCACTCCGACGATTATTTATAGGTAGCATCGAACGGCGTGTACAGGGGATACACGCAAGCAAAGGGGGAGAGGACAGGAGTACTGAACGTAGAATTTTATCTGATTCGTAATACCCACGGGACCGGTATTTATCATGGCTCCGAGTGCGCTCGTACTTTGAGAGCGGTGAAAAAGCGCCACGATAGCGGAGTCGCTGACGAAACGGGTAATTTGAAACGCCGACGCGTGAACAGTGGTTTCAGGGTTTGAAAAATATCCTTGGCGACCAATTTGTCGTTACTCCGCGGGCCTCTGTTAGCTCTGCGAGTCTCTCGGGTTGCTTGCTCAGGCGCCGCGCGAGGCGTCTCCAAAGTTTATCCGATTCACGGTACCCCTCGAAGATGCGCCCCTCTTGAACAACAATGCGCTGGCGCACGTCTCGAGAAGATGGGGGCCACTCGAGAAAATGATACAGCCCAGAGCCGTCTGAAAAGGGAGTAAATTTGATGAGTTGTAATGGTTCGGCTGTACCACGACCGAATCCAGTTCCCTTCGGTATAGACTGCCGAGCCGTGTAGAGGAACGTCTGAGCCGTCGGCTTGCCTAAAAAGTATCTATCACGTAATTGTTCGCGGAACAGCAAAGGGAGGTGGAGCCACGCAGGGGCAACACAATGATAGTTACCTGATTCGCAGCGGGGCCAAAGAACGTCCAGGGCGCGGAGTGAGTGAGCCTCTTCGAGAATACACTTACCTCCCCTTACAATAAGAAAGCCCGGGCTGGATGCTTTCCTGCGTTGCTTTGATCGGGAACGCAAAAAGAGGAGCCCACCGTGGGCAAAGAGCTGTCTACGCGGCTCGGGAAGCATCGTCGTAACCGGAGTCTGCGTGCTGCAACGACGACACTTAGGGAAAGCGCCGTGGACCGGAGAAGAGGATGGAGCCGTGGGCGAGCCTGGTGGGGGTAGATCAGAGGGAGAGGATGGTGGAAGCGAAATCTGGTCTCAGTCGTGCGCGACGCGCCATATGCGGTGGACCATTTGTCAAGCCGCTCACAAAGGCCAATAATCTCGCGTGACACGTGTGATTCCCCGATAAAAAGTGTCACGTGCTAGCCGCTCGCACCCCTCTACGGCTACCAGGGCCAAGAAGACCCTCCCCACCACAGGGAGACTTGACGGAAAAACTTTTAGCCCCCGACTCGGGGCGGACAATTTCGTTCCGAGTGGCGATCGGAGAACAGAGCCCCGGGGACGGTATTTTCCCTCGCGATTCAATCGTTCGGAGAAAAACTAATCTTTGCGACGGCGGAGCAAGGAAGCGGGAAGGAGCGGCCGTGAAAAACTGGCGGAGGGTGGAAACGCTGGAATACTTTCGGCGCGGCGGACCAACACGCGGTACCTTTTTCTCCCGGAGGTTCGGCCCTGCTCCACCGAAGACCGATCGAACTTGGTGGGGAAAAGTTTGGACCGTGGTGCTGGACGCGGTGTCGCTGCCAAATGTAAAAGCTTAGGAGAGCCTGGCAAGATTGAAAAGGCGGTGTTGCCGGCCGGCTGTCCGGGGGTGAACGAGGGTAGGCGCCTTTATTCCTGCCGATAGAAGGAACGGAGATCTACGGTGGCAACTGGCCGAAGGCCCAACTGCAACGAAGATTTACGCTGATCATAATTATAATCGACGGGATCGAGGGAAACGGGGCGGACGGCTGACTGTTTGGAGTATAGATCACTATAGATCGGTTGTTCGGGCAATTTCGGGGCGACGATCGATGTGTAAAGTGCCATTCTGACGCGATCCAGACGGACGACCGACAAGGATCTCGTTAAAGGAACTGTGCTCGAGGGACGGGCGAGAATTTATGGTGCACCATCGGAGGAGGTGAGCTGCAAAACACTGTATATAGTTGCTAATTTTATGCTCGAGGAAGTTTTATCGCGGGCGTCGGGAGCGGGACACCAAGAAATTTATTCAAATTGAGTTGCCGAATTTTTTTACTTTCGCGCGGCGCGACAGGTGACGCCAATGCAATTTCAATGCTAAAGAGACGCGACCATTGATGCACTTAACTATCTCCCATTAAGAAGCACGCGTCCCGTCGTCCGATCATCGAATCAGAATATCGGACTTCGGTCCAGCAAGTAGATTATCCGGAGTCAAGGTCGCCTCGTTGACAATCCATTGTTACTTCAGGGACATCGAGATTTATAGAAGCAATTTGCATTGTCTGGCCCCTTTGTTTCAACGTCTTTTGATAGTGAGGTGTCACGCCACGCACAATGGTGCTCTTTTTCCCGGGCTATCGAGTGCCTTTTGAACGTAGGATTTTCGCGAGTTACATAAAAGTTTGGCGCTAGGCTATTGTACGAACTCGGGGATTAGCCTTCTTTCCTGCGTTATACAGGCCTCAATGGGACGCTAGCTTATTTAACCACCGCAACACGTGTAGCTGCAATGCTAAGGAAACACACAAAGTGTGCGTTCCGGGGAACTCGCACACCTGTTGGTACGAATGCCAAGAAAGACGCGATTCTTCATCCCGGCGGTGATCCGTTCCATGCAACGTTCCTCTCGATACTTTTGTGTGCAGGGTGATTGGGTGGGTAAATTTTTAGAACTTATTGTACTCGTCTTAGGGATGAATAAGGGTCGTATACCTGGCCTGGCTGGAAAATAAACCAGACTGAACAATTAATCTACATGCTAGCGTTTTTACAAATATAGTAACTCTCAGGTTTGTTTATATAAATTCGGAGCACTAAATAATTGAAAATCCCACTACCCACTTGTCCAAATTGACGTCAATTGATCCATAATTTTAACCCCTTGCCTTACGAATTTTAAACGTTGCAAGCATTGCAGCGAACTTAAGTGGAAGGAAAATATAGATACACGAATTAACCCTTCCGTGCACACGTGGGGCCTGACGAGCCCAAGTGAACAGTTAAAGGAACATGAAAAAGGAACCTTTTAAATAAATTCTACCATATCTTACGTAGCTTTCTGTAAGCCTGTTCTCATGATATTGAAAAAGATTCAAATAACGATCACCCGTAGTGTTAAAGCGATATTTATTCGGTATTTCATTTTGTTACATATATTTTTTTCAATAGAGATTGTGTGCAATAAATTACGTGCAGTCTAAAAATATTTTATTTCTCAAATAAACAATGGTGTGCAATGGTGTAATTTCAATTTACGTGTGCATTATAGGGTTAATCATCTATGCATCGGTGCATAACGACTACACGACTGCATAAGAATTCTCCAACTGCATCTCTTTTTTTATTGAACTCTACGTAACGACGGCTGCTCCAACATAGGGAACTTGATGCACGCCACGAGTGTGGGTCTTGTTACAATACAAGGGTTTGCATGAAAAATAAGACTACACGCATAATGCGATTGTCTTTCATAAACAAATTTGTGAGTGACTGTACATAACTGGCACAGTTGTAGTCTTGTGTGGCTTCACTAAGCATTCTCGTATTGGGTAAACAGCGATTGCTGAGAAACGCGTCATTAGCTTAATATCAGCAAATTCTGGATCATCCTGATTCACGTGCCCAGTGATCTCACCATTCAGAAACTCTTCTTCAACCCACACTACCGCCCACTCGAACTTTCAATCAAAATCCCAGCAAACCGCTTCACGTTCAGCACCTCCACTATTAATTTCAATGCTCAACCGGTCTACCAAATACATTTATTCACCACTTTCAACAAAAGAAACAGAAGCAACTCTCGAATAAACAATACCCCGCCACAAATATTTACCTTGCTCGCACGAAAGCTTTGGACCAACCATTTCTGCATCGCGCCGTGCAAGCCCAGCCCGCCTTCTAAACGCAACCGAGCAAAAAATGTAGACAGATATTCTACGGCCAATTTTCCCTCCGATGCGTGAAATAACGTCGAGGTATAAATTTGGCAAAAAAGAAAAGGAAGGAATCAGCGAGGGAGATGGAGAGGGAGCGAGAGCGATATAGGAGAGAGGAGCCCCGGCTATCGCCCGTTACCCACATTCCCGCGATCCATCGATCACACGGATTTACCACGCGGACAGTATTTCGCATCGGGCGCGTTTTATATTTAGCGGCGGCCCATTGGCTGCCGCGTTATCACCAGGGCCGGTCGCATTAAGGCGGGGAATAATTAATTCGACCCGGCCGATTCACAGATTACAGGGACGCGCGGACGTTAATATTTAGAGGAAGCGAATTGAATTCCGATATCCCCCCCCCCCCCCGGCCCGGCCGTGCTCGATTGTGTCTCATTAAACGGGCAACGGTGGCAATTAAGCATGACTAACATATTTGTAACGCCGGATGAATGGGGCAAAAGCAGCCCAGCCCCGTGGCTACGACCCCGTTTCCGAGGGTAAACATCGGCTCGCATATGCGCGCAGTTTAAACGTTCATATGTTATCCGTGGGCGCCGGGTGAGCTCACCGTCCGCCTCGTTCCCAGAATCGATAAATCGTGTTTTTCGTATCGGCGCGAAGCCCGAAACCGGGCTCAATGGCCTAGAAAATGCCTGTGTCAGTCTTGTCGTTGGCGCTGCCTGCTAACGATCTATCTGGGGCCGATTTCCAGCGGGGTGAACGGTCTAGAATTCTGGAATCCAAGCGGGGTCGGCTGGCCACGGCTCGGCCGGCAGCCGAGGAAACCCGCGACGCCGCCGGTGACACGTCGCGCGATGAAATTGTAAATGGCCCCGTGGGACGGGCCGCGAGACTCGAGACTCTAAGTACCCCGCGCGATATAGTCGCACTCGGGGGTGAAAGTTGCTCCTGGCCTCGTCGAGCACCCGCCACTCGGCCGCGGGGTGGGGAAAAATATACCCCCTTCGCGACGACTTGCTTGCACGGGGATGGAGGATGGTACAGGGTGTTTCAAGCTGCCGTGGATGAACTTTGAGTGCGTGTAGAGGCGAGCAGTGTGACGGATTTTGTACAGTGTGTTTTTTAGTGTGCGGTGTATAGGTGCAATGTTGTAGAAGTCGAGGGTCGAGGTCGAGAGGGAAGGTATAGATGGTGTGTGTCTGAATTCGTTCCTCTGTGCTGCGATAATTTGTAACACAAGATCGTTATGGGGGGCTAATCATCTGTGAACGTAATCACGTTTTTGTAATGTGAATGACACGATCCATTTCGTGTGCTCGTAATATGTATCGTTTGCACAGCAGCCTGTGGCAGTGTCGAAACACTTTTCTATCGTGTGGTAAGTTGTTAGGTAACTCAAATAGCATCTGGATTTCATCAATAGATCAGGCAGTGTATTTAAACTTGTAGTCAAGTTGAAATTATTTCAATATTTAAATTTAATTCGTTACGGTGGCACTAGGAGAAATTGTAATCAACTATCAAAACGCAATCAAGCAAAATGATGTTATCAGGGGTGGAAATTTTCTAAACTTCGTGGACACGGACGATTTTAATAGGCGACCGTTTGATACGATATGCCAAAAGCTGTGGCCAACTAATTAGCCAATCAAACAGCTTATTAATTAGCGACCATACGTCCCGTATGATGACTGAGTAGCTATTAGCAGACGTTCGTGTTACTAATACCCCCGGGTGACACGAAATTCGACGTATTGCGTGTTCTGCATCGATTTTCCGCGGATTGATGTGCGCCAGAGCGGATCACCAGATTCCCTGTCAGAGTGCATTAGTTAGATCGATGGAAATTAATGTTTAAACATTAATTCACTTTTATTGCCGGAAAATTTATTATAGGGGAAAGGGGTGATGTATTGTCTCGCGCGCGTCGATGTTCAAATAAAATTACACATCCTGCACTAGACTTCACACTGATGTATACATATGTATAATGTATGAATCATAATTTTTAAAATAGCACGGATAGAATAATCGAAGAGTTTTGTGAAAAACAGGAAATGGGTACTAATTTTCCAGATTCATCGTCCTTTCATCTATAGATTTTTCATCGTTCCTTCCAATTTGAATGAAAGCATTTATCCTCGAACTACTTCTCCCGTTTCTCATGTTAATTTCTTTATATGAAATAAGTTCAATATTTTAATCTCTCTTCGGTAAACCATAAATATTTATCGTAAAGCTGAGTTTGATTCAAGTTAAAAGCCAATCAACTGTGCCAGCAAAGGAGGAGATCTGCTCCGTGAATTTGCAATTCAAGTCGCATTACGTAGAAAACGTGTGCAGTGTCGCACGACTGCTATGGGGGACCTAAAATATTTAACTTGCAATTAATTGCGAGGCCTCTAATTACCTGCTATTAGGCGGACCAAACGTGGTAGGTTCATGTATTAACGTTGCGTCTATGCTACGGGAAAATGCAGTCGATTCTCCGACGCTTAATTTTTACAGTATTTAAAAAGAAGTGTGGTAATCGAAAAATCCACGGTCCAAATTGTTTCCGGCATCTCCTTGTAGCTTGATCACTACACTTAACCCTTCTCATCGACATGATACACAGGTAGATACATATTTTAGTATCTATTAACGCACTTGTGTAACTATATCTATATTGTATAATATATTAAGCAAAGTAAAGTAGATTGTTTTACAAATGTATTTCTTGTCTATATAATTTCTTCTGTTCGATCGAAACTAAGTAATTCTGATCATAACGATTTAGTTTAGAATTTTAGAGACATAATTTATGTAATTTAGCAGAGCCAAAACTATGAGATTCATAAATATTTAAACAAACTGCCAATTTTCTTGATCTGGATTTAAGGGGTCATGCTTAGTTGGCAGGCGTGATTTTCGGGAATTTTTGTGGAAAATCGAATGTATATTTTTTACAACTATTTGCTTATTTTAAAAGGACACATATTCAGCAACTCTCAGTAATGTAAGGAAGGGATGAGGGGATTGGAATATAAAATTTTACAAATTCTTTTACTGAGGGTGGGAGAGAATAAGAAATCGCTAAAATTACCCTTACGTAATTTAAGAACGGTTCCCTACCACAATACATCACATTGTATTACATAAACACCATCAAACTCTGATTATGCCACGAAATAATCGAAACCCAGCATCCCTAGAACCATCCAAAAATAAATCAATATTCCTGCAATCCTAGCCTCGATAACAACCCAAGAACAACACGGTGGCCAAATTGACACACTACCCCGAAGATCTATCGCCCATTCATGGCTCATGTGAGAATTACCCAGACACAGGATCACGAATACAAAACGTCTAGGCCGCGCGATAACGCTTTCACGTTGCACGCGTCTAGTTCATCGCAGCGAGCCGCTGCAGACCGATCTGATATAAAATTCGTTCACGCGAGCCCGGTAAAAAGCAGCGAGGACACACAAGGCCTCGGTATCCGAGATACCAGCGAGTCGAGGGTGTCGCGACGGCTCGCCAAGGGGGTTGCCTCGATGAGGATGCCGGCTGGGTGGCGGATGGCAGAACGTGCGAAATAATCTCTCCTTCCCGCGAATAAAGTGGATGCGAAGGTGGGCCCTCGTTAGTTTCCGCTTGCCGTAACTTTTCGCGGCAAGATGCACGAGCCCGGGTATTATTCTTGGCTGGAATAGCGGATCGTTAGGTTTAATCGTGCGGGCGTTTTCGTCGCGGCGAGCGGCACAATCAGCCGCGAGTAATCCCGCGCTCGGGTGAAGCTGTCGGGAAGGGGGGGGGGGGAGGGGGGGGGGGAGCGAAAAAAAAGAGTGATCAAGAGTGGGGATAAAAGCGACGGAAAACGCTTCGTCGCCTTTCACGTCTAATATACAAAGAGAGACCCGATACAACGGAGCACTTTTCTGCAATTTCGGGGCGAAAGGGGCTGGTCGACTAACAATACCGCAGAACGCCGTCTTCCTCTCGCGTATATATTTACCACTCGACGTGATGATTTCTTGCACTTTCCACTTCGTCACGGGCGAAGATACCCGAGAAGCCGGCCGCTATCGGCGACTGACCACCGTCGTCGGCGGCGGCCGGCTAAAATAAGTAACGCGACGGACGTGCCGCGACGATAAATCTCGCGTTTCCCGTGTTTTCATTTAAGCGGGATAAGTCGCGGCGGAAGTGTACGCGCGTAGCTGGTTCGACGTGCGTTTACGCGGATTAACGATAATGGAGCATCGTGTCGCGGCGTTCGAGGAAAGGGTAACGGGGGAATGAAAGTTGCCGGTGAAATTTTTATGCGGAATTTACACGTCCTCGAAGTTGGGTCTTCGCCCCGAGTTCCCTGCCCGCCGTGGAAAGTCTCGGGGAACTTAAGAGTTGTACAGCTTTAATCGCCTTTCTCGTTATTAATTCGAGGTTACCCCTTTGTGCTCCATAATTTTTCGCAGCTCGCGCTCTAGCAGCAGCTACGAAGCTGCTCGAGGGGATTACGCAAGCTTGGGTATATGTAATTCTGGAAGTATCATAGAAGTTTGTATTAATGATAGATGGCTCACTTTATCATCTGTATTTCTTTTAAAATATTCCTCACTTCAAATATTTAACATAATCAGAAATAAAAAATATTCAAAATCTTTCAGCACTTCAAATATTTGAAGTTAGCGAAGGTCAAAATGGTCATTTATGAAACGACAATTTCAGTTCTTCATAAATTTTATTACTGGCAGTTCAATCAGAGATCCTTGATACAATTTCACGACTTTTTGGTAAAAGACTTTTTGTCGGCTTGGCATATTCAATGTCACTGTGTTTAAGCATTAAATAACTCCACCATTCATGTATCTCTTAAACCGATACGAGACTGTTTGAAAATCATTAGACGCTACTATTGCCAAACTCTCTACGAATCGAGTACATCCCGATATAGGTACGGGAAAGAGTGGTTTCTCTGCTATCGAGCGCGACGTATTGCGGTTAAAAAATGATACGTCCGTTATCAGCAATTGACGCACCCTTTGATTCACTCCCAGACGATAAAACTATTGTTCGTTCTTTACAGTTTGTGAGAGTGTGCCGTAGCACGGGGATACACAGAATCGTATCGCGTTCGTTCAGTCGCGTGTCCCAATTCGCGAATCGTCGGACGTATTTTAACGGAATTTGATGGAAGCTGGTTTCGCTCGGTCAATACGCTTCCCGGCGAGTAATTAAAAGTTACTCCGCTTTATAGAAGCATCCAACCGTGGAAGTGTGTAAATTAAATCGCCCGAGAACCGCTCGTGAAAAGTTACTCACAGGTCGTAACGATTTTTGCTCTTAAATTTATGCGAACTTTTTTTCAAACAGTAGATACTCGAAGTAAAATCGATCCCTTGTCACATGATACACCATACATACCAAACAACCATTTCCTTTAATCTGTTTCTCAATCTTGAAGATTCAAAGATCAATAAATGATTTTAGATGAAATTTTTACCAATAATAAGTAACAAAGCAATTTTGATTAGCAATGAAAACCTACTTCGTTTATCCAGATGAGCAAGGAATTGGAAATATTCATGTATGCGAAATTTTCGTAATGACATGAACCCTTCGTTGTAATTGTTTAAGAGGTCACTTTGGTTTTAATGTGGGCGTTTTTATGCGTCACTAAGTCCTTACGAACCGGTACAGTTTTAAAAACCGCTTTACGACTTTTCTGCATTTCCGTATCTCGGCGGCTCTGTCTGAAAAACTTTCATAACTAAATTTCTAACGGGCAAGGAAGTTTATCGCGACGAGCAGCGTCAGCGTCAGTTCATTCCGATTATCAGCGAGACCGTTTTTTTTTTTTTCTTTCTATTAAACCCTCAAGTTTTTATCGAGTTACGCAAATGGTCCATAGCGGAATACATTAAGTCATCGCTTTAAGGAAAGAGGAGACGCCTCCGTTATTCGTTTAAATATCCCGCGACCGAGTGAAAGTTTAAATTGACACGCGCCACGTTCGATGTCAGATAGATATATTTAACTGGAACGTCACCTTCGGAATGTAATTTTCATACATATGCCGGTGATTATTAAAGTTTATTAATGTATTAAAAAATATCTTTTTTCTATTATTAAACGAAGTGTTTTACAACATATTATGCTCTTCTAATGTCAAATTTATCTATCATTCTAAAATTTATTGAGTGACTTCAACGAAAATGTGTTTTTTAAACCTTTGAATGTCTCCCAGATTCCAAAAGTGCTCAAACGTAGTTTTTCGATATTCTCAACTTAATAAATTCAAACATTTTTTTGAATAAGCACAATTTTTATTTTCAAATACTTTGCCACTAAAAACTTTACCATTTTTGGTAATGAAACTTTTCTCATATTTTCAGCATAATTAAGTACATTTTGCGTTTTCTTTCTTGTTTTCTTTTCTTGCTCCACATCTAAGGTTAATACATAATACAAAGATATATTTCCTTTCTCACAAATTACTTACAGAGAGCAAATGACTTACACCACTATCGAAATTGAACGTGAAACTGGTTTGCATCCATTCTTTCATAATATTGAAATATAAATCAAGACCACATAAAGAGAAATCTTCTTTTTTTTTACTTTTAACTTACATCATTTTTATAACCACCGGAACATATATACTCTTGTTACTTGTGTGCGACTAATCTGTTTACTCTTTCTACCTAGAAATAAATAGTTCTCTCAACAGCCCAATGAAATTGTGGTTGGAACAGTGTATCAAATAAAAATACTCTGCCATTAAATATTTAAAATTCCAACTTCAGCCATTTCATTCCTCAACTTCCCGAACGTATCCTTTTACACCGTTACATTACCATGGACCTGGGAGTTCATAAATGATACTTTTTAATTAAATCTCGCGAAGCCAGCTGCGTCCAAGCTGTTAATTAAAAAAACTTCATGGATCGAGTATCAAGTTGCAATTATTCCTCCGAACCTGTAGACCGGCCCAGAAGAATCCAAACCGGCTCGATCGATCAATCGAGTAATGCTCAGAAGATCAGTGGACGTAAGCCCCGAGGGTGCACCCAGTGCCGATAAATATCCCGGAATCCGCGCTAACGACCATTCGGAAGAGCTACAAACGCTTGGAAATTCCGAGGAGGGCCCCTGTCACGCGTCGCTATCGTAGACTTTCCACGGGGGGAAAAAAAAGGGGGGGAACGGGGGTCGGATGGCGGCCGACAGGGAGCAGCTTTCGCATGGATTTCGGGTGGGCACACCTAATTGCGCCCGCTGATTTATCGGCCGCGAAGTGGTTTCGACCAGACGGGGGAGACCTGGCAAAACGCGCGATAAACGACAAAGAGGAGACAAACCGGCGTAGATAGCGCGGCGAACGGCGAAGGACGAGGGGAGGATCTGTCCGTGCGAGCCGGCCGGTAGCCGTGTGTAAACCGTCCGTGAATCACGGGTGTTGAGACGTCGTCCGTGTAAACGTGTCTTCGTCGTGGCTGGGACGGCACTTAACAATTGCTTAAAATAACCAGAACCGCGCGGACTGCTCGGTGGGAAATCGTTTTACCGGTCCTTTTCTAACGGCGCGGCTGAGCGGGGGATCATCCGCGGGGAATCGGCCCGGAGGAAAGGAAGCCGTGGGACGGGATGGAATCGCGTTTTAAAAGCGACAGGGGGAGGGTGAAGAAGAAGGGGCGAGAGGCTTCGAGGAGGATAAATAAACGCGAAACACGGGCCGATACGAAGAGAGAAATGAGCGGAAAGGGGAATAAGAGGCAGGTGCGCGGGAGGGGCGGGGGGGGGGGGGGAGGGCGGCAGACGTGGAGGGTAAATAACGGGGAGGGAAAGAGAGGAAAGTATCTCGTGAGTGGTAGCGTATAACGCAGGGCCAGCAGCTGCGGGAGGTCTACGCTCATTTTAGGGAGCCCCTTACGAGAAGGAAAACAGTGTTACACGATATCACGTGAATATATTATTCTGACGCCGGTCCGTGTGTCTTCTTCTCCTCCGCCGTGCAGCCGGTCGGGTCTGCATTAAAAGAAAACAGACGCATTTAGTTTCGGGATAGTTATAGTGGGCGGTCGGTCGCTTTACTCTTTAACGCGGGCTATTAGAAGTCGTAGATGTTAACGCGCTCAGAGCCTACTTAGGCTCTTAAAGAGGGGAGCGTGTGAGGACACCGGTTTCACTAAAGATTTTGTTTATACGTAGTGCGTACCGTGTGCAATAAAATAGTGGATTCATGGGGGACGTTCCTGTTAACTTTTGGAGAAAATCGAGTTCAAAGTTTGGTCTTTTATAGGACCCCTAGGGTGACGGTAACTAATATCGCCTAGCAAAATTTAAATCGCTGTCAATTGAATAATAATTTATATTTTTGCATTCAAGTCGTTTCAAAGTAAAGGGAAATTATTCATCTTTCATGTAGCATAAGTTAGAATCGTTGAAAGCTACAAATTTTTAATTAGGAATTAAAGAAACGTAGGGCATGCAAAAATCGGATCCTGAAAAAGTGTAGCTAATATCGCCTACTAAAGAAATATTGATTAATTCATGTATATATATATATATGAGTTGTTATAGTCATTTTCACATGTGCTTTTATTATTTTTTGCTTTATAAATGTTTATTTATCATTCATTGATTTTATTTTTATTACAAAAATATAGAAATAGGATTTTTAAAATATTGTATAATGTGCTTTTATTATTTTTTGCTTTATAAATGTTTATTTATCATTCTTTGATTTTATTTTTATTACAAAAATATAGAAATAGGATTTTTAAAATATTTGATTCTTTACGTTCGGGTGTTCATATTACACAAGTAAAGTTTATTTCGTGATCCCACCTGTAACAAATGCGAATAAATGCGACGTTGTCAGATCTGCTGCTCCAATTCACCACGCTAATCAATTTAATATTCTATTTTCGTATTACAATTATTTATATTCACATTGAACTTTTTAAAATATACATATACACGATGTTAAAAATTATTATTATTATTTCTATAGTATCATACTACTTCATATTTATCGTTTATTACCCAACTTTAATTTGACTAACGTAGTTGGTTAGGAACTACCTTAAGAACACGCGTACTGCTAAAAGAAAAACGCTATTTTCATTACGAAAAATATTTTAATCGATTTCATTACTTAAGTATATTATTAATTAGGTATTTCTAGTAGATATTCTTGCATTCACAGAATTATTAGACTTACCTTCTCCGAATGTGATGTAAAATTGTAGCAGTTCAATAAATTTTTGCACTACTAAAATTCACTAAAATACTGCCCTGTCTGTAATTGTTGATCACATGACGCTGCAATTACAGTATGTCTTCCTACATATGTTTAGGTACTAATTTAGTGCATAACCGATAAATCTTGGTGCTTACCTTTCGAAATATAACGAGTGGCGATATTAGGTACGATCACCCTATATACATGTACCAATGAAACAGAATTAATTAACACACGCTTTCGCGGTGATATTTTCTGGAAGGATCGAAAGTACCTATTGTTCGAGGGTCTCCGAATGTTTTCTTTGAAAATAAATCAAGCTTGGAGTTCGGTTTATAACAGGTAATTTTATTTAATTTCAAATATATGTCAGTGATATATTGACATTTTAATAGAAGGAGCTCATGAAATTTATTGTCCATAAAGATGAATAAGTATACCCTTCAAGAACGCGGAAAAATTGGGGTGATATTTTCACGTAATAATTCGCCGGTGGTTTTAACACAACATAAATTTAGACAAATGTTTAAAGATTTCTTTCTTTGGGTCTATTTGAAGGCATTGGTTTGCGTGAATAACCCACAGACTTTATAACAATTGGAGAACAATATTCCACACAAAATCGAAAATCTAACCCCAGAAATTCTTCACAATATCATGGAAAATCCAATAAAAAGAGCCCAAATTCGCATGAATTCGAATGGCGGTCAATTGTCGGATATTATCTTTGGAGCTTGATGTCATGAAATCTATAAGTCTCAGTAAATTATACCACAAAAAACGTTCCGTTGTTTCGTTTAAAATCAACGTTATAAGAAAATCAGATGATGACTTTTGTGCCACCTTTTACTTCGCCACGTTACTACAGCGTGTTTGATTAGAATAATTCAGAGAATCTGTGGAAGTTTGAGTCATCTAGATAGTACATTTTCTATCTTAGCCGTACATACATACACACATGTTGCAATATTCCACCGTCCTTAAAATCAGTTATTTAAATCGACTTCTCCCATACGTGCATTTCCGCATAGACATCTAAGAGCTAAAACTTTCAACTCGACTTTCTCGCGTTATTATCAAACTTTGAAGAGACTTTGTCTTCTACGCAGTGATGCGGTCATACATGGTGCATTTGATTGACATCAGGGGACGCGTGAGTCAGACTCATCCTGACCTGTATGCGGGACAGGGGGCAGACGTGTTAATACTGCTCGCACCGGAATATCTGGCTCCAGTGTTTTGCCGCGTAACCGTGGAAATTTATCTCGTTCAGAATTGGATGGGACTGCTCGAGATAACACTGAATTCGTGTATTCGAGAAGGAAAGAAAGAAACGGGGAATGCGTGAGTACAGCTTTATGGGAGATCCCCTCGCGATAATAACGGCATTGTGTGGAGAAAATGTAACGGAAAGTAAGCCGGTGTAATCTTTCCGATGGCCCTTTCTTCGCGGCGACTGTATCTTGTCCCACCGCCCGCATAATTGCATTAATGCCCCTCCGCTTCCATTTCTTCTGCATCGCGTGCCGCTGAAATGTTAGCCGCGCGACACTCCGGCAACGTAATATTCTACCCCGTGGTTTGTCTTTGAACAAGCGCAATTAAAAACTGTCCCGCGATGTCTTTACTCGTACCACGGCTAGAGTCGCGCAATAGCCCGGGATTGGCAAGTCGAAGGGATTAATTAATTACGGGAATTAATTGCGCTCAGTCGGTGGGAGTTGTTCGTCGTTGATTACTCCGTTCTAGTAGTGTACGCGCGCTACAAATGCGAAGTTATTGTTGTTTGTCATCGCAACAGCTCCGTCCATTTAATTATTCTGATTTAATTATCATCGCTCGCTGCGGAATATTCCTCCGTCCTCCTTCCTTCAGCGCAGGAGGCGGGCGCCACGCGATCCTGCAGGATTACATTGCACAAGGCGGATGGTTTCAGCGCATGTTTTCAGGAAAACAGGATTACACCGAGACTTACTTAACTTTTCGGTAACGACGGGGAATTTAACTTGCTTCGAAGTGGCCCGCTTACTGCAGTCACTGTACTGGGGATGTAAGGTGATGGTGACGAGTCGCGTTTTACCAATGGCGTGAATTCGCGAGGCGGAGGAAAACAGAATACAATATTAGGTAGTTTATAATACAAGTTTAATGAGGTACCATGCTGTTCCTACAATTGAAGAGTCCTGGTGGAAAACACTGTAAGTGCTTAAATGAAATATTTTGTTGTTGTTATCGGAAAATGTTCTACGCGCCAAGTATAGAATCTGATTTATGGCACGCACAGTGTTTTCTACAAGGACTGCTCAATTTCTCCGCCCGAAATATTTGTATTAAATAAGAATATAAATTTCAACTTTAAACGTTTCTTTTGTATGATGATGACATCAGGAATTAAGAGTTGGAAGAATTATGATATAGTAGAGGAAGGGGTGGTAATATGGCCTCCCAGTTTTATATTTCTTCTTAAAATCTGATTCATAATTTAAATTGATTTAAATTTTTTATTAAAATTATGTGTGATAAAAGGTGGAAGCAAAAAAAAACAATTTAATTTAATTTAATATGTATTATGAAAAAATGTTATTTTCGGCGCTCATACAAAAGTGAGGGTAATGTGGCCCCCTAATAAAAATCATAAAAATAAATCTTTGACAGCATTAGAGATGCAAAATAAATGAATAAAGAATATTTTATTATTTACACACAAAAGTCGCATACAAAAGTATTCCACTTTTTCGTACGATGTGCACTCGCTATGTGCCCATAATTCGCATACACATATGATGCATTTTAGGGGGTACTCTAGTGTAACTGCCCGTATTTCAACGCCATCTTCGTGAATTTATTTAACAAAAGCTATAACTTTATACTATCTGGCGTGTTGCCTGCATATTAAGGTATGTTTGAAGTAATACTCAGAATTTTTTTAAACTTTTTCATCGCACATACAGTCGGTAGCGCAAGCTTCTTCAAAACAATTCTTTTCTGCCGGGCGTTGGTGCGAGAACTGTTGTCACCCAAAATGGAAAAACTAAGGTTCATTTTTTTTATTATGTTTGTCGCTATGGTTGGAACCTCGGAAGAGTTTCTATCTTGTATAAAATTAATTCTACATAACGAAAACAGCTAAATTTATAAGCAAAAATCGGACATTTTTTCAAAATGCTGTCATTCTGCAAATTTTTATTGTTAGGGGGCCTCTGTGATTTCAACAATAACGACAAACATAATATAGAAAGTAAACCTTAGTTTTTCCATTTTGGATGACTAGAACAATTCCCACACCAACGCCCGTCGGAAAAGATTTTTTTTTAAGAAGTTTGCGTTACCAACTATATCTATGTATATGTGCGATAAAAATGTTCAAAATAATTCTGAGTAATACTTCAAACATACCATAATATGCAGGCAAAACGCCAGATAGTATAAAATTATAGTTTTTGTTAAATAAATTTCCGAAGATGGCGTTGAAAAACGGGCAGTTGCACTAGAGTACCCTTTTAATCCATATTTCGCCACGTTGGTCAAAGGCATAACTTCCGCCACAAAACATGCATATTGCATCGGTGTTATCAGAAACTTCATGGGGAATTTCGATGTCTGAAATATCAGAAAATGAGTTTTGGAGCTCATTACCTGGGAGTAGTGCTTACAATCCCGGGATACGGTATGTCGGCTGTTTTTTTTTATTTCAAACATCCGGGATTTGATATAACTAATCCCGAGAATTTCCGGTTTTTTGTAAAAATGTGAATTACTTTATGAACACCTGACAGATATATAAATAAACATAGTCGTTCATAGTAATGACAATAATAATAATTATGATTTATTTAAATAATAATATTAAGTCGCATATAACTAACTAAACTTACTAAACTATATTTATTTTTACAATGACATCTTACAATTCTCATCTTTCGCTAATTTTGAAATTGCGTGAGTTGCAAATCGCAACTTGTCTGAACACATAAAGTCGAAACATTGTAGGTACTTAGGTATGTACTTTCAGGTGTTTTCCTAATTCTTCGTTCGCATTTCCAAACATCTTCATAATGGTTTACTGATATTACCTACTTTTTCAGACTTTATTATTCTTCATTGTTCTACTGTTTTTATTATTAAAAATGATTTTAGTTTATATTTGAGATTAATGATAGAGAGTAAGTTTGTTTACTTTAAATAAAGATTTAGAATTTTATCACATAATGAATCATTTTAATTACTGAAATATTCTATTACCTAATCCCGGGATTAGTCCCGGAATCCCGAGATAGAGTTAAAAAAATCCCGCAATCCCGGGATAGTAAATAATGACCGGGATTGTATTCCCTACTTGGGGCGATATTACCCTCCATTATGGGGGCCAATATATCAACACACATAGTTTTGAAAACTTTAAGTTTATATTTGAAAATATAAAAAATTAAGTGACCTTACTTATTAATATCCATTCTAAGCACCTTTTATCAAATATATCCCAACATACAACACTAACATTCTTACCCTACAAGAAATATTTTTTCTTGAGGACGACGAGAAACTTTCGTTTTGCAGGTAATGTTATTTATTCTTATTATAGCGACAACTATTGTCATATGTCAACAAACTATCACATCTTTTTCTCTGTGTATAAAGCTAGTAGGTGCATTGGATAACGTTATTAGTCGCTAGATATTTGTGTTTATAGTATGAAAATCACCGAGGAGCATAATACCACCTTTTCCTCTAACAGAGTCATCCGCCATTACTGCATAACTTGGAAATTTCGCAGCTAATATCGAGGGAGCAAATTCTCTGTAAATCATTAGTCGAAAATTTTTGCCTCACGATAAAATAGCATCTAAATGGAGACTAACGCGCAGAAGCGTCACGGAACGTACGCTGAGAACATGCAGGACGCTTTTTCCCTGTAACATCGTTACGGATCATTATTTTTATACCGCGGCTGGCATCGTCATTCCTGCGCTTCTGCTCGTTTTTTCTCGGTATTACGGTGTCCTGCGGGGAGTCACCTGACGTTTCCCTTTTTCTTGCATATTAAAGCACGGTTAAAGAATCGGTTACACACCGGTATAACGAGGATTTCACTAGCCCTGACTATTACGGGTTTCTTGCGGCCGCTGGAGGGTTTTTAGCCGCTTTAAAGTGTCTGCCCCGCGAGAAGCAAAGCCGCTCCAACGCGATAGTATAGGATTACGCGGCACAAAAGCGAACACTTCGCCGTGCATTTTCATGAAAACAGGATTACAGCTGAACTTATTTAACTTTTCAGTAATCGTGCGCCGCTTTGCTTCCCGGCGTCCTTTAACCGGGACTAGGGGAACGTTACGCGATAGTGCCGAGATTGCATTACATTCCGCGGACTGAACCACTCGCTGCTGCACTTTCGGATAAGCAGTTACCCAGGGCTTACGATCTTGTGATAAAACAACCGCCGGGATATTTATGACGAAAGTGTAATTGGAAGAAAAAGTTTAATCCCCCTTGTAACCCGTGTAAGGGAAGAAGCAATAGGAAAACTAGACCCCGCCCATATCTTCTGGAATTATACTGCGATACTGCGACTTCGTGCGCGGTATACTGTTGCATGGTTAAGGTAAACAGCACTTGCAAATCAAGGGAATGGTAAGAATGTTCTCCTTAATTAATAGGAGGAGAAGCTTGATAATATTAAGAAAGGGTTTTGTATAATTTCATGGAAGGTAGGTCCGACTTTTTGAAAAGCTTATACACTATAATAACTGAAGGGAACGTTCTCTATGGATTACTGCAATTTGCAATGCACTTTTGAGGGCAAAATAAAGAGCTTACTGGTCCTGCAACGATAAAAGGGAAGGAAACGAGATAGTTAAATTAGTCAAAAGTTTTATCAAATTCAGTCCTGTAATCTTTTGTTGTCAGAAACGATTGAAGTAAATTCCATTTAATAATTAATCCCCGTTATTATAGAAGCTTTCCACCTGTTAGCAGTTTTACCTTGAATGCCTGGGGAACATCGTAAAATCCACTTTTAACGAATTTATTCTGGAGGATGAATACAGTGCTGGTTCATTTGCATAATTGGATGTTTTTAAATCTCTTCGCTACAGTTCGCCAACTATGCTTCCTGACTGACAGGTTTCTTTCAGCAACAATAGATCGTAAAATAATCGCGTACGAGTGTCGTAGAAGGTTGCACTATATCGATGTCCGTCCAGGCGTCATACGCCGCATGGAAAATTGTCTTCCGGCGTATAAGTCCATCGTAAAGGCGTGTTTGTCGCTCCTTACCTAGTTTTATGTCAGCGAATCGCGCCAAAGTGTCGCGATAAACTCAAACGAACACGAACGAGATTTGCATCGTTCGAATACGAGTGAACGCTGGTTTCTTCGTCCCTTTGTTACACAATAATAACACGTGCATTCGAGACTCCTGCGACGAAACTACAACGCCCCCAGTCGAATCTTCTTATTTCAGCTCATGCGCTGACAATTTCATTTTCTACGATTCCTATTACATACACTTTTATGGAGATTACAAAAGCGCGGGGCGCCTTAAGCTAAATCGAAAGTGAGATCGACTTTTAGAAGGCACGGCACCGACTGCAAGTGTGAGATTGGATCTCAACGGAGACACGAAACATCTTCCTCCGAGCGTTCAACAAAACCTGGAAAATACACGGTTCTGCAATGTATTTTTACAGAAAAATGATTTTAAACGTGACGGTTCGTGTGGAAGCTTTTTTTTTGTTATAGGTATTCGAATCACATAATAGATGTGCCCGCGTGGAATACTTTTAGAGGACGGTGGCGACGTTCGAAAAAAAGACGTGCAGACGGGAAAAGGGAGCTCGATGATCGAAAGCTTGTAGAGGAGGAGTTATTGCCGCGGCGGTAATGAAGCCGGAGGCACGGAAGACAAGCGGTCGGGCGCTGTCTGTTTGGAAAGAAAACACTTATTAGCGGGGTGGATCGTGGCTCTGGCGAGGGCTGAATTTAAATCGGTACACGTGGCGGGCACGGCGGCGGCCAAAACGTAGAAAGGAAACAGCGCGACAAACGGTGGAAAGCCCGCCGGCCCGTACCAACGACACGGATCCCGCGAGAAACGCAAATCCAAGCGGTCCCAGGGGATCTATTTTAATTATGCCCGGAGAAAATTTGCAAGAAAAATAGCACGCCGGCGTTCTCCTTATTTGCACACCGAGAAATAAACGGGGTGACTCATGGCGGTAATAAAGACGATTCTCATTCCCGGAAGAGAACTTCAAAATCGACCTGTCTCTTCCACGTTCGCGCTTCAAAGTTTACGCACGAGATTCCGCGTATGTAGTCTCTTAAATGTCGAAGAGGATTAAGTATCGGCTTTATTGTACACTTCTCAGTCAGCGTTAGCAATTGTTGTTGTATCCCCACGATGAACAAAGGAACAATACTTCCCACTTTCTATCTTTCAAACCAAGTTTGAGGGCTCTATTAAGGGGATATGCCTAGTTAGCTGGCGAAAAAGAACGCGATTTTCGGGAATTTTTTGTGGAATGTCTACTGTATATTTCTTGCGTACTATTCGCTTATTTTAAAAATACTTATATGCGGCAGCTCTCAGTAATTTTGTTATAGAAAAACATAAAAAAGTGATCGAATAACAGACATTCTCGCGGAAGCTGTTCTAATAAATTCAAAATTCAAAAAGATTCTATTAATATATGGTTCAATTCGGTAGATGAACGAAGGGTTTTTCAAAAAATGGATTTTTGGTAAAACAGCGGCCGTTTAACGCAAAGCCACGATTTTTCGATGTCTGAAATGTCGAATGTCTGTTCCTTTTTCGTTAATTAAAAGTAGAGTTTTTGTTAAAATAAAAAATCTTTTGTTCATCTACTGAATTCAACCATATATTAACAGAATCTGTTTGAATTTTTAGTTTTGGATGATTCGGCTCAGAGAATCGTGCTCACCGCACAGCGCCATTTATTAAAACAGCTTCCGCGAGAATGGCTATTATTCGTTCATTTTTTAATGCCCTTCTATAACAAAATTACTGAGAACTGCTGCATATATGTACTTTTATAATAAGCGAGTAGTACGAAAAAAATATACAGTAGATATTCCACAAAAATTTCCCCAAAATCGCGTTCTTTTTCGCCAGCTAACTGGGCATAACGCCCCTTAAAGGGCCAATTTTAATTAAAAAAGTTTTTCAATTAAAGAAAACGGAAATACATGTGTTCTCAGATCTCACAGGTAGGCATGACGCCTTAAGTGTGAAATTCGAGGCAAAGCAGAATGACTAATGAAAAACAACTCTTGAACATTAGCATATAGAAAAAAAAAATTCGATTGGATGTTATAACGATCTATATAAAGATGATTAATGATTAATAATAATAATAATATTCGATTTATGTATCCCTTATTGGATAGAATCAATAATCGCGATGAATAAATGTTGCTTGCCAGACCGAGACACGATTTGAAATGCACGTTGAGATAAAAATCCTCTCTTGACTCGCTTCAATATATGCTCCTTTGTCAGGTTTGCGTATGCAATTTGAAACATGCGCGCGGAGAGTCGCCGTTTCAGTTTCACCGCGTACACGTTTAATGACGAGGCCGATTCGGTTATCTGAATTCTTTATCTCCGATTTCGTAACGAGAATTTCAATTTTTTTAATCACGTAACCGCGCGATACTATGCGCTCCCCTTACTCGCACGGTAACGAGTTTGCATAATTGAGATGTTTTTAGTTCTGGTTGTGCAAGTATCGCGTGTAACGTGTCGACGAAATTCAACAGTCTGTTGGATCCTTTTGCGCAGTCCCTTTCCAGTAACGTTGTTGGGAACCCGGATAAGAAACGAATCTGTGGACCGATTATATATTGGTATTTTGAAAATAGCGACCAAACAGGAGTTATCAAGTTGGCGCGCCATTGAGTTGGAACTGTTTGAAGATTAGTGATCCAACAACGTTTCCTCGTTACTAGATTTAGTGGTGCACTATTTACAGACGTATTGGCACGAATTTCAATGAACTTTCGAAAATAGAACGCGTCGAAAATGACAGTGGGAATGAAACAGTTACCGTGTGAACGGCAGAACAATGCGGTAAGCGTCTCGGTTTGAAGGAATGGGAAGAGTTCGGCATTGTCCATTAATCACTGGCGGATAATTAAATTGGGATAGCTTGAGATTTCGGTGCCTCCAAAGGATTCCCATAGGAACGACCAGAACTGGCTTGGAGAATTCGATAAGAGGAGCCCACAGGATTTCGAAGAGGGTGCACAATAGTGAAGGACGCTCTCGACTGTAAAATAATTAAGCTCCACGAAGCCCCTAATCGTTCCTGATCTTCTTCCGACGAGTCGATCGGTTCATTCGATTAATCGCGAAGAATTCAATTGTCCTGGCCGAAAGTTTTCGGCTTAGGTACGGGTTACGCGGTTTCGCAGAGGGCTCACGCAGTTTTTAAGGCTTCTTGATTGGGACGTTCCCGTGGAGCAAAGGGATATCAAAGAAAAATCTGCTTACTTTGATTTATGGCGAAAACCTACGGTGTTCGACGATTACTCGTATATAATTATAACGTACAATTTTGAAGTATTGGCATGAATTATTTAATTAAACATTATTACTATATTTCGCCAGGCCTTGGAACTAATTAAATCTCGTGTGCTATGGACAGTACTTTCTAATCGATAATCTATGGTTCAATCACAAACCTTGTCACATACCTGGCAACAATAAATTGAGGCTATTAGCGCAATAGAGGACCAACCCACAATTTTAGGTGGATTGACATTTCAGCCTAAACCACCTCTTATACAGCAAAATTTTAAATCTATAGTAGCCCGAAGAACCTTCCAAAAACATGCACACAACGGCAGCACAAAAACCTGTTTTTTCACTGAGCATTTCGTTAGAAAATCATGCCTATGTAGCTAAAAACAGAAATTAAAGCAACGTCTTTAGAATGTTAATAATTTCATTAGCCATAATCTCAGAACAAACATTTTGGGTTTCGTCACTATTGCGCTGATAGCCTCAATTTCTCAAGAAATTATAATGTAGATGTGCATTTCTCTGCAAAGAGGCTTCTGGGTGAAGGGATATTTCCTCGATGCCGTTCACTTATCAAATAATAATCCCATCGTGAAAATGCCGCGATTACAGCACGTTCTACGGTGTGAGAGCTTTCGGTAATTAAAGTTCGTTACACACCCTCCGTTCGAAAGACAATCTGTCAAAACGGTTAAGGCAGCAAACGTCAAAAGGGAAACTTCGATTCTCTCCCTTCAGCCCCGACTACGCTGCAACCCTCCATCTCCGGGAACACGTTAAGCTCGCGAACTTGAAGGTTTTTGCGAGACACTCTTCAATTTATTATTACCCAGACGAGAGAGCGCCATACATCCACCTTCTTTCCCGCGCGACTTTCACAGTCCTCTCCTCTGCTCTCCAGACGTCCGGATACACTACCCCCTTGTTACTTCCATTTTGTCGTTATATTCCCTCCTGGCGACTTTCGCCGGGTCGAGGCCAGATGATAAAGAGGCTGGGGCGTAAATCCTAATAGAATCGACAAATAGGGTGACGTTTTGTGTAAACCTCCGCGTATAAAACTCTGAGACACACTTGACCTTTCATTGAAGATTTGAAGCTTCTGCAGCTTCAGCTTAAATAAATGTAATTTAAGGGGGGAATCCCATTTTCTGAGCTAAATACATTGCGAATTTGGAGAATTTTTTTTAAGAAACCAGCGATTCGATTCATCTGAAATTTGGACCATTTTTTTTATGTATTTTTGAAAAGGTTGCAGTTTTTTTTTATTAATTTTTAATAATAAATATAGGAGTTATGCAAAATTCGTTGTCCGCTGGTGCGCATGATATTTGTCTTCGAGGTAATCGGAAAGAGAAAAATGAAAGGCGTTTTAATTTATACATATGTAGCTTGATATGCAGTTTGATGAACCAGAATACCGATAAGTTATATACTTCTTTTGTTTCATAAGAAAATTTGTGCTAAATTGGATAGCAAAAAGTAACGGCTCTGACCTTTCAGTTTGAAAACTCACCATTCTACTAAATAAATTTGTTCGTTTTATTCTGGTTCACCAAACTGAAGCTACATATGTTTCCGATTACCTGAAACATAAATATCATGCACCCCAGCGGACGACGAATTTTGTGCGGCATGTTGGTGTAATCATGCATAACTCCTATATTTATTATTGAACAATAATAATAAAAAAATTGCAACTTTTTCAAAGATGCATAAAAACATGTCCCAAATATCAGATGAATTGAATCGCTAGATTCTTAAAAAAAATCCTAAATTTTGCTATGTTTTTACCCCAAAAAATACGATTCCCCCTTAAGAGTTTTCACTGCAACTTTGGCACTGCTATTTTTCGTGTAAATAGAAGATAATAAGCAGGTAGTATAGACGACGATGTATTAATGTAAACTGTAGCTTCAATTTAATTATCAGGCGTCACTTTGTGCAACCAGCTACATTGTGACAAATATAATTAAATATCTATATTATCCATAATACCGACCTGTTTTTTATTAAATCAGTTCAGTTACTTGTTACAGATGAAAATTATCAAGTTAGCTTCAAAATGTACACCAATACCACAGCGAATAAACAAGGACAGCTGTTCAAAAAAAAAAAATTGTCACGGTCTAACTTGTTACACAAAGTCACCCCTGACGACGGTAGTCTAAAACCAGTTAAAGTCCAAATCGACAAGTCAAATACACAAGTTTCCAACAAACATTCAAGTTGGAAAGAGTCCATCCCGAGTTTTCAATTTACTTTTGTTGAAAGGACATACTTCCAGCTAGTATCTCGAAATCCACACCATTCTATGCACATCTACCAGTCCTTTCATCCCTTTCATGCGTGCCACCCTTCATTCACTTTGTTCTCCGGCTGATTCGGGCCCATCGTTTCCTCCTGGCTTCCCTCCAATCCGATTCCACCTCCCGGCGGACGATTTTTCGGCACGGTCGGAAGTCCTCGTTTCTCGGTCCGAGGCATTTTTTCTTGCAGGAATTAGCAAAGATTCGCTCCTCGGATTCCCCGGCATCCGGCCGGTGCCTCTTCCGGTCCCGTTGTTGCTACGCCTCGTCCCCGGGGCTCTTTGTACCGGCAGCGATACAAAAGGGCTGCATTAGGTGGTCTGGGAAGAGAAAAATCTCCCTCGATTCGTTTAATTGTGACGTCCGGCGAGATAAGGAACTTGATAATGGTGATTGATGCCGCGCCATGGTTGGAGACCGTTTTCTCTTTCTAACCAAGGGAGGGCCTGCGGACGCAGTCCTCAAGATAGTTGTGCCGCCTTTTCTTCCTTTTGGCGCACTTGGAATCTGAGGTGTTGCATGTAAATAGAAGATCTGTTTATAAATTAGAGAACTCTTTGTATTACGCTAATATTGTATACTCTTGTGCATTAGTGCTGCAAAATGCTGGGATTTATAAGCATTCCCTTTGTCTATTGTGTAAATGTTTTACAAGATTGTTTTACACCGCTTTATGCAAATAGAGTTTTGGCCACTCTGATCCAATGAAGCCAACAAATCTAATGGGCCATTAATAATGGCTCATTTGATTTTTTCGCCATGTCTTTGTCCACACTCGATGTAGTTTAGCTCTTTTTCTTCTCTTTGTTGCTTTCGTTTTGTGTCTTTATGTTTAATATATACCTACTCACTTTTGTACACTAAAGGGAATCCTTTTTCCCGTTTACAAAATATATAATAATAAATGTTGAATCGTCGCCTCCTTTATCTTACGTTAGGTAATGTGTTTATGTGAAATCGTGTTTGTGACGTTTGATATATCGAAACGAATTGCTTTCGGAACTATGAGTATTATGATTTTACATATTATATTCAGTGATGGTTGATCACTGATCGAACATGATCTGCATTCAGAGCAATTTGTTTCTGCCGAACGGAATAGAGAAGTTTGTTCCCTGATATCCAATGATGGAGTCGTATTCGGAAGTCCCAAAGCGTTTGCGAAGATCAATAACGAGCACAAAGCACGAATCATGGAAGGCAAAGCAGCGGTTGCTCTGCCGCGACAATGCTTCAGTGCATGGATCACTGTTAATCCCAGACTTCCTGAGGAAAACGGTCGCTACAGTCATTCCTCGACCATTTTACACGCCAAATTTAGCGCCTACAGAGCTTTTCCTCTTCGCCAACCTGCAATCCATTTTACTAGAGCGACAAAGATTTGACATCGCACGGGAGATAAAAGGAAATTCGCTGGGCGCCCTGAAGGCGATGCCAAAACAAGCATTCCAAGATTGCTTCCAGTATTGGGAAAAACGCTGGAAGCACAGTGTTGCAGAGGGAGGGAGACCTTCGAGGGTGATAAGTGTGATTAATCCAAAATAAAGCATAGAGGATGCTGCGTTTTAGTACACCCGCAAAAATACAGCATAATATTTATCGACATAAGAAAATATTTATAATAAAAATTCATCTGAAACATCTGTTTAAGCAAAAATGTTTCAGATTATATCAGTAGCATTTCGTATTACACAATATTTCTTTAATATCAACCCTTCTTCAAGCAACAGCAAAAAATTCTAAAAATCGGAAAATATATTTCTGTAACTTTCACCATGCCCCACTACTAATATTAAATTCACAATTGAAGGGAAAGGGGAGAAACAGGGAATGTCACAAAACAGCTTTATCGAGAAAATTCAGTTTGAATACTTTTGCCCACCATTAAAGAAACAAGCTTCAAAGAATTTAATTTTTTTATATAATTTTCTTCTTAAATACTGTCTTGTTTTACATTGACGACAGAAGCTTATACTTAGACAAAGAGTGGGGACATTCCGTATTTTGTTCCAGTGCAGAGTGGACATTTCCTGTTTTTAATCAGTATTCCAAATCTTTAACGTTATCTTACGAGGTCATTTGAATTTTATAATCCTTTGTGATTCGACAGTTCCGTAGCCCCAGTTGCCACCAACAAAATATGCTGTAATTCGCAAAATCACGAAAAATGGACATTCCCAGTTTTCCCCTTACCCTTCAATTTTGTTAAGATTTGTCATTCTTAACGATTTCACTACTAATTCACAGTGAAAGTGACTCACCGCCTACAATATTTCCAAACGAAAATTCCGCAGTTTTTTTTTGTCCAAAAATAAGGGTTGAACATGCGCGAGAGTGGCGTGCATCGGTGGACGATATATTTTCTTGCGCGCAGAACGTTTCTAAATAAATATACGCGAGGAGACTATGCAAATACAAATATCGGCGAAGCGATAAATCCAGCGTAGGTTTTGGCCCGAGTTCCACTGCGAACGTCCACGAGCCATCGTAGAAATATTGTCCGACGAATTTCTTCGAGCTGCTCCGGCCAGCCAGACATAAGAATCCGCCTTCATCTCCCACGTAATTGATTCCATTATTTTCTATTGACTATCGAATGAATTTTACAAAAGCCTGGCCAACCCCTCGCGTTATAAAGGCACGAATCGCTCCTTTGGCCGAGCGTTTAGGTACGGCTCGATTAATTGATTTGCCCGGCCGCAATGCACTTGACTTTCAAAGCAACTTTAATATTCATTCTTCATTAGAATGCGGGTAAAAGCCGATAACAACCGGGCACGAAGGGCCGCCCCTAACAAACGTATTGTTTAATAAATTTCATTAAAAACTACTTTCTGAGGGATACACTTTTCGATATTGTTATTAACAACATGGGCAACGACGCAGCGAGCGCCGGTGCATTTATTCTCGTAATTAAGCCCATCTCGCGGTTCTTTGGAAGCTCATGGAAATTCGCCCGTTGTCGAGTCGAATATCATAGCTTCGCGTTTGGATAATTACAGACCTCCGATGTAATGGGGATCATTTTTCGTTGGCGTTTCCCCTTATTCATTAAAAGTATGAATTATTCCCGGGCAACGGTGGTATTTTGTCGCGAAACAAATTCCTCGGACGAGGTGCACGTTGCGGCTCGGTTTCCATGCATGAAATTTCTTTTTCACTGTGCAGTCTGTGGATGGATTTCCGTGCGATAACGTAGAGAGCCAATTCCGGGGAGATTCTCGGAAAATTGGAGATTGTTAGTACAAACACAAGAGTCTTGACTGTTACCTAATTTCTATCACTTTCTGCCCAGTGCACTATAGTTCTACTATTAAATAAATACGCAGAGAATCAGAAAAAGCCAGTGTCGCCAAAATGTACAAACTCGTAAAAGGTCAGATCAGTTCCTCCACACAGTCACGTGTATACGCAGGTATGTACCTCTGCAAGCGGTCGTAGATTATTTCAGGTCAAATGCACCTCGACAGAGAAACAAGAAGTGAAAAGCCAAGGCAGGTAAGACGGTCGCGTCAGTGGATCGCGGGACAATATAATCGACGCCCCGTTTTGTATCGGCTGCGGGAGCACGGATGGCAACAAAAGATCCCAGACAAAAGGAGGCAACGAGAGGCAGGACGACAGAGAGCGAAAAAGTCACTTGGGAGCGCATAAAAGCGACGAGCCCGCTGGACGTGGAAGAATCGCGGAGGCTACGGAATTGGACAAACCGTTGTGTATAAAGAGGGCCCGCATATCGGTACGAGTCATCGAAGAATTTGGCTCCCGCGATGGCAGTTCCATCGTCGAGCAACGACGGAGCAGCGATCCCCCAACGGGCATTCCGCCCGACAGTACGGATATTTATTTGTTATTTACGGGAGACGGTTAAATTGTCGAGCCAAGGAACTCGCGGCAATTTCCCGCTCCGCCAGTAAGCTCTTCGTTACGCTCATTCTATTTCGATAAATCGCCGTGGAACGAGCTTTTCCTCGAGCGTCACGGGTATCCGGGCTAATTCGAAATAACGACGGCCACCCACGCGCCCTTTCCCTCGAAGAATACGCAATCAACTGTGATTCGACTGGCGGGAAGATTCTCTAAAAATCGTGGAAAGTTCGGAAAGAGATCGTGCCGGTACGTTTCTTCGGAGGAGCATTATTTATTTGTGGCGCTGCTTGCGGGCCAATCAGAGGATCACTGGGCGCGCTCCTTTCGCGGCACGCCGAAAGAGAAATCCTGTCGTTCGCGATCGAATAGGAAGAGGAAGGGACAGTTGATCGCCGGTTACTTCGTAACGCGGCAAGTTGGCAAGTTTCGCGGGCTTCAGGTATAAACTCGGCTCGGGAACTTTGAACGAGTGTTCGGCGGATAATATAATGGCACTTTGCACGACTGAGTCGCGAATCTATGATACAGGCTAGCTCCGATCGGAAGCAATCTCGGCGCAATCAGATCAGGTGCTTCATCAGAATCAACGGGATTCGATTTTCTAAAGCGATTTAGCATTTTTATTTCAATATAATGACACGGGGGAACCGCTTGAATGTTCAGTTACGGGGCCATTCGATTCCCCGCTGACACACAGCGGTGGAAAAACGCTGACCCATGATTTGTGAGTGAAATTGTCATGAGATTAAGTGTGACTGGTGATAATTCTGTTTCAATGGACCGGGGTTCGAGGTAACCGTTACTCTATTAGCAAAATTCTATCGTTCATCAACGTAATGAATACAAAACCGAGTGATACGCGTATACCCATAATAAACTGAAACCAACTAAATTTCAAACTCGCCTCGTCGATGCCGACTCATTCAATTATCGACAGGCCATAAACTCGGCTGCCCCGTTGTTGTTGCACAACGTTATACCGTAAATTTGATAATTACAATATGTTGATACAATTAATCACGCGACCTATAGTGACTCCCATTAATATTCCACCGTCACGATACTCTATAAGTTTGGCTCTGTATTTGTCTCTAACAAGATAACACCTTTACAAATTGATATCTTTACAAATGATAGAAATATTAATGAACAAAATTGTAGCAGCTTCAATATTTTGTCGGACAATCCCTCTGCTTAATAACATATCAAACTCTTAGCCACGTTGCAAATAATTTGCTCCAGGTAATCCGACGTAATACGCCCCCAATCTACTTTAACCCTCGCTAGACGGATGTCGAGTCCATTTTGAGCCACGCTCAATATTAAACTCTGTGTGCTACTTATTACCAGTACTACTTCTGAAAGGAGATAAGAATTTTAAATCATGCAAAAATCAGAGGATAATGTAAGAGCTTATTCTGAGGCGTGTGCCAATGAAATTATAGGTAAAATGGATCCTAAATCCAATCTACAAGGTTTAATGGTAGGAATGGCTTTAATCCTGGTTCTTCAAGAAGCATCAGATTCTCAGTTCTCAGTCCTCCAACATATGTTTCCCACGCATTAATTCAAACGGTGCAAAATATTCCCGCGGCACGAGCAACCCCATCTAGTCTGCGCAACGGAACCAATTAAAATCAATCTTCCCTCGTTCTAAATTCTTCAATTGCGCAAAATTTCTGCGGGCTTCTGCTTCGAATGTTTCCACCGACACCGTATACAGAATACTTTCGAGTCAATAGCAGCCTAATAAGACCATACTCCATCTGGCCGGATCCCGCCCCGGCGAAATTAGCCTCGTCCAGTTGAACAAATTTCCGTTTCCGTACAAGTGCGCGTAATTTGAATCTTTGAACGGTAATTGGATAGTTTGAGGTACTCCCGGCGTCCAACAAGTTACTTAGTTTAACTACTTTATTGGCCGCGCACGCCCCCCGGACCGGGTGGATCGAAACCGTTCGCCTCGCCTCGCCTTGCTTTTCGTCGTTTACTTACAATCAGCCGGCTCTAATTGCAGCCACGTTTGATTAGGTCCACGGAACTTTGGCCGTTCTTCCGTCGATAGTTCGCTTAATTTCTTCACGACCCACTCTGCTCGAGCGCCTGGCCCCCTGATCCGATTACATCTGGGGAAACGGGAGCAAACATTGCAGTAAAGTTTCAGCGAAAATTCATATCGATCGGGGTGCTGAGTTTTCTCCGTAGACCCTAGTGGATACTATTGATTCTCCGTTGATTAAACTGTTTAGCCCAGCATTGTCCCCGATTTCACTGTTTCGTCGAGTCCATGAGGAATTCGCGAATATAAGACTATACTATTTACGACATCAACTGACTCTCCATTGACATAAAATCAATAGTAGGGGAGAAGTAGGGGCAAAACCAGGACGTTAAGGATAAAAGCTTAATGTCATAACTTTGATATTATTAATGTAAAAAAGAAATTCAAATTAGGATTCATTAGAATAGATTCTTTATTAAATAATAGTATATATCTATTTTTTTTAATATGTACAATAACAAATACAAAAAAATTACGATTTAAAATATGGTCCGTTTTTACGGTTTTACCCCATGGCCTGGGTAAAACCGGGTACCGTACTAAAAACTGGCCCTAGCACCTATAACAACGGAATTCGTCCAATTCTTCAGTCCCCCAACCAGTGCAGCCTTCGTGAGCCCACTTACAACAAGCTGTACACTGCACCCAACCTTCATTCAATTTGGATGAACCATAGGATTCGTGGACATAAATGCAAATGTCATCACCGTCATCATCACCACTGTTATTATTATCCTCCCGTATTTTTTTTAATTTTGTGGTTTTCTTTCTCTTTAGTTGTAGTCCTTTATTAAGATTTAGTTTAATGTTGATAACTTCCTCGTTTTCGTTTCTTTGTTATACACATTCTGTCCAAAACCGAGTACCCGGTTTTACCCCGTTCGGTTTTGCCTCAGCATACAATTTTGTAAATATTACGAATTATCAACAATACCAGGGCGATGTACAAACAAACTGTCTTAGTTACACTTTAATATGCAACAGTTAACATAATTCACACAAAAATGTACTTACCTGAACACTGTCAAAAGTGTTGAAGTTTCTTAACTATCGAAAATTAAATCAGAGCCTTCAAAAACACAAAGACGATATAACCTTACTATGCACGATTGTGAGAGGATCGTCTTTTGTTGATGAAACAATGCACATCGTGACAATATGTCGCTGCAACGACGCGGGAAAATTTAAGGCCGTTTTAAAAATAATAGCACGTCCCGGTTTTACCCAGGTACCCGGTTTTGTCCTAATTTCCCCTATACGCTATATTTAATGGTCGCAAGAATAGAGCAGATACCGATTTGTTTAACACGGTTATTGGGGTTTACAGGCATGAAATCTGTTGAGACTTGAAGTGCCATTTTTTTGGGGCTTATGTGAGCTGGAGTAGTAGCTATAGTAGAGTAAAAGTTGGAACTGGTTGCGGATTAAGTCTAACTTCGAAATGAAGTAGAATGGGACTGACTAAGACTGGGACTTGTAAACTAGAATGAAATTAAAAACTGAGCTGAAATCACACTGAAATTAATCTTAAATAGGTCGTCACCGTGGGTTTTCAGAGTACCTACATCTGAAGCAGGGATGCAAATGATGCAATAGAGCCAGGGGCGGATTTGGGTATAGACTAAATAGGCTGCAACCTAGTGCGACAAATTTTGAGGAGCGGCAAATTTGGAGGAGCGACAAATTTTGGGGAGCGATACATTTTGAGGAGCATCAAAGTTTGGGGGAGCTATAAATTTTAGGAAGCGGCAAATTTTTGGGAGCCACAAATTTTGGGAAGCGGCAAATTTTGGGGAGCTATAAATTTTGGAAAGCGATAAATTTTGGGAAACGAAAAATTTTACGGAGCGTCATATTTTGGGGAGCGAAAAATTTGGGGGAGCGACAAATTTTGGGAAGCGGCAAATTTTGGGGAGCATCAAATTTTGGGGAACGATACATTTTGGGGAGCATCAAAGTTTGGGGGAGCTATAAATTTTAGGAAGCGGCAAATTTTTGGGATTGACAAATTTGGTGGAGCCACAAATTTTGGGAAGCGGCAAATTTTGGGGAGTTATAAATTTTGGGAAGCGGCAAATTTTGGGGAGCGATAACTGTTGGGGAGCGGCATATTTTGGGGAAGCGATAAATTTTGGGAAACGAGAAATTTTACGAAGCGTCATATTTTGGGGAGCGACAAATTTGGGGGAGCGACAAATTTTGGGAAGCGGCAAATTTTGGGGAGCGGCATATTTTAGGGAGCTATAAATTTTGGGAAGTGGCAAATTTTGGAGGGTATCAAATTTGGAGCGGCGATAAATTTTGGGGAGCGGTAAATTCTGGGGAGCGCCAAATTTTGAGCGAAAGAAATTAAGAAAGGTTAAACACATAGACTTGAGACAACTTTAAAAACAATTCACTTCTTTTTCATATAGCGAATTAGCAAAAACTCATAGTTTTAATAGTCAGTTGCCATATTGAATTTTAAATTAAAATATTTAATGATATTTCGCAGAAAGTCGTCAAATCCGCGTCTGGATAGAGCAAGGTTTAAGAAACTGTTTTTCAGTGTATAACTTAGAATCTTCGACGCAGGTGCTAGGACAAAGAAAATTCCTGTAACGCATTGCACAGAGGACAGAAATATTCAAAAGGAATGGAAAGATTTAACTGGAACTGTGGGATTGGAACGTTACACATTGCACCAGTGATTAAAATGTATTCCCTGATCGACCAGCGTGTCGTTAGGTAGAGAGATAGGTGAAATGCGATTAAAGATAGAGTCGTAGGTGGGGAGTATCTAGATTTCAGACCCTGGATCGATCTCCGGTAGGCGGGAGGACCGAGAACGAGGGAACTGAGTCGGGAACGGACGGAGGAGAGGCGGGCCAGATAATTTTAGCGGCAATTACCGGATCCAATTGGAAGTTGAATAGACGAAAACGACCTTAGACGCCGTAAAAGAGACGACACGCTGGCTGGAAAACAAGGACCGTTCCCGTGAATTAGAAAAGCAACTGGATGGAATTCCCAACGACTGCTAGAGGGAATGTCCGTGCGAGAGGGAGCTTCTTCGTTTCTCGTCCTCGCGCTTATGTCCTTTATCTAACCCGAGGCTAACCCGGGGCCCCTTCAAATTGGATTAGGCTCGTTAGTTCTGTTATCTGTCATGTAAACACTCGATGCGCCTCTCTTTTTTCGCTTCTTCCCGCTCCCACGTTTCGATGGCGTGGCGCGTTCTCGCGAACAGACGCGTGGTTCCGATGGCTGTGTTATTTGCACTGGACGAAATTAATGTCCTGGTACTGTTAGCAGTTTATAAATTATAGTCTGGCCGAATTATTTATTGGGGGATTAATGAGTTACAGTGGGAGCTTCATTATTCGAAGGTTTAATCGAATTTCGGCTACCCGAATACTGTTTAATGAGGCTCTTGATTGAAATTGGGACATATTGAATGTATCTGTGATGAAAGTAATTTCGATAATATTCCTACAGATTTTCAAGTGTTTCTAAGCTTGGAAGTAGTTTGCAGATTGAGTGAGCCTCGCGCAGAAAATAACTTCATTAGTGACAGTATATTAAAAAGATTATGCCAGTTTACTGATCAGAGAGGTTGGGGAGCAATGGCGGGAAGCAAATATTCCTTATCGAATTCACTCCACGGAGTTAAGTTTGCGATAGAGCTTAATAGACGTAGTTTAGTTTGAAGTTCACGCGTTGTTATAGAAGTTTATATGTCCAGCTCTCTGTTCATATTGTCTTCACAGCACACAGAAATCTTGCGAATCGAATGGCACGAAAGCGTAGCCATAACAGTGACCGTTTGAACTTCCACTTCGGGGAATTCGATTGCAAGTTCGATCACCACGGCTGAGGTCATCTCGAACTCGAGACCCGACCCGATCGTCATTAAAAGCTGAAAGTTTCACAACAAATGCATACTCGGACGATACTGTAGGATTGTAAAATATTTACATGCTATTGTTTCTAATTCTGGTAATAAAAACTAATACACTGGAGAATTGAAGCAATAGTATCTAGCTACTATGTTAAAAAACATTAAAAATATAATGGACAATAAGATAAGAAAATATATTTCATAATAGTAACATATCAATTTATTTAGACCATGTTTGTATTATTTTTCTGTATTAGTATCCGTGACTTTTCTACTGTGTTTTATTAAATTATTACCATCTCAATTTCTTACCATAAAATCTGTAGGACAAGAAGAGTCCTCTGCATTTAAAATGAGAGGCTTCTTTATTAATATTTGAATACGTAGATATTCAGGGCTTCTTAAAAATTCAAACGTTTCCTTCCTTTGAATCAAGCTGGTCTTTCTCTTACATTCAGGGCACGACCTGAACAGCTTGGTGTTGAGAATTTGCCGAATAGTTTAACTGTCAGGGTCACGTTCTGAATATACCAGCGTAAAAAGCTTGTGTTAAAGGGGCGCTTACGTCCGTTAACAACGCGTTCTGAATGCGAAACACGCTGCACTTGTTCTTTAACAGTTTCTTTGTGTATGAATTTTTCTTTTAGGTACAAGGTGTACATGGTATAATTACATCGTGCGAAAGAATAGGTGCAAAAAAGATTAGTTCGTTCTCTTCTAGCTGCCAGTTCAACCTCTAAAAGTTATTAAATCCGCTAAGAAAAGGTAGGCAGTTTGTAGCCCTAAGAGTACAAAATCTATTTGGAATTAAATTATAATAATAACAAAGTTACATTACCAGCTTTATATTGTATACTGTAAAAAATGAAAGAAGTTGTTTTATGCTGTAAATGAAAAGATAACTTCAACCCAGTACTTCATGAATTCCAGCGTTTGTCGGTTTTTAATAGCCGTTTTTTTTTTTGGATAAATTTGTAAAATTCGAAAACCGGTTTTTAAATTGAAAAAAAAAACAGTTTTATATATTAGAATTAATATGTAAAATTAAATTAATTATTTAATTAAACACGTTAACATTTTGACTTGGAATCGCCTCGGACACAAGCATATTGTAGTAGATAACAGTTAACTGTAAAATTAATCTTCATGAGTTCAAATTTTCGGAAGAAACTTACTAAATTAAATAAAGATTTATTTTAATTATTTTTTTATTTATTTGGTTTTATATGGATAGAATATATTTTATTTTGATATATTTTTGTAATTCCATCAATATTAACAATAAAAACTGAAAATTTTTAAAATAAGTACAAATATTTATTTTCTATTTTAATGATATTTCTTTGTAAACCGGTTTTTCGAAAGCTGGTTTAACCGTTTTTTTTTTTTGGGGAACAGTGGAATTCGAAAACCATTTTTTTCAAAAGTCGGTTTTTGAATAAACCCCAATGAATTCCTTTCGAAATGTGAATAATAATTACCTATTAGACGAAAAATAATAGAGGAGTTGTAAGAAAAGTACTCAAATTCACATATATGTATGATAACATTTCATTTTTAACGCTTGGTAGAAGTTCATCTAACATTGTTTGAACACGATGGAAAAAAATAATACATAAAAGAAATCGGTATGTGTCATACATGACACACCATGAGTTCATGAGTTAATGGATTCCATTAAACAGAGTAGGTACCTACTCCCTAAAACATGGCCTCAGAAAATCAGGATTAAAAAGTTACTCGAACTACTTGTTTGTAGTAACTAAATTCATACATCATTCTGTCATTCGTCATAATACACTCAAAGCCGC
This sequence comes from Andrena bucephala, assembly GCA_947577245.1. NCBI lineage: Eukaryota > Metazoa > Arthropoda > Insecta > Hymenoptera > Andrenidae > Andrena > Andrena bucephala. Next base: position 25,650,580 of record OX387717.1, on the reverse strand, counting down.
CGAAAGCAATGCCATTCTCCCCGTATAGCATAAGCATCGACGTGACGCTTGAATCACAGGCTGAACAATCAGTCGTGATATATTAATGCAACATAACATGGGACATCCACCAGAAGCAATGCCATTTCATTCCACTAGTATAGCCAACAGTAGCGATACTGTAAGCTGAATCAGTAATTGCAAAATCCTTATGCAAGATAACACTGGAAATTCTCGATATCCAATATCGTTTATTTGTAATATTACAAATAATTGTGTTAAAATAGCTGACTTCAAAACCACACGATTCAAACCAAAAATGGATTGTTGTGCTGAATAAACATTATATTTGGAGCTCGCGCAAGGGATGAATAATTAATACGTAAAAAAAAGTTCTACATCATTTGGTGCAGGTTTGATGTAAATTTGATAACAAATGAGCGATTTATTGCAAATTTTTAAACTGCATCCATTATCCTGGTGCAAGTCAGGGGCAGCTCCAGATTTGAAAAATTCGCCAAAAATAAAAACTTATCAATTCAATAACTACTCTAACTCTTTTCAATGTTACGTCAAAGTAATAATTTTAGAAACAGTTTTTTCTAATTTACTCGAAGTTGATAAAGATGGAACTGCACCCATCTTGCTGCAAGGTCTTCAATTCATAAAAATAAACCACAAAGTATGTATATTACATAGGCCTTTCGTTGCTACAGTACTCTTAACATAGAATACAGTTTCACAGCCGAAGAAAACCCTGTTGTTACACGGCTGTCCTGTTCACAAGATTTAAATCGTATTTGTGGAGAGACTTAAGAAGCATCGTGTATGGTTCACCCGTTGTTACGTTGGGTTAGTTGAAGTGGAAAATTCGAAACTGCCGTCAGGAAATAAGAGAACAGCCTGGGGGCTTTAAACATCCGGTTTTCAAGGCATGTTGAACATTTGTGATAGCCGAGGACCGCATTTCACTATCAAAAATATTTTATAAATCCGATATAGGTATCTAAATGGTTTATGAAGCTAGTGGTAAAACTTTGGGATACTGAAATGACGGATAAACATGAGACTGAAATAGGTTTGAAAGTCACGAAAATATTCAGACTTGAAAACCTTAATCCATCTACATATTTGGTACTATTTCGATACCGCAAAATTTGTTTACGCTTGTCTTGCAGATAAGTATAATCAAACCAAAAGAAATAAAGAGCAAAGCACCACATATTCAAAAGTCAACAATTTTAAGGCTTCTCAAAACCGTTTCCAGATCTCTAGACATTGAGTCATTAACTCACGACATATCGAATTCCACTGTCGGAGGCGCTAACCAAGGACAACCGATCGCGAAATCTATTTAAGAATCGTAAACAACGCTCGTCACGTCGTAATCCAATTCCCTCGATTAACGGAGGGACCTATTTAGGTCCGCGCGGACGGCGCGATAACGAAGACGTCCCGCCGCGGAGCGATACTCTTTCCCCCGGGGCGGGGGGGCCGTCGAAGGATTAACGTGGCCTAATTCGGGCAGCTTAGAAGTGGCGAAGACAGGAGAAGAAGGGTCGGAAGCCGGGGCAAAGGAAGCCGGTAATTCCAGGCTCCTTCGCAAGTACCGCGACGTCGACCGCCTCGGGAATAAAAAGCGACCTGATTATCCTTTGTTTTATCCCCGGGGAATCCGGGCGGCATCCCACCGCGGGATTCGCCCCGACGGAGCCAGGAAAAACTTTTTAAAGACCGCCACCGTTCCTCCGCGACGGCTCTCTTCGTTCCGTGACCTGTTTCACTGAGCAGCAACTTTCGGAATTTCGTTCCAGCTCCTCCACCGTGCCGCGATCTCTCGTTCCCTCCATCTTCTCCGCCCCTATCCCTCCTTCCCCCCCCCCCTCTCTCTCTCTCTCTCTCTCTCTCTCTCTCTCTCTCTCTTCTCCCCCGATGAAGTCTCCTAGTGGGATCGACGGGCCGCTCGAGATCGAGAACTCGAGCTAGTCCCCCTTAGATCCCCGTCCGGAGATTTACCATAAGGGGCGAGGCAAACACCGGGGCTGGCGAGCACGTAGAGACGTCGCGCCGGTGAATCCCGTGGATCCGTGGCGCGAGGATCACGGAATCGGAATAAGTTCGCGGCGGCCGGTGGATAAAGGGGCACTTTTATCGTCTCGAAAACGAGCCATCTGCACGTGGAACGGCGCTACGTACCAGGCGAAATTGAAGAAAGATTCTATTATACCGGTGTTTCTACGGTCGTTATCGTTTAATGGATATCGGGGACGAGTATCCTTCCGCTGGGGCATCCCGGGGATTCCCGTGGAAATCGCAGCGGCGCGACGCAGCCGCGGCAGTAGTTTACGACGCGAAACGGCCAGACGCCCGCTGGCCCCCCTAGCCATATTCCGTCCTGACGAATGTTTCTTCTGTCTGTTTCTCGTTCGTTTGCGATCGCCCGCTTGATGGGCACAATTTCATCTCGCGTAGGAGGATTCGGTACGGAGATTGTATCTGTAACGTCCAGATTTTTGGACGAATGTATTGGCCTGTAAATCGGGATATATGCGACGCGAGGATGGTGAACGGCGCGCTATATTGCGAGGCAATGAAATGTGGCCGTCTCTCCGCTAACTTGTGCGTTTATTTGAATACGGGGGCGAGTTATGTAACGTTACAAGCGGATGCTTTGTACGTCAGATAAACTTTAAGATATACAGTCACTCGCAGGTTCGTTCATGTATGTTAATATAAAAGAATAATTAATTGTGAAAACTGCTGCATTGCGTGTGTATTTTTATTAAATTTCTCTAGCAAATTGTCTAGTTCAGTGATTTCCAAACTATGGGTCGCGTTTGTTTCTGGGGATTCGGCACAGTTATTTTTAGTTGGCGATTTTTTGCACTTATTTAATTTAATTATTAAGCTACAATTATATTGTGTAGAGTATTGTGGGGCAAAAGTGCGCACTTAAACTTTAGACTTCCCTAAAATCCTTGGTATTACACTGATAGTCATATCATTGTGTAAGGAATAACTACTATCCCTTCTTATTTGATAGGCTGTGACTTCGTGTAAATTTACCTGTCACAAATTATATAAAATAAGTATTTCCGAAAAGTATCAAATCCGAAATTTTACGTGATATGTGGGGCAAAACTTTGCATGTTATGGGGTAAAAGAACGCAACGAGAAATTTTCACAAAAGTGTTTTATTTTCCTACATACAATAGTTGTTGCAATACAGCAAAACGACTAATAGTTTACAATGAATTATTTTTGCAATCAAGGCAGCAGTAATAGCACATAACATTACCCCCACCTTCGTACTCTGCGCAGGCATCAGTCTTCTGGAAAATCACTGTACTCTTCTTCACACGCAGGGCAAATTATTTTTTCCATTGGCGTTGATGGTTGAGCCATTCTCTTTTTGGAAGCGATTTGTTTTGTTCCTTTCAAACTTTTCCAGAAGTAGATGTATTTTTTTTTATTCTTTTCTAATTATTTCTTTGCACGTTCGCATTCAGATTTTCTTTTAATTGCTTCATTTACTTCAAGCTGATTTTTAAATGGTGAGTTTGCATTCGAACTCTTGCCCCACTGCATTATGCGAACTCTTGCCCCCCAAAGCTACTTTCCCATTGTTTAACCAATCCTGTTATTTGTGAGGAGAATTGAAAACTTTTATTAGTACTTTTGAATAGAAGAATTTCAGTTCTTTCAGACGACATATTAATTAAAATATTTACTAATTAATTTATAGGAATAACGAATTCAGTACTTACCGCATTGTACGATAACAAAACGAAACACAGCTACACAATTCGACACTGGTGATTCTACCTCGATTGACAATTGACTGTCAATCACCATTGGCAACTGCCGCAACTCAAACAATGAAATTCGCTTGGTGCGATCTTTTATCCGCTGCGAACTTTTGCCTACGTCTACTCTAATACCTATTTTTAATGTGTTTTCTTTTCCTTATTAAATGTACCTTACCGTTTACGGGGGAGGGGGGTGGTCGCCGGTTAATTTGAGTACAAAAGATGACCGCGCCTCAAAGAAGGTTGTGAAACACTGGTCTACTTCGTCCAATTGCAATGTAAAGAATAAAACTACATTTACATGTAATCAGTTATTTGAGAATTCAAATTACAGCTAAAATTAATACGTACTATACGTATACGTTATTAATACGTACAGAAGCTTATACACGTGTATAGAAAACGCTACAGAATTTAAATATTCACGAATACGAGTGCCCCAGATCCTACGACGAGCTAAACACCCTGCCTCACACTCGCCTTTTCTTTTCCCCGGGAACTAATCTCCCGCTGCCTCGTAGAGGCAGAAGTTTAGTATCAATCTACGAAGTCGGCGTTTCCCATAGATACGTCCCGCTCAGAAATGAATTCCGTTCCTAGATGAGAGAGTGGCCGCGGTTAAATCAGCCGCTTTATGCGCCGGAGAGCCGCGCTTCTCGGCCGTTCGCTTTTATTTCAATTTCGCGGTACGTACGCGGCTCGTTAGAGGTGCCAAAGAAAACCTCCGGGAAAAAAGCCGCGGGCAACGAGAACTAGAGAAATAGAGAAGGGCGAGGGCGGGGTGGTCGGGGTTGAAGAGGGAGGTAGGGTGGGAATTCCTTGCCGCCTCGGGATTACCGGCAGGTTAATTACACGAGAGAACGCTGCCTCTGTTTACCACGCCGGCTATTTGTCTTCCAGGTGTTATCAGCCAGGTGATAAGCACCCTTCTCGGCCGTGAAACCACCACGCTGACACGGGCTTCTTCTCGCTCTTTTTCCACCACTCCCCCTCCGCTCCTCAGTCTACGGGCCGGCGGAGAGGGCGGCCTGGCGCGGTCCTCGAAGTGGAACGGAAGCCACGAACCGGGAAGGAACGACGGGGGGATGATAGAAGATGAGCGCGACCGGTGAAGGAGGACCGAGGGAAGAGTGAAGGCAGCGAGGAACCCTAGAAAGCTATCCGGAACAACGAAGATGAGATGGGATGCCGCGCTCTACCTGCTCCCGCTGCTGCTCTTCTCGCTGGCCAATCTTTGCTGGGCTTTCGTCGAAACCCGAGGTACGTGAAAATTTTGACCCAGACGCCTTAATCTCGGGCTGGCCGTCCCGAGATTAATTCCACCGATCGGGGCGATGCTGTCGTAAAAGCGTGACGAAACCATCGCGGGAACCTAATTCCTGGCCGGGCGCCGCTTGTACACTCTTATTAATATTTTACGGTCAGAGAGTATCCGCGATGATACCGTGACGAATACGAGCAGCACGCGTTAAAAGTGCTTTACTGCTATTTTACGATCCTCTTGGGATTATATCGAGCGAGAACTGTACGGTTCCGTTTTCTGGGAATCTGTTCCTCCTTTCTTTATAAGAGATTTTAAAGTTCGAGGATTGCAGACGAGGTTGGAGCCTTTTATTCTGTGATAAAGAAAGAAATCTAGAGTTACATAGATAACAGTTTATGTGAAAAGTAGCATCGAAGTTCAATTGGACGTAGGGAAGAGGTGCTATAAAAGGGACAGGTCTTAAATGGGAATAATAGAATTGCCAAAATTCTAAACGTATTACACATGCAAGTTATTTTTCTGTTTATGGCAACACTAGTGCCCAGACATTTGACGTAAACTTCAACTGCGGTCTCACTTGCAACAGTGTAATAATCCGCGGTTGATGTCTTTCGAGGGTAAAAGTAAAATTTTCGTTGATTTTCTGTATCGTTTTCTGAGATCAAGATATATACAAAGTGTTAAAGTGTTATATCATTAAAATAGCCTGTATTCAACTGAAACGAAAATACTTAACAGGTAAGCTTAATTGATTGTTTTGTTTGTTTTGTGGTTATTTTATACTAAACTCACTTATAATCTTAAAAGGGACAGCATAACGAGTCTTAAAAGGGACGACCGTTTCATGGCTGTCCTTCTCATACACATATACTGCTGGACACTATATTTTACTTTCCTGTAAAGTTATTAGTGTATCATCTGCTACATTGATGGCATTGTTTTAAATTATCAATCATTAGTTGATGGCGTATTGTTTCAAAGTTAAGAATTAATAAAGTGACTATTCAAACTTTCAAACCGACAAACTTTATCGTAAAAAATTAATAATAAAATAAATTGATCTCATTTTTGCTCAAGTAGAATTTAATTCTAAACTATTTTATTATTTAAGTGTTTAATAGGTTTTTTGTATACGTAGGTACTTATATTTACCACTCGTGGGTATTTCTATGTTGAACTTAGTTGGTAAGACATAAATTTAATAAAACATACTACTTTATAACTAAAAAAGCTGCTAAAGCTATGATTAATGTCACACTCTATGAAGATAGTAAAAAATATTGATGATTTATAGTAAAGAGTTAATTTTTTCATAGATTCCATTGTTTTGTATCATTAGGATTTACAATTATAATTGTAATACTTAATAAGTTTATTTTTATTGACGTATCCCTTTCATGACTTATAATGTCCCATTTAAAATCACCTAGTCGGAAAAGGGACATTTCAAAATCGAAGATTTTGTTATTTTCTACTTTAATTTATGAATTTGTAATATAATTTTATTGAAGGGAAATAAACACGCTTTCTATTGATGTACTTGCTTTTTAAATACCTATAATGACATTGTCAGAAACAGACTCTAAACAAAAGTGTCCCTTTTATAGCACCTCTCCCCTACAATATCAAATTAATAAAAGAATACGCGCTATATATTCACTCTCCTTTCAGAATTTCGTTAGAAAAGACGAGAGAATATTTGCCTCGGTTCTGTATTAACTTAATAGGCAGCACACAGGCGCGTTACTCTCTTTAAAGCGGGGATATAAATTATTCGAATATGAAATTTTACGCGACCCTTTCGAATTCTACGCATGGCCGCCGGCGGGTAGGTGTTGCCCCGAAATAAAGAGCGAGTAAATTAAGGATCATCCGGTTATCAGGTACGTGCCGACGCATACGATTAATTACATCGAGTATTGCACATTCGCGAGCGGCGCCCCCGCCGTTGCTTAGGAATTTTTCGCGAAGGGGGTGAAACCAGTGAATATTCATGAGCCCGGGCTCGAAGTCGAACATAATCCAACGCTTCGACAACGTGACAATCATTTCTGATTTTCCCTTAATTTGACCCGCTCGCCGTCCACCGGTATTCAAATGGCCCGGTGCAAAGCGGCGAACATTTAAATTCCACGTGTTCACGGCGATTCAAATTAAACAATTCGGTCGGTCGCAATTATTCGAACCGGCCACCCTCCCCTCTTGTACGCCCCTGCTATTTTAATTAACCCGAGAAATAATACCTCCAATAATTTCCAATCATAAATTGATTCCGTTCCAAAGTATGTGTAATGGAATAATTTAAATAACTCTGCTGCGGACTTCGGTTGAACCATACATGTATTATAACATCAAAAAAACGAGAAGAACGTTTTAGTAACAGCTTCCTTACATTTTTCTTAGAATTAGAAGAGTCCTCGAATAAATGAAAACGCAGGCGCGTCAAAAGGGACCCAAAGTACATACCTATGAAGTAAGCTTACTGAAGAAAGTAGGAGAGGTGAATATGTAAATATACTTCTCTAGAGAAATAAATTTGATAAACACAAAAAACTAGAGAAATATGGACCCTACGATTTATTCCACTTGAAAATAAAATAGAAGATTTTAACACCAATTTTCACTCGTAAACGTGTTGCAAGTTATAGTGTTCAGGTATCACAGAATTGTATTACACAATTAAAAACTCAAAAACATTAAATTTGGATGCACCGTGGGGAGATAATATTTACCCCACTGACACGTCATTGACAATCGTAACAAAACAGACTGAGTTCGTTTTTTGCCGCGTAATATGTTAACTGACGAGGGGGCGGTCGCAAAAAGACACGGAAAACACAGGGTTCGGTAACGTTTATGCGTACGGTGTAATGGATGTTTACCATACAAGGCAGGCCACGGCGAACTTAACGATTCGACCGGCAAAAAACTCGGCAATTATACGCAGCCGCTGACTAATTTGCAATTGACTCGCGTGCGAATCCACCGGTAATTATTAGTATCGGGTTTGCCATTATTGCCGGGGCTAGTCCTCACGTTCGGAAGCGCTCGCGATATTGTATATTGCCGTGGCCGTTGAATTATGGAAATTGGCCGGTAGCCTGGTCGCCAGGCCGCTAATTAATTATTAATGCACGCGCTACTTATTAGTAGTTACGCGGCTCGCGTCGGCTTCGATGAACCGCGCCGCAGATGTGCCACTGACTTTTCACCGTTCCGACGTTTTTCACCGTTCTATAATTGGCTCGTGACTTATGGTCATTCCGTGGGCAAGCATTCAGAGGAACATTCACTTTGCGAGCATCGGTTATATCTTCGCCACTTGCAGTGCGGAATATCCTTAGAATAAATTACTAAATTGATGCTCACGAGACGTTCCTCTGCCAAATGAATACTGGAGATATGAAGCTCCTTTAAAATTATTCGTACAGCGCGTTGCAAAAGTGTAGGTAGAAAGTGCGGCATGAAGTGGGCATGCGAATTCTCTTAATTGAGAAACCGATATCATTTTTCTAAAGGTTTAATAATTACCATGTTTCTAAAGAAAGTACCTGTATTAATAATTAAGACGAATAATAATTATTAGTATACTAATATAATTAATAATAATTTTTAATATACTATAATAAATATTAATTGTTAGTATAATTATTATTATTAGTAGTAGATTATTATTAGTATACTAATAATTATACTAAAAATATAATATATTTATTATACATATATTATATAATATTATATTTATATTAATTATTAGTTTGAGAGAGACTCTTATAACACGTGAAGTAATGTTTCTTTAATTTCGAAAGGGCTTTCGTTCATCTCTCGGCCTTACCTGACACGATTTGAACGTGCGCCACGTGCAGGGTTCTGTTTCACGTTAAATAAAGACGATGGGAAACAGGTCACCCAGCCCACCTGAATTTCACATAAAACTTTGAATTATGAAGATTGCAGTCCCGATTCCGCGAGGCGCGCAAATTAATTACTAATAACGCCTCGCTTATTACTAATTATACACCTCGGTAGCGCCGTGCGCGCCGCCAACAGCAATATTCCACGCCGCTCCTCAACTTTCCGGCGAATAGATTTTCATTAATGATCCGTCAAAGATGTAATCATTTCTCGTTCACCTTTTATTAACCCCCCAAGGGCCGCCCGTTAATTATCGTTTTACATGTTGTATCCTTATTAAACGGGAGCGTGTTATGGGAACGAGATAAGATCGAAGCAATATCGCCTGAAAGGGCAGTTCTGAATATCGTTACCGAAACAATTATCTTGCGAAGGTATTGAGTCGTGATATATGACAGGCTCGTTCAAAGATGCTCCTTCAGTGTTTACACGTATAAATAAAGATACCATTCGCCTGCAGCACTTTTCTGTAGATCAGATTGGAGATTTAATTTCAAATGTTTCATTTTTAATTTTTTACATTGAAATCTGGGGATCAGACAGGGACGGATTTGGAGATTTGACGCCCCTAGGCTGACAAGCGACTGCCGCCCTTTTCGTGAAATATCATAAAATATTTTAATTTACAAGCGTTGAGACAATTTCATAAATAATTATGACAACTCTCATATGAGTTATTGCTAATTTGTTACATGAAAAAGGTGAATTGTTTTTAAAATTGCCTCAAGATTCTGTGTTTAAAAATAAAATAACAAAGTGGTCGTTTCTATTAAATTATGTTTAATATTTTATTCGCATGTTAAGCAAATGGGCATATGGGCTGCCGGCCCCCAAAATTTGCCACCCTAAGTAGACTGCAGCCTATTTATCCTATATACAAAATCGCCGCTGTGATCCGAATGGTGGAACTCAATTTTACTTTATTTAGTAAAATGAATGTGGCGCGATATAACTTTAACTTTTCTTCACTTGTATCATACTTATTCTCAGGGATTAACTGGTCGCAAGTACGTGTGAAATTGGTAATTGTATAGCTTCGGTACATTTTTTGTGCTCGATGATAAGCCGTAGTGAAAGAAAGTGTTAACCAGAATGCACGTTTTCTTCTGGTTAAACGAATTTTAGAAATATGGGAGCCTTGTAGGCGGAAGGTAGTCAACAGAAATTTGAAATTCCTATCAGAAAACCTGTAGAACTTCTTAGCCCTAAGTTGACTTTACCTGGTGAGTAAAGTCAACAAATTCGAAGGATGGATGCCTTGTGAGGCGAGCGAAGCGTTCAAACGTAGAAAGTCATAGAGTTTGAAATATTTCTATCATATTTTCGTCCAACGAACCGAACACTTCATGCGTCACAACCTCCTAAGAATGACTACTTGCTAAACGTCAAATAATTATTTAAAATTGGAGTATCAGTGGAGATTATTTTATAACGTTGAACGCCTAAAATCCACGTGCCTCCAATGTTCATAAACGCTGTATGGCGCCATTTGCTGTCTTCCCTGAAATTTCGGATTTCAGTGTTCACCAGCAGGGTATAAATACCCAGCCTTTACTCAATTCTCGGCATAAGCCTTTGAAGCTTAGTGGGTTATACTCCGACCCACTTAATGTAATAACGATAATGCATAGTGGATCAATTTTGATCCCACCTTCCCCAAAGCGCTGTGTCCTTAAAGCACATGGGTTCAATACCTGCTATTACCCATCGACGATGGATCGTGCATACAATTTGCGTGTGCGCGCCGCATAGCGAATAGATAATTCACACGTGACTTATTTATTCGTTCCATTGTCCCCGGTACGAATGTTCTATTCACTTTCGATGCATTTACATGTTCCATAAATTCAGACATTAAATTCGGGGGTGTTACATACCTGTTGGCTTCAATGACAACAATTCCGAATTACCATCTGAAAATTATGAAGAACCAATAGAATGTATCAGAAGTATCATCTCAAGGATCCTCCTTGCGTTAAATTTAGTTAAGGCTTTAGTAACAGAATGCTGCTATAAGCACTATCGAGTTCAACATCACAATTTAATATCTCCATCCCAAGTGAAAATTCGATGATTACCCAGAACATCGTGGTATTCCCCTCTGAGATTCATTTTCGGGGGAGGTGAAACAAAGATACCGTAGATCGGTCTCACTTAAGTAAACGAAAATTGCACCTAAATGGTTAGATTATGGTGATTACCCGTTTCCTTTCCCAGCGCGCTCTAATTGATTATAAACGTCACTGTAATATATTAGCAATCGTATCGGTGAAAAATATTCGCGTTAAAGAGCAATAATTTTCACCGGTAACACCACTATTTTTGTCACTTCTGTTACTTCGAGTTTCTCACATCATCTCAATGTGATTTAATAAAACTGCTCTAAATGAATCGAATTATTAATTGCAGAAACTCGTAGCTACGAAGATGAAACGTATTCGTGGAAGCGTTCAAATGAGATCATTTATTTTGGACGACGCGACTGGTACAATGGTATTTACTCGAGCCTGTTAGTTAGCCCGGAAATTCATTAACTATATCAATAAACAGTCGTTGCTTAAGCACTCGCTAACTGCACCCCAATTTTCGATTACACGGCTGGCAAGCATAAGGCTTGCCACCAAGAGCATCGGGTTTCTACACAGCAACTGCCTGGTAATTGGCTATTAACGCGAGCATTTACCTTTGACTCGCATGCCTTTATTACGTATTCCTTTATGCCATTAGTCAGTATCTTAACGTCCATGTTTTTCTCGATTGACGCCGCTTTTTCGCTCTGACACGCTAATTGAGCTCGCCCGTGTCGTTAAAGCAGCCGAACTAGTTTTCTCCTGGAGGTGATTAAAACATCTTACGGGCGAAAAAGCGGCTCTGCTCGGGGAACGCGGAGCAGATTAAAAATCCATGATATTTCGAATTATGCGATAATATCTACGTGACTTGCTCGCGTTTATCTGAACTCCGCCGGATTCGTGTAACTCGGCGTGCAACGCCAACTAGCAGGTAATTAAACATTTTATGCAGTCTTGTGGGAGAAGTGTTTTTTTTATTACTACACCGCCGCGAATTAGAATTGGTAATTCTAACATTAAATCTGACTAAATATGTAGAATATGTTGGAGGTGTGTGGTGGGTGGATATTTGTATAATAAGTGTATATGTTAAATTGTATTCATATTATGCAGTGTATAATACATATTTAATGCACAAAGTGTGCTGAAGCTGGCACTACAACCAGTTTAATGGTCCCACGTGAAAATATCTAAAAAATTCAAATGTATTACGAGCGCCAAATGGAGAGCTGAGAATCATAGTAGTAAGTCCAGATTTGGATAATTTGAGTTAATAACAGTTTTTAAGTCTTAAAGGCTGCATCTGTTTATTTTCATGGTGAATTAAGTTATAAATTCATTTTTGATTTAGAAATAAGAACATTTCTCTTTAGCACTTATCTAACAAGAGTAGAGCGTTTCGAAACATATACATATAGGTACTGGTGTAAGTCCAACTACTTAGGTTGCTCTTATCAGCACAACGCATGAACAGTATGAATTAATATAAGGAATGTGCTGATGCTCGATGAATGTTGTTCATGCGTTGCGCTGACAAGTGAAAAAAAAAGAAACAAGAAATTTAAAATTTGTAATTTATATACCTATATTTATTATGATAGTATTTTCAGCCTTTAGATGTGTTTCAACTGCTGCAATATATATGTAAAGTATTTTATATCTGTGAACGCAAAACATTATTTTACAAGACACATCATGCGAGTGACTTCATCACCGCTATGAATCTCGGCACTCCAAATGTCAATGCTATATTATAGTACCATCTTGTCAGCATTTTCCATCTGTAATTTCTGTTAGCTAATATCTCAACAGTTTATCGCATGAACCGATCAGATTCAAAGCCAAAACGGTGCATATGGAAGTACACCCCTCTTTCATCCTGCAGATTGAATCCACGAAAAGTTGCCATATGCTCTAGGCGGTTCTCATTAAAATTATGCAAGGAGCTGGTGACCCTCCTAATGACATTTCACTTTAATGCAATCTGTATGAGATTCTTGGTCCACGTACGCCAGCCTGTACTGCATACCACTAATATTACTTATTGAGAGTACATACCTTTAGTAATCAGCTTCCCCCTACTCGTTTGCACTTTATTTAAAGATGTATTTTAAGTTCCATTTTTTAACCTTATCCATTTTCAATCTTACTTCCACTTTTCTTCTTCTTCATTTTCTTTCCTCTTTGTTCTTTCCCTCGTTCTCTTTGGCTTGTGTATTATCGTTTATGACAACTGTAGTCTGTTCTTCAGTCTATTTCTTATTTAACAAACATCGTTTAATTCATTGCCAAACGCTATCAATTTATATAACGATAAGGATCTTATTGATCTTATTTTGAGTAAATTATAATTTTTAAAGATGTATTTGTGATTTAACGATTCCCTTCTGCTTCTAACAAATAGATTATGCATAGATTGATGGGCGTTCTAGGCCGCGTATTCGACTTGGCGAACCTTTCCCAAGCCTTTCACTATCTGGGACGTGACAATTTTTAACAATTTTTTTGTTTAACTCTTATTTGTATCATTCTTTTTAATTTTTTATGAAAAGAATCATGATATATGTATTCGTTCTAGTGAACGAGTATATTAAAAATAATTTTTCCCTTCCTTAATGAAGGAAAAAAAGATCGCACGTCCGTTTTAACGCGTCTTCTATCCACCATGCTCCAGTCTTCACCGTTTCAGCACCGTCTGGTCGCGTTACTTCTCAACAATCACGGTCGTTTGCGAGATAATTCTGCCGTCCGCCGCGAGGACGAGCGACGCGCGACGTGGACAAGAAAAATACAAAAGGGTAAATGTAAATTCATTCTTAACGAGATATTTCCATAGGTGGAGGCGCGCGAGCGTTGCCTACCAGAGGGAAGATTGCGCCCTTGTCCCTTCCGACCGAAACGCGCAAACGAAATCGTCGAAGTCGTCGCCAGGGCGGAATTGTGCCGTTAAAACGACGGTAACCCCTTTTATAATAATATCCAGGTAGATTGAAGGACAATCTGATTAGCCGGGATCGTTAGAATCTCTACTATGAGGGCCGTGATGCGTCGCTGATGGGCTGAATTTCGGTGATTATGCGGGGAATAACGTCAACTCTTGGTTATTATAGATTCATTCTCGTCGCGATTGCTACAATCAGCTCACAAGCCCGGGTATTGCGAGTGCCAATTAATTATCACTGGATGTCCTCACTTTACCGAACTTTATCGATGTCCACTTGTAACGTTTTCTATTATACCGTTTCGAATATTATGAACACGAGGTCTCCAATTGTGACGTCCACTGTGATTTTCAAGAGAAAAATAAAAAACAGTTGGTTAAATCTGTTAGAATCAAACTGAGGACCTTGCAGCAACAGGGGTTTATAAAATTATTGCTTTGACTTGAAATTAAAAAGAGAACACTAATTGAAAAAGATATATCTTCACACAATAAGTAGTAGGTAATAGTATTATCGCTCATTTGTTATCGGATTTGCATCAAACGTGCACCAAACGATGTAGAATTTTTTTTACATATATTATACTTCATAATTCAAAGACCCCTCTTGCTGCTAGGTGCTCAATTCGAGCGCGGAACGTGAACTGGCCGAAGTTCTAATAGTTCGAAATTGTAAATTAACAGAGTTGTTAATCAAGTTCTCGTTACAATGTTTAGTGGGCATTAATAAATTAGAGAATGTTCGTGATGGAAGATTAAAACACTTGAAAACGGAACAGTACATTAAATTTGCATGCGATTCTGTTATTCACTGATCACTTGATTCATGGCAACACGGCCCAGTGGATCCCAACAATTGCGTGTTTTTCAACATCGTAACCAGATGAAATTCAATTTGCATCGGGCACGAATAGCTTTTGAAAAGATACCTTTCAGCCTGGAACACGGCCGACTCGAATGGATTACAAAGCCGATTCCATCAAAAGCGGTGAATTTCTGTTTACCAACAGGCCCATTTATTCCTGAATTTTCGTACGTGAAATTGTTTACAGATGAAACGGAACGCGGCTGTCCCCTTCTCCCTTGTTTTTTCTTTTCAAAAACATCGGCATAAAACGGGGATTGCACGGTGCGCCGGCCCGATATCAACCGGTGATGAGAATGGGAAAAATATAAAGCGCGCGCGCGGTCGGACGCGAGTGCGCGCTATTAAAAACCCCGGCGCGGTAATTTCGCCATTAAAAAATCGAGACAATTAACCCCCGGCGAAAAAATATTAAACTGGATCAAGTGCATCACGGTTTGAAAGCGCCATTAAGTTGGTATGGCCGCGTTTTAGCCGTAGAGATTGAATCGGTGCATCGGTGACTGAAAGTTTTCGATAAAAGGGGAAAGAGAGACGGAATACTAAAAGGAATATGTTAAAGGAGAAACAGAGACGGAAAATGTAAAGCTGAGGATAGTGAGAGAGAGACGAAGGGGGAGGGTAGACAAAGATACAGACCTACGAAGAAAAAGAGGAAATCAGTGGAGGAGGGGGATGAAAAAGAAGGAAACGGTGAGAACGGTTGAAAAGGCCGAGTCGTATCATAGATTTCTGGCGATAAGACGGAGATGGCGAGCTGGTGGAAGGGGGGAGAGAGTGAGAGAGAGGAACTCTGTGAAGGAAAATGTGAAGGGAGAAACGATGATGGGAAGGGGGATGGCGTAGGAGCCGCTGAGAGGAAATAGCATCAACGAGCGACGCTTCATTTCAATGGAATTGGCTGCATCAATGCCAATTAATTAGTCGGTGAACTCTTGGCAGTCGACGGCCTCTAAGTAATTTCATTAGTCCTTGTTGCTGCGGAGAGCCGTTGAATAAATAAGGTCCTGTTTTCGCCTTGAATGCCGTCGTCTGGCGTTTCGGTAACGATTTCTCACGTGGTCCAGCCCCTAATCGGTCGATCTTACCTTCGAGATGCTGGCTGAACGTCCACTTCCTCGCGGCCGGGCCCCGATGTCGACGCTTAATCACTCTTCCATCCGACCGGCGCGGGGCAAGGACACGCGGGGCCGTCCCGCTGTTCGTGCTTTCTGGAAAACAAGCTTTCGCCGTTCACGGACGCGCGCAACCGACCGTAAGAACTAACTCGTTTACGTCGAATTATTTCCTTTTTTCCCCGCCCCGCTCTGCGGCGAGCGAAACGCGGCGCGGAGAAATTGATGAGGTTCCGTGAACGAAATTTCGTAAGGGGCGGGCTGGTGCGCGTATGTGCGCAGTGATTTATCGATGCGCGACGAAATAAATGATTTCAGCCCCCGATGAGCCACGGGAACGCTTAGATGATACATCGTGGATCTTTGGGATTTGTGGCTTGCCACGAAATTCGGAGGAGTTTTGTTGGATGAGTTGAGTCACTTACAGTTGTCGATCGAGTCACCTGTCGATCAGGAATGCTTGTATGCGATGGATGGAGGATTAACTGGATTTTTTGGTGATGGTACTTGTATTTAGCTGGACCAGTTAAACGTCTTGCAGGTTGGCAGGTATTTCGAAATAACGCGTCAACTCAATTTCTATAGTCGTGATATTATATTAACGAGGGATTGCGCGTTGTTGGGTTGAACAATAGGTAATTCTTTGTGAATTTTTGGTACAAAAACGGTTCGACAAATTAATTTGAGGTTTGGCAGGCTGTTTTATTGTATCTTGAACTATTGTTCTGAATTTTTGTGTGACTGTGATAAAAACATGGCAGATACCAAAAATAATCGGGTGGTTCTGGCGTTGACGTACTGTAGGGGTTATCCTAAACACAAAAAGGAAAAGAGATTCTTAAACTATATGAATGTGGCTATGGGTGGTAGTAGATTTATTGCCGTATCTGTTACCGTTGCTTTTTTATTTAAAGAAGTTTTCCCGATTTTGAGGCAAAAGCTTTCTCAGACTCAAATCAAGGCGCTTCATTTTCTTCAAAAGGTTGCCATTTTAACATTTTTTTATTTTTCTTAATGCATGTACTACCACCCATAGCCACATTCGTATAGTTTAAGAATCTCTTTTCCTTTTTGTGTTTTGGATAACTCTTACAGTACTTTTCGTCAACGCCAGGGTCACCCGATTATTTTTCAACGCTCTCCCTGTATCTGCCATGTTTTTTTTCACTGTCACACAAAAATTCCGAACACAAGTTCGAGATACAATAAAACAGCCGGCTAAATCTCAAATTAATTTGTCGAACCGTTTTTGTACCAAAAATTCACAAATAATTACCTATTTTTCGACCCAACAATGCGCAATCCCCCCTTAAGAGAAAAATGGTGATGTGTTTATGCTTTTAAATGCAAGGTAGCTCTGAAGAATATTCATTTCTGCTTTTACCGTGGAAAGACAGAACTTTTAAAAGCGCATTTCGCTTCCTCCAAGTATTTGCAGGATGGACGCTGGCTTTTTATCGAGCAGCACCCTTTAAGCGTTAATTTGGTCAAAATGAGGGGGAATTGAGTTATTCCACTTTCGTTCTTAGGTAGTTACGTGCAGTGCGTTCATAGATCGAATTGATTGGACGTTATCGAGAGAAATTTAAGCGTGAAATCCTTGCTGACGATCGGGGGATTTGGCGACGGAATTTCGTTTATCCGTTAAAAAATGAAGTCGAGCTGTGATCCAAGGGGTGCAAGCACCGGGGGAAGCTTTTAATATTTTAATGTATAATCTCCCATTCGTTTGGCTGAGACAGAAACGATATCTCATGTTATAATTCATTTGTAGAAAACAGTCGGATTAACTCGTCCCCTTCTTACTCCTGTATAATCGCGTCTATGCTTGAAAATATCGCTCGAAAACCTCTTTTTCAACCTTAAACATTTGCAATATTTCACTTTAGACGTTAATTCGTTTTAGCATTCTTCATGCTCCTGTCAGAGATAAGCAGAACAGGAACGCAAATATTAAATACTTATTTGTGATTATACTTGGACAGATACTGAAAATCGATATAGGTTAGGTACACGTACTTCAGACATGTCTAAACAAAATTCTCTGCAATTACTTGCGAATTCGTTAGTTAATTCTTAATCCTGAATTATTAAGTATCAAGCGTAACATTCCAATTAACATGCTCCTAAGAATAGCTTATAAATAACTCAGTTTCCTAAACAATTCCATTTCTACAGTAAAACATACACTGAAACCTTAACTCACTGAAAATTTTAACGTCCACCAATTTTTAAATCTGTTATTTTTATCCAATTTAATTAATCGTCTGTACTACAATATTATTTATCATTAACTTATGATAATTAGTACAGAAATATGTATAGAATCATCGTTCTAAACACAGAATTGCTAAGGGAAGTCGTTTGAAATTGCAGTACCTACACCTGAAATTCTGTCAGTCTATATTTCAGCTGAACCCCTAGCAGTAGTATACGAAACGGTTAAACCCGGCAACGTGCTGTGTAGGAAGTTTTTAACGGGGCTTCGATCGTTTCCCCAACGAGACTCTCATTAACGGGGGAGCGCACTATAGTCGCGTATCAGGATCGCACGACATTCACGAATATTAGGGCTCGGGCGTAGGGATCTGCCTGGAAAATAGTCGGATTAGTCTGACGCACGCAGAATTGTAGAGCACGCACGAGATTGCTGGGCATAATTATGCCCGTGTACATAACGAAACAGGACTCCAGGAATCGTTTAATTAACAACGTGTTTAATTAAGCATCGATATCAACAATTAGACGTGAAAGTTGCTCGATATTATCTGCTCACTGTGACGTAATTAAATCACGAAATGAAGTACTTAAGGCAGTTGCTGAATAATCTACTAAATTTAAGAATTCTTTCAAATTTTGTTCGAAACTAATTTCGAATAAAAGAAACCTTTGTACGAAGTTTAAAATCGATTTACCACATAGTTATCGAGAAATTGTTAATTAAAGTTGATGTATTTTAACACAGTGGCGTATGGCAGTGTCGAAAAAGAGGGTTATAGATTCAGCTTTTCTTCTGAAACAGAAAAACTATATTCAAAATGTGTACCAAAATTGGCACAAAAATACATCGAAATGTCACGAAATGAATTCATTAATTTCTGCGAAACTGACCACATGGTTTCTTCGTAAAAATGCTCATAAAAAAGGGATTACATGCAAATTTTTTAGAAATTACGTAGAGCAGTCAACGTGGCAACGTCGCACAATCGATATGTTTAGACATTTAAATAGCGAACGACGATTCAAATTCATATGAACATTTTTTCTGACATTTTGGTTATAAAAGACGCCCCGAATGAATACCACGTTGTTAGATCTGCTGCTTCAATTCACAACGCTAACCGATTACAACGATTACAATTATTTTTATTAACATTGAACTTTTTAAAATATATATACATGATGTTAAAAATTATTATTATTATTTCCATAGTATCATACTACTTTATATTTATCGCTTTTACCCTACTCTAATTTGACTAACCTAGTTGGTTAGGAACTACCTTAAACGTTATAATAATTGATCATTGACAATTGCTTTTTATTTTTACGAAATTATCTAGATGATAGCACCAAGAAGGCAAAACAAGTGAGTAGTGAAAAACAAAGTAGAAGCACTAGTCCGCAGCAAGATATAGAATCGATTCGTAGTCAAGCGTACGCGTAGGTACTACTCAAAATTTTCCAACCAAATTTCACCAAAAACGAATCCCCGTTTGACAAAACGCTATTCCACAAGTGCAATTTATTTCTGCACAATAATTAATCCCACCCATAATCCTATAATCACTGCCCCGCCCGGTCAACGCTTATACAGAAAACCCTTACACGAAATGCCACTGGCGGTGCTCGAAAAGCAAGCACGAAGAAGCGAATAAGAATTCCTTGTTCCAAAAATCTTGCCTCCGCCTTCATTTTCACTGGGTCGTTTCCAACAAACAATCCGCCCTAAAAGAATTCAATTTCCTTCGAACGACCCCATGAAAGACACCGAAATGCGGGACGAGGGGTATTAAATGACGAGCACGTACTTAGCTGCGTATCCGAGTTTCTGGATCGCGCATCCCGGACCTCCTCGATACCCTCGTCTCTGCTTTGTTACGCGCGCGCACTTATTTTTAATGTCCCGGTGCTGGATTCCGTGGGCACGGTTTGCGCGCGGCTTAACACGACGTTACAACGACGAGCGAAACGTTAAGTCCCCTGTCCGCGCGATTGTCCTAACAATATTCGTGGCGCGGACGCGATACGGCCGGTATTATTTGCGCGATACAATGGAAGCGTCGCGCGAGTAACGATATAAGCGTGAATTACGCCCGTCGGCACCTGCCATCGGCCGATACAGTGGCTTTTCGCACTCTAACGACCCGCTACTTTGACTTCACGCCGGATGAAATACGCTGGGATTAACGCGCGCCGCGCGGGGTTCACAATGGGGAGATCCTTTGGCCGGGGGACGTTTGAAAAAATGATGGGACTTTGGGAATGGTCGGATGGCACCCTGATAATTAGCGTGCGATTCTCTATTCTCGTGGAGATTCGTTTAAACAAGGGCGGGGAGGGGGTGAATGCAACCTTTGAAAGCTGAGCTTGATTTGGCTCTTTGTTATCTTGCAAGAGAGGGGTTCAGGTTATTAATAAAAATGTGGTTTCAAATTTATATGATTCTTATTTATGGGGAAGGTCGATAGTGTTGTAGAACTGTTGTTTGTTCAAGCTTGTATTGGTGTGAGCAATTATTTTGGATTCGTATTTTTTAGTAGACCTTAGCACATCCATATCACTGAAATGTAAAATACAAAGTTATTAAGACTTCTTGTTTAAAGCAAACGCCAGAGAATTTTAGAATTGAAGAAATTTTACATGTGAATGAATCCAGATTTTTGTATCGGGACGCGTCGGAATTTTTCTCGCTGCCGCCGAAATTTTTCTAACATCGCTGGGATGAATAAAATATCATTTCATCCAACGGAGAATGTTTCGTGATAATAAATTCCGTAACGACATGCCTCGTCCAATTATACAACATTTATATTCAGCATAGTCAGAAATTCTTGCTGGCCAAATACAATAGTTTCAGCTTTCAAAGGATTTCGTTCATTAATGTTCGTTCGTTTTAGAATTCGCGTTCTGTAACATCTTTTTTAAAATACCAATTTTCTGTCTCATTAAACAAGCTTTGTATCACGCTGGTAATTAAGAACGAGCCTCTGTTTTTTTTTACAGGATGCAACCGTACTGTCCGGAATTCTGTTGGATGGATACGATGGACAGGTCGGATGGGACGGTGCATTGTTCGTATCAGAGCACCTCCGAGAGATCCTCAGGTTAACCAAAATTTCTTACGAACACTATTAAAACATTTCTTAATGAAATGACTCCACAGAAAGTTATAATAGGACATATGGAGAGCTGAGAATCATAGTGGTGTAACTGGGAATTTTGATAATTTCAGTTAATAACAGTTTTTAAGTCTTAAAGGATCCATCTGTTTACTTTCATAGTGAATTAACATTTCTCTTTAGCACTTAACTAACAAGAGCAAAACGTGTCGAAACATATACTGCTGTAAGTCCGACTAACAATAAGTGTCGTCGCTTTTATCAACGTAACGCATGAACAGTATAAATTAATATAACGAATGTGCCAATGCTGATTTGATGCTGAAAAGCGAAAAAATAAAAAAAAAGAAGAATGAATTTTTTTTTAATTTTTAAACATATACATATTAATTGTGATAGTATTTTGAGTCTTTAGATTTGTTTCCATAACTGCAATATCCCTTCGTGGTCACACCTCATAATCACAAATTGGATACATGGGGTTCAATGCACCCCAGCATCATTTTTGAATTACCACTTTCATATTTTTGAATCTTTTAACTTTTGAGTGATAAATATACATTCGTAATAAGCATACAAGCATGCTTTAACAGTCTTTTTGCAGAAATGTAAAGTGACGAAATATGACGAAATTTTTAAATGAAAAAGAGCGATTTTCCTCGTTTGTGGAAAAAGATTTTTTCCGCAATAAAGTTTTAAAGGCGCGAGATTTGAACCCGAAAATTAATCTCGGGTTGCGATACACCCCGTGTGACCACAAAAGGGTAAATATATATGAGATATAGTGAAACACCATGCGAATGACTTACACCACCATGAATCTCGGCCGTCTATGTGTAGGTACCTACTCGATATTCCTAAACTCCATTCAAATATGTTTAAATATTCGTTTCCGCGTCGGTGATGTATCTCGAAAGTAGACTCGAAAGCATCGACGTCGACGAAATAACTAGCAGACAAATTTAATCCGGCACAGGTGATCGAATTGAAAGTTAGGAGACTGCAAGTAGGCTTCCTGAAGGAAACCAGATGCGAGGGTGCTTATATTCAATTCTCTGACGGCAGCGAGGATCTCGAGGATGAAACCGGACGTTATTGCGGTCATGTGAGTGGCAATACAACCAGGTACGTTTCATTCCGATTCACCACTACTTACTGTAAATTCGTTTCATCGATATTGCATGAATAATTGATCGTTCCATTAATAGCGTACTTTCCATTGTCAAGCAGTTATTATCGTATTTAACATAATTATACACTGTGATTTACATAATTGCTCTGCTGAACTATTTCGTTTAAAAGGGCTTTATTTCCGACCTCATTACCTATTCAATTATTCGTATTTTCATTGGATAGTGAATAACAGATTGCAGACATTCCCATGAAATACGGGATCGCGTAACAGATAAGAGAGTTTGTAATTTATTGATGTAGGTATCGGTAATGAAAAATAATTGATCGGCGCGGATAGTATTCACAGCATGTTATAAACCGAATGCATGTGCCTATGGTACGTAATTGATTAAACAGATGCCTGGCCGTTCGAAACATAGCGCTTCCGAGCCGCTTATAAACGCGTCGTTTAATGTGTGTAAATGTTTCGTACCGCGTGATAAGCCCGTAATTTTGGTTTACTTTAATTTCAATTTGCCCGATCCCATTCACTTTTCGCAACATTAATTAATGAAGTCCTGCAGTATACCGAGTATTTCAATATGTATTTCACTAGGAGACCTAATTAGACTAATATTGGTACGGGGATTTTGTATACAACTGGTTTAGGCAGAGCTTGGGCGGTATAAATTTGTTTTCAAAGTAACATTAATCTCCTGAAAACACACGGCTTCCCTCAATGACCGAGACTTGTACTGAAACGACAATAAAACCATCGATAACTTGATCTACACTATCGTCCACAAGTCACCGGATAGGGTCAGGTGTTAATAATTTCATTGGAACTTCACGCCCTCGCCCTGTACGTGTCACATATTTTACTTATTTAAGTAATGTTAAATTTAAATTAGTGTAATCGTCCCACAGATTGTTCCTGCGCAAAGGGCCGAATCTGACGATCATAATGGACTCGGACGCGAAGTTCGCCGCCGAGAATCCAGTGATGTTCTCCGCCCAATTTTCCATCCTGCCAGCCCAGCTGGCCGCCGAACGGCACCGAGGCTTCTCGCCGTCCCCGTCGTCCGAGTGTCCGTTGGAGTGCGCGGTGAGGAACGATCGAAGATCCTGCAAGCTCGTGTCCCCGGGTTACCCGGGCGTCTATCCGCGCGGTATCAGATGCAGGATCGCCCTGGAATCGAGCGCGGGCCGCTTTAAAATCGGTGGCCAGCCGGAGGACCTTTTCGATCTCATGAACCGCACGTCCCAGGACAGCTGCCAGACGGAGAACTGCGAGCAGCACGTGGAAATCGTGGCGGAAGTGGCGAAGACGAGGGTCGCCAGATCGGACAGACGGTATCTGCCGGAAAATAGCCGCGTAAGGAGAGCGAGGAGCCCCGATCACGAGGAGGAGCTGGAATTTATCATTGGCCAGACGTCGCACAAGTTCAGGAGGGGGAGAAATAATCGGAGAAGACTTAAAGTCAAGAAGGAAGCTGTCGGATCAAAGGGTCCGCGCAATTCCCGTGGAAAAGAGGTGGACGAGGATATCCGGAGAAATAGCGGCCGTCCAAAGGAGATCACCGACCAGTCCTCCGCAGATGTGTTCCAGGGTAGAAGCGGCTCCCGGCCGATGCCCGCCGCCGGCTATCGTGATCAGGGCGCCCGGCCCGAATCTATCCAGAAGCGACTTCGTCACCCGCAGCGCGTCCATAAGAAGTCCATGGGCACGATAAGCCCGAAGAAGAGCTCCGATCACGATCTGCAAGATATATCGGACGTGAAGATCCTGCCTGACGGGACGCACGAGATTGCCAGGAAGGGGTTGAATCAGGAGAGGATCACGGTTCCGCAGGTGAGTTACGTGGAATAATTTGTACGTGGCTGATCCGTTGGGCGCATTTTTCACATTAATGGCATCTGCGGTAATCGATCTTAACCGGTTAACTGTCAATGTATCATATATGATCAAACAAAAATCTGGCCAATTCTGTCAATGTATCATATATGATCAAATGGAATAACTTTTTTGATTTTCAAAAGATTTGAATGAAACTTGGTATGTAATGGTTTTTGGGGTCGCTGAATCTGAATTTGGCATCGGAATTGTAAAATTCAATATGGCAGACTCAAAATGGCCGAACCAAATTGGCTGACAAACATTAAAATACTATCGGGATATAGAAAAATTGTATATAGGGATTTTTGGGGTCGCAGAATCTGAATTTGGCATTGGAATTGTAAAATTCAATATGGCAGACTCAAAATGGCCGAACCAAATTGGCTGACAAACATTAAAATACTATCGGGATATAGAAAAATTGTATATAGGGATTTTGGGGTCGCTGAATCTGAATTTGGCATTGGAATTTTAAATTTCAATATGGCAGACTCAATATGGCCGAACCAAAATGACTAGCGAATTGTTGGGATTTGTATAAATTATTCGTACTGTATTCAATTTCATAAGTAAACTCTTACTCCCGTAGTTAGCTGGTGAAAATTTCATGATTCCAGAGTGTACCGACGAGGAGCTTACGGAAAGATTTTACATTCCACTTTTTTGTTTTGTTTTTTTTACTTTTTTGCATTATTTTTTATTTTTTTAATTTTTGTTTTAAAAAACTGAAAAATTAAACCCCTAAACCCTTATTTTTCAGGGGTTGGGGGTGGCATTGAAAAAAGTAACTGCTGCAATCGAATTATAGACAAGAAAACTTCACAAATAACAAATTTTTAAATAAAAAAAAAGTTTAGTAAAGAATTGACAAACTCACCCCTAAATTCTATTTTGTAGGGGTTGGGGGTGTCAGATGAAAAAAATTACCCCCGGAATCGGTTCAGCGACTCAAAAAACCCCTGTATACCAAATTTTGTGTGATTCACTTAATTTTTCGATGTTACCAGTTTGGGCCCGAATAATGAAAAGGACCGTGCCAGTTAACCGGTTAAGATTCTACAGTTGAGATTCTTAACAGATTGGTTTGGAATTTAGATTCTAGATTCGGAAGTGTAAGCGCGAAATATTGTGGGTTGCTTATTAATCCATGTACATATTATTTTTCTAAATATTGAAGATATTAGGACAGTGACGCACACAGGATTTAATCTTGGGGGAGCCGAGTTGAACGGATAAAAATATTTTTAATGCGAATGCAATAAAATTCATTAGGTGATTATAACAATTTATTTAAAAAATGGAATCCAATTTCCTCTTCTCTGAGTGTGCCACTCTATTAAGTATACAATGAAGTGATTTATATAAAGATTGTTCGATTCGAAAGGAGAGATAGTATAATTTTGTGCTTTGAATTTTACGTGAAATTATTTCATGCATAGTTTTCAATGCTCGCAGGAAAGTGCGTCGTATACCGACGTATCATTTGTCAAATTTCTGCTGTCGATACATTGTGGGCACAAGCCAGCAGTTTCTAAAATTACCCGGCTCAATTTCGGTCAATCGTAACCAATTGGCGCGGATTTAGAATAACAAGTATGGAATATCGCGTTTGGTTATTGGCGTTAAAGCATCCCGATGTATTATTGGCAAACTTTCCGCTCGTGCTGTTTTATGGCATATTTCTCCATCAATTGAACCCGTGGTTTCCATCTCGAATTTCTTTGCTCGCATTTCATAGGATTTCCTCCCGCAGCAAACATATCACGAGCCAATACTGCCCTCTGGAATATTCATGCAAATAAATCCCGCTTTCACGATCCACTGTCAATCTCGTAATTAACAGAGTAGGTATATAAATTGTGCACATAAGTTTTTAGCGTGCAGGTAGAAAATGATCTCGCAAGTGAAGCTTGCCTGGAGATTACCAATAAAGGATATTGCAGTACCTAAGTAAACTCTCGCTAAACAGTTTTCGCGAAGTTTCCCATCAGCCGACAGTGCAAGTTGATTAAGCGTTCTGTTCCGAGTTCGAGAGACAAGCAGACGCGCGCAATACGATTTAAGTTGAGAACACATAGGTACCTAATCGGTTTGCTTTTCCATTCTAATAAGGTCCCCGAATATCGATACGTGAGGAGGGGCCGGATGCAGGACAAGCTGGGAAGCAACAGCTGCGTTGGCGATTATCTTACGCTCCTAGAAAACGTGGACGGGAAAATTTTGGAGATTTCCAAATTCTGCGGCGAGGGCCACGTGCCGCGGATCCTTTCGCGGGGGAAGAGCATCATTATAGAATTCTTCGCGGAGCAGGATGGCACGATAATGCACGACGGCTTCCAGTTGTCGCTCCAAGAAACCGAGGAGGCGGCTGGAGTCAAATCCGACAGGAATTGCGAGTTCGTGTACAAAAGTTCCGAGCGTACCAGGGAGAACATTAAATCGTTGCAGAGCTGGTACCCGCCGAATACTCTTTGCAGTTACAAATTCCTGGGCAGGTCCTCCGAGAAGATCTCTATTCACATGAAGATAATCAGGAACGAGCTGGACCAGGAATACCTTTCTCAGAAACGAAATATTACGGTGAATTACTGTTCCGGAAATGAAATTGCTGTTTACAACGGAATACAGGTAACTGACGGGGAAACATAATTAATACAATTCGGTGGAAACTAACGAGTTGTAGTTGCTATTTTGAAACGGTCGCCAAGTGCAGCTACTTTGCTGAATTCTCTGTGCTCCATCGCGGGTAATTTTCGTCATTCTATGAGAAAATGGATTATAGTATTACTCTTTATTATGTAGACTTTGAAGTATTTTATATGTCGCTACTTCCGCAAATTGAAAAAAGAATATACTTTTATTGGAAAATCCAGGGTGAGGTGTAATTCGGGATGCAGATAAAACGGGAATAGTTTCTTGTGAAAATCCAATGCAATATTTAATACACTCCTGCCCCATCTTCCAAAAAAAATTGTGATTTTATCCAAACTATAATTTTTTCTGTACTACTACACTTAGCCCGTTTTTAATAAACTACCTCTTCATTTCCCCCAAAAATGGGTCCATGCTTAGAAGCACCCCCAGGGTCCTATCTTCAAAGCAAAAATTGTCATTTTATCCAAACACTAAGTATTTTTTTCTGTGTACTTCTCTGTACACTTAGCCCGTTTTTAGTAAACTACCATTTTCCCGAAAAACGGGCCCCTCAGAACGTTTGCCACCTGGGCCTTTTTCCTTAAATCCGCCACCGTTTCATACACATATTTTTAACAGAATTTTTCCTTTTTGGTAACAAACTTTCAATAAGACTTCAGTTAATGTTTATTTCGTGTTAGATGCTTATCTTAAAAGCCTGTGAACGTTTAGCCTCAGTAGGCTACCATTTTTCACTTTCCTTTCTCCCACGCTGAGTTATCTAATTTCCCTCCTGTAAATTGTAACAATCGCCCTGTATTAATTGCAAATACAAACATTAAATTTGCAGGCGAACAACAGTGTCCTGATGTGGTCCTACTGCGACGTGTCACACCAGGACATCAATAACATACAAGTTCCTCTCACGTCCAGTGGAAATGAATTGTTGATACAATATTACAGCGCCAGGGGCTCGTACGACGGCCAGGAGTTCACATACACGATATCCTACAGGTTCGCTAAGAAATCACAGAATTCCACGACCAGGCGGCAGGTCCAGGAGGACTTCAAATTAATCTCTCTCAGGCCGGTGAATTTCTCGGCGCTGAATCTGAACGAAAGTGATAACTGCAACTGCGATTTCGGCGACAGGATCGGCAGCTTCAAGAACTGGTTCATGGTCCTCGTTGTCCTGGGGATCGTCTCCTTCCTGGGAGCCGTTCTCACCATAATCGCGCTCCTCGCCAAATGTATAAAAATGAAGTCAATGGAAAAGAAACTCCTTCAGACCCCGAAACTGTGAATCTAATCAAATTTTGTACAAGCTTCTATTTATGCGAATAAAACTTTTTCTACACCCGACAAAGAGCAATCATCGAGAGTGCAGATCTGATTATAAATGATTATGAAAGTCACGTTTGATTAAGAGTGAATCATGCATCGTTTCAAGTATTTCTAATTGTGTTCTGATAACAAGAAAAGATTAAAGGAATGCGGTTCGAGGTCCCACCGAGATTTGAACTTGGATCGCTGGATCCAAAGTCCAGAGCGCCAGCCACTACACCATGGGACCTTGGGCAATTTTTTATACCAAGCAGAAAAATCAGGGGGTTGTAAATAAGGCAGTACTATACATAATTTTGTATGTTACACTTTAGACTCGGCGTACGGTGAGGAGAGTGAAATATTACAATCGTCGTTAATGCAAACCATCGAGTAGGTGAACAATATCAAATTGCAGAAACTGTAAATACACATCACGCTCAACATATCTAGTTAGACGATAAGAAAATCCCGCGACAAATCACTCTATCGGCGTAGACGGAGGAGTGGCGCAAGGAAACGCAGGAGGTATACATACAGTAAAATCTAATATATTGCAGTATTTGTTAGGAAATCTAAGGGAATAACATCGCTTAAGGAAACAGCTTTAAAATGAAATTCCTTTCACGAGTATTTGATAGAAATTGATTATTCGTTACAGAGTCTGATCTAGTTTAAGTGTTATGTTGCAAGAATATCGACGTCGCTTACGTACAACACGATAATCGAACGGGATGTCTAGAATAATTATATTCCTTTTATTATAGGCATTCTATTATAAGTAACTGTCACGTAATCAAATCTTGTCAGATGAATGACGGATTTCTTCGTGTATAAATGTCGCGATCATGCAGTGCCCGATTCAAACCTTGAATTTCTATAGAATATTCTATCGTAACGGAAAGCATTTAAAACAAAGCACGTAGTCTAATCAAGTGACAATCTAAGAGCTCTGCATAGAACCACTAAGTAGATTGGTCAAATTGTTGGAATAAAATTAAACTAATAAGAAATTGTATTTCTAATTTGAGCAGTGTTTTCGGACGTTTCGCGATATTCAGAAAACAAGTAGTGGTTCGGTAAATGTGGTTGCAAACGGGATGAAATACGTGCGAACGGAACACTCGGCGGCGTAATGTCTTACGAGATAAACTATCGCCCCGTTTATTGCATCACGTGCCGAAAGTTCCATTGTATAACGTGGGGGGAATGATCGCGGAACGACGTCACGCGAGGGATGATCCGAACAACTACTTCCGAAGGAACAAATAGTCTCGTGCATTGTGTGGAACAGCGTTTCCCAAGCCACGGTGGGGTGGATTGGTAGATAGTCCATGCAATACGTATTCTGGAGGGTGGGTTTCCTAACTTGGCGATTTCAAATCGTCCCTCCCACTCGAATTGATTTGCAAGTGATCCTGTCAATACACGCAATCTAATTCGCTCTTAGTTTCACCTTCGCAGCGATTAAAAAGAACAATATTGCGTTTCTATTTATATCTAATCCAGTGGTGCACCCAGAGGGGGGGGGGGGGGAGCAAGAGGCTCTGCACCCCCAAAGAAGGGGTTTTGTAAAAAAAAAAGAAAACTGGATTTTATTCTTTAAATAAATTGTTATAATCACCTAATGAATTTTATTGAATTTGCATTGGAAATATTTTTATCCGTTCAACTCGGCTCCCTCCAAGATTAAATCCTGAGTGCGCCACTGATCTAAGCCATTACCATACAGTAAAAGGCATGTCTTTCTCAATAATGCTAATATAATAAAGGACGCTTCAGATCCGTTGATAGAAACTTAACTGGAGAGTACGATTCATCAAATTTTGTTCCTTTGAATAATAAAGCTAGATTACAGAATAAATTCTTGAGATTATATAAGTTTTATAGGGAAAAGTGTTTTTGGAGCATCACGATATAAATTAGTTTGGGAAACGGTTTGATCGGCGTGAAAATAAGCGCAAGATGAAACATCCACGTTGACAATGGCAACTTGTTACATGAATTGCCAATGCATAATACATTGTACTTACGCGTTCTGTCAAGGTATGAATCGGCACTTCTTTGTGTACTCTACGCGTATTTCATGAAGCAACTATGCAAGAAAATCAATAAAGAAATGTATAAAACAGTCAGTGGCGGATTTAACGGGCGGCCGATGAGCAGTTGCCGCCTGGCCCCGTGCCCAGAAGCCCCCCCCCCCCCCCCCCCCAGGGACCCTGCCCAAAGGGAACCCCAGGGCCCCTTTTCCTAAAAAATAATTGATTTTATTCAAACACTGTATTTTTTTGTTTCCCATAATTTTCATACCACACGCCCCTAAATATATTTGTAATTCTGCTATGTATACAGGGTGTCCCAAAACGTTTGGCATCTGGGCCTTTTTCCTTAAATCTGCCACTGAAAACAATTCAGCTGCAGTGCCAAACAATAATTTGTCGAAGAATGTTCCTAACTTGTTTTATACGCGGTGTGTCGGGCGAGTGTTAACGAATGAACCCTCGACATGTTAATTTCATTGTCCTCGCATGTATTTACTCACCTAGTTCCATCGAATACCGAATTGCTCTCCATTTATAACCGTGGAACGTATTTTTATAAAACAGGACGCAACGTGTAAATGTGATAATATGTAATGGAATTATACCGCCAGTAAGCGACCGTTTAATGTCCGAAAGTTGTGTAACTGTGTTAAGCGAGATACGAAGAACGTCATAATAAAAACAGAAGTATTGCTAATTGTATTACGTAATTATCTACTTTAATTGACCTTCGCGTAACGCGAATAAGAAGCTGAAAAACCAAGGAGAAGAATTATGACTGTTGAGTTATGAATCCGTGAGTGTTTATATCTTTTAAAGAAACTTCCTCCTTCAAGCACTGTGCCACATCATTAAAGTCAATGGAAACACTTAGGATGGTCGCATTAAAAGGTACATGCTATTTATTATTCTATCAATTTGTAAGCGCGTTACTTCATTTGAATTCTTTATGCCGTTAAATATTTCCCGCGCTTTGCGGACAGTGCGCTGCTGCCGTCATGTGGCATTAATATTTAGAACAGGAGAAAGGCGAACGGAAAATCTCAATGTTTCCTTCCTACTTAATTGAATTAGAAACTAGAGTATTCGCACATAAAAAGATTTTTCCGTAACAGGAAATTGATTTTAATGAACAATCAGCGAGAATCTAATATCCATTCGTAGCCCCCTATCGATAGATTTCGAAAGATCTCGCACCAGTCGTTTTCCTTTCTTCGGACAACCTGTGCGAACGGTTTACCAACGGTCGATGCAAATTTAGTACCGCATACCGTATAGCGATTTGCAAAATCACTAAGGGAGCTGAGCAGTTTTGTGTTCTTTAAATTTTAATAAAAATGGCAAGAATAGCCGCTATAAAGGAGTCTCTGGACAAAGCGTTGCGGGACGACAGCAAGTTTTGGACGAAGTATTTCGCCAAAGTCGAGAAACAGACAGGAGTTGACCGACTTTACGTATTTTTAGGTATGGGCATTAGGTTATTCGCAGCTTCTCGTGTCAGTTTTTCCCGTTAACTATCCAGAATTGAGTCATTCCCGCTTTACGTAACTCGGTTTTTGCCGCGTGACTCCGACCGCGCAAAATACTCCGATTTACGAAAATCTTTTTACACAAATTCTTTCCCCACCGTGGCATTACCGTGAGAAAGGACCTTTGTAACGAGGTCTTTTTACGATAGTAATCTCCATGCGCATGCCAGTAATCGAGTATTTATAACGGAAATAATACCGAGAAATGCGTATTAACATTTCGAATATCACAGATCCGTGCGCACCAAATATATTTCATTTTATAACATATCTACATTGTGCATTTTACCTTTCAGGCTCGGTCGGCTTTGTGGCTCTCTATCTGGTATTTGGAATTGGGCAACAATTAGTGTGTAATGTGTTCGGATCTGTGTATCCAGCTTATTGTTCCATGAAAGCATTAGAGAGCCCAAAGAAAGACGACGACACAAAGTGGCTGACGTACTGGGTCGTTTTTGCAGTCTTCACGATAATTGAATACTTTTCAGATTCTATCCTTTGCTGGTTTCCAGTTTATTGGCTGTTCAAGGTACAGCAGCATTTAGTATATTCTACAGATCCAAATCATTTCGTGTATTTTTAACATTACTGTTTGCTGCAGTGTCTCTTTTACATATGGCTGATGGCGCCCATAGAGAATAACGGGTCTTTGATCGTGTACCGTCGTGTCATCAGACCAAACTTTTTAAGATATCATCACAAAGTCGATGATTTTATAGCGTCCGCTCAAGATGCTGGTACATTTACATTTGGTAGTTTTTTATAAAATACGTTTAGTTTTATGAAATTGATTCTAACTAGAAATGGTTTCTATTTCAGCAGTTAAAGCTGCGGCGAACGCCCTGTCGTCGGAGAAACAGGATTGAGACGCATAATTTTAATTTTGAATCCCACGGAGGCAGAGATTTTGTCGACTGTCCTTCAAAATTATAACTGTTTCCTTCTCACCCATTCCTAATAAACAAAGGAAATATATTTAACACTCTTTGATTCTTTATACGCGATGTTTATGAAATTACAAATGTTATGACTATACACGACTAGTGCTCGAATGTTGCTATGGATGTGTATAAAATCGGTGCACACATAGCGTTACAAGTTACATCTATTACAAGTCTTTCTGACTGGAATGTTTCTTTGTGGAAATGACATATTTTAAATAAACCTATTTATACACACAGATTTTAAGTGCCTGTAATCGCAGCCTATGTAAAAGTTTTCTATTATCGCTAAATGTGTAAGTGAAAGCTATGGATTACGATGTTTAATAATACCGAATCTTAATTACAGCGCACGTGTGATAGACTCGTAGTAATGGAAATAAATCCGTAACGATTGCAGTGTTACTAAATGCAAGGTCATGCTTGCTGATTTTACTTCTTAGTCGCATGCAGATCCACATCCAAACTTACAACTACAGAATTTTACTCGATAATTCCACGAATTAAACACTGTCTGAAATGAATAAAATTGATTCATGTAATAACACTGAACATGAACAAAATGGATGCGGATATGTATGTGTGTGCGTGCGTAAAGTACGAACAAATAGGAAATAATTATTATTGGGTACAGAATTTTAAGCACGCCGAATTGTATATTACTGTTGCACAAATACAAAATTAAGCTTTCGTACAGTCAATTTCAGTTGCATTGATTGCATCGAACCTTTATGTTGAATATATTTTCTTTTGTGTTACTTAAATCCATTTATATATGTATTGCGTGCCATTCCTGTTGTACCCTTTTTAGCTCCCTTGGTTGTTTTACTTGTAACTCGATATATTTCGCGTAAAGGGATGAGGTAATGATATTTACATATTCTGCAAAGTGTATATTTTATACATAATTTGTACATTAATGGTACACGGTTGTACAACTACTATCGCTAGTATCTAGGCGGTCGCAGAAATTCTACATATTTATTGAATAATACGTAAGACTTCCTGGAGTGTATAAAATCATTTTAGCATCTTGTAAGGGTGTTAAAAATCAATTGATAATGTGAAATGTCTTCATTAGTGATTTACTTTACGAAACATTATGTGGTGTAATTGCGGGGACGTATTTACCCTCAAATATACAAGCTGTTGGTGAGCATAATCTCGTCAAATGTACCATTACATTGTTTAAATAAAGATACTTTTACTACGTGTTGTTCAATCGAGTATTCGTTTTTGTTATGGCACTTGGAAGATATTATAGATGATAATTCGTCTCCTCCAGCGAATTACTGTAAAGAATATGATAAATCGATTAGAAGAACAATATTTGTGATAAATAGATAATATGCGCAACAATACACACATTTCTTTAAAATGCAACAGTTCTGCAGTCAATGCTAGCTTCCTGATGTTTCGAATGGTAGATGCAGCGGCGATCTGCACGTCCGGATCATCTGATCCCACCAAGCGCAACACATGCTGCAAGAATATTTTCATGTAAAATTTATTCTATAATATTTATTTCGCGTAAATCTGTTACAATTTTATTTAGCTCTTCTGCTTATATTTAATCTATTTGATAGGAAATGAAACACACACACACACACACACAAGATTCTTTAGGAGTAGTGAAAATCAGACGAACTTAGGTAAATTATCATAAGATAGAAAATGTTAACAATGTCACGATAAACAAAGTTTTTATTTACAATATTATAATAGAAGAAAAATTACTGAATTACTGTACCGTACCTTTATTACACCGGAAGAATGCATGGTGACGCAATTTGATGGCTCTTTACTTAAATGATACGCCGCTATACAAACTCCCCTGAGGATGTTTTTATTTTTACTGGTCATGTAATCGACGAGCGGCGCCACTGCGTTTAATTTGCCAAATTTGTAATTATTCTCGCCCCATTCGCTACAGTGCGCTATAGCCAAGGTCAGGTTTGCACGCAGGCCTTCATCGTCCTGAAGAGACACAATAAAGAGGAACAAATCATTGAATAAATTATTTATCTTCTTACAGAGTGATTTCAAAAGGAATCGAAAAATTTGATATTCCACACCCTCCACACGCCCTCAAAAACCCTTATGTAATTTAAGGACGACCCCTAAATATCCAGCTAACGTTGAATACATTTATCAATGCCTAAGAAACAACTTGCTTTCATCAGTCCAGTACTGTACTAATCAGACAAAGTAAATTGTCACTAATTACGCCAAATCTCTCATTATCTTCCGTAATTCCGTTTCTACAATTGAGGGCTCGGATGCAATAAGGGGACTAGCACTCGAAAACGTAATAATATTTAATTAAAAAAAAATACTGGACATAATCCATGATTTTCAACGTTCGTCGTTAAAAAGTATCGAGGCAATTTTGAGGTACATATAACTTGCAGCGACGCGTATAATGCGCTACTTGGCAGTTTTAGCACTCGCGTTAACTGTTGGTGCCGCGCGGAATTTATATATATCGCCATATTTTCTACAATTATTTATTAATCAGTGTGAAAATTGGTGAAAATCTTCCTTGTATATTAAGGAAAAACTTTGTCGCTGCAAGTTATATGTACCTCGAAATTGCCTCGATACTTTTTAACGGCGAACGTTGAAAAACCTGGGTTATGTGCAGTATTTCTTTTTAATTAAATATTATTACATTTTTTAATATAAGGGTATTGTGCATACACTTTACGGCTTCGCTAGAGTTTTCTGAAGTTATATTTTAAGTCTCATAACGATCCCTTAATATTTACTCAAGTTATCGCAATTTATGTTTAAAGAAATAATGATTTTGGACGATGAAAAATTTTTTGTTTATAATTTTTAGCTCGAATAGTAAAGATTGGATAAACAAACTGTAAATAGAACAAATGTGTGTCGTGACGAGCTTTACAACACTATATTTTTTAAAATACAGTTTAACAACATTTAATTTTCCAATCTTTCTTAGCGTTTGGACAATAATTTTTTCCATTTTCGAGCGCTAGTCCCCTTATTGCATCCGAGCCCTCAATTGCATTCATATAAATAATTATCCGCTATCTGTATTACAAATACATAATAGCAGATGACTAACTACACACGCGCGACAGTTAATGAATAAAGAAAAAATCATTTGCATTCGTAAAGCAAGAAATGGAAAGTAATTCCGACTTATTTATTTTTACAAGCGCTAGGACATTTCCAAGTTCCTCTTTCTTAAACCTTCATACTGATACATTTTTCCACGCAGGAGGCGGATTATGCCCGATCGATTTTAAAGGTTCCCCAATTTCTGACTTCGAGTAAACGTATCGAATGAGAAGAAGAATTACCGTTTGCACGAGTTTCGCCAATTCCTCCACCACACCGTGATCACTGAGAATGCCAAGGTTCTCAGGATCCGTGGCGATCTCGGCAATAGTGGCGCACACTGCGCTCAGCACTTCGGTATCTGGACTGTGGAGAAGGGTGACGGTCAGCTCCAATCCGCCCACGAATGCCCTGACCATTTCAGGGGAATCTTTGGCGTGCTTGATGCAAGGGACCAGCGCGAGGCAAGCGTTTCTTTTGATTATATCGCTGGGATGCTTCAGCAACGACCAGACCAATCGAACGCCATCGAAGACGTGCTCGGGATCGTTAATGATGTCCATGCACTGCTCGTTTTGCGCGCACTCTTTTATTACCAATGGTATGTTCTCCAACAGTGACTCGTACGTGGAACTCAGCAATCTGATCTGTACGTTATTAGTAACATTAAACATGCAAGACTTTGAACGAAGAAAAGTAGCCTGGCTACTCGAAGAGTTTAGAATGTCAATTGAATTCTGTAAGGATCTTCTATACGAATGGCGAAGGCTGAAGAGCAGAAGAAATTGTATTTTAGTGCTATTCGGAACCTTCTTTTTGTAACGTTCTACGTAATTACCAGCTTAGGCAGGCCATCGTTGATTCTGAGAACGTCCCTGTTAACAGGGTCTTTGCAACATTCTGCCAGCGCTCCTACAACGTTCACCAGCACATCCTCGTCCTCGTGTTCCTCTAAAAGGGGCACCAGAGCAGCGATCAAGCCGTTCTGGTTGAATCTTGCTACATTCTCTGGACTTAGAGCGCATTTCCAGATTCCGCCTGTGACTCCTGCCAGCAGGCGCTTATTATCGCGAACTTCTTCGCTCTTCACCAGTTTGCACAACATATCCAAACCGTTTGTCTTCCGAACTATATCCCTTGCGACTTTGTTCGGGCCGCAGTTGAATATTGCCATGGCGCAGTTTTCTTTTAATTTAATGTCCTCGTTCTGCAGGTGCCGCACCACGTCGTACACGATGTCCGTTTCCTCGAAAGCCTCTTGGAATATTTTCTGCAAAGAGGGCAAAGTTCGTTCAGCTACTGTACCTCGGTAAATGTACATTCTATTAATTGATATGTTATCGCTAAAATTCCATCTCGTTCCCTTTTTATTCTATTATTATAGTTAATTCTGATAGTTTACTTTATTGCAATAGCTTTACTTTAATTATCTAATCGCGAGAAAAATTACAGAGCGATTCTACGCGATAAAATAAGACAAACATCAATAGTATCGGAATTTTGATGGACCTTCGTTTTCTACTAAGAAAGCCGAGTAACACCAGCCTGGTGCCCGGCAACCCATCGATCACCCACGTACGTAGGGCATCCTACACTGTTTTGTGTTCTATTCGTGCACCGTACTCGCATAATTTCTATTTTATTCCTACACTACTTGTATGTACACTACTTTAAAGGCCACTGGGCAGAGGCGGATTAAGAGATTTGGTGCCCCTAGACTAACAAGTCTGCCGCCCTTAAATATTTTAATTTAAAAGAGTCAAGACAATTTCAAAATTAATTCAATATAGCAACTTACATATGGGTTATTGCTATATGAAAAAGAGGTGAATTGTTATTAAAGTTGTCTCAAGTTTCTGTGTTTAAACCATTCCCAATTTCTTCCGCTCAAAATATGTGGTTCCCCATAATTTTCCGCTCTTCAAAATTTGTGGTTCCCCAAAATTTGGCGCTCCCCAAAATTTCTCGTTCTTCAAAATTTGCCACTTCCCGAAAATTGTCGCTTCCCAAAATTTTCCGCTCCTCAAAATTTGATGCTCCCCAAAACTTGATGCTCCCCAAAATTTGCCGCTTCCCAAAATTTGTCGTTCCCCAAAATTTGCCGCTCCCCAAAATTTGATACTCCTCAAAATTGTCACTCCCCCGCCTACTTAGCCTATACACAAATCCGTCCTTGCCAGTGGGAGCTCATTGAAAGCACACCAGTCTTAACACCGAAGGAAAATCTTTTCATTGTAAAGTTTCAAATTTATATTGCATTTCAGCAAAGTTTACTCACCAAGCTCGCACATTGTTGGACCGTACCCATCATAGGTATTACCAAGGAAGTGTGCACAGATTGTAGGAAACGTTGCATGAATTTCACTACCCCGTGTTTACGAAGGTCTGCCTTCGCTTTTGGACTACTGCTAAGAGAGTCTAGAACCTTGGCACACCCAATCGCGACATCTACTAGTTCCTTGTTAGTTGCGCTTAAATCGTCGTATGGTCGCTGAAGGATAGTGTCTGGTACATCCATGACGTCTAACTAGTGATTACAGAAAAGTTTGCTATTAAAAATTTCAATCTATACGCAGGCATTTTCCTCCTATGATAGAGAATGTTTATTCTAGTATAACTATAGGGTAAGGGGAACAACGGGGAATGTCTCGAAACAGCTTTATCGAGCAAATTAAGTTTTAGTATCTACTTTAGTGCACCAGAAAATAAACAAAGTTCAATGAATTGAATTTTCTCATATAATTTTCTTCTTAAATTATTTCTCATTTTACCGGGGCGACAGAAGTTTTGCTTAGGCAAAGAGTGGGGACATTCCGTATTTTGTTCCAGCGCAGAGAGGATATTTCCTGTTTTAAATCAGTATACTAAATCTTTAACGTTATCTTACGGGGGGATTTGAACTTTATAACCCTTTGTGATTCGATAGTTCTGTAGTCCCAGTTGCCACCAACAAAATATGCTATAAATCGCAAAATCACGAAAAATGGACATTCCCAGTTTCCCCGTCTTACCGTTCAACTATGGTAACTCTTTTGTAAAATATGAATTCACCAGAATTTTCGGTCGATTTGACGGAGTCTTCTACTAGTAACTATTCAAAAATAGCAGCTACATCTGCTTAATTCGAGAGTGTTAAAAAAACTCACGATAAGTGGTATACCGCCTCGAATACGTATTTGTTTCCTCGCCTTCCTAACTTGCGCGACGATGGCCATTGTTTCTGTGGCTAGGACCTTCAAGTCAGCAAATAAAATATTAAGCTAAAGTTGCTACCAAGAGCAAAGTAACCGAAGTAAATTGATATATCTCTAACTTTCCAAATATTCATAAAGACTTTCGAGGGCGTGGAATATATTTTGTGCAATGCAAATGTAAAGGTGCGTTGAGCAAACGAAGAACTAACTTGAATATCTCTCGCCGGATGCTTTAACATTTGTATCAACGGTGTTATAATACCAAGGTTGATCAGGTGCCGTTTCATATCCATAGAAGTAACAATGTGAAGTAAAACTGACAGCGAACCGTTCTGGCATTTTAGATCTTTCGTCTCAAGTAGATTCACCAAAATTTCTAAACCTCCCATCTCTTGGACAGCTTTCTGTATGATCTAGTTCCGCGATAAAATCCAACGTTAGACTTTGCTTTTTTTATAAAAACACGATGACCGTACTTCAAGCAATTCTGTTTCTGATAATTCGATCGAATTACCGTGCTGTCGAGATTGTAATCCTTTAGAAGACACAAGGCCACTGTGGTCGCGGTTTGATTGCCCGCTTTCATGTATCTAATCAGTTTCTGTATATGCCAAAACTCTGACGGCACTTCTGGTGGTTCGCTCAATAGTTCCTCGTCGCTTTCGGATTCGGGTTCGTCATCGGAGCTTTGGTCTTCTGGCTTTTCGGTGATATGACAAACCCGCGGCCCAAATGGCTCCCCTGTGACCGACGATATCAAGGGCTTCGGCGAATCGTCCGATTCTATTTCCTCTGGAATATCTGGTTCGATCCTGTTCCCCCATGAAAAATCAGCAAAATATTCACGATTGTAGTGTCTCTCGTGGAGTTAAGTTGTATTAGTCCATATAGCCCAATATATTTTATAAATAGTATAGTCTGATATCTGATGAGTTCTTAAAGATTTCTATATGCTATCTTAAAAATGAAGATCTATATTGTATATCTCGAAATACAATATACCACGATGTGCACAAGGACATTATATTCTGAATAGTAAGCATTAGTACTCAATACGGGAAAACTTACATCGGAATTAGCTCGATGGATATCTTTTTCCCTTCTTTCTTCCGTTTCGGTGGCATGATCTCCTAGTTGCAACTATTAAACTGATCAAAGTTAAAACTCTTCTATTCCTTCATACAGAAATAAGTGATATGATATCTTTGTCGCTGATTTTCTATTGAGAAACTCAGCTGAAGCAGATTCTGTGTTAAGCGCAAGGATATCGACCAAACAGTCGTTCGGATTGTAGAAGT
This sequence comes from Andrena bucephala, assembly GCA_947577245.1. Classification (NCBI taxonomy): domain Eukaryota; kingdom Metazoa; phylum Arthropoda; class Insecta; order Hymenoptera; family Andrenidae; genus Andrena; species Andrena bucephala. The sequence goes on along the minus strand of OX387717.1, from coordinate 25,610,220 downwards.
CGGAAATTTTCGTCCTGCAGGCAACGCAGTATACACTTTATTTCATTTTATCAATTTGTAATTGCTTATGTTTATAAACCTTCGAATTTATGCAGCGAGTCGGCAGAAGCGGAGCATTTTGAATTCGAACGTTTAGAATTCCGAGGCACAACAAAATGTGTGGAGAGATGTGAAAGTACCTAGGACATACGAAATCTATTATTCAGCTCCGGCTCTGTGGCAATCGATTCGATTGACGTTTACAAATGACGGGGCAGCGATATAAAAATTGATTGTCCTCTATTCTAAACTCTAGGTTAAAAAGTTTGCAAAATTTCTGTCTCCCGTGGTCACATAAATATCGAAACACTTTTGGAGTAATTATCACCACAAATCACAATGGTAATATAAAATTGCTGCCACTTTGCAGACAGAACGATCGTTGATAAAATATGGCTGATTATTATTAATCGAATCGATGAGAAATTATGTGACGCGTAACATTTTTCTGATCCTTCAATCGAAAGGTATTTAAATGTTAAACTCGACTTTGAGGATGTGGTTTGCTTGCAATTTAAAGAATTTCATACTAACAGTCGCAGAATGAGGGATTTGGTGGAAAAAGGTGGAAGTAAAGAGGATCTGAGAGTGGTTCGTAAGATTCTTAAAGTCAAATGTTCCGTATACACATATATGCTACTCCGTTTTCAGTGGTATTGCTTATGATATCCTTGTCAGCATGGCTTTGTGTATGTCGCTGGGGATTCCGGTATAACTTGAAAGATCGAGAAGTAATTATTTTAAATATTAATTTACAGTACCTTAACCCTTTAGCGCACAGTCACCCAACAAAAAAAAAATTCCAGGACAGTTTCCCAAAATTATTTACTATGTTTCGAGTTTTTTTATACGCTCGTAAATGATGAGACGTATACGTCACACTGGGCGCTAAAGGGTTAATTTCATTTCTATTGCGTTATTATTAATTGTAGTGAATGAATTTAATAATAATAATTAAATCAATTATTGATCTACGCTTTTAGATCCTTACGTACTTGATTTTATACTTCATCGTTATCACTTTGTTGAATATGCTCTTTTTGGGACATATGAAATTTTATTGTGACCCCTCGCAAGGAATGAAACATTAATCACAACCAGTTATGGAAAGTAAAAGTGGTAAATAATTGCACATTTCTAACATTTTTCAATCACTTTTCATAGTTTCGTTGTAATAAAAGACAGATAAATAAGTGAATCTATATTCCCACGTAGAAAATGAAATACAAGAACCAGCAGTTCGTATTGTGACATTTGTCAGCTACATATTTAGGATTAAGGAACTACAAGAGACCGGTATTTCAAATATTTTTTCCGTTTTTTCTGTACAAAATGATGGAAATACGTAGATCAAATAATACAATAGTTAGAAGCATTGAAATGAACCGCGCTACTTTATCGATTCGACTTATCGAAACACGCGTCCATAGTCACATAGAGTGCGTCTGCTAGAGTGAGTGGTTAGGTCGTTCTCGAGTTTACGTGAATTTAATTTGGAAATTCGTGCATAAATAGAACGCAAGGTACTTTATTTAATTCCTGAAGTAATTATCATCTCTATTCTTTGATATGACAAATTTGAAGCATTGTTTTCAAACGTGAACGTAGTTGCAACGTGCACCTAACCTATAAAACACATACACTTTTTAAATTCGATCAATTTAAATGTTAAAGCAGAGTGTATCGTAGCACGAATTAAATGGAATATATGTAAGATAGTAATTTTAAATTTAAAGCTACTTTCGATGGCAAACTCATTTATTACGATTATTCAATGGCGGAATATTATGCCTTCTAGCGTCAATAGAGAAGTGTAAATAAAATTAGAATTTTATTTGCGATCGACATGCATTGGTATGCAATGGAGAAAGGAAACTGTGAAGAGTTTAAAAACAATTCAATGTAGATGTCTTGTTTCAGATGGGTTTACAACGACATGCTCAATTTATTGCACGAACCATTATGGTCAAAGACAACAATGTAGAGAAAGCTTGTCGTGTTCTGAATCGTATATTAGGGCAGGAGAAGATTTTCGAGCAATTTAGACGTACTAGGTATTACGAGAAACCAACGCAGACAAGACGGAGACTAAATTTTGAGAAAAGCAAAGCTATTTACGACGAAGATATGTCTAGAAAGATTCAATTTATCTTAAGAACGAACAGAGTAGACCCTTTCCCTGGATGTTCGTAAACTGCAATCGCATTAAGGTATTCTTGATCACTCTTCTGTACAGAATTGTTGTGATCAATAATAATTATGGCTAAAGAATATAACAAAGTGTTTGTATTGTTACCCATGATTCTGTGGGAATGTACAAATTGGGGGAGGAAATAAATTACATGGCGTGATGTCTTCTCCGTAATGAAATATTATTTATTACAGCTATATACTAAGTTAATAAATAAAATAAAACTAATCAATCCAAGACCATATTTTCCTTTTTCAACTGATAAAGAAAAAGTGTTTGTCTTAGCATTCTTTGCAACACCTTGAAATTTCATCGTGCTATTTTGATGTCTTACAAAAGTTGCTATAAGTTGCCACAAATTTAGTATGCCATAGGGCAGTGGTGAGCAACCTTTTGTCCGAAGTGGGACACAAGTGGAAACCTACTACGCTATGTGGGCCGCAATATTAAATACATAAATATAACTAATCCAAGAATTTTAATTTATGCCAATGTTCAGGCGGGCCGCAGGTCAGCGGCTGGCGGGCCAAATGCGGCCCGCGGGCCGCGGGTTACTCATCACTGCCATAGGGTACGACAAGGCAAACGTTTTTCTTTAGTACTATTTCCTCGTACAATGTCATATAACGAAGTTAAAAGCCTTAGAACAGTTTGTCGAACTTCACTGACAAGGGAACACCGCGAACCCGGACTCACGGATTGGAACGCAACTTTGTGGGTTTTTAGAGTGACTCAAAACAAGAACAACGGTGAGTTTCGTTTGGGCCCTATCGCCCTTTAAGGGGGTGAAAACTAACCTCAAAGTCAAATTGGCACTTCCCTTTTTCGCGTGTAACTCTCAAAGTACAACAGACAGAAAAAATGTTTCAAACAAAAGTTTAATGGTGCAATAGGCGCTACAAATTTCCGTTAACAAAATATTTGAAAAAGTTTTTTTCATCAGATATTTTTCTTTTTAAATTCTTTTCAAAATTTTATTAACGCAAGTTTTCAGCGCTTATTGTACCATTAAACTTTTGTTTGAAACATTTTTTCCTGTCTATTGTACTTTGAGAGTTATACGCGAAAAAGTGGAAGTGCCAATTTGACTTTGAGGTTAGTTTTCACCCCCTTAAAGAGCGAGAGGGCCCAAATGAAACACACCGTTGTTCTTGGCTTGAGTCACTCTAAAAATCCACAAAGTTGCGTTCAAATCGGTGAGTTCGGGTTCGCGGTGTTCCCTTGTGAGTAGGCTCGAAACTTCAAAGGCCTGTAACCTTGCTAAAAGGGGTTGTATAGGAAAATGGTACAAAGGAAAACTGTTTGTTTTATCATTTCCTATAGCATACTAAATTTGTGGCAACTTGAGACAACTTATAACAACTTGTGCAATGTATCGAAATAGCGTGAGCGAATTCAGGCTATTGACGAGGATGGTAGGACGAACAGTTTTTTCTTGTGACATGTGTTTATAATCTATACTTATATAATCGTTGTGTCACTGATTCATCACCGTCCAGCCCAAACCGCTGACCCTAGAAACATGAAATTCGGAGGATATATTCATTTTGCGACGTAGGTGCTTGATAAGAAGGGATTTTTTGAAATTCCAACGTGAAGGGGGTAAAAAGGGTGGAATATGGTTTATCGGACCCCTTATTTTTTCTTAGGCCCGATTAGATATCAACTTGGTTTTTACTTCGAAAGGTTACCCATATAAATGCCTAAAAACCAACTTCATGATTTTGCCCTAATCAACCCCTAAGGGGGTGGTGAAAAGGGGTGAAATGTGGTTCCATGGAGTCCTTAATATCTCTTAGGCCCGAAGCGAAGCGCGGGGCTATTTTGCTAGTTGTACTATAACTTTTAAGACGAAACGTAATCCGCTGAACGCGAAGAAGAATTATTATATTTCGTTCTCCTCGTCTTCAAATGATGGTTCCCCAGTAAAAAAAAGTCGTTGATGAAGTTTTTGGGGTGAATGTATAGGAGGTTGATGTCGAGCGAAGCCGAAGAACCATAATAACAGAATATTCGAATATTAAAATAAAAACGCCCATCTATCAGAATTAGTTGATAATGAAAACATGAACGCACGTTGGTCACAATTCAAACTTACCAAAATTGTGTTCCTAAATTTTTTCATGAGTAAGCATTGCAATCTAAGCAAAGATAAATCTTAGAAACGGTTTGAAATAGGTATCGAGAAAAATGATCAGATATCGATGGCGACATTTAAAACGATTCTGATTCGAGATATCCCCGAGCCAATTTTAATTTCATTACGGCGTGCTATTTCCGGCTCACTGTACAGCACGAGCGCAGCTTTTAGAAACATTCGTGTTGTCTGGGCTTCGTCGCTTTTACCCTCCAATCAGCGTATTCACCCCATGTGAAGATACTTTGATATAGGCTCTCCCCTTACACTTGGAGGGTTGCTAATGAAACAGCGGAAGCGTGATACCCCGAGCTTCTCTGCGACGTACTTAGAGGAAGGGATAATCAAAGGCATTTTTTAGGCACCGCGTGTTATTCAGAATTCGAGCTTTGACACTTACCCCCGTCGCTCCTCTTTTATTCATCAGCCGCTCCTGTTTCAGGAATTTTGTCGGCGTAACGGGGGAATAAGTAAAAGATTGCTTCTTGCTGTTATGCCACATTCTTTGTCTCGCTAATATATTACCTGCAATTTCAAAGTGTACGATCAATTTTACGATTGCCTACTGATTGACTTTCCTCCGTCATTCCTTTTGATTAATGTTCGTACACGTACACCTTGGATCACACGACAGAAGATCCGATCACTCGATAAGATCGAGTATTCCACGAGCATTAAATGGATTATTCGCCCTTAGGTTCAAGCAGAAAGTTTCCTCATTATCATGATTTACGAGATAAAGTTTCATTGTACTCCGAACTTTCGATAAATCAATTATTGGAAGTTTATAATTATTCCTAATCATCAAACGGTTATCTTGTAATTAACGTCAACGTAACCGATAACTAATAATTGATGACGCGCGATAATTTCCTCTTTCATTTTTTAAATTCACATTACATTACATTCTCATATTTTTGCCGGGAATTTTTCAAACTGATCTTTCGAAACAGGCCTGAAGGTAGTGGGACCGAACAGAATTTAACAAACTTGCAATTTATGTAACGCACTGTCCAGATGTCGTTAAAAGTGTCCAATAGAAACATTAATTTCAAGGAAAATTAACTATCATAACGGGATTGGTATTTTACTACACGCAGCGAGAATGATTTATGACACGGGGCAATAAACTTTCGCCCAGTGGGTGCCGCCTCGTGTTTCCAGTGTCCCACTATATTTTCGTGCTTCGGTACCGCTCAGTTTTCAGTTGTCCCTCGGCGAAGGGCAGAAAAATGTTTGCCGCGAGACGGACAGCAGCCCCGATAGAGTTGCGCGCGCTTGTGCAACGATTTTCTGAGCTTCAATCGGCGAGCGTGCGGCGCGAGTTCAGTCGGCGACACGCGTTCGTGAATGGTGCGCGCTCTTATACTCGTTTCCCCCTGTGCACCGTGCCCAGACGCGTGTTCACCTCCACAGGTGAGTACACACAATCACGCATGTGCACGCAGGAATTTCGACGAGCCCGGAAGGGACGCGGAATTTTAGTGGCTGGGCTGAAACTGGAAACTCAACTTCGTTAAATTACATTAACTAACTTTAATTACCGCCGCTTTCGTGTTTAAGCGTTTTTACTCTTCTGTCTTTGATTCGGTACCTGTTATACCGAGACTGAGGATGGTGGTTGTCGCCATGAATATAAATCTTGTTTGAGAAATGTCCATCACGTCCATATTTTAAATTAAATACTCCGTCATGCTGTCTGTCGATCAATTTGATGCGTCAAATGGATTGGTAGACGGATATAAGTGTTTAAAATCGTGGTCTTGGCTGTGTTTTTAGTTCTTTAGTTTACAAATTTAAAAATGGAGCGTGGCATGTTTTTTGCAATTTTATTTTGGAAAATAAAGTTAGGGGATGAACTTTTTCTTACAAGAATTCTTTTTCGAAGGAGCGACTCTATCTTTTATGGATACGCGGTAATGGAAGATTATACATTATTCAAATGTTGAAAGCAAAATGGGAAGTGGTTCCGCTCGATAAAAATGCATGGTAAGGATGAATCAAGGAAAATCTGGAAATTCATAGTTTGGTCGACATTTAGTCTTCATGATATTTAGTTCTGGCAATTAGGGATCCCTCACAGTATGTTGAAAATCGATTTCCTCCAAATCTTTTAATTTCTATAACTTTTGAAAAAACCGGTTTTCGAATTATTCACAGAAAAATATAATTAAAATAGTAAATAAATATTTGTAATTATTTGTAAATTTTTCAGTTTTTTTAAATATTTATGTAATTACAAAAATATGACAAAATAAAATATACTCTATATCTATACAAAACCACATATATAAAAAAAAAATTAAAATAACTAAAATCCGTACAAACCCGTACAATTTTTGAGTTCATTTAATATTTATGGGTCTGCAAAAATATAACACAATAAAATACGCTTCATACAAAACCAAACGAAAAAAGACTAAAATAACTAAAATCCTTACAAAATATAAATTATAAATCTTTATTTCATTTAGTATTTTTCATCAGAAAATATGAACTCATCAAGATTAGTTTTACAGTAAACTGTTACCTAATACAATATGCTTGTGTTCGCGGCGATTTCAAGTCAAAATGTTAACGTTTTTAATTAAATAATTCATTCATTTTTACATATTAATTCTAGTATATAAAACCAGTTTTTTAAATTTAAAAACTGGTTTTCGAATTTTACAAATTTATAAAATATAAACGGTTTTTAAACCCGGTTTTTAAAAACCGACAAACCCTAGAACGAACGAAATGGAATGTAAACAGTTAAAATATGAAACCAATAGTTCGTTTTATTTCAAATAATTTTGAAACGAAATAAATTAGAAGTTGTGCCTTCTTTCAAGTACTTCGTGTTTCCAATCACTATCGTAGTTTCCAATAGATAATTCATACATTCTCTTCTGATAATTTTAAAGAATAAAATGATTTATATTCACTTTCACGTATCTTAAAATCACTCTTTGTAACATCAGCATGGATGCGGGTTGCACACCGCAAGATTTTCGCCGTCCTATCATTGCCATGTGGTTTATTCACTCGTCAGATGACGGCGCGGCATTCCTCATTAATTGCTGACTCTTAAAAAACCACGAACTTAGATCGTTCACCTTTAAACGATCCGTGTCGGTAAAATTCCAGTCACCGACTGATTTTTTCTGAATCGCCGTAACTACGTAAAACTATAATCATTCGTAGAAGGCTAACGTAATTATCTTCAAAGGCCACTGGGACGAAAACAGGAAAATAACTCTGCTCGCTGTTAACTGGGGTGCATGACGAAAGTATTTGAATGTTTGTGATAAAAGAAAATCGTGTCGAGTAATACATACACAGCATTGTCATTATATGTAAGTAAATGCATGCACAGAGTTATTTCTTAAGGGGGAATCCTATTTTATGGGCTAAAAACATAGCACAATTTGGGATTTTTTTAAAAGAAATTAGCAATTCTATTCATCTAAAATATGGATCATGTTTTTATGCATGCTGGAAGAAGTTGGTTTTTTTTAATCATTTTTAATAATAAATATAGGAGTTATGCATCACGCCGCGCAAAACTCCGTCGCCCGCTGGTGTGCATATTTACCTTCCATGTAATTTGAAACAGAAAATTGAAACAGGGTTTTACTTTATACATATGTAGCTTCAATTTGATTATCCAGAATACCGCTATGTTCTATACTTCTTTTGTTACATTAGAAAATTGGCGCAAAATTAGTTAGCAAAAATTAAAGGTTCAGATCTTTCAGTTTGAAAACTCACCACACTCCTCGATAAATTTTGTTGTTTCTTGCTGGTTCATCAATTTCAAGCTACATATGTATAAAGTAAAACGCCGTTTCAGTTTCCTATTTCAGATTACCTGGTAGATAAATATGCACACCAACGGACGACGAATTTTGCAAGGCGTAGTGGTCGATCGTGCATAACTCCTATGTTTACTATTTAAAATTAATTTAAAAAGAACTGCAGCTCCTTCAGAGATGCATCAAAATATGGTCAATATTTCAGACGAATCGCTAGTTTCGTAAAAAAATCCCGAATTTTGCTATGTTTTAGCCCAAAGAATAGGATTCCCTCCTTATGGAGTCTTCCTAGTGTACCAGCTGAAAAAACTTAATTTTTCGGCAATTAAAAAAGGAACAAGTATTGCACGTATCGTTTTGTACGTTTGTAGCTTTATTCTATCACATTTTAAGACTGTAATAAAATATTTCATAAACTCCAAAGGAAACTTCGTTTAATAAGCCCAAAATCAGGAACCGATTTCAAATATGTCCGAAATATAAACTGTTATATCTTCAGTTTTAATACAGATATGGATTTCTTATTTAATATACATATGGATAAACTATTTTTCTGCTACCTGGCAGCAATAACTCAATTTAAGCGAAAGTTACAGATAGGCCCTTTCGAATTAACACGGCACTACGGATGATCAATCTTTTTGAATTTGTGTTTGCGATACTACAATTGCTGATATCAGTGTCTGGCATCCGGAAGGATATTGTTCTCTTCGTGCTGCTCCTATTCCGCTATAAACGGATATTTTTACTTACAAATATTTTATTATAATCTAAAAAGGCGAAGGAATAAAGCTACGAACGTGCAAAATGATACGTGCAATACTTTTTTCTTTTTTTTAATTCCCGAAAAATTACGTTTTTTTCAGCCGTCACACTAGGAAGACCCCTTAAATTATTATCGAAGATAAGTACAATTTGAGAGAAGGGTCACGCAATATTCCACTCGAGTTGTCCGAGGTTATTGCCTACCGAGATTTATAGCCTCTCCTTCATATTTCTGTCCTCGCACGTAGCGACGTAAATGACGTAGAATTTTGGACAATGAACACTGACGGCAAACATTAAGTTCAGTCACCGGTTTAAACTTATCACGTGGAAACAATTGAGCTGACCTACATACCTCTGTCTGTGATTATGTTGTGTACATTCATGGGGATGTGTGGTAAATTAATGAACGAAATTACGCTTCCGTTTTGAAGCACGCAAAGAAAACGGACTTAATAAAAGCGTGTGATTGCATTAAGAAAGAGTAAATGAAAATAATATAATATAATATAAAAATGAAGTAGGGCTAACAACTTTATTTAGGAGTGTGCAGGTCCCCGAAATTACGGGACCTGATTTGCGATTCGTGACCCGACTTTCTTGTTTAAAAATTCTTACATCTTATCACACTGCAAAATCACAACATAAAAGTTTTCGAGTCCAGGGTACGGGTAAGAAAATCGGGTTCGGTAATTTCGGGTACCCGCACACCCTTAATTGTATGTAATTGATATTATAATGAAGAACTTTTATCGGCTTAATTTTATGATACATATTACGAAAGGTGACAGTTACTTGCTGCAGCAAGTAGAAGGCGACTGTCATGCACAGACCAGAAACTTCTAGCTGTGTGCACTGTATAGAATTCTGTAGCATAAAAGTGTGAAGCATACATGAAATTTATACATTTCCTACTCACAATCAGTGTAGCGTGTACTAGCTACTCTGTTAGTTATGAACTCTCTTTTTTGAAACTCTGTAGACGCAAATCGACTAATTCATCGAACTCCTACGGAGAAGCAGAAGTGTCTTAAATTACCACAGGCTTATAGACACATCGTTTTCGAAGTTCATACTCAGTTCTGTAGTTTGCAAGTCAAAACATTATCGTTCTATGTACGATCACACACACAGGTAGAATGATTATCTCCAGAATTCAGAACGTTAGTCGATGATAACAAACTTAAACCCACCCAGTACACCTCGCTGTGCTTCAAGTCTGAGAGATTAGTCTGCGTTATGTCGATGAGTAAATATGAAATTGTAGGTACGGTAGCAATTTGTCACTTGCTCATCATATTTGCCGATATAACAAGCAATTATCTTGTTAAATAAACATCTATCTGCACGATCTGGCAATACATGACAATAATTTAACGTGAAGCGTGTTACAGCTTTGCAGGGATATGCTGCGATCGTGGCTACTAACAATAAGTGAAATTAAAACGCATTGACCTATGCTTACATAAGGTGTCATTCTTTCATTACCTGAATTGTTAGGTTCATTAGAACGGGGCTAAATGCTATTAAATTGCAGCAACGTTTGTCCGAGCCTAAATGATTGGACTTGCAACACTTTGGCGAATTACGCGATACGGAGAAACCCGTAAGAACGAATATTAAAAGTTTGCAGAAACTTCTTTTAACAGTATCGCGTTACGTCGAGGGAATCGTTACACAGAGTTGTTTTCGGTGGACGTGTAGCACATAACGCAAATTTAAATCCTGTAATTACGTTTTAGAACCTCTGAAATTAGGAGATACGTAAAACTAGTTTCAGATTAGTACTTACTAATTAAGAAACAAAGGATAATTAGAACAGGTGACGATGTATCATTAGGGAATTTTAAAACTGAAAAGTATAGTAACATTAGAGTGAATAATTCTTTTTTCTTCCCCTGTGCGTTCCACAAATGACGGCTTTTGTGAAGAAGAGTAGTGTATAGCTGGGATGGTGATTTTTCAAACCTTATTATTGGAAATACGTTAGGTCCCCGAAAAGGGAACAGGCAACTTTTTCTATTAGCGTCGAGAAGAGCAAAGTGGCCGTCCGCATGTTGATCTCAAGACCGTGCATGAGGGGATCTTGCTGAAATTGCGTTCATGCGATTAAGATCGTATATGTGCGTGCAACGTGCTTTAGTTTTCGTTTAAGTGTTCCAGTTTTTTTGGTCTTTGGTTATGGAATTGATGTTGCTTCTTAGGTTTATACACATGCTCCTTAATTTCTGCATCGCGAGTAGAAGCACGATTGAATATAATATTGATTTCTTTGTATTGCATCAAATGAGGTTTACGCACTTACGTTGTGTTCCTTTTGGGAGAAAAAGTTATAGCCGCGTGTGGTATGATTTATCAGTGATTTTATTACTTTACTGTAGGAAAGAATAGTGGACAACATCAGTCATAAATCCTACTACTTATTTTGGGGGGAAATTTGGTATCAAATTAGGCTGAGATGGTTCGTTAGCATATATTTTATAATAGGATTATTAATTAAAGGAAATCTTGTGTTCTGGTAAAAACAATTATTTATATATATTAGAATACTGTACGAAGTACAGTGAAACTTTCTGAAGAGAACACGATAGACGTCAGGTAAACATTTGATTTTTATTTGTTATATGAGCTAAATAGTAAATCTGAAAAACAAGAACAGACGAAACTGTTTTTATTAACAACACTTTATTTAAAAAATAAGGGACGTCATACACTTTATAACACCGTACGTTCAACGACATAAATATTTTATATTCTGATATAAACAGGATCCTGTTACCAAGTATAATAGTGCAGCTTGAGTATATCACCCAAAAGATGTGTTAAGTAGTACACGAAACTTCGTGCACATTCTAAAGCGTTTCTTTGAAATATTGCAATGTTAGGTTACCGTGTAAGTTTGTCCATTTATTGCATGTCGCATATCAAACAAATCGTGGTTCTAAAAACCGCTTATTAGTACCATTATTCGTAACTTAATTATTACAATAAATCCGCTGACGACAAGTCCTTCGTAGATGTTTTTTTAAAGAATTTAACATTTATCTGTCACTTAGCCAGCAGACGGAACTTTTCTGGTATCTTAATAATATAATGACGTCAATTAAAAAGACAGCAATGCAGGAAATATTCGTGACGATTGCTTCTCTTACAATTAGTCCAAATTATTTTAGTAATATTAATCTTTCAAGAATTTCCCTTTGAGAAGATCGTGTTAGAAGAATGGACAGTTAATTGTGCGTTTGTCACCTTTATTTACATAATCGAATAAGGATCCATTTAATTAACTACGCCAGAAAAATTACTAATACCTACAGAGATAAAAATGATCCATACGAACTTATCAGTATTACGTTTTTATATTTCAAAGTGAATTGACCTGAAGAATGAAATTTTTTGTCATTAACGAAAACGTAATCAGAAAAGTATCACGCAAATCACAAAAACCTGCACAGGTGATGGAAGTGTCTTTTATGCACGAGTCAATTTCTTAAACTAATTTGCTTCTATTTATAAGCAAATAATTTCTTGCTAGGCAATTCGAAAGTATGAAGTTTCATTTTAAGCGCGAAACAATTTACATTTATGCAAATGCGAGATTCCTTACTTTAGCTAAGAAAGTATTCAAATACTACATTAAAATGTATCAAGGAACGCATGTCTTTTCTTTTATCCAAAAATAGTGCGAAATGCTAGAACAATATTGGCTACCGTACTCCTTCTAAAATAACTACTAAATCATTTCCCCTATTACAACTTACTGCAGCTAATCCTTATCCACTGCTAAATGCAGAATGTTATACACTGCTAAAATACAGAAAAAATTAAAATAAATTATGCTAAACGATAGTAGCATTTGAAATTACAAAAACAGCCATATTGATATTGATTACTTGGGTTAGTAGATTAAACGAACTTACTACAGGGTGTCACGGAACTTATCGTGTAATCCAAAAAAGGATGATTCTTCATGGAATATACGAAATACAATACTTCCATGCAACGCATCATTTTCCAAATGAATCGATTTAGAATACTCGTCATGTACACCTGCCTTTGACTAACAAATTGACAGAATGCAGCAGCAAATATGGTACGTACAATTGCGAATGCATTGACTCCTTGTGCAAAAATAAAACAAAATGATGCAGTAACTTTTTCTCAAGAAAATCTATATTCACGATATCACCGATCTTTCACCCAACTGCACGCGTACTCGACAGATTTTCAAAATCGATTTAGATCCACAATGTCGCAACAGCGATCGCTTTACAATCGAACTGAAGAGCTGGACAACTCGCAACGAACAAATAAATTTATGTGGTCCTGTACGTTTGTCGCGGCGAGTTGCAAAGCAATCGTGCAACAAATGCAGCTCCGTTGCGAGGTATTCGCACACAGGATCTCCCTAACAAGCGTCAACGATTCATTAATTCAAATGCACCGTGAACTTTACTTCCCGCCGTCTCCTTGATTCAATCTCTCTTTTTCCTCTTTGTCGACCACTTGATCCATAGTGACTTCGTAACTGGCACTAGTTTTCCTTCTTGACCCCAAACACGTAGTGAAGCACGTGTCCCCTTTCCCAAAGTTCTCTCCGTCCTCGATGGTCTCGGGCATGGGCTGGTTCACGGTCTCGGGCAAGTACAGCGACAAGAAGCCCGACACCAGGGCGACGAAACCGAACAGGATCGCTGGCACTTTCGGGTTGAACGAGTCCAAGAGCATTATCATGGGCGTTAAGGCCCCGCTCAGGCGAGCGCACATGGAGCCGATCCCGAGGGCGGTGTTCCTAACTACCGTTGGGAATAATTCAGCGGTGTAGTTGTAAATGACCGCGAAAGAGGCGGCTATGCAGGCCTTGCCGAACAAAACGATGGTCACGATCGCGGACGCGGCGATGTCGGTGCCGGTTGGTATACTGGAGGCGATTATACAGCACACACCACCGATTAACATGAAAGTACTGACCACACACCTTCGCCCAGCTCGGTCCAATATGAAGCACATTAGAATGTACGAAGGCAATTCGACTAAGCCGCTGAGGAACAGCATCAGGAACGGGTTGCCGACCAGGTTGCCCACGTTTAACGACAGGCCATAGTAGACGATAGAGTTGGCGAACCAATTAAGGCAAACGTTTAACGTTTTCTTCCTTAGGTTCGGTGTCTTGAAGAGGTCCAACGCCCCGTAGGATCGGTCTTCCTTATCCCTGTGTTGCACGTTCGCCTCGCTGATCAACTTAGCCGCGTCAATGTCCACGTTGTTCCCATTCATCTTCAAGCCCTTTCGCACGATCACCAGGGCCTCGTTGATACGACCCTGCGCCCACAGCCACCTCGGGGATTCGTCCATCAGCCACCAGTGGCCGATGAGCAGCGTACTGTGAAGCCCGTAAGCGATCTGCAGCCACATCCGATCTTTGATCACCGCACCCCAGACAGCTACCAGCATGAAACCAACGGCGAACGCCAGCTGGAACATTACCCCGCATACGGTTCTCTTCGATGGACCTACTAGCTCCATGGTCAGAACGAATCCTGTTATGTAGGCGCCGGCCGAGCCGAAAATGCCGTACAGAAATCTCAGTACAAGGAAGATGAAGTATTTGTCAACTAGGGCCACCGATACCCCGAGCACCAGTTGCGCCACAGCGGATACATAGAAGATTATCTTCCGACCGTACTTGTCCGCCATGCTGCCCAAGGTAACCGCGCCAATGAACACACCGAACATGTAGGAGGACTGCGCCACGGCGCCCATCCACCTTTGCGAGCAAACAAAGTTCCATTCGATTGCGCGCGACGATTGAAAGTATTGCGTGTTGTAGCTCCACGAATCGCATTTTGTCATCATGTTATTCGAGTCCAAGTAATGGCAGGAGCCGACGTGTCGAGGAACACCATCCGCGATGGCTGAGGAGTTCCAGCTTGAGGATGTGTCGTTCAGCGACTCTACCATGGAAGTGAATTCAGGAATGTTGCACTTATGTGGCGGGACAGCAGCGACTGTCAGCAACGTCAGCATGTGCAGGCCTGCTGTTAAGGCACCGAGGACGTGCAAAGAGAATTGCCAACACTGATATTTACCGAAATCACCTAGGTGAGCCATCAGCTCTTCGAGATTACTGTCGACGCTCGCCATGGTTCGTTTATTTCTATAAGATGCTGGTGAACTTGTTCCACCAGTTACCTGGCACTCGATTCTTAGCAATGCAGATGGTAATGACCAATGGTCAAGCGAACTTTTTTCCCTAACTTTTTTAAATCATTTTCAATGCGCTTCTATTACATTGATTAACAGGATCGAGTCAGTGAGGTTGTTCTTTCATTTGGTTTTACGTCGGGTCGAAAGTATTATTCCTTTCGCTTCTTTTTCCGTTGCCTTCGAACAGTCTGCGAGCTCCACTAATTACCGCCAAGTGCTCGTTTATTAGGACGGTTGGTGAGACGGGACGAATTCACAGGGAAGCTGGAAGTGATGTGACCGCTTGGACTTATGAACTGGTCTGTCCTAATGCCCACGGGGAACTGGATTACTGACTGGAACTAATAACGTGAACAGCGGCTGGACGGATTCTTCGTACATGGAGAATGCGTTGGATTCACTTTTTACAAAATTCACAACCGTCCTTGTACGCTCGCCGCGAGCATTTCTTGCCAGCCTTTTCACAGCTACACGCTGCTGTGAGTACTCGGTGTCTAACGATAATAGGAATTTTGCAGGGCGACTTCAGGAATTATGTAGTCTGAAAGGAATAAGTACTAATTAGATACAATCTACATATCTTATAAATCGCTTTGATCGCGATAGGCAAAAAATGTTGGGCATAAGTAATTTCTATGGATCTAACACCGTTATCATTCACGATTATATCGTGGGATATCATTATTATATCTCATGATATGCTATTGTGCCATATTGACGTTATAAAAAACATTTACAACAAATTAAAAGAGTTCTTTTTAAGTTTCTTTTGTATAATTTAAATAAGAGTAGTTTAATAAATACCAAAAAGATTTATTTCATTAAATGTTGTATTTACTGCGAAAAAATCTTTAAAAATAGCTTCATTTTTCTGCCGATCAAAGTAGAATGACACTTTAAGTTAGAGAAGCCACGCTACGGGTTTCTGCCCACAGCATTCTAATTTGCATTAAAATTCTTCGCCGCGATAATGTATTTTTAAGAAATGCTCCAAAGCTCATCCATCTCAAGTTAATCTGAATATTTTAAGTTATACGCACCGTATGCAGTTACTTATCCACTTGCGAACACTTGTTTAAATTATCTTCACTAGCCATTGGTCGATTGAAATGTGAAAGTAAACACCGAGCCGCGACCAATACATCCACTGGATCTGACAACTGCTGCAACATAGTGAAGTTACATGATACATTATTATCGTGTTCAGTCGTTCGGAGCCTAAGAGCAGCAGATATTACATCGTGTCAACGAACATAAATGTGCAATGGCCAGAGGATCACGTAACACATAACATTTACATATCTTCAATGATAGAAGAACTCAACAGTTTGATAAAATATATGTAAACACTCAATATGTTGAAATCTTCTTTATACATATCCCAAAACACAATACGAAACACGTTCCGTGGCACGTGAGCCACGAATGTGTAACTTTCATTCAAAGGGAAAAGATATTTTCCAATTCAGCATCGAAATCAAAATAGAACAAGCAACCTGAAATTCCGGAGAATATATAGTCGCATAATCACTATTTTCTGCAAATTGAATATAATCTACTTTTCTCATCGCTGTTTATGCAGTGCCGAACAAAATATTGGACCACCCTTTAAAACAGAATAACTTTTTTAAAATTGGTCCAAACGACTTGAGGTTTTTTGAGAAGCTGGAAGGATTAGTTTATTACGTGACGTATTTTCGATGAAATTTTCAGCATGTAAACAACTTGTATATATGTATACTTAAATCTACAAAGGGGATTTTTAAATTTTCATTCCAGGCTCAGATAAAAAAGTTGAAAAAGCGATCTTCGCTATTTTCTACGCTATTCCAACCAATTGCAATTATTTTTCAAAACGATTAAACACATCACCTAGTAAACTAAGCTTTCTAGCTTCTTAAAAAAAAAACTCAAGTCGTTTGGACCAACTTTAAAAAAGGTATTCTGTTTTAAAGGGTGTCCCAATACTTTTCTCCAGCACTGTTGTCCTACAAAAAAATCTTAATCTCCACCGTGTTGAACGCAACGATAGTCGTTCAGTCGAATTTCAATCTGCAGAAAGCAATTACAGACTGTCTAAGTTTCATTAGTGGTGCTGATCAAGTAAACGCATATTTCGTTTAAATGAAATTGTCTGTAGTTTGTAATGTCACTTACACCCTGCGTTTTAGAGGAAATTACAGATGTTTTCACAGCACGGGCTATGTTGAACTGAACATAGGTTCACGGAATAATCTTGACAGAGCGAACGTGATGCCTTATCATGTGTACACCACATGGGCATCGTTGATTTCCGTTTCCACCAGGCGTATGTTCGATCACCTACATTTCGACAGAGGTTGTACACATGGATCGCTTCTTTTCGACCGATAAGTGTCGACGGCGGTAAATGTCATAAGAGTTCAAGCGTGACGATATCGTGTTGTACTATACGTTATTCTTTTATAACGTACGCGGCCTTGCTTTCTATCGTGGTTGCCCTCGCGAAACTCACGTTACATTTATCACCGTGCATGTATCCCGTTTCTGTCCAAAACTATGTATTTACCGACGCGAATCGAAACTCTTCGAGACTTCAGCCACAGAGTCTCTGTGAGTGCGCAATCAACAGTTTGCAATCAGTAAACACCCACAACTTTACATTTCGCTTGACGATATTGTACAATCATTGTTTACGTTTCATTAAATGGAAGCTTGAGAATTGCACTGCTGAAACATTGGTTTAGATTTGGCTAAATATGACTACGAAGGTCACGTAGATTAATTCTACCTTATTAATAATTTAGTGTGACTCTGTGGATAAAGAGGAAAAATATGGAGGTAACTTAATTTTTCAAATATGTTGACTTTGAAATATTTGCTGTTCATTGAATTCTAACAATTGCTAACAAATAGAAATGTTCTGAAAGATGATCTTCGAGCGTGTAATCAAAATAGCATCACCCTCAGAATTCTTCAAAGGAAAAGTGATTACGCACGTGTTGATGAACTGGTGTTATTAAATTTTAATTATTCTTCTATGGAATTAAATAGTTTGCTACAGCAATTACCCTGTTCAGCATCAACGTTTAAAAAATCTATTCACTCCGAATAATGCAACCGTTAATGTATTCTACTCAATACACGTAGTATCGTGCCTAAAGTTTAATGAACGGATATCGTGCAATTAATGCATTGGTGTCACTTAAAGGCCAAAGGGCAAGCTCGATTACTCAATCAGACCGTTTTCTAATGTCGATTATTTCCTACACATTACAAGTTCAAAATAGCTTCTTAATCTGTATTATGATTATTTAATAAATTAATTCACTCTTATATTATCACCTATACTGCCACTTTCATGTATAAATCTCTATATCCAGACGTTAATTAATAATACGTAACTCAGTAAATCCTACTAAAAATTATTATCGTTAACTATAACAGATAACAGATAACAGATAACTTCAAGCAGTTCAGCATCCGTAAAATGAGCCAAAAGGTTTCCATACCTCAACAGTGTTGTACGCCGTCGCAGCTGACTTTCTTCTGAATAACCGGTCGCGATCTACCTATCCGAATTTTCGGCAGCTATTTTTACATGCTCCCTGTAACGAAGTTTTCCTCGACTGGTTCCGCTCGTTCCTCCAGCTGGCCACACGCTCCGCCGTCGTTTCACGCTCCGTGAACGTTCTTGGGAATATCAATCAAACGCGTTGACCAGCGTTGACTTTCGCACGGTATTCCTTTCGACTCCGTGTTGCATGAAGGAATCAGTGTCCGGCATTCGTTATGTTCCTTATGAGGCTACAGTGAAACCAACGATCAATGCCAATGAACTCGTGCGGTAGAAGTGGAAACGAAATGAACCGAAGTCGCGTATAATCGGCGGCCTCCAATAAATTATCGTTCCCCAATGTACACACGCACGTCTGTCCACGTATGTACGTTTCAAATGTGTGCCGCGTGCACGTAAATTCAGTCGCGCGTTTTGGGACCGAATCGCATCGGTCTGTGTGTGTGGCGTGACGTGAGTGAAATAGGCAGCTGTAGGGTAAACTTGCCTAATTCGTACCTGCGCCTAAATCGTCCCCCGCTGTTTCTTTTAAGCTAAGACAATCACAATCGCCCTTAGCGGTAGAACGTGTAAACAACAGTTAGCAATACGCCATTAACAAGCCAAGTAACTACACAAAAAAATATAAAGCAGATAAGTTTTTCGGGTACTTTTCATTAAAATTTTGCCACGATTCTTAAGGATTTTGTACAACTACTATTTGCGAGAATCAGTGAAACAAATTTCTATTCGAAACTACGTCTATTTTCAAGTTTATTTCTTGTTTTGACATCAACGAACAGAGTCCTATATTTTAGCGCCATAGATTTGAATTCAAATTGACCTGCAATGTGCTTATTTCGTACCTCTGTATGTAAGCTTAACCCTTATGTCAATACCCGGAATGTGCGACGTTGTTCAATACCTAGGCTACCCGGATGCCCTTCTACTGAATTCCTTGATTAAATGTTTTGTATTGTAGGGAAATCATTTCTTTGGCATTATATTCGACAAATGCGAGCTACAAGTACAAACAGGGGACCTATACGTGCTATGTAGCCTATTATAACTTACAAAAAATGGGCCTGGAAACGGATTTACCAAGTCGTCGCACGGTCGGTTACTTTTTCCATATTAAAAATGAATCGTTTTTATGAATAGAAGTTGATGATTTTTTGTTGTTTGAGTTTATAAAACTGTTTATTCTATTAATAAAGAGTTGATTACCACTAATTTTGTTTCATTTTCCATGTTATTTTTCATGTAATAAGCATTTGTTCTTAAGGAGCACGATTTAGGCAAGTTTACCCTACTTACCAGTGCAAAATTGAAGCATTTGTAGTTAGAAAGCAGGTATTAACCGTGCCCTTTAGATTTTTCGTAATTCAGGAGGTGTCTGGTTAGTTGAATGAAATGAAGGTCCATTTTAAGTAAAAGGAACGACTGCCCTGTGGAGAGAAGACAATGCGGGTACTCCTGCGTTGTTACACAGTATATATTACATGAAGGATAACGTCAATGGGTGACACAAGAGAAACAGACAGAAACGACGAAATGTATGATCAGTTGAGTTAATTCATTTCTATAGCCAGCTGAGCAGAGTGTCTACCCAAAGTTCTTTAAACGTCTAAAGGTGCAAATCCACGACGAGACAAAAATATCGTGTCTCACACGAGACTTTCATCTCATGAAACATTTATTGTATTATTTTTTAATTATTTTGTCATTAGTTTCATAAAATTAGACTCTCGTCAGATATGTTTCATTATATATTTTAAAAAATCTCATCTCTCGCGACTATTTTCATTATTTATATTTAGTTGTTGCTGAGATGATAGAAAAGTCTTATGTAAAATCTCATCGTCGATTCATGCTTTAATGTTAAGTTGCTCGCAGTAATATTTACTAAATCCCAGTTCTATCGTTAATTCAGGCACAAAGCCTGGCGTGATTATTCTTAAAAACTTACAGCATTCGTGGGAGCGTGGACGGTTTCTATTCGTGCTTGTCATATACTGAGATATACAGGCGTATGGTGATCAATTAAACGACGACTAGCGACGCCACTTTTTAAAGCTTGTTGTCCCGTTTAGTCCCCTTGGTCAATTATGAAACGTTCCCAACTTCAACCGTCGAAGTAATAGATCGGAATACGAAGGTGCATCGTCTCGTAACGCTCGCTACTTGATTGTTGATCGAGGAGCGTTTCATGACTGACGATGCTCGATGCAAGATAAACTGGAGCAAACCGTTACGAAAGGTATACCTTCAACCACGTGTAATTACTCTGTGTACTATCGCTTTTCGAGCACTTCAGAGATACGAGTCTATGTGATATACATATAATCTGCGAGGCGTTAGAAACGTCCTTCGACACCACTTCAGTTTTTTACAAACGTTCTTGCACCGCAGAAAATGGCAAGCTATTTTTCCTTCCACTTTTCCAAAAGTCAACCGCCTTTCTTATAGAATTACGAATTGTACATTGTGTGCCTTTGAAGGATCGTCAAAATCAAGTCCCCAATCGTGTTCTATAAATTCCTCATCTTTTGGGACTTCTTATCAAACCAGCGATTGCATCATGTAGTTTTAATTTCACGTTGGCTTACGAGAGTAATTGCAACACCGGTGATTTGAAATGTTCGTCTTAACATAAATGTTATATGTTATCTACGACTATTATAGCGACAGGAATGTTTGCAGCACCTCGATTGAAAATTTCTCCGATAGTAACGTGGTTAAGAGTTAAGCAACAATTGGTTGGAACGCGAATGCGGCCACTCTTTTTATATCAAAACTGACAAAAGCAAGTGCTGTTTTGCTGCTATAAAACGCAGGACATTACCTTTCCCAACAATTTTTCACATTTTGCGCAGCATCATTATTGATAGATGATGAACAGAGAAAACACTGTTGCAAATGAGACAAAAGTTCCTCTGTGAAGTACTAGTGTATAATTAAAAATCCCCATAAAAAACTTAAAAAAAGTAAAAAAAGTACGCCAAGTACATGAAAAAGTCGGGGACGGAAAGGAGTGTTATAAAATAAATCACAAAAAAAATAGAAGACAATAATAATTACAATATAAAAAAAAGATGTGAAATCAAAATGAGCTGCAAGTACATAAAGGTGCTTTGTAATAATCACGGAAATTTTAATAATGTGAAGATGAAATGTAACATCTAGACATTTGGTTAGATGCCCGCGGCCTGAAAGTCAAATACTTGGCGTGGCCAGACAAGGTACAGTAGAGCATTAATTATCTGAACCTCGATTAACCGAACCGTAGATTATCCGAACCGGTACTGGATCATCGCTATCCCCAACACTACTTCGAACCAGTGTAGCGGTACCGATTGATTGATTGACTTTTGCGTAATATAAATTAATACCTTCCCTTTCGCAGGCTTTCAAGAATACAGTTTCTTCGGTGTGTATTGCAATTGTTTTAAAATTTTGTACGTAAAGCTAATTGATGTATGAGAGTTAATATTAAAATGAGTGTACTTACTACTTACATATCTATACTTGTATCTATACAGAGCTTTTAGATACTATACTTTATACGTATGTGTATTCTACACGCCATTCAACGCACAAATTTTGTGAAATTTCTCAGCACAAAGTCATTCGACTAATTCTAATTAGTGAATCCTGCGTCTAAGCAGTACCTACTATAAGTCCTACTACGTTCACTTAGTGTCTCTCAGAAAGTTGTTATTCCTAGAATAACTCAAGGATAAAACATTACTATTTCGCAATGGGTAATCCTGCAATACAATTGTATCACGAGGGAAAATTTTGTTTAGTGGTCCGTGACGTCCGTCCGAGTGGAAGAATCTCAATTATTTTATTTTATAGACACATCTCACGTAGCTCGTCGTTAATATGGCATGTCACCTTAGTCTACCGCTTGTTTAATAAAAGAGAAATCACGTATTATTTATGTATGTCATGGTAAGCAACAATATTAAGAAAGTAATAATAAATGGATTTCGTCAAGATTCCGTAATTACAACGATAATAGTTGAAGTATTTTTATCCTCGCGTACACTTTAGTAAAAAATATTAATTCGTTAATAAAAAGAAGATATAAATAATGCAAATGTGAAAAAATTAGGCACACATGTTTCTCCATGAATTTTTAAGTAAATTTTATTCGCACAGTTGTTGCGAGTACTCGATTAGAAAGGAGCAATCACGACACACTTCTTCAGTGTATGTGGCAATGATTCTTAGAAGAGAAAGTTATTGTCCGATGTTTGCTTATTCGCCGTTTATGCGACAATTTAATCTTATGCTAATTCGACAGAACCGTGGGCTTTGCTAGTGCCGATACTTATTTGCATTGCTAAAGAGCAACTTCGTTCAAACTTGTAATCCCTGTTTGTTCAACTACGCGCGGTGCTAATAATTGTAAAGCAGTCTTTGCTTTTCTCAGATTCCTACACAATATTCGCAAGTTGGTGCACGTGGAGTGTCGTTTCGTTTCTCAATCAAACATCAAATGCATGCTGACGCAATGTATTTTTCCCCCCTTTGTACACTTAATGTAAATAGTTTCCATGCGATGTCCCAAACTCTTGAAAATGATCGAGCCCTATAATTTCAGTTTGATAAAATTCAAAAGCGTTGAATGCCAAGAACTTTTCAAATGAAATTCTTGTATACTATTTGTTCCGGAAGAATTTATCTTTTGAACAATTATAAGAATGCTAGTGAAGGAGCAGGCAAGTAAGAAGGGTGTGGTCAAGAATAAATATTGCAATTCACTAACTTCTTTCTGTCATGATTCTCGATGCAAGAGATCTTGCGTTATCACGCAGCATTGCTCTCCACCTACACATATTCTAATGCGTACCATTTTTCTGCTAGTTCGAATGCCTTTCTTTGTTTCCTGTACAGTAGTAAGGTAAACGAGTCCATTATTCGACGCAGAAAAATATACTCCCTTATATGTACAAGTATTTCTCTTTAATTTGCATACCTATACATAAGATAGTTCAACTCGATGTACACGAGTTACTGGAAACATTGGTCCTTCTAATTTTCAAATCAAGTTGACTAAAGAAATGTAAACACAAATATGGCTGTTCGTAAGAAATGTATACATGTATAAAATAGAATGTCTCTCTCTATGTTTTATATTAACTCCAAAACCCTTTGACTCATTCGAACCAAATTTTGCATAGTTACTCTTTAGGATCCTGTGGAAAATATAGGCTACCATGAAACCTGGACATTCCACTCCCTCCCTGTGATTTCATGCCCTTGACACTTTATGATAATTTAAGTTCTAGTTTCACATTTCCACGAAAATGCTTATGTTCGAGATATAAGAAGCCCGGACAACGCCGCACAGTGGGACACAATGCATTGTTTTCTGTGAAAATCGTAGAACTTTTGATAGAAATAAGATATAGGGATGAATCTCTTTCAAGGTTAAAGCTAAGATGTTGCAGAATAAGGGACAAATATTGAAAAAGTATGACACACAAATTTTTACCTTGAAAATCTATTTCAAAGATGACATTTTCGAAGAGAATAGTAGGTTTTCCGTTATAATGTGTGGTTGAATTTTTCCTTGACTTATTATACATCATTTCCTATAGATTTTGACGCTCTGAATTCAAATCTGGCAACAGAATTCGTCTTCCCTTTCAGGATTATTTTCTCAGATTTTCGAAGTCATTAACTTCTTTGTCATATTTTCTCAATATTTTTCCCTCATTCTGCAACATCTTAGCTTCAACCTCGATAAAGATTCATCCCTCTATCTTATCTCTATAAAAAAAGTGCAGATTGTCCCACTGTGCGCCGGGTACTTTAAGCTAGTAATGAACAAAATAGACGATTCAAGTACTCAAAACAGCGGTCTTAATATCTCTCCCTTGCGAAAAGTGACACATAAGTGTTTCGAAGTAGAAAATATCTGTATTTATTATCCACTTGAAGTGCTACCTCGACTGTATGGTATCTCGAGATCCTTAGATCCGTAGATATCGATGCGAGCTTGCCAATCCCGACGGAGATACGATTCTCATCTCGCATAAATGTTATCCAGGAAACGGAACGATAATTATGTCGGCGTGGCTGGTAATCTCGTAAGAACCGTAAGACGAGCCATGTATCGACATTCCAGGATAGTTGCCAAGCAGGCTATATTCGTAAAAGGGGATTGCACGGTGACGAAAGAAAAAGAGATTTTCAACGGTACATAATACCCGTTCGCGCAAATATAATATACCCCAGCTTTCCCATTAGAAGCATTTTTCCCTTGCTACCAGTTGGCGTCCTTTCTATCTTCCACATTTTTGTCGTCGCACCACCGCGACGTTTCGCAAACGCGCGCGTTAATCCCCGATAATTTTCAAGTACGCGCGTTCCCCACCCTGAACTGCAATTAAATAGAATTTTTAGCTTGCATTTTATTCGTGCATCAAGACGCTGATTGCCCGATGGAGATAGAGAGCTTATTATGATCATCGCTACTCTGTACCGTTAATAATTTTTCTGTTTATTCATACAGGTGAAATAGCATCCACCGTTTGCATTTTAACGTAAACTTTTCAGATTCCTCGTGTTGGTGCTTTCTCATAAGTTCCTTCTGCCTTTTCAAATAACTTTTGCACCGCATACTCTTGAAAATGCATTGGGGAAATATTTATTTAAGAATATTTCCAAGTCAGCGATACAAAATTACTTCGTTACATTGCATTCACGAGTCCCGTAATTTTGTTAAATCTAGCTTGGAAGTTATAATACAGTTTAAAAGAGATGCAGGTTTATATGAACTTGTTGATGTGTGTCGTATCCTTGCCGCGGTTTGTGTAGCGTAAAAAAAATGGAATTTTTTCGAGCGATGCTCGTGGACTGGCAACGAGCTGTAATTGGTCGTAATTGTTAACTCTGTTGGGCCATGATTTAATCTGCAGCATTATAGGCTGCTCCATTGGAAACGTTCGGGCCGGTTTCACGTCAATAGGATCGAAATATCGTTAATTGTACAATCCGCGTTGTGTCATAAGATTCTATGGAAGTATTCTTTTATAAATCCTACATTATGTTACTACGTATCTATTTCTTTTGTGCTGCATCTGTGTCACGTTATTAATTAAAATTGTAGGAAAGTTCCCTCTTCAAATTCAAAATTATTACTTCGGGCATATAACAACTTCATTTATTTTAAAGAAGAATATTATGCAACGTAAGCTATATAAATATCCGTTTAAAATAGACCGGAGCTCTATAGCTCCGGAAATAACAAGTGTTCATGGACAGACGATGTAAAATTTTTCTTCAAATGTTTTAGCTAGCAGAACTATTTCTGATAGTCGCATTGCTCACGTACTCAGCTTCAAAATATAGTATCTCGCTCGTGTAATGCTTAACCTAATAGTAAATTCATATTATTCCAAATTCATCATACATTTCTCTCTTCGAAAGAGAATTAAAGCTATGCCGCATTCTGAGGCAACACTCTATTGTTACAGCTAATCATCACGAATTTCTCACTCAGTGTACGCATTTACAATCGGTGTTATAACTGATTTTCTAACGGAGCTAACAGAAGGCCAACCCTTTACCTTCTTCGAGACAGAACTAAAGCTATCGTGAGACAGCATTGTGTCGTCACGACCTTCTCACCCTGTGTACGCGCTCGCAATCGACGTCGCAGATTCGTAACCGATACTCTAACGAACGAAGGGTAAATTAGATTAGCCGTAAATTCTAACGGTGCCAGCCGGCTTGCTTGACGAGGCAGGGGCCTGTAACGAGCGCGTACGCGTTATCACGGGCACAACAGCGCTTCGCACATCGGCAAGGTGAAAAGCCAATGAGTCCAGCATTAACGAGCTCGCTGCTTTAGCGAGAACCGATCAGGGGGATATTGGATTTTTAAGCGGGACCTCCCGTGGACGGTGATTCCAGCCGAGCTGATCCAATATGCTTAAATGGATTTCGAGACTCCTCGTGCACCGCGGAGGCATGAAATATCGTGTGCCGTTCCACCCGGCCGACGTCTATTCAGTGATTTCGCAGAACCGCGACGGCGAATATTAAAAAAAATCCGAAAGACACCAAACAGCCATCCGTTTTAAAATCATCTAATTTTAATGAAGATCCTTTCAAATGATCTGTATCCGATTTAGTCAGCGACATTTCACGGTCGTGCCCCTCGAATGCTTTCAAACCCTTGACCTCGATTCTATCGTGTTGTTAAGTAGTGATAGTTAGCGAGTGCTAATTTCTTGGGCGATAGTGACGAGTGCTGATAATGACGGTCGAGTGATCCGTGTTTTAAATTGAACCTCGTGGTCTTTCGGGATATTGATATGCACTCTTGTATGTGCGAAGTGGAAATGATAGTAAAAATGTGTGTACTTACCGTACGCTTGGTACGAGGAAGTTCCTGGTGAAAAATAGTGGTAGCCCCGAAGCGTAGAATGATTGGCACCCGAAAGTGTGGCATCCGTCTGCGGGCGAATCTGTGTTCGATGCGCCCTGGCGAACAAATCGCGTACTTCTTATTGGTAGGAGATAATGAAGTCATGGCGCTACCAAGTAAAAATTTCCTGACGAATGGAGCCGCCTTGGTGGCTCCAGGTATATTTTAAGAGAATTTATGGCTGATAGTCCCTGTTGGTTAACGTTTCTATGTAGTTGCTAGTCGACTGATATCTGTATTTATTCGTACGCACGTTATCATTTGAAACGCCAGCGGAACGTATGCGTTTTGAGAATTACGAAAGATGTAATTATTCTCTTATGTTCGATAGTGTTTTATTTTAAGCAAGTGGGGTGATTGTATAGCAGAGAGTCGTGAAATTTCGCTAGAGACGGGACGGCCACCAGTCGATGTGCGAGTGGTAGGGAGCTGGTCACCGAGTCTTCTTGCGTCGATCACCTTTTGTTTAATCGAGGGAATGTCACTGCTCGTATTAATCAATGCGTTTTCGTTTCGTTTTATTAAGGGGTTAAGACCACCTTGGCTAGGTCAAGAAATACCGCATCTTTCGGAATTTATTTGTAAGTAACAAAACGTGACACCTTTTTCGATTGAAATTTTTTAATAAATACAGAGACATTTTTGAATAATATATATAATTTATTTTTTCAAGTGTTCTTTAAAAACAAATATGGCGGTCGATAGTATACCATAAGTTATTTCTGATTAACAGGTTTCGGAAAAAAATCTGAACAATAGAATATTAAATAAAACTAAGTTGTCTACAGGACGACGATCAATTTTTTCGATTGGTTGAAAAATAACAAAATAGCTGCACGGTGATGCAAAAAGCTCAGTTTCGTGTGGAAGAAAATGGACCTTTATTTACGCATAAGTCAAGCAAAATGTAGAATATCGAAAAAATTGAGTATCAGCTGATAGAGAACTTAGTTTTATTTAATATTCTATTGTTAAAATTTTGTTTCAGAAAACTGTTCGTAAGAAATAGCGTACACCCGTGCATGCCATGGTATGTATGCTCTCGAACATCATATTTATTTTGAAAGAAAACTCGAAAAAAACTGGTATATATTATTCACAGATGTCACTATCTTTATTGAAAAATTATAACCGAGAAAGGTATTTTTTTTAGAAATAAATCCCCAAAGATGTGATATTTCTTAACCTGGGCAAAGTGGTCTAACCCCTTAATTCGTGGAAGGGGAAGAAGACTTTTGCCAATCCCCACCTATTTAGACACCCACAAGTAAAGAGATGGTAAATTCGCCAATCAACTCCGGCCGTTCCGACCATAGGAATACAGACAGTGCATGCTGCTGCAAAAATAATACACGCGTTGGAATTATTGCTAGTGAGGAAGTAGTATACAGAGACGGAACGGGTCGAACTTCGTACATTTGCCGTCGTTTTATTCGATTTTGGTGTATATGCAGTTTCTGCGTGATTGCTTATCGCAATTGATACCGCTATCGAGCATTAGTAGCTATGTAATTGTGTATCCGAAACATTTACCACATATTCTTGTATAGTTGGTTGCGGAATATTATTTCAGTGTTTTCAATGAAATATTAATCTTGGATACAAATTTTATAGCTTGCTGCAACAATTTACACTTATTTATTTTATGTTTTCTCATTTTCTGACGAAAATTCATTATTATAATATAGCAATGGCCTTTCCCCACTTTTTTTATTCGATATTTCATATAAATCTTCATTCTGATATAAATTAGAGAATTTTAATAAATAAAACAAAATATCATTCTACTAAATATCTAACAAGGGAATATCCCGAACCCGGAAATTCAAAAAATTCTGACACTTTGTGAATATGTAGGGAATATCCTCCTGATTACAACGCAATTTTTGTTTGCTGCCCAAATTCACTCTAAGGGGGTGTAATTGACCCCTGAAAATCCGGTTATTTTCCGATTTTTTTTTACCAAATTATAGATCGAATTAAAAGAAGTAACTTTTGTCTTGAAACTTTTTTTCTATCTCTTAAAGTTCGCGGGTTATAACACAAAATCAGAAAATAGCTGAATTTTCAAGGATTAATTTCACCCCTTTCGAGCGAATTTGGGCGGAAAACAAAAATTGCGTTGTAATCAGGAGGAAATCCCCTATATATTCACAAAGTTTCAGAATTGTTTGAATTTTCTTCGGTATCTTCCCTTGTAAGGCAACCAAGGTTCCCAAATATTTAAACACTATTAAAATATGATCCTCGCAACTTCTCCACAAAATCATTCCCATAAGGAAGTGATCCACTTCATCTGAGCACGATTAACAGAAATATTTAACATACAATTATAACAGCAAGATACACGACCCACTCGAGCATGGAAAGCAAATAAAAGTTCAAGTGAGTAATGCCTTACACTGACCCGCATTTCTCGATGAAATGTATAATATCCACTATCTATAACCAGTATTCCTACATATATATGTATAGTAGAACCTCTAGGAAGCAGTGTAAGCGTAAAAGAAAGGGGAGGAACTCGAACAGATTCAGTTCGAGAATCGAGTTATCGAGCGTTATTCATTCATGTCGTGAGGAGGTGAGGTCTCGTTATCCGATTATACAATTTATAATGCTTGACGAGCATACGTGTCAGGTCGAAGTAGGGTATGGTAGAAGAGTGACGAACACAGAGATCTCAGTGGATAATGACAGTAATGGATATGGCTGGTTTATCAGTTATTCAGAGAATCTAGTGTCATCGTGACATATAACTGGCCTTCCTTACTCGCCTATCGTGCACCGGCAGGCTCATTGATACCTTGAACGCGTTCTCGACACCAACACCTCCAACACAGGATGCTGCCGGCGGTTTTCGTGCGTTAGACAGCGATGCCGCGATACGTTTTATACGGTAAACACAACATTTAGCGATAAAGTAGACGCTGCTGATAGGAACGAGTGCATCCAGAAATGTAAGACAAGTAACAAAAGCAGATTACGCCGATGTCAAATACTGTTTTTCATTACCTGTTTCGCCCAGCACGAGACACCCTGTGCTAACGGTGCATCTTGCCTTGCTCCGCATTAACTCACGTGTCCATTTACGTATTAACAACTGCCTCGTGAAAGGTGTAACGAGAAGCACGAAAGAATGTTGAGTTACAGCTATCTAGACATTTAGGTCTTGTTTTCGGTAGAGGTAGACGACTGCACTGTGTGTCGCGTGAGTAGCGCTGCATGTGTAATTATTGGGAAAATGTATCTGACAACGAGTAGATGATAGTTTTCAGCTAAAATCATGTCACGTTATAAATTACATATGAATGTGCTATTATTGCCCATTTTGCATGTAGAGTTTGGATAATTCTGTGGGTGAGTTGAAGAAGGGCCAATGTCAATGTTAATTTTAATTTTGCAAAAGTGCCTAAAGTTTTTGTAAAATTTCTAACGCCAATTAGACAAAAGTGACAATTTTGGCAATGGCCCTTCTTGAACTCGCTCACAGATATGTTGGATTGGTAACGTGGGTGAAAAAAAAAAAATAGGAATTTAGCAGTGGATGATTTTAGAATGGTGAGGCATTTAATACGAGCCTGAAGTTGGAAAGCATTGTTACAATTAATTCAGGCGAACGCAGTGAAATACGAGCTCCGTTACATTCGAATTACGATTTCCTAAACCGTTTGGCTATTATTACTATGGGGGTAATTATGAAGTTCTGAAACTTTAATTTAAGGAAGTTTAATTAAAGGTAACATCGATTTCTCGCATTTCATCGGCAATTATGGAACTGATACTATCGCGTTTCGTATGTACATCTCACATTCGCTAAAATTAACATCCCGAGCGCAGAATTAAGGACAGTGACAGCTGGATCATTACGCTGCCTTCATCCCACTTCAAAATGCAACTATGTCTCGTTTCTCATGTGGTGTCCCGGATGCAATACATCATGGTTATCTGATACCACAGAAGGTTTTGAGGTATAAAAATCGTAGTAGCCTACCTACTGCTTGGGAAGTGAAAAGTATATGCAATAATATAAGAGTAAACTAAACAAACTGTAATCAGTAGCAGTGTCCATAACCATCCTCATAAATAAAAGAAAAACATTTCCCAATCACATTATCTTCCTGTCTTACTATATCACCAATTAGGGTGGAACGAAAAAATCAAAAGTGTGTGATTCTTTTCTAATAATAAAAAAATTCAGATAAAGCTCGCAAAGGCTGGATTATGTGGAAAAAAAATTGAGGTGCCGTAAGAACCTTGAAGGTATAGGTAACTTTTTGATTTTTTAACACGTTTTTAAAGTTTTGGATCTGCTAATTTTGTTTTATAATCTTAACACGTACAACGTCCAAACCTTTAGCGTACCTATTCGTTTCTCATGCATCCAATAAAGCAACAGAAGGCTTATCTAGTTTAAACATTTGCATTTTCATTTGTCTATACAATATATCGTCATTCCTTTATCGTAAGATGTTAGATTCCCGCTAGGAAATCTAACGAATAAATTTCTTTTAAAAAAAGAAGTGCTATCGTATGATAAAATAAAATTCATAACATCAATAAGAATAATAATTTTTAAGTCACCGCGGCACCTCAGAACATTTATTAATGAAGTTCAGATTTTGACAGCTTAAATACCATTATAAATGGCAATTTTTGTCAACTATTAGAAGTCATGAATAATAATAAGAATTATGCTCCTATATTTCGTTCCACTCTAACCAACATTTCCATTCGATGTTATTCAAAATTATGAAATAATGATATAAAATTCATGAAATAAAACTAAATATTAAAATTCATTCTACCCCCTCGGTATAAGACAAGCCTAAAAACCCCACTGTCCAGAAATTTCTGCCAGTCCACGATAGTTAAGGTATGATTTGAAATCTTTATACACAGACACATCATTCACAGATACCAATTGAAACAACAGTCTTGTAAGGATTATTTCAATCCTTAGTTTTTTCTCTCTCAGTGAAGGTAGGCAGTTGCATCAGGAATAAAAGAGTTAATCCCATAAAAAAAAGAATCCGCGCGATGAGAGGCTTCGATTCTCCAGCAAGGAGCTTACTTCCGGACGGGGAAGCCCTCCGAATTTCGAGGCTGCGGCCGTAGGACGAATCTCCTTGGTTTGCTCGGTTCGAGTGCGCGCCACGGTTGGTTACAATGGTAGGCGATGGTGTTTTGTTCCGTAAGAGTACACCACAATGAACTGTAACCCAACCTGGTCCTACGTAGATGGGGCTCGTCCTGCACGGGGGATCGAATTACGCGTACATACGCTAAGGATTTTTGATTCACCCCTATCCAGAGCTGGAGAGATTCTCGAGGAGAAATCTGATGTCCTCCTCTCCTAGAAATTCGATTACCCAAATACGCCCGGGCGACAACAGTTGGCTGCTAATCGAATCGTGGGAGGATGCGTTTCTTTCGGCCACGTTCAGTTGCGCGGATATTTTCGTTTAATTTACAAGTCTCGTTTGTTTCCTTTATTTTCGAAACTTTGTTCCTTTGCTTTCGATTTAGTACAGTGTTTTAATTACGTAGAAGGTAATGTAGTAACTAGTTTGTGTGATATCTAATTTGAGAATTTAGTAGTGAATGTTTTTAAAAATTGTTTTTGATTTATGGTATTTTTGTGTTATATTGATATTCGTTATGGGTAATGTTATGTTATGAGATTCAATGCAGAGGTCTCGTATGACGATTCACGTACCATGAACCGCCGTTGCTGGCAAAGATGATTTCAATCAATTAGGGACGCGCGCCTGAATCAATTACCTAGGTACCTCCTAGTGATTTATAGGATTATTGGGTACTTAGTAACTATCCTACAACCTCGTGCCACAGCTCATGCAATGGCAGATTCCATTTTTATGGAGTTCCTCCATTCTGATGAAATAAACGTTTATTTTTTACAGAAATGTTAAAATAGTAAACGATGAATAAATTGTTGCATTTCCAAAACCTATCGATTATGATCAAAATACTACTTAGTAGAATATATTTTGCGCCGTTTCCGTTGCAGAAAAAACAGAAGAAAAATTATTCTCATTCCAATAGCAATTTCCAAGGTGCACACGTATCGCGGTCATTGAATTGCAATTTATTTAAAAGAAAGATCGATATCGTCGCAATTTTTATAACGATGACGAGCATTCATTTCCTTCTTACGCGGCTCGTCCTATGATGCACAGCTCACAGGAAAGGATCGCAATGATCGTTAAGATCCAAGAATTGCGGCTGGAAGTGAATCATGTTACAGCGATTCACGAATCATGCGAATATGAGGATATTCACGAAGATAATTCCTCGAAGGAAGAAACTAATCGAAAGTGTATCATGAATGAAATTTCCACACACGAGACTTTATCCCTGAGATAATCCAGTTTGAAAGTTCAAGTTCGTCTGTTCTCTATAATCCCTTCCCACTACTTCAATTAATAATAATTTGAAATGAAAATTCATTTTTAATTTTTTAAATCAGTTTCGTTGCAATTTTAATAGTTTGCATAGTAACAAAATTGTAAACCATTCCAGTGTCAACTTGTTCCATTCTTTTCCATGCAGGTGTGGCCACATTCCATTCTCACATAAGCGGACACAAATGAAAGGTAAAGGGAAAACCGGGAACGTCCATGTTTCGTCTTTTTTTCTATTTATAGCATATTTTGTTGGTCGCAACTGGGACCGCAGAACTGTCGATTCACAAATGGTTATAAAGTTGAAATATCCCCGTAAGATAACGTTAAAGACTTGATATACTGGTTAAAATCAGGAAATGTCCACTGTGCGTTGGAACAAAATACGGAATGTATTTTTGCCTAAGCATAAGCTTCTGTCGCCCCGGTAAAATGAGAAATAATTTAAGAAGAAAATTATATGAGAAAATCAAATTCATTGAACCTTGTTTCTTTACCGGTGGACTAAACTGTCCCCCTTAGTTAAAATGTCCTATCTAACATTCCGAAACAACCGAGAAAGCTGAAGTTTTATTATTTTCTTTGTGCCGTCCTTGTAAAAAATAAACAAATTAGATTGTTTCTAGATCTCTAGGAAACACTTAGGGTTTTCAAACTTTACTTAAAAGGTAAAAGATGTGTGGAACTTTCAACACTTTTTGAAAAATGGTAAAATGATAGATAGGACATTTTAACTAAGGAAAGCAGTAAAGTATTAAAACTTAATTTTCTCGATAAAGCTGCTTTGTGACATTACCTATTTTTCCCCTTACCCTTCACACCACTTCCCCATCATATTTGCGGTGAATAATTATGCTTTTACAATTCCTTGGGACCTATAGAATGACGCGTGATTAATATTTTAGGTGCAGACGCTACGTAGACTTTTACCATGCTCCTTTTCCCGTCAAACTGAGCGTGCCGCGGATAATCGTTATACGCCGGCGTTTGGGGTCAAACGACCAATTACGATCCTGCTAATGTCCGTGTCGAATGTATCAGAATTAGAGTTCCGCAGATTCGGTGGAGGTACGCGCGCCATAGACAGTGCGCTTCGATCGATCGGGGTAATTCTGTTTCGAGCAGCGCCTACTTGTCGAACGTGTGTACGTTGACGTGGTATTGTTTACACTTTCGGTAATGCCCAGGGAAATATGCACGACCCACTACCTGCGCAAATACCACAGGCGATTCCTATGGCGCGCAATAGAAAACAAATACGCCGACTGTCGTCGCGTTCTAATTCCTCTAGAGTTAGCTCGTAAATCATGGTCCGTGACCGGCGAGCGTATTTCGTTTTACGCTATAAACATGATTAGCAATAGGAAAAAATAATTGTCGCCAGGCTAAGTGGCGACGACGAAGGGAATAAGAAAAGCAACGATTATTGAGATTATTATTATTATTATTAAACGTCTTTATTGCACAACATAAGCAAAGGACAATAAAGAGAAAGTAATCGGTTGGAATTGTCTTTGAGATGACCTATATGTTTGTAGGGTATTCAAGGTTACTTTTAATTAGTACGCCACGCGTAAGAAATGTAGGACTCGTAAGAAACGGGAGCTTTTATGGGAATGCCGAGCATCCGGGGTTAAATGTCGCGTACCGTTTATGAAGAAATTAATGCTTCATGGTTGGTGAGAAGAGTCCTTCTTTGGAATTTTCGCACGCTGAATTCGTTTATTAAGGGGGAGGCTTACCTAGAACGGTCAAAACAACATGCTTCTTTGGGAATTTTTTCTAGAAAAACTGATAAACTTTTATTATTATATTAGTATATTATTATTTTTAATATACTAATAACTTTTATTATTATATTATTATTATATTAGTCTATTGGAAAGAGTACATCTTACGGATACTTTAGTATTTTTTGTGGCAAAATGTATTGAAACGTTTATCAGTTATAAGTGATGCCCGAGACGTCCTTTTTTAGGCGTTTTGCGGTGACAACCGTAGCTCGGTGCAGGATCATCTAAAATTGAAAATTCGAATTTTTTTTATTATTATTATTATTATTATTATTATTGATTAAACGGGAATACCCATGGTTTACAAAACAAAAACAAATACAATTTACAGAGTCTGAACAATGCGTTTACGAATAATGAGTAGATACACGAGCAATTATGTTTCTATGTAAGGGTTAAACTAAATACCTCCACGTAAGATAATTACAATCCTATATAGTTCTATATAGTTGCGACCTAACCTACTCTAGGGAGCCCCGGATTTTAGATATCATACGAAATTATCTAGGTGCTATCGCGACCGATTTTGAAAAAAATATTTTGAGACAAAATGGCGGCTGTGCAAAGTTAAAGCATCGTAAAAAACGTCTAGGCAAAAAAAGGAAAAGCTCCTAATAGCGCTTAGATTTTTAACCCTAAAATGAGCCTGCAAAACCTTGAGTAAATCGGTTCATTAATTTTTTAGTTATGTGTGTCACCGACTTTGAAAACATGATTTTGAGGAAAACGCGTTTAAATTTGAGTCTGAGTGCTACACCGAGGAACACCTATCTACTTACACGTGTATAAATTTGTCGATTTTGGTCCGATTAAGTTGACACTTTCAGGGAATACTTTCAAGATGCTGTACGCGAAGAAAATATAAAACTCGAAAAATCGATTTTTTGAAAATTTCTAGGTAGCCCTCCCTCTTAAAGTAGTTTATTTTTAAAAATAGTAGAGTATATTCTTGGCCGTACTTGTAATGTTTTGGATGAATAATGCATAATGTTTCGTGAAGATAAACAGGAAAGTGTGAATACATTTTAATTATCAGTTCTTTAGCCATGAACTTGTTTCTATTATGAAGCATATGTATACCACTTTATGGGAAAAGAACAAATGTTTTTATTTGTTTTGTATTAAGATTTCTTATACCGAAATTGCAATTATGTACTTTAATTCCGCACGATTTTAGTGTGCAATATTCTAGCAAATAATTGACACGTTACGTATCAGCGTAGTATGTATCTACTACAGTGTTAATTCAAAAGGGCGTAGGTGGCTGCAACTTTTGCTTAAATCAAGTCATTGCTGCCAGGTAGCACAAATATAGTTTATCTATATGTATATTAAATGTGGAAGCTGTATCTGCATTGAAACCAGAGTTCGGCATTAATTAAATACAAAATTATTTAAATCACGGATCAAATAAAAGTTACATTAACTTTAGATTATTTAAGAAAAAAGTTAATTTTGTTATTCGACGAATAAAGTTAATTTTTCAATTTTTATTCGTTATTCGAAATTTTATTTAAATAAAAATTTTGCACATCTCTGGTTGAAACTGAATATATAACAGTTTATATTTCGGGCGTATACATATGTGAAATCAATGCCTGGTTGTCAAATGAAATAGCAGTAACTGTAAATATTAATAATAAAAGGCGTAATTACAGTTAATGGTTCAGTGTTTTTTTTACGGGTTTGTTAAAAATATTTAGATACCTTTTTATCCAGATTTAATATTTAACCTAATCCGATTTATATAAAATACCGATGGCATGACACAAAATACTAAAAGTCATTTTTCTCAGAGGCACCTTTTCACCAGATACGCTTATTTGAATTAACACGTACCTGAACATTTTCCTTTTTTCCTGTAGGAATCATTTTTTTTCAAGCTAAATCTTCTTCGATATAGTTCAATACACCACGTTCCGTTTCCTCGATCGATGACGTCGTTTACGTGTACAGGGAGAGGAATCAGTCGATCAGATTGCTGGACCACGATTTAACCTCAGTTCCGCCGTTTTCTGGGCTACTGCTCCGACCAATCGAGTTATCCAACCCGTCTACAGTTTCCCCTTCCTCGAGTCTGATAATAATTGGAAATAACTGTGGAGGCTTCGATTGGGAACTTACGAAACTCCGAACGAAAGACCGAAGAAATCGATCTTCTGAATATGTAGCTCATCGATTAGCTTGAACAATAAAGGTTCTGTCCTGGCACAACGCTTGACTTCCGCACAAATTAATTGAAAGAAATTCGATGGGCGAGAATTTATAGTAGGGATTCCAGGATTCAGTAGCTTTTGATCCTCCCTTAAAGCGTCCTCGAATTACTGATCTCTCTTTGACGCAGTTAGCGGCAAAAGGCGAGGATTTCATTATTTACAAAGAAGAGAACACTGATCCAATTAAGAACAGCGATCGTAAAGGATCCTCAGCGAATATTTGCATTCGGAGAAATTATTGTTCACCGTGCGATGGAACTGGAAACTGTCCCGCATTATGAATTCTTATTGGAAAATCGGACGGTTCACACGGAAAGAAGGTCGTACCTACTGCTACAATTCAATTACTCGAAAGCTACGAAAAAGAAGAATACAACAATCCTTCAATTTATATTAAAACGCTGTGCGCATTTGGACAAAACGCAAAACCAGATAATTTCTTCGTGTACAGAATGAAAAAGTGGACAGCCCGTTTGGAGAAATATATTGAAAAATAAACGTGCAATTTTCAAGAGAAATTCTACTTCATTTTGATACCAGTTCCATTATTTCATCTTCTCTCAAACTTATTTTAGAAGATCGGAGACCTTACTTATCAATAGACCCTCCTGCACGCTAACGCCCCGGAAAATATGTGGAAAGGTCACAAAGCAGACCCATGCATCGTTGATCGAGCACCGTTTGCTTTCGCCGGCGGATCCGATGGGCCGCGTTCAATCGAGCGAGAAGTGGCAGCGGCGAAGATTCATCGATCTTGCGGCATCCTGTTGGCAGGCGGGACGGAAAACGATCGTACGGTTTCGCGTGATCCGGAAGACGGTATGCAGGTGGAAGGATGTAAGGTTACGGAAGGTGATACGACGATGGACGAGTGGGCGATGGGGGCGGGCAGGAAGCTCGGATGGCAAGGAAAGGACGGAGGAAGTTACGAAGCCGGAATGCGCGTCGGTCCTTGGCAGTCGCGCGCAAACCATCGGCCCGAGCGGTAGTTACTCGCGCCGATTCGTGCTGCCTCTAACTTCGCGATCGCCTCCCCGTGCCGGTTAGTTCGGAAAGTAACGTCGAGCCAACGACTTTGAAAGCGGCAGGTGACTTTCTGTTGATAACTGCTCCCAGAAGACTACGCAGCGGCACGAGCTTTCGATATCACCACTGCGCCACGTTCAGGCGAGCGTCCCTCCGGCGACTGTTCATGGTAGGTGAAAGATAAACGCACTATGTAGAATCTCCAGTATCCGAACTAATAGGGAGATATAATTGTGCGGATAGTGGAGCACACACTTCGTAGTGATTGTTCTGTATTTCGGAAAGGATAATACAAGTAACAGTACCAAGAATGATAGATAAGAAGTATTACCATAGATCTTCCAACGTTCTGTGTTTTTGATAATTTTGAGGCACTTTCGCTGTTCTGTAGATTCTGAAGTATATCTACGGTTAACCTTTCGAGGGCCGGGCTGGCCACTATAGTGTCCACCTAAGAATTCGGATACTTTGCCGGTCATTTTGGTGGTATATATGCATCAATTTTAAGTAAATAAAATTTACAATTTCAATGAAAAAATCCCCGTCCTTTAAAGGTTAATAGTATACGCTTCCTCTTTCATGTCGTTTAATACTAAAGTAGCGTGAATAGTATTCATTTTTTTTTAATTTAGTTATTTTAAGTCGCATCAACGTCTAAGTTGGGTTATTAGCGACTCGATCTATAGTCACGATATTCACAACTCCTGAAGCAGAGATGGGCAAAAAATTATTTCAAATAAAAATTTCGTATACAAATTTTTATTTAAAATAATTCTTTGTCCATCTCTGTCCTGTAGTATTCATTTTGATCGTTATAAAAGAATGGAAGTGCTGCGCTACAATTGGTTCTGAGTTTCGAATGTCAAAACTTTCGGATACTAGAGATTTTAGTGTATTCTAATCGCGACTTGAGGAGAAGCATAATAGTTAAGAAATATAATAGCGGAGTGATAAAGCAGTGTGAAGGGTTATGTAAATTGCTGTTGCTTCTGTTTGCTGTTCTTGTATAGTCTTTCGTGTTGATGTTCGTTTGAAGGTCTCATAAGAGCAGAACATTTTGGAGTAATGTGAGTGAAGATAGCGGCAGTAAGAGTGAAAGTTTTGGATTAACGGTGTGCTCGTCGAAATACTCTGCACGTAGGATTCTTGAAAAGTTTTCTTTGCAATTCGCATACTGTAGGCATCTATCGATATATTCTGACGCGAGGACGTTGAAACATGCTGGTGTCGCCTCAGCTTGGTTTCTTGTAAACTGTGTAATTGTTCTCGACATGGTCTGACATCATTGTTATTTCTGTTATTACAGAATGGAAATAGAAATAATTGGATAAAGATATTTACAATATTGTGACTTTGTACTACATGGAGATGTGTTACTGACAGTCGAATATAAAATAAATTGTAATCTGTGTAATTTATTATTCCATAAAATTTAAATACGATAAATCCTAATATATATTGGCTCAATTTTATATCTTGTTATTATCTCTACACGAAGGTATAATCAGTTCAATTTTCTTTAAAATTTAAAAAAATTATCGAAACGTTTTTATTTACAATTTCCACAACATCTTACATAACATTTCTTGGACATAAGTGTTCACAACTCGACTCTCAAATGTTTTCATTTAGTATTTAGCGATAGAAATACGTTTAACCTTCCCTCTGTGCGTAGATGCACAAACACACACCAAGCTAAAAAAAAAAACATAAATAAAACTATATTCGTAGAAATGCTAACTGTGATATGTTTCACACACAATTTGATTAAAAACAAAACTTAATTTTCCTTATTTATACAAATATTTTTAATTTATGTATTTTAAATTAAATGTTTTAATTCTTTTTACACCAACTTCTTAAAAATCAATAAAATTTCACAAATACTTACACAGCCAAACGTTTATTTTCTGTACCTTTTGCATTGAAAATGTACACGGTTATCGTTAAACTATTTGTACACACCTATATATAATACTTAAGCGTAAGAAGTTGAGCTTACTTAGTGGCAATTACCGATCAGTCGATTTGTCAATCTACTTACATACAGGTATACAGAATATATTCTACTATTGAAATGAAGCTACGAATTTTAAACCACGACTTTTGCAATGAAAGATAGCAAATTCGTTCTCAATAATAACGAAAGTATACGTGTTACGTTGACAAATCTATACGTAAAATATCTATTTTCATATCCTAATCAACACTGTTCTGAGTACTTAAATGTTCCATGTATGAGTGTTCGAATGATCGCGTCTATACCACGAAAACCAAACTCCAATTGAAAAACAGTTTCTTCATCTACATTTCCTATTAAGTGGAATTTAATGGCAGCTATACTAGGAGGTGTATCGTCACTTTTGGCGACTGAAGCAATCGATGTCGCCTTAGATTAATTACACCGAGGTCGGAATGCCCATTTAATCAAGATTCGTTGGCAATAAGAAGCGACGAGTAATCGTAAGGATCCTTTCTGGTCGCTGAAATCGCGACTTGCGTTTCCTTGACGCGTTCACTTCGCACGTGAAATTACTTTTAATGATCGGTTGCCTTCACCCTGTTTACACCGGACAGGAAGCTTCCCTGGGACAATGATCCAATGACAACCTTCGTGTATGTCGTCATAGATGCTAATAACACTATGTTTACACGCGTCTGGAGGATGAAATTAACGATTGGGGAATAGCAGCGGGAATGAAAGAGTTTCCACACCGTTAAATACTTAAGCAACTAGTAGCTGCAAAATCACGGTCTTTGCAATCCAATGATCACTTTCATACGTGAGTGATAATTCACTTTACGTAACGCTTTGAATATTCGCCCTCTAGAAAATTCAATGTTGGGATAATCTAACGTCAATGATATCAGAATTTATTCAGCTATTGCGACAGCACGATCCTGAAATGATGCGAAACTCCAGAATTTTCTTCGAGCCTGCAGGTTTCGGTAACAGTGAAGTGTAACGTGCAAACGCGTTCATAATCACTCATTTATCTAGGTCTGTCTGCTATCAGAATGGATAATTAGAACTTG
Organism: Andrena bucephala; assembly: GCA_947577245.1. Classification (NCBI taxonomy): domain Eukaryota; kingdom Metazoa; phylum Arthropoda; class Insecta; order Hymenoptera; family Andrenidae; genus Andrena; species Andrena bucephala. The sequence continues at coordinate 25,568,607 of OX387717.1, read as the reverse complement.
TGCTGCTATCACTCCTGTAGCCATTGAAAGAGCATCGCAATTTGTCAATGGTCGTTTCAGGCGATGCATCGTCGCCTAAGGACATCATTTGCAGCATTTAGCAGGAAATATCGGTGATCCCTGATTTGGAATTGTACAGTTCTAGGTCATCCAAGAGAAAGAAGCTTCTTCTTGCAACACGTTCACTCTTTCAAAGCATTCAACTTATACTTCCCTCTTATTGTATTACACTTCATTGTTTCTGGGTTTCTATTAACGAAAGACACGCCGAATCTTCGCAATCATAATAAGAAGGTGCTTCAAAAAGTAACACCTCACACGCAACTTTGCACTGTGGATGTCAACTGACCGACTAGATTTTCGCAGAACTGCTAACGAAGCTGTGTACAAATTGTTTTTTGAATTCGATATTTACATTTCGTATAGAAGCACACGTGCACGTCATTACAAAATGCTTGTGCAAATATTTTTGCTTGGTAGTGAGAGTCGAACATCCTTTGCCAGACTTGTAAAGAACTTAACTCAATCCACCTAAATTAAAAATACTCTGGTAGCCAATAGAATCAATTATTGAGTCTCTATTAAAACTGAGGTCACACTATTTTTATGGTTTCAGATTTACACATGATATGACCCAGTCCCGCGAGGTTTTGGCAATGATGGACACGCACACGACAACGTTCGGGCGCAAAAGAGGATGCACGCTTTCCCCTTGCGGTGGTCTCCTTTTGGGTGCAGCTTTTCTCATATCCCTGGTGATGACGGGCCTCCTTGTCTATCACTTCGCCCCGTGCCTCGAGGAGAAACTCGTTAAATCATGCATTGATCTGAAGAATTCGGGATTCGAATCGCGCGGAATGTTCCCCACGGAGTTGTCATCTAAGAAGAAACTGGATGTCAGATTGCCAAGAGCCGTGGTGCCAGACTCTTACGAACTGAAGCTGATTCCCTTTATATGGGAGGGAAACTTCACATTCAATGGCGAGGTAACATGCATTCCTCTTCCTTTATACTTCCCAGTCTAGCCTTGAACCAGAACTTTCTACATATACGAAGACCACTTTAATTAGCATGTCCTGTTCATAGATGCAAAAACTGGTTATTTGATTAAACTGATTTCGTTATGACAGCTTTCATCGAGAAATATTCATATTTTTGCAAAGAAACCGTTTTGTCAGTAATAGATGCGTCATCTTCTATTTGGTATCATCGGTGTATTCTGCCAATCCCTCAATTTATGTGATATCAAATTTATCGGGCTGTAATATTTTATGGGATATATTATTTATTATTTTTATGGAATATCGTATTAAATATTTTTATGGGATATAATATTTAATATTGTTTGGGATATAATATATAATATTTTTATGGCATATAATATTTAATATCTTTGTGATATAATATTTAATATTTTTATGGGATATTATATTTAATATTGTTTGGGATATAATATTTAATATTTTTATGGCATATAATATTTAATATTTTAATGGGATATGATATTTAAAATTATACATATCTGTAAATAGAGATGTAATTCTTTGTAATGGAACTATCTTATTTTTTTTACCATTCACAGTTTGAACATTCTTTTAATCACTAAAGAGCATATGCACAGCAATCTTCTCTCTCAGTGTCTATTGGTAACAGACCTGCAGATATTTGAAAATATATCGAGACGAATTCCACCTTATTTCTGCCCCACCTTCGATCATTAATCAATCCTCAGCACCCCATCGCCACAGTGTGCTACAACAAAAGTATTACGCTCCAACTGCGCCCAATAAGGGATGTATTTAACATCCAAAAGACACGCTCCGAGAATGCCCTTATATATTAATTCCTCAAATTCCAGAACAATCGGAGAGCCGAGGCTATTGTTCCTCGTATTTCGCGGTTTCCTTTTTTCCCGGTACAAATGAAAGGGGAAGTCGATCGCAATCCCCGATGCTCGCAAAATACTTCATCCCAAAAGATATAGACTCGTTGTATAATGAATTCGTACGCTCGGAGCATATCTCTCCGTTCTATCTTTCTTCCGTCCTATCTCTTCCTTTCCTTATGCAACCGTGGAAAGAAGAAAACAAAATATCGAAAACGGGGTCGATGATTACGAGCGCCTCTGGAAGGGTGAAAGTATGCGAACTTGTCCAGTAAGTGATCGTAACTAGAAAGTTCGAAACGCCGTTTCATTCCTGCCTCGACGGACGTTTTTAGAGTGTCGGGAAAAAAGAGCGCAACGAAGGGGAAAGGAAAATATGTTGAAAAACGCGGGCAAAAAGTTGCGTGGTCTAAACTCCATTTACTTTCGCTTTCAGTTAGTGCTCGATGAACAGTAGCTTGGGATTTCGAGTGAAACGTTAATCTTCACCTCGACCGATCGTTCTTTTCTCTTTAAGACAGACTTTCTCGTAGACACCGGACCAAAATAGGTGTGATCTGTTTTTGTAGTACCTATTCGAGTAATGATGCTTTGCCCACTGATAGGTAAAGATTCTCGTGAATGTCACCGAGGATACGAAGAACGTGACGCTGCACGCGGTCGACATGATCATCGACGAAAGTTTCACCACAATCAGGGAGCATTCAGGGGCGAACAACACCAAGGCAATTGGAATCGTAGGACAGAAGAACGATACCGAACGGCAGTTTCACGTGATTAAAACGTCGGACACGTTGAACAGGGGCATGCAATACGTAGTGCATCTAAAGTTTGTCGGCCATCTGAACGACTACATGCAAGGCTTCTACAGGAGCTCGTACACCGTTGAAAGTCAGACGAGGTAAACGCCCTGGCAATTTAATTCTACCTTATAAGTGGCAGCTATTTCTGTGCTGTAAATTTCAAACGTTTATCGAGCGATATCTATAGCTAATATTAAGCTGATCTATTTGGAACGTTAGAGTTGAATAGACCGCTTTAACGAGTTTTAACGCATTTAACTTGTTCCTAAAATATACGCTATTTATCGAAAGCGTGGAGTCGGGTAATAGGAAAAGTGGAAATCACTATTCTACGAATATTTAGTAGGAATGGTTGAAAAGTAGGTTTGCAAACTGACAATTTCAATGTTCCCCGGTTCCGAAAATAAGAGAATATATGGACGGCTTAGTGCATAAATGTATGCCCACTTTTTGTGAAATTTCAATTTTTATATGTAGCAAATTGTTTTTGACTGTTTCTTTATGCTGTACAAAAATCACATTTATTCCTGCTTCATAAATTTGTCAAAAATAATATTTTTCTTCACTGTATGTCCTTGAATCTTATGTACCATTGTATGTTTAAACCTGCTATTCTCGAAAATAACTAAAAAAGGACATACAATATTTGTGCACTAAGCCAATCGATATGTTGGAGAAAGAGTTATTTAAATGAAGAGTGCCTTTCGAAATTGAATTAACAATGGCGTTTTATATTCCTCTTTCTATCAAGATTTGCACGGAAAATGAAGCAGTAGATATCGTGCTGACTAATAATCGTACTGAGAAGTGCGAGTCACCTTCTGTGTCATCATAAAACAAGTGTTAGATTGCTACTTTCAATGCAGATATACTTTTCTGACACTTCCAGGATATTAGTGTAGGTATATACATGACGTGCACGAACGACAGTAGTTTTTTTAATTAACTCGTAAATTTGAACAAAAATACTTTTAGATATCCAAATGAATGAGTTTTAATCCATGTTTTCGACTTGTTTTTGAACGAGAAATCGCTCCATTCTCGATTGAATCGCCATTGCAGCTCGTCAAGCTAGATATGCAAACAAATGACTCTCAAACATATTTTTAACATAAACTTTTTTTTGCATCTTTAAATGTTAGGGTAGATGTACCATTTGTGGCCACTTTAAGGTATTGTACCAGTTTTGGCCACCTCTTAAAAAATATAATATTTTTCCGTGTAAGCAATAAATTTCTGGCGGTATAATAAACAAAATATTTATGATGTGAAATTCTTCGCATAATAATGATCCGCAAGCAATTTAAAAATAAGATAATTATATACATGGCCAAAAACAGTGCAATGGCCACTAACGGTATATCTACCCTAAATATAAAGTCACAAAAAGGTTAAAAATGAACACAATACCTCCATCTTTCAATGAAAACATAAAGATCATTAATCCCTCTTATCGTACCACAAAAACTAAACTTCCAAAAACGACGTCACTACAAACACCGACCTAAAATTCATCAACGGAGGCAAAGATATCCAGCGAGCATCCCCTCGAAGGAGAAAAACGGCACTAAAAACTGGTGCCTAATTTTCTCCACGATTACGTCCATTGAACGTGCCCCGTCCTCTCCGCGCGCTTTTTGTTCATCACGAATGTTCTCAAAGAAGTGAAATTCCACCCCTCAGTTCTTTACTCAGCCGACGAAAGTCCATCCCCTCGGAACGATGCTCCCTTCACCCTGCACCCGCAACGAGAGAAGCATCCGCGGTGAATTTACACAGCCCCCGTCGTCATTTCCCCGAGCGTCTCCTGGTAAATCGTTGAAAGCTGAATAGGAGAGCCCGCCACTTCGTGATACCCGTCCCCGATAACGCTGGGAGCGAGAGGGTGTCGCCGCCGGATGGCCTCCGAAGCGTGCAAACACTGCTCCTCCGCTTGCTTACCGAGAGCATCCTTTTGGTTTTATATTGCAGATGGATCGCCGCGACGCAATTCCAGCCGACGGACGCTCGACGTGCCTTCCCGTGCTTCGACGAGCCAGCCCTGAAGGCCAGGTTCCAGATCAGCGTAGCGCGGCCCAGGAACATGACGTCCATCTCGAACATGCCCAGAAAGGGGGAGCCGATGCCCGTGTGAGTGTGACCAGAACTTCTGTCTAACCCGTCTAGCCACGGCTAGAGCGCGACACGCTTCAGCCGTTTCGTAAATTGACGCTGTCTCGGCTGGCCGTACAGGGTCAACCGTTCTACCGGTTAGGTCGAACGTGCAATTGAAACGGATCGAACCCAGTTTCCGGCCGAGGCGACGATTTCACGGAGCTGGCGAAGCTGCTAAACGCGTTGCGCACGGATCATGGGGTGTCTCGCGTTTGACAATTCGAATGTTGGATAGATGGACAGGGTAGCGTTCCCAAGCCGAAAATTCTGGTTTTAATGAAACTCCCTGTGGATATACAGGATAGGTATTGGGGTGTGGAAGGAGCAATTGAGGATCTTGCAGCAAGGGGGGTGCAGCTCCGTTTTTGTCAGTTTTCGAGTTATGATGTGTAATGTATGTAAAAAAAATTCTACACCTTTTGGTGCATGTCGATGCAAATCTGATAACGAATGAGTGATTTATGTAAATTTTGAATCTGCATCCATTACTCCAGATTTGAAAAATTTGCCAAAAATATAAATATAAATTTATCACTCAATAAGTGCCTATTTCTTATTGTGTGAAAAATATATATTTTTCAATTAATGTTCTTTTTTTAATGTTAAGTCAAAGCAATAATTTTATAAAATGTTTTTGCTTATTTACTTAACGTTGGTAAATATGAAGCTGTACCCTTCTTGCTACAAAGTCCTCAATTATTTATTTTTTTATTTATTTATTTTTTTTTTGATATGCATTCCCTAATGTGTTGGCGTACACACAGAGCGGTGTATCATTAAAATTAGAATTTTCCGATTGGGAATGTTCCCTTGTCAGATGTCTCATGTTTTAATTTGGTCACATGGGGTTCACAGCACTCCAGCGTCACTTTTGAGTTATCATTTTCATATTTCTGAATCTTTTATCTTTTGAATGATAATTGTACATTCGTAATATTCCTACAATCATACTCTAATAGTTTTTTTCTAGAAATGTAAATTCTGATACAATGAAATTTGTAGTTGAAAAAATAGTTGTGGAAAAGGCGATGTTTTTTGTTAATAAATAAAATTGCCTGGGGTGCGATACACCCCATCTAACCACGAAAGATTAACAAATCGAATATTGGATAGATACTCGGAGGTGCAGGTTTTTAATGGTCCCTGTGAAATAGTGAGAAGATTTCAGGAGGTTTCAAGAGTGAATATAACTAAGTAGAACTACTAGAGTATGTTCACTGCGAATTAGTTGATCACATTTTCGTAATATACAGCGCTCACGCATGGCTGGTAATTCATGGTCGCACAGATGTAACACTATTCGCGCGAGTTGAGGATAGAAATAATTTGTAGAACAGGCAAACATCACGCTCGCGTAAGTGTGTAATTAATTTGTTTGTGTAAGACGAATCGTTCGAGTTAATTGTCTTATACTCTTTCTTGTCAGTCAGATACCGTAATAAGACTCGGAAAATTCCTTTGCTACGAAGAATAGAGAAACATTGAAATAAAAGAGTGCGTTACATAATTTCGTCGATGTAGTATAAGCAATTGATGCGTAAGGTATTTAAATATTCATAAATAAGTGAAAAATAACTAAATCCCTAATGTCATCGATATTTCATAAGGAACGATAATCAAAACCTAGGAGACAGATTTATTTGAAATTTTTATTTGAATATCCACAAAAAAGGGGGATCATATTGCAGAATTTAGTTTGTACAATTCAATGAAAAATTGTGTATTGGTATTTCTCTTTTAAATATGAATATAATCATCATAGGTCGCTTTAAAAGGACAGACTAATTAGATACTTCAGGCATGCTCGATTACTATGAATTTATCACGCCCTGTTATTTGTAATCAGGCCAGGCTTGCCTTCGTACATGTGGGACCATTACGAACGCTCGGTACCAATGTCCACCTATCTGGTGGCCTTCATAGTTTCGGACTTCGAAGTATTGAAATCCGAATCTGGAGACTTCAGAGTCTGGGCACGTAGAGACGCAATTGAGCAAGCACGTTACTGTCTGAAGATTGGTCCGAAGATACTCGAGTATTACGAGGATTACTTCAAGATCAAATTCCCGTTGCCCAAAATTGACAATGTCGCTCTACCCGATTTTGCTGCAGGCGCCATGGAAAACTGGGGCTTAATCACTTACAGGTAATTTCAATCGATGGTCTCTTAAAACGTACTACATCGTTTTGTTGAATTTATTCTAATCTTATTACTTTCGCAATTATCAAATGAATCACGTTTTTAATTCATCAATATTCTTATTCGTTTTGTCTGGAATTTTAGACCTCGTTAGTCTCATGTAGTAAATGGTTCACAATTCTATTTTTGATGGCTCGCTTAGAGTACAAACGGTGTACTTTTTATTTGTATTAGGAAAATGAACAAATATTCCCTTGTGCATTTATTGTATTTAATCTTTTCTTGTGTACCTGTTTAATGACACTATTTACATATCTCTTTTAATGATTGATTGTGATTTGTACGCGCAGATTTTCCATACAACATCAGACTCATTATAGTTTTCATCGTCTGCAAACTTTAGCTTCGAGCCATGTTCGATTATTCTCTCGCCTTGCAAGAATTGATAGATTTAGTGAAGAATTCCATTTCCAGGGAAACGGCCATGTTGTACCAAGATGGTGTCTCAACCAGCAGTAATCAAGAGCGGGTTGCCACCGTAGTGTCTCACGAACTTGCTCATCAGTGGTTCGGGAACTTGGTGACTCCAAGTTGGTGGACGGATCTTTGGTTGAACGAGGGCTTTGCTAGTTATGTAGAATACATCGGTATGAACGCAGTAAGTTCGTGAACCCTGGACTATGAATTTAACGAGCCTTTCTCATTGTCTCCTACATCGCCTTCCTTCAAGGGGGGATTATACTTCACGCGACGTTAAAACAGCCCAAGTTTAGGGAATTTTTACTGGAGAAATTATGAAGCAAATCGTTCTGAACCTTTTTATGGCTTTATATTTAACATTTGAAGATCCGAAAAAAAAAGTTTGTGTTAAAAATATGCATTGTAGATGTCGCTATCGGGGCATCTTGCTACGGTGGCGGTTCTAAACGGTGGGGGTTCTAGCGCCTTCAATTTTTGTCTAGAATCAAAAAACCAAAGATAGTCTTATTTTTTATGAAATTATATCATCGATGAACCTGAAAAATAATAAAGTCGTCGAAAATTGACAAAATTGTAGAGCTTAGGAGAAAAAGTACGATCAAAAAATTTTCTCAAAAATCGTACTTTTTCTCCTTTTGTCAATTTTCGACATTTTTATGGTTTTTGAGGTTTCTCGATGATATAATTTCATAAATAATAAGAATATTTTGTCCCCCACCGTTTTGCAACTTCAGCGGCGACGCTGTAGCAAAATGCCTCGATAGCAATATCTACAATACATACTATATTTAACATACAATTTTTTTTTCGTATCTTCAAATGTTAAATATAATACCACAAAAAGGTTTAAAATGATTTGCTTCATAATTTCTCCAGAAAAAATTCCCAAAATTGGTCCGTATCAGCTATGCGTAACGTATAATCCCCCCCTTAATCTGTAATTCATTCGAATTCGATGACAATCAATCCTCGCATTTCATTATGAGGCTATAAAATCTTACGATTAGCTCAGGTCGCATATTGTAGAAGCTAAGAATACTCCGCAGTTGAATTTCTTTGTGAATTTTTAAATCTGAAGATTGAAGATCATTTAAATATCCTCTTACTCGAACTGGACATTTAATTCAGATAAGATTTCTATGCTACGTAGGAGTCATCTAAATATGATATAAAAGGGTTAAGTGGAGGGTATTCAAGTTTCCTGTGCACGTTTTCTTTGTAATTTTATAGGTAGAACCAACATGGAAGGTTTTGGAACAGTTCGTGGTCCACGATCTGCAAAATGTGTTCGGCTTAGACGCGTTGCAGTCTTCGCACCCGATATCGATCGAAGTCGGCCACCCCGATGAAATCAGCGAGATCTTTGACAAAATCTCGTACGGAAAAGGTATCGGACGGTATCATTCGATCAGAAACGAAAACGATACACTATCTATAATACAATTTTAATGTATCATCTCTATGTCCGAATAGGTGCTACTATAATAAGAATGATGGATCATTTCCTTACCACTAACGTTTTCAAGCAAGGCTTAACAAATTATTTGAATGGGAAGTAAGTACTCACGTGCGACGAAAGTATTGCATACCACAAAACAAATTAATATCACTATCTTTAAATAATACCACATTCCAAATTAGAACTCAAAACTTAAACAATTACAATAATTCTGTGAAGAAACATATCTTATGACCATTGGCAACTAAAATTTGTCCACATTTGTTATTTACAAATTCAGTAGTCTCAGAATTATAATCCTCGATTCACGACTGAAAATCAATGGAGTATGCAATTTAATTTTCATTTTCATTTTCATTTCAATACCCTAACTTTGAGTAACGGGTCTACCAATTTGTCCAAGTGACGACTTTGCTCTCGAAATTTAAAATTTGTCACTTTCCATGCTCCCGTTTTTTTCTTCTTACAAATTACGATCCAAAACGTTACAATAGGGCGTATCAGAGTGCCGAACAGAATGATTTATGGAACGCACTGACGAAACAGGCGCACAAGGATAAAGTTTTAGACCGTGGTGTAACTATAAAAGAAATTATGGATACCTGGACTCTTCAGAGCGGCTTCCCGATAGTGACTGTCACTCGACATTATAAGAACGGTTCGGTGACGTTGATGCAGGTTTGTTGATACCCTCGCATTTACGATACACCGGGATTGTTTTCTTTTTCGATACTCATCGTGCTTTCGATTCAGGAGCGTTTCTTACTCCGCAACGGCACTATAACGACCACGTCTGCGACCGAGCCACTATGGTGGATACCGATTACGTACACAACCGAGAGACAGTTGGATTTCAATACAACCAAGCCGTCCCAATGGATAAAAGCCGCGAAATCGATGACCCTGTCGAACCTAAATCTGAGTCCAAATGAATGGGTTATCTTCAACATTCAAGAAACCGGTAAGTAAGATAGTAGACATTTATAAAGTGCATAAAACATAAAGTAATATAATGGTAACATTGGACCTATGTGAGGTAAATTTAATATGGTAATGAGAACACATTAAAAATAGGTATTTCCGAAAATAATTCTAACTTAATATTATTAAAACTAAATAAAGAAAAAAAATAAACCCAAAAAATCGTGGCAACCTCCCAGAAAACACTTCGCGAACCACAGGTTGGGACTCACTGCTACAGAGTCGTGACTGATTCACCAACTGTTGATTGTTTGAACATGTAGTTTGAAATCATTGTGCTCGAAATGTAAAAACAGTTTTGTTCGACTAATGAAAGACACTGTTATACTGTTATCGAATTATTGGGTTAAGGAGTTTGCGTGTAAATTAATGTTTTCGCTGAGCAAAAATATTTTGCGATTCCTTCTACTTGCTTTTAATGGATCCACGCGTTTTTTCTACACTTACTTTATAGCGTTTTAAAAGGGGAAATTAAAGAATTAGGTATTACGCACTTGTGATTCACCATTGAGCGCGTCATATCGGTAAATACGTCCGTTTCGTTCCTGTTTCTCTAGGATACTACAGAGTGAACTACGACAGGTTGAACTGGCAAATGATAATCAATCAGTTGAACAAGGAATCCTTCAGGAACATTTCGACGATCAATCGAGCTCAGTTGATCGACGATGCTCTTAACTTAGCGAGAGCTGGAAAGCTAGATTACACAACTGCGTTGGATGTTACGTCGTATTTAGCCCACGAGACGGAATATTTGCCATGGAAGGCTGCTTTTACTGCGATGCACTACTTGGATGACATGCTCTTCAAGATGCCAGGCTACGATAAGTTCCGAGTAAATGCACATTTAAAATGAACTGACGTTTATGTAATACATTTCGGCTTCAGAGGAATAATGTTTTGCATTTATATACGAAGGGTGAGGGGAAAAACAGGGAATGTCACAAAACAGTGTTATCGAGAAAATTAAGTTTTAACACTTTAGTCCAACAGTACAGAAACACGGTTCAATGAATTTAATTTTCTTATATAATTTTCTTCTTAAATAATTTCTTGTTTCACCTTGACGACAAAAGCTTAGGCAAAGAGTGGGGACATTGCGTATTTTGTTTCAGTGCACAGTGGAGATTTCCTGTTTTTAACGACTATGCCAAATCTTTAAAGGGGTACTCTAGTGTAACCCGTTTTTTCAACGCCATCTTCGGGAATTTATTTAACAAAAACTATAAGTTTATACTATCGGGCGTTTTGCCTGCATATTATGGTATGTTTGAAGTAATACCCAGAATTTTTTGAACTATTTTAACCCGCATATAGTCGGTGGCGCAAGCTTCTTCAAATAAATTCTTTTTCGACGGCCGTTGGTGTGGGAACTTTTCTAGTCAACCAAAATGGAAAATCTAAGGTTTATTTTATTTATTATGTGTGTTGGTATGGTTGGAACCAGAGAGACCCCCTAATAATAAAAATTTGCAGAATGACAGCATTTTTAAAACAGATGTTCAATTTTTGCTCATAAAATTAGCTGTTTTCGTTCTGTAGAATTAATTTTATACAACATAGAAACTCGTCCGGGGAACGTATTGCTTAGAAAGAAAATGTCTTTCTCTTCGAAATTTGTTCCCTGAACCTGATTTTTGCATCCACTGTTGTAAAATGTTACAGAGGAATTGAGAACGACATATCATTTTCGTAATTTATCTTTACAGTTGTACGTTTTAAAGCTTCTTGACAACGTGTACAAGCAAGTTGGTTTCAAGGACAACCCCGGTGATCCTCAGCTGACGGTTTTCACCCGCATCGACGTGTTAACTTGGGCATGCAACTTCGGTCATGACGACTGTGTGCAAAATGCAAGGAATCAATTTCACAATTGGCGTAACACACCGAACCCAAATAAGAATAACCCGTAAGTTTCATCGGTAACAATTTAATACCAAGCATCCTCGAGCTATTTGGCTAAATTTTAGACAGGTGTCCTCCTTTCTTCCACCGATATGCAGATTGATATCAGTTACTACTAAAATTATCCTGCATTTACCGAAACTTTGCGAATTTTTTGCTTATTTAGTATTACATGATTTATTAAACTATGAAAACCCGAAAATTTACCTACTATTTTCTGAACTCGTTGTGTCTTTTTAATTACGCTATAATATGCAGCTTCGAAGAAGTTTGTAAATTATTAAGTAAATAACTTTTCCAGAATTTCCCCGAATTTGAAGACAGTTGTATATTGCACGGCAATTCGAGTTGGTGGGCAAGTCGAGTGGGACTTCGCGTGGCAAATGTACCTGGAAACGAACGTCGGCTCCGAAAAGGATTTGCTCCTGCATGCCCTCGGTTGCACCAGAGAAACGTGGCTTCTAAGTCGATACTTAGATTGGGCAATCACAGAAAACTCGGGCATCAGGAAGCAAGATATTGGTCGAATTTTCAACTCTGTTGCCAGCAACTCTGTTGGACAACGGCTGGCGTTCAATTTCTTCAGAAATAAATGGTCACGTCTTAGAGAGTAGTAAGTCTATCGATTTACCTTGCACGATATTTAATTTCTTCCTTCATGAGCTCATTGCTTGATAAAAATGAATGGTGTGGTTTACAGAAATGACAGTTTTTATTATTTAATTTATTATTTAATTAGAATTATCAAACTGCTTGCACTCGTGTGTTTATCCTGTTTACATGCTATTCAAATATGTTACTAATTTAATTCTAGTTACACGTCGCTTAAACTTTTAAGCATCTAGTTTTACAGAAGACTATATCAAATTCTTCGATTTACCCTTGATGCTGTCTAAACTCTGATCAGCAAGTGGGTCTTAACTGCTGCTACTCGCTGCAATCACATTTTTCACGCGATACGTTTATTTGTTCCAGCGTCGGGTCATCTCTGTTGGCTGTTAATAATATAGTGAAAGCAGCTACGAGAACTATGAACAGCATGTACGAGCTCAAAGATGTAAGTATGAACGAAAAACTAATTCGTGTCGTTCAGTGGAGACGATCTACCTGATATTCGCTCAGGGGCGATTTGAGGATTTGGTGCCCCCTTGGCTAGCAAGCGTCTGCCGCCCTTTCCGCGAAATATCATAAAATATTTTAATTTATATGGCAACTCACACATGAGTCATTGCTAATTCGTAACATGAAAAAAGTGATTTTTTTTAAAACTGCCTCAAGCTCCTGTGCTTAAATATTTTTCAATTTCTTTCGCTCGAAATTTGTCACACCCCCAAATTTGCCGCTCCTCAAAAATAATTGCCCCCCAAAACTTGTCGCTCCCCAAAATTGAATGCTTCCCAATATTTGCCACTTCCCAAAAATTTCCGCTCCTCAAAATTTGATGCTTCCCAATATACATATGCCGTTCCCCAAAATTTTCCACTTCCCAATATTTGCCACTTTCCGTAATTTTTCGCTCCTCAAAATTTTCCGCTCCTCAAAATTTTCCGCTCCCCAATATTTGCCGCTCCCCCAAATTTGTCACTCCTCAAAATTTGTCGCTCTCCAAAATTTTCCGCTCCCCAATATTTGCCACTTACCAAAAGTTGCCGCTCCTCAAAACTTGCCGCTCCCCAATATTTGCTGCTTTCCGAAATTTTCCGCTCGTCAAAATTTGTCGCCCCCCAAAATTTGATCCTTCCCAATATTTGCCGCTCCCCAAAATTTGTCGCTTCCCAAAATTTTCCGCTTCCCAATATTTGCCGCTCCCCAAAATTTTCCGCTTCCCAATATTAGCCGCTTTCCGAAATTTTTCACTCCTCAAAATTTGACGTTCCCGAATTTTTGCCGCTCCCCCAAATTTTCCGCTCCCCAAAATTTATCGCTTCCTAAGATTTGCCGCTCCCCAAAGCTGATCGCTTCCAAAATTTGTTGCTCCTCAAATTTGCCGCTTCTCAAAACTTGCCGCCTTAGGCTACAACCTACTTAGCCTGCACCCAAAATTCACCCCTGAATTCGCCTGATTCGTTCAGATTATGTGAGAATAAATTCATTCCATCGTTGTCAACAGTTACTGAGGTTCACGACCGAGCATAAGGATGAGCTTGGCAGCGTGACGAGAACAATGCAGCAAGCAATTGAACAGTCCGAAGCCAATATACGATGGGTGGATACTAATCACGTTACTATTCACGACTGGCTGAAGAGAAACACCGCGTAATGATACAGGGAGAAACTGGTAGCGCATAAATCTTTGACGTTTGAAAGAACTGCCTCAGGAAAGGCGTCCTAGGAGTGTCGAAGCATTTGCGAGTGTCGTTCAATCGTTGGATGACCCATTCACACGGTAAAGCTCGCATTTGCATTCGAATTGAACGCAGGCGTGTGGCAAGCCGGTTGTTTTCAAACTTTGCAAAAGTATTGAGTGTTTTTGTATGTTTTTGTAAATATCCATCGAACTTTAATATATGTGTACAATGAAATATTTAGATACTTAGTTGATAGATAGAATAGGGTCTATTCCCGCCAATATACGTTTAAACGCAACCATATTACTCCGATATTTTAAGGATCATACTTACGTAACAGATAACTGGGTTTGATCTTGCGTACGAATCTCAAATCGATCTCGAACTTCGTTCGCTTCACGTGCAACGATCAAGTGCAACGGCGTAATCTATACTTTTAATTTAGAACACTCAGTGTATTCGTGATTACTCGTAATTAATTTAAACTTGTGCCGTCATGATACGTTTTTTTTTTCGTTGCTATTTGTGAACCTTGCGCATGTAGTCGTTTCGCCTCTTCTGCGTCGATAAATGGAGATCATGCGATTACTGCTCCGATGTGATCAGGGTCGAAGGATCTGCGTCGAAATTAATGTCGTGCTGTGAATCACGTTCTTGTTATTATTTATGAACTTCGAGACACGACCATAGATGGTTCGTTTCTTCTGTGTGGCTGAAAACTTTTCTGTGCGATTTAATGAAGTGAATCTTCATAGGAGTTCGTAATTTCGTAGGCTAATTTCGCGCTAATACAATGTTATAGCTCGCGAAGATCTATAACCGCTAATAAATTTTGAGATCAGTATTGACAGATGTAGAATATTAGAAACTATTTGGAAGGGTGGCATACAACAAAGGCGTTAAAAAGGACTGTTCATACAGTATTCGTTACGAAAATTCCTAATCCAATGTTCGATTTTCATTACGCACAATGTAAGTATTTAGAACCCCGCTCTTCGAGTTTCTACGAGGAAGGAAGATGAACCATTTTTTCACGATTAATACGTTTCTAAAGGATAGAACGCGAAGCCAGTGCAGCTCTGCCGCGATGTTTCTTGTGCATGGAAACAGATTGTTGCTGTACGGAGATATGTATTGTGGAACTTCTGCGCTTGAAAAGATGCTGTGGTTGTAACGCGTTGTGTAATGCCATTGTATTTCGGTATTAATATGATAAAGTTGTATCGGTTTTATATATCTTGCGTTGTATTATGCACCAGATGTGTTTATACACTTTCCCAAGCGGGTGCATCGGTCATCGTCGTCTCGAAGTTAAGGATTCTTTCATTTAATCCTCGGACAGCTTGTCGGGTGGGTCAAGTACGACCCGTAATTAAGTTACATCAGTACGAGTTTCAGGCATGATTCTTGTACTGCAATTTTTCATTCACAAACATTGGAAACGGGAAAGTCACTGTGGCGCGAGTGTTATCACCTCAACTTTGACATAATAGAAACGTAAGCTACTTTATCAGTCATCGTTATCCAAACAGGTAAGTGGCATGAACAGCGAATTTAACCAAAATTAAAATTTGTAAAATTATGAAAGGCACTAAGTATGCTTTTCAACGAGACAATGAAACTTCTTGCATAAGGAAATTGATATAAGATTGCTTTAATAAGCAGAAGGTAAATAAATTAGATTGGATAGTTTCATTGAAGTAATAATAAATTAAAAGTAGTTTCACTAAACATTATTCAAACGTTTGAATTTGTGCTTAATGAAGTTAATCTATTAATTCATTGAAAATCGGGACGTTCATGGCCGGAAATGTAAGTCTCTAAATAAAATTGAAGAAGTTCTTTGATATTCTTACAAAATTATATATTATGTACATATATTATTTTCATTTATAATACCAGTAATTGAATATTTCATTTTTACAGATTATTTTTTTTAATATTTCAAGCATATCGATATAAAAGGAATACTTTACTTTCGTGAAGGAAGGTATGCGTGACGCCGGTGGTATGCGTGGTGCGTGGAAGGGAGAGAGCGAGAGGCGAGCCGGCGTGGAGAAAACGGAGAGGCAGTTGTTGAGGGACTACGCCGCGCGATGTTAATGTACACCTTTTAATGTTTTTTTTATATCTATTCTTACTATTAAACCTTCTATATTCGTAACTACCAAACCATTCACCTCTCAAGACTCATCTATTTCTACATTCATTTAATATTGTCCTTCAGCAGTAAGTTTTAATATACTTCTTCATATTCAACTGAATACTTATATGGCATAACTGCGAGTCACACTACTTATTGACTCACCATGTACACGATTATCGAAAGTACCGTAACCGCAATCATATTTAAACTATGCGCTGTAGTCCCACTGCTTTTCATTCTCGTCGCGTATGCTGTAAAGAACTGGGTAATGTTATGAGAATGACTGTCGTACCAACTGTAGTGTCTTTCCGCATTTTCGAGAGACGAGACTAACGTGGAGAAAATGTTCGAAACACTGTCCTTTTTCGCAGCCATGAACTCTTTGAACTGTAAAAGAAGAAAACAATTTTACTACTCCATACACTTATTCAATGTTGGAACTGTTGGAAGGTATATTTCTATATCAATAATATTTCTAATTGATAATTAATAACCAAGTATAGTTTCAATGACAATTCCTATTAACGTTTCTCGTGTATGTTCTCTTCCTTCTACTACGTTTATATTCATACTATATCTGTTGACTCATACTTATTTTTTGGACTAGTTGCACTTCCTCATAGTTGCTATTCGTGCTGTTTTTCTCAGAATTATCATTAGCAAGTTATAGCATTCTCTTAACTCCCAAGAGTAATCTTGAACATGCGTTTCGTTTTACTCTTTAATTCCACTATCACTTACAATAAACTACTGTACTTAAAACTAAATTTAATATTGTGTCAAGAACTAATTGGAAGGATCGAAGGATTTCGCGTTCACGGTTAATATAGGAACAGAATAAAATAATAATAATGCAATAAGAATACCTTTTCAATATGATCTTTGGTAGAGAAACGTGATGCCACTTTGGAGAACAATTCTCCAACACTCCCCCACTCGCCATAGCTGAAAAACAATCGTGTGTAACGTTTGTGTCGTGATCACTGGTTAATGACAAATTCCTTTTTCTTCGTTTGTTCACTTACTATTCATACACTTTTATGTAGTCGTTTAACAGGAAGTTCAACATTACGTCTAGCCCAATGTGTCCAGCGCTGTAGATTGAAGCAAGGGCAGCGCTGACATCTTGCTTCCGAATATTGGAAGTGTAATTAGAAGTCAATGCGTATTGAATGTACCTATAACAGGACGAAAGAATAGTAAGTTTCAGAAAGCTTAAAATTTTCACCAGTACCACGACTATTCATTTATTAATTCACACATGTGAAATGGGATTTCAAAGTATTTCAATATGGTCGCATCTAATTTCATATGAAGTCTGAAGATTCAATAAAATTGATGCACTTATCATGAATACATAAATGGCTTCCAGAAGACGCTCAACATACGTAATTAGTATACCATAATATTGATGATATTCATTGATTTCATTGTGTTTTTGTCGTGAATTTTAATTTCGAAGTAAAATGAATCATTTACGGCAATATACAAGATTGACTATTTAAAGTTATTTTTTAGAAAAATCGTACACCCGTGTGAAACGTGGTACATATAATGCTTTACTCGTACTACTTACTGGTTCAGTATTTTCGGATCGTGCGAGCAACCAAGAGCATCCAGTATGATCTTCTTTTCTGAAGCAAAGTTCGTTTCCAAATAGCGCTCCCACAAAAACTGCCAGTCGTCCTGGGAGCCATACCTCAACGCTGTACAGTAAACCGCTGCTCTTGCGTTCGGTGAAATTCTGTAGATCATATACAAAAATATATTTTCCCTGATCACACGCATGCATTTAAGTATTCTATCTCCTGTTTTCCATGTAAATTAATATCGACCCTGTCCGGTTCTCTCAACCAAGAGGTCGCCTATAGCTCAGACAAGAAAGAAAATATAAAGTCAAAGGCGCTTACACGTCACTACGATTCTTGCGCCATTTAGCAAACAGCTTATTCGAAGTATCCACGCATTTCGTCTGGTTGTATTTGCAATTCCAGGTCAGGATCAATTCTCTGCTCAACTGGTCCAAGTGCTTTTCCTTGCTCGAATCCGTGAAGTCAAGTTTCCTGAACATCTTCGACGTCAAAAGTCCAATGTACGTGCCAAGTACGTCCCTACTTTGCTGTCCTTCGTAACGCTGTGCAATGAAACTGATGCCATTGAAGAACGCTTTCCATGGTGGGTATTCTTCCTCCGCGAGTAAATACGTCGTACCATTTAACGCTAATTCGTAATCTATGTATTCTCCACGTGCTAAGTTCAGAAGATCGTCGATGATTTGAGCGCGATTCGTCACGTGGATGTTGCTGTGGGCCTTCTCGCGTAACGCATTAAACAAACGGAACCACGAGTCAGGCTCATAGTTGACGCGATAGAAACCGCTCTGTTGAACGTTTAAGAGGAACCATTCGTTTGGTTTTCCTATGGGAATGCCCAAAGTCTGCTCTCCTAGCCAAACGTTCGTCGAAGTCGTCACAAAGTTCGGGTTAGATGCAGACGCTATTGTAATAGGTATCCAAAATTTGATTTTCTTGGCTTCTTCATGGTTTGCATTGAACGAGAAACGTTCCTGAAATAGATTATTTGTACAGCTATGTAACAGTGTGATTCCATAAGACATACTCCTAGATTTCTGAATTTGAAGCAACTAAGTGTTTGTAGAAGCTAATGAATGTTTTGCTACTGAAAATCGTCTATGGTTTCTATTTCACTGTGTAGTATGGGCGGATTATTGATGTGAAACGCAGCTATGTAGTTTTTGTATTATTTGTTCGATGAAAATAATTTGACTTGAGTAGTCACCTACAAGGGATATGCGGTTACCGAACATTCCGATTTTTTTTAAACTGTGCAGGTTTGTAAAGGACCTCGATAGAAGTATCGGGCAATTTTTCGTCTGCGCCCATAGTCCAATATAAACCAAATATTACTTTTTTATGCCTTATAAAACTGTGCAATGAAATTGTTGAAAAATTGTAGTTTAAATAAAAAGAAACGTTCCGCACTGCAAATTTTAAACAATTCGATTACATAGCTCCATAGGGCATAAAAAACCGTTTAGCTTTCATTGTAATAATTTCTTTATATCTACTATTGTTTTCAAGCTATACAGGAAAGTAGGAAATCACACATTAACCTTTAGGTAAGGGGTGTTTCGCCCTGAAGAACCGAAAACGGGCACAAACGAAAAATTGCCTGGTACTTCTACTGAGGTTCTTTACGAGCCTGCACGATTTAAAAAAAAAAAACGGAATGTTCGGCTAACCGAACTTCCCTTGCTAGTGATTTCGAGACCACTTTTCTGATCTCCCTGTTTAGTTTATACGTCCGTTTTAAGACACGTCTACTTGCATCACGCGAACAGACGAGAAATAGCAGATAAATACCTGAATTAGATTGAGTGTCTGGCCGTTCAAAAATGTATTCACAATTGGATAGCCTCGTTCGTTAGTCCAACTATCCATCAATGTTTCCATAGAGATCTTCCAGCCTCCAAGGGCGTTTGTTTCGGAGATTACATCGTCGAAACATTTCCACAGGTCTTTCGGAGTGGTATTGCTATACTGATGTTGCTGCAAGTATCGATGCGTCGCTTTTGTGAATACCTCTGGGTCCATCGAATTACGTATCATACGTATTACGCTGGAAGCTGTGAAATTGTTCGCCTTTAAAAATGTGACTGAGGGATGTGAATTTTGAGGGATGGAAAATTTGGGGCGAAAAAAATTGAAAAAGGTTTAAACACAGAGGCTTGACACAGCTTTAAAAACAATTCACTTTTTTCATGTAGCAAATTAGCAATAACTCATATGTGAGTTGTCATATTGAATTAATTTTAAAATTGTCTCGACTCTTTTAAATGAAAATATTTCACGATATTTCAACGAAGGGCGGCAGATGTTTTTTAGCCTAAGGGCGCCAAATCTTTAAATCTTCAACCATTTTTCGCTTGCTTTTAGTCTCTCTGATTCAATTGTGCCTATGTAAGGCAGAATGAAGCAGAAATGGTGGGGATGGCGACGAGCTTATAACGTACACGCCGGACAAGCTTATAGCGAGAAAATACTGTACTTACACTTTCCATACGTAATACTGTCGAAGTTTTTGGATATTTCGGCAGGTGAAGCAACGGGATTATTCATGGGGTGTGTTGACCTATAGTCGTCATTCTGCATGGCAGGTTGTAACTCATGAACACCGAACAAATCGTTAAAACCGTGACTGGGTCGGAACTGTAACGGATTCGTGTAAAGTTGATTGTTAATCAAAGATATTTAAATTATGTTGAGTCGTATGGGTGCTTACCAAATCGGCAATGCGCCATTGCATATACTCAGCGAAGCCTTCGTTCAGCCAAATATACTCCCACCATTGGCAGGTGACTAAGTTCCCGTACCACATGTGAGCTAATTCGTGCGCTATAATAGTGAGTATGTAATCTTCGTATTTGGCTGTTGTTACACTTCTGTCGTAGAAAAGTCCATACTCCCTGTGAAAGTAATTATGCAATGTCGTTAAACTCAGTACAAATTGTGGAGGAACTGTTAGCGGTGGCTTTGCGGAAGTAATCTCTAAAAGACAATTTTTGTCGTTTAAATCAACGAAAAGGGCGATTCCCAAAAGAGAATTGTGAGATCCTAAAAGGGAACTGTGAATTCCCAAAAGGGAATCTGTTTTTCTAAAAACAGAAGACAACTAGCGGCGGAAATAATGAAAAACGTTATTTATTGACAATAGTTCGTTGGGCAATATAAGCGATAACCTTGAAACGCCATCCTATTTAAAGACAGGAAAACAATAAAAACAAACAAACAAACAAAAACAGAATACAGATCGGTGGAGCGATTTTAACAGAATTGTTCGTATAATTCGTGACTGACCTAAAAGTGACGAGGCCCCAATTTTCCATGGCACCCGATAAAAAATCTGGGATGCCTATCAAGTCCAGTTTCGGTAACGTGTAGCTGTGTCCCGTTTCTTGTGACAGGAATTCTAGCATCCGCATGGCAGCAATTTCGGCGAGGTCACCGTTTAATGCGATATCGGGCCTGCCCCACACGTTCACCATTTCATTGGCTTTTCTTACTGTTTTGAAATCGGACACGACAAATGCGACTAAGTACGATGACATTTCTACGCTTTCCTGGAATGTTTCCCATGTACGGCCTTTCACACTAAAATTAGAATTCAAGTTGTTAAATGCTTCTAGAGAACTCATAGAGGGTCAGGGAATCAGTCGGCATAAATATGTATTTATTACATTGTTTAACTCTTTGGGCGCCGGCACTTTGAACGCTCAGCGTACCCTGCGTGCGGGACTCCCCTAATCGCGCCTCATAGTCTCTGAACGCCTATGACCGTTCCTCGCACACAGTGCATGCACTGAACGAAGGCAGATATGCGCCCATAGCACCCAAAGGATTAACACACTCACCTAGACGCAGATGATGTCTGACTAGGCATATTACTAAGGGCTACGTAATCGTCAGGCCTTTCGATGTTAATCGTGAACTTGGCTTTATAAGCAGGCTCATCGAAGCAGGGGAACGCTCTTCTTGCGTGGGTAGGTTCGAACTTTGTTGTAGCCAACCATCTGTAATGCAATACACGTTAATATTATGCAAAATAATATGTACCATCCATTTCGTGTATCATGGTATGTATATTTAAAGAATTCTTTACTTTCGTTCTCTACTAACCGAATGTTTCCTTCGCTGTCGAGATAATAACTTCTGTAGAAGCCTTGTAATTTCTCGTTCAGATCTCCCGTGAAATCGATATCAACAATTATACGATCACTCTTTATGAAAGCCTTCATGAATATCGTTAGCGTTTCACTGACTTTATTCTTAATGTAACTGCTCACTTCCAATTCTTTACCCTTCGTCGAATCCGAGTTGATTTCGTAAACTCTCACTCCCTTGATCTCGAGTTCGTGGGCGTTGAGAACTATACGGGATATGCGACTCTTCAGACGTGTCATCTGTATTTGAACGTTCCCGTCGAACGCGAAGTCTTTCTCCTCGAAGTGCGGAGAAAGCGAAACGTTATATTTCAGTGGAGAGAAGAGGGATGGCAAACGATAATCTTTTCCCGGATAATTTGTCTCCAGCCATTCGTGTATTTTAGGGACATATGTTTCGGTCCACTTTAACTCGGTGTCCGCATCAGTCTTGTAAGACTGAATCGATATGTCTTTCTCGCTAAGCCAATTAATCAAATCGATGTACTGAAATTAAAGGAAATGCCAATAGAATTTTAAGTCAAACGACGATACTATTGAATTTAGCTGGACATTGTGAGGTAATCTCAATTATGTCCCAATTACAAATACTACAATATGAATTTCATTTTAATTCATTTCATTTCAAAGGATATCAAATGATTGCTATTAATTACCTTCGTATAGAGGTCATCTGTAGACAATCGGTTTGCAAGTGCTTGTACCATACTTCTGATTTTAGAAACGTCTCCGTAGCTGTTAAAATTTCAACGTAAAGTTAATACCTTGCCAAAATATAGCTATCCCCACGTCTTATGGTACTTTACTTACTACGTGACCATTTGGTTGTAATTATTTTTTATGAAGTCCATTACACATTCAACACCTTCTAAGTTGGCTTCGATAACGGAAGAGAAAACGCTGGAGCTGTCCTCGAATCGTATGCCAGAATCTTTCGTCACAGCTTTTTGAAGCAGCCTATGAGAAACAACAGAATTATTATATTTCTACGTAGACGAACAGTGAAGTGTGTGGAAATTAGAAAATTCGGGCTTACTCATTGAGATAAAGTTTTTCTGTAGTGCAAGCTAAGGATTGCAGAATTACTGATTTTTCTGTAGCAACTGTTGCTTGGGAGTACATATCCCACAAAGTTTTCCAATACCGGTGAGGGCTTTTTCTGGCTACTGTGCAATACGATACGCTGTGATAATTTGGTAAAAGTTCTAGTGTGCTGGAAAATAATGTCGATGAAAATATTTTAGTATACATGTTGGATTTGTGTGACTTCTAATTTCGTGTAGTCTATTATATTTTAAAATATGCTCTGTAGCTCTATAATTTGCTAGTCAAGAATATTAAATATTTCTTATTTTTGAGTTACCATTTTCGTATTTTTGAATCTTTTAACTTTTCAGGGATAATTGTACATTCGTAATACTCACACACTCGTGCTCTAATAGTCTTTTTCTAGAAATGTGAATTTTGACACGGTGAAATTTGTAGTTGAAAAATTAGTTGGGGAAAAAAGCGATTTTTTGTTAAAATTCACCAAATTTAAAAATTTTAATATTAAGGTCTATAAATTTACAGAAATATTCGCAAAGAAAAAAATGCCCGGAGTGCTATACGCCCCGTGTGACCAGGCAGGCGAAATATAAGTGATTTATAAGTTCAAAGGCGATCATTGATATTCGAAAATACGACGTGAATTCTGTCGAGTTAAGAATAATATTTAAAAAATAAATTTTCAATGAATATTTTGATGTGCCTTTAGCCATTTTGCTAGTTTGTCCCATAATTTTCCGATATTCCCTTCCAATACCACCCTCGCTTTAATCTTGAGATACTCCGATTCGTGAACATGTTGAAAAAAATTCTTAGAACTTATGCTTTCGAAATACTAATTAATACTAACATTTCAAGGCTGCGGTTCAACGACGAGGCAATGGTCTGGGCAGCTTGTAATTCGCAAGTACTCACTCCCATTTCGCAGGCCCACTTGCGAATGTGCATTCTCATCACTTTTGTTATATGCTCATCGTTCGGCTGATCTTCAAATTGCAACGAATCGTATATGGGTGTCAAAATTCCCGTTAAATAACGCTGTAAATTAATTGTACAATTATATTTACAATAATAAAGGCCATCGTAATATAAAAATCTTTTGTATGATCGATACTGTACTTCGTACGCCTCCGCCACGTCAGTTCCTTGAACATGTCTGCGCAGATAATTCAAACCGTTGAAAAACGCGCGCCATGGACCATAGTCAGTTTCCTGGACCAAGTATTTCGTTGTTGATAAGACGATGCCGTAATCAACGTAGCCTGTCCTACCAAAATTCATTAAATCGTCTATAAGGGCGGCGCGGTTAAATTCATGAATCTGCTTGTATTGATCTGTCCTCAGGAAATACATTATTTCCTGCCAAATGGGAATGTCATAATTCGTGCGATAGAAGCCTGGAAAAAGTTGTGTAGGTGTTAGGCTAAAAGTGCATTTTGGTAGATAAGAATATTAACAGTTTGAGTGGCGCAAAGTTTGGGAGAATGCCCCTTCAAGTCGGTCAGATTGTTCTTGGTTTGTTTGCAAAGTAAACATTCGGGGACACTCACAAGGAATATTTTTGCGGAATTATTTTTTTTTAACATAACTTTGTATCGGTGCGAGATGGAACAAAACTTCAAATATACGAATCGTTCAGTTGTTGTGCTCTATCTCTTTTTCACACTACCAAAAAAAACGAAAATAAATATTATATTAAAAAAAAAGAAAGAACACGCGATAACTTTAAGCGCTGATTTCACCCCCTCCGAGTGAAATTTCGCAGAGAAAGATTGCTCCTTGCAAACCCCAATGTGTTCTACATTCACACTAAGTTTCATTAAAATCAGAATTTTCGAGTTGGCATCGTTTCCTTGTCAGACAATACTTTCGATGCTTTTCAGAACATGTCGACGTGAAAACATGCCGAAACCGTGCGCAGGGTGGAACTCCCTCGGCGTGAAAGCACGTCGACGCTACTCAAACTGTAAATTGAAACCATTGTTTGCTTACCAGATTGTTGTACGTTGAATATGATCAAGCCTTTGTCACTATTTGGGAATTCGATGCTATTGTTTGCATCCTTGAGCCAGTACTTTGGTCTAGTATTAGTGAAATCGGAAGTACTAACGGGTGCCCAAGTAATTGGAACGTTCCAAGTGTTTTTAATCGAAACACTTTTCTTTTGATTGATTAAGAATCTTTCTTGACTGAGGTGTAAACGATTATTTTTAACGGTAACGTTGACGACAGGGTAGCCAGGCTGAGTGGTCCACGTGTTCATGATATCATGAATTGCATTACGGGTTTCCGTATCAGTGATTGCCTCTTTGAAAGCGTCGAATAGGTCTTCAGGCGTGGCGACATCGTACTGACTGTAAACATCGAACGATTACGAATATATCGAGCACATAATACCTGTTGCATATCTAGCACGTATTAAGAAATTTGACGAAACTTGTCATGAAACTGTGGAAGGATTGTGTAAAAAAGGATTTTTCTCTTATCAAATAAATCAATCGTTGTGGGTTGTGTTCACCCCTTTAGGCTTTAGAGTGACTTCGATTAGAACGAAAATCCGGTATAAATAAATTATCAAAATACACTGTACTATTCCAAAGTTGCATAACTTTTCTTGACTCTTCAAATTCAGATCCTTCCCTCTCAGGAAAGAAAGACTTACTGTTTATTCAAGTAATTTTGAAGGGCCTCGTAGAATACGTCCCGACCAACTGACTTTTCCAGCATCCTTATCACGCTAGCGCCTTTAGCGTAAGATATTGAATCGAATATCGCCCTAATTTGCGTCGGGGAGTATACATCATGGGTCATAGCGTGGCTGGATGGTAAACTGTCAGCTGCAAAAGCCGAGTGAAGCTGATCCACGAGAAATTGGGACTCTAGAGACCAATTCTCCGTCACCTAACGAATAAAACATTTGCCCCTGAATTATGATTGTGACCTTATGTTGGATCTATTCTCATCGTTGCAACGAATAGACGGAAGGTTCGTTTTCATAACTAACACTAAAATAATTTACAAAACGTAGCTTTACATACGTTGGCAGTTCCGAAGTACTGGAAATACCTGGCGAAGCCTTCGTTCAGCCAGAGATACTTCCACCAACGCGGGCTGACAAGGTCACCAAACCACTGATGGGTAATCTCGTGTGATATGACATTAGTTATGCTTTGCTTCGCTACGATGTCCGATACATTGGCATCAAATAACAGATTTCTTTCCTTGAAAGTCAACAGGCCCCAGTTTTCCATCGCGCCTGACGTGAAATCGGGCAATGCCACCATTTCGAGCTTCGACAGCTGGTACGGGGAATTCAATTCCTTCTCGTAAAACTTGACCAATGGCTCCATTACAGACGCAGCATAGTTCGCTTGGTTAATGGCGTTCGGTCTTGCCCACACCGAGTAAGTTCCATGAGCGAGGGAAGCGAAATCCGAAACCACTAGTGCCACTAGGTACGTCGACATTATTGGTGTTTCCTGGAACTTGATGGTCTTTTCCCCGCTCCTGGAATTAGATATTCGTGACAGATGAGATCAATAATTTAGTTAGTTTATTAAATATTGCAGTTTACACACATTCTGTGCTATATATCTTGAATAAAGCAAAAGATAAAAATATCTTGATTAAAGCAGGTGTTCTTGCAAGAAGATGAATGTTTTTTCACTATAAATTAAATGATAGATGTTTCACACTATAGATGACAGTGATTGGAATATTAATTTATTGTGAAAATGTGGAGGGTTACTTACGAATCTCTAACTATGTCTTGAATTAGCATATTACTGATGGCACTATAGCCTGGCTGTACCGTGGCTTCTATTGTAAACTTTGCCTTCAGTGCTGGTTCGTCGAAACAGGGAAACACTTTCCTAGCTGCAACTGGTTCCAAATGAGTGGCGGCTAACCATCTGTGAAAGAACGAAAAATAAGACTATTTCCACATAACAATTGCAAGTTCTAAAATCTTAGCTTCTTTCCTTTTACACAGTCGAATAAAATTAATCCCTTCTTCACAAACATAGTCATTGATTTCATAATGGTCTAAATGTTTCCATCTACATATACAATGCCACTATCTTGCAAAAACTTCCCCCCCCC
Organism: Andrena bucephala; assembly: GCA_947577245.1. Lineage (NCBI taxonomy): Eukaryota > Metazoa > Arthropoda > Insecta > Hymenoptera > Andrenidae > Andrena > Andrena bucephala. The sequence continues at coordinate 25,541,478 of OX387717.1, read as the reverse complement.
CCCAAAATCGGATTCAAAATAATTTTTTACCTTCAGAAATAGAAAAGTCATTCCAAAGAAAAAGGCATTTCCCAACTCAGTTTCAAAATGAAAATAAAACAAAAAGAGATTGAAATTAAGAAGAATATAACACACCTACTATTTTTCGATACCTGAATATCGCAATCTAGTATTTTAACTTTAAAAATCTGAAGAAAAATAAAAGTGTACCTTGTGTTTCCATCGTTGTCCTTATACGAGCTTCTATAAAATCCCCGCATTTCATCGTTCAAATGCCCCGCATAATGTATTTCGATAGTCACGATATCCGACTGCTGCAAATAGTGATCAAGCTCGATCGTGAGGAAATCATATTTCTCATCGATACTCATGTTTGTAACTATAAGTGGAACGTTCTTCCTCAAAATGACAACTTTATCGATATTGAGTCCTGACGAATGTAAAACGATATTTATCGCCGCTTTCGCCACCCCAGCATTAATTCTCACGTGCCCCTCAAACGAGAAGTCACTGGATTCGTCGGTATACGGCTTCAACTTGATCCAGTATGAGTTAGGAATTATATTTGCAGGCAAACGATACTTCGTAGTATCGCTATCACCACTATTATTCTCGCGATCATTGAAAGCGGTGATCCAGGATATAATCGAGTCCTTGTATTTTTTCAGCCACAGCAACTCGTACTTTGCAATTTGCAGCGAGTCCCTCAAAGGCTCCAGGATATCTTTGAATTCAGCCTTCCGCGTTTCAATTAAAATCTCAAATTGATCCACCAACTCCTGCGTTGAGAAATGCTGCGAAGCTGACGTCAGAATGCTCGAAATTGTGCCTGTTCCGTTGGAACTGCAATGGACACAGTTACTCGATGAGACGTTTAAAACGAATGAGGAAATGTTACTTCTAACTAGAAACTGCCGTTTGTGTTATTTAATTTTGTACGTACTATTCCATCAAGTTGGCGTAGTGTTTGGCGACGAAATTTAGCACGAACTCTGCGCCAGATATGCCAGAGTTGTACACCGCGGAGAATGCAGCGCCGTTGTCCTGCTTACGAATTCGTCCTTTTTCGAAACTCTGGAGGGCGCGTAGAAGGAATCTGAAACAATACAGTTGCCGAATGATAAAACTGTTACGCACCTCGTATGCTGGTGGTAGAAACAGAATCTTTACGTTTCTAAAATGCTGACATCTTGGGTGCAACCAAGCGCTTGTAGTATGACTGCTTGTTCAGATGCAAAGTTTGAATATTCGTATTGAGCCCATAAAAAGTCCCAATCATCCTTTGTTCCATGTTTGATGGCTGTACAGTATGCCGCAGGTCTTTGGTTCGGGTTAATTCTGTTGAGACGTAACGTATATCGTTCATGAAGATACGAAGATTCGTTTGAGCATAAGTTTTCTTCAGATTCACACTTGAAAAATGAAGCTATACAAGAATTATAATCTGAAGTGCAACATTTTTTTAATTTTCAAAATTCGTAATCTCCTTACGTTGAAACACTATTCGCCTTCCATTGCCGGAACATCGTAGTAAAAGTATTTATGCATCCATCATGGCCGTAATTGCAAGCCCATTTGTTCAGTTCACTTCTCAGTAATACCGTCATTCTGTCGTCATTCGGACGATCCAAGTACCCGATTTCTTTGTATTTGGTGTCGATTAGAGTGAGTACAAATTTCTACAACAATTAATTTGTGCTTATCGAATGTTTTGTTCGTTAAATTCGTAGCAGTCATACGAAGTTTCCAAAATGTTCAGTTGATTTTATGAAATTAGTAGCCAATATTAATTTAGAGAGTGCGGTCTTTGTAATTTACAGTTTTATAGTAAGATATTTAATGCTAACGTGTGTCAATTAAGTATTAGAAATCAGTAAAAAGTGAAGAAACTCTTCCAGGATAGTGCGATCAGGTATTTTTACATTACACTGTTCGCTAAATGACGTCGTTCGATCATAATTACATACATGTATCGCTTTAACGTACCTTAAAGTGTGTATTATACTCATCATGGCCACAGAAGCGTTGATCGAGATAAGTAAGCCCAGACAATGCGGATTTAAAAGGCAAATATTTTGACTCCTGTCTGATATATTGTAAACCATTCAGGGCTGTTTCATAATTAAGTAAACCGGCTCTCGCCAAGTTTAACAAATCATCAACCAGTGCAGCTCTATTCAAAACATGTATGTTCTCGTAGTTTTCACTATTTAAGACATCGATGATACGGTACCAAGAAGCGTTATCGTAATTTACTCGGTAGAAACCTATAAAAATAAATGCAATCTGGAGAATAACCTTCTCTACGCATCACCTAACGATCTATAATCATATTTCTAAGTATTAAAATGTGATTTTTTAATATTTAAGACTGTAGTACATCGCGGTGTGAGAATTACGGTTGATTCGAACGCAGATAACGAGATACCATTTGCTTTGCACGTGTAATTAGGCCATGGAATGTTTAAGATCTTGACATAAAATACTATTTGACTTGCTGAATAGTGGAATACTTGCACTACATATTTGGAAACGTATTTCTATAATTTTTCATCTTGAGAATCAGTATCTTTTATTATTCCTATTAGCTACGTTGAATTTTCTTATTGTTTTTTCTTAGTTCGTCATTCCAATAAATTCAAATAATTCCTCGAAGTTTGTATAAATTTTTATAAATGAAAGAGGGTCCATTTTCGTGAGTTTAATGTGAATTAAGCCAATGTATTGTAGGTATATACTTGAATGGACATCATTGGATTAAATAATGAGAATATTTCTACATATGTAATTAATATGTTACTACTCAGTCTCTAACAGGCGCCAGAAAATTATTCGACGTCGAATAAAGTTAAAGTAAAAGTTGAGAAATTTATCTTTAAACTTAAAAACTTAACTTTATTCGTCGAATAAAAAAAAAAACTTTATTCGCCGAATAAAAAAATTAACTTTATTCGACAAATAATCTAAAGTTAGAGTAACTTTCATTCGATCCGTAATTTAAATAATTTTTTAATTAGTTAATGCCCAACTCTGCTACTTACCAGCAGATTGAACATTAAGTACCACCCATCCAGGGGATGTTCCGAGGTTAATCGAATCTTGCTCCTTGCTCATCCAATGTGTCACGTTTACAGCATCGAAATTCGACTTATCCTTACGGGCCCACGTGATGGGTATCCACCACTTTGCATTTGTGGGTGTCGACTTCAAGTTTCTCAAAAGGAAGCGGTTTTGTTTCATAGTGGCTACACCATTTTCAATGGAAACAGTCACAACCGGAAATCCAGCTTGCGTAGTCCAAGTAGACATAATTTCGTTAACTGACGCAGGAAGATATTGTTTATGACGGTTGACTTCATCTTGTAACTCCTGCCACAGATTCTCTGGACGCGCCACGCTATTCTCTTTGCTGCAAGGTTCACATAAATATACGAGTAAATTCATTTTTATATCATATGCTTTGTTCATTATTAACTTGTCACACCACTTTCCACTACCAATTTAATTAAATAACACGTAAGATTTAGAAAAAATTCTCTCTCATTATTATTTCATAAAATTACTGATTTAGGGCAGAGTTATTGTTAATAAGAGAATTATATTTAAGTTGAAACAGTGTTTGAAAGAGAACACTATTCGTTTTCCAATAAATTGTAGTAGAGATCTCATAGTTACTTGTTCTTGAGATAATTCCGTAATCCCGCTTCGAAGATATTGGGCCCGAAGGTGAAGTTCATCATTCGTACAATGCTCGCTCCTTTGTTGTATGTGATAGTGTCTCCTATTCCGCTCAATTGCTCCGAATTAGAAACATTTCGTGTCATTGGCTTTGATGTTTCGAGACCATCTGCTGCGAGAGCAGTTTGATGCTGTTCTACGACAAACTGCTCTTCCATGTTCCATGATGTTTCAATCTGTAAAGCGAATTGTAGACCATGTTACCGGAGTAATACTTCAATAGAATTTCATTAGAGTTCACAATCATATTCCATTTTGTTTGGTATTATCCTTTTGATACTTGAAGTTCTTTTAGATGGATGCATGTAGACTGCGTTAAGATCGTTTTGATTTTTTAAAGTGGCATCTCAAGTTTGTAGATATCTACATGTGTAGTCCATTTCTTGATAAATAAAGCGGCAACACACAATAAAGATTTCACCAGGTGTATGATTGAGAAAGAAGTATCTACATAAAGATCGAGATAAAATTTATTTTTCTGCTGAAGAGAGCAAAAAACCGGCAGCCGTTTCTTCAGTACAGGAAATAAGTAGAAACTCCTGGTTTGCGGTCAGACATGTCCCAGTAGTATTGCCACTGTGGACGCGTTTAACGATATGTACACTTCATATTATGTATGTACTTTACAAACCAGTATTCGGCAAAATTTTATTTTTAAAAATTTCGAATAACGAATAAAAGTTAAAAAAATTAATCGGCATATGTCAAATAAAGTTAATTTTTTTATTTGTCGAGCGTTTCAACTTCAGCGTCGAATAAATTTTTCAACTTCAGCTTCTTTAACTTTAACTTCCTTAACTTTAATTTCCTTAACTTTAACTTCTTTTACTTTATTCGTTGTCGAATAATTTTCTGGCGCGCCTTCGAGCCGCCGACTTTACAAACATAACACCAGTAAATAAATGTTTTTAAAATCGAACACAGTACTCTCATTTTCGTATTTCGATCATTCATTGCTTCCTTTTTTGGAACAAACATTGAAAACCTATCACTTATGACTCATTACTTTTTTATTGCAATCTTGGCACCACGTTGGTTGCATGCTCGTTTTACTCTTTCAGAAATGGATTACAAATGTAGCTATTTAAAAACAACTGTACCTATCCAAATGGACAAGTTTTGAGTTGTGCCACTATCAATGCCAAGCAGCGATATATTGCAGTTTTTAAAAGAATCAAGATGCTTCCATGGCCTTCAATAAAAAATTAGTTTGATACCTAGATTGAATTAGATTGAAACCTACATTAATTATCTAAAGTCCAATCTTTATATTAACTAAAAATTGTTGTGTTAGCATTTCTATTATATTTCGTTTTTTCTTAGTTGTGAATGTGATATAACAAGTGTAACTGACAATTACCTGAGCAGTGGCGAAATATTGAAAGTATCTGGCGAACGCTTCGCTCAACCATAAATAACTCCACCACTCTGGTGTGATCAGGTTCCCGAACCACATGTGCGTCAATTCGTGAACGATCACCGAAGCAACGCTTTGAAGTGCTGCATCGGAAGACGAGATCTCGTCGTACAACAGCCTGTTTTCCCTGTACGTGACGAGGCCCCAGTTTTCCATTGCACCGGCTGAGAAATCGGGCACAGCCACCATGTCCATCTTGGACATTCTTTCTTGGTATTCTTGTTGGAACAAGTTGGAAAGGTAATCGAGAGCTTGCGGGCCAACGCTCAAAGCGTATTTAGCTTGGCTGATGGCGTTAGGCCTGGACCAGACTTTAAAACTGCCAGATTTAATATAATCGAAATCCGAAACAATGAAAGCAACCAAATACGTCGACATCGGGATACTTTGTTTAAACTCGTCCCAATATTGGCCTGGTCCTCTGTAACAAAGATCGGAATAGTGTGCAAAATAGGGTAAACTATACAATGATTGGCACCCTAAGCGGAAATCCCAATTAGAAAGTCTACATTTGTTTGTGAAGTTTTTATATGGTCTTAATTTTCAGTTATTATCAATGATTATGGATTTCTCATTAAAATAACACATATTGAGTACCTATTAAGTCTTTTATTTTAAAAATATTCAATGAAAAACAAAAATAGGCATAAAAATACAATCATTGGCACCCTAAACTTTGAAGTTATATAAAAAATCATATGTAGTTAAAAACGAAGTTTACAGTGTTTAAATAGACAACTTCATTCGCTATTAAATACCTACGATACTTAGTAAATCTGTATTTCAATCCATTACTTAATTATAAAGCGAAAAAGTGCGTTTACCTACCCATTATCACAATTTTAAGAAAACGCCTAAAACTCAGGCCTTTGTCCCACTTTGTGGTGTTGCCAGATGTAAAATGTGTAGTTCAACTACTGTGCTCTGCAGTGTTGCAGTGAAAGAAAAATAAGAAATTGTAAAAAAGTACTTTCTAAGCTTGTACTTCTTAATATTTGGCTTTTTAATTAGGAGTGCCAATGATTAGTGCAGTGCCAACATTAGTGCATTTTACCCTACATGCTTTAAAAAAAACCTCACTTGGAAAGCATAGTTGTAACTGAACTGAACAAAAATTCTTTGGTAAATATACAGTCGAAAAAATGAATATTGTCAGAGATAGATGCTCTTTCCGGTTTTGATGACATAAGTGACTTATTTGTGAGTTGTAGAATTAATCACACAATTACTTACGCTTCCGAGGTCTGGTTTAATGGCATGTTGCTGAGGCAAGTGTATTCCTGCTTTCTCGAAATTCTGATTATAAATGTTGCCTTGAAGCTTGGTTCGTCGAAGCATGGGAACGCGTGTCTTGCATGCTTCGTTTGAAATTGTGTTGACGCGAGCCATCTGAAATGATGTCCGACAATAACTTGAAAGTTCGACGCTTTATAAGTGATTCTAGGAACCTCTAACCGTGAAAGATACGATGCAATGTATAACTGATTATCTGCGATATGTTTACCTAATTTTTCTGTTGGAGTCGACGTACGAGGTTCTATAAAATCCGATCATGTCATCTCTGAGTTTACTGATGTAATTGAAATTGATCGAAATACGCAACCCCACCTTCAGTGTTTCCCGCATTTTGATCTCATACTTCTCTGTATTAGGATCGTACATGACGGATAGTATCGCGATCGATTCATTCTGAGTCGTAACTGATCTCTTTAATATATTCATGTTCCCATGGTGAAGCGTTATAGTGTCTGTCGCTTCTTGTACAATAGCTGTGATGTGCGTAGTTCCTGTGAACTCGAAGTTATTTTCCAGCTCTGGAGAGAGCATGATCTCATATCCGATGGGAATGATTGTTTTTGGCAATCGATAGTCGGAAAGCGAGGGATTCGCTACGTCACCTTGTGCAAACGTTTCGGTAGAATTAAAATAAGCTTTTAATAAATTTAATATATTTGCAATATATTGGGATATACTATATGTTGGTCTGGATGATTATGAACATTTTGAAATAGATACCGTAAACTGGGGGAACATTGGCAGTACGGGGCAACATTAGAAAGAAGGAAGGAAAAGGACAACAATTGTATGCATTTTCACAATTGTAGTCAAAATAAAATAACAAAATAGAAGAAATATAAAAGAGAGTGCATTGAACATAAAAAGAAACAAATTTAAGTGCTAATGTAAGTTTAGATTGGTAAAACTTTAGCTGTTGGTGCTATTTACATGATGTGGTAATTAACATGTTTAGGGTACAGTGGCGCTAAAAGCTCGGCGGGTAAAAAGTCTCGAATGCAAAATCTCCATTCGTAAACTATCGATTGAATATTGCAGCATAACTATGTTGATGGCAAGGGTAATGGGGAGGACCGCAGAGTCGCCAGTCGTTTTTGGGCTTTCGTGCGTGTCATATGACGCCTTATTCGAAATAAACTACAGTTTAACAGCGTATAAGGTGAATACGTTAAGATTGTATCCTCCATTAGTAATGTGTACATGACGTTGTTTATTTCTGAATGATAATATTTTCGAACCTATATATCGGCGAATCTATTGAGCTACCATTCGGGCAAAAAAGGTTCCTTACTTATATTTTGGGCTTATATACTTTTATTTTTAGATAAAGAAGTCATGTTAAAATACTAAAAAGAGTTTTTTCCTGCTTTTATTATATTAAAATAATTTGAGTTTAAGAAATGAGACCAAGGTTCTTAAAAGAAAGTTATATCTTTCTGTTGAGCCAAGATTATTGTGCAATTTTTTGTTCATGCTGAATCTGTGCCCCGTGTTTTCATTATTTTCTTTAAAAAAGGTTGCCATGGTATTTCCTTCCAATATTGTATACCAAAAAAAAATTGATTGAATAAATATTTGCTAATTTCAAAAAAGTTATTTTACTTATTTTGTTTTATGTTACACGAAAATCAGGTTAGAAGATGTTAAGGACTTTTTACCCCAAGCCCTTTCGACCCACGCCCGGGGCAAAAAGTCCATTTTGAATTGACACACATTTTGTGATATAACTCAACAAAAAATAGCACTATGAACCAACAATTTTGTAAAAGTAAAGCATAATAGTTGTAGTTTATACAAAATAATACCGTATATCTTTAGATTGTTATTACTAAATTTGACATAGGTTTATATGAAAAATGGGACTTTCAGCCCCACCTTACCCTATAGAAGGAAAAAGATAAAAAATTCATGCATCTTGACACTTGTAGTACAATGAAAAAGACGCAATGTTATAATAGGATACTTAAAGCAAATTTAAATAAGTTAATTTTTATATCCCCCAGTTTGCGGTACTTTTTTATTGCAATTCTTACAAATTTACTTTTCAAGGGATATTAGATGTCGTGATAGTAATAAAACCTACAACCTTATGAATTGAAATTTATAAGTTTAGTTAAAAATGCTACGTGAAGGTCGCTGTCTATATAATTTAATGAATGGTCACAGTAGACTAACGAGGACAGAAGTATCAAAAAGTTGAAATACTGTATGACATTCGTTGCATTACTGCAATGTATTAATAATTTATATTATACGTATATCCATTATAATTCCCTTCGACTTCTTAAATAAACAACCCCAATGTCAAAATGTATGAATGGCGTTATATACTTGTTAATTATAATGAATTACCTCCATTCCTATCGTCATTTGTAGCTGTTGCCTGACATCCAGCGAAGAGCAGAAGAAAGATAACAATTGACTCTCGAAGATGGAAGAAATTCATAGTGCGCCGATTTGTCTTCTGGTCGCTAAATGACAGTAGACACCAGAAGTTGAACTTTCGTAATTCATCGCGGTCACTTCTTACCGATTATTTATCGTTACTTGAAACTGCGCACAGGTTCTGCATACATTTTTAACACAAAGCGTAACGCGAAGAATAACTGGCAAGAATTAACTGGCAAACTTACAGTTACAGAAATGATTCTTGAAGATCAGCTCGTCGCCTGAATCAATGTATCTTCATAGTCACATCCTTCGGTAGAAATAATCAGCTGGTGCCAGCAGTGGAAGCAGCTACTTCGAAAAAGTGAAAGTTTATTTGCCAATATAATGCGTATCACGATTGTTTCACGGACACGGATCACTGTTCACAATAGGCCAGAAATCACCACGAACGTCGCGCATTTCTCGCCCGTCAATGACAATCCACGAAAGAAACTGCAGCACCAGATTTATAAACTTTTCGATGCGATAGGCTCGCGGTACAATAAGTAATTACCTACGCCGGCGACTTTCTTTTTGGCGTCTCACATTTGTTTTAGTATCGCCGATTATCTTATCAGACGTTTGACCAATACCCAATACTGTATTACTTCTTTCTCTTTACCAAACAGTGATACGGATGTGTCAAATACTGTCACGGTTTATGTGGTTATCGACTGATCGAAGATATGGGGAATTAAACCACGAGCATTGTAAATGATCGTGGCTTGGCTTATTGGCTTAGGCGCCTTACTAAGGTGAGTACACTTTTTCAGTTTCCAAGGTATTAGGAAAAGTGATTGATCCGAGTTAAGAACGATTGTGAGCTCTGAATAAAGTGTTAATTCATATCGAATTGGATATATACGGTGGATGGCTTTCTTAACGATGTTTCTGTCATTCTTTCAATTGAAAAAAATACGATCTACTGTGATTCACATACACCGATTGAGACTTCCGGGTGTAAGCCGTGTACACTCGGAATTTTATCCCGACATTTCGTTAGCATAGCAGCTAGCTTCTTCAGGGGTCAAATGACACACTGATACTATATCATCAGTAATACTGGCGAAACGTTGGGATAAAATTCCTAGTGGACATGGCTTACACCCGAAATACTTAATCGGTAATAACTGTAGAAACCCGGGACGTGACAGCTTAAAATTCTCCACAATGTAATTCACTTGCTTGAAAGATACACTTGAAAAAAAAATTCTATTCAAAAGACAGAACCATCTTCACACGTGTTTAGTACTGTGTTACGTAAATGTCACTGCAAGACACGAGGCACGCGATATTTTTCACGCTACTTATATAATTACACGTGGAATAATTAAAGTAAATACTTTAGTTAAAAGTTACAATCAGAATGTAACATTTTTGTAACAACACTGGTGACATTTTTTCCTGACCAAAAATTATGTTTTCTAAATAAATTTTTTTAATTCATTTTCTTTTATTTGGCTCGCAGCATAAAAATGAAATACTGGGAATAAAATAATCGCAAAAAGGCGTTTTCTTCTGTTTTTTTTTGTGATAAGTTCGTCGTACTACTTTTTATTAGTAAATTAGGTACTGTATCCAATACGTTCGAATATACTTTGATGAAAATTTAATAGAGAAATTACCGTTTTATTACGCGATGAAGAAACACTGGTGCGGTCTTCGTAATAGTGTTACTCCCGTAGTCCTGATTTTTTAGAAATGGCCATGCTTTTAAGTGCTGTGTTCCAGGGAAAAGTTTCAAATTATCATCTACAGTTTTAGGTTCACTTAAATGAATCACGCGAGAATGTTTTCTGAAATTAGGTAAGTGATTCCTGTTCGCTATATTCTGAATCGCGTATTGCTTTTAAACTGAGCAAATATAGGTAAGCATTTATTGATATTACGCGTTGATAATGCAATTGGGCTCTTATCTGAAATAAACTTCTAAATTTAGAAGCTGCTAAGCAAAGCCACTCGTGGAGACGTCGCCATTCTTTCGTCTGCATGTCATCCATCAAATTCGAAGTAAAATTTTATATTTTTCCATTAACGGCAAAAAGTAGATTCGTGAGGTTTTGGGAAATTTTGCATCCTCTACATTAAATTATGAAGATAAATACAGTAACCTTGACATTGCAGAAAGTTCTCGATAGAAATGTTTATAATTCCTTATAATACTATATGGATAAAGAAAGTATGATATCCATCTTACAACCTTATCCACTTGTTCAATTTAATTACGTTTTGTCGCGAACAGTTTCGTCATAGCTTATTTCATGATATATGATAGGTATGCAATATCTTATAATTGAATTTGCAACAAATATCTAATCAATATTTACTACTATCTATTACTTCATGCTATACACACAATTTATTTTTATACTGGATTTTGATGTAAACGTTTACGATAAGGTAATACTACTATCTAAATAAAAAGGGCTAATAAATATTAAAAACGGGGAGACTGTGAAATTATTTATAGTATTAAATTGGAAGAAATTATAATGAATATAATAATATATAACAGTACAATAATATATATGACCAACATTACTACTTAAAATATTGAGGAATATGTTTCCCATTTTTTTTTCTGCTTGTTTGATGAATGAAAACCAATTTACCTGATACAGAATGCAAAATTGCGCGTGTGGATTGAAGATATCAAAATATCGATCAATGATATCTCACCTAATCGTAACCTTGTTTCTCAAACGTTTATTCCAAGATAATACCATGAGAAACCATTTTCTGGAAAATATCGCGAATTATTACCAAAGAAAAAAGTACAGACAATTTATTTCGCTTTGTTGTCACAGGTAAATTCTTATATACAGTTTATTCAACAATTTCAATATTGAATTAATAGTAGGTACCTACCTGTAAATGATACAGCAATTTTATTTGTTATTTGACGTTTCGTGTTTTCGTTTTTTCTATTTAAAAGTTATTGTCGAAAATTGGGGTGTCAGTTCTTGCAGAAAGGTTTTGCATTCCTCTCGCTGGACCTCTGCTAAACATTTGCGAATGTTTCATTCTGAAATCTGTTGAATACAAAATTCAGTAATAATACTAGTGCGAAGTAGGTACCTAAAATCTTTTATTGCAATTGAGACCAGCTATTTCATTGCTATTTATTTCTATATTAATTTATTTTTAAATTCGAATTTAATTTCAAGTTAAAGGAAAAACTGATTCATCCTACCAATGACTACATAGGAGAAAATTAATTAGTGTTCGTTACTATCAATACTTCACTACTTTAGATAACAGTAATGGAAATTTTTTATTATTTGTGACATGGTATTTAAACTTAATCCATGAACTTTGATCAATCGCTTTGCGAGTAACTTGCGAGTCTTAGTAATCCTTAAAAATCATAACGGTATGTAATAAAAAAAGAAACCGCGATAACAACAGATATAAAATGATTTCTCGTTTATTCTTTTATTATTCTATCATAAAAACGTAATTCTTTCAACTTTAAATAAAATTGCTTGAAATATATAAATACATAGGATAGATGTGCCAGTAAATGAACACGTACCAGAGAATGGACATTGTTTATTAAAATGAGTAAAATAAGTTATTAAAATAAGCAACTAATTAATTGGAGACTTCTTTTAATTTCTTGCTCCATATCCAAACAATTTTTGCAGCACGTGGAATCAATCGCGCTGAAACATAATTTTATAATAGTGTTCATTCATTAGCCATAAGTGTTCGTTCATCGATGCGTTTACCCTAGTTACATTTGGAACACATTCGTTTATTGATCATAAATCCATGCAATTTATACAATTTATAAAATTACGTTTATAACTTTCATCTTATACACTAAGTTTACATATATAACAGAGAATTCGCAAACAGCTTTTTTAATACAATAATAATTAACCTTTATTTCTACACAGAAATATAAACATCTACTGTTGATACCCCATTGAACTGAATATTTACAAAAATATAAACGCCCTTTCAGCTTTCAACACTTCTGTCTTAAACAAAAGTCACATCGTCACTTTGATCCCATTTGCTCCACCAATTTCACTGTGTTCTGCATAAAAGAATAATAAAATGTATTACGCACATAGTTAATTTAAAAAATTCGTTCAGAATAATTTGGGAAGAATTCGTTACTTTCATTGTGGCACAGGTGTAACTGCAATATTTTGATTTGCAGCTATTGATAACCACCTTGAAATTTCATCGATCTCCTCCTCGATTGCCTTCAAAGCTTTTTCGCGATAGTGTATGGATGAATCCTTGTTAATTCCTCTCGTCCGTAAAAACGTCTTTATCTGAAACGAGCCGTCGATCGATTATACCTTATTTAATCCGGTGAATCCAGTGCGTAATGGCAACAATAAAAATATTATTAGGGAATAGTATTAAACCTTATCCATTTGATCCATCCTGTTGATTTTCCAGATAATCTTATCTAAAACACCTTCTGTCTGGTCTGTACTGCGGAGAACAATCAAAACGTCGGTTCAAAAAAATTCCACGTGTTGAATCATTTAAATATTCATTTCCTTTTATTATATCTTACTATTTCCTTGATAGAAGAGTTACTTTTAATATATACATCCGAATTATACGTTCCCGAGAAAATGATTTTCAGGAAAACGTGATTCTCAGAAAAATGGTGTGTTTTCACATTAATCCGAAATGTGCATTAGTATCACCCAAATGAAATTTCTTGTAAACAGTCACAATTCTTCTATCAATTTCATGAATCTACGTGATATGAATTGTATAATTACAGATTAGCGATATTATCAAAATTTCGCGTGACGAAATCGAGTTCCGCGTCTATATTTGCTGGTATATCAGTGTTAAGCTCCAGTAGAACGCCGCTCGGTTCAATAAACTTCGATAGTGAGGTGTTTGTCATCAGCGACAAAGACAAGTAATGTGCAATGATATCTGGGTCCCCTGCACAACTGAGGAATTTCAGTGATTCGTATAAATTCTGCAGTTTTAACTGAAACAACGCGTCCCATGTCGATCGATTTGCATTTACCAGTCCCATACAGAGAATCCAATATTCCGCGTCTAATGGTATTCTAAAATGAAACAATCGATTTCAGCGTCGTGTGTTTTCCTTTGTCTCGTATCTATCGAATGGCAGGGGAAGAATAAAATTCTCACAGTAACTGTCTATTTGTTTGTGAAAATGAATTCGTTTCAGTGTTACTGTATATCTACTATATAAACTAGTATATCTTGAGATTAATATAATTTTGTTTTTACCTATTGGCTGCTGGATCGCTGATATACGCATTTAATCGAATTGCAGCTTTTTCCTTGCAGGTACTATGGCCAAGCAGACAGGCCAAATTTAATGCTCTTAATTTCACTAACTTGGTGTAACCATCCTCGACTAAAACCTCGTCGTAATTAATTGTTTCCACAAAATTGTTCATTAAACGAAGGATCTTCGGCTGTAAAGTGTTCATAGCGTACATGAAGTGTGTTTAAAGGTTTCTTTCTTAAGATGGGTGGACACCCTCGTGCGTGAAATAGGAGGATGAAGTGAAGTTAAATCAGTAACATTGATAAGAAAAATCTTTTCCAAAAGGGGAAGCTCTCACACGGTTTTCTATTATCCTTTCATTAACGTTGAAATGAGTTCGTTACAAGTGCGAGGACAATATAATATGTAAAAATAACTTTTTGCTATGTTTCGTTTCATTTATAAGATAAATGTGTGGAACTGCAGCTACGCTCGAAAGATTTTAACTGTCAATCAAGATTAGATAAATATAAATGTACACAACTTTATACATCGCAGAAAAGAAAAGGCATAATATCTTCAAGTTTATTTTTGTTTATAAATTCTGTTACTTTGCTACAAATCTATTCAAACCAGTTCTCGTATTTTCGACTGAATATCTTCATCAATATATTTAACATTTATTTGACATACACAATAGAGAGCATTCAATCTTACCGTTAAGATTGCCGACCCCCTGGGACTTTTTAAATAACTCTGTGTCAGCTTCTCGATTATTAGGAGTGCACCGTTCCATACGACAGGGTCCACTTCACGATGCAAATAATTAGCAAGTTGGAGAATAATCGTGGGGCTTAGCCTCTTCACTGATAGCAAGTAGTCAGCTGTGCTCACGAGTTGAATACGATTCCCCGGGTGTATTTTAGTATAATCTTCTGTATTTAAATACTGTGCGATTTTTTCCCAGTTCGTAGGATCGTAGTTCACCCGGTAATAACCTGTTGTCATGTGATAGGAAGAAGATAGTTGAAAACTGTATGTCAATTGTGAACTGGAAAAACCAGACTTCCATATTTACTACTCCACTCGTGGCTAGCCTAATTACAATTAATATACCCGGCATTGCTCAATTTCTTGTGCAACCTAAACGTAATTATGAACCAGTGTAGACATATGGAATCGCTGCTTAGGATTATGCTTATAGAACTCTAAGTTCTTCAGGAACTAGTTCTTCAAATATTCAGGAAAAAGACTGGGAAATTTTTGCAATAACGTTTCGAAAGGGCCATGAAAACTATGCAACTGAGATTTTGAAAGATTATTTGATGTGATAAGGTTATTTAGATTATGAACGAGGAATATACTACTTGTGCTTCTATTATTAGCATATCATTTCTCGATAATTTCAATGCCACTTTAAACATTTATCAAATATTAAACATCAAGATTCTAAACTACCAATAGAGCATAATCTTTTACGTTTATATACAACCACTTACCAGTGTGCTGTAAGTTGATAATTATCCAGTCATCAATATCGACTCCCTGGATTACTAATTTGTCATCGTTTTGCTTCAACCATCGCATAGGTTTAGTCACTGAAAAGTCCGGTGCTGATTTAGTTGCATAATTTATGGGAATACACCATTTCCTTTGCGTTTCGTCGGTGTCAGCTGGTGATGGTTCTTGAGATATCGTGATGTCACCTGTTGTGTAATTTCGTGTCACCGTCACAAGTGGATATCCAGTTTGTTCAATCCAGGTGTCCATCACTTCCTTCACCTGAAAATTCCCCCCAGTCGAGTTTGATTGGTTCAACGCGCTCTGCATGGCTTCCCATAAGTCGTCTGATGTAACGTTGCTGTATTTACTGTAACAATACGAAGTGATCTTCACAATTAAAGAGTCCTCGTAGGAAACACTGTAAGTACCAAAAATTTTTTTTTCTTTAATCAGTAAATGTTCTACGTGCCAATGGTAATACAGAAGAAGTGATATAACGGGATCTAAAAAATTACGGAAACAATAAAAGATTGAATTGATTCGTCGTGTTCTTCACCTCTGTTTGATTATTTGAAGAGTTTCTTACAAACCGATTTTTTGGAGAGCAGAAAATAAAAAATATACGTGTAACTACTAACTGTTCGTTGGTGTAGTTCAATAAACCAGCTCGAAAAACGTCTTCACCAACCATATTTGACAGCATCCAGAAAAGAATCGCCGCTAAAAGAAAGTATTTCGTATTTCTATTTTTAACCGACTTCAAAAAGGAAGAGGTTCTACGTTCGATGTGTATGCATGTATGTTAGTATGTATTATGTTTGTTCGCGAATTTCTTCGTAACTACTGGACCGATTTTCGTGGAACTTATTGCATTTAGATTAGCTTCAATCAACTTAGGTCATGGAGAAAGAATTATCAAAATCGGTTAAGTAGTTTTGAAGTTACACAAAAAATATGAAATCTATTTCATTAACCCACTTCATTATTTAAATTATTTTAGTTATAGAACTTAAATAAATAAAAAATAAAAATTAAAAAAATTAAAACCGACTTAAGAAAAAAAGTAAAACATAATTTGGTTCCTTATTTAATCTACGAATCTAAATTTATTTTAAGTCAGCGCCAGATTTACACAGTTCAAATGATGAGGCGCTAACAGAAACAATTGGAGAGTCGTAGATTAAATAAGGAACACATTATTTTTTACTTTTCAGCACATTTTTATTTTTTAGAAGTTGGTTTTAATTCTTTGATTTTTGTTATTTATACAACCCAATTATCCTTACGTTTGCTGTACGCAGCGAAGTAACCGTTCTGTCGTCTGGCTTGATTAGTAGTGAAGTCTCGATTTACATGAGGAACATCAGCACTGTCATCCGTTGAGAAAAAAAGTGTTTGAGTGTGTACAAGGTTATCCATTAATGTCCAAGTTTTGAACATCTAGAATTAATATTACGACAGAACAATCGTCACTACTCCCACGAAATATTAAAATTGCAACACACAACGCGCATTACCTTATCGGTGATGTAAAATTTCAGATACGTAGACATGCCTTCGCTTAACCACAGATACTTCCACCAAGCTGGACTCACTAAATTCCCAAACCATTGGTGTGCAATCTCATGAGTGACAGTCATTGTTTTCTGCATCTTGGACATGATCATCGTTAATCCGGAATCGTGTGGTACAGCGTACTCTCTGAATATTTAAAAAAAAAAACATCGTGATGGATTTCCACAGTAAAATCCATGAACAGAGCCACGAAGAGGCTCGTATAAAGTCCCCTTGCTAAGATACCATCGTTCTCGAGTGTGAAAAATCAAGAACAAAGAGATACAATCAACATAGATTTTGTACAACATCAAGTCCTGGTCGTCAAACATCAAGCTAGATAAATGCTGCGGATCTATGAACTTTGTAGATAACAAGGGGAAACACGTTTAACAGCTTGTGTCCTCAAGGATACATGTATCCTTATGTACACCACTTGAGGGTGACCCGAGTACTTTGCTGTACGTTCTAATAGTGCATATGTATCTACGATTCACACGAACAGACAAGAGATAGAGCATAAGATACTTGAGTCGTACTTAAGTGGTGCGCTGAATGATCCTCAAGATCCATGTCACCAAACGCATTTTTCACACTTCGCACTTTGAATAGCGTCGGCGTGCTTTCACGTTTCGATAGTTTTCTCGAAAGCACAGAACGTATTATCCAAGAATCCGGGAATGTTTATTCTGAAGAGAAACCAAGCTTGGAATTCATTTTGTCGATTGGAAAAAAATTTGATCGACTTGAAAAGGCATTTTTCAAAAACCTTGCGCTACTTAAAGTGGTAGTTTGTTATTTTTTTTAGGAATAAATAGAAACTTAATATATAAAGCAGAAAACTTCTATATGATTGTGTGTTTGTCTTTCGCATAAAAACGTTCGAATGATAAACCCTGGAATTACGAAATATGGGTCAGCTCATTATGCCTGACTAATCCAGATGAATGTGACTATTTTTACAACAAACATAAAAAATTTTTTTTTATAAAATCAGAATCTAAATTTCGGGCGAAGCCGAGTAGTAAAGCTAGTGCTTCACTAAGCTCTGGCTCCTAATACTCTGGTGCACCATTGCGTTCACACTTCACTGTTTTTATGATGTTATTGCACTCTTTCTCAAATAATTCTCAATTGCTATGACTGGTCAACTGAATTTGGGACAACTAATACACACTTGCGTTATGAAACGTTCCTCTTTTTACAAGGGAATATTAGAATCTTTTACGCGTAGAGCTTTTACTAGCTGTGCGGATTTCAATTCAGCCAATTAACCAAGTTCTTTGCTGTAATAATACATTCCTAAATACCCTGATTCGGAAAACAAGAAAATTCTCAAAATTCAGTGGGACTCGTGCTAAGATCCAACTTTGACTGTTTGCTGGACTTTCAAGTTTATAAGGTTCTGAATTTTTGAGAATTGTCAAGAGTAACAGCATGGATAGTTACGTGTTACGTCCATTCGATTTATATCATCCACTTCAATTAAACGTGACAGATTAGATACACAGAGTAATTGAGTTACAAGAAAATTGTAAGTGCTATTCACGCCGCTTAGTATTATTTTAACAAATCGATAAGTAAGATTTTTGTTATCGCCTGGGTGTTGAAATACAACTTGTGTTCTCGTCACTGAATCACAGTTAAATTTTTCATTCAAGGGGGAAGCCACTGTGACGGTCGAAAATAAAGGCTATTTTCAAGGCATTCTTTTATAATGAAAATATGTTACTTTCTACGAAAAATCTTTATTACCAACTGAAAATACATATATTTAACTAACATTTTATGCTTTTAGATTGAATTTTTTTTTTGGGATACGATAACGTTGGGCTCTGCAAACAATTTACAAAACGGGCGGTCGTGTAACTTTCTAACGTTTGCTCTGAATTGAAAAATTCGAACGGTTGTTAAAGTATATTACAATAGCTCCAGTTAAGAGTACAGATTTAAAGAAATATTAATTTTTTAAGAAATGGTGAACTTCAGAAAAAAATGGTATCAAAAATTAACATGTTTTTTTTCAATGTTACGATTAGATGTTACGATTATTCGATCAAAACACTCGTACGCTTAACTGAAGATAATTTTGTTACGAAAATTCCGTGAAAATTTCAGGTGAATTCGATAAAAATTCACGGAGTTGTTATTCCGCCCAGTTTGAAAAATGCCGTTTCGAGATAGGATAATCGCGTTTTAAGTTTTAACAGGAGGTATTTTCAGCAACTCTACATAGTTCAAACAATATATAAGCAATATTAAACAATATATAAGCTCATAATTATATCTAATCCCTCTTATTAAATGTTTGGATTCTTGGACATAAACTCTTCGGGCGATTGACACCAAGTTACCCACTATGCGTGCATTCGATTCTGAGCGTTACACTACCTACACAAAACCTACCGCATCTCTTAGAATTTTCGAGATCCACTTTGAAATTGTGCAGGTATATTTTTGAGATTCCAAATATTATGAAGATACACAAAAAGAAAAATCGGAAATAAAATTTCACAGTGGCTTCCCCCCTTAATTCATTTATTTCCTACTTACAGGTAGACGATCATGCCCCAGTTCTCGGTTGCTGCAGCAGAATACTGTGGGATAGCGACAAAGTCCATTTTTGGAACACGAACCGTGCTATTTAGATATCGTGTCAACTCATCGGTTGCTTTCTCTATAACGTGCATAAAATAAGCTGTATCATTGATTTCCCGGCTTCTGGCCCATATTCTAATCGTATCGTTCGAATTGGAAACGTGAGGGAAATCGAATACGCCGAAAGCCAAAATGTTGGTCGACATGATTAGCGTGGTCTGAAAGTGCGTCCAGTTCTTTCCATCTTCTTCGTCGTGTTCCATCATGTAAGCAGGCATATTTGACAGTGCCGTGTAATCAGGATAATGTTTCAAAGACACGTTAAACGTCGCTTTCAGAGCCGGTTCGTCCCAACAAGGAAAAGCGCGACGAGCGGACGTACGTTGGAAATGGGTCGTAATAATCGGCCTATAAAAGTATCACTCCAGTTTCAATTTTTCTCCTTCAATCGTTTAGTAGGAATGGAATCGATTGAAGTGGAATAGATCAACCACATAACACGATTTGAAATTAGTAATTGGCTGTTAATAAAGATTTGGGATAATTTTGTAGGGTTAATTCTATACGAAGGGTAAGTGAAAAACCGGAAATGTCCATTTCTCGTGATTTTTTGCGATTTATAGCATATTTTGTTGGTGGAAGCTGGGACCACAAAACTGTCGAATCACAAAGGATTATAAAGATTAACCCCCCCCCCCCCTATGATAATTTTAAAGATTTGGTATCACACTAACGTCACACTAACCTCACACTCTACACTGGAAGGATAAGCTTCTGTCGTCAATGTATAAAAAAAAAATTCAAACGACTTCAAAAACATAAGAATGCACTAAAAATTAAAAATTGTTTTCCTTTTTTAATCTACGACTATCAATTTTGTTATATCGGCGCCTCATCATTTGCACTGCGTAAATCTGGCGCCGACTTAAAAAAATTGGTAGTCGTAGATTAAATCAGGGAAAAAATTATTTTTTACTTTTTAACGCATTTTTATGTTTCTGAAGACGGTTTCATTAATTTTTTTACATTATTTTATTTATTACTTTTTAGTTGTTTAAGTTACATGAGTACATTTATTTAAAAAAATATTATTGTGCCTCCAAAAAGAGCTGCTCGTAAAAAAGAACCGTTGGCTACAAATGGAAGATTTAAAAAATAAGAGACTTAAAAAAGTGAGATGTCTGGTAAGGATGTCTCAAATTCGTTATATGGGGTCTACAACTAAAAGCGCGGAAATACTCTAAAATGCGAGAATACATTAAATGCAAATGATGTAATGAGGCGAAGGTTGAATTAACCAGTATTGGCAAAGTATTGAGCCAATATTGCTGCACTGTAGAATGAGACCATCGCCGTCTTTTGAATAAAAAAAAAAGATCAAAATCGGTCCATATGCTAAGGAGTTATGCGGGGACAAACATAAAAAAAAAAAAAGAACACATACGGGTCGAGTATAGATTCCTATAACCCCCTCTTGTTTTAAGTCGGTTAAAAACAAGAAATTATTGAAAAAGAAAATTATATAAGAAAATTAATTTCATTAATGTATTAAAACTTACTTTTCTCGATAACGCTGTTTTGTGACATTCCCTGTTTCCCCTTACCCTTCATATAGGTATTAAATTAAGATAATAAAAAAGTGGTTATAGACCACTTTGTATTTTCTAAACTAAAAGATGAACCCAAGCGTCTGTATAGAATAACCCGTCAGACACTCGTGCACGTCAGGTGGACTAATATCATTATTTAAGATGAGGCAAGTAATTAAGGGGCAATTAAGATCAAGAAAAGTGGGCTGTACTTCCGAATGGCCCCAGTGTCCGATCGACACGAGGTTTGAGGGGAGGGGTGGGGAGGATGTGTACCCTAAATCTAAAATTGTTGCTTCGGGAATTTATTAGTTTCCAGGATATAAATAAAAAACTTTTAATATTTCTGTTGACTTATTCCGACACAACGCATTCCACTTTCCAACTTGTTCTGGATATTAGAATTGGTGGGGGCAAGATTAGCGCGGTGGGGAGGGGGGAGGGGGGGTGGCACGTAAAGCATGGTAGCGAACCGATGTGAGTTTGGAGAATTTAACCAGAAACTGGCGGATGCGATCCATCATATTATACAGAGTGGATACCTATTCGGAAACTAATAAATACCCGAAGCTACAATTTTAGATTTGGGTCCACAACCCCTCCTTAGGGGCCCCCTCAAACCTCGTGTCGATCGGCCACTGGGACCATTCGGAAGTATATCCGAAAAGTGTAGTTAACTTTCGTTAACTTTCAAGTAACGTTTACTTACACTGTGTTGCCCTCTTCATCCTCGTAGACTGATCCAAAAAGTCCACAATAATCGTCAGCAAGTGCACCAGCGAATTTAAATTTCAAAATGTAAACTCCTGGCTCGAGAGGATCCTCGAACCGAAGCCGTAACATTTCCGTCTCTTCGTCGTAAATATGTTCCTTTGGCTTTATTGTATTATTATCTTTCCTTAAATTCGTTGTTACTTCGTCTATTATAAGATTCTTAGAATGCAGCACAACAGTCGATGTAGATCTCCGCACTTTCAAGTAAATTTCAGTCTCACCATCGAAAGTGGAATTGTGTAAATCAAATTTAATGTTATAATGTATCGGTATAGTGTCATCGGGTAAACGATACTTATTTACAGCCTCCTTCTGAATGTTTTGATCAGTAGTTCCATGTGATAAGAAGCTAACAATGACGAAGGCGTAGAAAGGCAGTAACATATTGAACGCAGCCATATTTCTCAACTCCACTATCGCCTTGACACTATAT
Organism: Andrena bucephala; assembly: GCA_947577245.1. NCBI lineage: Eukaryota > Metazoa > Arthropoda > Insecta > Hymenoptera > Andrenidae > Andrena > Andrena bucephala. The sequence goes on along the minus strand of OX387717.1, from coordinate 25,518,919 downwards.
AACTTTGATAATTCAAATCGTCCGATAATTCGCCTTTTAATTACAGCAATTTCCTGCACCTTATTTCTGTACCTCTAAGCTGCGGCCGTAAAAGCCATAGTGTCTTATTAAAAACACAAGTTAATTATATTATATACGTTCTATGTGTTAGCAATAATCAATCTACGTGTAATATTCGTGTAGGCTCGAAAATAAATGAGTTTATTATACAAGTGACGAAAGAAGAAAAGAATAGCACAAAGAATTACATAGAAGAACTAATTATTAGAAGAACGCCATAACGCACGTGTCAGTCTCGCCATGCGACTGATTTCGATCGTCGCTTGCGCGCCTTCGCCCAACGTCGCGCTTCGTCGGCTCATGCCGTCGCCACACACACTCTCTCTCATTCCGTCACACCATTATTTAAATAAAAAATTATTTAAATAACGTGTATCAAATAAAGAGACTTTATCTTTTTCCGTCGTCGAATAAAAATCACCCGAGTTATCTTTATTCGAAGCGCCACGGATGAAGCAGTTGATTCGACGGGAATTCATCCGACGCCCAAAGATACCTACTTTGTTTATTCGAAGGCCTTTCATCTTGGGCTTCGAATAATTTTTCGTCTTTCATTGAACCCTTATTCTAGAAGCTCGAATAACCGGCGAGAGCCTTTGTGGCTCGAGCCGCGCGAGATCGGCGTTGCTCGGCGAAGTGTCATGTATTATATATCATCCAACTGTCTTTACTTTTCATCGTATCAATATGAATGTGACACCAATGGATTCCTGACATTCTTCCGGTTAAATTGACAGAAAATAATTTAAACCGGACAATTTTTAAAGAAACGGGCTTTCAATTCTGCAAATAAATTTTTCACGTTAATTTCTCCCAAAAATTTGTTGATGTTTGTTAAATGCTAGAGAGTGCGAACAATATTTTTTGCAATTTTTATGCTCACTGTTTGAAAATATAATTATTTGCCTATAAGATAAGTTAAACCTCATCGAAATATGATGTTTATTAACAAAGATACAGCCGTCTCTAGAGATGTCTACGTTTCGTCCCACTGTGTGTCGCCACACACACTCTCTCATTCCGTTACACCTCTACATTCATTTACCAGAGTTTCAAATCCATCTGCCCTGTTATGTTATACCACAGGAAGCATTCAATTAATAATTTCGTACTTATACATGTCAATATCAATGTATTTAACGAATGTTTAATTATTATCGTGTTCCACTGAATTACTCAAACGATATAATAAGAGAGCATTACCGTTAATAACTGTTACAAGTTCTAGCTTTTTGAAGTTCTAGCAACACTACTGTCATAATCGTCAATAAGTAGACCAAATGACGGATGTGAATATTTGGCTCTTATCGTGGCGTAAATAATTCACTCAGTTAACCTACGCTCTTCATTGCTAGGCAATCTTCACTGCTACGCTCTTCATTGTATATACAGCAATGCACAGTAATTTCCTTGATTTCACGCTAAAAAAAAAATAATCGAAGGCCATTTCTTATTATTTCCACCTACGTCTTGAATTATGCACATCTACATCGCGAACGATAATTGAAGAATATTAAACGAGTTTATTTCCCTTGGTTCGTGGGAAACCTGTACGTAGAGTTTAATATTATGTGGTTTTACATATTGTTTCAATTTGCGAAACATTTATTCGTTTATAGAGTAGAGTGAGGTAAAAGTTCGCACCATGTGAATTTCATTGTTTGAATTTCATTGTCAATCAAGCTGGAGTGACAGGTGTCGAAATTTGTAGCTGTGCTTCGTTTTGTTATCGTACAATGCGGTAAGTACTGAATTCGTTAGTTCTGATGTAATATTCTCATTTTTAGGATTCAATATTATTCCTATAAATTGATCAGTAAATATTCTAATTAATACGTCGTCTGAAAGTGCTGAAATTGTTCTATTCAATTGTGCTAATAGAAGTGTTCAGTTCTCCTCTCAGATAGCAGGATTGATTAAACAATGGAAAAGTAGCTGTGGGGTCAAGTGTTCGCACAATGCAGTGGGGCAAGAGTTCGAATGCAATCTTCCCACTTAAAATCAGCTGGAAGTAAATGAAGCAATGAAAAGGAAATTTCCATGCGAATGCACAAAGAAATCATTAGAAAAGCAAAAAATCCAAAAGATAACACCTACTTCTGAAATATTTTAAAAGGAACAAAACAAATCGGTTCTAAAAAGAAAATAGCTTAATCATCAACATCTATGGAAAAAATAATTTGTGCTGTGTGTGAAGAAGAATACACTGATCCTCCAGAAGACTGATGCCTGTGCAAACTACGAAGGTGGTGATAATTTTGTGTGTTATTACTGTTACCTTGATTAAAAAAAAATTAATTGTAAACTATTAGTTGTTTTGCTATATTACAACAACTATTGTATGGAGGAAAATAAAACACTTTTGTGAAAATTCCTCACTGCGTTCTTTTACCTCATTTTGTCCCACATGTCGGGTAAAAGTTCGCATATCACACTTTTTGGAAATATTTATTTTATATACAGTGGCGGACGAAAGAAAGTTTACAACTTTTATAAAATTAATCCAATCGAGTTGAGCTTTTTTGAGAAGTTACAAGAATTAGTTTGCTAAGTGACGTGTTTCGTCGATTTGAAAAAGAATGCACTTGCTCGGATTAGCAAACAAAAATAGTAAATGTCATTTTTTAAACTTTTTCTGTGAGCTTGTAATGAAAATTCAAAAAACCCGTTTGTAGATTGAAGTAAGTTATATACATGCCTAAAATTTAATAAAAATCGGTTAACGTTGCTCTGAGCTATAAACGCTTAAAGGTCGCAGAGTAAGGTCGAAAATCGCTGATTTCCGGGAATTTCGCGATTGTGACAGGTCATTTTTCACGACGTCACTGCAAAACAGAAGGATACGTAAACTGTTCACATATCGATTTTCATTATTTTTTAATAAAAGTTTTTGTCACTCTTAATCAATACACTTTTATGCAAAATAGCTCCTATAAAGTGGTAGAAATTATTACCTCAGAACTTTACGTATCCTGGAAAAATTCATATTTTTTGTTACTTCAAAACATATTTTAAGTCAAAAATCTTTTTATTCGCTCATAGTAATTAACGTGGTTTATCTTATATATCTACAAAACGAAGTTCGAAAATTACTATTCTTATTAAACCATATATTCTACTTTGTTACAAATCCTTTTCGCTGAAATATATGCGAAAAAATTCACATCATTAGTGTTAAATATATCATAATAATTACCATATACTTCTGAAAACATTCACGACTACTTAGTCGTTTAACTGATATTTCTTAGTTTCAGAACTATTCCTAACGGCTCATTTCTGGGAGTGTGCGGATACCCGAAATTACGGGATCCGATTTGCGATGCCGCAGCCTATTTTCTTGCTTAAAAATTCTTACATCTGATCACACTACAAAATCACAGCATAAAAGTTATCGGGTACCACAACTTGAAAGTTATGATTTTGCAGTATGCGAGGCGAGCGGTTCGCTCGTGTATGGGAGCCTTAAATGAATTTTTAAGCAAGAAAATCGGCTCCCTAATCGCAAATCGGGTCCCGTAATTTCGGGTACCCCCACACCCCTACTCATTCTATAGATATATATGTAACACACGAGTGCTTACAAATATGAAAAGTAAGTTATTTAAATAATGATATGGAAGTTTCATTTTCATCTTATTATACATTTTCAAGAATACAAAATAAATATATTTAGACCATTTAGACATGGATACATCTATATTATTTACAATCATATTACATAGTTACATATTAAATATTCCCATTCTAACAGAGTTCGTGATAACTCAGATAATTCATATAGGTACTTGTACATTTCGCCGTCCTTTAAGACATTTTATCCAAATTGTACTTTACACACGGACATCGTATGCTTCTCTCGATACAAGAACATAGTTGCATTGTTCTCCTTCCTCCTCGTTCGTTTCGATTCATTCGCAGAAACGAGTTCGGGCACCAATTCAGTGACCTGCTGAAAATGACGGTCCCCTTCCACTTAATAGAATCGTGTGATGAATATGGAAATTATGGCGAGCAACGACGTAAGAGCTATTGTGCTAGCGGAACTTCGGAAATGTTCTTGATGCTTCAACAACCAGTCATCGATTACTCCTGCGTGGGTGTTCATCCATTCAATGTTCCTTGTCGCCTTCTCTACAGTACTCTGCACAAGATCTGACTGCGCCCCCACCTTTGTGCTGAATGTGGTCAGCTGAAAGAAGAGAATAATCATAGGATATTAAGAATACTAATATATTATTTATGGAGATTCTATTAATATCCTGTTATGGATATTGAAGATATTAATTATAATATATTCACATGCTCGAAAACTGATTGCCCACGAGCTGTTAATTACCGAGTTAACTAACAATCAAGGTAATTCATTAAGTAACAGAATCATTGAATAACTTCACAAACATTAATAACTATAAGAAGAAATCTATTTACAGTTAAAATTTTCAATTAATTATGAAATAACTGTATTTATGACTATTTATTATATTTTCTATTCCGAGAAAACTGTTATAAAATTCAGTGTATTAACTGAAACTTTTATTCCATATATTTTTGTGTAAATAAGAATTTATGTTCTTGAAAGTAGAAAAAAGTTCTAGTTAAGCAGGAACATTTATTCTGCTATGAAAAAGTGAAAGTTGTGACAAGCAGATTTCCTGAAAATGTCGTGGACTAGATAGATCTGAGTTTGAAACCTTAAACCGTCCGGTGCAAATTGTTATATAAAAATCACAATGTCCTTTCTCTTCTATATTTATCCTGCTTCCAATTCCCTAAATAATACTCATTAAAAAAATATTCCTAACTTTTATGACCGTTCAGCACTTTTATTAATCGAGCATAAAACAATTGTTAAAACTGAACTCTTATAGCAGAGTTAATGGACAAGCTTGACTTAAAACAGAAAGGAAATGATTTAAAAGTTAAAAGTTCGATAAATAACTTTTATCCATAAAACTTAACAGTTTCGTTCGACCCCTGCTCATGAATGACACTTCTATCTATTACTCCATTTTGTGTGTGGAACAAGTAGATGGAAATTGTATATGGAAAATAACGCGTATAGATAAGTGACACATAACAATATACAATGTAGAGTCGAGATAACGTTCGTAACGAAGAGATTAATTATTTAGAGAGTAAATCGTAACTGTACCTGGAAGAATTGATCCTTGTTCGTGATAGCGTTGCCAAGAGTCTCTATGCACGATTTTATCTTCTCGTCAGACTTGTCTCTGAATTTAGAAAAACGTCATGGTTATGAATTTTGCATTTCAATAATATAGTATTCAGTGTTATAGATAATTACAGATTTTTTATCTTCTCGCGTTCCGTGGTAATTACATCCAGGACGAGGTTCAATCCCGCAGGGTTGTCAGAGATGACGGCCTGCACAGCGATATTGAAGTCAACGGTGGAGTTCTTCTCAAGAGACGACAGCAGGAATTTTTTGAGAATTTCGATTGAGCCAGAGCAACCCATGATAGGCAGTAGACCGTTCTTCTCGTCCTGGTCTACGGTGGAACTCATCAGGTTCTCCATAGTTTTCTTCCACGTCTTCTCATCGGCGGTTCTTAATCCCGCGCAGAGAATGCTGTTCTTCAAATCAGCATCGAGTCTGTAAACACAAACAAATATAATTTACACAATCATGACACCACAAAGACTATATGGCAATTTAAGATCCATAAGTGTGTGTTGGTCTCACAGTCTGTAGGAAAAAAAATGGCGCTTAACTCCGACAGAACTGTGAAAGGGTAGGTCTTAAGGGTAGAACTAAATCTAGAAGCTAGAATCAAGTTTTTCACACGATTCACATTTCGAACATTTCACACATGTCTCTTTAAGTGTTCATTTCCTAAAGTTAGATAAACTTGACTCATTCAGATTACCAGACAAAGTCGAGCTTCTTCCTAACACGTTACCTACCGCCAACTGTCTCACATTTTATAAAATCTTCACGTCTATCGTAGTCTTATCGTCTTGAATTGGAATCATATTAAACGGATAATAAGCAAATTTTCAACCCTAAACACGATCATTGATAGGCTATGAATCGCAATGTACTGTGCCTTGCAGATATATAGTGATTAATCTGGAAGGTATTCTTCAGGATACATTTACCAAATGTGTTTTTCACAACTCGTTACAGGATCGCACTTATCACATTTCTACACACTTCAAGTCTCCTATTTCCTTATTTCTATTACCACACCACTACATCTACGCAAGGCATAGTGCGCGCAGAGTACTGAACCGATAAGAACTTACCGTCCAACAGTAGGATCTTTGATCCACGAGTCAAATGCCTCCTTGGCGTATTTCGTGCACTCTGTCTGCTCCATTTTACAAGCCCATTTCAGTGCATTTGCTCTAAGAATTTTCGTCACGTGGTCGTCCTCTTTCGTGGGTTTATATGGCACAGCCTTCGTCAATTGTTTCAATAAAAACCTGACGTAAAGCTGAAACAACGAGTACAGTATAAGAAAATCTGTAATATATGTCGGGCCTAGGATTCGAGAAAAAGTCCAGTTATGCGTGACTGAAACGATGTATATTATTTTCAAAATTTAAGATAGTGTTAGAATTAATGCTTTGGATGGCGACGACGCGTTTTCACGGCGAGGAATTTGCACCCTGCGCACGGTATCGCGTATTTCCATGAACATATTTTCTGTAAAGCATCGAAAGTATTGTCCTACGAATTTCCAAATGTTTACTTGAGATTAGGAAATGAAGGAAGAAAAAATCGTTGATCTGTTAATGTACATGCATGTACCTTGAAAGTTGCATAGTTTTCCGAAGACTGCATCATACTCTGCACGAAGTTCAAATTTCTGAAAGCTGTGGTCCACGGGATGTAGTCTGCCTCCTGGGTAAGATAAGTAGAGAGGGACAATGCGGTGGTAAAATTTAAGCGACTTGTTCGGGCCAGATTTAAAGCGTCATCGAGCAATTGAGCACGGTTCAAGGGGCTTATATTTGTATAATCCTTCGTGTTTAAATAGTCCGATAGAAGCTGCCAATTTTTGTCGTCGTAGTTCACGCGATAGTAACCTGAAAAATAATTTTCGCTTTTGTTAAATCTAGAATCTCTGGGAATAATTAAAAAAATGAACGAAACCGCAGACATCCGTATGAATAAAATATCCTGTTTTGCTTGCGTTTAATTTGAGACAGATAAAAATAAATATGAATGTCTACCGTCTCCAATAATTAAACCGTATACAAATAATAGGAACACGTGCTCTACTATTAGTCATACCACGAATTAAAAATTAATTTCGTATTTGTAACGTCTATCATAAATATACGTTGATGTTTATATAAACAAATTTGGCTTGATCTACGCTTTCTTTCATTCATCTCAGCTTCCACAAACATCCTCCTCCTTTCGGTAACACGATTATCACTTTACTTTAGACCTATAGCGAACTCATTTTGAAAATTAAATGACAGCAGCTGACTTTCGTTTCTGAATTTCGAACATCCTACTTTAGGAGTAATGGGGACTGAATAACAATTGAAAATATTACCACCAAGTATACAGTAGTGATGAAACGATAGTTTAAACTCTCAATGGTAACGAAAGTAAGATACTTCCACTGGAAAAAATTAAATACTTAAATTTATATTCCATAAATTGGAGGGTTGCCAGCATAGATCTTAACATTTCAAGCCTAGTATTAGATTAATCATACAGGCATGTAAAAATATGAGTTTTAAACTTTCTTTCCCCCAAAACTGTACAGATATTACGTTACACACCTGTTTGGTTCACGTTGAAAATAACCCAATCCTTGTCACTGCTATTTGTTGTAACCTGCGCCGACTTATCTCCTGATTTCAACCATCCCCGCAGGGTGAAGTTAAAATCGCGTTTGCTTTGGTCGGTGTAGGTAAGGGGTATCCACCACGTGGTATTATCGCCAGTTCCATACAATGTGAATCGTTCTTGACTTATATCGTAGACTCCTGTCTTGTTCTTTTTAACGTTAAGTACTGGATACCCAGGTTTGGTTACCCATTCGTTCATGATTTCCTTGAGTTCCTTGCCCTCCCATTTCTCGGTAGTAGCGTTTTGGAGCGACTTGAAGAGTGCATCGGAATCAGCAATACTCAGCTCACTGTAATGATCATTAATACAAGTTACATGGAACAATACAATAATACAATCCTGTTTTAAGGAATATACCTAGGTATTTTACAAGAAATGTTCTTATAAAGAGTACCTATTTCATATTCCGCAATTCGGTATATCTACGAGAATACTAGCTTTCGAACAACACGAAATTGCTTTATTATTCCTTCATTCTTATGGCATTAGTATTTTTGTGAAACGTAAATGAACCAAAGCTACATTATTATATATTGACATTAATTTTACGAACAAGTTAAAATTCCCTCAAATAAAACACACGCAAGTTCGTGGTGTACGTACTTTTCTTTCAGATAATTCCTCAAGCCTGCCTGCAAGACCTCTGGTTTCAAAATATACGACATCATTCGGATAATCGATCCAGCTGTAGAGAATTCAAGTCATATCATTATATATTATATCATCCTAGGGACTATAAATATCGCCATCGTCAGTGCCAAAAAGAGCGATTTAAAATCACTCTATTCTATTCCATTTTATTCCTTCAATTTTATATTTCTCGTAACATTGCGCAGACCACAAAACAATGCCACTCGAACTTCTCGGTATCACGTGTCTTGTACTTTATCTTCGTACTGATAATGTTTATAACCAGGGTACATCGTATTAATTGATTGATAAGATAAGACTTCACTGGTATTAGATCACGAGCGTGACCGGTTGCTAGTGTCGGTGGCGCGAGGTAATAAATAGAAATTATTAAGAGTACGTGTCATGTTTGCTCACACTTTTTTATCCGATACTGTAACAAAGTGTATTGTACTGAGATACCTCTGAATAGGTTGAGGTCATTTAGTCACGTATAGGCAATGACGATGGCACGTTTAACCGATTAAAATCTTACATTTCTCGTAGGCGACTCTGTCGAACAGGCTCGAGATTTGTTTCGGGCTGTTGACGTCCTTGTTCATGGGGCGCGTCTTCTCGCCTGCATCGAAAAGGAAAGCCTTCCCTTGCAAGGAGTCCGAAACGTAATATTCCATTAAGCGCCAGGTTGGCTCCAACTGAAAGTGTGCACAACAAGTCGTTAGATTTCGTCAGATTTTAGATTATGCGACCCGATAAGATTAATCACTTTCAGGCACCGGCACTCTAACACTTTCACCTCGTGTTCAGACATGACTACTTAATGCGAGCATTTGGGGACAGATAAGAGTAAGGTAGAGGCACCATTTGTGGCCAGTTTAAGGTATTGTACAAGTTTTGGCCACTTCTTACAAAATATAATATTTTTCCGTGTAAGCAATAAATGCAACCTTATTTATGATGTGAAATTCTTTATATTTATGATGTGAAATTCTTCACATAGGTAATAATGATCTTAAAACAATTTAAAAATAAGATAATTATGAACACGGCCAAAAACAGTGCAATGACCACAAACGGTACATCTACCCTACAGCAATTAATCTCGCAAAAGTATATAGCATGAAAAATAGTATCTTTGGGAGACAAATGAGGACCTTGCAGCAAGAGGGGTGCAGCTCCATCTTTACCTACTTCGAGTAAATTAAAGAAAATAAAATTAAATGATTTAATGTTAAAAAGAGACCGCTAATTGAAAAATATATATTTTAGTTATTGAGTTGATAAGTTTTTATTTCTACTTTTGGCGAAAAAATATTCTATAATAAAAATATTGATATTAATATTTCTGTTTTTATTTATTTACAATAAATCACTCATTTGTTATCGGATTTGCATGAAACGTGCACCAAACTGTGTGAAAAGTGTTTTTTTACGTATACTATACGTCATAACTCAGAAACTGTAAAAAATTGAGCTGCACTGCTTTTGCTGCACGATCTTCGAATGAACGATTAGAAATGTTTCATGAATTAAAGTAAATATGCTTCGGAACGTCTAGAATTGATTTGCATCTTGCATCATCTTTGACAGAGAGATTGTATCTGATAACGATGTGTTTGAGAAGTGTAAGTGGTTCTTGACTAGTTGCCCGGTGTGTTTAATGATTAATTAGTTTCATGGATCGTTGAATGAAGTCTAGTGTACACGTAAAATAATTAGGGACAGAAGTGTAGAGATAATTTAGCATTCTCATTGTCTGGATATCGGATATTGATATGTATATGGCTAAGTAGGAAGGAACTCCTACATTTGGAATGGTAATTCACCGTTGCTTCTATCAAAATTTTTAATTACAACGGAGTTTCTTTCCTTCTTTACTTCCACTTTAACGAATGTAATGAATTTCGTATTCTTGATAACTTTGCAATATAGAATCGAAGACGAAATCGTTGGCACTTACTTTATCCATGATGAAGTGTTGCATATAATTCGCGAACCCTTCGTTCAACCAGATGTATTTCCACCATTTGGGGCTGACCAGATTCCCGAACCATTGATGTGCGAACTCGTGTGCTATTATCGTGGCTATGCTCTGCTTGGACGCAGTCGTGGTGACGTTTTCTTCATAATGGAGGGCACTTTCCCTTTAACAATCAAACGGGTCTATTAAAAAATGTATATGACAATTCAGATCCCATTATTCTTCGTACTAGTATTTATTTTCATACGTAAGTTACATACGTAAGTTTCATACATAGTTTCATGAAACTATGAAACTTGTGGAAACGTGTTATATCAAGTTGTTTGGTCGTATTTATATGTACGAATGAACTACACAAGAATATATTTATATACATTGGCGTAACTACTTAGTTAGGGGGCCGTAACTAAAGTTACTAAAAAACATTCTTCTGTTAAATAATTAATAATTTTTTATTCAGTCCACTCTTTGTTTTAGTGTTAAATTAATATGTAGGTAAACGATTGTTATAAAATGTGTATGTATATAAAGTTTCCTCTACCTACAAAAAAAAGAGCGAGAGAGAGTGAGGGGGGGGGGGGTGGGACCTGACCCCCCCCCCCAGACAAAAATTCTAGTTACGCAAATGTTTATATATACGAATAAACAAGTTGCAAATATACAATAAGACTTGTTCGTAACTAGCTCCGTTCTTGAAAAGAACGAGTTTAAGGGGTCATTCTACTTTGATCAGTCGAAAAATGAAGTTATATTTAAAGATTTTTTTCATTATATGTTGTATTTATTGAGAAAAAGATCTTTAAAAATAGCTTCATTTTTCGGCCGATCAAAGTAGAATGACCCCTTAAAGTTCTCCACGGTACGCGTGCACCGAAGTACAACTGGTGGCATCTAAGGGGGACTCTGAGATTAGAGGAATGCTTCACGAAGGTCCTACGCGGACAAAAACCATTCCCCTTACCTCAGCATAACCCTCAAACGCCACCAACTATATGTTGGTACACAGGTACTCGATTGAAATTCAAACTCAAATTTCTCAAATACAAAGCGATTTACTTACAAATTAAATTTTGTAGATTCAACTTACCTTTCCGTGTCGAATTACTATCACTTACGAGACACCCTGTATATACAGTTCACCTAAATAAACTTGACAAGCACTGTTGCACTGTCATGAACGAATCGTGTTCATCGATATGAATAGAACAGTGATTTAAAAAACACTCAATGATTTCCGAATTTTCGCGTTCGTCATTCACACTGGTGATTAATCCCCCAAATGTATGAATCAGAAGACAGATGCCTTGATCAAATCTGAGTGCACGTCACGATAATTACCTGTACGTCACAAGACCCCAATTCTCCATAGCGCCTGCCGTGAAGTCCTTGATAGAAATCTGATCCATCTTAGCTATGTGTTTGCTGTATTTGATTCCTGTATAATCGTCCAACTTTCCTATCACGTCTTCACCCACTTTCAAAGCATATTTTGCTTGATTCCTAGCCTCTTCTTTCGTCCAAACTCTAAAGGTTCCATTCGCGTTCGCTGTGCTGACGTAGTCGGAGACCACAAACGCCACAAGGTAGGTGGACATTTTCGGACTTGTTTTGAAGGTAGTAGTGTACTTGTTATGTGGGAGTGAATTTCGTTCTGCTTGAGGCATATTGGAAATTGCCGTATAGTTGAGCAAATGTGTTATAGAAATTGTGAACTCCGCTTTGTACGCGGGCTCGTCCCAGCATGGAAATGCTAGCCGAGCATGTGTTGGCTCGAAGTGAGTTGTGGCGATGTATCTGTAACACGTGAAGGACATTTTCGAAAATTATCGCTGCTGTAGATAACGGCAGGCTAATTGCGAACAATAGCAGCTGTGTACTTACTTTACGGTGCCGTTTTTCTGCAGATATCTGCTTCTGTAAAACCCAGCTTTTTGGTCATTTAACTCGCCAGAGTAGTTAATCGTGAGAGTGTAGGTTGTGCCGTTCACGAGAGTATCATTGAACGTGACAACTACAAACTCTTCCTCCGTTTTGAGAACTACGCTCGACGGTATCTGCGGTTTTGTGATTTTCCCTCCAACCACATTAACATTATTTGATGCTATTGTCAGATTTTTAGCGTTCAAAGTTAAGGTATTTGTATCTTGCTGAGCAATGAGTGTGATTATCGCTTGGCCCGTGAACTTGAAGTTCGTCAAATCTGGTTCCAGATGAAGGCTGTACTTCGTAGGTGTGGCAATATTCGGCAACCTGTATTCAACATTCGTCGCACCATCTGCCTGACAGGTCACTGTATTTTCAGAAAGCAGATCCGCCCGACATATTGCCGAGAGTAGAAGCAACGGCAGCAACACTAAGCCTGACATCCTGGATTGGTTTGGCACTAAAATCCCATTCAGTGGACGATCCACTTCGGTTGCTTCTGTTTCAGAAAACACATCACTTGTTACACGTAGGATACCACACAGAGATGGAAGGACGTTACGTTGCGATCGTCAAGAAAATTTATTTAATTTTTACTCGGCGGTACAAATTCCAAATAAATCCTTTCAAACACCAACCTAATATTAGATATATTCAATTCTCCGTTAAATTCTAATTATTTATATTTTTTTAAAATAAGCCAGCCTTGCTTGCAGAGTTTTTAATTTGACTTTTGAGTCAAATTAAAAAATCTGTAAGCAAGGCTGCCTTATTTTCGTTCGCACTGTCCCCCGTGCGACCCCACTCGAAATTTGTCTGGAACGTGATTTCCAGAATCATCGAAGCGAATTTTCTAGATGGTATCGGCGTTTATTGAATTTTCCCGACACTTGTGGTAATAATCTCGATAACGTACCTTGTAAATGAACGATTGACGGTTGAGCGTAAAAAGAAAAACCAACGAGTAAATTGTGCGCTGGCGATTACCGTCTGAAAGACTACATGCACAAATGTTCGTGCTTTATAAGGCACTCACGGTAGGACTATTATCAAAAATATGGCCGGCTGGTCTAATCTTATCAATCGAGTTTTTCCGATCGAACACGGGATATCGGTTATCGTTGGCTAGTGACCGGCAAATGAGCTACTATGTCCCGCGAAATTTCTGTGAAATGTTCACCTCCGCTTTTAAAGCAACGGCTTTACTGATAATATGGCAATCAACACATAGTACTATTCCACCAATGAACGTCAGAATCGACGCCAGATACGACGAAATCCTCGGCAGTTTCGTTTTTTATCGTTGATATCGCTGAAACAATGTTATACTGTATTAGGTAATCTCCCATCTTGATTTAACGGGCGAGATAAAATGATAAGTTTCACCGTGATCATTGAACGTTATTTGTGAAACAGATGAAACATTTGCTGCCCGGGTCGTGCGTCATAAAATTACGATGCTTTCGAGACATATTTAACTGTAATATTCAGCGTGGGGTATGAGAAATATTTAGAAGATAGTGTCTACAGTATTTTATTTATCCTGTTACAGAATAACAATTCTCTAATTCACGATCGATTTCGATGTTTCCAGTGGCGTACCAATGACTTAGTAAGCTTTAAAATTAACGATGATTCATAATGTCTTTTTCATTGCAATCGTTTTTATATATTCACAAGGTTTATCATTACCTGTTTACTGAATAATTATTACTCAGTTAATAATCAACTGTCGCGCGTTGGTTCGTTTCGTATATCAGAGCTCACATCCAACTGAACGATTCTACTTACCTTTTAGTCGACTTACAAGGAAACGTTGGCAACCCGAAAATTCTGATTTTATTTCTTCTGCGAGAATTCACCCTAAAATTCACCCTGAAATCAGCCCTCAAAATTATCGCGTCTTTTCGCTGTTTTTTTTTTAATACACTTACATTTAGAAAGTTGGGAACGTTTCTTCGTTAGCATACATAATGCCGTTAGAAGTCAATTATAATACTTGCTGATACGAAGATAGTGATCAAATACACATTACTACTAATGGATCTAACAAATATTTTTCAAAAAGTCCACGGTGTGATTCAGTTGAGCAAATAACATTTTAATGAAGATACCAAAAGAAGAGAAAATACATTCTACATTCTCACTTAAACAACATACATATATTCTTGAATTACAATTTTCATTTAATTCTATTCACCGCATTCATAACATATTTCAATCTACATATTTCGATGGAAATATAGTTGATTAATCGAAGCAATCGGCAATGATAGGCGAATACTTTTTCACCCATTCCACGGTCGCCGAAGATACAACGATCGCCTGTTTCGCAGCGTTCAATGCTGCTCCAAGTTCATCCACCTTCTCGTCCACCAGTGAACGTAGCTATAACATCAATCGTACAAACGTTTCACGGTAAGGTACAACAGATGCAACTTATCCAGTGGAGGTAATGAGTGACTGGATTTACACCGAAGGTGTAACCAAAAATAACAGTGATACCTTCTCTGCTTGTTCCTCTGTGGTTATCGCGTCCCCAATCGCCCCGAGCATCTTACTGAGGAATTCATATCCCCTTCTAGAAAAAGGAAATTCACGCTTATCGCGAAAAAGTCCACGGCCGTAGATAAGGATGACAAGAAGTATTCGTAAGGTGTACGTACGAGCTGATGATTCTCTGTAAATTGTGACGAACGAAATCCATGACACGCTCTACATTCCTCCCGTCGCCGTTCAAAACAGCGTCGACTATGGCAATCCTGTATTGTTTGCGGACATTGTGCTCCTCCGATATCGACAAGGCGAGATACCTGAACGGAAATTTCAAATTTAGGGCTTAGCCGTTATCTGAGCATCGAAATCCGTTCGATCGAAACTTTACTTGTCGATCAAATTGGCTCTTCTAGTACAGCCAAGAGCTTGCACGAGTAGCTCCTGCTCGGTTTGTAAATCGGTGTACAACAGCCATCTTCCCAGCACCGTGTGCCAGGATTTTTCGTCCCCGTTACGTATCCCCTCGCAGTAAACGAAGCTCTTGACATCTTGCAGGATCCTAAATCGCGTGTCGATAAATTGTAGCAATGTGTAAACGTGGAGACATAATTAGAAGACGTTTGTATTGGGGAATTTAGGACATTTGGCATGGGCACCTACTATTGGAGGAATGATTCGACGTGCAATATATTATGGAGAATGGATTATCTGGTGCGCTGGTGGTTGCTGGAAAGTATTGCTTCATGCACAATATTTACAAATCAACTTAAGGAAACTTATAGCTTCCATTCTTATCGTTCCACCAGAAAGACAACGTTGATCGAAATCGATGCAGTGATTCTTAGGCATTTTGAAAGGTTGTTTGCATTCTTAGGGAGTATTGCTATTGGATAAGGCTGAAAGAGCGTTCTTTATTGACGGGAATGGGGAAATTAGAGGATTGACATAGAAGATTGATATAGATAAGTACTGCTCAAAATAAAATCAAATATAGGTTGCAATGAATATAGAAGGAAACTGATTTCAACTCTGACAATGTTACTTCTACGTCTCCTAATTGCTTGGAGTTTGACTAGTGTCACCAGCGCTGATAACGTGCAACAGATTTCAGTGGGAGCAATTTTAAAATTTTACTAGTCACGACAGCTTCATCGGGGCTTAAGGGGGTACAGGACCTGGTGAACGACTAAAATCGACGCTTTCTTTTAGTTTGGATTGTTTAGATGCCGCTACTTTTTACAGTTTCTTATGCACGCTTTTATGAGAAATTTACAAAAAAATAAAATTGTCAAGATGTTGAAAATCATTGAAGTTGTTTAACGCTAAATATGCGTAGGGCGCAGATGTAGTCCGTGTACATAATCCCAGGTGAACCAATTCTAAAAGCAAAATTAGAGTGTGGAAGTTTACTGGCGAATTTAAACAAAAATTGTGGAAGTTACACGCAAATTAATTTGTTCCCCACATTTTTACGAAAAAAAACCGTCTCTAATCATTTATAAAATGTTTTACAACCATCCAATGTTGATAAGGAAGTTCCACACTGTAGAGAAAGAAATTCTACATCTCCAGTTAAAATTTCAAGTGAACATGTTCTTTCGTTTAAAAGTTATAATCTACACGGTGTTAAAAAATGTTGTTTCGAGATAAACGGCTTCAAATTGAGTCCTCTACGCCGATATTACTCTGCGAGGCCGTTAGTCGGCGGTGCACTCGATTACCTTCAGGATTATACTTTCCATAATTATTCGAATTTCCTCGTGAAACTTTATTGTAAATTTTCGCAAAGAATAGACGATAAAGATGACACTTTCAGAATTAATAATAATAAAAAATCGATTTTTCGAGATTTCAATAGTCCTTTACCTCCTCAAGAGGCGAACTTGGTGTGATCGACAGAAACCAAGGTTCTTTTTGGGAATTTTTTGTAAGAAACCTATACATGCAATCTTTTTAAATTTTTTTTTTTATATTATTATGTATTTCAAGAACTGAATAAACATTTTATGATATAAAAATAATGCGGTAATTCCAAATGGCGCAGGTCTTTCGGATCGGCTAAGTTATGCAACTGCGTGCAATCTAAACTGAAAAACCAAATAAATTTTTAATAAAATTACGCTATGGGTGGCCCTCAATCCGGAACCTTGATTTCTGCCGATTGCACCAGGTTCCCCCCTTAATTACGGTACGAAGGCGCTAAGATATGTGGTAGACGAAGGAAATTGTTTAATCAGCTCAGAAACCGTGTCTATGTATAGGTATACTGAGCAAATAATGAGGTCTCCAATGCGCAAGCTCAAACAGAAGATGAAAACGTGGGTGCAGTCGTTGACTTGTTCCACTACACACTTCGAATTCTCTATGGCTACGGACGACTACATTTGAATTTTTCGAAGATTAAGAGGTACCTATCACTAACACAAACCATCGACCTCCCAGAATTCCTTTCTTTTCCATCCCCTCCTCTTAACTTTTCCCAGAAATCTTACTAATACTTGATAAACTTATAGATTCCCCTTCTCCTTCCAAATAGAAGCTAACGCGGGGTGAATAAAATAAGAATTCATCGTCGGTCACTCAACAATTGTAATTGATTTCTTGAAGGCAGTGGTGCTCCTATTCGTGCGAAGTAGATTGAGGATTATTGAGAAGGTGGTCTTGGTAGGATGCTAAAATGCTTCCACGCAATGCGCGAATGTGATGAAACATACGGGTGTTTCTCTACAGGTAGTCGATACTCTGGGTGGTAATTCTACAGTCAAATATTAGACGAAAATAAAGAATGACGAAATTGCGGTAAAGATTTCATTTTTTAATTATCGGTGCTTAAAAATTGGCTTCTGAGACGCCTGAATCACGGCATCTTGTTTCATAAATTGTCACATGAACGTCGTGCTGCATCGCATGGTATTAGGACTGTAACAAATATTCAAATAATCTGAGTATTCGAATATTCGAATACCAAAGAATTCGAATAATTTCTATCGACTATTCGAATCTTCGAATAATTAGGAGTATTCGAATATTCGTATATTTGAATAATTAGGAGTATTCGAATATTCGTATATTTGAATAATTAGGAGTATTCGAATATTCGAATCTTCGATGAAATTATTCATCTTCGAAATTATTCGAATTATTGGTACATGGTACCGCAGGTCATGGTTTCGGCGAGGTGGGTAAATACAGGTGGGGTTCTACATAGCAAATCTGTCATGCGTCTGCCGCCACCGCGCGCACCCTGGCTGGCCTGCCACGCGCGGGTCGCTGTCGTAAAATCACCATGATTCAGGCGTTCCAGAGGCCAATTTTTAAGAATCGATAAGTGAAAAATTAAGTCTTTACCGCAATTTCGTCATTCTTAATTTTCGTCTTATTTTCGCCTGTAGAAGCACCCCCTAGAATATTGAGTATTCGTGAAGTCTAGATAACTGGAGCAAGACCACAGATGGGCAAAATTTTTATTGAAATAAAATTTCGAATAGCGAATAAAAGTTTAAAAAATTACTCGTCATGTGTCGAATAAAAAAATTAACATTATTCGTCAAATAATCTAAAGTTAAGGTAACTTTCATTTGATCCGTCATTTAAATAATTTTTAACGTATTTAAAGGAAAATCGTTTAATCGTATGAGCGATATAAAGAACTATATTTTTGTGTTTTATCAACAAGAAATAGACGATTTCATGTTGTAGAGTAGATGACATGAAAAAGAAGAGTGATAGATTGTGACAAGGTAATTTTACAAACTAATGTTCTATGATCAAATTGAAATGATTTTGTCACTCTAAAACGACTGCTGTCGTATTTCTTCTTTCACAAAATCCTTCTGCATTCTATTGTATATCGGTGGTTGATGCTATGTAATTCTTCTATTTACGCATGGTTATCGTACGACTCGAATGATTCATACGAATGATTCATGACTGCAGTCGTTGCTGTATGATATAACGTAAAGTTTCTCATACCGTTCATCGGGCGTGGAGATCCACTTCTGAAATAGAGTTTCAGACGTCCTTAAGCAATGAGCATTGCGTGCCAAACAAGAAGTCGATAAGACTATCTGACGTTGTAGTTTGGTCGTGAAACCTTCATGCGGGGATTCATTGAAGCTTAACTGTTTGTACATCGGTTCAAGTAAACGCAGCGCGTGCTCCTGTTGCAATATCAATGGTTGAAAATTAAATAAGTTATCTAAACAACTATCTCACTTTTTATCAATTGCAGTCAATTGTAGCTTCGTTAAACTACTTCAACCGCTTTCATGGAACCGTATCGATAATAACAGTTCTCTCAACTCTATCGCGGTTGTTCAAAACGCAAGCTTTTGCAATGCTACTAGCAAAACTATCTACAATGAAATATTTAAAACCTTCAGATCTTGGATAACGAAACAACAAAATCATTTTTAAAGCCTCTAACAGTTTGAATTGCATGAATTTGGTTTAATAAAAGCTCCAGTATCCAGGGCCCGATCTAGCTCTTCCGCCTGGGGAAAAATGATCTTCGCCACGCTTTATATTTAATTATAAATCATTATTTTAGTGTTTAATTTTTGACAGCGAGTGACTTCATTTTGCAGATATTTGTTGAATAAGAAAAGCCTTTAGTTTTATAAAAAATGTAATATTCAGAAATTATCAATTAACCAATTTGGCCGCCCCCAAATTTGCCGCTCTGGGCACGCTGATTGTGCCACCCTAGATCCGACCCTGCCAGTATCTCGTCATTACTAAATAGTCTGTTACGTACGTGAAAAGTTCGATGCACATCCGAGACGCTGCTCAACACTTTGCTCAGAAATTTGAAATTATTAGTAGCAGCGACCCACGGCTCGTAGTCCGTCTCCTGAACTAAATAGCTGGAAAGTTTGAATGGAATGGAATAATGTATGTAGCCTGCTCTAGCCAGGTTAAAGGCATCGTCTATGAGCGAGGCTCTGTTCACTTTGTGTATCTTTTCAAAGTCCTCGGATCTCAGGTAGTTAACGAGCATGTGCCAGTTATGCTCGTCATAGTTCACTCGATAGTACCCAACTTGTTGGACGTTGAAAATGACCCAGTCTTCTGACGAAAAGAAATCGACAGTTAGATTCTGGTCTCCTGGTTTCAACCAATGCCTTCCAGCTGTCCGAGTGAAATCGACAATCGACGACTCTGCGGCGGAATTTAATGGTATATACCATCCAGGTGTTTTATGGTTTTTTGAAGATTGATTATGATTTTGGCGGAATGGTTCCTGAGACACCGTAAGCGTTCCTTCTTTATAATTTCGTGTCACTGTCACTAAAGGGAAACCTGGCTGGGTTGTCCACGATTCCATCATATCTTTGATAGATATGTCGCTTCGTAAATGGCCAATCATGTCCGATGAAATCTGTAGATGCTCGTACAAATCGAATGGTGAAGCTGCCGCGTACGACCTACAGTCAAATAATGCGAGCATGATAGTAAAAGTATGAAATAGATTGACGAGAAAATGTGTCGTAAAAGTGGAAAGATTAATGTTCATGACTTTAGTAGGTAAGTGAATATTTGTGTTTCGTATGACATATAAAACACAACTATGGTGTTATTCAGGAGGCATGACTTTACAAATTTGTCAAGTGCGAAAGCACTTGGATACGATTGCCTGGTTTAATATCTGAGTTATCGGTATTCACTCTAGCGATTAATTAGATAATTTGTCATGTAAGCAATCGGAATCCAAGGAAATGGAGTATGATAGACGTGTTCCCGTTCTAAAAATAGTGTTTTGTTCATCTAGGAATGACTATTAGGGTGGCCCCTATTTTCAACCTGCGATTTCTTTTGCACTCACCCTCTAATATGGTCCCACTTCATAAAAAAAAACTAGTCCCTGATAAAGATTATTACAATCGGACAACAGGAAAGGGTGCCCTTAAAAGGGTGGATTAAAAGAATGTAACACTGTACATTCCCAAAAGACTCCTTGTACACATTATATGCCTTCGCTTGCAATGCTTACATGTTCTTCACGTAACTTTGTAGACCATATTGGAAAGCTGGATACCCAATCACGTGGGAGAGCATACGGATCACGGATGCGCCTGAAGTAGAGCAACCGTCATTGAAATCCACGCGTCAAACGGTCCGCGTAAACTAAAAACGAACCTTTCTTGTACGAAACGAAATCCAACGCAGCCATGATGCTGCTGGGGCTGCCTATGCTATAGTCGTTCATGACTCTGGTGTGATTCGCAGAATCCAAGAGGAGCGTTGGCTGCAGCATATCCACGACAAATTTGTCCATCACGTGCCACGTTGGTTGCACCGAGGAGACAGCAAAGTATTGGAAATATGAGGCAAAACCCTCCTTCAGCCAAGCTACGTTCCAAAATATCGGTGTGACCAGATTCCCAAACCAGGTGTGAGCGTACTCGTGCGCCATTGTGGTGAATCCATCGAACATGCTCTTCGTAGGGGTGACGCCATCCTCGTACAACACCACCGACTCCCTGAACGTGATCATGCCCCAGTTTTCCATCGCGTGGAAATTAAAATCAACCACAGCAACCTGGTCCATTTTCGGAATTGGATTGTCGATGAGGAGCCAGCTGTTCAGGAACGAATATATCGATGTACCTTGGTTCAGCGCGATCGATCCTCGCCGGCTCATCGATCTGCGCGTCCACATTTTAAAATTTGGAGAGGAGACCGATGTGTCTGGGACGAAATCGTGGACAGCCCATCCAACCAGGTACGTGGACATCCTTGGGGTGGGTAGGAACGCGGTGATGTAATAATTTGGGTCGTTTCTGAAACTGCATGTGTTTCAATGAATGCGATGCAAGTGGAGGTAGAACCTGGTGGCAATTGTATTTTAATTCGGGACACAGTGTGGGCTGTTTTAATTTCGTTTCTTTGAAGTTTTTAAATGAAATTGGTTTATATTCATACACCATCGTGTTTCTTTCGGTTCTGTATGAAATTAATCTTTAAATTAACGTAGTGACACAGTACTATTATTGGCTATTTGAATACTCTGTATAATTACTACTGTGTGTATTTGTATGAATGCTTTATGGGATAATGGGTTGGGGGTTTTATGAATAGTATAGAGGATGGAAGAATGAGAAAATGCAGCATGAGTACACATCGTTCTCAGCCAGGTATATAGTGGATTCGTCTGCCTTTAATGAGAGAGATATTTAGAGTTAAGGGGGCAGGTCACCCTCGATAGCCCTAAAACAGACCTTTTTTCAAACGCAAATTGTAAAGTGATATATAACAGTAGAGAGAACGTTTTGTTCTAGTTTTAATCGTTATTCTATGAGCTTTAACATAAAAAAGAAAAGCCTAAATATCTCATGTACATAAAAGTTGTGAGTAAAAACGTAAAGGCGTGTACGCGGTGCACCGTTTGATGGTGTACATAAAATCTCGAAAACCGCTCCAATGATTTGGATGAAAATTTAATGAGAGATGCAGAAAACCATTCTCTACGATGTGTCGGAAGCAGATTTTCGAAAAAAAATAATATAATTTTTATGTTGAAAAATACGATTTTATCGATTTCTTGTATGAAAAATAATTTTTATCTTTTTTTTAAGAATCTATCTCGAAATTCTGCACCCGGGACATCGTAGGGAATGTTTTTTTTGCATCTCTCATTAAATTTTCATCCAAATCATTGGAGCGGTTTTCGAGATTTTATGTACACCATCAAAAGGTGCACCGCGTACACGCCTTTACGTTTTTACTCACAACTTTTATGTACACAGAGATATTTAGAATTTTCTTTTTTTGTGTTAAAGCTCATAGAATAACGATTAAAACTAGAAAAAAAAACGTTGTCTCTATTGTTATTTATCACTTTACAATTTGCGTTTGAAAAAAGGCCTGTTTTAGGGCTATCGAGGGTGACCTACCCCCTTAAGACGAAATAAACACACAATTACATGTGTAGGAGAGACCGGGGCAAAATCTGGACGTTAAGAATAAAATCTCATAACTTTGACATTATTCAATAAAAAAGAAATTGCAATTGGGATTCATTAGAATGAACTCTTTTTTAATAATAGTACATATCCAATTCTTTTAATAGAAGTAAAAATACAAAAAAAATAATGATTAAAAATATGATCCGTTTTTATTGTGTTACCCCATGGCCTGGGTAAAACCGAGTACCATAGTAGATACTGGCCCGAGCACCTATAACAACCAAACTCATCCAATTCTTCAGTCCCCCAACCAGTTAGGACAAGCTGTAAACTGCACCCAACATTCATTCAATTTCGATGAACATGGACATCGACATATGATTCTTGGACATAAATGCAAATGTCTTCATCGTTTTCATCACCACTGTTATCATTATCCTTCGGCATTTTGTTTAATTTTGTGGTTTTCTTTCTTTTTAGTTGTAGTCCTTTATTAAGATTTAGTTTTAATTTTGATAACTTCCTCTTTTTCGTTTCTTTGTTATATACATTTTGTCCAAAACCGGGTACCCGGTTTTACCTCTTACGGTTTTGCCCCAGAATACAAGTTTGTAAATATTATGAATTATCAACAATACCATGGCGAAGTAAAAACAAATCTTTTAATTATTTACACTTTAATATACAACAATTAACGTAATTCGCACTAAAAAGTATCTACCTGAACACTGTCAAAAATATTTTAAGTTTCTTAATGATCAAATCAGAGCCTTCAAAAACACACATGACGATATAATCTTAGTAAGCACGCTTGTTACACGATCATCTTTTGTTGTTGAAATAATACACATCGCGACAATACGTCGCTGCAACGACGCGGGAAAATTTGAGGCAGTTTAAAAAATAATAGTACTTCCCGGTTTTACCCAGGTACCCGGTTTTGTCCGAGTTTCTCTTACTTAAAAATCTGTCACTTCTGGCGACAAGTAGGACGGTGGTGTCAGTGCAAATTGAAAGGTGTACAAAATGACTTACGAACGTTTCACCGAACTCTCGACCGCAGTATTACTCGTCACCATCTGATTCCCAGAATGCCCAACATGCAGCGTGAAAACTGCTTTCAAGTGGGGCTCGTCCATGCATGGAAATGCACGCCTCGCGAACGTCGGCGAAAATTGCGTGACTCCCATCCACCTGGAAAATCGTCTCTCTAAAACCATTCCTACCCTCTACCGTACACACAAAACTCGATGTAGTCGATTTACTTCGTTTCATTATTATCGACGTGAGAGCTCCTGTAAAATCCGAACACATCGTCCCGCACTTCACCGTCGAAGTGAATTTCCAAGACGTACACGCCAGCCTTCAGTTGCTCCGCGAACTTCACAATGTAAAATTGCCTCTCTTTGTCGGAGTCTCGACCAAGGATCGGGAAAGTGATCGAATCTGTTTGTTCTCTGCTTCGTCGATGAGACCACAGCTTCTCTTCCTTTATATCCAAGCCATCGTTGTGCAGCACTATCGCGTCCGTTGGCTCGGTCACTTTTAACGTTATGTTCACGCGTCCTTGGTACCCGAAGTCGTTCACTCCCAATCGAGTGTATAGCCAAAGATCGTATGAAATTGGGACGACCACTTTAGGCAGCCTGTACGACAAATGGTCGATGTCCTTTTCAAGCTTTTTTACAGCGACTGATCCTTGGGGGTGTATGGTGATCGACGTGATTGGTCCTAGGACTGTTGCCATAAGCAAGACGCTTCGGAAGCCCATTGTACACCTCATAGTGTTATTAGATTACGTTACGATTGTGGGGGGATTAGAATATTTGTCTTCGTCAGTTTGTGTTGGCAACTATGTTATAATTATGTAAGCCCAGTAACATCCGTTTGGTGCTTTATAGCGTCCATTCTGTATCATTGACGTGGATACGTGTACTAATTATTTTTATCGTTCAGTTGTATTTTATCGGGGCTTACGGTTGTTCATGTCTCAGACAGGTAGATGCTCGTATCAAACATCTAATCTCGGTTTAACCTGTTTTTCATGACAGTTTCTGATCAAAGGTGTATCGTGTTTAATCGGGAGGCAATACGTATTTACTTGTGGGGTGGTGTATATACATACTTTGGTATGTGACTTGTTAATGTTACAATAGACAGGTTTCGTTGATGAAAATTTATTATGATGAGGTAATTTGGATGACTCAGCTAGTTCATATATATTTCTCTAAATTACTTCATCGTGGAAAAGCTCATTTGACTACGCTATAGTAATTGAGAATAGGGTAAAAAGTTTAAACAAGTATGTCGCGAATGGATCCTTTTTTGGCGCTTTCCCTAGTAGCATTTCCGGTTGGCCCACAGTATTCCCAAGGTGGGAATTAGTTGGCCATCAAAATGCCAACAATAAATGCTACTAGAGTTAATATTACAAATAAGTCTACAACACCGTAATTTGATAAACATTAATAATCGTTTGCAACAAAGAAGACAAATAAGAAAATGTTCCATTCCAAATTTCAGAATAAAAATAATTGTATAGTAAATTTTAAATAAAATGTTTAGAAATCCATGTATAGTTTCACCACCGAAAGGAATGTCCATTATATTTTCTAACATACTATACAGCTTTTCGATGTTTCGCGATAGAGTCAATTAAGTACTTAATGGTAATTCAGTGATCACTTATATAAGTAGATAAAGTTGTCACTTTGTAATGGTATTCTATTTCGTATTGGAGACATTAGTCAAGTACATCAGCATCAGCACATCCTCTAATTCTTTTAATTCCAAGCACAGCTATTTATTTCGATACTCGTGGTCGATAACAATTTATTTCGATTCAATAAATATCCTTACTGCTGTTATCGCTAAACTGTTCAGATTAAGATAAAGTCGACACTCATTTTTCATTAGACTTAAATTATACTTTCTCTCAATATCATAAAATACTTGGATTTTGCTGTTGCTTATATAACAGAAAATACTTAAATAAAATTATATTCGTATATTTTTAATGTGATTCAGAGGCGAGGAAAAGAAAATCGAACACTACAACTCTACACGTGCCACAAGTAGGTGAATTTAGTAACGAAAACATTTTACTTTACTTAGAACGGAACAACCATTAGGTACACTAAATAATTAGGCGCATCGCAATTTCTTGCTACACGTAACAAAAGTAAATACCTTCGATAACTTGTACCATAGTATCACTGTTTGGAGTGCATACCTACTGAAGTTATGATACTTTTGACGGTGCAACGCTGAAGAGATAAATTAGTTTAACGAATATTTTTCTAATATATTGTGAAAAATACGTGTTTTTACGATGTGCAAATAACAAAAAGTGCTAACGCTTATAGATTCTTGGGTCAAAATTTTCCATTCGTTTATCTTGTGCACAAAAGGAGAGAAGTGTGCACTTGATAGATTATCAATAATAATCTATTATCATTCTCATATTTTAATACAACACTATTTGCCAATACACTTATATGAAATAGCACCACTTCATTCGATATTGTGTTCTTGAAGACGACACAGATATGAAGATGTAACGTGCAACGGGAAAAATGCTCAAGTAGGTAATTTTCTATCCAATTCTTTCTTTCTAGCTCAATTCTTTCGACTAGCTTATCATGAAAAAAATAGTTGTCTAGTCACGGAAATGAATTGTTATAATATTGTTTCTTAAGGATTCGTAATGTACAAGTAATGCTTACCTTGTTACTCCGTGGAACATGAAACTAATTTATCTTGTCGACGTAAATGTGATGTAATCACAAACACAGTTATAATTTAAACCAAAATCTACTTTGACTTAAGTATAATAGGAATTATAGACACTAGTGAAACGATTATTATTTAGTAGATTGTTATCAAAAACTCGGTACAGATACTATATGACTTTCAGTGTAAATGCACAAATCTCATTTAAATTCCCATAAGTTGACTTGGACAGCAAGTCCAAGATCAAGTTGAACATAGGTAGATGTAATACAGTATAGCAACTTTCTCTTTCTTTAACGATTCCAATGCTTACAAGTTTGTAATGTTTGTATAAGAATGCTGCACGCTTTGACAGTCAGGTATGGTGTTAGCAAACTGGTTATGATGGAAGGTAAAGCGCTACGAACAGTGATATTTCAATGAAATATTTTTCTTTTATTCTGAGCAAAGTACAAAACATTTTCAGCTTAAAATCTATCGTTATCGTCCGTAAATTCGTCGTTAGGCGCCCGCGTACGCGGGGGCGCGATTAATTTCCGAATACACGATCGATCGTCGCAGCATAACTTAAAATAATTTAATTAAGGCAACTCTGTTTATTACTCGACGCATTAGTCTTCTTCGAATATATTACTATTCACCACCCAGTAATCGTAAAGCTTACGTTCTATTATACGCCGACTCGTAATAATACAATTACACGCCCGTTACGTAGTTCCAGTAATATGGACATTGTTCGCGAGAAACTCGAAATTGTGGATACTAAGCTACCCGGACTAGACAAGCAAGCGATCGAATTTTAAGCAGAATGCATTTGTAATTACATTATGCGTTATTTACAGTACAGTTCTCAGAGATTTCGGGTGTTTCTTCTTCTCCTTTTTCTTACAACGAATGGAGAACAAATTAATATCTTAACGATAAGATTTCATTAAGGAACCAGTGGTTATGAATCTTTAGTACCACTCTTCCTCCAAAAAGTGACAAGACTTACAGTACATGTTCATTTAAAGAAGAAAATGAACGCCAGTAATAATTATGCGTATGTTTGAATATTAAGGTGTATGGATATTGTGAGTTATCGTTTTAAATATTGATTCGTTCATGTACAAACGCTTACGCTAGCCATTATTTAAATATTTTTCCCTTCACTTTGTATTAAATCTTTTTCACCACAAGTCAATACAGCATAAAATATGTATATATGTATATATATATATTTCTGTCTAGATCAACGAGTGGGCTGTTTTGTATTGTGACTTATTGCTCTGAGTGAATTCACATTGTATATATTAACAAAGTATAATCTGCATGCGTATACGCGTTACGAGAATCTTCGGCTTGAGCTGTACAACACGCTGCAATTTCAAACGAGTCCCAACGACAGAAAATCGTTCCTCCCGATTTCACGACACTCTTCGCTCTAAAATTATTACTTTCATGGCGGAAAAGTAATCCAATACTGTGTAATACTAATTTCTCCGTCATCACGAAACAGCAGGAATTAAAATATTATTGTCCCCTTGAACTCCGCAAAGCCGTAGACGATTCAATAAATCAGATTTCCGGTTAAAACGACTCACGGTCACTAAATGTACAATTATTCAACCGTTTCTAGGCTTTCAATTATTTGCTTCAATTTTACCTGCTGCAACATTACGCCCCGTGTTAAATAAGAGCCGCCGAGAACCAGCTACATAAAACTCTATAAAAGAAAATAGCTAAAAATTTAACAAATCCGCAGAAACAACTCGATCGGCACAATTCGTGACGTTATAGATGATTAAGTTTTTGAAAGATGCAAGCGATGAGGGAATTACATAGTTCATTTTGGTTCTCAACGTCCCATGTTGTTCACCCTCGCCAATACCACGCGCCACCATCACAGCGCAGTTTCCAGCGTGGGGGCGCTAGGGCTGCGCGTGACATTCTGCGTGGCAGGGTTCTGAGGGGAGACTGATCTCGCTCTGAGTATCTGCCTCACGTAAGTATTGTGGCCCTGATTGGTACTCGCCGGCGTGCTAGCCAGGAACTGCGCTCTGGCCAGCTGATTGCTAATCCTCCTCGACTCGAAAGCGTTTATCGCTTGCTGGCACGTAGGCGTGAGCTGCGAGCAGCTCGACGAATACTGCATTCCTGGGAGGCCGATGTTGCATTGCGAATAGGGGTCTAATACAGCCTGGGCGATCGATGTACTTTGAGGGGTACCAGTCTGCAGGTGGCGATTGTCGCCAGCAGTCGCTACGCCACTCCTCGTGGTCAGCTCTCGCGCATGAACGTTTCTGATTAACGTTTCAGCCTCTTTAGCGTACCTCGTATCGACAGCTGCCACGTTGCCCGACAACCTGTCGTTACAAGCGTCCGAGGGCCTAGTCCCTAGGTCGACCATGCTCGAGTAATTCGGGAGATCGCTGCTGAGGTCCAACTGCCTCCTTGCGTTCAGTCTTGATATAGGGGACGTGTTTTCAGGGGAAGGTTTCATGGCCTTTTCCTCCGCGGCTGTGTCCTCGATGATCGTGGACGACAGAACATCCGTCCGCGGTGTCTGAAACCTCCACACTGACCGCGGGCTTAGAACTTTGGCTAAGGGTGTAGTTTGCTGGATGGTCGGCGATGATGGTTGCTGCTGGCACTGCTGGCGGGACAACTTTAGCTGCTCCGCAGCTGAGAGCCTGGCGGGCCCAGTCTTCACGCTCTGCTGCAGCAGCAGACGCTTGAAGTCCAATCGTGACGTCGCTGGCGACGGCGATTGAACGTTCTGCGTCATCTGGAATTAAAGTAAAGTTACAAACGAAATTCAAAATAAAATGAAACGTTCAAAGAAATCACGGAGGACATTTTTCCACGTACCACTGGAGGTTTCGGTTGCTCCGAGCTCCAACTATGCCTGCTACCGGGCGACATTTTCGCCAGCGAGGTGGTTGAACCGTACGGGGACAGGTTCTCGCTGTCGTCCTTGATGTTCAGTCTTTTCTTCGATTTATGGATGGCCGCGAACAGCTCCTCGTTGGACATTGTGCTCTTGGTTGGAGAAAGTATGAGGTTCGTCGGGGTGCTCCTACCCGACGAGGTCTGGACGGGTGTGCTTCTTCCGGAATTGGACATCGGTGACGGGCAGTTGTTGCTGGCAGTCAGAGCCAAACGTTCGGCAACAGTTGGCATAGTACGTCCGGCCGGTGAGGACGGCTTGAAACTATTGCCATAGCTGTGCCCGATCGGGGAAATTGGATTGTGCTTTAAAGCATCAGCACTAGGAGTCTTCATAACGGGATCACTAACAGGCGAGGACGCGAAAAATCGATAGCCAAGCGCTGTCAGGCCTAATGGTGTTGCGAATCTAGATGAAGGAAATGGAACATTTAGAACAACATTCGTGTAGCAGTTGTTTATCGTCTCGAAGCAACTGTTTTAATATACAGGATGATTTCAGGCGAGTTTAAAAGACTTTGGCGGATTGTTTGGAAGGTTACTCGGAGCAAAAAGTGTTGTAGGAACATACATACATCATATTCTCAAAGTGAAATTTATATGAATAATGTATTGTGCCAGTGTTGAAGCTGAACGAACACAGTTTCAGCATTTTTTGTAAAACTGAACTGTAAATATGTGATACAGTAAATCCTCGTATTAAACCCGACAAACGGGGCTGGCGGCGGGCTTACGACGCGATGCGGACACTATTTCGAGCGGCCGATGGCGCGAGTGAGAAAACCGAAGAGCGAGCGAGAGGGAACGAAACAGTTGACACGAAGTTGCCGTCGACTCTTTCGTTCTCTCACTCTCGACCGAAGGATTCCCAGAAATGGTGGGGATAGAAATGGACCGGGCGTACTACGCATGGTAAAAACGGGGCAATAACGAAGATTTACTGTATTTCATATTCCGATGTTGTGATTTTACTACGAAATGAGTAGAATTTTCAATTCTTTTTATATATGTAAGTCAGTGATTCCCAACTTGTGGGTCGCGAAATGTTTTCTGAGGGGGCGCCACGGTTTCTTGAGTTTTTTTTAAAAAATATTATTAAGAAAGAATTATATTGTGAAATACTATTTTTAATGTGTTTGTTTTCCTTATTCAATTTACCTTACCTTAACCTGGGAGGGGGTCCCAGGTTATTTGAATATTATAAAAGAGGATCGCGACTCAAAAAAAGTTGGGAAACACTGATGTAAGTATTGAGAATAGGACCTGTATTTGTGTACCACTTTTTCTTCAAAAGGACCTACCACATAATCTGTAAATTTCTTACAGGCATTTTGAATCACCCTGTATGTTCTCATTCGACTGAGTAATAAAATCGTTTATTCAACGGAACGTCTACCCAAATAATATTTATTCGTAATAACCTGAAACTGTGTAAGTACTCTCACTACCTGAGGGGATGGACCTTGGAATATCGCAATAACACATTGGATCTTTGATTATTTCAGTAAGAACTTTCATCTATCTTAACACCTTGCTGAAATATTCTACGTTCAAACTATTTTTCTGTCTCAATATTACCCTGCATATTTGAATTCTCTACTGCTTGAACGTTCTACTAACATTATTGTTTCCGAGTCCACATAAATCATCGCTTCTCTTATGGAATTTTTATTCTGCGCCTATAAAAACTAATTCTGATCGCAGCAATTTAATATGAAACTCACAACAAACCTACCTATCAAATCATAGTAAGACATAATCAAAGAAGATTAAATTCAGTTCCAACATCTGAACAATCTTGTTACTAAATCAAGTTTGCCCCTTCCTCTGTAATACTCCCTTATCTCTACAAGAACTTCTATATTCACCTGTTTCTGACATCCACAATCGGCGGCTGTTGATGGTTCTTCATTAGCCTGTTCTCCGTCTCGAATCTCTCCGAATTCCTCTGGTTCAAGTCTACCTGAGAACCAAACCGATTGCAATCCTGCTCCGTGATTGGTCTCTGGCCCTGTCTCGCAAGCATATGCATAGCACTCAGGGAACCGCGTCCAAGACCCCTCGTAATGTCTGGCGTGACGCTACGGGGTGGCTCGACGTCCCTCTGAGGCCTTCTGGATGGCAGTGTATAAAACTGTTGACTGTTATCCTTCCCTGGCCCGTAGTACTGCTGATTCCTCGCGTTGTGCATGTGCACGATGCGACGCTGGTCGCAAGCACGCTGGCATTCATTATAGCTGGGCACTTTGTTCTGCTCGACGAATCGGTTGTTGTTGTTGTTGCAAAGATTCTGCCGGGGATCATGGGCGTAAATGTTCTGCGGATGAAACCCCTGCAGTCCATACATCTGCTCATTTTCGCACTGCGCCTTTATCTTCTCAGTCGCCTGAGAGTCCTTCAGTATCTCCTGGATCTTGCGATCCTTCTGACAGTCTTCCGGTTTAGGGGGCGAAATATACGGCGGTGGCTGCGCGATTCCATGGGGGGGCACCGAGTCTATCGCCAACAAAGTGTTGTCTGAAACAAAAAGACGAATAATTACCCGTGTTTGCATTTAACCGTTGCGCAGCCGTGATTCTCTCCTCCGTTACTTTCAATCAACTAACGATTAATCGAAGAGTACATATACAGGCTCTAGATAGGGTGTCTGTAAGTTATGTAAATGAAACGCGGCTATTCTTCCTCTACGTTAGACACTGGATTTAGTAGTATTACTAGATATACGTCAAGCTTGTTTATTATTATTCCATAAATACGTACGAGCAGTTATTCATTACTGGCAAATATTACCCATCGATTTTAGTGCGACAAATGTATCACTACGTTGTTCGTTATTCTTCTCGCATATTGCCAATACGAAACAAAACTTTAAGTTCTATAGATACTCTCTTGAATATTATACGAACGCAACGTCGAGTAATTTGTTAGCAGCGTTGTTAATAGAACGAAAGCGAAGCAAGCAATACGTACAGACGTTACAAACGCAGGCATGCAATGGAAGCGTGGGGAAACTACATCTGTGGATGCATCGTTCGTGTCCGATATAGAATGTAGCTTCGCGATTTTCGCCAGTTTCCCGATGAGAAGAGACTGGCAGTTTTCTGTCCAACGACACGTGCATTGTGGGAAGTGAAGGGGATTCGATATCGGACCGACGTGTATCGTTGGTGAAGTTAAGAACAAAATGTACTCACCGGGCATGAACTATGGTACTACGACATGTATGTGAGCTACTAGCGAGGGGTGCCACACGCGCGTGATGTGCATTTTTTTTCTCTAAAACTAGTACGTATATGTACACAGGCTGGTGTGCACGGGTACAAGTGAAGAATCAGGAAGGTGATTGGATAAAAAACAGATACAAAACGAACGGAGGATGCTGGGATGGAAGGGGGATGAAGAATCGTTACAATTGGGAGAAAATCAAGTGGCCTCTCGAGGGGTTATTATGGTCAACGCTATTTTTTGCCGAATATATGATTATGTATACATTAATTGAAACATAAATGCCCAAGAAAAGGCATATAAAAAACAATTTGAATACACAAAGGTTACATATAACTTTAGAAAACTTATAACGAGGGCAAATTTATTGAGACACTTTTTTTTTGACGATAAAACTTGTCGCTTTGAATACTCACTTGTTTACTGATTCTTAAATTTCAAGATTCGTGAATAGTCACTTGTTTACTGATTCTAATAATTGATAATTTAAAACAGGAATTTCGTTTAACTTTTCGCGTGACCGATCGGCAAAAAATAGTGTCCAGCATTGGACAACTTGAACACTTTCGATTTTTGGCATTCAGTGTCTGAAAGTATGAAGCCTGAGAACGTATTAGCAGAGTATTACGTTGAGATTGATACGAGTGAAGAAGTTGTGGAATTTTAAGCCATTCAACCCCCGAGCGCGCGAGTGCAAGCACCCCTTCGCCCAGTAGGTCGATAGTCAATGGCCTTGGCACGATTTCAATTTTGATTTTATCCTGCGTATAACCCCTTCCCTCTCAATGTATACACCTTCTTAGAATCTATTCCACGCGGTCGCTTTCCTTAATCGTGTCTGCGAAATTCATATCTTTCCGTTCGTGAGGCGAGACGGGGAAACGAAATGGCGGGTGGGTGTTTAGATAGGGATAATTCTCAGTGGCCACTTAATTTCGTTCCGATCGTGCTATTTACAGTGAAAGGATGGACGACACATGTGTGAAACAGAACAGAAGAAATAACAAAATGCAGTCGTAGTTTCTATAAAAAAATGGCATCTATTCACATACATTCCTCGTGAGGGTTTAACGACATCGTCTGTCGGTATGTACATTCGAGTGGCAAGATGCGTTGCCCGTTACCAGATACAGAACGAAATATACACATTTATAAACATACAGTGCAGACGAGTAAGAGGCAGGTCTTATACGAGTAACACAAACGTATGTACATGTACGGTACAAAATGCTGCATCGTCCCCTACCCAGGTTGTAAGTAGGTCTCCAGATATTAGTCGCAAGCTGATTAATTCTCGCCGCGGCGAAAGAAACACGGGGAAAAAAGTGGCGTTCGATGAGATATTGCCCGATGTCGTTCGTCACGTGTCCATGTTCACCCGCCATGCGCCCAAGTGCCATCGTTCAAACATGAATCGCGGAGAGTTTATCGTTAATTGAAGCTAATTGACAGATAACTTCGAAGCTGTCGGGTATGGAAAGTGTATTTAAAATTTTCAACAGACCTCCTTGGATTGGGGAAGGGGGAGAGGGTGCGGGGGGAGGGGGGGCGGGGGGAGGGGGGGGGGGGGTTGTAGTGTAAATGATAGGCGCGTAATGCGATGGCGGGTGAAAAACCGATTGCAACAATGAGGTCCCAAAGGAATGTTTGAAGTTAGTCCTTGTTAGTGTTAAACGCTACTTACAACGAGGGGCGAGCACCACGCATCGAGCTAACATGCGACACGGCAAGTCGAGGCACACTTACGTCTTCACCACATGCCAAAACCTGAAGTCAATGGTTTTCTCAATAACTTATCGACGTACAAAATTTAACACTTTGAGTGGCGTAAGGTTTTGAAAGATTCGTCTCCGAACGTTTCTGTCGAGGAAACTTTGTTTAACTCGTACCCATCGAACATCCCTCGGCGCGGAAACACGCCAACGCCAGCCAAAGTGTTAACGTCTAACCCTAGTAGCGCCAATCGTGTGATAACACGAAAGGAGAAAGGAGATTTGTAAACATTCGCGTATGCCTTGACACAGCTACTTTACGACGGTGACAGTTTTGTTACGTGAACTGTTGACAGGGAGAACCATGTAACGTAAGGTGATTAAAATTATGGTACCGGTGGGGTTTGATGGGGAAAGCCAGAGTGTGATGAACGTTGTATAAGTTTATGTCTTACTGACAATCTTTCTTTGCGACAGTTTTTATTGGGTGCAGCCTATATTCTGTTCATCCTCGACAGCTATGACCAACGGTGGGACAGAACACGATAACAGAGGAGGCCAATTACTCGCTTGACGTAAACGTAGCATTATTATTGTTCCAAGTATCTGACCAGTACCGTCTTCTTTTCCCTTCAAATTGTATGCATATTGTTCTCGTGTACGTGCGTGACGCAGAACGATACTTGGCAATCAACTATCGTTTCGCGATTGACCTACGAGAATTGGCAATATCCCATTTCTTAGTGGCTACAGTCATTAACACTCTCGGGATGCTTCAACGGGCCATTTCAACCTTTTAAGTTGATAGGTCGTTACGTGCGCGCGCTTGTTTCCGCACTTAAATACGTTTTGGCTCTTAAGGAAAACGAGAGTGTATATACATTATACATGTACTCAAATATGTGCTTAGTTACTTAATCTACTCTGCATCGTGAATGTGGCCTGTGATCGCAAACTCAAACTAGCGAATATTTCTCGGAACGTGAAAATATACAATTCTAATTGATTTAAGTTTATTCTTATTCCTCTAGCAGTTCTGTAATCGCCATTGCAGATGGACTTTTCGATTATAAAACACATAGAAGGTTACAGTTGACACTAATTACACGATCAATTAAGTAGAGCACTTATCACGAAATAGAGGCAAGCACTGCCACTCTTTTTACCTGTATCCTCAACTAAATGCTAGAATTCTTTTAATAATTTGCCTATTTACAAGCTGGACGGAACATTACTTTCGAACGAATAGTTAGAGCGATTGAAAGATTAAGTATCAACGTGACAATTGTTTTCATCACTCAACATCTCTGCAAGCCACCTACTTAACCTGCGATGATAGCAAAGTGTTGCTGAGTTTACATTTTACGTTATAATCTGAGCTCCATGATCCACTTATCTCTCAAGTGTCTCGATTCTGTCAGCGCATAATTGGCATTTAAAATAATTGTTTCGTATGCTAGCAGACGAAATCTGTAGTTATCTGTGGTTTATGCATGCCGCAAATCACGCGACTGCACCACTGCATCATTGTATTCCCTGCACTCGTGGCATTTTGAGATTGCACGATGGAAGTAGGAGAAGCAAAACAAAGTTTCTTCGAATCCATCTCGCAACCGCATTGCCGCCAATACAGCCGAACAAGTGGTTTTATTTTCATCCAGTTTCATGCCATGTTGCTCCACTTTTTCAATACCTCCAACGATATACGCCCGCCGCGACTATTACCAAGAATACGAGATGATACACCATCGTGAATCACGTTTACTTCAAAGCTGAACGCGGTGTATGTCACTGACGTTGTTATAGATATATAGACAGTCGATAGCATATTATCGTCGGTACATTCTTTTTTCTTTGTTCTTAATTGTCATTGTATGACCAGATATAGACATCTTAGTGTCGGCCGGTAAAGAGAATTTTAAAACGCTTCGAAGAAAGTAAACAGAACGGTGTTCTGAGAATATGAGATGACGTTATTAATAAACATGCAGTTACTTTTCAAAGTTGTTCAGCTGAGAATGTTTTCAAGAGAGATTGTAGTATAATTTAGTGGATTACGATTAGGTCTTACGATTGAAATAGGAGGAAGGAGGCATTCAAAATTCTACGACTAAATTAAAACATGTACCTCTCTGTAACTTTGAATGGGTATTTTGAATTTATTTGAATTAGCACAACCCCCTGCAAGTCCCTGAAATTTGTAATGTGATTATATAGTAATTCCTCTACTGTGACGCTACGTGACCTATGTTATCTTTTGTGACGTAAGTCGAAATATAATCAGCTATGGACTGATCGCAAATTAGAAGATCAATAAAGTCTCGCTTACGCCACATAATTTGTTACCATTAATTTTTATCTTCAATCGTGAACGTATACATCGATTTTAAGTATTTCTTTTTCAGTACAATAACTGAAAACTTGCTATCAACAGAAGAGTAACACTATCACTGTTCTCCAAATTTCTACTCGCATTCTTATATTCAGATATTGATTACACATTTCCTTATTTTTTATTTATTTCAAAATTTCGCATCTTTTAATAGCGCGAGCGATAACAGTTTGTAATCGTTTGAAAGTTGGATAACCACAAGAAATAATTGAATAAATAAATTCAATTACATCACAGCGCGATCGATAATATTACGTTTTTCATAGAAAGTGAACAAAACATGGGGTTTAATCTTCAGATGCAGCGTCAAGTTTAATTCAATTAACATAAATATGATAAGCGATAAAAAAAACAACAGTGGATATTAAGGTTAATGAACCTCGATACTTGTTTGGGTGGCCAACCTTCGATAAAGAAATAAGTGACGATAGAGACTCAATGATGATATAAAATTAATGAAAGTAAACGCGAGCTGATCTGACCGATTAAAGTTATTGCAAAAACGCTGCGGTACTATCGAAGAATTCATTGCCACGAACGGTAATCATGTTTGCGTAACGAAATTGTTGCCCATCTTAGGCCGGGTACAGACTTGAGCACGAACGCGGACGAGGCAAGCCGAGGCAGAATGAGTATGCATGTGTTGCACCGAACTTCACGAACGTTCAACACTTGTATGATCATTCTGCCTCGGCTTGCCTCGTTCGCGTTCGTGCTCAAATCTGTACCTGGCCTAAAAACGCGGTTAAAAGCACATTTAATAAAACGCTTTCGAAGCTTTCTTTTAACAAGCGTGACGAGGCATTGTTTAATTGGCATATCGTTAGCAGTTTTCCACTTTAATCAAAGCGAAACGTACACAGAAGAATGTGTAAATAAGTGATACCTCTTGCATTCTGCGAATCATCATAAACCATGCAACAAGCATTGTACACATGTTTAAATGTTATAACTATACATAGTTCCATTTTATTTATTTGTGAGTACCTAGACAATTAAGACCTGGAAAAAATGATGTATTCACTACGAAGAAAAAAGGTATGTAGGAAAATGGGACATCTCGTCTTTTGCGGAACAACTTCGTAAACATTCATCGGACCATTGATTGGAACTTATTTTATTCGTGGCTATTTATAACATCGTGCTGACATTTGTCGCGAGTGAGAAAGTTTCGTAACGTGACATTGACAACCTTCAGTTTAAATATGAAGAACAATTGGAGGAATCCAAGCACGAGTGTGCACGACGTCTTGCTTATTATACTTTTATCTTAGCAATGCTGAAAAATAGAAACGGTACAACAAAAGGAAACGGGAATGAGATTTAAAATGTTTCAAACGTGAGTTTGAAATCACTGTACTGTAGTGTTTGCAGCATTTAGTAAAAAATCTTTCATCTGTTGGAGAACGAATAAATTGGAGTGTAAACGTGCGAATAGATTTTCCCTACTATAGTTTTTGCAGCATTTAGCAAAAGATCTTATCAGTTGGAGAACGAGTAAAATGAAGTGTAAACGTGTAAAGTATTTTCCCTCTTCTGTATCAGCTCCTACTTTGTAATTTATAATTCAGCACATGCATGGTGAAATGGGCGTCTAAATCTATAAGAAATTTTCAAACTTTGTAAAAACGAGTAAATGTCACTTTAGCATTGACGTACAGCATTTCGAATATTAGCTATTTCCCACAGAAAGTCTATCTGAACCGTACCAGACCCTAACGCGTCGATCGCAACCCCTTCGGAAGACCGGAATCAGAAACCGGACGAATCCAAAATTGTAGAAATACAAGTACATATTCCCACTTATTAATCGAACCGTTGCAAAATTAAAATTACGTGGAATCCAACAGCAGGTTTAGCGATACGATCGCGAGCCAATCTCTGTACCCTTTAAAGCGGAAGAAACGCCAGGAGGGGATGGTTATTGTAATTAGAAGAAGAACAACCAAGCAAAGTGCTCGTACTCCGTCTCTTAAGAAAGAAATATATTTCCTTGACTTACGTTGTCGTCTGCTCGCTATAAAAAGAAGATGCCTCGCCAACATGTTGGAATGCAGCTGCAGCCCGCGCCGACTGTCAAACCGCGAATACCACGCTCGTCTTACAACCGAATCTCCCTGGTTATCGACGTCGGCGACCGTCTGTCTAGCGACAAGGTTTCCTCTTCGCTGGTAGACTGATACCGGCTTATCATCGCCCCCTCACTAAAAACGCCAATTTTTCTCCCCCGCCCTTCGACTCAACGTGCCCGTCCACGCGCGAACATCTAACAACTTCCTGCTGCGTGTGCAACTGTACACGGAATTGGACGAACAAGGGGACAAACTTTCATTGATAAATTCTGAACGGTTGGGCGCAGACCGCTTCGAAAGAACGTCTCTCTACGCTACGAGCGCGCGAAGTGCCATCAGCCGTGCGACTCTGTGATCCCGCGATGGCGGAATCGAGCAAGATCTTGGCAGAGTTACGTCAGCCATAGGAAGAGCTGTTCCTTCGCGAGTTTAAGTTCCAACGGGGCTGCAATCTCCAGGTGGGTGAACACTTGACGAAACGTCAAGCAGTTAAGTATACCGTGAACGTGGCCAGATCGGAGCAAACTGAGGGCGGCGGCATTCGCTCGAAAGTATTTCAATCC
The DNA here is from genome assembly GCA_947577245.1 of Andrena bucephala. Lineage (NCBI taxonomy): Eukaryota > Metazoa > Arthropoda > Insecta > Hymenoptera > Andrenidae > Andrena > Andrena bucephala. The sequence continues at coordinate 25,479,461 of OX387717.1, read as the reverse complement.
TCCGCGAGTAGGGAGGGAATTTTGTTTATCTGGATTTGGAATTATCGGGCGGGATAAACATCACGTCTGATGCAACTCCGTTGGTTATTGAGGCAGCGGCTAATGAGGCTGATAAGGGCTAACAAAGTGAGGCTTCATTGGGGGCTCCCTGGAGTTTTCCAGCTTTATCGTCTTTGGCCCCCGCTACCGACTTTATTGCATCCCGTTCGCTAATGCGAAAGATTTCCTATTTACTCGTCCACTGATGATAATTCTTCCTCGTGTAGTGACACCGTGTGTCAAAGGATCAACTACGGCGTTAGCGAACAGAAATGGCCACCACCCAAACAAATACAGGAGCGAAAGAAAGAAAGAAGTGAACGAACCATTTCCAACAAAATCGAAAAAAAATTTCAGAAAATCTCATAACAAATTTCGCATCGCCTTGGAAAGGCCACGTGATCATTTCTCACTCTTCAGGGGGGAGCGAGACTAATCTGCACGTGACAACGGGGATATATATTTTTAGTTCCCCCAGATTAGGTGCAATCTGTGGATGACGGAGGGAAACAATGGAAAATTCGTGGCACGTTAATAATTCGGGAAATCCGTGGAAGCGCGACAGGAATGTTATCTATTAACCTTGCGAGACGCATGCCTCGTTGGGATCGGTTCGCCGAGCTTATCGACGAAACTCTTGAACTCTAAAATATTCCGCGCTGCGCAAGGGGGGCGACAAGAACACTCGCATTCATCGTTTTGCAGCGGTTACGTGCAGGGGTTCGTCGCGTTTCTTGCAGCCGGCGAAGATGAAGCGGGTCGGTAAATACGGAAAACGTGACCGGTTCACGCTCCTCTGTCGTATCTTCGTTTAACACGGAAAAACATTGTCCGATCTCGTTATCGTGACCGTCGAGCGGATCGTTTGCCGTTTGCCCTCATTAATTTCATGCAAAGACAATCTCGCGCCGCCCGTACTCTCCTTTCGCATAACCGACAGCAATAAGACGATAACTCCTATATCGGTGCGCACTTTTCGTTCGATCGTGTAATATTGGTCCTTGGTGAGGCCTCCCGTCGATTTCATCTATTTTCTGCTCTGACGCCAATTGTATCGCGTGTACATTTTACGTAACTGTTAACTGCTCATCGACGCTACGAACGCGGCGGAAATATCGAGGAGACGTTTTTCTAAGTGGACTACTCGCGAGCATCTTAAGAGGATAGGAATTTTAATTGTTCTTATTGTCAGGTGTAAATCTGGAGCCACATAGAATTATATCTTTTATATCACGGGGAGGGGGGGGGGGGGGGGGGGCAAGATGTAACTAGAATGTTTGTGACGTTCTTTTTCAAACTTTGCCACGTAGAAGATTATACCACGTACTAGAAATAGAAGAAAGAACTTCGAGCTCCTTGGAAGCTGATATATGATACAAATGTGTGAGTAATTGAAGCTTCTAAATACTTAAAGTTTGATAAATAACTGCAACGCTGATACTGAATTATGTTGTTAAGATTAAAAAAATTCTACGTGGCTACAAACTTACAGGATTTACCCGAAATTACGGGAGCCGATTTGTGATTCAGAAGCTGATTTTCCTGCTTAAAAATTCTTACATCTGATCACACTGCAAAATCACAATATAAAAGTTATCGGGTACCCGAGATGTAAGAATTTTTAAGCAAGAAAATCGACTCCCGAATCGCAAATCGGGTCCCGCAATTTCGGGTGCCCGCACACTTCTAGTGAACGGTAACTTTTCTAACCCTGTACTTAATCGACTAACCTTTACTGATTTAATATTTCACACATGAGTAACTTTCACGCCACTACATGTGCTCGAAGTTACAGAGAGGTACCATTTTTTCGTTTAAAATAGCAGACTGGTAAATGCATCTGATACCAGGCAGTGGGTACTAGGTTTTATTATCAACCCCTTGATACCACAATTACAGAATCGTGGAATTTATCATAGCCCAAAGTGTGTCTCCCGTTTTTGCAGGCGTTCAGAATTTAAAGAACGGTTATAATACTGGGTCAGTAGGATATTTTTCAAATGTACCTGTCAGCGAGGCGATCACCAGATCTCTGTATCGTTACCAGAATATTTGAGCACTCTAGCAGGCTCAATATCCATAGCTCTAGGTCGAGGACTCTTTGGGACCGTCGTGATAGGAATGGGACTCGTCACGTTCATGTCAAAGTTCAAGCTGCTACTAATTTGTGGATCGGGGCCAGAGATCGTCTCGGGATAATTGATCGTCTCCTTCAACAGTTCCTCCTGCAGCTCCTCCGACGGCGTTCTACAGATCTTGGACGATTTCTCCGTGTTATTAGAGAACCTCTTGATAAACATTATCGGGCTGTTCGCCATTCGATAGCTCTCGCTTCGTTTCACTTTACGCTCGACTCTATCTCCTCTGAACGCGTCGGATTTCTTCGCAGAATTATTATCGGTACATGTCTCAGAAACGTCTGAGGCATCTATAATAATAACTGCGGCGTTTGTGTTACAGTCATCGGCAGTGGGCACCGCAGGTAACGACGTCTCTCCGTTTCTAGCGCGAATCTCCTTGTCTCTGACAGCAACGGAGGCTCGATCATCGCATTGATAATCCAGCTTCGTGATTTTCCGACAGAAGCTCGGTGTATCCAGATCCGACACTAGCAACTTCCTACTCAACTTCGGAGTGTTACCCGTCTGCCTCAGGGTTATCGGGCACAGAGTTGACTTCTCGAAGTCAAGCCTGAGATTTGTCGATCTAAAGCTCGTTATCGGCGCGTCTGGTGTATTTACAGCTCGACGATCTGTCTGCGCGTCGAGGCTATCGTTATCGAGCTCCGGGGGACGGTTCTCGTCGCAGGTTACATCCGTCGACCTATCTATGTACATTTTGTTAGGGCAGTGGCTGGGTTTAACGGAGTCTGGTGCTTTGTTACTCGGTGGCAGTGCTACCGTCCCATCGGTTCGACAGGCGCTGTTGCTCGAAAGCAAGGGACCCCCGTTCGTGGTCGGGGCTGTGCTCATCTCGCCGTTAGGGTGAGGGCTGATCGCAAATGTACATGGTGCTTCTAATCTACCGACGCAGCCAGTGCAATCACGTTCGTCAGTGCTTGTGCTAGAAGCCGTCTTACCTTCGTCGTCTTGCACGTTCACGTACGCCCCGCGAACTTGTCGGTGAGGGGTGGTCGGACTCGTGGGTCCCACCACGGTCGATGGCGTTCGAACGTAATCGGGACTGGCCGCTCGTTCGGGACTCCTAGCCGCTCTGATGATCAGCTTGCCCAACTGGGGCGACGTGGGCGGGGTGGACTTAGTCGGGCCGTCCACAGCGTCGTTAGTCTTCGTCACTGCTCGAATGTTAGGGGTTGCGCGGTGTAGCAGCGGCGATGGGCTCGGCGAAGCTCCTTCCCTCACGAAGGGACCTGGATTTCAATGTTAACAAAGGGCACGTGTTATTTCGACGGTTTTAGTTGCATAATGCAGCCTTCATGGTTAACACGGGGGTGTAAAACGATCGGTTAGCAATTCTTTTCTTTTCAAACCTCGCAGAATGGGTCAGGCTATTTTTCAAATACAGATTTTGTATAAGAAGAGCTTTTTAAAGCTTGCATTTTATTCGACCCTGCGTCGGTTAAGATATGAAAGATATGAGGAACTTAAAGAAGAATTAATTTCCAAAAAAGAGTTAAGCGTACCTGGATTGAAGGTAGTGTGCGCTCCTTTCCTCCTCTTCAAACTGTCAGACGAATATACAACCTTCCCCTCAGAATCCAGCGTCACCCTAGCACCCTGTCTCTTCCTCTCCAAGGAAGAATCCGGTTTCTTCGGTAATTCGCTCAAACTAACGTACTCCGCGTCCTTCTTGAAGACGTCGGTATTAGCGTAGGCAGCTGGGGACTTGACAGCGTTCGTGCTCGATGACGATCCGGTATCCTGGTGCTTGTCGTTGTTGTTCCTCACGTCGGCTATAGTCACATAGTCGCCGGAGTCTGCGTTAGGTTGGTCTTGGACAGCGTTCTTCGACACGTGCTTTCTACCCGGAAGCACGCCACGAAGCTTGCCAAGCACCCCGCTGAGTGGACTGATCTTGGCTGACGTCTGTCCGACCGCAGCTTTGTCGGAGGAAGGTAGCACTTGAACTGTGGCATAGAGGTTCTTGTCTTGCCCGTTGATCACCTCCATCTTGGAGGTGCCAACGGTGGCAGACATGAGTACCGAACCTCCAGTTTGAAGGTCGGGCTTTCTGCTCTCACTCTTCTTGCCAATTTGATCAGACTCTCTCGCGTGTTCGTCGTCTGATCCTGGCGGCGTAATTACGCACATGGACGGTATACGACTGGTGTTGATCGCGGTCTTCGAACGGATCCTCTCGATCCTCTCGCAGCCTTCGAGATCGCTGGACTCGGAGTACTCGAATTCTGAGCACGACCTTCCGGTGCAGGCGGGACTCGAGGCTGACTCCACGGGCGAGGACGAGGTATTGTGCCCGCTGTCCGGGGACTCGCCACCATTTTGGTTCTGGCCGTGCACCTGTTGAAGGAAATGAACAGTTTGAAAAATTGCGCTGGCAAAGTAGAAGTTAGAATTTGACGTTAATCTTCTACTAATTCTGGGTTCTCCAGAAAAAAATCAGTTCACATTAATACACCTGAAAGAAGTCGCAAAAGACTTTACCAACTTGAGAAATATACTTAAAAGCAGAATTATGTACTCAAATTTTTGTAATAGAAATAAACACTGAGAATCATGATCTCTTCTCACCATGGCAACAACGGTGAGGCTGGACTTCCTTTCTGGCGGCGGTGGCGCCATTAAGGCAGTGCAGACTGTGCCCGCGGAGCTGGTAGTTGTCGATGTCGAACCCCTTCCAAACAGTTCGTACTCGTTTTCGACAACAGGTGAGGTAGGATCGGAGCTAACGTCGTTAGACCTCGTCAACGGGCTTTGCGGGACTGGGTCCTCTTCCCTGAGGGTTTTCAAGCCAGAGTCCACGTGGAACGAGGTGTAATACCCTTCCGTGTCGCAGGAATACACGGACGAGGTCTCGCCGTCGTCGGAGCAAGGCACCACAGCGATATCTTGTATGATATCCGGTGTTAATGTACCTTCTGACGTTACTGAGGATGAGGCTGAGTTATCTCGGCCCTTGAATCGCCTCATGTGGCTCAAGGAAGTCGACGACGTTCCAATCGAAGCTGTCGTCGTGGATCTACGTGTGTATTGAAATTTTTATCGTTAGAATGTCGTGCATTTAAAGTCCTGTGCAATGACGCTTAATCGTTAAGTACTAGTACTATCAAACTCTGTGTCACTATATAGAACTCACGTACGTGCATCTTGAACTACTCATAAGAAAACTAACAGAGCATTACATTGATCTTTAAAGGTGAATAGTGGCAATTTTTATGGTATCTTTTTTATAAAGTGGATGATTATATTATTGTATATCTTCTTCAGAGAGCAGGGAGTGTGTAAGGGCAATTGAGGACTAAACTGGTGTACCATTTACGAAGCTAACTAACCTGAAGTAATATCTGTTTAAGACGATAAATTTTATTGGAATGTGTCAAATGCATTATTTAGTTGAAAGCGGTTGGGAAGTTTAGAAATAATGGATTGAAAGGTATTCTTCTAAATGGTTATCAGATTGCCACCACAATTACTTATACTTGGCCGATTTTTTAACACTTAGATCTAATAAACCACAAAAGAAAAATCAAAATTCAAATTTCCTTCTCCAAAATGTGATATTAATTTTCCACCATACGCAAGACTCAAAATACTTCATAAAACCAGAAAGATAATAATATTCCTGCTACTCGTCCTAAAGAGAAACTTGTTCACAAAGCTTCCCTTCTGCCGCAACCACAAATAGCTGGACGGTCTCCAAATCTACGAACCCTCAGAACCAAATCTGCAGATGTCAGTGCAGGTATATACATTTTCTTAGAAAGTGAATGAGGTCCCTTTATTATGATACATGAAACGCGGGTAATGCGTCGAATGCTTCGGTTCAATTATGCCAACAACTTTATTGATCCTGCAGGTTACATTCTAAGCACAATCTTCAAGTCCCTCCACCAGCCATACCTTGGTTGATGCGTGGTGGTCGTCGTTTCGCTTCCGATACTTGCCCTCCCACTTTCAGAGGACGCACTCCAGTTTCCAGAGCTGGAGTGCGGCGGGTCGTCACGGCTGCTTCCTTTTCGTCTTTCTCTCCTTTGGGCGGCGCTCTCGCGCAATTTCACGCTCGGTTGTCTCTCTGTGCTCGGGACAGATACCGGTATGCTCGACGTGCTCTTCCCGCTCGAGCTAGACGAGCTAGGCTTCCTTTCGTGAGACTTGTCCTTCCTGCGCCTGGTTGTTACCGTTTCGTAAATATTTGTTTCTTCCGGCGACCTTGACTGACCTTGCTCCCGCCCTGACCTCTCTGTGCTAGCGGCGGCCGTCTCCGGTTGCTCCTGCTGCTGATTAGACTTGGGATTGATCAGTTTCAGCCTGGACATGCCCCACGCCTTCAAAGTATTGAAGTGGGACTTCTTCTCCGTCGGCGACTCCTTCTTCGACGAGCCCAGAATGTCTGTGCTCGCCGACCTATGGGCTCTCGCCGCTATATTCGACAGCGTTTCTTCCGCGTCTTCTCCAGTCGTTTCTCTGCGAATGAAGATCATAAGAAATTCATGAAAATGGCCACAGTCTCTGCTGAATCGAATCGAGTAACAGTGATCGTATGGATACTGTCCAGTGTAGCATTGTACTTGATCGATTCAGTAATGGTGTTCTCATGATTGAAAAGGTGTAGGGGATTGCTTACCCTCCTGCAGCCTGTCGGATTTCCTTCTGATCGGTACCAGCGATCGTGTTTCGTCTTTTTCCTCTAGGCCTACGGGGCCTCGACCGTCTCTTCACAGCTGTTTCCTGACTCTCAGGGCCGGACAGCAAGGATCTCCTCCTCATCGACATCCTCTCGAACCCTTTCCCACTGACGTCCACCGCCACGATTTCTGCCGGGAATCTGCAACACCAATCGAATTCCCATGAACATGTATCTCACTCCTCCACTGCATTCAAAAGTAAGACTTGAAAGTCTAACCCTTCCCACGCTATGAACTCATTCACAATAGTGTTAAAAAAAGTTCAAAGCTCATATTTTATAATATGTCTCCATAACTAACTTACGATTAGTACCATGCTTCAAATATCATGTTAATGGTTCCCAGGAAAATATGAACGCACAACCCTCGGCGTGAAAATACGCTGACGCAAATCAAAGTGTAGAACGGTACCCTTTTACCAGTGAAAGGACGGTTACAGTTAAAAATCATATTGCGGATACAGAGTTGTTCAAAGTGTCATGTTATATGAAGTCATATACCCTGTGAGACTAGCATATTCACCAGAGCTCCGCAAGACGGCACAAAATTTACCATCCCGTCTATCGATAAAAGTTTACTCTCTCGTGTCCATTATCTTTACGGTGGCATAAATTCCCTGCTTACTTGAGAGCGACAGCTTGGACCTGCTCCTCGGGGCTGGGAAGCTTGTGATCGACGGCGTCGTCGTCCGTTGTATCTCCCAGGATCCTGGACATGCAGTCCGGCGGTACAGTGACGTCCCCGAGCGCCTCCGTGGATGTCCATCTTCGTAGATCCTCGATAGCGGCGGGCTGTAACGGCGAATTGCGCGTGAAATAAAGTCAGCACGGACTTGCTTCCTCCCCGATTTCAAACTAGGCGACGGATTAGACGCGGGGGCGGAGGACGCCGCCGCATTGCTTCTGTTTCAAAGAAACTTGATGCTGCGGCGAAAAGTGACCGACGTGTTTTACGCACTACGGAGCTGCGTGGGCACGACCATTGTCGGATGTCACCTCGTGACCAAGCGGGTTTCACGCACAGAATACGGAACGGATTATATTACGGTCTGGGTACCTTTATGCGCGGTGCGCTCGTTACGGGCAAGGTGAAAATGGATCGACTATTTTAAGATTCACGAATGTGCGCCGACCAGAAAAGTGGGCGGCTAATGAGCAGCGATTCGATGGCAACACCTCGTTCTCGGTTAGTGCCCTATGAATCGAAACAGCCCTTAGCTTGCATATCGGTTAACACGGGGCTGCAGACGCGAAACTTTGGAATTTGAGATTGTGGGGTGTACAGGGTACAGTTTAATGGGGAAACTATTGAGGAAGTGTTGGGTGTTCGATAGTGGTGGTGTTTTCTTTATGAGGTTTGACATCCGGGTAATGAAACTGATTCCGTGAACATGGATTTGTGATGGTCGAGTGACAGAAAATATAATTTTATTGTGTGAAACTTTTGGGATAGTAGAATTAGATAATATTTTGGACCTTTTGTTTCCCAGATAGCTGCTGTACCTAGGTACTGAGCTATATATGTAGAGTGATACGTAGTTTCATTTTTTTAAGGCTACTACCTATTCGAAATTAGTTGACGTTTCCATTAGATGTTCATGAAATATATGGAGAACAGTTGTTTCATAGTTATTGAAGGGAAACGGAGTCGATATCCTCCTGACAGGGAAAAAGGCAGAAGAAGGTAAAACGTTAGGCGTTATCTAATGACTCATCCTGTCTGACAGACCAGCTGCTAGTTCTAATAGATGATTGCTTCATCTGCTTTTAGTGCTATTACCTTTCGTGACACGTAGGAATATTACTGGTTAGTTTAACACGCGATATAACAGATATACTTGTATGGTAACAGGATCGATGTGCATCTATTATAGGAAACTAGTATTAATGAAAACAAAGTTAAAATTCATGTTGGGAATCATTAAGCATTAGCCCAAGAGTGACAGCAGAAAATAGGCCAATGAAATTTTGCTTCGCTTTAACTCAGGTGCATAACTTGTTTACCTATGCTTGATTCTTCAACGTGATCTTGAGCAGTTCAACTTTTTAGAATTAGTCTAGTAATATTCAATAGTATAATTTTTGTAATACTCAATTGAATCGTGCTATCGTAAAAGCTCGATAAGAACTGGAACTAAAATAAAATAATATAACTGACAGGAAACGAATTACATATGTTATCGTCAAGATTTTCAAAAAGCAGAGATAGTGGCTCACGAGCAGATAATCTAATGAAAACGTTCACGCATTCTCCAGAACGCTTGAAATTCTATTTCTTCGAACATAATTATTCTTCCACGAGATTACATATTTACTTGTACCATCAATTACAGTTCATCCTGTACTCCTTCAAATCTGCTCACTGCTCTACAAACTACGCCAGCCACTAAAGTTTATCCTCCCATTTCTATAACACTCTGTATATTCGAAGAACACAGAGACAGAATGATAAAAACAAATGGACCAAGGAGTATACGCAATTTATTCGAAGTGGAATCATTTCGATTAATGGCACAGGAATTAGATCGATTCGCAACGCATGACACTCGGTCTTCAAAATCGCCAGAAGAGAATTCCTGATGCAGCGTCGAGTCTATCTAACCTCCGATCCTCGGGGCTGTATTAACGAAGCAGGTAGCCTGTAGAATAGAGTGGAAAGGAGCGGCAGGACTATCGCCGCAGGGGTTCCTTCGCTACGAAGAAATGTGTAACCGACTTGCAACCTGCTCGTATCGTCTCTGCTGGAGGGACGTGTCTATCGGGTGGTCGATAAATCTCTGCCCCGACGCGGCATCGGGGCATTGATAAAACTGTGGCGCGTACGTAATAACCTCCTCTGCTCAAAGAGGCGAGGACTCGTCAAGGACGCGTCACCTCGTCGCGTTCCACTTTTAATCGTAACGCCGATAACCGATTCCGCGAATATTCGCGAAGCATAGCGTGCGGGTCACCGTTATCTGTCTACTCACATGGCGCATTATCAGCTGGGGAAGAGAGTTACCACGCGTTACAGGACAGAACTACGCTTCTGCTTTCATGGACGCTAAACCAATGGAGGAGAAGCAACGTCCGAGCGATCTGCCAGCGCTACCTCTTCCACTTCCGTTACTCCAGCCAGCAAAAACAGTTTCCCTTGCGGATCGATGTGTTTTGAGCACGAACCACCCAGTCTACATCCCGGTCTGATGGCACGGAAGAATTTAATCCGTGCTGCGTTACAAGACGCTCGGTATAAGGAGACGAGCGAAGGGGGTTGGGAGAGAGAAAGAGAACGGGCTAATTCGCGTTCGTTTAGCTCCGGAGGTTCTTATGGAACCCGGGGGAACTCAGAATGCTCTGAGAAGAATTCCGATGCTCCCAGGCTTGGTTCCACTCCCAATTTCCTTTTTCCGTCGATCTAGGGCGGAAGACTCGCTCTGACTCACGTCTGTTTGTCAATACGGCGGGGCCATTTTCTGGGATGCAGGGTGGAGGCCACGGAGCGTGGTACAGAGGAGGGGCAGCCGAAACTGTACCGTGGAAATCCTTGAAGCGGCGAGGGTTGATTAACTTTCGATAATGGACGATTGTTAATGGCCGTGCACGCCGCGCGGCGGAGAGCTGTAATACGAGTAGCAGATTTATGGCGCGGCGACTACGAGTGATTTAAGCGTTTGACAGAGAAATGAAGTTCCAATTCCATTTCGTAAAACTGTCTGGAACTTACGATGCGGGAGAGGGAAACGAGGTAATGGTCAATGCTCGAGGGTAACGCCGGGTGGAAATATGAAAGTCTTTGTCGGTATACGTGAATGACCGTGTCGAATTCTGTTCGTGCTCGGCATACGGTCTAGTTCCAGGGGAAAAATTAGAGTGCACGGTTTTGTCCGTTGATAAACCAGTACGATACAGCTTTAGAGTTGGGACCTCATTGAAATATTCTTTTTTCTTGGAAAACAAATGCAAGCATTACTCGCGCTGGCTTCTAAGAAGGTTCTTACTTTATTGTCTAAATAACTTTACTACTCGACTTCGCTCGAAATTTAGATTCTGATTTTATAAAACAAATTTTCATTGTTTTATTTGCGAAACTAGTCACATTCATCTGGATTAGCTAGGCATAATGAGCTGGGACACATTTCGCGACGCCAGAGTTTACTGTTCGAAAGTTTGTAGGCGACGGACAAACACACAAACACTTTCTGTTTCATATATTAAGATTACTCTGCGGATTGCGGTGACCACGGAGTAACTTTAAGCTCGACGTTCTTGTTCCGCATTTTTAAGGGGGAAAAACACTGTAAGAAATCGGAAAAATCTGTCCTCAAAGTTTATGAAGAAATTCGTAAAATTAACGGAGATCTATAGATACCTAGTATTTTCCGTGAAGCGGTGTCACCGGCACTTCGAACGAGTTGTTCTTAGAATGGCATTTTTCAACCGCGTTGGTAGCATCTAAAGAAAGCTATAGGTACATTCAATTGTCACGAGTAAGGCCATTTATCGTAGGAAATACGCTCAGGATTTTTTAATTAATGGTTGCCTTCTATTCGTTTAGCAACATTTTTCCCTAAAATATTATCTTTTTTCAGTGGTCCACCATTTTGTTATCTTTTATGATATTGAGTTTTCTGTGCGCCCTGTAATAAACGTAGGCTTCTAGTTTCTAAATATTGTTATCTTTTTGAATTCAGATAAACCGTATGGCTAAAACACTGTCAACGCCAATGGAACGATTTTGCCACAGCGCACATTCCGACGAACAGTATCACGAAAACCGATTAATGAATTTGCTTGAAAAAATTTTTTTACTCTTCAATATGTACATATCAACTGTACTACTTAAACAGAACATTGATTTACTTGCGTTGTTTAGGCTGAAAAAAATTCCCGAGAATACCCTTACTTTTCAGACACTTACATTGTTTTCCCCCTTTAAGAAATACGTGTAGGTAACTGTTTTGCTGGAGGAATGTTCTACATACAAGTTTCTTTCTGTGCCCTTGAAACACCAATTGTCCAGTGCTAATCAACAATTGTAGTTGTCCACGAATCGCGACTACTGTAACGACGTTAATTAAGGAGCAGGCGAAAGCAAATGACAACAGAGATACGTTCCTGATGATCGTTCCCGATAGGAGTGAATCATGACGGATCATTCGGGCCACAAAGAGTGGTATGTAGCGCGTTATTAAGAGAGCGGTGCATTAACGAAACGACAATGCAAGAGGACGATACGTATCATTATAGAGCAGTTGATGCGGTCGACAGGGACCACCGTGTAGGATTTAATGTATCTCCCTGGCTTCCCATGACATCTCCCATTGAACCTGTTTATGCCGGGCAATCCTATCGTAGCTATGCTGATGGGATTATGCACCGAGTCCCACAGATACCAAACTCACAGTCCACTTAAATCTAATCCCTCGTTGCTACCATATTGGCTACCACGATCGTTCACGCAGGTGCACAATTGCATTGTCAAACACACCGTGGAAGCTTCTAACGGTGTCCCTCTGCGATTAATCTATCAAGAAAACAGCAAAGAGCTTACAAGGGTATTGTACAACCTCCAGAGACACCCATTCAGCTAAAATTTGCATATTACAAACAGTGCACACCGTTTGCAATGGCGTACTAAACGCATACAACGTAAAATTTAAAATATCGAATGGAAATCTTGCTTCAAGTTTCGTTTCTTAACGTACAAGATGCTGTACGAAAGCTTAATAATTTTAGCGATAATCATAACATCATTTGGTTGTCGAAGGAAGAATTTTGCAGGGATGAAGTGATCATCGACGAGGAGGAACGGTTAATCTGGTAATCCATGTCTGCTGGGACGTCGTCGTTGCACTTTCACATACGCGGTTCAGTGTGTACTTACGATTCTAGACTCGATGTCGAGACTCTGGTCCCGCCTTTTCTTGCCAAGGACGGGCGTGCAGAGGAACATATCCATGGAGCTGCCATCCCTTCTCAGGCTATCCAAACTTCTGACAGCGACTATGGCAGCGGCCTCGTATAGTTCCCTCAGAGCTTTCGGCCTGGTGTTCGACGTGAATAAAGCCGTCGATGGTTTGTTAACGATGTGAAAATGCTCAGTCCTCGCCGCGAACGTGCAAATGTCCGATTCCGCTGTAACAATGTAAATAACAAGTTCTTAGTATGAGTCTTCCGGGCATCGTGCTCCGAATCAAGCAGTGCTTCCAAGAATGCACAGATTTTTAATCAAAACAATCCACGATACGCGTTATGAAATATGATAAATTCTGGATGAAATACATTTTGTTACACGTAAATAGTTTGAAAAAGCTTATAATCATGAGTTTCGCAAGTGTTATTGAAAAAAGATGGCTAGGTGAACAAGTTCAGCTTGCAAATTTTTATTGAAACAACGTGGAAGTGATCCTTCTTCGGGAGGATTAACAACGTTGGACTATATGGGATTTTTCACGTAACGTACACCATAAAAAAATTGATTGAAACGAGAACGTTCAGCATTCTGAAAAATTGTGATTGAAAAATTGAGGATTTCATTTCACTATGGTAGCAGAAGATAGCGTTTATAAGTTATCGTTCTATTCCAGTATATAAATTCAACTGCTAGGCTATTAAATACGATCACAAGTTACAAATCACAAGGCGAAGAATAATCATTATTCGGCGACGTCAGTTGCTTTGTTACGTGTTAGTTTTAAGACCAACGTGTACAAGGTACTCCCGAACAATGACTGGTAATTGCTATTGCGCACTTGGCCTTACATAGGTTATTAAATTTATTTTTCTGTCGTAACTTCGCGATTTCTATGTTTCACTCGTTAATATTGTAGAATATATTTTATTTTTGTTTCCAAAAGGGTCGCACCCGTATATTTGAATAAACAAATAAATATATTAATCGCTGCCAGTGATCGTGGCTCTCTCACGCGCAGCAATTAAATAAAAAAAGCATAACTCATGTTCCATTTCCTTTAGGGGCATGTGTTTAATTCGATGTTTCCGGTTGCTCCAACCGTGACACACCTCAAAGGCAACGTCCGCGCAGGGCTTTCAACGAATGTATCAGGAACACTCGAAGTCGAAGTGCACATGAAGTGAGCCAGAAAATCCTCGAGTCAAGTTACTTTGAATAATTAACAACTCGAACAAATTTAGTCGCTAATCGAATTGCACCATTTTTACACAACGACGCTGATCGACGTGAAGTTACACGGAGAAACGTTCAATGCCGAATACCGCGGTACGTGAATCATCGCTCGTTGCTTCTATTCGCTCGGTACTCGTGGGAGATTATTCTCACAGGACAATGCACACCCCCGCGTTGTTTGTTGAACGGCGAAAACAGCGTTCTGCCGCGATTAGTTTCGTTACGCGTTTAATTGCTGACTCCTTTTGGACGGTGGGGCCAACGATTGGTGCATTACAACAATGCCGGCTGTTCTTCCTTCGTGTCACTGTAGATTGCACCCATTGCGTGCTCCTTGTTGTTCCCGTTTTGTTTCGCCCAACAACGCGAAGGGTTAATCGGCATTGTTTCAGCACGCGATAGGGTCCATTCTCTGTTTCGATGAAAAGCGCCGTATTGAGGCTCACCCTCGCGTCGCACGGGAATCCAAGGGAATACGGATTTCGGTTGGAATCGTTTGTTGGACACGCGTGTCTGCTGAACGTGGCGGCCCGTGCTCGACGGTCGTAAAAACCACCCCGATTTGCTATGTATTTAAGACGATTTAATTCAATTTCTGTGCAGGATCGGGTTTATTTTCTGGGAGAAAACGTCATTGCACTTACTGTTATTACTACGTATTGTTAACAATTAGAATGGTTTAGAAGCGCCAACAGTTGTAAAAGAAGGGAGCTAAGAATTTGTGTAAGCATCGAAGTCCCCACAAATGTTATTTGTAATTTTACCATTACTAATTTATTATTACGATTTAATATAAGAACTAAACGCGAATGTGGTGATTTCCAGACACAAACAATTGCTTCTGGCTGCTTTTTTATGGTTACTCAATTTGGTTTCACTTAACGTCACTTGGGAGTGCAATCACTTTTACTTTCAACCGCTATACACCAGTGTTTGTGATTATTGAATCTGACAGTTGCAAAATTTCAATCGCCCGAAGGACCGGGCACGGTTGCTCGATATCTGACATTTACACGGTGCACGTGGAACGAACGTACAGGAACAAGTTTTCATTAACCATTATCTGCGGGTCTGTGCACGGTAATTGGCTTCTGAAAGATTTCAGCGAATTAAGAGTTCTCGCGACTGTTCGTCGCTGCAAGGACGGTAATATCGCACGACTGCTCCAGGCATTTATGCCACGGTGTATAAACAGAAAGTGATGCGTGTTCGTTCAGCTTGAAGCGAAACAACGTGCTCGAAACCAGTCTTACCAACCTTCTGTACCCGAAGTCATGAGCTTGAAACGGCTTTGATTCGATGCAAACAAAAGAAAGAGGGATGGAATAAAAATTTTCAGATCTGGTTTCCCTAATCCCTGCTACCACGATGAATTCAGCAAAACACATATCATAATATCAAAGAATATTACGTTCAAAGAAATATTGAATTCTCAAAGAAAATATGTTACATTTTTTCACACCTGAAATGAGAAAGCAAGTGGGTCCAGAAAGACCCGAGGTGCACAGGCGGGTTGAGAAACGAGACCACCATTGGGTCAAAAAGGACCCGAGGGTCGTAGTAGTTATACATATTGCAACGACAACGCTCCCGTTTTCCTCCCTTAATTTACAAATTATATTTATCTCTCCCTGACGATTTTCTCCTCCTTCGACAAAGAAACTACAAACAGTTACAAGAGATATTACAAAGGCTTATTTGGAAGACTTTACTTTGCACTGTCGAATTATTTTTTCACGAAGAACCCCTTTCACGGTTAAATCGTCAATGGCGCCCGATCCCGTGTAACCATCCACTAATTCAGTATTGTACACGTGAAAGGGATGCTGTGTGCTTTAGGGGTCCTGTATCGCACAAAGCTTAGACAGTTGCGCCGATAAATGCGCAGTGAACGGCATTAAGCGCGTCACGGCCGTTAGCGAAAGAGGGCTTTTTACAGACGCCAAGAAGAGAGCGAGTTACGAGTCAAGGTCGGCTGCACAGGTTGCTCGGTCATGAGAATAGAAATATGACTGGAAACGGTGGTAGATATACTAGCTACACAGTGATAGTTGTACACCCTGGTAGCTCGTTTATGCGGAGGATAACGTGCTTCTAGTTAAACATTCGGGGCAACTGGTTGCTACGAATCGGCGCAGTGTAATTCATTCTGACAGGCTCTAAGGATTAATTGCAATCGACGGATCAAAAGAGCATCAGGATGAAATTATCGAACAATGCACAGCTTCCTATTACCTGCAGCCCTCAGCTTCCAATCCAGGAACACAAGGAGCAGCGTCTTTTTGTAACGGGAATTGAAATCAGCGAATGAGTTTCTTCGAATGGCGTGGCTGGCGATTATTAAGCAACTGGCAACTGTGGATCCCTTCTTCGGCGTACAACAGAACAATGGAACTCTACTCTAAACCGTGACTACCATTATGTTAATGAATTCTTGAATCGATTTTCACGGCTCCCTTGCTTCAACAAATGTCACAGGAAAATATTGATAGACGGCTTTGTTTCACGCTTCCTGATGGGTTCAATGAGCTTCGTGGAAGGAAGGGAATTTCTAAATGACGGGGGGAGAAAATATCTTCTAATGGAGATGAAGATCTGCGGCAACGTGGGATGTATAATGCTGAAGTGAACATTTTTGTGAATATTTCGAGGTTTCTGAGCTTCGACTCGTCTAGTCGATTGAAGTTAGTCAATTGGTTGCAAGACATCGGGCCCACGGTTTCCAGCTAATCTCACAGGAGGAGTGTACGATATCACTGCTCAATATTTTTTTAGAAAATCGAGATTAAAACTTTGCCCTCTGCTGGCACTCGATAATTCGTAATTAAGCCATAGTAGTGGACCAATCTTAATTTATATAGTCATTTCAATCATTAGTATACAGTTTTACTAAACCTTAATTATCTCTACAATCTTCTCATTTTTACGTATAGATAGATTCACAAACAGAATCTGAAAAAACAAACCTCTGACACATTTCGACAATCGCAACTCCATCACAACTAACAGCAGGCGTTGAATGAAACTGTTGAAGTTTTCAATTAATTATGAAATAACTGTAATTTTATGACTATTATCTTTTCTGTTCCGACAAAACTGTTATAAAATGCAGTGTATTAACTGAAACTTTTATTATATATATTTTTGTATAAATAAGACTCTTTTATTTCCTTGAAAGTAGAAAAAAGTTGTAGTTAAACAGAAACATTTATTCTGTTCTGAAGAATTTAGAGTTGTGACAAGTAGATCTCCTGAAAACTTTATGGAATAAATAGATCTGATTGTGAAGTTGAAACCTTAAACCGTTTGGTGAAAATAATTATATAGACATCGCGATGTGCTTTCTCTTCTATATTTATCCTGCTTCCAATTCCAAAGAATAATACTAATAAAAAAATATTCCTAACTTTTATATTTTACCCTTAAATATCTGTTCAAAAGTATATGATCCTCCAAAACTTTTATTAATCGAACATAAAATAACTGTTAAAAGTGAACTCTTATAACAGAGTTAAAGTGTTAATGTACAAAGTTAACTTAAAACAGAAAATAAATTGTATCAAATTATATAAACGTTAAAAGTACGATAAATAACTTTTATTTATAAAAGTTTGCAGTTTCATTCGACCCCTGACTAACAGCCTTATCCTTACCAAAAGTGGTAATCGAAAGAAAGTTTAAACTATGAACAGTGACAGTGTCCTAGAGAAAAAACAGTGATGACAACATAATACGTGAAGCCTACTATTAAGTGTGTTACTTAGATATACAAAATTATGAATCTTTCTTTTGACCACGACTGTATAGATACATCTCAAATCTCAGCGGACCACCAAACGTTGCACACATCTATCCTACACAAATTTCATCTAGCACCCCGCACTCTCAATACATAATCACCCACGACTAAGTAGTGATGGGATGGAGTATATTGGAAGTCGATTCGAATCTTACTGGATAGTTTCGAACAGTTCATGAGTACTTCGAAAAAAAAAATAATACTTTTAAGTAGACTCGAACCTGGACGAAATAGGTTCGAACTCTCTATAAGTACTTTGAGAAACGTTAGCGGTACATTCATGTATAATTAAACCCTGACCAAGTAGATTCAAACCTTTTATGAGTACTTCAACGAGGACTTTTCTATTCCGTGCAAGTGTGTGATTTATTTTTATTTTGTTTGCGAAGTCACTGTCTTTCAGGGTTTAATTACTACTTTTACGAGATTCGATTCTTTCAAATATCAAAGTAACTACATATTCGAATCCTACAGGTACTCCTTCCAGAGTTCGAAACCAGCTTGTACATATAATCTGAGTACTTAACAAGTACGTACAATTGAACCTGATGTTTTATGAGTAGTAATTAAATCCCATAAAGTGAACTTTTTGTATTCAATTCAACCTGGTTTCGCAAGTACATATTGAAGTTGATCCCATCCCTACCCACGACGTACATTAACAATACACAAAGTATGAGCGAAATCCACGAGCATCGTGTCCCCCGCCCTTCCCCTCGTCAGACTTCAAGGGCGAAGTTGCAGAATCGCCGATCGACGAATTAAGGAAGCGAGAGGAGGGCGGCGAGGCCGAGGGAGAGTGGAAGAGGAGAAACAGAGGAGGACGTAGGAGGAGTGGAAGGTAGATTTCCGATGGTGAAGAGCCGGTCGGCCTGTGGGAGGTCTACCCGTAGCCGATGAGCCTCGGCTATGCAAAGTGGCCCGAAGGGCCGCTCGCGCGGGCCCACAGAGGGGCCCGATAGGCGTCGCTAGCCTGGCCGCGGCTGAAACCGCTCAAACCAAGATATCAGAAAGCCCGTAATTCATGGCTGCAGGTATGCCTCGCGAACGCAGACATTTACTGGCCCAACTGGCATCACTCGCCGCGGCTGGGACCCAGGAATCGTGGGGCCTCTGCTCCGTCGGCGCGAAGCGCGCCGCACGCCTCGCGCGCCGAACGATCTCGATCAGTGGGAACGGTCCGCATGCAACCATCGGTTCGTCGTGTGTCCCGATCTGTGTCGTTGACGCGGAAACGGAGATACCATCGGCACGCGGACGGCTGGAAAAGTAATTGTACTCTCGGACGAATGCGTACGACGCATGAACGGAATTAAAATTGACAGTAGGTACGCGGTGTAACGCGGACGTCGCTCTTTTGCTGGCTGTCAGGAGGTGTAGGGCGGTGTTGATTGTGTGCGGAGATAGATACCGGGGGGTCACGTGTATTGGGCAATTGGAAATTTGTCTTCTTGATATATGGGTAATTATGCGTTTTGATTTGTATCTACAGTACCGGAATTATTTATTATATGACTCGAATATTCGGCGTAGGTCTCATTTAGTATTAGCATTTGGAAAATACTTTCGCGTGATCGTTGACTACGCATACAGTGCCCGATGCTTGGTTAAAGTAAGTTGGATACCAACTACTTTATCCAACATATACCTATGTATCTACGAAGATTGTTTCATAGGATATGAATTTGGGGGTAGGCTGCAGCCTAGGGCGACAAATTTTGGAGGGTAGCAAATTTTGGGCGAGTGAAATTGAGAAAATTCAAACACAGAGGCTTGAGACAACATTAAAAAGAATTCATTTTTCTTTCATCTAGGAAATTCGCAGTAACTCATATCTGAGTTGTATTAATTTTAAAATTTCACGGAAGGAGCGGTGGACGCTTGTTAACCTAGGGGCGCTAAATCTCCAAATCCGCCCCTGAGGGTGATGTAATAAATATTTCTAGCACTGTATATGGATGCCTATGGCAACGCGAGTATTTCTGCTGGGATTTATTTGTATATATTATGTGGATACGAATATCGTTGTTTGACGAAGTATTTTGTTAGAAGAAATTTATTTTTGTTACCCGCGACAGTGAAATTTGAGGAGCCATGTAGAAATCGAGTGAAAACTTTACTCTTCGGGTTTCACAGATAGAACAAATTTGTTCACCTTCACAACATTGATCACTGTTCCATTCATAGATTTTCTTCCATTTCTCGTTACCCATAATGCATCACTTCGAATGGCGTAACGAGGATCTCGTTGCACATAAGGCTACATTAAAATTCATCGATACGTTACGTACATGAGGCGTGTATGGTTCTCGAGCCTTCATCGTTGGATAAAAGTAATGTTTATACTTAACGACGACGAAACAAGGGTAATGGCCAGGTAAAACGAGCAACTGCCACCTGTTATTTGCAGTCGTAAATTTGTCGAACGGCTGTGTCGCACCTTTCAAACTCATCGGTTAAGGATTTTGAATGGGCCTCGTTTAAAGTGGATGTAAACACAGTGAGGCCCGTTTCTGCGAGTTGTCGGAAGTAGCCGAGCTAAACGATCAGAAATTTGCATATATTCCGCTAGTGGCGTCTGAACGAGCTGGTTAATCATAGAGTCGGCACCATCCCAAAGCTGCAATTAGCAATATCACTTATGCCAGGCCGAGCGTGTAAATCACCCTGCGCAAATAATCAGCGCGCGCGCATCGGTAACTTCGTGCGCCTCGGTCACTGTCTCCGGCCCGAGCACCGATGGCTTCGAGATCCGCTGCAATAGTCTACAGGCAGATTCGCGCGAGGCTTCATTTGACGTTGACGAAATTAGGATTGCTTCCTGCTTCGTTCAATGCTCTGTTCGAGTCTTCCCTTTAAGCACTCCGAATAGCAGTTTGAAAAGGAAATATACGGTGGTTGAAAATTCTTTCAAGAGAATGAGCTGCCTACAGCTTTCTAATCGGAAAGCATTCTTGTAGAAAAGACTACTTAGCAACTTACAAAACTAGAATTTTCAACCTGAAATCATTTTTCTGAGAATTACCACGAACAACGATATTATGTGCTTCTTTTGTTAACCAATGCCACTTGTGTACGAGCAAAGGAATACGAGTAGATCTGTAATCCATTGTAAAGAGAAACATTGTATGCAAATCGCCCTTTCATTCATACATATAAACATTATAAAAATAGTTACAGTTCAACGTTTTATGCGATGCGATCCAATAGAAGGGAGATTATCTAAATTCTGGTACTAAACACTGAGAGCCATTCTATCTGCTCTCTTTTAAATCATTTTACAAATTACTCAAATCCCAAATATTTGAAACATCTCGATGACCGTCGAACGTTTCGATTAGTCTTCATAGTTTGAACGAGTGCCCTGCTTTTCATTCTACCACTGACAAATTGACGAAGGAAAATACTCTCAACCATTTCTTGACAATTCAGAAACAAG
Source organism: Andrena bucephala (assembly GCA_947577245.1). Classification (NCBI taxonomy): domain Eukaryota; kingdom Metazoa; phylum Arthropoda; class Insecta; order Hymenoptera; family Andrenidae; genus Andrena; species Andrena bucephala. The sequence goes on along the minus strand of OX387717.1, from coordinate 25,458,233 downwards.
AGATCTGTAGATGTTCTGAATAATACTACATCACATATCAGAAGTGGGTGAAAACGAGGTCATCAGGTAGCACAATCATCGCAGTCGAACCTGCACGAATCCTTCCAACCCAGAGTTCACGTTCACACAGGTTCGCGCTGTTCCAGGGCACATAACAATGACGAGCAGCGGCAGCACGCGTCTGCCCCGACGGACAATCTCATCGCGGAGGTTTTGCGGCCAAGTAAACAGTGGGCCGCGCAGGTTCGGGGACTCCGTGTAATTGCGGGTGAAACAAGTCTGTGTGGGCCACGGCGGGACGTTTCTCAGCGAGTACGTTTCGGAACTCGAGCCCTTTTGTCCGGCGCGTTCGTTGAAAAAAAAAGAGAAGCTGAAAGGAGTGGAGGAGGAGGCAGGGCTGATGAAGAGGGAAAGAGGTAACATCGCGAACGGCTGAATAAAAGCGACGAGACGAGAGGTTTCGTGAAAAAGAAGGCGAAGGGTCGATGGAAGGGGCCGAGTGAAGAAAGAGAGAGGACGGTGTACCGTGGAGGAAAGAGAAGGACAGAGTCACCTGAAGCGTCTCGACTGAGGCAAGGAAGGGATGTGCGAGAGGCAAGGTGAGGTAGGGAGGAATGCGGTTACGGTAGATCGCGGACCAGTCCCCGTACAGGTCCTGCAAGGCCCAAGAAGGACCACGAAAAACGAGCAGAACGAAAACCGCGTGGCCCCACCGCGCTCTTGAGGATCTCCGTTCGCGCCATTCATCAGCCTACGACGCTGCTCCAATAAAATTCCATCCTTCTAGAACACCGACCCCTCTGCGACTGCTAGAGGATCGCGCAGACGTTTCACCTGACCCCTTTCTAGGCAACCCAACGCTCGTCCTCTGGTTGTTTTCTCTTTTTCGTGACCTTGCCATCCGAGGCGCATCTCGCGGCGGAATCTTAATTGTTTCTTGGACCATGTGCGTTGGCAAGAAAAATGGATTATTGCTGTTTCGAAGAAAAAGTTTGTAGGATAGGACTATGCACTCTATAAAGGTGGCGGTATTTTGTAACACCTCGTGGTGTGTAGTCGCTGGAAATGTAAAAATGGAGATATGCACATACATACATACAATCATTTCCAATATACTAGACACCGTAGGGTAAAGGGCCCTAATTTCGTCCCCCTGCATTTCTCGATTCCTATGGTTGCATTTTCAGTGTCATCTGGTGGTAAATGTTGCATTAGTATACGTCAGTATTCTGACAGGCTTGCAAGCAACAGGTTAGGTGTTTGTGCGTTTGCGAAAGAGAAGAAGATTTTTGAGCACGGCGAGTTTTTACAGACTTCAGTATGATAGCACGTTACTCGTAGAATTGACTATTATTTCGAATTCGAAGTTGTAGCACTTTTTCGGGCATATCTTGTAGTTTATTATACGCAATAACTTTGATGACCATCATTCGCATCGTCTGTTAGAGCGATCACCGTATTGAAACTGCGCGAATTGAAAAATTTCGTCCCCAGGGAGTGTTCAAATTGCGTCTTTGGAATTCTAAAGGAAATTGAGAATGATTTTCTACAAATTTGTTATTTGACATAGGAAGGGCTGAAACATGAACAGTTACAGTTGTGAATTATCTTTTATCGGTTTTCAAGCAATTTTAGTAGAAGTGTTTAATGTTTTGTAGACGCCGAAACGAAAACAGTGGAATAAAGAGTCTCTGCGAAAAGATGACGTTCCTTTGCCGTGATTGTTTGCACACATAAACTGTAAAATCACTTGTATCAATAAAAAATTAAGTTTTCATTTTATTTGCTGTTTTACAAACATTTTCTTGGGGGACGAAATTTGGAACAATTTTTTCAGATCTTACATTTTGCACGTTTTCACATTTTGTTTATTATCTCTTATCATTTTGCGATTCGTGGATACATAGAGAAATGTTCAAAGAAAATTCATGCCAAGTGCCAGCTCATTCTAACATTTTATACACCCTCTACAGGATCAAAAACGAATGGGGGACGAAATTTGGACCCTTTACCCTACCTCAAGGATTGATGTTTGAATGTGAAGTAGTATTGACTTACTTCGTTCTCATTCTCTGGAGTTCATTTCATGTAATTTAAAGTTTCTATAGCTTCTGAAGTTGTAGTTGATTTTCTGTTTAGTATGTAAAACAAGTTGAATGTTTTTTTTATTAATCTCATTTTTCTATGTAAAATACCTACTTGTTGGATAAAATTTTGGAAGTATATTATTGTTCACGTATGAAATGTATAGAGTAAGATACATGAAATGGAAAAAAACGATGATGTAGGTGAAGGTGTGTGTGTTATTGAGCAGGGATTGCCAAGATTCTGATATGCATTTGTACCTCTGACGTTGCAATAATTCATTTTTCGCCAGCACATAGATTTGCCTTCTTCTGGGCCGAGTGAGCTGGGATTTCAGTAAAGCTGGATTTTCTTACCGTCCGTAAAAAGCATCGCATCTTTCAGGATCAACGTTCATCAAAATAAGCGGGGAGTACGATTACTTGGCAGAATATCGCTACCGTAAGAACAGTGACGTACAGCTTGGCGAAAAGTCTGGCACGTCTGCAAATGCTCTATGCATTTCCGGACCCTTTGCAAGAAACTAGGCAAATTCCTTGAATCCGTTATCTTGACATCACAGAAATCGTATCGATCGCGAAACTGTACGAAACATCATGCAATGGAAGATAATGTACCTAATCTAGTAAATAATAAACACCTCGTATTTGTTACATAAAAGTACGAACTTGGTCAATTACCTACCAATTATTCATCAATCACGAAAAGATAAAGGAACGCACCAACCATGTAATAAGAAATGTGCACCCTACCCTGTACATTTTGCCATCTACTATATTTGTATTTCAAAAAGATAGAATCATGGTTGGATAATTTAAAAAGAGTTAAAACTCATAGCCGTGTATCTTACTAAATACTGTGCCAAATTTTAATTTTTCTTACATACAATTATCAACGAAATAGAATTTAATTTAACCCTTCCTGGTCACACCGGGTGTATCGCACCCCAAGAGCAATTTCGAGTTCAAATGTGGCGCCTTTACGACTTCCAAAGGGGTTTTATCGCGAAAAAGAAAGTATCGTTTTTTCCACAACCGTGGAAAATCGCTCTTCCTGAGCTATTTCATCATATCACAATTTACATTTCTGGAAAAAAAACTTTAATTATAGGATGATCGAAAAGATTCAAAAATAGGAAAATGGTAACTCAGAAATGACGCTGGGGTGCAGTGAACCCCGTGTAACCAATTTGTGATTATACAAAGGTGTGATCATGAAGGGTTAGAAATGAAATCTATTTCGATATGAATGATATGATATTGATTCTGAAATATTGAGAACGCTGAAGGTTCAGCATACCTATGTCGAGCAGGTCTGTAAATAGTATTTATTGGAATAGAAGCAAGAGTATCAAAGGAAGTGATGTTAAGATCACTGCAACACCAGCGTTTGTAACACTCGTCAGGGAAGGAAGAAAAGTTCCTAGCATACTTAGCCACGATATCGTATAAAACATCAATGGTAATAAAACATGTTGCGTTATCAATGAACACGTAGCAATTAGAGACGTATAAACGTGGCGATGGAAACAGGATCTGTGGCGAACTAGCTGACAGCGTTAAATAGATGCAGGATGTACTTACAGCAAGCAACTAGCGTGAAAAAGAGACCTCGTTAATGTCAAACTGAAACGAGTCTTTATGGCTCGTAGGTGTATTATGTAGAATTCGAGCAGCTTCCATTTTACAAGGATGCTAAGACCAGTTTATCGATAGACTAAGGGAAATATATGTCCGCTGCTATCCTGCATCAATTGATACCAGGTTCATTGAATTCTACTGGCACACATTTCCAACATGGAACATTACCAAAAATATCGCGAATCAATTCTATTCTCTGAAACTAATTGATAAGTTTCTTCGCGTCACTATAAAAATTCAAGACGTGGGAAAACGCCGCAGTCATTGGAAATTGTCAGTCTACAAATATTAAGATTTACATCCAGCAACTTCAGAAAAAATGCACACCATAAAACGAAGCAATTATTCTTAATTCTGCAACTGTCGGTATAGAAGGAGACAACAGTGGAAAAACAAGAATGAAAACATGTAATACCCTGGACTTCCATGGAAAATGTCAATTGCACACTCTATCAAGGCATTTATTAATATAAACACATGTATTAATCACTAGCAAAATATACACGCGCTTCGCCTCGGGTCTAAGAGATATTAAGGACTCCATGAAAATACACTTCATCCATTTCACTACCCCCGTAGGGGTTGATTAGGGCAAAATTCTGAAATTAGTTTTTAGGGATTTACGTGGGTAACATTTCGAAGTAAAATACCAAGTTGATATCTAATCAAGCCTAAAAGATTTTGAGGAATCCGTGAAATTACATCTTACCCCTTTTCACCCCCTTCGGGGTTGATTAGGGCAAAATCCTGAAATTGGTTTTTAGGCATTTGTGTGGGTAACCTTTGTAAATAGAATCCAAGTTGATATCTAATCGGACTTAAGAGATATTAAGATGTCCGTGAAAACACAGTTTACCCTTTTTCACCCCCTTACGGGTTGATTACGGCAAAATTCTGTAATTGATTTTTAGGCATTTGTGTGGGCAATCTTTGTGAGTAAGAACCAAGTTGATATTTAATCGGACCTAAGAGATATTAAGGAATTCGAGAAAATACATTTTACCCCTTTTCACCCCCTTGGGGACGGAATTTCCAAAAATCCTTCCTTAGTGGGCGCCTACGTCATGAAAACAATTTACCTATATAAAAAACAATTTATATATATATATATATATATATTTGGATAGAAAGATAGATTAAACTCTCAAAAAATTCGTACAATTAATTTAATTCTGCAAGAAGTCACTCTTCTAAGCACACCGCGTTCCAATGCCCTTAGAAAATTACTTTCGCCCATTAATTACCAAGGAAGTATATATATTTACACTTCACCCTTCGATACCTCTGCAGGCTTCATTGCCATGCCTATGTCATAAATCTTGATTACTCTCTATCTGGTTTTATTGGGACCTAAAAGAGCCAAAGCGTGTAACCATACGAAGCGAGGACGGCAGAGACAATAAGGTTCTATCAGATTGTCTGGCTTGGCGGGTTGACATGACTGGAAATCCAAGATCGACCGATAGCATCACAATAGAGCGTAGGGTTAAGAAACGCGGTGTGCATTGGCGAAATGCGAGACGAAAAACGAACAGGGGGATACAGGTTCGTAAAAAATCGTTCCCCCGTGTACAGCTTATTAAACGCGAAATCGCCGGGTCTTAATTAACGTGGCCGTAGTAGGTTGTTGATTCGAACGATCTCCATTGACGGTGGTATAAGATTTTCATTATAGATAAATATACGATGCATTCCTTATGCAAATCGGCAAAGGTAAATAATCGTCCTTGGATGATAGAATAGGATTGCGTGCGCACAGCGACTTAACGATTTTTCATCTGTGCAGGAATCCACGTACACAAATTCACGAGCCGCTACTGTGAACGATAACGAACAAGTTTGTTAACTGATATACTCGGCCCGCGAAAGGAATGCGAGCTTGGTATCGGAATCGACTCTCCTTGTTCCTTGCCTTCGCTAATCTCGCAAGAATTATACGCTAATCCGTCGCAGCGGAATTAAATTTCCACAGGAGACAAGGATTATCTTGTACTGCGCTTCATTCTGAGAGGCTTTAAAACGTTGCTCGTGTATAACGTAATAAATACTGCCATTGTATTAAGATAAATCTTGTTAAGCCTAATCGTGAGTACACATGTATAATGCATCGTTGGTTCTTCGCAAAGGAAGTTTGGTTTAGGAGCGGAATGTGCAAAGACAAGGTGATGAAAGTAACGATGGAATAAAAGGAAAATCAGGCTTGAGCTAAGAATGCAGAATTTTAAGTGATACGCCATCTACGAATCTATCAGTTCCATATCTTCATATATAAAGCAGAAAGTTTATATGTTTGTGTGTTTGTCTGTCGCCTAAAAACTTTCGAACTCTGCCCGTAAACTCTGAGGTCAAGAAATGTGCCTCAACTTTTGGCCAATCCAAATGAATATGATATTCACAAAGAACATAAAAAAATTTATCCATTTTCACCAAAAAAAATTTCATTAATAAAATCATAATCTAAATTCCGGGCAATGCCGGATAGTAAAGCTAGTACAATATAATAACAAGCTTTACGGCGATATAACAATTTCGAGAATTCGACCGAAGCAGACATTCGTCACGGTGCCGTGACTTTCGTCGACTTATCAAACACATTACACGAATGTATATCCCCGAGAATTAAGCAAATCCACTCATATATTAGCACCCAGACGATCGATCTTTCACGGCGAACAGCAGCAGTGGCCCGACAGTTCCAAAGCTGGGTACAAAAATAACTCATAAATCAAACCTGGCGCCTTCCAATCTTTCGATTGTACAGGGCAGAGATGTCGTTCCTCGGTGTCCTGCGGAAGATTAATTTCCTCGGCGTGTTAAATAAAACCGGGCCACCCGCGATCCAGCGCCGACCTTGCGCTCGCGGGGCAATCCAAATGGTGGCACGGTGTTCCGCTGATAACGAAACGTCGCCTCCGCTCTGGAAATTGGCTAGCAATGGTGGCAAAGGTTGACAACTGGTAGAGGGTGAGGGACGGGAAGCGCGTACGATCGGGACAGTAATTAATGCTGACGGCAATTACCATTCGAGGGCGATACATAAAAGGAACGGAGCGAAGACGTCCCTTTGACGTTGCAGCAGCGTTGATTGCGGCAGCCGGTAGCAGCAACCAGCCAGCAGGAAGTGCATTGTACCATTAACTCTGTTTAGACATCGGTTAATTGTAGATAAAGCCTGCGGAGTGCTCCTTCTTCCTAGGCGGTGCACGCGTAACGAGTTGCATATGCATTCGCCAGGCAACGCGCGTAACCATTGTTGATGGCGTTAAGATTATGCGCCGTTAATGGAACGTATCCCGGCAAACGGGGCTTATTTTCATTCACTCGCGCTCACCTTGCCCCTGGTGAACAAGCCGCGCGCACAATCTTTGCATCGCGACAGTGGAACCGGGAGACATCGCAAGCTATATCGTCGGTGATAGTGCAAAACCGCGTATGAGCAGTTTGTAAATACCGCGGATCTGCATTTTACCGATTTTACAGGAGGACAGAAAAAACTTAATATTTTAGCAATTTTAAGGGATTTCTTTGACTGAACTTTTTTGGGACCGTTTTAGCACTCCTTGTAATAAATACTGACATCAGTGGTGTGACTTTTAAAAAAAGCGGAACAGCGCTTGGCAACCGTGGGCGCGAAATCTTAATTTTGCTACTTTTACAGATCCGCGGTATTTACAAACTGCTCATACGCGGTTTTGCACTGTCACCGACGATATACAACGAGACGATTCGGGTTATGGAACCAAAAACAGAGTTCAGAGTTAAAATCGAGGAAAGTGGTGATTTTTTTTCTGATGGTGTAATGTTCAAGATTTTAAAGTGTAGAATCTAGTATTAAAAGTGAAAAATCCTCGATTAACATGAGCCCACTGACCAACTGTTTAACAGAAATTGCAAATTAGAACTGTTTCCACTTATCGCTTATTTGATATTATTATTCTGTTGCTAGAAATACTTTACCGGTTACCCAGTATCCTTCCATTCAAACAGAAATTCCATATCGTTATTATCGGAATTGAAGAGATCTCTCTCACTCTTTCGAACAGTGGCGAACTCAGTATTTAATCTTGGGGTAGCCGAATTGAACGAATAAAGATATTTTTTATGCAAATTCAATAAAATTCAGTAGGTAATTATACAAAATTTAATAAATAAAATCCATCTTTCGTTTCTTTTTAGAAAACTCTTGAATTACTTCAGTCGTGGTTAGGGTGACTGTACCTAATATCGCCACTGTTTCTAATATCGCCACCCGCTATATCTCGCAAAGTAAGCTCTAAAATTGATCGATTATGCACTGAATTAGTACCTAAACATATGTAGGAAGACATATTGTAATTGCAGCATCATGTGATCAGCAATTACAGAAAGAGAAGTATTTTAGTGAACCTTAATAGTGCAAAAATTTATTGAACTGCCACAATTTTACATCACATTCGGAGAAGGTAAGTCTAATAATTTCGTGAATGCAAGAATATCTTCTAGAAATACCTAATTAATGATGTACTTCAGGAATTAAATCGATTCAAATATTTTCCGTAGTGAAAATAATGTTTTTCTTTTAGCAGTATGGGTGTTCCCAATACCGCCTACCGGAGAACAATGGTTTCGATGTAATGTTTGTTATAGGTGGGTTACGAAAGGTGCCGAGCAACCGTAATAAACTTTATTTGTCCAATATGTACATCGGAACGTAAAAATAAAATATTTTAAAAATCTATATTTTTCTAATAAAAATGAAATCAAAGATGCATAAAAATACATTTATAGAGCAAGAAATAATAAAAGCACATGTCAAAATGACTTTAAAAACATATATATATATTTTTAAAGTAATTGATATATATATATGAATTAATCAATATTTCTTAAGTTGGGGATATTAGGTACACTTTTTTCAGGACCCGATTTTTGCATGTCTTACGTTTGTTGAGTCCTAATTAAAAATTTGTAGGTTTCAACGATTCTAACTTATGCTACATGAAAGATGAATTATTTCTCTTTACTTTGATACGAGCTGCATGCAAAAATATCAATTATTATTCAATTGACAGCGATTTAACTTTTGCCTGGCGATATTAGGTACAGTCTAGATTAATCCCCTTTTTTCTTTTTGCTTTGGGAGTACCAGGGCCCCTTGGCTCCTTGGCCCCCCGTCTGTGTGCGCCACTGCTTTCGAAACAGTGCCAGGCCATCTGAAAATCTCCACCCCCTTTCTTGAGTCTCCAGCATAAGCCGCAGCAATGCTTCATGCCCGCCTGCATCCGAATGGGAGCCGTTGTTCGTTTTCGTTTCGCCGGTACCAAGGCGCGCAACAGTCCCCCATATTTCGACGGCACGGTACAGGGAGATGACACAGTTCAAATTCGAATCCTGCTCCAACAACGTTCAAGGATTACGGTACCTATATGCGCGGCTGTGCAGCTAGAGTGAGAAACCAACGCCGCAGACGACATTCCACGACGGAGAACGTTAGTCGCATATACCGGCGTCCTTCTTAACTCTCCTTTTTCCGATGAAATACAATCTTCGACGTATTATGCCGGTGTATACGTATGTCGTGACTTTTAGTTCCAGCCCACACAGTACACTGACCCTGGATGCAACCGAGTATAGTGCATATGGTGTCGTCTGTTCGGTGCGAGGGGATTGCATTCGAGAAGGATTCTCTCCTGGTACCTTAAGACCATCGCGATTAACGGGCAGTTCGAGGAAAATGTCCCTTTGACGGCTTAAGCAGCTTTCGTCCGCGCCAGCGCGGCTAAAAACGTATTGCTACGTGACGGTAGAATGCTTCGTTAGACGAGCATTTATAAACCGCGGCGCACTCGATGCCGTTCTCCTCCGCCTCGTAATGACCGCGCGTATATGCGCTCCGGGCTTCCTATCTCGCGGCGGGCGAGTCGCAAGAAGCCGCGGCAAAAAGAAGGAAATCCTTATCTAGAGGCTTGATACGCTGCACACCTCAGGTACAGAAATTTAGGTCGGCCGCGTGCGAACGGATGCATCCCGAGGCCGGAAATTGTGAAATAAATCTTACGTCACCGAGACGTAAGTTTGCGTTTCAGTATGTCCCCTACTAGTTTAACAGCATTTGTCCATCGTCTCTGGCGGATTAGAAAGCTGCCGCGAGGGAAACCGCGAGGGGAGCTTCTCGAACGTGATTTTCAATTTTTAAGATACACCATCGATGATGTTTAGAATTGAGGAGTTGAAATGGTAAACGACGAAAGTGTTACAAAAATGAGAAATAATTTTTTTAGTCGAAAAGAATGTGAATTCCTTGTGGAATAGCAAAAGTTATAAGTGTTAGAATAATTTATTTTGACTGTTGAAACTATCGCGAGATAGAGCAACAATTGTAAATGTCAACTTCGTGGCGGTGAAAAACAATGAAAGTGATAGTAATCTTTTTGTTTGCTTCTAAATCTGTAAAGGTGGTATGCGCTGAAAGTCCATAGCGATAAACGAGTGATAAACGATGTAAGTGACTATTTAGGCGTGACTATTTGAGACGTTGAAATGGTAAACGAGGTAAGTGCCAGTAGTTAAAATTTTCAGTGGAAAACTGAAAATTTTAACTACTGGCACTTACATCGTTCATTTGAACAAACTTGCGTTTTTTGTTTCCACTGAAAATTTTAACTACTGGCACTTACATCGTTCATTTGAACAAACTTGCGTTTTTTGTTTTCACTGAAAATTTTAACTACTGGCACTTACATCGTTTACCATTTCAACGTCTCAATTGTTTTAATTTGAATAAGGAACACGTACGAAATGGTTAGGTACAGAGGATGCAGGATGCGATATTTTTTTCATGCACGTTTGAAAGAAAGCTACCATTTGTTACGAAGCAAACTTAAAAAATGAAATTCACCTGACACGTATCATGCTTGATTTCCATAATGTTTGATGGTGACTCTGTCCTGTCTTTAATGACTCAAGCAAGAACTAGAATACGGGCAAACTTTGCTGGCGGTTTATAACGAATATCTAATGAGAACCTCTCCGTAGGAGAACGACCATTTTTTGGTCGTCTCTGAAACGAGATATAGGGAAAAGAAACTAATTAAAAGAAGCTTCATTATGACCGTCTGTCTTGTGGTCTTACCGCAAGTATCACGTCAGCTGTAAGAATATCTCTATTGACAGAATTAAACGACCTCAATTTTCTATTCAACCCGTTGCATACAATTGATGGCCATTAAGGAGCATTAGTCGATCGTGAATGCCTGATTGGAATATTCTTGCCGCTTCGGACGCTGCTTTAGATTACCAGTCACATTTCGCCAGGAACAACCACCGACACCTTAGAGTCCCGTTTGTTCACCAGTTAATAACATAATAACAATGCGGTATCACATACGATTCTCCCGATAATCCCATCGCTTATAATATCCCAGCATAATAATAAACCATGCGCGAGTTCCTGTTAAAATGTAAGTGTACGTAGTCGTCGGTGCACGTGGCATCGTTGATCCTCGAAGTCCGATTGCTGGTCGTAAGTAATGCTAATTAAGGTAACGTGTTCGAGGAGCTTTAACGCCGTTCTCACGATCACGGCCAATGCAAAGAACACGCTGTTCACGTGAACCTGTCAGCAGCTGCATCGGTTCATCGCCTCTTCCATCTTGGGTCGCGAATCATTGAATAATTCATAATTTACGAGAGCCTCGTTACACCATCGAGTACCTTTTTCCGTGTTGCTCGTTCTCTAGCCGGGGAAAAGATCTCACCGCAGAACGATAAAGTGTACACCCCCTTAGCAGGCCGAGATAAAAGTTTTCGAGTCGTCAAACTGGTTTCGGGACCAGCCGCTATCTCATTTTCGTACGAAACCGATTCAGCTGAACACGTTAATCGATTAATTATTCCTCTCCCGTTTACTTGTTTTTTTTTTTAATTTACATTCTTTATTATTTTTTAATTCTGGGAGGTTTTAATAAGGAGAATGTACTTACTATCGTTGCGGAACAGTAGCATGTTGGTAAGTAATTGCTTGATATTTGTGCCGTTAGTGTAATTGCGCGTAAGGTTTGGAAGAATGTTACTTCATGTCGGAAAGGCCTTTCCGAGCTATCGTTACTGCCGAGAAACTTTCGCCTAACTTGCCTCGAGCAAATATTCAAGAACACTCGTGCAACATTTTCGATATTTTCCAAAAAATGTGCACTTGAAAACGCGACGAGCAACTGCCTCGGCGTGAAAGCACGCCACTTGAAGCGTTAATTCATATATCCGAACGTAGAATTATACCCGTGATTCCCAACCGGTGGGTCGCGAAGAGTTTTCTGGGGGATCGCCACAGTTTTGGGGATTTTTTTTTTTATTATTAAGTTAGAATCCTGAAATACCTATTTTAATGTGTTTTCTTTACCTTATTAAATTTACCTTACCTCATATGGGGGCGGCAGGTTATTTGAATATTATAAAAGGGTGTCGCGACTCAGAAAAGGTTGGGAAACACTGTTGGATGCAAGAACGGCCTCAGCACACTCAGGCCCTTTTTGCATGAAACGCATAATTAGATTCCTCATTCATTTCTACATATGCCCTCCCAATTTCATTGTCGTATCTTCAAAATTGACAGAGCTAAGGTAAATTTTGAAAATCTCATATATAACAAGATTTCCTATTTTCCACTATATCTTGAAAACTAAAGCAGATTTAACAAAAATGTTATAAAGAAAATTGAATTGCTTTTGTAAGGAGATATATCCAATTTTTAAATATTATAGACAGTTTTACAACAACTTCTAACTTCGTAATGTTTACAGATACTTTTCCTAAAACTGTCGTTTGGCACTGAGGCCCTTCTTGCATCGAACAGTACAATTTTATATTTAGCTGACTGTGGTAGCAAATGCTACTGGATCCTGGTAGAAACACTTTCCTAAAGTGTACCAACGTTCCGTCTCCTCAATGAAACAGAATTTAATTCACATGGTATCGCGTCGAAGCAATAACTCTAATGTGACGCTACTTATTCAAATCCCATTGTTTCGACGCGTTCGTGACTTTCTCCCCGTGATTTACGCCGTTCAATTGTTTTTGATGATGCACGCGGCGTCGGGCGGAACATTTAGAAACAGAGTCAGCAAATGAGGTAGGCGCAGAAACCGACGAACGACCGTTTATCATGAAACGTACGTCGGCGCCATAAAACTCGCAAACCGTTCCCAGTCACGATTTAATCGGTTACTGAACGATCGATCGACCGATGCCTGGCTGGATCCAGCAAAAGATACGGCACGCGCACCGTGTGAATTCTACTTGCACCGTTTACACGTTCTCGCATTAGCTACGTGCCGAAATCTGCGCTACACGTAGCAACAATTTCAGGCACGCGAGCCTGGCACAATTTCAACCAGACAGCTCGATCTGCAGAGTAGGTCGTACTATAAGTTGTATAATTCACGCGAACGTAACCTGGCAATTGAGTATGCACTAATATGACTTATCGTATCGGAATTAATTTCGACGATTCTTACTGTGAGCTCCGTCTCTCGAGAGCTGGATAGTTGAAAATATGATGGTATTTTGAGAAATGTTTGGAAAATGGCTACAGATATACCTACTTTGAATCGGGGAATCTCCAAAGTAGATGGAAAGTTCTTGCGATTAGAGTGAAGTAGTTTTCTAAATGTCAGTGGATAGGATATACATTTTTGGCTGATATTTTATATTCTTTCGTATTAAATTTCATCGTCAGAAATAGATAGATAAGGTGGGGGAAGATTTTAAGCAAGTGTTACTGTGATTCGCAGGTGCAGAGTATGAAATATTTCTTTCCTTCAGGATTAATCTCTGCTTGTCAACTGGTATTGTCCATCTCAAAGGAAAAGTTCTTAACGTGAGCGGGCAGTCGGTGAGCTCGTTTTTTAAACCGCTTCTCGTCATCTTTCATCCGATCAAAGCAACCATTCACGGAGTCATTTTGTATGACACCGCGCTGTAACCGTTTCATTGCCCGATCCGTCGATCGATCATGCCGAATAAAGTTCTGGCGCCCGTGAATGCCACTTGTCCGTACGGCAGACAAAGGGATAAAAGCCGAGGACACTTAGTCGTTAAGCTCAAATGAGATTAGGACCAATTGCTCTGACAGGATATTCAACGTGCCTGACAGCAGTCTCCCGATGTCGCGTTGCGCCGTATTAACCGTAGTTTTCAGTGCATTCCGAATCGCGACAATCATCGGTCAGTAATCTATCAGAAGCTGATAATAAATCGGGACCAATAGTAACTCATCACATTTCCATTGAAAAGTTTCAAACGCTTCACGTTTGCCATATTGCCAGGGAAGAATAGTATTTGTTATTACATTTCTCTTTACAAATACAAATTTTTCTACAATCTTTTTGAGATAAAACTCTTTGAAACGAAATTTACTCCACTATTTCCACTTCATTCTTTATCCCCTATGGAAATCCCCAGCAATTTCTTCGCTAATGCAAAATCCACTCTGTGCAAAACAAAACTCATTCGTTCACAGATCACACGTACCATCGTTCAGTGAAAAAAAATACCATTTCACATTGTTCGTTTATTCTTCCTCGTACCATAACTTATCAATCCACATCCTTCTTTTCTCCTCCCCTCTGACCTGCATCTTACAAATCCTCCCGCCGCCAAAACGAAGGCAGAAAAATATAGCACCTGTCACTCAGATATTTGACCCCGCGGCTTCAAATCGATAACCATCGAACTATGCTCCCCTTCAACGAATTCCTCATCGACGAATCGGTGGTTGGGGACGAGCCGCGGTATCGCTGGACAGGTTGCTACGCAGTGGACCACTGCGCCAGCAACTGTTAGATAGACAGGATCGTTGACAATTACAATGAATCATACAAGACGCGACAGACTGGCATAGCTCGGTGCACAGGGTACACCTCCACCGTGCTGTCTCGCCTTGTCCCTCTTTCGATCTTTCCCCGCCCGCCTGTCCGATCTGCGCGCCCGTGCATTTACGCTGCAAATCATGTCCAGCCTTGTAAATCTCGCCACAGCTGCGAATAAATGATAGGCATTGTCCTGCAAGGTTGCCTCGCCGCGTTAATTCAAACCCATTCTTATTTTCATAAACTGGTCACGTCACGTAGAGACATGGACGACAATAGGTGGTAAAGAGGTCCAGCTTTTCCCTGCATTAAGCCACCATACGTGCAAAAAGATACGTGACCGATGCGAGGGCGACTATCGAACAGCAATTCGATGTTCGGGGAATATCAGACTCGCAGCGTTGTAGTGGAGAAAGTATGGAGCAGTTGTAATTTGTAATCATTTGCAAGGATCATTATATGAGTATGCTGGTGCTTCGTTAAGGATGCGGATGCAGCTTTTAGTCTGCGAATTCTGTTTTATTCTGGGGCAGGGCGTCATTTCGAAAAGTAAACGCTGATGACTGTAATTACTGTGTAAGGAAGTATATAACTTTTACAGAAAATTATCTGCCAGCTTCGCCTGACTTATGAGGGCCTATATCACTTTTGTGGCGGGCGACTTTCTCGAATTATTAACGAGGATGGAGGTGATTAAGCACTCCGTTTATGGGGTACTACTATGTAACATGAGTGACTTCGGAAATGTTGGACAACTATTGTGGGACATATTTATCGAGTAAAGAGTTATTTTTAATTGAAGAGCCCTTGTAGAGAACACTGTAAGTGGCAAAAATCAAATTCTATTCTATATTATTATCATTGGATATAGTAAAACATTTTCTGATATTTTGTTTAATTTTGGCACTTACAGTGTTTTCTAGAAGGACTATTCTATTGTCGTGGTCGGTGTATTAGGCCAGTTCAATTGAAAAAAAAAACTAGAGGAGTTAAAAGAAACTTAAAGTACCATTGACCAAAACCTTGAGTTTCTAGTATCGCACTTGTCAATGAAATACCTTCGACAATCTTTCTTATCGAGGTTTACTTTTCAATAGTCCATTAATATCCCGCAATCGATCGATAACGCGAAAGGTGCGCTATCGCATTCGTAGCTACGATAAGCACGATCTTTCTTCAACTTTCGAACAGGTCCGTGGGAAGTAGTGTACACAAAGATGACCGTTTTCCTTCTATTTACATTGCTTCGTTCACGCTTCACGAATCTCGCGTGCACGCAGAATCTAATAGGTGGAGGAGAGGAAAAGAATGGAAAGGAAATGTTATTGGTTTATTGGAAAGTTGTGTTGAACCTTCTATAAACACAGTACTTTATAGTTATTCAGAGTTGTATCTCTAAGATACAGTAGAACCAACCATTACCTGAATTCCTGTTATTTGAACTAGAACTGGAAATATTCGAATACTTTAGAATACGAATTGTTTCTTCGAATAATTCGAACATTCGAACGTTCGAATAATTAGAAGTTTTCGAATATTCGAATATTATTGATGAATTTGGAACTTTGGAAAATTTTTAACTTCCTACAAAAATGTCTGCTTATATCTACTAATGTTTCAAAGTTTATATTGAAAATGAAGTCACGTAGATCGACTGCGAAACCAAATTCTACTTGTTTCGAGCAAAAATGTATACGCATGTAATGTAATTATCCGAATCATTTTTTTTTAGTAAAATATTTTATTTAAATAATAACTATTTACTCTTTGCAACAAATTATTACTTGTATTTATTCGAATAATTCATCATTATTTATTTAAATAATTTCTTTGAATAACGATTGTAAAATAATTAGAATAATAATACTAATAACTGATGGTTGTTTTCGATTCAAAATGTATAAATTTACCAATGATTAATAAAGTTTCAAATTTATCGTTTGAAAAACGAATAATTGTAAAGGCCAATGGAAAAAGAATTTCACGATAAAGTGTGAATAAATATTTCATGTTCAGATTCTTATTCGGTATAATCCGAAATTCGATCATTCCGAATATTAAAATATTCGAATTCTCTGGTATCCGATTACTCGAATACTTAGATTATTCGAATTTGAACGCTCTATTATTGAACTTACATAATCTTTAACTGAAATTTCTATAACTTTGAAGAATTGAAAAGTGACAGAAAATCATAAAATTAGCAATAGTATATTGTAGTAAAGAAAGTAGGTATAGAATAACATATTCAGCCATTTGAATGCCACATTGATGGATTTCAATTTGTCTGAAAGAAGGCTGAACGAACGAGGCAAGAAGAATGTGACAGGAAGGAACTGGAAGCCTCCGACAGGCACAATATTTTTGGAGCAATTTCACTGTCAACCCTTTCCAACTGTGACAAGACATGGGAGAGTAGTAGGTGTCACACAAAGTGTCATCGAGTGAGTTAAAGTAACACGATATGTCGCTTGCTGCATCAAATGGTCCCCACATCATTACTATCATAGCGGTCCCGCGGACATGTCACCCATCATTTTTCTTTCTAAATGATACCCTTATCCTCGTTGTACGCTTCCCGTGTCTGTAATATCCAGATGTGAAAAAAGAAGTAATAAAGAATAGATTACAAGAATATAGCATTAACAGAGACGAAGCCTGTTTCTGATACAAATATTTAGGTCAGATTAGAGATTAGCCCAAAGAAACAAGTCTTACGATAAATTTCAATCCCCCGTAGTGCTACGGTGAGTACAACTTAGCATCGCATTTCGTTCCAACTCGACACAGGAATTTACTAAAATTTTACAAACATCTTAATGAAATGAGGAATTACTTGAACCACAAAGGATCACTACAGGAAACTCACAAGATCCCAATAACTACACATGCACCACACAATGTTTCAGTGGCGCACTCAGGATTTAATCTTGGGGGAAGCCGAGTTGAACGGATAAAAATATTTTTAATACAAATCCAATAAAATTCATCAGGTGATTATAACAATTTATTTAATGAATAAAATCCAGTTTTCTTTTCCCTTTACAAAGCCCCTTCTTTGGGGGTGTCAGCGCCCCTTGGCACCCTCTGAGTATGCCACTGCAATGTTTCCCTTCAAAACGAAAATCTACTGAACTTAGACAATCATTTTCCTTATAATATATCGTGAAAATGCTCTAAACTACTCTGCCCACTACGAGAACCTAGCCCAGACGCATCCACCACAATAGTTCGCAACTGAAAGGGTGACCTGATTCGCCAAACCCCGTCCAGACACCTTAGCGTTCATTGTACGTCGCGCCGAAACCTCCCGTTTCGTTCGTGAGCTACGGTTACTTCGGAAGAGAGGGGATTCCGAGTAATTCTTCGGGGCCCTTGGAGAGAACGGCTTCGGCCCGTATTACCCAATCTCGGATCTCAAGGGAGGCGACGGGGTCACCGCTACTCCAGTCCGGTTTTCAGGAGGTGACGATAATACGATGAGATCTACCCGGGTGTGAAGCAACCGCAAGGCATAATATCATTCATAGGTTACCGCAGTTCGTACGTGCAGGTACACGTGGACGCGTTCCTGGCTAGGTGTACGGGAACACTGGACAGCGTGTGCGTGCGTCAGATACGGCGGGATACGTGGGCAGATGGAGCCTGGGGCCTGTTTGCCCACACATGGCAATTCTTCCACAGCCCCGTGTGCCTTTACTCCGCTTCGCTGAACTTTCGCCCGCGAGTGGAAGAAGCTGCCAATCGTTGCCTATGCGTCCAGCTAGCTTTTCCTTCCTAGCCCAGCCATTTCGAGGCGGCTCGTGAACAGCCTTCGTTGCGTAATTTCGTTAGCGTCTCTACTGACCACGCGAAACGGAGACGTTAGTAGTTCCGTCGGCGCGGTGGCTCCGAAATGGAGACCCTCGTATAAATTTATGTACTTTCTACGAAGATGAATAATCCGCAACGCTGGCGCACGATTGGCATGGAGCGATTCGACAAATTCACAATAAATTCGACTGTACCGTTGTTTCCCCATGGTTGAGTCCGGTTATTTCGGCGGATGCGTTCGGAACGCCGATTTACATAACAACGGCTTAAACTCGCGCAATTTACATTTCCTTTCCATTCCTCTGTTCCCTCTCATCTGACGTTGTACACTTGCCGCTCAACTGGCGTGCGCGTATCCGCGTTGGCAGCACGCGAAAAATCGATACAGGCGGTTGCCAAAAATTTGAAAATAATTGAACGGACACTGACTTGCAGGAACACCTGCTACCTCCAACGAGGTCAGCTTTTAAACCACGCGGCTTTACTCTTGATCAGATGTATTCAATCTAAAACTAGCAACGCGTTCCTCTCAAGTTTAATATCTAAATATTCATCACGGACGAAATAAATTAAAAACAGTGATTGTTAAACAATGTGTAAAGTATACGGTCCACCTTCAAGTTCGTTAAAAGGAAAAGTGGTTTTTAACCAAACGAGTTAATGAAGAATTCGATGTTTACTTATCGAATGAGAGAATTTGAACTTCTACTCATCTTATAAGGTAAATGTAACAATACCCGGACGCATAAGGAATAGCAGCAAAAATTTCTTCTAATTTAATTTGTAACACCATCATTAAATAAAAAAATGTTGAAATGTGAAAGATATCACAATATTATACCCTCAAAAATTGAAAAAATGTTTATGCATTATAAGAGACGTATTTATTAATGAAAATACGAAAATATGCAAATGTTCCAGTAAGCGGACAACCAAAAAATGCATGACACCTACTGATACATTAAAGAAATTGTTGTATCAGTAAATAAACTTATACTTCTCTCAAAAAACATTAATTTTCTTGCAAGTTCAATCATCTTAAACTAAATTTAAATCTATTTACTATTATACTAATATATTATTATAATGTATAAATAAGAAATGCAGTCAATATTTTCTTAACAAATGAGCGGCGTACCGTAATAGAAGCTTAAGAAATTTCTCGAAATCTGGTATCCGTGCGTAGTGTGTTACAAAATAATTATTTCTACCTAACGATTTTCAATTTTCTATAATAATAATTTTAATTAATATATCTTTTTAATTCCATTAAAAATTCAAGTTAAAAATAAATAAAATTCGCGTTACTGGGCAGAGATACTGGGTTAGGCCGAGCACTGATACATTTTCCTTAAGCTACCGTGCTTCTAGTGATAACGAAATATTATATCATCCCACTCTGCATAATTCGAATCTAAAGCGTATGCAACGAATCATGTTTCATCTATCTCGAAGACGAAACAACATCTATAAATACACAAGCCGCTGTAGTTTCGAAGCATCGCGTAAATATGTAGGCTTCCAGAACGTTGGGTTGCTTTGTTAGAAAAGTGAAACAAATCGCGGAAGGAAGTCGTTGGTTCCGTGACTAATACTATTTCCGTTGATGCACCGGAGACACACGTATACACGCGCACGAAGAGCCGTCGGAATAAAAATTCAGCGGCGGAAACAGCGGTCGTTCTGCTATTATCTATTTCGTTTTTCACCGACATCCGTCTCAGTGGATGTAGGTGTGGGCCAGGTAGGAGAGAAACGCCTACGAATTGCCGACGAGAATAGGCCAATACACGAATAACGGACACGCTATATATTCAACGTATAAACCTTTCATTTCGCAATAACAATGGAACTTTCTACGTCGAACGAATGTTTACTTAACCCTCGATCGAAGGACCACGGGTTATTGTTGCTTCGTGGCTGTGGGAGTTCTAAAGCTCTAATGTATTGTACAGTGACAGCAAAAGGTACTCGTACACCTTGGCCTCTTGATTTCAATCAATAACTTATCGTATGCAACGTGTTAAGTTTGATAAACTAGAGAAATCTAAGCAATATTATGTCGTGATACAGAAATATGTGTAGGTGTACATCGATTTTGTTATGAAATAGACACAACTTTTTTTGGAGACAAAAATATATAAAAAAATAGAATACTTAAATATACCAGGTTGAAAGCTCAAGGGATTTAGTCTATTTCTTATAAATATATCATATTATATTATAGAATGTTATAAATATAGGAAATAGAATAAATACACTTTACACTTTATTTCGTGTTCGAAATAATTTGTTAAAACGACGCCGCAAACATTATTTTACGAAATAGGATGAGCCGAAGGTCTGGTCAATTTTCTAGCAAACGTGACAGTCAAGAGCCGCATATACGTTGAAAAGTGAGAGTCAATTGGAGTGATTGTTTCAGCGTTACAAGGGTTCAGGGTGGGTGGAGGAAACCATATGACTTAGCTAAAGAAAATATCTGGTGTCGAAGGGGGTGCGTTCCTTCGGAAGAAAGGGGCTTCTCCGTACGAAACGCGGTTAAGTTTATCACGGTAATTATAGGGACGAAGAAAACGCAACTTCCACTTTATCGCTGTTTACGAACTTTCGTTGAATAATATCCCTCTCGAAATATTCCTTCGTTTGTCCATCGGTCACTCGTGAAAATTGTTCTTTCGACACGTGTAATAGTAACAGATTGTTACATGGAAGGAAGTTGTTCCTTAACGTTCAACCACCTCTCGGATTCACTCACGGACATACTGCGGACAAGTTATGTCCGCGTCATTTCTGTTCATGAACGAATCAATCCTGCAGATAAACGCCGATAAATCACAACGCCCTTGTGCTAATTTTTCTCTCGTATCGAACCTCGGCTACACGGATTGCAACATCCTGTCTCTGTGTACTTTTCGTGCTTTAAACTACACCGTCACGCGTGGGTGTCCAACATACAGTTACATGTCACTTTCGAGGTACGAACTCTGACCTCGGCTCGGTTGTCCCCAATTTCGAAACTTAACCCCTTAACGAGGCCTCGCGAGCTACCTAAGTTAATCGCTTAATTAATTCCGCCGTCCGGTCGTTCGCATCGCTTTCACCCAATTAACCGCCGGCGTGTCTGTATCGCGAATTTAAGATAAAATGCTGCAAGTTGAATTGGCCCTGTTCTGGAGCAGCGTGCGCTTCTTTCAGGCCAGCAACTCAATAAGTAGCGTTTAAAGTCTGGCTACGTTTTCTAATCAGGAATAAACGAAGATAGGCTTCGAAACTTTTTCCATTTCGGAGTTTCCCAGGAGAGGAAACAAATTCACTATTATTCTTCAATTTTTCAAATCAAACTAAAGGATTTAGAGAATGATATAACAATAAACTATACTTCGATAAAAGATTCCTATGATAAAATTGAGTAGGTACAGTGATGACTGAATTATTCATTCCAATCATTTACTTAATCTAGTCTCTGACAACACACATCATTTCCCGATAAATGAGAAATAGATATAGGTACACTACAGCATTAGAGGAGTTGAAATGGTAATCGATGTAAACGCCATAGAAGTAAAAAGATATTTTTTAGTGGAAAAGGATCTAAATTCTCTGCTGAATACCGTGGTAAACACTGTCAGTGATACACCAATTATATTTAAATTTCTATTTTAAAATTTCTAATCATTCACTGTGGTTGAAAAGAAACTACTGAAAATGTTCTCTTCTGGCACTTACGTCATTCGCCATTTGGACTGCCCATTTAATCAATACAAAGATAACTTTAACCATCAGTTACTACCTAAACTACAGTTCACACGAACCCATCCTTTAAAATAGGAAGCAAGCACGCCAATGATTCGTACACTTAGAAGCCAACTACCAGAGCAAAGTTATTAGACGAACACTTCGCTGATTCGTGACCGTGCGCCAGAAATCTAATCAACCAGCCAAGAATCAACCTGTCCCCTACTGCACAACGATTCTTAACTCCGTGCAGGTAGAAAGAGTAATGGCTAGGCTCGGGTTTAATTTACTCTCGGTTAGAAGGAACGCACCGTCCGCTATTAGGAGCACTTCGTGGCGTTCGATAATTTCTGTTCTATCTCGCGATCTCGCGCGGACGGGAAACGAAATCCAGAACACCGTGGCCGATCGTAGCCAGACTTGAGCAGCGGAGAACAGATTGAAGGGGGACCATCGCGGGCGTGATGCTGTTGGTGAAAGAGGATGGAAAATGAGAGAAGGGTTTCGGCCGGTTGCCTCAAGGTTTATTCAGGCTTACTCAAGCAAAGTCTCGGTTTCCTTCTCTCGTATCGCTTACGGGCCATGCGAAGCCTTCCCTGTCTCCTCGTATCTTCAACAGAAATAACAGGTTTCCTCGACGGCCGCTGATTACATTGACAATTTGCATTAAGCCTTTATATTTCTATTTAATGTAACTAAACACGGCGAAAGCCCCCGCGTTACTAGCTGAAATTCTCGTGTGTCGGGGCGAGCTATGCGATCAGGTGTAAGGATCGGGCTTAAGACCTTGGAAAAATTTTAAATGTGATAAACGGAGATGTGGCAGAAATGGCATCGAATGGCGATGGTCTCGCGTGGTGGGTGGTCTGATGGGAAGCAGACATCTTATTGTAGTTCTTTTAAATTTGATTAAGAACATGGAGAAACATCTGTGCTAGAATATATTAATTATTTATAAAGTTCAGTGATTTTTAATGAAATTACAGCACTAGTCAAAAGTTTGGAAACATCTGTAGGTTTTGATTAAAATCACATATTCTCACAAGTGGAAATTGAGCAAAATTAGAGAATAAAATTTGAAAAGTGTCACAGGCCGTTGAACTTCTAAACTTTCTAATTAGCTTGCTCGGTCGAAAATCCCGGTTTCGAAACTTTAGACCCATCATTCGATATCTCTGAGAAGGGTGATGTTGTTAAGAGTAAGCGGAATTTAAGAAAGTAATCAAAACTCCCACGGAGACGTGGTATTGGAAGGGCACGGATGATCGTGCAGAGAAAGTTCTGTTTTGAACGCTACATTCCGCACGAGATGGTTCTCGGTAGTGATGGGATTCAAGACGGTTCAAAACATCTTGAGTTCAAATTCAAAATTCCAGAGAACCGGGAACGTGTTGCAAGAACCTTGGGTTTGGTAGTTTTGCACAATCTTGAAAATGTTATGAAATCTTGGATGTCTTTGAAGTCTGGATACACTTGAAAACTTTGAGTTTTAATGTTCAGTGCTCTGCTTCTGTTTTAATTAAGTACCTAGGTTAAACCAACCAGTAATTGACCGCATACCAGTGAATGACCATTAGGCAAAGAAATGTCAATTATAAATTTAAAAATATTATATGTTTATAAATGGAGTGTAGATGCACTTTTAATATCCCATATTTTTAGTTACGCGTATTAAGCAAACATTAATAAGTACAATTCTTACTAAAAGTATGCGGTCATTTACTGGACTTCTGCACGTTTTGCATTTTATAATCGTTTTTTTTTTTAAATTACGATAAGAATAAGTAATTATTTCTTTAGAAATTTCAAGAAAAATAAATTTAAATACAATTTCAACAGTTAATTTGTTGTTGTACATAAATATATTCAAGTATTAATCTCAAAGGTCCATAAATTCAACAATTCGGTCATTCACTGGTTGGTTTACCCTACATTGATCTGTAGGATGAATAAAAGCAAGTTCTTCAATGTCGTTCAATTAATGTTTCCAGGCCTGAATATTTTTACGATTTTTAAGAATTTCAAAGTTCTGTATTCTTGATTTGTTGAAAATATTTGCAGCGCAGCGTCCCGAAGTCCCAACGCTAGTTCTCGGGTTATGAAGTATACAAGAACATATTCATCGTTCCGGCACCTCGGTGCTTTCAGGCCTACCTGCACGTACAGCCGTAAATCGTAAGCACGACGAAATTCAGTCTCCTGCCGGTACGCCAACCGTCATGAATTATATAGTGATAACATCGGAAACATTACGGGTCACGTTACGTTACATAGAAGTTTCAACTTTAAAGTCGTGCTCGTAACGAACCTAACGAAATAACGCTCAACCACCGAACGAACGACCAGCAAACGATGTATCTTCAACAAGCGACCGTTTCTCTTTGATATTTCACGTTTCGTGAGAGAGCGGGTTTGACTGTTGGATATTCTTGTAAATGGAGGATATAGTTTTGATAAGTTCAATTGTATCGTATTTAAGAGTACAAATAAAAGGGATGGTTGGTGAGGACGATAGCTGAAAAGTAATAACGGAATTGTGGAAATGATGAATTACTGGGAGAAAGAAGAAGTTTGAATATAAATTGCAATCTGAGAGGACATTTTGGAAATTTGTTGGGAAGGATAGGGTTAAATATACTTCAATGAAAAGGAGAGGCAAAGGAGGATTAAATGATTGGAAAAAAGATTGTTTGTGTAAAATAAAAATTCAGGAGCTTAATTGTAAATCAAATTCTAGGTCCTGGATTAACTTAAAATAAATACGTTTTAACTCCATCAAGGTTTTGCACATTAGAATTCCAGTGCAGATTTAAATCTCGATTGGTGAAGATGTCAAAACATTTCAATGAATTTTCTTGAATTGGACAGCCGAAATCTCTCGCAGACTGCGAACGAGTATGCAACAATAATTTACAATTGTGTTTCCGGTTGAAGTGTCTCATTAAACGGGGGAAACGCATGTGCCAATCAAAGGGGGTGTGAAAACGAATTGCAGTTGAAATATCGAATTTCCCCACCGTTTCGATCAAACCCCTAACGCGAGAAAAATTAATGTGGCAGAAATTTGTATCATTTCAGAAGAAATAAACTGTTTTAAACCATAAATTGTATTGTAATAACTCAATTAATCTCGAAACATAGGTACACAAATTCTTGGTCATTGCATGAAAGAAAGAAAAGAATCAACGCTCCTTAAAATATTCCACCAACATTTGTTATCGTTGTACCGTGAAAGGATACGCTACCTGCTACATGGCTCTGCATGAATATTCATCTTCATATTTAGTTATCCCGTTTATATCTCAACGATTGCAGACATAATAAATTGCGTACAATGGAACACCAATATCGATGTCCAATTGTACGGCGAAAAAATAGCTCGAACGCATGAAAAATAGCGACGTGTATTGATGCCCGCGTTGTTGCGATATTTAACGATATCTGAAACCGGTAAACTTATATTTCATTCGATCTTCCAACTTGCACCGCAATTTTTCGAACCGCGAACACGGAAGTATAAATTCGTTTGGGGACACGCAATTTATTGCACGCCCTGCACGCCACGAACTCGATGGTCCACGTGTATTTCCCAAGGATAATGTTAACCCAATGCTCACTTAAATTTGCATTAATTTCAAATGATAATTAGCACGTGGTTGCTCAGCTCTAGCTCGACGAAGGTCGATGCTAATTTCACTAACATGTTATACAATCTACTAAACAAGTGTCTTAGCATACAGAGGTGCACAAATTGACTGAAGAAGAGAACAAAAGCCTGGAATTTGCATGCAAACAATAACACCGCCTCCACACATGCGGTACTCCTATGCGAATACTTTGTGCGCACGTTGAAAAACTCGAGTTGGTAAATTAGCGAACATCGAATCAACCTATTCACTAGCAAGGCACTAATGCCAAGCGTCGTTGTTCAAGAAAAACTATAATAATTCACAAATATCCATGAACCGAATACCGAATATTCGGTAACGCATGTATGGACTCGGCGTAAGACTTACGCAGCTAGAAAGACGACCACAGTGGTTCTGTATTTATTCGCGTGAGCACACGGAGAAAGTAAAAGAACGGTGACGTTGGTTCGTGTCTCATACTGACGGGGACACATGAAAAACGCGGGGGCTGTGCAAGATCCGAAGGTTGGCGTGAAGGGGTTAATAATAACCATGAATGAAAATTCAAGGTACTCGCGCCGCTGACTCGAGGCTTGTCATTTATTCGAACGGGCCAGCGCTGGGAGGCGTCTGCGGAATCTCTGGAATACCTGAACGCAGACCGCGTTTATTCGCCTGTATGCAAAAGGTGCATCGAACTCGAGCTTTCCTATATTAAGCGGCCCTTGACACCGTCACGCAGTAACGGAGCAGGAGCATTCGGCCGCATTTAGACGGCTGATGCTTCCGAAGACAAAGCTCGAGACATTTACCAGCACCGCTCGGCCAGTTACCGCGAGATAGTTGGTCTCGAGTGTTTAGGGACCAGGGACCAGGGACTTAAATATAACTGCAGGGGTGGCAGCGTCAGCCGCAGCAACTACCAAACTCGAAATACTCCATAATACGGGGACGAAAATATATCGCCGGGCTTATTAATCTTAGCGGTTTCTTGATTAACGCGACTCAAGATTGTCGCGATTGCCTGGATCAGATTTAGGGAATGGTAACTGTGCACGACGAATAATTGATGGTACCCACCAAGGCAGACATTTATTAGCTCGGTGCAAAAGTTCCTTCGCTCACTGTTAGGTGATGTTAGGTGCACGGAAATGTCTATTTTTACTACACTTGTAGTTTTACCAGAGAAGTGGTAAAAGATCGTAGATAGCCAAGGAAAATACTTTGGTTGAAAAATTGTAATATATATTCACTTTTAATAAAGAGTTTGGTTTAATAAAGCGAGCGAACTTTTGTATAATACAGTTGTGTAACACAGAAATGAATAAATGAAGGGAGGGTCTACTCTCTAGTGTTTCCCCGGTACATATGTATGTATATATCTATTGGGGTTGAACTTCCCTGCTGGACTATGTACTTGTGAACTTAAGGAAAGGATTAAGAGTTCGTGATACTGATTGTATAATCCCAACAGTTTCTACTTCAACCTACAAAATGTACTGAGGTATCACATACTGTAAGTTCCTCAAAATCCACCATTCTGTCCCGTTACTATCCCAGAAGCACTGTTTCATCTTCAAATGTTGGAGGGTTTGCGCGACCGTCTATTTTGGCCTATAGAAATTGTCCTATTATGCCTATTTTAGGCGACTGTTTTTCCTTTTTGCCATAGCTGTTCATTTCTTCGATTTTTAAATATTTCAGTAGGTAGGTAATATTTATCAGGATTCGAGAGTTCTGGAACTTTTCAATAGGTTCTATTCGAAACATGGACCCTGGATTTTTTTTAAAAATGTTCTCCCATTATAAGTTTTTATGAGAACTGATAAAGTATAAGTTCTTGAAAATAAATCGTTGTAATAAATACTGAATACTATTCAATGAATATTACTACAACAATAATAAGTAATTATTACAGTTAAATTGATATTCTGAATGTGTTATTTATTTGTAATATTTACCTACGCAGACAATTTCTACGCAGATATTATAGAATTTTGGTGTATTTTGGTTCGTGTAAGTTCTAAAAAAATGTATTTAGGTATTATTCTTGACAAGTTCTCTTTTCTGTTCACTACTTCTTATGAAACTAATAATTACTTATGTTATAATTTTCATACCTTTTATTAAATAAACACGAAAAATATATTATATTGTTAAATAAAACTAGTACCTAATAGTTTAGTACTTTTCTTTATCTTATGGAAACTTTTTTAATAAATATTCTAATATACCTGTTTGCATGGAACTTTTATTATATAGGTTCTAAAATATCTGTTCCATGAGAACACTTCCTAAACAAGTTCCTAAGGGTAACATTTCTTTAAATAAAAATTCCACAGGAACAGATCTCCTTAAACGAAACATATAAGTTCTAACAGAATTTTTTAAAAAATAAGACTTCCAGAACTTTTTCGATCCCTGCTATTTACTGTTACACCTGTCGACCTTACACCCGAGTTCAAATAAACCCAGCCACCATCGGCCGAGGGTTAACAGCCTACCATAATCCATTATCCTGTTCCACGACTCGACCAACTTCGGTAGTCCACCAAGTGCATCGACAGGATCTCTATGCCCACAAAGATAGACCCCACGAATGTCTCACCTCACGTTACCGAAATGTCCGCGGGGGGCATTTCTCAGTACACCTCCGACTCGCGTGCCTCAGAAAAGTAAAAGGGTAAACGACCAGTCGAGGGAGGACGCGAGCGAAACGGCCAGGCGGGCAATTAGGTCGAGGAAACGACTGCTTTCCATTTCTCGGCCGTCTCCGAAAGCGTCGAGGGCAGCCCGCGGATCGCCGGTATTCACGGCCGCGTGGGCGTGTGTTTCTGGAACTATAGCTTACTTTGCGGAACGAGCGAGCGCAAGCGGAGCAAGGTTCCCTTCTTCACCTTGCCCCTCCGCCGCGCCGGGTCTGTCTTCGTCGAGTCAGGCGAGGGTGTTACATAAACACTGATAATCTCGGAGCGGATCTGGACGGTTCCCGATACACCCCGTGGCGAGGGGGTCGGCCCCGGGCCACGTGATTCGTTTAATGGATTTCGCTGTTAACGCGTCGCACCGTGCCGCTAATGAATTGCTAATGGGGAGCGGGGTTCGCGGCTGCACTCGAGAGCTGATCGAACGATTGCGCGATCGCCAAGCGGGGGACGGTGCCCGCGGACGTGGCGCGGCTCCGCGTGACGAGACGTGATCCCTCAATCCGCGAATCTGCCCTGTCTCTTCCGAACGGTACCCGGGTTTCCAGGTCAGCCAGCGGACTTTACACGAGTGGGTCGGCCCGGCTCTATTTAAAGTTTCTTCACGAGCTCGCCGAGCGAGGAAGCACGAACCGCTAACGATTCGCGTGATTTCCAATTCTTTCACCGTCGCTCTTGCCGGCGCCGAGCGTTTTCTTGTTGCTACGTTGGTGGCCGCTGTCGGCCATGATGTTACAGAGATCTCGCGGTGCTGACCGAGCGAATACAGCCGTCGCTTGTGCTCGTACGCGTAAGCCGGGGGCTTCAGACGTAGGAAAGAGATTTATGACGTTTGTGTTATTAGACGATGCTGGGGCAAATCTTCGGGGGACGAATTGTAAGCTAGAATTGGAGGTATTTAGTGGAAAGTGGGCTATTAGGGGACGGATTTTCAGCCCACATGTGACATTTGTTTCCATTTCCACGCGGGCAGTGGCTGTTATTGCATTTTTCGGGGCTCGTTAGGGTCGGGCACCTGATTGGGGCAATCAGTATTGTAGCCGCGAGTCTCCTGCGGTGGAAGGAAGATTTTATAAAGGGTGTCTGAAGCGTAATGGTTATACAAACCTAGCTCTTCGTTTCAATCTAGAAAATTTCAATATTTAAGATTGCAGGATAGAAAGCTTTGCGAAGAATTCCATCTGAATGTAAATATCGTCACAGGTGAAGCCCCCAGGAAAACTTCCCACAAGCACTTTCGGCCGGTCGAAATGGGAAAGAAAGTTACAGTTACCGGGAGACCACAGTGGCCAGGGGGAGCGTGTCAAACAAGCGACGGCAGTAAAACGATGTAGTGGCGTTCGTTACCTTGAATCGCCGCCAAGAAACAGAGGGAAGAAAATGGGGATACGTACCTGAAACAGAAAAAAAAAGGAGCACAATTACACGGTGGCAGTGCAGCGAGTGCAATCATTTATCTTTCCCAGCGGGAATCGTGCACGTAAGCTCCAAGCCCGATAAAAATCGTCTCCCCGAGAAGTCAGGGCGATTTGGATCGACTCCAGTGGCAGTGAACTCGTCGCGTCACCTCTCCCTATATTGTAACAGGCTTACTTTTTCACTACACCCCTCCCCCATCGAAATTGGCCGTAACATTTTAGCAATTGGACCCGCGCCAGTGTTACTTTCGCACCGACGCCGAATAACCCGTTCCCTCCATTATTCAACGAGCCATGATCTATCCAGCATACGCGGCTCCCTCCGTAATGCGCAGAGTTCCCCAAAACAATCCCGTATCATCGCGGAAGGTAGAGAAGTCACTGCTGCAACGGCGACGATAAACCGCGGAGCCTTGCCCGCACCGCCCACATCAGGCAGAGAAGCATATTGCGCCGCTTTTAGAGGCATAATAAAGGGAATTATCCTGGATAGAATTATCCGAGGGGCACTGGTCGAAGCTCGTAAATATCCTGTTATGTAGGAATTCTGGGCCAAAGTAGAGTGGTTCTTCAAATTAAATTCTTCGTGGCACCGTTCTGCGATCAAACTTGGTGAAAGTTGTACATATTGTTGGTACAATTGGGAAAGAGGTGATTTCTTGTGCAAAACTAAGAAGCTAATGGGGAATGAATTTTCTGCGTTGGAAGAAAGTTGGTTCTGAGAAATTTAGATCGGAGAATTATTTTTTTATTTCTATCACTTATTATTGTCGCATCAACTGCTACAGGTTATTAGCGACATAAATATAAACAAGTTTATCACTGTTTGGCATACCTACATATTACCGAAGGGAATTTTTTATTTTAAAGCCACTATCGACAAGTTGATCTTAAATTGAAATTTATCGACAATTTTCGAGAATGTCCCAGCCGTGATTCTAGTTACGAGTTTATACTACTGCTTCTCTGGCAATGCATCCTCAATTTCTTCCGATCTCCGTTAAAAGACGGAGATGGAAAGAAAGGAAACGGTAACGCTATGGGACTCGAATGTTACGGAAGATCGTTAAAGCATCCCGGTTTCCTCGAACTTGGAACGAACCGAGTATCCGTACCTTTACGGTCCTTAAATTGGCGCCAGTCTTCCTGAGGCTGCTCGTAGCTTGCTTTTACTTCAACAGTTACGCATTCCCCGACATCCTGACAATACCGAAAGTCGAGCCTCGCGTTTTTATGAACTCGCCTGATATGTTCGCAGAACGTTAACCTCGTGATGTACTAACGATGAAATATCGCCACGAACAATGGATCTCCAAGTGTACATATCTATTTTACAATACGTATATAAATATTGTATATTCACCCTTAAGATATGAATAAGAAATTAAACAATTTTTTACAGAATGAGCTATGTAGGTACTCCACACGGACCAAACTCCATTCCAAAATCCTCAATCGTTTTTTTAAAGTTATTCTTCGCCACGGTTTTTAGTATGTTTTTTTTTTAATATTATTAAGTTAGAATTATATTCTGAAATATTTACTTTTAATCTGTTTTCTTTAGCTTATAAAATTCACCTTACCCTATGGGGTAGGGGACAGGTTATTTGAATATTATAAAAGGGGACCGCGACTCAAAAAAGTTTGGCAAACACTGAGCCAACGTTGGTAACTGCTAATAAAATTCAAAATCAGTTCAGCCAATAATTAGTGTTGCACATTTGTAAATCAAATTACCAGAAAATCTGGACACCCAATGTTCCCGTAATCCTGTACAACGCGGCAAGCTATATAATCACATGTTCCCTCGCGGTGCTGCTACCACAAAAGTGGTACCGAATGGTCGCCAAAATTGCATACGGGGGAATCCTCTTCGAATCCTCTTCAAAGGGTTTATAAAGGAAATTAGAAAGGTGCCGCGGGGCGGGGAGAAAAAGGAAGCGTGAATGACACCGCGGTGCACGCCTTTACATTGGCGAGACGCCAGGAGTGTATTTTCGGTTTGGAGGGATGGACTCGGCGCAGAATGAGACGAACCGAATAATTTTTCTTACCGCGTCGCCACAGCTGCGCGCGCAATCTGCATGAGAAGAAGCATACGCGCCGCTACTCATTCCAGATGTCTCCCCGGGGCGGAATATCTCGGAGCACATACTTTGGTCGTGCATTCCTGAAATTGATCGGCCCTAGCCAGGTGGTAATTCGTGCACGGAAGCGATCGGATCGCCCGCCGTCCAAAAATTCAAGCCGACGCGCTCGCCGCGCCGCACCGCCGTGTTTACGGCACTTTTACGGCGGACGTTTTACAATTTCGCCGTTTATTAGAATTCCTGGACACGCGATTACAGTCGTCGCGCGGGCACTAAATACCGAGCCTCATTGCATAGAATTAATTTGACAGATGCGTCGGACCGGCGATTCGAGAGTGTCCAATCTACCATTTACGATTGAGTGACTCGCGCCACGACGCATTATTTTCCCTTCTTTTTAAACGATTATTTCATCGTTTAAGTAGTCTAATCGATAGAAACTGTATAAGGTTTTTCCATTTGATTTCAAATTTGGAATATTGTTAGTATGGTGTGTGTATAATCGTGTACTAAACGTACAGAGTTCTCTATTCCAACCTGTGTGAAAAAATCAAGTTTGAAATTTCGTCCTTTGCAGATCTTGATCTCAGTTTAAATAAGTAATCGTAGAAATAAATAAAAACGTAATTTTATTTCTATGAAATCTTAAGTGGAAATTTAAAATTTGATGTATGGCATTAATGGCTTCTATTATCGCGAAGATATATAGAAATTTTCGGGGGGCAGAGAGATACATATAAGGGAAGTCATAAAGAAAGCAAGAATAACAATGGCACAGATATGGGGAATGGGACAAAGAATGTTCAAGAACAATTTTGAGAGAAGAATGAGAATATTCAAAAGCGTAGTGAAAAGAATCTTGCTGTACGTGACAGAAATTTGGGGATGGATGGAAGCAGACAGAGTAGAGAAAATACAGAAGAAATACATAAGGTGGACTTTAGGTTTGGACTTCAATACACCAGCGTATCTAATTTAGGAGGAAACAAAAACGTACGAAGTAAAGATAGAAGCGGGAAAAAGAGCAATAAAATATGAAGAGAAAACGAAACAGCTGAATAAGAATAAAATAGTACAAGAATGTTGGAGGAAAGTACACGCGAAACAAGAAGAGAAAAGGTCGAAAGGGGAGGAAATGAGAGACTCATACTATAGGTAAAAAATTATGGATATCCAAGAAATGGAAATAGAAAGAAGGACAGGAAGAAAGTTTGCTGAGGAACTATGGCAAAGAGACGGGGCAGAGCAGGTTCAATGGCAATACGACAGAATACGAGGAGACAGATAACCAGATAGCAAATTACCTAAACGGAGACCAAAACATGTTCGGAAGGTTCAAATGTGGGAGCGAAGAGCGGAGAAGCAAGTAGTGAAAGGATGAAAAAAAGACAGTACGCAGACTATGTAAAGGGGCTAGAGAAACGCGGGGTCACATGCTACAAGACTGTAAGGAGTTGAAAGGAGAAAATTCAACGATAAGAGAGATACTAAAGGGAGAAGACGAAGGAGCGGAGTGGATGCGTATGATTCTGGAAAAAGGGAGAAGAAAAGAAGCCCGAGATGAAGGAAGAAGTCAAAACGAAAACACAATCTTAAGTTAACAGTCCCAGAAACACTTACACACACGACACATGTAACCCCATTTTCAGGCCGAAAGGCAAAAAATAAACCTATTGACTATTACTACTATAAAAATTTGTGAAAATTTTCAACCCCTACTTTAATTAAATAGAACGTCTCAAGCGTTGTCGCGTAAATTTACCATTTTTCTCGATTTTACGTAGAAAACTGCCGAAAGGCCTCGGAATTGCAAAATTGCTCCAAATAATTGATATTTCGAGGGGTCGGTGTGAATTGCTGAAAGTACCGCCTCGTTTAAGGAAGGGAACAACGCCGGCTGCGTGCTCAGTCGAATTCTAGGATCGGCCATAAAGCCTGCATTTCAATCAGGAATTCTATTCATAGTTCGGATTACACGCGCGGCCCATAAATTGTTCCGTGTGGTTTGGCCGTTTCACACGCACCCGTTTAACTTTCACGAGATTATGGCCATTTGGACGTACACATACGAATCCAGGCCACCTTACTCGGACCTATAAAGCACCCTTGCGCAATTACGCCGCATAAAATCAGGATAAAGGCTTCTGTAATTACCTGATACTCTAGCAACGCTTGTCTGTGAAAACGGTGAACAATTCGATAATAAAACACGCAATAAAGTTAATACATTCGCTGCTGATTGTTCAAGGATAATAGGGTGGATGCACCATTTGTGGCCACTTTAAGGTAATGTGCCAGTTTTGGCCACTTCTTAAAAAATATAATATTTTTCCGTGTAAGCAATAAATG
Source organism: Andrena bucephala (assembly GCA_947577245.1). NCBI lineage: Eukaryota > Metazoa > Arthropoda > Insecta > Hymenoptera > Andrenidae > Andrena > Andrena bucephala. The sequence continues at coordinate 25,423,922 of OX387717.1, read as the reverse complement.
TAACCTTATATTTCTAGCGGTATACTAAACAAAATAGTTATGATGTGAAATTCTCCACATAATAATGATCTGCAAGCAATTAAAAATTAAGATAATTATGCACATGGCCAAAAACAATGCAATGGCGACAAACGGTACCCTACTGTCGTTTCGTTAACAAGTGGTCATCCTTTAATGTGGCGAGTATTGTGTTTAGTGTTATATCTAAGAATGTTAATTATCATAGTGACTGTGGCGATCAACTTGTGTAGCAGTCACAATTATAAATCTCATGAATCATTATTTTCTGCAAGGTAGTTGGAAATCATTGTTGGGCATTATCCGAATAAATTTTTATTCGAATGATTTCCAACAAGGATTGCGAATAAAACGAAGTTATTCGAGATTAACGAATAATTTTTTATTCGATGTTATATAAAAATTTGTTCGAATAATGCTCAACTCTGTTGGAAATGTAGTATACTTTATAATATATTTACAATTTCCGTACCTCGTGCTTTCCTACCACAGTTTATTCGGCTAACAATGCTTCTTCCTAATTAAAAGAATCCTAAACCCATTTTCAATTCCCAATAATTATAATATTCAATCTGAGTAAATATCACGCACTAACGCAAACGCCTAAACGCACTGCTCTATATTTTCCATCCAGATTTACCAAAAGTAAAAGAAATCTATTTTAAAATCAACCATTCACATTACATAGATAACTTCTTATCCAAACTTTTACCCCTTTTCGTCTTGCTATCGGAATGCAATTTTCTCGAATTGCAAAGTGAGATTGCAGAACACTCTGAACCTAAAGGTAACATTAGAACGCTACCTAAAATATAGAAGCCTTGAAAACGGTACAATCATTCTCGAGTAGCGCGTGAAGGTGCTCGGTAGGCTCGATACTTAGATTACAATTGGATTTCTAAGGTGCACTCGAGCAATTTCGTTAAATGGATGTGCATGACCATGGGCATACACAACTAACTGTGCAGGGTCTACTGGCAGTATCGAGGTCCCCGGCCATCGTTTCAAAGAGGACTGGTTCGCCCACTTCTTTGAACCCTGAAAGGGTTCCCGGTGTAAGAATTCTCACAGCTCGGGGCCTTGCTTTCGAACAAATCGCTTCTTGAAATCGATAAGCTACCGGTAGCCGCCCTTTCATTTGAAAAATCTTTACAGCTTATAAATTAACCGATAATCAGCATCGGGCTAGAACCAGGAACGCTTAAAAAACTGTAATCATTGCGAAATGGTCATTGCCGTGAGTGGGCCTGTATTCTTGTTAGGCCCGCTCTGTTTCACAGTAGGATACGTAGTGAGCCTGTAACCGACAGAAATTTCATTAAACGCGAATCCACGTCTCGATGAAGTAATTACTAAATAGGTTGCGCTGACGGAGAATAATATTTTCTGATGAAACGAACACTGAGACTTCGTTCGTGTAATATTTAATCTGCGGGGATTCATTACTTTTCTCTAATTAATTCTCTAAGTTTCTAAATATACTGAATATGGATATATAATAATTTACTATACACAGAAAGTTCGTCGCAAAATCTTGCTAACACTCATTCGTTTACTTCTGAATCGCTGATTATGCCATTCATCACCATAATTGTCACATTCATTGATAATTATTAAACTTGCACGTGTACGAAGATACGCGATATCATGAATGCCTCCTTCTCTTATATTAACGATTCAGCGGAAAATCCATCCATGTCTTCATTCACCATACATCGAACAAACAAGAACGTAATGTTATTATTAATATTGTTATTATTTTATTTCACAGGATAATCCCTTTAAATACAAAAATATCTAAAACTTAACAAGCGTCTAAACCCCCTTAAAACCCATTATATCTGACATTGAGTAAGATATTATCAGAAAATTCAGCGTTCAATGTATTCTCGTTTAACAAACGCTACTTAAGCTCTCTTTTTGCTTGCTTTAATCTGACATATACGTGTACGCCGTGCGGTTTGCACGCCGACGAGAAACGATTGCTCATTTCCACGGAGAAGAACAGCACCCTGTATTCCATGATAATTAGCGACGTGCAAAACGTACGACGCAGCTCTCGTAAACGTTTCATCGGCGTAATTAAGGGCATCGCGGGACGCTACGCCATTTGGTCTAGCGTTTTACGAGCCTCCCTTTCGCGTACTTTAAAATCGTCGACGACCAGATGCGGTAATAGGAGGCTGCGAACCGTAGCCAGCCGAAGCACCGTCTTTCTGTACATTTCATTTCGCGGTTTATGGTCGATAACGAACCTGTTCGTTGTAACATTACTTTATTCTCAAGTAAACTCGGTAACTGAAACGAGGTTGTCATTTAGCTGCAAGGAGCGCGGGGTGCCTAGCAATGATCTGGATTAATATGGAACCAGCGAATCAGAGTGCACGCGCCTGGCTACGGTAGTTTTTAACTGTGACTGGCGCCTGCCTTTCGACGGAAGCAAATTACTCACTTCTTTTTATTCAATTTTCTATTCCCCTCCGTCGCAGACGTTTGCGATAAGTGAAATTTCCCACCAACTTTTGGTACAGCAGCGTCGCAAGGTGCCTACGCGAACCAATATTTCGACTCGTGATCGAATTATATGCGCCGGTGATTGTGAAAGTGGTCCAAGTGAAAAATGCAAAAGAATTGAAAAAAAAAATAACTTAAACCGCTTTCATAATCTCGTTTATAATCTCGTGTGCCGTAATGTACATCGTTTTTCATATTGTAAACAATGGGATCCACCCTTAAAAGGAATTAAATCAATAAGTAAATAAATAATCACTCGGTTCTCAGAGACACCATGTTACTTATGAATCGAATAACAAACAAGTCACTGTAAATGTGACGTGGCCATAAATAGATGTTGAATTATTACAATGGACGCGATTGATATGACCCAAGTAAAGAGTAGCACCGAAAGCAACTTGGACCACAAAGGCTGTGCTCCGTTCTTCAGAGTGGTAGTCGCGGGAGCATTGGTCTTGCAGGGAACCACAACGCGTACATACTTGGCACCGATATTTGCTCTCGGCAATTAGTAATGGTCCCGAGATCTCCTTCCCCCAGCAAGCAGGTCGGTGAACCCGGGTTCATCGGTCATCCCCGAGGTTCTCCAGTCGCGCACTTGTCTCGCATGGCGATTCCCTTATTCGGAGCATCTTTGTGCCGTTTGCTGCTGCCTACCACCGGCTGCTCCCGCGAGAAAGCAAGGTGGCCACCGCCGCGGTTGTTCGACCAGAAACTGGCCGTGCAAGGGAAGAAGAAACTGGGCACGCGCGACAGAGAAACGGGAAACGCGAAGAACGAGGAAGCTTCGGGCAGAGAAGCGAGCGACGAGACGGGGGGGGGGGGGTGACGGAGGAGAAAGGAGTGACGATTCAGAATCATGGAAACGGAGGGGAATGAAAGAACAAGGGAAAATCTCTGTACCTGAATAATAAATTCGACTATCTAATGTAAAAATATGCTAGAAATCAGATTCTGAACATTTTCTCTTGTTTTAAAAGGAACCTTCAGCGGAATAAATTAAAGGAGCACAAAAAATATACGTAATCCCTATCTTTTAAATTTATGGGAACGTCTAGGAATTCGTTCTTATTTGATATTTATTATTGGAACAAGCGAATATTTGAAAGATCTCAATTGTATTTATTAAATCCAGCAGATTAAAAATTTAGAGGACAATTAAAAATTTTTCCGTTGTAGTATTAAAACAGAAATGTGAGAGTATTCTACCAGTCCATGGAGTAGGTATGTACTTCCACAAATTTTCCCACAAATTCGGAAGGAAATGAAAATGGGGTGCTTAGACCGGAACTCTGATTCGTTAGAAAGTCCGAAAGACTTGATTGTTAACTCGAGGTTCCATAGAAAGAGAATCCATGTGGGAAAGGAAGAGGCAGCAGGCGGAGGAGGAATAGACGGCTGGCGTACTCGCGAGGCAGCCTTCGCGCGCCCGCGACGCCGTTGCGCAGAATTTATTGCAAGTTGCGAGCCTGCGGCGCACCGAGAGTACATTGGGCCCCTTGTAACGAGAATTCCGCCGATGTGTCATAATTTAAAGGGAATTTTGCGAGGCTGTGCTCGATGGTGGAAAACTGCACCGGGGAGATCCAGTCGTATAGCATCGTTCCCAGCGACAAAGCGATAAATTGCGATTATAATCGATTTTTCCTTTGTCGGCCCGCCCGGGGCCCAATAAAAGCTCGCGTGTCCATGTCGAACGAAAGCATGCACAGTCGTTTGTTGTCCATTACGCGCGATCCACTCTTAGAGGTACCACGCTATCGACAACCGTAACCAGCACTTGATCAATCTGACTAACGAATGCACAACGCGCGTTAACCATTCGCCGACACACGCTGTTATATGTAAAACAAACACCGTGGAATGCTGTCGTATCGCACCGCCCATCCCGGGTTAAATCGTTCGCACCGACGGATCGCAAAAAAAGGGAAGAATCGATTAAGTTATTCCAACCTGATACCTGTGCGATCGAGGTTAATACAAGCGATCAGTCATTCGACAAACGGAATTGCCTGGCCACGTTCAATCGCCGTGCAAAAGCTCGCGTAACTGCGTAGTTGTGTGCAGGAAAAACACGGGGCAAATGTAATTAACGCGGAGGGAGGGCCCCAGCCCCCCGGATTCACTTCAACCCTTCTTCGAGAGGACCACAACGTGCGCAACGATTTTGCATAGGATGGTCCAGAGGCAGCTGACCATTCAGTGCCTCGCAATCAGGGGGTTGGCCCGTCTGCTGCTCCTGCCCGCCCCTGCCGGGGGATCGGATTAAAAAGAGCGTAGAAAGATAAAACCGGATGGCAGATGCGATGTTTATGGCCGTGCAGGACGAGCACTCCGTCCAGCCTGCATTGTTGTCGTTCCGCAAAACGGATCTACAGGGCTTTCCACCCCGCCGCTCCCGATCGAACGTTAGCAAGACTCTTGGCCGATGCACGTTTTTTGTCTGCCGCACATGTATCGCGCAAAACACGTGCGTGCTATTGATCGTATTGCAGCTTTTGCGTATCTTCACCCTGTGCTCGTGCAATCCCCGATGCTTGACCGAAATCCTTGGACACAGTCGCAGTAAATCGAAAGCTATTGACGGATAGGTAGAAATAAACGAACGCTGACAAGAGTGCGTTATCACTGCTACCCGAAGCTATTAGTATTCAATTTGTGCCTCGTGTTAGCAATTGAGGAGGGAACCCTATTTAGGACGCTAGGAATAAGGTGACACTTGGGATTTTTTTTCTAAGAATTTAATTAAAGTGTTCGGTAGAAATGGGGATATATGAACACGTTCGTAGGCACTCGCGTGCCGGAGTTGCAAATTTGTGATTATGTTAGACGCCCCAATTCCTCCCTGAACTAAAATAAAAACAGGATTTCCTTATTTCTCGTTTAATTACACTGTCGATTAACCTAACAAACGAAAAAAAAGTTAAAAGTTGGCAAATTGGTGGGACTTCAAAGAAAAAGTTATGATTCTGTTCCAAGATATTTCGTACTATTTATGGAAAAAGAGTTGTTCAATTTAATTGATTTATAAAAGTTTTGGGTCCATCGACAATGTAATTATAAGTACGAGAAGTAAGAAAATACTTGGTTTTTTGTTTCAGGGAAGATTTGGGGCGTCCAATATAATCGCAAATTTACAACTTCAGCGGCGAGGCCCTACGAACGTGTTCATGTATCTCCATTTCTAACCACCACTTTGTAACGAAAAAATTAATTTTTATTGCTTGAATGTGAACTAAAATACCCTGAAAGTTTGGGAAAGATCCGTTGAACAGTTTCTTAAAAAAAATTACTCTGAGTAAAAACTTTTACTTATAACTATAAGACGAAATTCGTAACAGTATAGATTCTACAACGATAGAAGCCACTCGACCGCCGAACGGTAGCAACGTACCTACAAGCAAAACTTTAAACGCGGTTATCTGGAAACATGACGCTTTAAAAACGGTAGCCAACATAACAAAAGAAATTATGTACCGATTTCAAAAATCTTGGTGGCATTTTCTTTGTAATTTAATTCACTATAGCAACCTTCGATGATAAATTGTAGAGGTCATAGTTTTTCGTTATTAATATTTTTAAGCGTAAAATTACTCCCTTTCTAGCATGTTTGTGTTCAAACGGGCACCAAGCATTGCCAATTTTGCTTTCATTGCCTCCTTAAAGGCTAATACAACATCGATTGATATAACACATAAGAATATCTTTGGTTTTTTATTTGAAGCAACCCTACGTCGAGTTATACTGGCTACCGTCGACGCCTCTTTTTGTTGTAGCAGTGCACTGAGCGCCACGTAGAAATAGAACCGGTACACATAACGAATAAATGAAGGCCATTAAGTTTTTTACTGCAAGTTGTAAACTTTTTAAAAAAAATCCTAAAGATATTTTTTTAGCACTTTGATGAGAATGTCCCTTTAAGTGATCATCGAGATTCGTCGTTGTACAGTGTACCGAGTTAGTGTTGTGCAAATTTTGCGTCATCTCAGCCCCCAAGATTCCAATCGAAGTAACGCACGAAGGTATTGCACTACGAACCCCGTTCTATTCTATCAGCCTGCGATCTATTTTCAGTGGCCCGAAAAATCTGAAGGGCCCTCGCAGATGCAGCGGCCATGCGCCAGCGCGAGGCGCTTTAATCATTTCCAGGTTCTAAATTCATTCCCGCAGCGGTTGCCGCGTATCAAGGAACAGTTTGCACGCGAAGCGATACGTCGGTGGTATCAGCCTTCATCGTTTTTGCTCGCGTTTCGTGGCGGATGAGGCGCGATGAGCGGGGAAAAAATGAATGTTACTCGAAGGAGGAACACGGCTCGGTCGCTGGCGTGAATTTCTAAGAATCATATCGAAGCTGCGAGCGGGCCATAATCCTCGCACGTGACGGGGCCTTAACGATGCAGCTGCTTTCGCAACGACGGCTTAATCGATGCCTCGTTAAGGGTTACAGCCGAATTCAGGAACTCCTGAAAACCGCCGAAGGAACGACGATTACGTAAAGTTTCCGCGCGATGGAGACCTGGAGGGTCTGCACCTTCGACGGAAACGACTTTTAGAATGTCACTTGGGATCGCGAACGCGCCAGCTGAGAATGGCGCAGGCAAGAATCCATATACGGGTGGCATTTACGACAGCCGTCGGGTTTTTAGACGTTCCGCTTTCAGGCTGTATCGACGAATTGCGAAACATTTTTACGATCCCCCCGCGCGGAACGGGAAACTGATCGCTTGTAAAGCCGTAGCTTTGCGTGCTCGTATACGGGTTGAATCATCTAACTTTTCCGCCGTAAATAATTCATGAATCAACTATTGTATGGAGTACCTTTCATGTAAAAGCTGGGCGCATATGGTGCATGAATCGCATTTTCGCTAAAATACCAATCAACAATGAGTAGACACTGTTCTACATACATGCGGTAGGTACATTTTTTTTACTGAGAATTGTAGTTTCTTTGGGACGGTGGAATAAAAATTGGAGCATTTAAAAAACGAAGGCAACCTCGATATCTCTATAGAAACGATGCAAACATTATATATCCCCTTAATATAGGGTTGCCACCCGTACTATATTATATAGTATTGTACTATATTTTGGTAAATTGTGCTATATACTGTCAAAACAAAATATACTACACAAAGTGCTATATTTTCATTTCATAGTTAATTAAAAAAAATTAATTATCAACCTAACTAAATTAACCTAATTGCAGCGAGTCTCTGTATTCAGAACGCACCCTTAGTTATTATAATCACGCGACATTATGCATGACCAGCTGTTCTTATATGAATATTAAATGGCGAGAAGGAAGAAATAAAGCTACAATTAAATTAATAAAAAATGAGCTAATAATTTATATTAACATGAACACAGAATGCTGGGACTCTTATACGTAGGTACTTTGTAAAAAATAATTCCTTGATACTAAAAGTACAAACTGACAACAGATATTCTTTGAAAAGATAAGTAAAATACAAAAATAAATCTGTACTTTTAATTTTCCTAAATTTCCCTGAAAATACTATATTTTTTTCAACATTCCACAAAAATACTACATTTCCCCCGCACAAAGGTGGCAACCCTACTTTGATACCTACCATAGATTTTTCAGACAGTTGTTGATTTCAGAATTACTCACAGTAGTGAAGTTAGATAGTTCACCCTGATCTATACGTATTATATTGTAAACATATTGAGCGAATCTATTTATACACTCACATCTCAATGCTGAATGCATACATATCCCTATCAATATGGCTCTGTGACTTTCATTTTTAGCTTTGTGCGCATCTTGCGCAGATCGTTTTGTAAGAAAACTTTCACCCCGTGTTTATAGGTACAAAGAGGCCTATGATGCAACTGCTGAGTTCTTGTTCTCTTTAATGCCCGGGAGACCACAATGGCCAAGGCGACAGGTTACGCTAGTTACCAGTGATGGAATCTGAGGCGCTTCGAATTTGTATACATATATGACGAAAAGTTCGAAGCTTAAAACTCTTGAAAGTCTTGAAAGTCTTGAAAATGAACATCTGGTTGCCAAAAACTAGCCAGGTTGATCCACCAGAGGCTCTCGCCAGGGTCGCGGTTTATGACTGTACTGTTCCGCGAGTCCACAGTGGACGTACATATGGATCCGAAATCTACCAAGCCTTTGAAGTAAGAGTTTCAAGATTTCCAAGATGATCAAGACTTTCAAGACTTTCAAGACTTTCAAGACTTCCAAGACTTTTAACACTTTTAAGACCTATCAAGATTCAAAACTTATCAAAATTGTCAAGAGTTCTAAGCTTCGAATCATGTTCGAAGTGCTTCGAAGTAGTCGCCTGATATTCAAGACAGATTCGAAGCGGTTCGAAGCGCTTCGAATCCCATCACTACTAGTTCTCCACTCTTCCAGTTGCCATTTTTACAATTGTTAACACGCAGTTCACTTTATAATATGTATTTCTTCTAAAATACACGTAGTTCGCTGGATATGTGGCGTTTATAGTGGCAGCGCAGAACACTTCATTCGGAAAACTCGATCTCAAACTTCGAGGGACTATTTCACCCCTTAAAATAAAATTGACATTAGAGCAAAAATAAAAAGACACTTGTGCCTTAAATTTTTTTGCTTAACAACATACTTCAAGGAGGAAAAAATCGGCGCCGGATACCTCGATAGTGCTCCTCGGTCAGTAAATCGTAAACAAAAGGCCTCGCTTCGAAGTAACCCGCGCGAGGTTCATCGAGCGTCGAGGATGAGGAACGACGGGGTCGTGCGATGATTCGCGCGCGGCTAAACCACGTTTACCTACGAATCGCTGTATTTACACGGTAAAATCTGACGGCGTCGGGCGGCATACTTTCACGCGCATCCGCGCGGCCCGTGGTGGTATCTGTAACCCAGGCGGCCGCTTCGAACAGCAATCATCGTTCTCGTCCTCCATTCGCCGGGAAACCAATTTGCACTGTACGCTGCATGCCGGCGAATGCACATGCTCACCGCGAAAATTTATCGTGCGAACATTTCGCGGGGTCACCGCGGCGAACTTTGCTTTCGTGCGCGCCACGAGGCACTCCGCAGACGCGGCGGACGTTTACCCGCGCGCTGCGGCTCGGGCCCTCGCGGATCGTCCTCTAATTGGTTAATTTGTTTCCCGCGACGGCCGATAACCACTGCCGTTGCCGAGGGCTAATCGCTAATTGCTCGGGACGATTAACGCTAATGGGGAAAATCTTGGCGTGAAATTTATGGAAAAACGAAGCCGACGCGCGCGGCCACTCGCGGAATTCCATCGCCGCGATCAAAGCCGAGTGCTGTATCGCTAATTCTATGATAAGCAGAGTTCCATACTTTCGCAGAGTTTTTCTAACTGTTGGCGTAGTGTTACGTTCTTTTTGCTCTGAGGGAAGGAGAAGTTGTGATGCTCTGTCATTTCGTGGACCAAGTTGCTGGGTGAACTGCTTTGAAGAATTGATTTGACGGGGTTGTTGGGGTTGAAGTACGTTAAAATACAGTGTACAAACGTATTAATACAGAAAATTATATGACCACTTTCCATGCAACAGGTCGCGAACGCAATTCCATACCACATCTGCGGCTCGTTGTGCTTAAAGCCATGAACCCGTGAAAGGTTCAAGCGGAGTTCATTTGGCTTCAAAGGTTATTAAATTGTAATCCCAGAAGGCAACGAACTCGAGTCCATGGACCACTTAACAACGTGTTATATTTGGGAGGAGAAACTGGGAGCGTCAGTCTGTTGGCGTGAATGAATGAAAGATTCGGGCGAAGTCGATTCCACTGTTATCCCGCGTCGAAAATAGACAATCGTCGACGCGTTCCCCCGGACGTCATCTCGTTGCGTGCGTTTCAAGGGTCATAAAACGCATCCTGGCGAAACCTTTTGACGCAACCTCGCTCCGGCGCGGCAGTAAGGTTCGAGCGTAAACCACGGTCTGCGGTTAAAGGGGAAGGAGAAAGTGCAGAGGTACACGAGGACGAGGAGGAACAGGGAATTCTCGTGCCCAGTTCGTGCTGAGACAACAAACGCTCTTCCTTCCTTAAAATAAACTCAATAGGCCCCATCTAACGGCGTGGTGTAAATTATGTATCCACCGCCTGTCTACACACTCTGTCCTTGTTTGGAGTGCCCGTTGCAAATAGCTCTATTCGCTTTGAGCAAACAAGGGATCACATAAAACGTAATAATTCCTATACATTGTTATGTTTGTCGCGTATATATTTGGGATGTTGTCTGTTAAGGTGGAATCACACGACACGTGAATCGCCGAACCCACGTGCCGTCTGATCGGTCATGGATCGCCGAGTCGTGCTCGCCGAACCTGGGCGAGCCGAGCAAGCTCGCCGATCCACGGGCCGTCTGATTGGTCATGGACCGCCGAGCCTGGACGAGCCGAGCAAGCTCGCCGATTCACGTGCCGTCTGATTCCACCTTTATAAGGCAACGTGGCCTAAAAGTTTTCCCTTTGTCGTCAGTGACAGAGTCTAGTTTAGGTTGCTCCATGTTGATTCATTCCAGTGAATCGTATGTGATTTAGTTGGGTATTGGCTAGGAAGAAGTTTGGAGTAAAGTATATGTGTATTTAAAATGTATAGAATGATCAGGTGGAAAAACATATTACGAAGATGAAAGGGTTTCACGATGACTCACGATCTTTTGTAAATATAAAATTGATGGATGAAATAATTTTTATTTTAAAAGAAAAAAACATTTATTAAAGTGTATTAAAAGGGACAAAAATTACTTGGAATAATTCCGTCAAATGGCTACAAATAAAAGCGTGGGGACGTAAATATTGAAATGTCCTTTTTATAGAAATACTAGTTATACTATATAAGTACTTGGCTTTCCCCGAAATTTAGATTCTGATCTTACAAAAAAATTTGTATTTTCTTTTTGTGAAAATAGTCACATTCATCTGGATTAGCTAGGCATAATGAGCTGGGGCACATTTCGTGACCCCAGAGTTTACCGTTCGAAAGATTTTAGGCGACAGACAAGCACACAAACACTTTCAGCTTTCTGTATTAAGATTTATAATTCTCTGCGTATTTTGATACATCAGTTTTCGCTAGAGCGTCCTTGTTACGCAAATTTTTTCCACTTCATTGCGAGCACTCTAATTCCTCAATTCAAAGTCTGTCCTGAGATCTAAGCAGATTAAATGTCAAGATAAAATTATGCTGTTCAGCAATTAGTTTTAGTATAACTTTTAATCTTCAATATTTACGCCCCACGCTTTTATTTGTCATATAAGGGAATTCTTCTAAGGCAGTCATTTAGGCCGGCATCAAAATTACTTTTTTCCATTTTAGAACGTTTTAATAAAAACTTGTTTATTAAATAAAAATTACTACAAATTATTTTATGCTTTTTAGTGAAAATATTGTATTGTCATCGGAAGTACGTATGTGTACAAAGTTTCAAGTCGATCGGATATGTGGAAGTGGGTCAAAATTAGCTTACAAGATTTCAGCCTAACAAACTAACGAACTCACAAGTGAAGCTGAATAAAAGCTTATAACATAAAAGCTCTTGCAATGACATGTTCTTTCGCTTGTAATTATGTTCCATTACTAGCCTAAGTTTATAATTAAATCAGATAATTAACTGAAATATAATAACTTATGGATGATATCGCGGTTGTGTGTAGTTAATTATCATTTCCTCTTTGAATTCAAGAAATCGTGCTTAACAAGTGCAATTACAGTTCACTTAAAGCTGCTTGCTGGAATGAATTATGCGTCATTACAGCATTGTCGCTTATGACAGTAATATTGTGCTGAGTGCATTCCACAGACGAAACATTGATACTTAATCCATGGACTCAGATTGCACTTCGATTCGCAGAAACGTATCCCGAGTGAATGTTATCGAGAATTCGCGAGTGATCGGATTAAAATTGAGTCAGCCGGAAGTATGTGGCGCCAGTGTCTGTCTAGAAGCGCGCACATAACGTGTATAAGCATGGTCATTAACTTAAGTAATTCATGTTCTCATCTAACTGTGAAATACTATTTTTCTCTTTACCATATACCGTTACACTATTCGGATAACAAAGGATTGCTGAATTTTTAATTTAATAACCTAAACAGCTACAGCTAACTTGTTGTCAGACAAGTCGAGGATTTTCGTCAATAACTAAAACTAATGATACGTTTCTAAGATGTCACATTGTATCATTATGCGTTTGGTAACTCGATTGAAAACAAGTCTGCTCGTTGCAATTACGTTTGCAGGTTTTGTTACGGTTCTTGACTTGAACTCGTGGGGGCTACTGAACCTAAAGCATCCCGATGGACGATGGCGATGCTCGCCCTGACGTGACGTGACGTATATCCGGTTTATAAGGTATCAGCTCGTAACTCCGCGGGACCAGTTTCCGAGATATTTCGCGAAAAAACGTTCGACTGGTTCTCGAGGTTCTTTGTGAAACAATCAGAGACGTCACGAGATCGAGGAAACCTACAGTACCCGCTGCACCTAGAATACTTGCTTTGCACAGTTATTGTTTAATGTCAGTATGTTGTTTAATGTGAATTTTGTCCAGATTTTGTATCAGGGTAAATAGAATTGAAGAATTTACATTCCGAAGAGAAGAGATAAAGAGGGAGGGAAAGACACGAACATGTTAATAGTATAAGTATGTTTAAGACAGACAACGAGAATATGTGAATAGAGCGAAGTGGAAGTAGATTAAGATATAAAGCCATAAAAATATATAAAACAAAATTTTATGTTAAACGATTTTATTAAGAATGCACTAAAAATTACAATATCATTTTTTTCTTGTACTGCAATTTCGATGGTGTTTTTCATTTTAAATAAACTCGTGGAGCAGGATTTTTCATAACAGAATATAAATCAATTTAACACAGCATCAGGTGCCGAAATGAATTTGTTGTTAGATAGGTACCCTGCTCCACGATTTTATTTCAAGTGAAAAACACCATTGAAATTGCAGTACAAGAAAAAGATTATTTTTTAGTTTTTAGTGCATTTTTAATAAAATCGTTTAAAATAAATTTTTTTTTTATATATTTTATATTTTCTAGTTTTTAGTGACTTCTTTAGAAATATCTTTTATTTAATTTCAAATCGCGATGCGACTAGTGACCCTAATTTTTTTATCGTTTTCGTAAAGAACGCGAGTGGCTGATTTCAAGTCGTTTGGATTTGTGATTATGGGTTATATTTATTGATGACTGGGTAATTTTTTCACCCACTCGGGGTTAATTTTTTTTTAAAAATATTGTATTGTCAATCAAACTACGCATGCCTGCAAAGTTTCAAGACAATTGGATAGTTGGAAGTGGGTTAAATTTGAGTTGCCAGATTTGAACCATACAAACAAACATACAAACATACAAACATGCAAACATACAATCATACAAACAAACAAACAAACAAACAAACAAACAAACAAACAAACAAACAAACAAACAAACAAACAAACAAACAAACAAAGGATCGAAGCTGAACAAAATCGTTTAAAAACATTGTAAATCCGAAGAATACAATAAGAAACTGCTCTTTCAGTAAATAAATAAGCTGACCGGTGTATTCTATCCTGAAGAATTGAGTTTGAAGGGTAAGGTTCATTTCGGCGATTAAAGCTATTTAATGCCATTCTAAATAATATTGGGAATACGAAAAGCTTTCTGCATTAGAATTTTATTATTTATGGTTATAATTGCAGCATGTATGTATTTATGAAAAAAAGTAACAAAAGGTAAGAAAATGATTGGCCATATGTCCTCGTGACGACGATTCTTGAGATTCCAAAACTGCAACAGCGAACCTCAAGTTGCGAGTCCCAATACTGACGACCCACTAGCCATGTGAGTCGATACGAAACGAGTCCCGGGTCGATGGATAGTATGGATACCCGCTCCCACGATCTCTTTACTCTGCAGTTCCACATTGCGTGACCCGACCAAATCCTCGACATGGGGACCGGCGTTCCAGAACTTGTTGACATCAGATCCTACGACCCCTGGGACTTACTGATTTCATCGCACACCACGCACGAGTCGTTAATATTCACTTCTGCAGTTCAGGTCTCATAATATCGACAATATAATTATGACTTTTCATTCCCTTCGCCAATGCCAGTCAATGGAGGCTTCGAATTTTATACCTCCATTCAAAATAAAAATGACTCCCTTAAGATACAAATCCACGATGAGACAAAAATATCGTGACTCACATGAGACTTTAATCTCATGAGACAATTTTTTCATTATAGTATTATTTTTTAATTATTTTGCCATTAGTTTCACGAAACTAGGCTCCAATGAGACAAGTTTCATGATATATTTTCAAAAATTCCATCTCCCGCGATTATTTACATTATTTATATTTAGTCGTTGCTGAAATTTTTGTCTCATAATAGAAAACTCTCGTGTAAAATATTCTCGTGGATTCGCACCTTTACAATATTAGCCTATAAGTATAAGGCCCAGTCTAACACATGATCCTTTCACAATTACGAATTACCTACTGCCTCAGTTTCACAATGAAAAGTTACTTACAGCCCCAAATGTTTTTAATTCTCACGTGCGCTGTTTAAACGGTTCCCGTTTTCAAACCAACCGGGCGATGATAAATATTTTTGGGAAAGAGTGCAATCGCAGGGAGAACCCAAGAGTACCTGATGAGGTTGCAATAACGCGGTGTTGCTGGGATTGTGCTCTCAGGCTGTTAATCGGGCGGACTCATCCAATTTGATTCGAGTGGTCTGAGTAGACGCTGCGCTGCGCAGTGGTACTCGTCCGTCCACCTCGAAGAACTTGAGCGAAGTTCGTTTCAAGACGAATTCCCGGACTTGGAGCGGAATACGTAAGGAAAAGGATGCGCGGAGATGCAGGATGCAAGAACTGTGGGAGCCCACGAGCGGCTGTACGTGCCTTGTAACCAAGATACCTGCCGCATTTAACCTCTTCAGCGTCCGCATATATGGCACGTTGCTCATCGATATCACGAAGAAACCGATCGGTTTCTACGGGTCGTAAAAATGGTCAGTTTCATCGTGGTCTTTGTATAATAGGTACTTTTCTCTAACAACATCCAACTTCGACATTAAACATTCCAATACTCGGTGCATGGCAAAATAATACATGTATTAAGTAGGTCAGTGGAAAAGTTCATTCGCTCGCTGTTAGACGAAGTTAGGTGTATAGAAATGTCTTCTTTACTTTTCCCACTTTCATTAGGTTGGTGTATATAAAATTGCCGATTTTATGTAGTTCAAAGTTTTTCAGACATTAATTAATTACTAGTAATTCTAAATGCCACTTGTTTTATATGAATAAAACTTTATGCTAGCTGAATTTGACACGATTGATAATAGCTGATAATGAAACGAGTTCATTTAAGTGAACTCAGTTGTACCTCTTTTCCTCTGCATTGTGAATTATGAGCAATATTGTATCTAGAAAATGTTTTCTTTTAATTTAAACAAAAATTGTGGGTACAGTGGCGGACGAAAGAAAGTTTACAACTTTTAAAATCGCTTATCTTTTTTAGAATTGGTCCAAACGACATTTTTTTTTTGTAAAGTTAGAAGTATGTTTGTTAAGTGACGTGTTTCGTCGTTTTGAAAAAGAATGCAATTGGTCGGAATAGGAAAAAAATAGTAAATATCGTTTTTTAAATTTTTTTCTTAATGAAAATTCAATAAACCCGTTTGTAGATTGAACTAAGTTGTATACATGCCTAAAATTTTATAAAAACGGTTAACGTTGCTCTGAGCTATATACGCTTAAAGATCGCAGAATAATAATCGCAGAATAAAGATTGTGAGTATACCGTTGCACACTCGTTTCTCTGTAAAAAATGTGACTAAATAAGGTACATATAATTATTCAGTTTTTTCTGCCGAAAGTTATGCCCACCAATTTCTTAGACCACCCTATAATAAATCGGCACATATAACAGTAGGTATAAACAGTAGGGAAACAGAGTGCTTTGAATTGAAAGGTTGGTCTGAACGAAGGGCACCGGGTTTCCTGTGCTGGAAAACTTCAATTTACCCCTTTAACGCCCATTCGACAAAACACGCTATCAACGGTTGTGCTGTGTTGTGGGAATGGAATGGAGAACAGAGGTGGGCAGATGCACTTCGATCCCGGAAAGGGAAGCCGTTGTAAAGCTTCCTACGCGCAGAAATATGAGCCCGATCGTTGGTATCGATAAAAAGGAGTTTCGGTTACCGCCGCGACGCCGGGGACTAATTAGTGGATACCAAAATTCTTTGCCCGATGAACCGTTACGTAGCCACCCACTACCAGCCATGCGCGTTCTCAAAGAAGCTTAATTACATACATACCAACGAGACAGTAAAATATTACGATTCCCCATTCAGATGGAACGTTGCGCGTTGCCTTTGGGAAGCACAAGTGTATACATACATATATCCTTCTTCTTACCGCAATTAAATTAACTCCGCGAAGACAACCCCCGTATCTCATACGGAACATGCGTTTTTCATGCGTCATCGACGACAGACTGGAATGATCTATGCAACCGTTTGTTTATAATATCTCTATGGCCACTTGCTCGCGACACCAGTATTCCAAGTGCACAGCATCGTGAGTAGGGTTTCATTCTAACTGTAAGTTTCATATAAGTTGTGGTTTTGATTTTTTGTGGAAAGAGAGAAGCAAAGTTTTGGAGCAAATTTTCTCCTGTTGTGACGTTAGTTCGGAACGAAATGTAATTTGAGTATGAAATTATTATGAGGTAATATGGACACATACATCCCTATTAGCACAAAACAGATTTCCTGAATATTTATTTTACAATTCTGAATATTTACTTTACATTTTTTAAATATTAATTATACATTTCCTGAATATTTATTTTACAATTCTGAATATTTATTTCACATTTTCTGTATGTGTTTATAATATTTGGAGTCAACATTTATTTCATTTTAAAAAGTGTGGCTAAACAAATATGTTTTTAATATTTGAAAAAATATTTTACCAATATTTTGTGCTACTAAGTATATACCTATGCTTAGCACAGTGGAAAGTAGGTAAAATATATTTTCTTCGGTACAACTGCTAAAAAGGTTCACCGCATTATGTGAAAACGAGTGTTGTTTATCGGGTTTATAAAGCAATGTACCTACATGTAACGTAGAAATTGTAAATTTTAAGTAGATATTAAAGAAATCCCATGCAAATTCTGCTAAAATAATGCGTTTACCCAAGTTTGTATTAGAAATCGAAATAGCTGACACCGCTGAAACAAATCGTCGCATTTTTCTTCTGGCTGGACGCTAACGATCCACCCAGATCCTGCCACCCCTCGTGGCTATATGTATAACGTAATGGGCGGCAGACGATTGTGGGCAGAAGCGTGCGTCCACGTGACCGCCATTAACGTCATATCTTCGATATTAATCTAGGGCACGTCCTGGTGTAATTTTGCTGTTTACAGACATTCGTATACAAAGTCTGCATGATGGCCAGTTCTTGAGCCCTGTGCAAATGCGAGCGCGCCATTAAACGCCACCTTGTAAAGTGTCACGTAGAATACTGAAGCTTCGGCTTCGACTAAAACATGTAACGTATTGCAACTGAAATACGGCCACTGTATGCCATACACCCAGAATTTACGATTATGTGTGAATATAATGTCGTCACTTAAAAGGGTGTTATATTATTTGCATGCTTTCAGTGTCAGAGGAAGTTTAAGAAATATTATGGGAAAGCAGAAGGTTTTGAGTGCCTGCTGTTAGCTTATGAAATAAAAGACAGAATATTTGTGGAAGATTCAGTGGTTGGATATATCTTTAGCAATTTTTGCGATTTCTCCCTATTAGTTCTATGAAACTATAATATTTGTATCAAATTATTTTCTACCTTTTTTCCTTACATTTGAGTAGGTTAGACAAATTGTTTCAGTGGCATAGTTTTGCTGTCTGACACTAATTAATATTCTGTTCTAGGATTTAGGCCACACGACTTTCTACTTATTTTAAGACACATTTCTCTGGACAGTGACCAGATTGTATTTTGGTGCAGACACGAGACCGACTGGCCTACAGGGTAGACTATTCTCTATTGATCTATACATAGATCAGCTGTGATCTAACATTGGAACGTTGTCTTCCGAAATATTGAGCCTAGTCAAGAATAAGTGAATATAGAGTGTGGAAGAATCAGATTTTAGAGCTTTATTTCATCCCTTTAATAGTGCACTATACTGCTCCACACTATTTTTTTTACCGAATATATGATTATGAATGCAATAGTTGAAACGTAAATGCCCAAAAAAGACATGTACAATCTTCTTATAAATCATGTAAGAAGTAAATAAGACAGGGAAAACAATTTGAATAAACGAAATTTGCATACATCTTTAGAAAACTTATAACGAGGGCAAATTTATTGCGACACAATATTTTGACGATAAAGTTTATCACTTTGAATAGTCACTTGTTTACTAATTCTTAAATTTGAAACAATACGCCATCTTCTTTTCGCTAATAATAGTAATAATTGATAATTTCGAACAATGCCATCTACAATATATATGAAATAATATATTATTTACTTTCCTTGAATTTCGTTTCACTTTTCGCGTGACCGAACGGCAAAAAATAGTGTGCAGCAGTATATAAGTTGTTTAAAATAATAGCAAATAATATTGAAATTAAAGAAACGCAATACCAAATATTTTACAAATCGAAATGCAAATTGCAATCTTTGATAATCAAAACTAATTGCTTGTAAAATTAAAACCGGCCTCTGTGAAGGCAAATAAAAAGAGGGATGCACCCTCGCGCCCCGTCCACGATTAAGCCTATCATCCTTTATCCTCTTAAACTCGTCTAATCTCTACTTTCAACAATCTAGATTTATGAATCCGCCGCGGGTGTGTTTGTCGTGAACACGTGAAATATCTGTTAAAAGTATTTGGCGCACAATTTCAGCGGCACATGTGTCGCGTATAAAAGCGGGCACAGGGGTTTCCTGTCGTTCGACGGGCATGTTTAAGGTGAAGCGATCGAGCCAATAAGGCGTATAATCGTTTTCGACATGTACCATCTGCGACGTTAAATCCTACTTTTGATGCCTTTCTAAATTCTCGAGCAGAATTCCGCTGAAAATAATCATTTCAAAGGAATTTTTGATTAATCACAAACATTCGCTTGTTTGATGGTGATTAATTTATGCTTGGAATAAAATGATATAAACGTGCGCAACGCGTTTTCCTACAACGTCTGTGCAGCATACACGGAAATATGAAAAGAAAAAATTCATGAAAAGTAAAACACATCTTTACTCCACAATATTGTGACAATCAACCACGGTTGTCATTAAATGGAAGATCTTGCAGCAAGAAGAGTGCAACTTCATCTTTACCAACTTCAAGCAAATTAAAAAAAACTTTATAAAATTATTGTTTTGAGATAACATTAAAACGAGAACACTAATTGAAAAATATATATTTTCGCACAATAAGTAGTAGTTATTGAGTTGTTATGTTTGTATTTCTATTTTTGGCAAATTCTTCAAATCTGGAGCATTCGTATTTCGCAAAACAATAATGTGTGCAAATTAAAAATTAGCAATAAATCACTCATTTGTTATCAAATTTGCATCAAAACGTGCACCAAACGATGCAGAATTTTTTCTTACATATATTACACGTCATAACACAACAATTTTCAAAAGTGGAGCTGAAAATAGTAAAAACAAACGCTGCTCCTAAAAATTTATAGATTCGTCTGCCGATCATGCAACAGGTAACTACTGTGTCTTCCTGTGCAAACATACTCCAACTGGAATTAATGAACGTTTCTGTGCTCCTCCTTATCCATCTCGCATGGCCATAAATTGCTGAATACGTAGCGATTGGCGAAAGGAATGGAAACTGTCTCGACGTTTCTAGGAAAAAGAAGTTCGTCGAGAGTTAAGTGAAGAAGATCCCTGATTTGCAGCACGGTTCAAAGCTCAACTCGTCCCTCTAACTGTTAACGCCGGTACAGTTAGCAGATACGAAAGCACCTGCAGCTTCTCTCTACGATATTATTATCAGGGCGACTTTGAAGTTCCGCGCGTTCGATAGCACGCGGCGGCAGTAATCGCCCGCTTCTATGGGCGCGAGACGAATTCGCTGACAGATATAACGTGACACGGGATATTTTATGACGTACGTAACATCAGTCACGGTGGATTGTGTTCTGCACGGTTGCCTGATTCGCGAGTCTCTTTCCACGCTCGCCGGAACCTTATCCACACACTCGAGGCTCCAGAAGGTATGCTGGTAAAGTGCTCGGTCTAATCGTCGGCTAAAGTAAAAGGCCGCGAGTGATAACCACACGTTACAAGCGCAATCGAGTAATTCGAGTGTTCTCGTTCCACTTCTCGGTAAAACGATTACGAATACGCGATAAATGTAGCTATTCGTGATGCCTGATGGATGCTGGTGCCGTGTACTTTAGATTTCTCAAGGATATCATTGTCTTTAGAGCATGCTCACTCGAGAGGTTCGAATACGTGGAGCATTTGAATATTTGTTAAGAAATATTTTCGGATGAAATTTCAAATGAAATGAATTTTGAGATGAATTCTGGTGCATTCAGAATGAAGAAATATTTCTTCTACTCTGCACCACATTTTTATAATCTAACATATCAATTAGAAGACCTAATTATCGAATTAGTAGTACCTATGTTCTAATTAGAAGTTTGAGGAAGGAGAATAAGAATCTGCTTGTCATTGTAAAAGCTATAAGTGGATAATTAGATATTCGTGTTGAGGATACTCTTCCACAGATAACTATGGAATGTGGTTATGCGATAATATGGATAATTTCTATACGTACAATTTTTTAAATAAAATAGATTAATACTATTTTCACGTCAACAGCTCCAAAATAATGTTATCCGTACTCACAATCATACTAAAGTATTCTCAAACGTTATCAAGGACCTCAGCTTCTTCGTAAATAAACAAATTTAAATACACACTTTTGTTGAGATTAAATAACGAAGTTACTGCAAAAATCCGTGGCAAATTGGTGAGAAGCAGAAAGCAGGACGGGCGCGATAGGCATTTCCGAGTGAAACAAAAACAGCCGGCATAATTTCGCGTCCATTCACTCGCAATTTAAGCCCCTTTCATACGGACGGGGTCGATCCCAAACCACAACATCACTTTCGGCCGGCAGCGACAATGCGATCGACGTTTCAAAGACATCGCCTCAAAGAACTATTCATCATTTGTTCGCGTTTCGTTGCCTGCACGATTTCGCATCATGCCCAAGTGCGATACATTTATACGGGCCCGTATAATCAAAGTATCCGTTCCAGGCTACATCTGGATAATGCGGCCCTCTTTTTTTCCTATTCCTCTCTCTCACAGGATGCACGATCGAACATCCGTCAAGGGCCGTTGTGTCGAACACGCTTTTATGCTGTTTCGAGACCCCATTGTCCGCGTACGTGCTCGATAGTAACACAATAATTAAGGGTGCACTTCCTCGGCATGTGTTCTTTTCTCACTCTGTGCCACTGTGGCAAGCGTTAGTTCGTTGCACTCTGCCACATTTGTTTCCTGTTTCTGGCGACAATTAAAGTATGTACACCTTTCAACGAGACGTTTGTAACGTATGGAGTCTGACGCAGTCAAATGTTTTGTGGAGTGGAATATTTTCGCTGGACTCGAATCTCTATGCCCCTAAACCTAGAGCTGTTCGGGTATTCGAATAAAGCGAGCCGGGCCTGGCTCGGCTCGACGGAACGGGCCGAGCCGGGTACCCGTAAAATTCGGACGGCCCGAAAAATCCGGGTAGCTCGAATTTGTTTCGAGCGGCTTGAAAAATTCGGGTAGTCCGAATTGTTTCGGGCCGCCCGGAAGAACCGAATAGCCCGAATTGTTTCGGGCCGCTCGAAAGAAAGGGCTAGGTCGAATTGTTTCGGGTGGCTCGGAAAATCCGGACGCCTTGAATGTGGTTCGAGCAGTTCGACTATGTTGAGTAGGTGAAATATTTCGAACGGTATGGAATATTTTAAGAAATATTTTTCTACTGGGATGTAAATGATGGTTATCAATAATGCGAATAAATAAAATGCAAACGTTAAATAGAAATATTCGGTAACAATTGAAAATAACACTAGTTTACAGCCATTTTGCGCAGCAGATGCCATTATTTTTTTCTTATGTAAAATAGGCCGCTGATTCCCAAAATAAGGTCTAAAAGATTTTCTATGGATACGTTTTCGAGATATCAACATAGTCGAACTGCTCGAACCACATTCAAGGCGTACGGATTTTCCGAGCCACCCGAAACAATTCGAGCTAGCCCTTTCTTTCGAGCGGCCCGAAACAATTCGGGCTATCCGGTTCTTCCGGGCGGCCCGAAACGATTCGGACTACCCGAATTTTTCAAGCCGCTCGAAACAAATTCGAGCTACCCGGATTTTTCGGGCCGTCCGAATTTTACGGGTACCCGGCTCGGCTCGAAAACCGAGTCCCGGCTCGGTGCGAATTTCAAGCCGCCCGAATATTCAAGCACCCGAACAGCCCTACCTAAACCAGTCGTCAGACCATGCGTTATTCTAGTTCCTGAGTCACCGATCCTGATTCACGCACTGGGAAACAGAGTCGGGCAATAACTAAATACAAAATTATTTAAATAAAGTTAATTTTTTTCATTCGTCGAGCGTTTCAAATTCAGGGACGAATAAATTCAACTTTAACTGTTACTTTCACTTTCTTCGACGTCCAACAATTTTCTGGCACGCGTTCGAGTTAACTCGGGTTAATTCAACACATGACGAATAATTCTTTCCACTTTTATCCGTTATTCGAAATTTTATTTAAATTAAAATTTTGCTCTTCTCTGCTTAAACTCTGCTCTGCTCTATCAACCTCGTGCTTCTGCTCCAAAGAACTCGCAGCAACGTTCTAATTAAACAACACAAGCATTGTCACTTAATACTTTAGAATTTGTTTATACTCATCGGTTCCATGATTTTCAGCGTGGTGCCGTCTAAAAATTCTTCACTGACTTAAATACCATGTATTTTCCCTAGAAATCTTCTTTTCATAAATAAAAAAAAAAATAAAAGGAAAGAGAGAAGATCTTCTGCTTCCTTTTTCAACTACCGTCCACAAACATTTACAAAACGACGAGGAGATTCGTTCAAAGACTTTGGAAGGAATTCTCAGCTTAAACATAGGTTCTCTCACAGAAGGTGTAACGTTTAGAAAGCAACGCGGTCTTGCACCCACTGACACTTCACAATTCGGTTACTCGTCAGAAGCGACCACTCGAACATACTGGTACAGGGGAGTGCACGGTGTTTTCACTACATTTGACCTATATGCATGGAACGTCCCTGAGGGTCGTCAAAGGTAAAGTACACTGTGCTCGCTGGAGAAAAGGGTCGAGCCACCCCCGGCTCGAAATGAAAATTACACGTGCAACGGATCGCAGCCGGTGCCATGCCGTGCAGCGATATTGATATCGACGCGTGGTAACCATCAGTTTGGATATCACTTGATCCACAGCGAGGCACTTAAAAGGGCTCCGACATGTGGTGCACCGCATGGCGCAAGGTTCATCGTGGACGGAATATTCATTCAAAAATAGCGCGCGTAGAAGAATCTAGTACCGTGATTCAAGATTTTTAATCGGTTCAAATGCATGACAAAAAAGGAAATCACTCCAAATGTCATTCGAATCGCAAGGATTTCAATGATTTTAATGAGTACTGAAAGTGTGAATAACAACGTGAACAGAGTTGGGCATTAATTAAATAAAAAGTTATTTTTGAATAACGGATAAAATGACAGTTACCTTAACTTTAGATTATTTGACCAATAAAGTTCATTTTCTTATTCGACACATGACGAATAACTATTTTTTTAAACTTTTATCCGTTATTCGAAATTGATTTAAATAAAAAAAAATCCCATCTCTGTACGTGGGTTACTGGTGGTATGTTATGATATTTATCTTGTGTGTAAAGTTCTCAACAAAGGAAGAATCATTTGCCTTGATTTTGAGAAAAAGCAAAAGAGAAGATAAGTTACAACTCCGAGAAATTTAATGCAAGTGTAACCTTCTTGTAACTAAATATGTTCAAAGTTCTACCGAGAACATTGAATTCCATTGTGATATTCGTGTTAACAAAATGCATGGATCCGAAGGATTAAAAATAGAATAGCAAATATGTGCATCTCATGCAGCATGCAATTTTGACTCACTTCAGCGAAGAAGTGCGTTGAGTTAATTAACGTGTATTACAGAATAACAGTTGTAGAAGAAGAAAAATGCGCAGTATGTACATACACACAGTACTGGACATATTTATTGCATCACTCGAATAAAAACGTCATCTCTTATACCTCTCTTATTATTAGTACTAAGAAAATATTATTGTAAAATTAATTCATTGCAAAAATGTGTAGCTTAAGATCTTGGCCAAAATAATTTGGGTACGAATCGTTTTCAAATTGTGCGTACTGCGTGAATTTGAGAGTGATGCAATAAATATTTCCAGTACAGTGAGTATCTATATGTAATTCAAACACATCCACCCTAAATCAAAAGCACGGAATAAGTAATTCCACGATACGTCGATAGACCTTGAAATATTTCCTAACTAAATAAATCTATAATACACCAAGGCAGAAGGCATTGTAACACTGTAGCCATTCCGTGCACGCGTTAAATGCACCACTGCCAGGTGCCAGGGCCTGTGAAACCGAACACGTGGCAGTTCGCTCCGTCGTGGAAGCCCAGTGACAATCGGCGATAATCACACTTCGAAGATCTGCCTGCGGTGCCAGGCGGTAGTCAGCATGTGTGCTCCAAAAAGTAAAGAGTTATGGTTCGATGAACCCCGCAAGGGTTGCCAGCTCCCCGAGGATAGGCGGAACCCCACAAAAGAGGGTTAACGCGCGCGAACGAAATTTCAGTCACGTAGGAATGTCTTGGACGCACGGCAAAGCACTCGTACAACCGCTTTTGCACTTCCAAATAGCATCGTTCGCTACGCGTGGGGGCCGCCAGCTCGCGGAATACGGAATTTTATTCCGAATCGCGATGCACGAGCGTACCTATTCTGTGCGGCGTTGAACAGTGCTTGCCGAAGATTCCTCAACTATATTGGACTCGCGCGTTAGCCATGCACGCGTAGTCAAATATCGATAAGAGCGCTTACGTAACGGAATTTTTAATAAAATCGTTCACGTTAGTTACATGCATTCTTCTGTTCCGTGGTTAGATAAGTCCGTCGAGGAAGTAGCGCGCTCTTTTCATTACACACGTTTCGACGCGATAGAAAATTCATAAGCCTATAGACGGCCGCTATGAGCATCCGTGGTATTTTTAATCCCTCGCAGTTCCTTCGACTTTCGCCATACGTGCACGTCAAAACTTTTCCTATTGTCACGACACGGAACTTTCGCTTGATTACTTCGAGGAGAATAGGCTTATGAGTTTACGGGAATTGTATGCTTTCGAGAAAGTTTTACCACAACGTCGAGGAGGTATCGATCGACTACCCTTTACCTTCTATCTTAACCAACCCTGGCAAATCGAGGGATAAACAATGAAAAGTTTAACCTTACGAATAATGCAGCACATAACAAAATGGTTTACACAACCCTTTCCCTCTGTGTAGGTACAGAATCCAGTGAAACATCCTTATAACTCGCTATTATCGTTCAACTTTCTCCCCTATTTACCCAGGACAAGTCTAAACTCATTCCCCCCTGTGCATGTAGCTACTTTATTTCCATCGCGTAGATATAGTGGTGGTTAAAACACAATAATTTTTAACAGTGGTGGTCAAAAGAAACTAATCAGAATTTACATTTTTTCTGTTCTATTTTTCTTTTCTATTGGAATATAAATTGTAAGATATAATTTCTTCTAATGGAAATGTCTTATTTTTGTTAGCGTTCAGTTTCAACTTTCTTTTCACCACTACCGTATGTAGATGTAATACACAAGCGACGTGGAAGTTTCACTTTCTTCAGCCTCAAGTTTTGTCAAGAAGTGCCGGGATAAGGGCCATCGTGCACATTTCAGAATAAAAAAAGAAGAGGTGGACGTTCACACTAAACAGCCCACGCGTTACAGGCACAGTGGAGTCGGAAAGGGATCGACAAACGTTTCTCGCAACTTCTGATTGCAAAAGAGAGTCGAGGTACAATGACTGAATGTCCCGTCGCATAATCACGGGTCGGTGGAACGAGACCGCTTGAGATCGCGAATGGAACGTGCCTGGAGTGAAGCACACGCGCATATGCACGCTGCGCGAGTATCGCTGACTCCTGGAAAGTGGAACGACGTGAATGTGGGTCGGCACGCGCGGTAATTATGTCTGGACGCGTATTATGCACCCCTCATTCGAGAGCGCGGAGGGGTGAAAACGTTCGCAGCGGTCTGTGTAACCGTATTGTCGAGGCGGAAGGCACTTCATTTACGGTGAATTAAAGTCTGATTCCCTTGTGGACCGAGGAGGCCGACGTTCGATCGCTTTTATCGTTCGGCGGACAATGCGCTCTCCCCTGACACCTTGTGTTCATTCAAACTCCGTTCCAACTAATACGCGGTTAGAAGTCTTTTACGAGGGGCTTTCGTGTGCGCGTCGCCTTTCTATACTGACCTTACGCCAGCTTTGAACATGGAAAGAGATACAGGAATTTGCATAAACGGAAACGCGATTCTGTGTGGAACTGGATTGATAGCATTTATTAGCATACAACGAGCGATACACGAGTGGTTAGGAAGAATTGCTTGTGTAACATGCTTATAGCATAGAATGTCCATTAAATGCCCGACGAAATTTGGAAAGGGGAGGAGGATATCGTGTGGTAATTATAAATAGTCTGATAATGCTTCTGTTTGGATTTAGAAAGTGTTAATCAAACATTATATTCATATTATAGGAAGTTATTTGGAGGACGCTTAAGGTTTCTCATTAAATTTATAAATTTAATATATATTTCTATCAAATCAACAAACATTATTTGGTATCTAAATCATATACTATGAAACGAACAATAGAGGAAGCAGTATATTTGGAATACTGTAGGTAATTTTCAATACAGAAGTATTTAATAAACTACGAACGCTATCTAATTTGTAACACCGTAGATAATAGGGGCTAATGACCTTTTAACTAATGACATTTGTGGATGAACCTTTCGATTTAATCTGCAGAATAAGTAAACGTCAATCGGCAAATTTTTTTCAGCAAGTATTCAATCGTTCCAGTCATATTTAAAATATTAACTTAATCTACTCTTTTGCATGTTCCTTATATGTGTCAGTTTTGTAAATCATTTCGAGAATGCAAAGTGTGACATGAAGATTTAGGTTTCAATGCCATGTTGCTAATTCGGAATGCCAAAGGTGAAGGTAATTTGGAATATTCCAAAGCTTAGCGATGCTTTTGTTTCACACGTAACGGCCACAGCCGCGTGGAGTCGGGCCAGCACTGTCCATTTATATTTCCCTAAGATTGTTCTTATATTATTATTCTTGAACCTGATTAGATCATAAAAGAAAATAATTCTATTATCTACATGTTTTTTTTTAAGTTTATAAAGTGAAGGTTAATTGGAATTCCGGTGTTCCAAATTATCTGCACCTTAACGAAATCGCTACTTCCTGTCATTTTTCATTTAGACCAAAGTTTCAGTTACTTTTTGTTTTTTAATATTACTGAGAGTTTGAAATATAAAAGTTTATTAATGTCCATATGATATTATGCAGTTTTTGTGTTCCCATCCTTTGCCGTAATTTTTTATTCGTCTTAAACAAACTGGTGTTCCAAATATACTGCAGGAAGTCCTTTACTAAATTAACAAAAACTAGATGTTAACCCATAAAAACAGCAATTCTTCTCATACACAATTTGACATCTTACCCCACTGCATTGTGGTTCAAGTGCAACCCGAATCAAACGTTGGAAAAGATGCAAACGAATAAAAAAAGTTGTGTGCTTTATCCTTCAAGCTGACCCTATGGGTTTTATACCTAACCCAGAAATTATAGAAAATTAAATTCCTTCCGTTTCCATATAACTCCACACTTAAACGCCACAACGAGCCACTTCTGTTTCAGCAAATTTTCGGTTTCACAAATAATTCAGAATTAATCACAGGAGACCTACTACCCTCAGACATTAACGGGGTGTTTCAACCCCCCTAAGTCATTTACCATCAGCAATAACACACATCTTTAATATTCTCCATGCCCAGTAAATCCACTGCAATTCGAACAAAACCAAAACAGAAATTGCATATCAAAGACATCCTCTGCTGGTTCCCCGTGAGCGATGGCGGCGGTTCGCGCGCGGCACGCCGTGGCACATGACGCAACGTCGGTAGAGGGCCGTAATACCGTCTCGGTACCGATGAATAAATTGCCAATTAGTGGCCGCGCGTAATTAAAGGGCCCAAGGTAGCCAAGTGAAGCAGCGGCGTGCTCGTGGCTGGGAAGGCTTCTCCTCGCTGCACTTCAACGCGAGAAGCACGGCAATCTTGGCTCGCCACACGATCTCCAAGACTTCGTGCGAAAGCTACGGCTTTTTTTTTCGATCGTCGAGCCCAAGGTTCGCGGTGGAGCGAGCGGGACAGGGGTGCAGGAGCGAAAGAGAGAGAGAGAGGGAGAGAGGAGAGCAGGGACAGTCTATACAGTGTAGCTACGAACAACACAGAGGAGATGTCAATAACCTTGGGTCTTCGTCGTCGCGTGATCAAACCTTCCCCCTCGCGATCCTCCTCACTCCTTTCGACCCTCCGAACTACCCTTCGCCCACCCTCGGTCTAATGCGCCGCTAGCTTGTGTGTACGTACATGCACGTGTGGCAGAAGCTCGATCGAACGAACACAAAACGCGGACGCGTAGGCTACTACAGAGCGTCGCGGGGTGAGGGGGCATTTTCGTCTTGGCCAGGAAAATCGGCGCCACTTTTTCGAACGACGAGGCGTGCCTCCATGCCAAGATCGGAGGCCGTCGATCGATAGCCAGTCACGTATACCGACGAAATTGTCCGGCATCGGCGTGCCGAGCTCGCGGAACAGGACATTAGCCGCGGTAAACGAGGGGATGTATTAAAGATTTTTACGACGACGTAAGCGGGTACATCGAAGCGTTATTGGATGACTTTGTTTGAGCGGATCACGGCGCAACGTCTGAGTAAAACGAGAGCGGGACCGAGCGTGGCGTAAGGAACGAGGAAAGGGAGCAAGGGCTTCGCGTGCTCGAGGCGGGAGCTGAGATAATTGGAGGCTATGCGTTTTCGTTGTTTTAAGAGAAAAATTGGGGACGTTGATTGGTGGCAGACTGGAGGGGGTTTGTGAGTAATGACAAAATTTCTTGCTTCTTCAGAAGTGAGGTAGAAGATCCGAAAAAATCGACAGAAAGTGTGCAGTGTGTCTTGAATTTAAGAGACGTGCAGTCATAAGAACGGAAATGATAATAGTCGGAGAGATAATTTTCTTCAAACCCTCTCATATCGTAAGTATAATTAAATCTCAAATCCTATGTGCTATTCCTCAAAGTGTTATCTTAGGTATAATGAATTGTTAATCGAGAACCAGAGCGTATCGGAGATAAAACATCGAAGTCAGAGTGGGCATTACAGCCGAAGGCGCTAAGGAGCACGTGTGCACGCTGCTAGGAATGCAACGTTGAAAGTGGTTTCGCGTGGTCGAGCATCGTACGTTGACTCTATTCGAACGTGTACCTGGTAGCAGGTGCTCTTGGTCCGTTGGTCGAGGGAAACGCCTGATAACTCGAGCCACGTAGAACCGTACGTGGTATACATATACATATATTTACATCTGCTATAACGTGTTTCTACAGTTCCCGTGGCCTGAACTGACGCGATCACCTGCAGCTTCTTCCTCCAGCTTCCTCACCTAGAAAGAACGTGCGACATGATAATTTGTGTCTTAGGCCCCGACGCGTCCGTAGAGCTAAATAGGCCTGAACATAACAGGACTTTGAGTGGCAGCTGGAGGAAGGACGTTTCCTACGCCGAGCGAGGCATTCAGAACCGGTGTCTGCGTACCCGCGAGCCTCCGGAATAACATTTCGGTAAGCGTTCGTAATTTCGCGTAGAGATTTTCATAGAATACGCTGTACTGTGAAGTCACACGTTCTCGCTGGGAACAAACAGCATTGCACGTAGAAAGTGTAAAATTGAGGGCCTTAACTTCGAATAAATTAGAAAAAACTGTTTATAAAATTATTCCTTTGAAATAAATTGATTAGAATTTCGACCGTATATATGAAATAATTCAAAATTAAAGTGGTTTCGGCGCAATGGTTCGGTGAAGTGACCGAACCATTGCGCCGAAACCACTTTAATTTTGAATTATTCCTTTGACTTAACATTAAAGAGAGAACAGTAATTGAAAGATGTATATTTTCAGATAATAAATACCTAGTATTTATTGAGTTGGTAAGTTTTTTCCGCGATTGTTTGAAAGTGTTTAATTTTCTTCTGATATTACGATTAACATTGCATACTCGCTTTGAGTTAAAAGTTAAATGGGCTTATTTTATGGATATTTTATTGTATAATAGTAATTGATTTTAGTAAGAATTTATTGAAATTATGTGAAAACATAATTGAAGTATTAATTGTTTAAACATTTCCAGTGAATTATTCGCCAGGCGTAGAAGCAACTACCAAAAGTGAATGTTTCTGCTGAAAATAACCAGATTCTTACCACAGACAGCGCAATTCGATCTGGCTGAACAGGTTCAATGGTATTCGAAGGTTAAAGTCATTTTTATGGGACTCCCCACGGAGACGTCGTATTCCTCCTTGCTTCCCCAGCCTGCTTTTTCTCAGTATTGTCCCAAACAATAAAAGAGACATAGACCCCGTTTCGTTCCTCCTTTTCACGCTTACAATAAGACCTTGCAAACGGCCGTTCATAATTCCTTACAAAATTCAAACTTTCACTTTTCAGCACATCTAATACTCCATTCTTAAACAGGCTAATACAAATTCACGTCCAATTTACACCTCTTTTCTATGCAAGCTTTCCCTCAAACAGAACGTGGGTAATTCAATGAAGAACGAGTTCGATGCACCCTCTCAATTACATATTTCGCAAAGTTCCCTAATTTGTAGGCTTTCATTACTCTTTGCATCGACTCATTTTATTCCCCTTGCGGGGTTTTTCTGGAGCACTTTGATAATTTAATTCACAGTGCGCCTTGCGATGAATACCTGCAACTCCGGGACGCGGATTTTTCTATGAAAATATTATAATCTTCTTGAGATGTTGAAAACTAATATATCAGATGTATTCAGTATGTAAACAGGGGTAAATTGAAGATTTTGAGTGCGGGAAAATTAAGGCAAAGTGCTCTTATAAGTAGACGTACCTATGTATGTCTCAAAAGAAGTTTAGTACCTTTAACGAAAATCCCAAAAATTCTAGTACAGAAGCTACCCCTTCTCCCCAGAGGTGGGCAGAAAGATATTTAAATAAAGATTTTGAGTTCGAATAAAAGATAAAAATTTTGTTCGTCAATTTTATTCGATACGTTATTTAAAAAATGTTTTATTTATGTAATGCCCAACACAGCCCCTCCCCAATGACGAAACACTTTCCCATGCGTGTCGATCAACAAATCGTATTACAGTTTCCTCCCCGTGCACGATACATCCGGTACTCGAGTCGGAATTCAAGTTTTTATCGGATTCCTGCGGGGCAAGGGTGAGCCCCCCATGAATTTCACGATGGAAAGCGAAAAGGGTGGCTGGTTCAGCAATAATAACGATGCAAGGGAAAATAAAAGTGGGCCACATTGGGTGCAACGGTCCTCAGTCGTCGTGTCTTCGGGTTTGCACCCCCCGAAGTGTCCCTTTTATTCCTTCGCCCGCTTTCTTTCTCTCTCCTCGACTTCTTGTGCCACTTCCGGCTGCCAGCTGGCCCGAAAGCAGGGAACACGGGTGTTCCGGCGAAGGGAGGAAGATGCCTGACGAAGGGAGGGACCGCTCTCGCTTAATTTTAGCCAGCTTGACATCGACTGGCACGTGCTACGAACGGAACTTTTCCTTTCCGCGTTAATCGAGAGTTTACGGTCGTTTGTTTTAGAGACCGGAAGAGTTCCAGCTCTTGACAATGATTAAGGGTTGGAAATACCTATTAGCAATATTTAGTAGAGGCGAAACTATTACAATAAATGTGAAATTTAAAACTACAGGTGGTTTTGTGTAAAGTGTCTTATCTGAAATAATGGATGACATCTATGTGGAACTCACTTTCTAATACAACTTCACGAATTAGAACAGTGTAGTAAGAACACAGGAAGCATGCATCAATGAAGAAACACGCGTGTCACGGTTACGGTTGTGGAAACGGGGAGGTGATAGAAGGCTTGTTTAAAGTACAAATAGAAATGTAGGAGGAAGGATACTTGAGATATGTAGACAGTGAAAGAAAAGGGAAAGAAGCTCGAGTGTGAAGAGGATTAGGGATGTGGATCGAACACCCTTGAGACTGAACAAGTGACTGACTCTTGACAAATTAAATCTGTATCCTTAGAAAAAGGTTACAGAAAGAGATTCTTACGTAAAACGACACTCCTTCCTGTTCAATAGAGAAGTAACTTATTTGCAGTTTGAGAGAAAGTCTAAGTTTCAGTTTTAGAACATGCGTGGCGGCGACTTCGATTCGTTAACCAGAAACTTCTGTTTTTCTTGTCACTGTCGCCAGTGGGATGTGTCGAAAGAATGATAAGCATTCCCAGACAAAGAACGCTCCCATTCTCGATCGTGTGTTATTTTTATTCCCTTTCTGAGCGTTGCGGGCATAGTTTCTCGCGCAGTCACTTTCGCCGCTGCTCCTCATTTCCACGGTTCCTTCGCCACGTGCGCGTACAAGGGAAACATATGCCTCTCGACGAGCGCTGGGTATTTTCAGCGACAGTACTTCTGCCTTCGAGAATAAGAGGGTCGGAGAATATCTACGTCTGCCGATTATTAATAACACGCCCGATACTCGTGAAATTTCATTATCGTATTCCGACGACCTTCAGAACGTTTCGACCGAGAATAGATCCATGTTCAAGGTTTCATAAATATTGAAACATATGCTTCGCGGTTCCTAATTTGTGTAAGGTGTTGGGAACACACGAAATATGTACACGTGACAGCTGCTCCTCAAGGTGCACACTTTTTAAGAAATAGTTTGTCTGAGAATGCGCTGCATAAGAAAGATTGTACTGCGACAGATACTTCGTGACATCTTTGCAGACAGATTTCATTGCATTAAGAATAATGCCCACCACATTGATTTATAGATTTATTCCATTTGAAAGTAGCGTAATCTTTGTGAAGAATCGAAGATTGTAATAGTCAGTCGTGGGATCGCTCCATTTTCACGGAAAGCTTTGATGAAAGTATTCGAAGGCAGAAAATGATATCTCGTGGTGTGTGCAAAAGAACAGAACACATTTTCAACGTGAGTATTTACTTTTAATTCTAATTTCCTCTCTAATTTTGTTTTCGTTGGATTTACTATCTGCATTCTAAATAATTTTAAGAATATGACATTTATATGTGTATAGCCATTCCACTAAGCGAAGATTACTCATTTATTATAGTGTTGATAACAAGTAATAATTATTCAGGTAGTCGTATAGCAGATCGAATACGAACCAAATGAAGTTATTCCCTCAAAAGAAACTGTTGGATATTTCACGGTATTCGTAGAAAAAATTCTAGCCCACTCCACGATTTTTACATAAATGCTTTATGGTACACATTGACAAGCCTCACATATTTCCCATGGCAGATGGCAGCCAACATCGCTGCGGACTCACCTGGATACCTGTGTGAAATCCATTCGTCAACAGTTCCGACCGTGTTTCTATGTTTTGTCATGAATACAAAACGCGAGCTGAAGAGGCACGTAAACAGAAATCGAGGAAAGAACCAGTGAAAACAATCGGAGCAACGTTAATGACAGTTAGTCTGTAACGAGGAATGTACACTCAGTTCAAATACCCATGTTTTCATATGTTTATTCTTGTCACCAGCATTCTGACACACATTTTTGTATAAAAATCATGTATGCAGGGTATTTTTCCAACTCGGTTAGACAATATTTCCTAATCAATTTTTCAACTGAATATATCAGCGTAAACTTCTCGTTCGTCCCACGCCGCAACGCAACTGAAATTTGACTATGGAACGACTTGCATAACAGAGACAGAAAATATTTAGTGAAAGAATAGATCGAATTTTACGAATTTTTAAGCTGCAAAAACCTGATTATATCTGTTATTTGAAACAATTTTAATAATAAGACACGTCGAAAGTTCCTTAGCTATGCGTGTCTTAAACTTACGCAAACCAACACGAATTACTCGAATAGTTACATTCCTGTTTGACCGACTATTTATCTAGACGGCCTTCAGTTCCCACCCACCGTACCATCAAAGCCGTTGATTAGTTTCAAGTTTCCTTTTCGACGGAAATTTGCCAAGTTCGATGGATTCACGTCCCACGCAGAACCGCAACCCGCGCGGCGAGCGTAACTTTCGAGTTTCTCGTGTACAGGGTGATTCAGGAATTGGTGACCAAACTTTAAAAACATATTCTATCGACTTTAAACATGGAAGAAGGTTCTATAAACGCGGGGTCCAGAAAGGTTTCCTTCCGAAATAAAAACACTTCTTCTATACGATGCAGTTAGAAAAATATGTAGTACATAAAAATACTATATTTCCGATTCATCGATAAAATACTACAATTTTTAGTTATTTAATTTGCGAAATTAAAGTGGCGGCCAGAGAGAAACAGAGCCTTTAGCTTTAAAAGAAATTAGCTTCTCGTATAGTATGTTAATTTGGATTTTCTGTGTAATCAAACCTTTAACATATTTGTTAAAGACAATAAATTAATTAATATTTCAAAATGCAGAGAAAACATACATTTAAAAAATAAGATACCGTTATTTTAATGCAGTAC
Organism: Andrena bucephala; assembly: GCA_947577245.1. NCBI lineage: Eukaryota > Metazoa > Arthropoda > Insecta > Hymenoptera > Andrenidae > Andrena > Andrena bucephala. Next base: position 25,388,405 of record OX387717.1, on the reverse strand, counting down.
TTTTATTTTGTACTGCTTTCCTCCGAAAAAGTATTATACTTTTTCACAATGTACTATATTTGTTAGCACATTTGGCCGAAAACTGCTATATTTTCCCTAAAAGAAGTTGACAACCCTAGCTCTTGATTATGATACTCTCATGGAAATACTCTGAAATTGCATCCTCAATTCATGTAACAAAAGTTGAAATGCTTCAAAAACTGAAATCATTTTTTGGGGATGTTGATGTTAAGCGTCCATTCCTTCAGAAAGAAATCATTTTCCGCAATTTCTTTAACGAAATAAGTACTTAATGAGGACGAGTGCACGCACGTTTCTAACAGAATATTTTTCCTTAGAATACTCGCACTGAACAAATCTTTAATTTTCCAAACTGCGCAGCAATATCACTGCATTAGGGGAGTTGTAAAATACTAAGTGCATTATTGACTTACAAAACATCCTCGTTTTTGATAATACAGATTTGAATGAAGATCAGTAAACGACCATCTCTGAACCCCCCTGTAGTAAACGCCACTTTCGAAGCTCGTCGATCAGCCCCTGTCGCATCGTCACAAAGGAACTCCTAAACGAGTTTATCTCTTACGAAACGATATAGTAATTATTCATCCGCGCGCCACTATTCCCTAGCCCGCCGCGGACGCATCCGTAACGGTTTCACGCGTATCCCTAGCTAGCGCGACGAGCCCATCGTTTTGCATCCGCGAGCTGTGCGGCCATCAATCAGCTGCTCGAAGAGCCAGCCACGGAGCAGGGCGACCAGAACGCCGTGGAAGCAAGAAACCCTATCATTGGTTAATTAATCACAGACAACTCGCGCACCTGCCCTCGTCTCGCGAGCCTATTATTAAGCGCCATTACTCGGCTGTGCTCGCCTGCCAAAGCTCCACCGGGACCTTTGACCGTTCCTAGGGCGCCAGGACCGCAAGAAATCGCATAAACCTTCCTCGGCGGGCGATACGCCGCGATACAGTGTCCCTTCGACGATCCAGACGGGGGGTCCACGTCAATTACGCCAAGCGCATTCGCGGCAAGACTGGCCACGTAGTCCGTAGACGTTGCGTTATCGCTCGATTATCCCACTGGGAGTAATGACCTCGTTACTCAAACATTTCTGTTTACGATGCATCAACGCGCTCCGCGAAGATAAATCGCCGCGAAATGTCACGCCCTAATACGTGCAAGCACGATGGAAGCGCGGCGGAAGCTCGGCCTCGCGCAGGCCTAAGCTTTCGCGGCTATCTGCCGCCGCGAACTGGAAACTGGGTAAGATGGAACGTTCTGCGAGATGGATTAATTCGGGGAAAACCGAAGGTGTTGCCGAAGATTAGATTGCCGATGGACACTGATAACCCGCGTTCTGTACATAGGTAGAGACTAATTTGGGACAGCCATGTGGAAGATACTAGACGTATGCGTTGTAGAATAGCTGGGGATGTGGATTTTGTGAAGACCAGTGTTTGAAATGGTATCGTCTTTGATTCAAGTGACTCATAGTTTAGGATCCCTTGAATTATAGACCTGTATTAAAAGTCTAGGTGACAATACCCTTCAAAGGAAAAGAAGGAGGCACTCCTTATACGATTGTGAGATTGTTGGTACCTAGCATCGTATCTCAGAAGTGTATTGTCTCGATGACACCAGGTAAACTGTCGTCACTATTTCCGCGGCGGATTCGCTGCGCGAGCTGATTGCTGCTCCAAATGAACAGTGAAGCCTCTAAACTTCTCACGCGCCTAAGGGTCGCAAGGGGGGCGTCGATGCCAAGAACGTAGAAGTGGCATGAACCCATTGAAGCTCATTACACAGATCGTCAATTAGATGTAAGAGGTTTTTTGCCCTTTCAATCATCGGGTATCGTTTCGTTCAATTATTAGGAGTTCCAAGTACCGAACCGCCAAGTGGCGAGGAGTTCCGAGACTTCTCTTATCGCGTTTGTAAGTGTTACGTCGATTAAACTAGGCTAGGCCAGACAAAGTTGAATGCCTCGTGACGATTTAATCGAACGAGGTACAAGTCCTATCTAGATTCCACGTGTGACGAAAGTGTATCGACATAAGTCGTTCAGGGACAGATCGAAAAGTACATAGTTGTTCCGTAGAATATTGGATTCCAAGAATCACATACTCTGCCTGAGGATTCTGAACGTCAAAACGGAAATCTTTGTAAATTTATAGCGAAAAGAAATTTGATTTTAATGAACTCTGCGAATGAAACATATTTAACAAGATTTTATAAAAAAAACACGTGTGTCTTTTATGATAATGTTTGATATAGGCCTACATTTCCAGCTATGCAATTTTGCATTAGAACGTTGAACCTTTACTCGGCATTATTATTATCCATTTCCCAGCAAAAAGAAACATTCTATTCGATACACTTGCTGTTACCGAGTTCCTACAGTGCTCATTAACCAATTGACAGTCATATCCCATGACGCAGTCGCGTAATCACAGTCACCAACTATTCTGTAATCCAGTATCGAGAAATACAGCACACTTCTGCAAAGAGAAGTAAACACCGTTTACAAACGCGTGTAGTATTGCGTAGGTAGAATGACAGGCCCAATCATAGAGCTGCAACTAATTTGCATATTACTCCAGCGAATTGTCATTGAGATTTAAATATTATTTTTTAAATCACCCTGTGCAATGTACGACACCCATAATCACGTTCAGTATAGCAAGGCCTTTAATCATTAAAGTGACAAACGATGGAAACTAATTACCCCTAGTACCTAGTGCACAGGCTACTTACGATGATTATCTCTCAGAGCCGTTCCCCTAAATCATTTCTAAACGACTTTCAAAAGTTTCGTGTTCTCATGAGCCAGCGTACACCATGGCCCCGCGTCTGGGTTCCGAGTATACTGAGAAATCGGTTCATTGTGCGGGATTGACATTGTTTTACGATCGAGGCGGACAATAACTTACGTGTACGTGAACGCGGGTTGCAGGCTGACGGGGAACATCTAAAGGGTCTCGAGTTCGTTACGGAGCAAGTTTAGGGGGGGAAAGGTACGATCGGGCGGTACTCGTCGACCTTATCGAGGCATCCTCGATTACCATTACCTATAAGGCGAAACACAATATCTCGTTTATCGGGCATCTAGCCTCCTCGTGGCCTTGCGCACTTCTCCTTTGTTGCGAACTCTTTCGCGGCGATCCAATTAGATCCATTACTGATCGATTTATCGCCGTTCCTGAATTTCCAACCGATAATCACTATCTCCCGACGACGCGCGCGGTCAGACATTTTCCGATCGTACACGGAATTGTTCGTGGTATTTGTTCTCACCTCGCGCCGCCTCCGTGTGAACGTCGTGTTTAAACAAGACACCTGTTCCCGTTCATTTTTCTGTCATAAGGGTGGTGCACGAGCTCCGGGTCACTGATTTGGTTCAAAGTTTCCATATAGTTACTCACAAAAGAATCTGTCCACGCCATACATTTTTAAGAAATGTTAGATTTCGAATAACCCGTTATAATTTACATTAGAATAAGCCGAACTCATCTATTATAGTTATATTTCGTGATTGAGTGAGTTTTTGTTCTGATCTTAATGTACTATTAATTTCTCTTTCTAGCTCTCTAGTTCTAGTTTTAGTTTTAGTTTCTTTGTTGTAGTTACGGTTAGGCTTCTGGCAGAATTACACTGCAGCCTCGCCTTTTACTTCGATCTGCTTTAATGTATTATTGGTTATTTTCTTTGTATATTTATTGAGTAATAAAGACGAATAACAATAATAATAATAATAATATTTTAACACCTTGAGTGATGCACGGTTTTGAAAAATGCCGCCTTAACTCGGTCAAACCCTTTCGAGCGATCGCTTCTACCGAGAAAATTTTGCTAAACTCGCCCCGAGCGAACATTCGGGATCGCTCAGGCAATACTCCCGATGAATTGCAGAAAATATCGACATGTAAACACGCGAGAACCGTGCACAGGGTGCAAGTATCTCCCACACAAACTATTAAACTTCTATATAATCCTATATGCATATTATTTGCGTTATTATAAGTTTTTCTATTAGATTTAGGTTTCCTAGAAACACCTGTTGCTGAAGCGTCGCCCATTCATCGTGTACCTATACAGAGTGCGGCCGAAAGGATGCCACAAGCGGGCAGGAGGTGATTCCTTATGCACAATTAAATCAAAAGTGTGGAATAAAATTTTTTCATGCGAGGCTTTGTTTTCGAGAGAAGAATTTTTCTAAAGTAGCTAAGTAAATGCAGTACAACTACGAATGGAATGAACCCTCGTGTTCGAATAAGTCGAAATTGTAGAACTCCGATACTCCAGAAAATCGATTAGAAAGTGGGACCCAATTTTTAGGTCTTCAAATTTCAATTTCCTTAAACACAATAAAAGCTATTCTACAATTTCGACTTATGTAGCTAAATCATTCACTTCATCAGCAGTTGTGCCGTATTTACTGTTGCATTCTAGCAATTCTTAGTCAGGCGCATGCGTGCCCAGCAAAATTTCAGAATCGATTTTCTCAAAAACTAAGTCTCTGATAAAAGATTTTTATTCCATACTTTTGCTTCGTTTTTACATAAGGAATCACCTCCTGCCCGCGTGTACCATTCTTTCGGCCGCACCCTGTACATATACGCATATGCTAGTGTCCATCATGCAATGAAGTCATAATAATAATAATTCCTGTGAAGATGCTGGCGAAACGCAGTGCCGACCCCGCAAACGGTAACGTTCTTTCTCTCCCAGTTTCGCCACTAATCGCGATAACTCGCTTACTTAGTGTCCCGACGCTAACGGCCCTGTTCGCCGATTTTTTATATTTATTTTCGCAGGCGGATCGAGGCGCAGCACAAAGACGCGGCCTTTTAACGAAACAGAGGAATCATTCAGTGATGCGCGCCGTTTGAAACGTCAGTCACAGAGCGCGCCTCGTTCGATTGTTCCCCGAATTCATATTGTTCCCGTGGCTCGAGGGTTTCGAGCCGACTCATCGACCAGCTGACTTTTCAAACTCCCGAATCGAGCAGCCAGCCTCTTGGGGTATAAACGGCTCGCAGCCGAAGGAGGAGGGCGAACAGAAGATTTCATTATGCTGGAGTACCCGTTAAAGAATCAACGTCGTTGCTCGAGCGTGCAGCTCTCCACGATCAAGTTTTACAGTTCTCCGCCTCGTTTGCTGAGGAAGGAACGCCGGGCGTCGCGGTGATTTCGATTTTAATTGGGCGGAATAGTTAATGACGCGTGGTGCTGCGTCTAGGATGACCCTTTCTGATTTTTTATTATATTTGTCAAAGTCTGTTGGAGCAGGTCAGAATCAAATTGACGGAAATTAATGAACAATGAATGTATGTAGTATATCTTTTAAGTGAAATAGTAGGAAATAAGGAAATATCTTTATAGTACACAAACGCCGTGTCTAGACACTGTGGATATAGGACTATGTAGTTGGAATAAAATCGATGTCCAGGCAATTGTGGACGTCAGATCGTAAGAGGTTAACGACCACCTGCCCTTTATCGAGCAGTTATTGGAATTTGTTATTTAAGTGGTGGATAAATAAATTATAATTATACAGAATGGTTAATAATTGAGGTTAAAATAACGGTTAATGATGGAGGTTCGTGAGATCCTGGAACCATCCTGTAGGTATATCCTGAGAACCCTAAAAACGATCAACGAAGTGAAAATAAAGTGTCCAGGAGGGTAACAAATTTAATACGTTCTCTGTTCAGCAACTATCGCCTGATCTTTTTTTGCTATGTTACGACAGTCAAGATAGTCCGAGCATTTGAAAACGTGCCAAAAGCTTTGATCGTATATATTCAGTCGCACCACACTAACGGGTACATTCAATTTTGTGTACACTTTATTGTATACTATCATTAAAGTGAACAGTAAAAGCCTTTGAAATTAGACATGCGAAATAAACATTTTGTTAAAGGTATCATTAATATCTTAATATATATAAAGCAGAAAGTGTTTGTGTGTTTATGTGTCGCCTAAAAACTTTGGCACGGTAAACTCTGGGGTTACGAAATGTGCCCCAGCTCATTACGCCTAGCTAATCCAGATGAGTGTGACTATTTTCACAAAAAAAAATAAGTAAACAAATTTTTCTTTGTATAAAATCAGAATCTAAATTTCGGGCGAAGCCGAGTAGTAAAAGTTACTTATATCAAGACACAATTCCTATTCCCATTGCATTATTTACAATACATAAACCAACCTCTTCGGTATCTTATAAATTAAAAATTGAAGTGTATAAAATTAAAAGTTACTCTAATTACTTCATAGGTAATACATGATTCTGGATTAGTTACGCAATTCCGAGCAAGCAGAATTAGCTCCTGAGAGATTGTAGGTACCTATATAGGAAATCTGTTTTCATTAAAAATCACGATTACTTTCCTCCATATTATCACGAATCTGCAACTCCTTCCGAAGAGATGCTTCGCAAACTTCGTATAAACGTAGTGATTGCTCATTTCGCCCAGGTTCTCTGTAATTATAAGACTATCGCGTTTCGAGGATTCGCGTGATTGCATGGCGCAAGAAAATTACCGGTCTCGCCGTTCGATCGTCCACGATATCGAGACGCAGTGAAACCGCAGGTTTTCTCCTGCTCGTGACTAGGCGATTTAAAGAAACTTTTAGCTCGAAAGTATATAGATTCGTCTGGAGACTGTAATGTGCCGTCGATCTGGCGCACAACAGAAGACCCTACCCAGGTCGTAATTATCGTTCCAGCGACTCGACGGAGTCGTTCAGACGCCTAATGTCGCAGATGGTGTCATAGAGACAGCAGAGCTAATCTACTACACTGGCATTATTTGCACGACAGCTATTACTTATTGTTTGCAACTGACTTTCTCGTCCTTTCGCGCTGCAATTCATTGCCCCGTTCTGCCTGATGCATGATCTCACTCACAAGTGGAGGGCACGTGGCTCGGGTCAGCCGTTTTCCCCACAAAGGAACTTCAAAAGAGTCTGTCACTTTGCAGAAATATAGTTCAGATGCTTCCAATCATACACCTATTTTTTGTTCCGATAATGAAACGGGGATAGAGGTGGAAACACTGCTTCAAAGAAATCTGATAATATGAGTTTTCATATTATCGTGAAGACAGAAACAAAGGTGACTACAAAATTTTATGACTTTCAATGATCTACGATACAATATAGAAGTAGTATTTGCATTTGTAGTATTTGCATTTGTAGTATTTGTATTTGAAGTATTTGTATTTGTAGTATTTGTATTTGAAGTATTAGATTTGTGGTATTTGTATTTGTGGTATTTGTATTTGTAGTATTTGAATTTTTAGTATTTGTATTTGTTGTATTTGTATTTGTAGTATTTGTATTTGTAGTATTTGAATTTTTAGTATTTGTATTTCTAGTATTTGTATTTGTATTTTTTGTATTTGTAGTATTTGTGAAATGAAATTATTTTTCATAATTCACCTCCACTGTAAATTCTTTTTGCAAATTCTTTACCACGACGTTGTGAATCATTGACAGCCGCAAAATTATTATAGTTTTCACACGTCATGTGTAACAATCTATTGAATACTGTAAAAATTGGGATCAACGTTTTGCCTTCAATAAATAGAATAAAATAGACGAGCATGAAAGAAAATCGGCACAGAGAAGGAATCGTAAAAGGAACAAGAATAATTTACTTATCAACGGAAATCAATTTATCTTATAGCGCAAGAGTGTGCACAAGTGCCAAATAAATAGAATACAATAGACGAGCATAAAAGAAAATCGACACAGAGAAGAAATCGTAGCAGGAACAAGAATAATTTACTTATCGACGAAAATCAATTTATTTTATAGTGTAAGAATGTGCACAAGCCGCGAGGAAAGAAACTAATTTAAAATGAAATTGAGCTGTATCATGGGCGAGGAAAATACACGAGCAACTGCAACGTAGTGCCAACATCAGTAAAATCCCCTTGGGTCGGCTCCATGCGCGAGTTCCAATTAAGGTTTACGGGGAAGAAGTGATAGGTTGAAGGTAAAAAAGGTTTTCAATTCACCGCAGCTCAGCCCTGAAAGTTTCTTCACTTATGTAATATTCGCCGCAAAGGTACTTTCTAATTTATACGGTAATTAGCATGGTACCGGTGCTCATGTTCCTTGACAGTAAAAGTGCTTCCTTTGAATGATAAAAAAAAAAAAATGAAAGCAGCGAATGCAACAAAAATCCCATTCTGTATGATCCGCGGCATGAAAATTTAATAGCACAAACGCGATGACAAAAGTATTGTAGATCAGTCCGACGATAAAACACGCAAGTAGAACGATCATACTTCACAGTGTATGTAAGCGTAAAACGAACCTACTGTCAATCTCACCGGTTCAATAGTGCAACAGGATAACAGCAACTGCGATCAAACCAGTTTCTAGCGCGGGCAAAGACAACGTAATTTATAACTTAGAGCTTCTTTTAGAAATGCCAATTACATAATATGAAATACGTAATTCTCGTTCCCACTCTATGAAGAATTCGGACACCTGATAGTTCTTCATTCCTCATAGTTAAACACTACCAAATTTTCAAAGAACTATGGTAACAACGAACATAATAAACTTTTGAAAACACCAATTTTTTTCGTGCTAGAAACTTTGTTGAAACGGCAGCTATATTATTATGAGACCACCTTGAGTGTAAGTTAATAATTCACGCAGTGGTAGAATATCCCAACAGGCAGACCCCTCCCAGACCCCCCAACTCTAACTCGTCGAAGAAGGGCACCTTATTACACGAAACGCATGCCGCGTTTGCTGAGCACGATCGTGTTACCGTCATAGAAACGTCTGAAACCGTATAACGCAAACATAACAGGTACGCAATTACAAGATATCCTTATGTAACGTCATAGACACGTTCGTCGTCACCTGCCACGGGCCGCAAGCGTTCCGCTGCGTTTATCTTCTGGGGATGATCGAGTGCTCCGCCACGGCTAAATGCACGTTTACACGTAAAGTATACACCGCGCGGAGCGGTTGAATGAAGTCTATCGAACAACTTCCACGTTCCCAGTGGCCACATTCACGATCGGCCGCACCAGTTTCTCAAGAACTTTCTATTTCCGCTTCATCCAAGCGTGGCGTTTAATTTCTTCTTACGTCAACCTCGACGAGCCTCTTCTGCTCCACTGTTTCCCCCTGCAGTTACACCGAGCACGATGCGCTACGCCATTCGATCATTCGATCGTAAAGTGATGGAGAACGAGGCGGATGAAATTCACTTTTCATTTTAAAGGTAACTGTGCAGCGGTTGTAAGTGTACAGTGTAGGATAAGTTGGCCTATGCAGAAACTATCAACCCTTTGAATGACAAAAAGTTGGTTAAACACAGTACGGACCCAATAATTTTGTGATCTTTATTTTGCAAAAAATTAGCAACCTTACCAAGCCGTAGTTTCATTTTAGGCTTAATAAACAAAAACTACAGAAAATTTAAAATAATATTATTTATACTACTCACTATTAAATAACCAATTGAAAAACATGGTAAGACAATAACAAGAAATAAAATATACCCAGTAGAAATAAAGCTAGTTTTCTTTGATAATTAAAATCTTCAAACTAAATTTACTCAGTTTCAGAATATTGAGGGTTGGTAGCTTTCTGCATAACTAGGCCCAAGTGTAACTTAAACTGCTATCGAGGGCGAGGTGTTCGTTTCATAAGGATGCTTCGTGTATTCTACGCGACATGGAAGCCAGCCTATAGTGGGGGATGAAAGGAATAATAGAAGATGAACGACACCACTCTTCTATCTGAAACGTCTACTGCAATTTGTTGATTTGTAAATAAAACTTCTGTCAAATCGTTATGTGTATTCTAAACATAAAAGAAGCTTCTACAAATGTAAATGAACCTATCGCATACTTTAACTGACAAATGGTAAAACTTTCACGGAAGTTACATCATCGAGTGAACAATCATCTCAATCGTATGTAATTTCCTCCTCATCCTCCTCTAAAACATCTGTCAACGGTGAAAAAAACGCATCGTCAAACAAAGCAAGACGAAGAAACTGCTTAACACATGCGACAAACATGACCTCAGCACACGGAGCAAACGATACGTTTGTATTGACATATTCTTCTCTCTGAACACGATATTCCCAGTGGGAATGTACAGACACTGCGATTTCACGAGAACCTATATCCCCGGCGCGGGTACCTGCCTCGGAGGGTTCAAGGTTGCCGATACTTTCGAATGCCGATGCATCGTAATTCCATGAAGAAGCCAAGAAACACCGTACGCGCTCATCCTCTACCATTAATAATCCTCCAGCGATTCCAGCTCAAACATATTCGTACCAAGTTGCGTCTGCGCACGCATGCGCATCCCCGGGGCGGGAAGCCGCGAGAGCGTTCAAACTCGAGCGAACCTGGACCACCAGCGAAGAGAGCCAGCCCGTTCCCAACCGCAAATAACGACGGCGAAGGACGAACGCGAACAACACAAGTATCAAGGGAGACCGCGGTAAATATTTATCGAAGCCCGGCCGCGCAAGACACCGCGTACAAGACGCTGGATCGAAATTACGGTCCACGGAGATTTAATTAACTGCACGTGTACCGGGTGCAATTATCGGCTGCTTAGGACGCCGAGCACGTTTTCCATTACGTCAAAGCCCAGCCGCGAACGATATGGATAATCGTGGTTGCAAACGCACGGCGACGCGGCGTTTAATTGAAACGGCCACATTACCGCGTGTAAACTGCGCGATGCGAGAGCTATGCACCGCTCGGACGCCTGTCCACTGCGTAAACCATCAGCGGATCTGCACGAGCGATCTAAAGGTGGTTTGCGCCCGCGTGGCTGGATAAGGTGGTATCGAGACGGCGATCTGGTGGGACGGAAAATCTCTGGGAATTTAAAAGACCGGGGGACGAGGGAAGAGCCTGGGATGGCCTGTCGATGGTCGGGATACCTGACCAGTCAGCTGTCCCCGCGCTCTCCACGAGGGGCGATCTCTGAAAAGACGCCTCGAGAGAGAGAGACCTGTGGGACTCGAGAGTTCCCTCGGGGGGTTAGGGGCCCCGATCGTAGGAAGAAGCCTCAGCTGTTTGCCGATGGAAGCCGTAGGATGCATTTTACGCCGTCTACCACGACCTGCAGGCCCGTTCCGTCGTGCAACAGCGAACAGAACCGCCGCTGGCTGTTACTGGATACAGTCGTGCATGGTAATACGCGGCTGATATGGTCGAACGGTAACGTGGTAATACTTCGCTGTCGAGGGTGTTCGATCTTTCGCCGTGGCCGGGGAATAAAGGGTCAAACTGGGGGGAAAAAAGCGGGCAGGGACGCGGCTGGAAGACGCGGAAGCGTGTGAAGGAGCGGGATAGCTGCCCGTGCGAGATCGTATTTCCAGGGCAGGACACGGTCGAAACGAAAGCACGCGCTTCCTGGTCTCGACGAGCGGCAGGACGCGTCGGAAAAATTCAGTCGGAAGGGCACGACCAGCGTGACGATGATCAGAAAGGCTATCGTCCGTGGTTGGGGCCGAGGAACATTGGGTTCGCCGTTCCGCAGTCGGGGCTAATAAACCCTACTACCAGTTCCTTGGTTTTACGGCCTCTTGAAGGTGATTGCTCGAGAAGGGGTGGCTAATTAACACCAGCGTCGACTCGGGCGCCGATGGAAGAGTCGCTGTGTAGTCTGAGTGAAATCGACTGGCTCTTCAAGGCCATTTTGCTGGTAATAACGCGAGGATGCGAAGCGTCATACGCAGATTTTGACCAGTCTTCGTGCTTAGATGGGGGATGCTTTAAAAGAATATAATTCTGGAGGATGTAATAATATTTTGTCGGTACAGCGTGCGAGAGGGGGTAAGCTTGCGTAAGACCACCAACATGGAAGTGAATGCGAGTGCGAGTGAGACCACAGAGAGATGGGTACGAGTGGGGATTAAGGATGATCGACAGTCCTGCACGGAAGAGTAATTGGAATAGGTGAGCCTAGAGCGAAAACGAATGTGCAGCGAGGTATAAGTGAATTTCCCCCTGTTCCCAATTCGTTCCCTGTCCAGCAGTATACGTAGACGCTCGATAATAAACGAGACATTTAAAACAAAACACCGTTCTGCTCGAATCACGAGATTACACGATTGCGTGCAGATGCTAGAAGATGCTACGAGGCGTATGCCTTCTAGAATCCATTGGCACAAAGAAAAGCACAGAACGCTACCGATCCACCTACAGCACAGAATCCAGCAAACGAAACTTAATCACTCACGCCTTTACTTCGTCCATAATTAGACATTCCGCGGGACGAAGGTGTCGTTAACGTTCTCGGTGGGAGCGGCTTTTTATCTGACGGAAGCTCGTTCGTCTTATCCCAGGGCGCGCGGCTAGAGAACAAGGGGTCTCTTTGTAAGATTGTGCCACGAGAGACGGCTAATCCTTCGTCCTCAGGTGAAACTTGCTTTCGGCATCGAGATCCGTTTCCCACGGTAGGCCAGGTAACCCGGAGCGTTTTCCCTGTAATGTGGGTCTCCGCGATACTTCCCCTCCACTTCTCTCACTCCCCCTCTCGCCGCTACACTCTTCTTGCTTCGACCGTTTGCGCCCGTCCTTGCTTATCTCCTTCTAGCCCCCTGTGCTCCTCCTCTCTCGCCGAAGTCTGGCCTGTGAAATCAGCGAGGAGCGTCTTTTACGATTCCTCGGCCCAGGTAGAAAGAAAGGATTGCCGAGGAAGCTCGGCAATCGACGTAACGCCGCTGATGCTCTGGCGAATGGAATGCTAATGCGAGGGGAGTCAGCCTTCGAATCCTGCCGCGCTGAACGGTACACAGGGATCCTGGCTGTTTAGCGGCCTAAGCATCGGGACTAGGCTTTGCACTTTCGGTGCATTGTGCGGCTGGGTGAGCGGGGCAACGTTGGCTAGCATTTAAGCGACTTCTGGGTGGGATAATAAAGACGCGTTTCAGCGGTTGAACTTTCCGCCGGGTGATTCGTTTCCACAGACGCGAGGCGAGACCTAGTTGCAGCGTTCAGTAGGTCTGATTAAGTTGTACTGCCGTTGAACGCTTGTGGCGGAGGAACATACTGGTGGCGGCTATAAGTAGACTTTCGGGACATTAGAATTTCTACGCTTAGCGGGGTTGGAAATATATTTGTGATGAAAACCAATTTTTGGCATTGGAATGTGTTTTTTTATAAATAGTAAATTACGGCGAGAGTTTGTTTCTCACCAGATATGATGTTAAATTATGAAGACGATGGTTATATATATTTTAAATTTTTGTGTCTAGCTGGGGATAATGTTTGTTTATTAGTAACTTTTAAGGGGGAATAAAGGAATCGATTAATGAGAACGTGTTTGTTAATGGAGATGTTTAAGCAGTGAATAAGGAGGATTTAAATAACCGAATGACGGCTTGATAACCGACTGCATATTTGCACGCTGTTTAATGTACATGAAGATAAATTTCTGATTAGCATGGAAATTTCGTAGGGACATTAAAGCGTGAAATAACATTTGGTTTCAGTTAAATGAAGTCCGCCCTGCTGTAATGAATATTTATATTCGTGTAAAAGCTTTCTGTACTTGTCAGTTTCTATTAATTCGGTCCACCGTATTATTATATAAAAACAACTGCAGGTGCAGTGGAGAACGACAGAGAATCCATTGAAGTGATAATTTATCTTTATAATTTCAGTTTAACACACATATGTACTAGTCAGATTATACCTCAGCTTGAATGGAAACGAATGTTACAGAATGCACACATCAACGAGGGAACTAATTTTCTTTCTGCTTTTTATTAAATTTACTTCATTATATTAGGAAGAAAAATAAGTGTTCATGGAAAGGTACAGCTTGCTCTAAAAGGAGCAACTTCCACGTGAAATCAAAATTACTTTATAATGATAAATTTCTCTCCCGACAGAAACTGATAACACACGAAGTGCACCCTGAAGTGATACTTTACATCAAAGACTTTCCGTCCTCACACAGCAAAATAAAACAACACTTCAGCCGGGAATCCACCTAGAAGCTAAGCTATGCTATGCTATGCTATGCGATGCGATGCTATGCCATGCTATGTTTGAAACAAGTTAGCTTCAATACATTCTTATGGAACCGTTTCCACCAAAAGCTAAAACGTAGCATAGCATAACATAGCTTAGCTTAGCTTCCAGGTGGATTCCCGGCTTTATTATCAACGCTTGAAACTAAGCCTTCTATGTCGCTCACCAGATCATTTGACGCATTGTTTCAAACAACAGTCATTTCTACTTCGTAGTTACTTCCTGTTCGAAATATTACCCTATTTCATGTGAAGAAGTGAGACTGACGATAATAACTGTGTATCTAAAGTAATAGAAGAATAAAGTAGACAAACGATAATCCACAGTGGCATTATCCTCAAACAATAATTCCGCGATTGGAATGTTCCGATTCGACTCCCATTGTTCTAGGCCCGCGTCAGACGCGTATTGGTAAATACAAGCCTTGCTTATAATACAATGCTGTTAGATCATACAGTCGATGGCATTTGATTACGTGCAGCGGTGTTTTGCCAATTGGAGGAACGTCACAGAAAATACACCAATTTGATGGAGTATTTTCCCCGAAATTACATATGTCGCCAGAGGTGTTTTACCTTTTTATCCTTATTACATCTCTTTCTTACTCCATTTCCGCAAGTTTCCTTATTCCTGTGACTACATCCCTCAAATGACTAAGCAAGAGAGAATTACACGTTCGTGTCTGGTGAATCAAATACACGTAACTCACATGTGAAACGAAGAAGAACAAAATCTCATTATTCAAGGTTCCCGGCATATCTAAACAACATTATCTCTCATCTCCAACCGACATTACCGCAAACGGGTCAACATATCCCGCCCCGAATCTCGAAGAAAAACATCCCCCGCTCCGTGACTAGCGGCAAACAAGCCCCCTGGCCACTGAGTAAACCTGGAAGTGGCAACGGTCCTTCGGTCTGCTACTCTACTCCATCGATTTCGCGCGCGGCACTTGGGGTTCCGAGAAGCCTTCGCGGCGGGCACCTCCTCCCTTACCGACCGTCCGAGTTTTCCGTTTACAACGGGCGGCTTGTCCGCCGTTGCACCGATAAGATCGGGCGGAAACGCGCGCTGGCGAAGGTGAACGGAATGGTACTCACGGACTGGCACTTTCTTCGGGTCGACGGCTGCGAGACGTTCCTCGACCTTGTCGATCCTCTGCCGGAGGCGGCTGCTCCGATCGGCGACCGCGGTCAGCTCGGCGGTCAGCTCGGCGAATATGTCCTCGGCGGTGGTGAGAAGGGACGCGAGCTGCTTGAGGGTGGTGGTCAGCGCGCCGTTCGCCACCGCCTCCAATTCGGCGCCCACCGGCCAACCCTGCGGGGCCGAACCCGCCGGCACGTGTCCGCGGCACAAATAGCGCGGCTCCACCTTCCGTAGCACGAACGGCATGATTCCTCGGCGTGGTAACCGGCACCTTCACACATAACACCGGGCCTTTCGAGGTACGACGTGTTAGCCTTGCGACGGCCGCTCGGGGCACGGGACACCGCGGTCTCTATCGTCACCAGGTCGCTGCGCGCTCGGATAGATCGTTCGCGCCGGTGATCGAATCGAGCGCGAGATCTTCCACGATCCCGCACGAGTGTCCCTTCAGCGAACCACGCCGCCCCATTATATGCGACGACTACCGCCGGCCACCTTCTTCCAGCGACACTCAACACTTCAACAACACTGTTCTGCACTTTGGCGCCGCGAACCGAGATCGGTTATTTCGGAACGCATCCTTGGGGACGACCGGTACGCGGGCGCTTCTGCGTCGATAGGCACTTGGGTTTTCGGTTAGTTTGAATGTAGGAGCGTTGGGCCTTCTTGGGCATTTGCGGCGGCTAATACGCGGAGTGGTAGGTGCGAGCTTACGGTGGATGGTAGGGGTGTCATACTGTCGCAGAGTTACGGGGGGAAAAGCAGGCCCAAACGAACGCAGATCGAACGTCCGCGCGACGCGACGACGGTACGCGAAGTGCCGGCCGGCCTTCCGTCCTGTCGCCAAACCGTTGTTCGGTTAGGCTCATTCAATTCGAGAACGATGAAGGCGCCACTACCGAGCAGCCATCTGGTACGGGTCTGGTGTAACTGCACCTGGCTCGCGGAGATCGCTCTGGAGTCGGTAACTCGATAGTTTCTGTTGTATCCGCGCATGGGAAAGAACGTCGACCGACTTTTTGAAACGGTAGGTAAGGAAGCTTACTTGCAAGAGGGGACGGAAGATAACGTTCTCTTTGAGTTGATAACTTAGTGTCTGCTGGCAACACTGATTCGCGGTATTCTTTAAATTAGTGTGACGCGATATTTAAATTCAACTTTGCTCGGTTTCTTCGGTAAATTCTGGAATATAGGAGCAGCGGTGAGCAAATGTTGTTTTAAATTCAAACGGGAAGTAATGATTTGAACGTTCTTCTGAAATTTAATGACGTGTGATACTTCTTAATTTATTTTATATTTATAAACGTTAAGGGCTCGTGTAATAATAATTTCAAAAATATCATGCGTATTGTGTGTAAAATATTTGCAGTAAATATTTACAATCTTTTGGTAGTTTTTGGTTATCGAAAAGTTGGGAATGTTTTGCGTGGCAGTGGGAAACGACGAAGGAAGGCGATTGAGAGGATAGAAATGTTTATTTCACAGATGAAAGTAATATCGTAATACCTCACATTTTACTTAAGTATAGGGTAAGTTCGGGAGAGATGGTCATAGTTTCGTTTGGAGCCTCCTACAGCCAACCTATTTGAAATAAAGCAACGAAAATGGTGTAGAACAAAACTTCAATCCTTTGTCTACATATCGGTTAATATCAATAAACGAAAAATTATTATTTAATATACAAATTTTACAAATGAAAAAAAAGTGTCATTGCCCATCTCTCCCTTAATGTCCGGGAAAGATGGTCATATATACCTTTCAGGCTAACAACTTGTGAACCTTACCTAGTTATCACAGATTCTTTCTAGTTTCCGTCCACTTTCGTTTTTACCCGTTCAAAACTTCTTTGGGCTTTTGCTGTGAGTCTTCTGTAGTGTCAAATGCTGTGCAATTTTCATGGGCCCAGTAACCCCATAACTTACATCTTAACCAGTCTTCTTTTTTTTCGTTTCGTAATAATTTTCTCCGCATCCTCTGCAATTATTAATGTCAAAGGCTAACTCATAAACAGAATCACATTTATTGCCAAATTTTATTTTTTTTTTGAGGACTTTTGTTGTTTTAATTCTTTTTCCGCCATTGCCCTGTCACTCATTTTTCGAGTGTTAATATGTGTTTGCGACGTTAATAATTTTCCCGGTTGTTTGACGCGATTCCGAGTAAGGTACCTTTTGAGCGGCACAGGAATGATATCTTCCAAAACTTGGCTGGTCGATTCAAGTGTACATTCGGTTTCAAATTAGTAAAGACCATATTAGATGGACCGGGATCATTGCTAGGACCAGGCTAGGCTGTACAAAAACAACGTTAAAAATATATGAAATTACATCAAATACAGCTATGGCCATCTCTCCCGGACAAAATTTGACCATCTCTCCCTTAAAGCCCTGGTAAGATAGTCATTCCCATTTCACTTAGACTAACAAACGTAACACCGAATACTTTAAGGTTAAAAACACTGTAAACAATACACTATCGAAAATACATCTTGAGAACTAAAAATATTCAGCATAAATAACACAAACAAGGTGACCGAAATATAGATAAAACATTTTGAAGCACTAGCTTAAACTTCACAGTGGATTTACAAACCTTTAAAAATGTTTTATTCCAACGCTTTGAACTGAGAATGTTACTTTTCTATGACACTTTGTACCCGCGTCGAGGCAGCGCCATCAGGCGTTTCCTTCTAATAAATACTGTCACTGCCCATCTCTCCCGTATGACCATCTCTCCCTGACTTACCCTAACAGCTGTTTCCTAAAGAATAATGTGTAATAGTTATGTAAATCTGCGCAGTGGTGTGTCACACGACTTGATCAAAATAAATACATTTCATTTCAATTCCACTTAACTTCCATTTTAAATACAACGATATATTCTAATAATTAACTGTTAAAGGACCAAAAGAAATACCATTCAATATACTTCCTATTGCTCTGACGAATCTATTCCAGAACAAATTCGCTGGTCGTTAACGTAACAAATTTTACCCCGAACGTCTTGATTCGATTTGGTGTAAAGTAAGCTTTAGAACTGGGGTGACGTAATTGATAGTACGAGCTCAACCTTACTCTTTTCACGTAGATCTAATGGATAAGAGTTGCCAGTAGCTTCCCTTCTTTCTTTAATTTGCCCAGCATGTGCAATTTCACACGATAAAATTTCGCACCGGAAGTTCCGAATGATTCGCTTACGATAGAACATTTCGTCTCTCTATCTTTCTTTCTTTTTTTTTTGTGAAATCTAAATGATGGAACATTGAAACAAATTCCAACTCTAAATATCAGCCAATTATTTAACAGAGGAAATGTAACAAATCTCAAACGTCGTCGATGCGTTCTCCATTCTTTCATTGTACACTAGGACTACTACTCTATACTTTCGGTTAATCCATACGCTTGAACATCGGGCCTTTCAATTCACAGAATCTTTTGTATTCAATTTCATTCTATGGACTAGAGTAATTTTCATTCCGAAGTAGTAATTTTCGTAAGGGTTATGGTGTTTTGTACCGATCGCATGTATATTTTACCTTCTTCTTTCTCCTTTTGTCAAATGTTTATCGATGCCCTTAGTGTATTCACATTAGTATAATAGGGCAGCGGTACACAGATTTTCGAAAATAGAGAGCCACCCTCTAACTTAGTAATGAGTACAAACACGGCATGGATTAGAGGGTTAAGAATGGGAACGGTAAAATTTTGATTATAGCCACGAAAGATTAGAAGCAGTGACGGATTTAACAGGGCGGCTGATGAGCAGTTGCCCCCTAGGCTCATGCGCAGAAGGCATCCGCAGGGCCCCATCTCCAAAACAAAAATTATGATTAGGTATATGTATCTAAACACTACATTTTTTTCGTACTACTACGCTTGGCCCGTTTTTAGTAAACTACCTCTTCATTTCCCCCCCTAAAAATGGGCCCCTCAGAACGTTTGCCACCTGGGCCTTTTTTCTTAAATCCGCCACTGGATTAGGAATACACTATGTTGTGCAATAAATTCGTTTAATAATAATAATAATAATGTATGGATATAAAGTGTGCTCTCTCAGCAGCTCATTTTCGTCTTCTACTGCGCATTCCCACTTTCCGCCATATTAAAATATGTACGTACTTTATGAATGCATATGGAAGTGTGCGGACGCATTATCAAAATTGTTGAGAATTTAATTCTACAGGGTTGATTGACAACCCAATATCGTGAATCTTGGGAAGGGCGCGTTATTGGCTAATCGCGAAATTCTCGAAGGATGCGCAAGAGCACACCATATATCCTTACATCATGGAAAACACTGCAATCAGCAATTCGGAATTTATGTATTTCGTTAACCTTCATTATTTCACGCGCACTGCGCCGAAATATCGCAAGAGGTCAACGAAAGTTTCTGATAACGTCGTGCTTCACCTTTAGTCTTCAGCGATGACGTTGAAATTTGCAAAACAGCGAAAGGTTGAGTGTATAACATAAAACTCGTCCAAGGGGTGCGCTACCAAATTAAATCGAGGGTAGTAATGAGCAAAACAACGTGCTGTAAAACAGTATGTCTAACAATCAGATCAATACTATTGGAATTACTTTTCATTAGCTTAAAATATTAATCGGATTTATGGAAATTTGAACATCTGAAAAATCACGAAACACTTAACGAATGTACTAAGAAGCGAAACTTTGAAAAATTATAGAAGCCATCAGGCATTGAAATAATGCTCCGAAGGAAAAAGTGTTTTCAGGCCTAGAAATTACAAAAAATCAATAGGAGCGGTAATGTTATTAATAACTTCGTCAAGAACATTGAAAATTATGGGGAAAAAAACATAGAGGAGATGTCGAGGAAGGAACGACAATTTCTGAAGAGAAATATTCTTTGCTTTTTGTTAAAAAATTCTCGCGAATGTTTCTACAGATAATAATGACCACTATTCAAAACATTAAAATTTCACAACACATACATACTCTGATTTTTTAATTGCTTCTTATAGCGAGTGTCAATACTGTCAATACCACCTTCATTTTATCACTTTAAACGCTTCGATTATTATTACTAGTATTATAATTTCAAAGCGTACAGTTCTACCTTACAACTTTTCATGTATAAGGAAACATTCAGAATATAATTTTAATAACTATTCGAAATTTCCATAGAACTGCGCGTTACTCTACTTTCGACTGTCTCAAGGAATTCTTATACGTCAACGATGGCTTGAGCCTTAGGTTCGTTCAGAATACTATATTTTCCTAGATCTGTCACTGGAAAACCCAATTAAAATTCCAAGTAATTCAAACATTACCCCCAGAACTGTACACAGCTTAAAAAAAGTATTGTCGACATATTTGACGTAATACTCCAAAACACATCACTCTTTCCTACAACTCGGGGTACACTTCTAACAAGGAAACATCTCGAACCCGGAAATTCAAAAAGTTCTGAAACTTTGTGAATATGTATGGGATTTCTTCTGCTGATTACAACGCAATTTTTGTTTGCTGCCGAAATTCACTCTAAGGGGGTGAAATTAACCTCTGAAAATTCAGCTATTTTCCGATTTTCTTTTGTAACTCGCGAACTGTAAGAACTGTAAGTTACCAAATGATAGTCCTAATTAAAAGAAGTAACTTTTGTCTCGAACCTTTTTTTCTATCTCTTACAGATTGCGAGTTACAAAATAAAATCGGAAAATAGCCGAATTTTCAGAGGTTAATTTCACCCCTTTAGAATGACTTTGGACAGCAAACAAAAATTGCATTGTAATCAGCAGGAAATCCCCTACATATTCCCAAAGTTTCAGAATTTTTTGAATTTCTGGCCCCGGAATTTTCCCTTGTGAGACTGGTTCCCTTAATATTTAAAAAATCGCTTACAACGAGAGCACAAAAGTTTATCGAGCACGTGTGCGTGCGAACTTTTCATTATTGATACAGGATCGATCCCGAAGAAGCATTTCAGCATCCTTTCTGTGTATAAGAAAATTATTCGAAAACTGGTAGAAGAGAGGGAGAAAGAGAATTGAACGCCCATTAGCAGGGGTAGGTGGCCGCGTGCGAATTCCCTCTCTTCGCCCATGCATGGAGAACAGTGTCTGGCCCTGGGGGCATAACGTACCCCTTTCCCCGCCCACCCTTTCGATCTAACCGACCACGCTGCCCTCCCGGATTCCCTCCCCCGAGTAGCTCGTCTCTCTCCCTCCTACCCCCGTCCGGCTCATTCCAGACCATTGCCTCCTTCTCCCTCT
Source organism: Andrena bucephala (assembly GCA_947577245.1). Taxonomy (NCBI): domain Eukaryota; kingdom Metazoa; phylum Arthropoda; class Insecta; order Hymenoptera; family Andrenidae; genus Andrena; species Andrena bucephala. Next base: position 25,366,979 of record OX387717.1, on the reverse strand, counting down.
CGCGTTCCGCTAACCTCTTTGCCGGGCAGCTCGCTCGCATGCCGCGCTCTTCTCCTTCACGCCAACATCGCCAGCTCGCCCCCACTTTCCACGTTGCCCCTACCGCGCCGTCGAACCACCCACCAGATCGCTCGTTCGCTATGCCCCGTGATCTCCCTCTTTCTTCCCTCTCTGTCACGGTGGAACGGCCAGTCTCCCTCGCTCGCTCCCACGCGATCCTTCTTTCTCTGGCGCGGCGTTCCGACGCTCGTGACTCTCTCCTCGTCTCTCCCGTATACGCGCGGAGGCAGGCGCCACGAATTCACTTCTCGCGGCTTCGGCTCCGCTCGGTCAGTTCCGGTGGCCGCGCCGGCTAAAAGAATTCGTCAGTATTCGCCGCGCTGCCTTGCCGGCAAGTTGTACGTAGTAGGAAGGTGATTTGATTTCCGTAGTAATCACGAGAGTGCGCGTGTCTGTTACGACGGAGATAAGTTCCGGGGGCATAGTCTCGCTGCGTGCACGCTCCAACGTTAGTCGCGTTTGCCAAGCGGGAACCAGCCGGGGTTCGAATCCGTGCACCAACTGCGCGCCGGAAGTGCAACGACGCTACGATCGTCTCCGATCCTTTAATCTCCGGTGGAGACGGGTGATCCGAAGGTCGTCAACCTGGAAGGAGCCAGTAGGGAAGGACCATCGGGGGAGGATCGATGAACAGTAAGAAGACAAGTGGCCCCCGAACGGCGGAGAGTTTGTCGAGGATCATCGGTCCGATCGATGATATTTCATCGGCCGACACCAACGGCGACATCGTGCTGGCGGATCGACTGGCCACGGCTCCACGGCTCGGCTCAACGAAACATTTCGCAGGAACCCACCGTGCTCGCAACGTGGGACAACAAAGCCGCGGATCCTCTCCTCGCAGTGGGCCAAGTTCTCTATCAAAACATGGCCACGTGACCGACGGCGCGGCTTGTAAACAGAGAGTTTGACCACGTGGTCTGCCCCCTCTCCCGTTGTCAGCGCCTCTCGCTCGCGCCCCTGCGGTTTCTCTCTTTCTCTATCGTTCGCTCGCGGCACGCAGTACCAACGTACCAGTGTATTCTCGGTCGGTCCGCTGCCAGTTGTGGGAGAGTTTGATTCGGCTGATCCGTGCGGCACTCCGATTTCTTTCGCGGCTCTCCGTCGTCGCACGCCCTCGCCGCGGTATTTTCGCGAGTGATAGATAACAGCGTACTCACTGTCCGTGTCGGTTGTGCGCGGGATTAGGAGGCCGAGTGACAAGACGATCGTGAAAGCAGCGCAAACGGCGGAATTCTCTAGCCGCCTGGAGTGATCCCGGCCCCGATTTCGGCTCGCCGATACCGACCAGTGCCGCCGATCCGCAGCAGTGGCAGTGTTAGGAGAATCGAGAGCCCCGTCCTCTCGGCGCGGCATCGACTGTTTGGTCGATTACCCGCGATCCCTCGTTAGGAAGGGCAATATCTGTCGGTGGGCAGCACCTCGCGGGGTGCTCGCGGTCAAAGTGGAGTACACGGAGGAATGTTACATGATGGACTCGGTGCCGGTTTCCACGTCGGGATCGAAGACCGGGTTGCCACCGCAGCAGGGGGTACCGTACGACCTTGAGAGCGGGTTCGAGCCTCGGGCGAGAGCACGGTCGCATACGTGGCCGCTGCCAAGAGAGGAGTATATCGAGGGGAACGCGGTGCCGCGTGTGTCGGCCATCAAGGAGGGCGCCGAAGACGTCGAGAGTGCCGCGACATCCCAACACGGCTCGATCGCGGGCCAGGGTACCGGCCTGATTCCGGTCAAGAAGAATTCGTCGCGGCGGAACGCCTGGGGGAATTTCAGTTACGCCGATCTCATCACCCAGGCCATTACCAGCGCCCCCGACGAACGGCTGACCCTATCCCAGATCTACGAATGGATGATGCAGAATATTCCTTACTTCAGGGAGAAAGGGGAGAGCAACAGCAGCGCTGGATGGAAGGTGAGTTTACATTTCCATTTTCTTCTCGCCTTCGCTTTATTATTTAGCCCATCCACGCTTTTCCCTTTACACTTCGGGGAAAGATCTCGCGGGGCTTAGCGATGGCCTCGAGACACAGTGAAAGATTTTCCAGCGGAAAGCATTCTTTCGTGTTGAGAACTTTTAACGCATAGAAGAATTCCGAAATTCTCCGACATATTCGAGGAGATCCGGTTTTTGAATTGGGAAGAAGCAATTCGGTGATTCGGGCTGTTGAATTATTCGAATGCTTTCAAGTCTACGCCCGCCACTACGGCGTGTGTTTTGATACAGTGACTCTGGTGAATTCCATTCACGTTCACCACATTGTTTCGCGCGCATTGCGCATCGTGCCTTCTTTTCTCACTTTTGTATTCCAACCTCAATCTTGACGTAGTGCCCGCGCGTGATTATTACGACGATGTTGAAGGAAGGTGAAACGATTCGTTTAATTGAGCGCGCGCAGAGACGTGCGATTTCGTGGAAAATATTGTTTCGTCTCGCGACGTTATCTTATTTCGCGATCAGCGGCTTTTTAATTCCGCAAAATCGACGCACTCGACAGGGGGCGCCTCGGCGCGTCAAGTGCCAACGTTTTGCTATCGACTATCAGAATCGGACAAACGGCGTTGGTTTTGATTTGGCGGGGGTGTCGATTACATGGATCTATCTCCAGGCTTTCGTTTGAACGTTTCATGCTCAACGAAATTCTTTGAATAGGCTAACATGAGTTAACGGTTTAATGCTTAAGAGTAGAAGAATTAGATTAGGATCAGTAGTAATAAAAAGTATTTTCTTTCCTAGAGAATATTTTGTAGGAACTTTTTGTGACGGACACTTATAGTATTAGTATTTCAAATACTATGGTATTGTATCCCTAAATCTTCACTTACCAGGCAACCTACTTTTCTGCCTTTAAGTATCTGAAAGAATTCTTACAATTTTCCAGCTTTTCCAACATTCCAAGCTTTTCAATCCTTCTAAGCTCAATTCAGCTGTGTTCTCAGAAGTTTAAGTAATATTCAGAGTGATTGGAATACCCATGGTACTATAAACTACCCGTGTGATGACCCGAACTCTAAATCATTCCATCCCTTAGAAATCATTTTCTTAAATTTACACTGCCCTCAGCTGCTTTTTACAAATTGCAATCATCGCTATAAAAATTTCTTCCGGCCCAAAAGAATTCTAACGGTTGCCCTAAGTATAACAAAAGCCAGAAGAAATTCTTCGACAAGAATGGCCCCAATTATCCTGCGAAGCTTAGGAAACGGTGAAATACCAAACCCAAGATCACGAACTGCGACCAACAATGGCCATCTTTGACCTTCCTCGAGTAATCGACCTGAAACTCCCCGTTACCAACACCCGCCCTACGAATTCATAATTTTCGTCACTATATATCCGCCCGCTTCTCGCGTATCACTATTTCTGTCCGCGTGGATAAGCGTGCGACCGGTCGCAGCGACTCTAACGCGATTCGACGACTCGTGTGTGTCTCGTCATCGCTAAAACGTCGTGAATGCGAGCGAGAGGTAGAAAGCGCGACAGGGGGATGGCGAAACGGAGGGTGGGAGAGAAAGGCGCCAGCGAGTCGTTTTACAGTTTTCGGCGTGAAATACGGCGAATAGAGAACATCCGCGGCATGCAAAAAGGTAGCATTAGAGTAAAGGAACAGGTTCTCACACTTAACTCCAGATCTTCTTGTTTTCGTACACATTTTTGTTACCCGCCCCCTCTTCTCTCTTTTTTTTTTCTTATTGCATAGCTGTTCGGACGCGAAACGTTTCTACGTTGGCGATGAAAAACGCGGTCCGCGGCCAATTTCACGCGGGCGGGTTTTCAGACGAAATTCGCGGTCCCGAATCCGGCGGGTATACTGAATATTGAGAAACAGGGTGGGGGAACGTTGGCGAGATCTTGATAGAAGAGAGACGCGCTCCTTTTTCGCATTGGCGTAGCCGCGGTACGATTTCTAGCCTGGCGCGTGCATCATCTCTCCTTTCCGTTCATGGGGATTTAAAAAAAGCCTGCTGCTATCGATTCGCGCGGTTTAACAGTTGGCGAAGTTAACTTTTCCCACCGCTGCGCGGTACTTTTCCCTCAAAGCGGACCACTTTTGCGAGTTGTTTTGTAATCGAGGGAAATAAAACGCGCGCCCGGTAAACAATAACGCGCTGCACACCGGTCGCTGCGATTTCACGAATAATGCTCACGGATATACTGAATTTAGATTCAGGGGATAATGTCTTTTTACAAGCGATTGGGTCGGTGTACCGATTACTGCGATTCTATGCCTGTCTAGGCACCTCAGACGTTTTTACAACCTCCCATATTGTGTCTTTTACATTGTACTCCATATTAAATGGCGCACGTGGAACAGTGGTTAAGTGGTTATGCCTATCTGTGAGGCCTAAAAAACATGTATATTCGGGAATTTTGGGGGAGAAGCTTGAAGGCTTCTTCAATCAAACCTTTATGTATTGGAACGTGTACATGTTAAAATACTTGTAGTAATTTTTGCGATGAAAAATATAAATAAATAAAAGAAATATCAGCGATTTCCCATAGGCAGCAATTTTTTCAGTAGTTTGCGGTGACCATTCTAATTTTGACCTGGTTTATCTGAAATAAAAAAATTCGTGGGAATTTAGTTAGTATATTAGATTATCTAGATCTTAATAGTTCCTTATCCCGGAAAATTAATTTTCTACAGAATGGCGGCTTCTCATAGCAAAGGAATCAATTTTCACCACAGAATCGCTCTTATTTTTCATCATTTTGCCTCTGTAAAATAAAAACCTCGCAACGGAAATGAAAACGCCACGATTAAGAACTGGATAATCTAATATACTAACTTTTAGTCGATTTTTTTATTTCTGATGAACCAGGTCAAAGATACAGTGACCGCCGTAAAGTGCTTAAATAAAAAAGCGCTGCCGGGAGGATCGCCTATAATTCCATTATTTATTCAGATATCGCATTGCCAAAAAAACTACACGAACTTTAAAATATATACTTTCGAATATATAACCGTTTATTTGAAAAAGTCTTCGAGTTTTTGAAAAAAAATCCCGAAAATACTTGTGTTTTCAGAACTTCCAGGTAGGCATAATCCTTTAAGGCCAATGTTTACTGTGTGGCATTAAACTTTCGTTTCTGGATCTTGCGGAGTTACTGGAAACTCAGCCATTATACAGATATATGTATGTGGCTGGGTTACATACAAATCCCTCGTTCTAGCATGCGCCATGATTTTTTAGTTACTTTTGACGATTTAGCAGGAATTGTGAAACGAGCAAATGCTTGGCAGCTTTCATCGAAGAATGAATGTTCCCCACAAAACATTCTACAATACAATTGCTTTGATACAAGAATTCAGGTTCTTTTATCAACGAATCAATATTTGTGGAAACTTAAATTGAGAAACATGTTTAAAATATATGGGGGAATCATTTTCACGAGAATCTGTTTTGGACGTGAAATATGTTCAGACTATTTTGAATATGTAGTCAATCAAGTTTGTATGTGTCTACTAAGCTTTTGCTTACAACTGTTGCGATTACTAGCACGAACACCCTGTATATTCTATCACTTCGTATTATAATGTTTACTTTTATCAGATTACAATTTTCTCGGAAGCGTAATTTTTACCTACGCATTGTCTATCATTTCCTCCTTCTCTATTACCGCCTGCTATCTTGCACTGAAAGGTCAGATCGATAATAGCAAATACATAAAAAGAATTAAATAAAAAAATGTAGATATGCCCATCGAGCTAAGCCGTTTTAAGCATCGTAGTCTGAGAATAACATGAAAAATAACGAGAATATTGATGCATTTTACATTTATTTATTGAGTAGATATTTCAGTCGATTGAAAGTGAGACGAGAGATTAGCAAACGATTCATGAAATCGTTATAAAAATACATTTCCCTGCATTTTATTATTAAATTTGATAAAAGTACACACTATAATGAATGATACGATAAATATACCTATTTGTTATTTTTACGGGCAAAGCTTATAAGAATATAAATCACAATAAACAGTATAAACGTTGATGCATTTCGCGCTTGTTTGAATACTATCCACCGCGAGTAACAAGGCGGGAAAGCAAAACGGTTGGAGAAGTTGCTCGTACAGGAGTTTACTCCGCAATTTATTAATACGAATCATAAAAATGCAAATTAAAATGAAGAGTGCAGATGTGGATGTGTACATGTTACACTCTTCCGAGCATCTTAGTCGGTTGCGTGCAAGATGTGAAGGTAAATGGTTCGAGGAGCAGTTCGTAAAAGATCCTACTACACAATTTATAAGTAAGATACATAGAAATCATGAATTTATTAGAAGCTGCCTCGAATACATGAATTAAATTCAAAGGAGCCGTAGAAAATTCGTCTGAATACAAACTACGACGAACAAAGTGCCAAACGTGACGTATCTCCTCTTCTGTTAAACGCAATTTTGTAATATACAGTGGTGAAAAGAAAGTTTGAACTGTGAACAGTGACTGAAATAAAACAGTTCCATCACAAAGTACAATTGGATGATTCCAATAAAATACATAAAGCCTAAGTAGTATCAAGTTTGCTGTACAGACGTGTAAAAAAAATGAGTTTTAAACTTTCTTATGACCACAAAAAGAGATTTGGGAAACATTCTGCAGGAGAGATCCCCAATAAATCCAACCATCTGCACTGCAATTCATCCAGTCATCGGTTCGGCTACAGATACCTACCCCAGATGGAGTAATCCGAAAACGAGTAATTCATTTGATCCTACGAAGTTCTTCCAAGGTTAGAAAGTATAACGAAGTCAACCTGTAATTTAAACGTCGATCTATCTGGGACGCATATAGATTACCGTAGCGCAAACTGTTAATAGAAATGGAAATTGTAGAGAGAAGCGGGAGCCTCGTTACAGTTGACGCGTGCTCGAGATCGAAGTGAACTGTGAGCAAGATGGCAGAGCGCGTCTCGTAGGAGCGTTGATCGGCGAGCTTCAGAAAGTAACAATAAAGGAGTCTCGTTACGAAAAATCCGTTTAGCGCAGCTGCGAACTTTGGATGCAACGCGCGAAGCGGCGTGCAATCACGTGGCGTCTGTACAGATATCTACATCTCCGGTGTGTGCGCTCTACGCACGGGTGGCCGCGTATGCGTGAGCGTATAAATAAACGAGGATAGTCGGCATTATCTGCGACGTGCATAACTATTGTGCACCGACGGCCACGGTTCTAAGATTGGGACCGTGCCTTTCAGCGTTCACCCCTCGTTGCGCCTATGCACAATGAAATTTCGACGATTCTGCTGGTTGCATAAATTTGTCTCGGAGCGATCCTTCGCTAATAACACAGGTTAACACAGCGGTTTCAGTGAAATTCCTTCCAACGATCTCACACTTGATCTTCTTTCCATTAGAGAGTATGGTAAAATAGAAAATCATTTCATTCATAGTTTTCTGAATTTTCGAGACCACCTCTTACGATCTCCTAGCGTTGAGATAAGTGATTGTAGATGGCGCAGAGTGAGGTGGAAAAATTGCGAGTTCGATAAAAATGAATAATGCCGGTGTATATGATAATACAGTTTTTGCAACGATCATATAATCAGCAGACATCCGTATGTATGCAAATGCATTCTCTAACATCGTTCATGACACATCGAGGCATTGTCTGTGTCGAGCATCGGCGTTACACGACTCATCTGTTCTTATTGCTAGTACGATTTGTTTGAAAGGCAGGTGTTTAGACTCATTGTCTTATTATTACTGGCACTAGTTGTTACAATGTCGACCTCTGCCACTCATTTCCATATTAACACACGTCCGGGCTGCGTTCTGATAGGAGGTGGAACGTTTGATAGTAATTGAGACTCTCTCTGGTCGATACTCGGATTTCAAGTGGGCTGTTTCGTTAATTATTTCACCACATTCCCAATCTTCAGCAATTAACTTCGTCAAGCTCATTGACATCGCTCTTCGGCCTGGATTCTTTCACATTTAAACTACAAAGCGACGTGAACTTGAAGCTGTGAAACGACGATCCCCAGACATCTTCCCTGTGTTAAAAATCTGATTTTAACTAAATTCAGCTGCGTCAGGGGCCGTCTTGTTTTGATTGCTCAAGCTTCCGAGGCCCGTTCAGAAATATTCATTGGAAATTCAGCCTTGACGATCGAAAGCAGCCGCGGCTGTCTACGATGTCCTCTCTACCCTTCGGTTATCGATGGCACAGGGATTCGTAGTAACGTGTTCAGCTTGCTCCGAAACGTGAAAAGCCCTTAAGCAATACTGGCGCCAGGCCGAGCCCGATTTCTTCGAGCCGAGGAATCTGCGCCCGCGCGAAGACGCCTCGGGAACCGTGAATCCAGCAAAGGTCACTCATCCGCCTGGCTTTAATACTCGCGCCAGCACGCTGCTACCCGTTATTATATAGCTATGAACGCGGTGCTCCTTTGTGACGATTGGACTCTTGTGCTCCAACGATCGAAGACCGCGAGTATCAACCGCCTGAGAATCTTTGGCATCTCCAAACGCGCTGGCCTCTCAAAGCAGCTTCTTACCCTAAACTAAAACCTTCACAGCATATCCGAATATTTATAAATCACCGCTATTCTATTCTCAATCGTGTTCCTTGGGAATTTCCCTTAATCTCTGTATCAATTTGAACTCACTACTAATTTCAATGCACACGTTACCAGTAGGACTTAGCTATATTACCACTTCATGTATGGATATAATGTTTTAACACAGCTGTTTAGTAATGACTGTAATACTATTACTCCCCCGACAAAGAGGTATCGAAAGTGGCCTGAATCCCCCAAGCGATTCGTCCAACCCAATCCAAAATCCATGAACAGAAATCTTAATCCTCATTCCTAAGACGAGGATCAACCGCCACACTGTATTTTCCACAACTAATCCCACAGTTAAATGGCGGGGACAGATCGAACGACCTACGAAGCATCGGTATGCGCGATGCCCATTTACGGGGGCACGCAAACGCTGCTCACAAACGGAGCGCACGGCCGCTGGCCGAGTCGCTGCCAGTATTTAGACGCTTACAGCCGTCATTAGCGAACCGTGCTGCAATTAATGCGAATTTTCCGAACCGTCTGCTGTTCAGTGAGATTTAAAAATGATTTGGTGGAAGCGTCACGTGCGCGCCGCGTATATTTCGAGTGAGCGCGGTCGGGTGGGTTTAAAGCAGGCTTTCCACGTTATTTTTGCACGAGGCAACACTGGCGTCGTTGCCGCGTCTCCCTCGTCGATCTCTTTTCCTCTCCTCTCCGTCATTCTCTCCTCTCCGCCCTTCTCTCTCGCTCTCTCCTTGCTCCCTCCCCCTCTCCGGGACTCTCTCTCCCGCCTCTGTGTACGACCCTGCGACGACCACGTTGCCGATATCATCGTCTTGAGGTCATCTTTCCCTCCGCTTACTTTGGGCCCTGCGACGGGCAGGACCGGTAAAAGAAGAAGCTTCCACCAAGGTCTCTTTTCTCCTTTTTCCTTCCTTTCCCCCCCCTTTTTTTCTCTCGCTTCGCTCGTTCGTTTCTTCACCTGCCCCGATCGCTAATCGAAAAGGCCACGGGAACCGTCGCACGGTCTCCGCGCATCCACGGAACGCGTTCCCCGCCGCTACCAAAATAGGTCGACGCCAAAGTAGAATTGGACTCTGTTGGGTCAGACTGGACGGTCCGTGAAACCCATCAGGGTCGATCTTCGCCGTTGGGCGCGCCACTAGCGTGGATCGCGAGCCTCCGAGACCAAGATCGTCGGGGAAAACGTGACGATAGTAGGTCGGTCGTTTTATATTTAGCGGCGATAAATTCTATAGGGTAACCAAAAAGTGGCGGTGCGCCGAGGCGTCCGGAGTGACGTTCCCTCGGTAACTGGGATGATCGAAGCCGCGATAGGTGGCCGTATCGGCGGCAAGTGACGCGCGGAATCCAGGGGAAATCGTAGGTAGCTCGAAGTGACCGCGTGCCAGTAGGTATTCCTTGCTCCGTTTCTGAAACGCGTCCCATCAGCTGCCGGTTGTTGGACGCTCGCGGTGGTCAACACTCTATTTACCTTGCCTGGAGCAAGGCTGCGATTTCCACGCCGTAAATTGCGACAGAATCATGCCGGCTGCGCTTTATAGCCTCGCCCGATCCGCCGCTACAACGGCAGTTCACCTTTCTCTCGTAAGAATTTCTCCCCCCGAGCCATTTTCTCGGGCGACTCTCGAAGGCACCTCGCGCGACAGGTTCTTGTTATTTGAATTCCTTCCGCGAGTCATGTCACCCTCAAATAAGCGCAATTATCGCTTCGTAGGTGCGCGGCCCCCGCTCCCGGAACCGTGCTACAGCTTTTCACGTTGTCTAACAGCGTCCCGGGAGCATGGCGTGTAATTAATCCCGTCGAATTCCGTTCCGAAAGACGATCAAGGAAACGCGCTGTTTCGCGCGACGGCCTCTGCCGGGATTCGAACATTTTAAGGGGGAAAAGACGGCGAGGCCGTTGGAGTCGCGTGTACTTTTGTTCCGCTTGTATTTTGCATTACAATAGGACTCCGTTTATCCGAACATGCCGGGGGACATAACGGTTCAGATAACCGGATCGTTCAGATAATAGGAGGCCACTGATTCTCCCTTTCGTCGCATGATCGAATACGTTGTTTTTTGTTTTAGGGTTAGTTCCTTTAACCCTCCGGCCAAAACGCTCGAAAAATAGGTGATCTTTATGAATTGTTTACAAGAAGAGGTTATAACATATCCTGAAAAGTATTTTTTGTGTTTATTGATACACTCGTTAGGGTACTAAAAAAATTGTGGTGAACGGTAACGACGAAATTTACTCACAGGATCGTCCAAAATCAAAAATTCAAACAGTTTCTGAAAATTGATATCAATGGCTATCGCAGTATCCTTTGTTGCGGCTTAAAGACCAAAACCACTATGATTGGTGCATATTTGAACGAAGTAGTGCAAAAAAGCGGATAATTTTCCGCATAAATGTGCGGAATATTAAAAGACCTTGTTTCAAAACATTATGTTATAGGATGCTGCGATAGCAGGTCCAATTGCGAATCGAATGCCTCAAGGTTTCTTTAAATCGGTTCATTAGTTCTTCTGAAATCGTGGTTACCGTTTAGGCATCTCTTTTTAGCAGTCCTGTACTAAGCGCCACCTAGAAAATGCATCAAGGCTGAAAACATGAAACAAAAAATTTTCTTTGTACCCTAACGAGTGTATGAATAAGAGACAAAAACATTTTTTAGGATATGTTATAATCTCTTCTTGAAAAAAAATCATAAACGTCACCTATTTCTCGAGCGTTTGGACCGGAGGGTCCCCTTAACTTGGGACGGCACCTAATACCGGACATTATCTACATCTATAATATTTTAAACGCTACCGAGCCGTTATTTCGCGTAAACCGTAGAGGAGATAGAAAAAACAATAATTAGGTTTCGACACGTTCCAGTCGCGTGTGCACAACTAAGAAGATTCGTTTAACGTTATTTCTTTCTTCTTACTTGAGAAAAACCTTAAGCGTCTGGCACTAGGGGAACTCGCCGTACAGTTACATGTATTCCGTGCAACGACACGAGTTCATATAAGTGGTATGCCGCGGGGCCAGGGTTCGGATAATAAGAGTTCAAAAACATTTTCTGTACAACAGGTGCTGGGAGAAAATTCTTCGGGATAAATAGAGTTTTACTGTATATCTGCGGATGTGCATGATAAATTTCGCAGACAGCAGCGTTAATTTGTTTAAGTAACCTATGTTCGGGGGTGTGATTCGTAAAGTAGAGAGCTGAAGTCTCGGAGCGAAGGACTCCGCGACACGTGGGTAGGCGGTAATTAAAATATTCTATCTAGCAATCACGAAACACGACGAGCGCTTACATCACTTGAATCGCGGCGTTGAGAGATTCTCGAGATATGGTAAAAGTGTTGAGTTTAATCGGGAACGTCCGTTATTTCATTACGCGACGCTGAACGTCTGCACGCTCCATCTTGTTATACTACTGGTGAACTTTTTCTTGCGATAATTCACCAAACGTTGCAACACTTCGTTTCTGTTAAATATTCTGCGGTAAGATTACACTGTGATATTTATGCATCGTGTAATATGTGTGGCGTGAAACTTCATGTGAAAACAATTTCTTCGAAATTTGTAAATGCATTCAAATTTTTTGTGGCTGAATTATTAGAATAGAATTGAGTTAGTAGAATTTTTCCTGCGGTATTGAGTTTCGTGAATTGCAGGCAGAGTGTACATTATTTTCATGGAATTCTACATGTTTATGGGTGCATTTTTACGTTCGGTATGTATGGCCGTTATTACACATTCTTGCTACTTTCGAGTCATTTGTTTCATATAACAGGAATAATTTAATAACTTTTCGACATCCTAATGAATTCATATTGGGTATTGAAGTTAGCTCTAGTCTCTATAGTAATAAATAAATATGCACTTCACGTACGTTGAAATGTTCGATCAATAGAACGTCTGAATAATAGAATTATTCGAATTTGAATAATGGAGATTCTATTCAATTTATTGTGTACATATCAACATCAACGACCTAACAGAACTATCGTACACAATTATTCATCACGATACCTCAGTTGACAGTATTCGAATAAACAATCAAAACGTTTTACTCCACTTTACATTCCACTAAAGGAAAGTTAGCGAACTTCTGTTATCCGACAGCTATAAGGTATTATAAGGTGCTACACGAACCTTTTATTGTCTGAAAAAATTGCGTTCTTACTGAACATCCCTCTTCTAGAAAGAACACTGAAGAAAGGGTGCGAAGGGGAAAAGGAAGAAAAATAAAGAAAAATGAAGGAAAATGGTAGGAATATGAGAAGTAGTTAGTGGAACTGGAGAAAAATGGACGAAGGAATTAGAAATGAGAAGAAAGGTGAAGGGGGTACCTAGGGTTGAGGGATGAATGAGAAAATATTAAGTACATAGAGACTAGGCATAAGAGAAGTGAGAATAGGAAACTGTAATAATAGGTTGAAGTAGGTATAGTAAGTACGGTACTTTTGCGTCCTTTCTGTGGAAAATTTTAATGTATAAAGGCACAAAAAGGATATAATATACAAAACTACCTTTTTCTTCCCCAGTTTTCCCTGAAATGATATATTATTAAAATTACTCTCATTCAAATAGTCATGTTTTCCTATTACATACTTCAAGCAGTAAAGACTACAACACAAGAAGACTCGTTATCTACTCTATAACAGCCACACGATTGCAGTAAAATTAAAATTCGCAATTTCTCCTTCTTTACCGTCTGCCTCGTTTCGCCACGCACCTACTCTCGCGCCCGTCGAAACTCGCCGCACGTTGCAACCATCGACAGAAAATTCCAAAAATCGATCGCGTTTCCCCATTTTCCCCGATCCCTTGCGCCGCGTTCGACTCACCAACGGCCACGTAATACGCGTTACTGCATCGTTTCAGCGCGATTAAGTGTGCCGCGCGTGCCGGCATGGAAATCGAGCAACGTTCGTTATGAAAAAAATGGGGGGAAAAAAAAGGAGACGGAAAGAAACGTTTTCCCTTTCAACCGAAGTCGGTATCGCGTTTCGGTGGCGCTTGCACGTTCTTCATGCTAAACGCGCGGCTGTTGCATGTGCAACCGATAGATGCACATTCAGTGACGTAATGTCAGACACGGAGCGTAACCGCACTCTTCACGTAACTTACCCTTGACTCTCCTAATGAGTATATCGCACATTCGTTACGTATGTTGCGCTTCGCGGGCAGACACACGCGCCGCGGGCGAACGTACACGGACGGGCGCGCGACTGTCGCAGGCTGGGCGCGCAAGTGCTCCGGGATGCAATTTGTGCCGTGGTTTGTCTCAATGTTGCGTTACAAGATTATCGCGCATCCCTTGCACGCCCGCTGTCTAAGCAGATAATAGACGGTGGATAAAAGGCGGTGTTTCTGCGTCGATGAAATGTTGCTATGGATTACTTTGATTAGATATTACTATGCAAATTTTGGGATCAATTGTGCCACTCTTATGGCTCGGATCTGGAATTAGAAAGTCTTGATAACTTTTTTATTTTGCAAGCGTGCGTGTTTACGTTTGTACATATTGTGATTATCATCACACCTCGAGTGGCGAAGTACTATATCAAAATTGTGATGATCTGATAGAATTCCCGAGCCCAGTTGGGTTATTTTTTTAATTGCTGAGATTTGGATGATACTCGAAGTGATTCGCGATTGATGCACGCACGACGCGTCTTGGAATGCATCGATAAAGGCAGCTGCAGTTTCCGCGATGGTAAACGGCCTTGATCTGGAGCGTATTCAAAGAGATATTAACAGGATTTGTTAATTGAACGGCAAACGATCGGGGAAAAAATGCAGGCTGCGGGAAACGCGGAAGTGTTTTCACGATAGCATACAAATCTCCACTGTTTAATTCCAAATGTACATACGCATGTGCGGAATCTTGCGTAATATGCGATTTCTGTCCTTGCTCGGTACTGCAGCCATGCGTTACGTGTCAGCAGCTTCTCGAAATATGAAATTCATCTATTCAATGGTGAAGAGCGTTGCGTTCAAAGGTTTCCAATTCTTTCAAAGTTCATTACAATCAGAGGCTGGAGAGCTTCGCCGTACCACAAATCTATGAACTCATCAACTTATTTACTTATTGCAGAGGAACATACCAACATGCACCAGGAAATTCAAGTACAGTATTCAATTTCACTTACTGAAAAATAGCATTTTCAAGTTTCATTCAAACGTATTTACATTTTACTTGACTCAAAACAAGAAACACTTCTGCTCTAAACTGTGAGTAGACCGACTCGCAGAGCCATACTCAAATTGCTGATGTATGAAATAAGAAAGCGGCAAGCTTAAGTAGAAGTGGACCGTGCCAGCCCAGCCATAGTCCTAGAAGCCCATAGATACATACACCAGGGCATTATCTGGTGCTCAGAAATTTCGTGGCATAAACGGAAGAAATTTCTGTGCTCACCGTGGCCCCAGGGTTCATTAGGACGGCAAAGACGAAAATTCGTTTGGAACGAGGTTGTTCATTAAGAGGGACCTCGCTGGAAACTACGACACGAGTTTTATCTGCTTCAAACTGATTGGGCCCGATCTCCGATTCGAGGCACTGACCTCGCGTGCTATTTAGTCGCCCTTCTCTCCCGCAGCCGAGCCTCTCCGTCCCTCTTAATTCGCTTCCACGTTGATGCTCGTCGCTCGACAGCCGCCCAGTCCCTACGCTTTCAGACCTCTCTGTCCCTCCACCTTCCTCCCCGACGGTGTCGGCTCTTCTGTCTTCGTGCCTCTCCCGCAGGAGAGCGTCATTTCTCCTTTTTCACCGTCAAGTTACGGTGCCCCGTATAAAATATTCAGCGGCGCGCGTGTGCCGGCCGGCGCGCGCGCGTATGCACGCACTCGACGCACACACCCCTGCCGGATCATTGAAATGTGACGCAACTCGACTACGCTCGAGGAGTACGTTCTTGAACCTACTTGACACACGCTGAAAAACTTGGGGAACTTTTACCGTAGCGCGCCGTTAAAAGCGCTGCGATTTTTCCGCGGAGCAGGTGTCACTGTAATTGTACTTGATCGAACTATTTGGCGCGCGATGTGCACGGCGAATATTTCAGCGCGCGTCCCTTCCTTTGGCGGATCGGGTAACGAGCATATTTCGACAGTGGCTGCGCAGAGACTTTCGCCTTTTTCGATCATTTCCAGCGAGGCTCGTGATCGATTGACATCGAATAGTTTTCAAGGCAGCCGAGTGTAGGTATTTTCAGCGATTTTCATCCTGACGGGTTCAGGTTTAACTCGGTTAAACTCCACAGCGGGAGATTTTTTAGGAGTAACCGATTTCTCGCGAAGCTCGAAATGCTGTTCTGTTAAAATATGTTAGGTGTGCCGTGGAATTTCTGAGGTGAAGTCCCGTGGAATTTCTGTTGTCCATATCAATGATGGATCAGGTTTTGGGTTTTTTGGTTTTTGGTTTCTGGAGTTTAGAGCTCGTGGAAAGAATTCCGAAGTGGGGGCAGAGTTCAGTCAATGAAAATCAATCGTCATCGTGAAGATGTTGCTGGCTTCCTTTCGCCACTGTATTTCAGAGTGCCACGAATTCGTTTCTGAAGGACGACTTGTCAGTCGCGGTTGCCACACGCTCGAATGCCCTAAAACGATTGCGTTTAAGAAAAATTCCGATTCGTGGAAAGCCAGTCGTTGATTGTTGCATCACGAAAACGTAGCGGCGTATTCAGCATTGCTAATTCGATGGTTCTTCGCAGAACGAGGAGCCATTGTTGTTCCGCAATCTCTCTGTTCGCTAGGTTCTTATTTTAAGAATATTTTCCTGCTTCGCGTCGTAAAATCTCCATCAAAACGGAGCAACCAAGATATTTTGGAGTGGATAAAGAGGCATCAGGAATATTAAGATACTTTTGCTGCTCCTATTAATTCATATTCTTACGTTCGTGCGTGCATGCATAGTCCTGTGTCTTGTAAGTTTCCGTTATTTTTCATCGAGTGTCATTTGTCTCATACAGTGCCATAACAACTTTCATTTTCAACAAATATATAATTATCTCGAATCACTTATCACTGAATAAATTTATTTAAGCTTGGAACATTTGAAAATCTAGATGCTTTCTATACCCTATCAGACTTGGGAGCTGTTAAAATAAATGTTCTTTAAGTTTACCTATAAAGTTCGCATCATTGATCGGTAACGAACTGATTTTTATTTGAAGCAAAACTTATTCCAATTAATATGTATTCAATTAAATCGTTATTTGAACGAATCCTTATTTAAGAACAAACGCAAGTGACTTGAAAAACCAAACAAGTTTGTAACTTAATTTAATATCTTACCTGATAGAAATATTTTGATGAATCAGTAAGAGCAATGAAGTTCTGTTTATAAGAACAGATCAGAAACTTTTTCTGGCAGACCACGTAACACTTTGCTGTCCGGCATACGTAGTAGAATGAGACTGTGCAGGCTAGACGTCTACTAGAATTACACGTAAACGATATACAGACCTGATGAGCGTTTCTGCGAGTCGTTCTGCATACCCCACGAGGTGCAAGCATAAAACGTAAATGTTTTTTAATGTGTAAACGTGCAATCCGCGTTACAATGATTGCTTTCCATCAGAATACGAATTAATTCTTGCTATTGCTAGCTCCACAAGGAAGAATGCAAATTATGTAGTTGTATCTGGAGTACGGTTTTCAGTTCTCCGGCTTTCTGTATCCTTTTTAATTACGAATAAAACATAGCTCGTCACATTACACATTAGATTGAACTTCGAGAATGTAGGAGAAATACTGCTTTTGCTCGTCTAATTTGGACATAGGCAACTTTAATAACTCTGCACTCTATTCTATCCTTATTATTGATCATTACTTGTTTACTACTGGCAAACATGCAAAAGGAAAAAATCATAAGGCAAGTAAACGTGTTATACATTTGTGTGTAAAAATTCGTGCATAAAGAATATATCATAACTCGACGTAATTTCATTAATAGCCTTAAAATGTTCACATTTACTCACAAGGAAAAATCCCGAACCCGGAAATTCAAAAAATTCTGAGACTTTGTGAATATGTAGGGGATTTCCTCCTGATTACAATGCAATTTTTGTTTGCTGCCCAAATTCACTTTAAGAGGCTGGAATTGACCCCCTAATTTCCGGCTATTTTCCGATTTTCTGTTATAACTCGCGAACTGTAAGAACTGCAAGTTACCAAATGATAGTCCTAATTAAAAAAAGTAACTTTTGTCTCGAACCATTTTTCTATCTCTTACAGATTTCCAGTTACAAAATAAAATCGGAAAATAGCCGAATTTTCAGTGGTTAATTTCCCCCCCTTAAAGTGAATTTGGGCAGCAAACAAAAATTGCATTGTAATCAGCAGGAAATCCCCTACATATTCACAAAATTTCATTTCAATTTCTGGGTTCGGGATCAACTCTTGTCAGCTATCTTCTAACTCCTCCTGTTCCACACATTCCACTCCTAGTTCCATAAGTATCCTCCGCGTGGTTGGAAAAAATCAGGCACGCGTGTCAAGTGAAATCCATCGAAACCTCCGAACCTCCACATTGCCTATCTGAATATTCTTATCGGCGCGGATGGAAGATTCGTGAAACTGGAAATCGAACAAAGCCGTAGTCGCCGTGTGTTTGAATAAAACGTATGCGTGTGTTACTGGCCGACACTCTGCTCTTATCTCTCTGAACTTCGTCTAAAAGATTCCCTCCGCCGTGAATGTTAGCTCAAGTGCGCGATGGTTCAATTCGCGAAACAAAAGTACACGTAAGTGCGCTGATTAGCAAATCGATTTCATCAGCGTATTATCTTTCGCGCTTTCACGCTTATTATCGATGGCATTCGCGGGCTGCTTTCACGGATCGAAGAAAGCGCGGTAGGAGGGGGAGGGGGGGGGCGGTGCGGTGATATCGCGGATTTCCAAGAAATGCACCAGACACGACCCCGATGGAAATTTGCCCGCGATCTTTTTGCACATTACATGGCAAAGGCAACTGTGCAAATAGAGTTGCGATGTCCCAGCATCTGCTATCGCGCTCTTATCGTAGCGCGATTTCGCGCGCTTAGAAGATATGATTTAAAATGGTGGGGGGACCATCGATTCCATCATTGGAGACTGGTTATCGCGCTTGGTTATATCTTCCGTCGCTTCTATCTGAATTTAAGAACCACTGGAATTCTAAGCAGCATCGAACGTGCAGATTATTACAAATTATATTAAAGAGACGTATGCGCGGTTGAATGATTTATCAGCAAGTGTTACGAATTTTTTCCACAAGCTTGCACCTTGAGATCTCTGATGGACTCGTTAAAAAGAAGTCGTATAAATAGATATTGATACTACGCGCGGTATTTAAAGATCGCCCGCCTGATATTTTCGCATCGTTATTCTATGGCAAACAGAAATTTCTAGTTGATAGAGATAAACAGAGAGAAGCTTTAAAGATTAGTTACTTGATAAAATTTCTAATGTACACCGAGCTCGCTAATATCTGATAATTATCATTAACGTTTCGATGCCTATTTCCTCAAGCCACGGCCGCGAAACAAGATAACCGATGGGGGGTGTAATAATGAGTAACTAAACACATATCTGGGTTACGTAAATCAGGTTTACCCTCGATACAGTGTAAACTTAGGAAAAACACGGACTCTTTGCTCGCGTGACGGTTCACAAGATTCCACAGTAGGTAATCCCAAGCCATGGTAAGAAAACCAGGCGTCTGGTACCAGCAAAGAGGCCACAATTGTTTAATTTATTTGAACATCCTTTCTCAGCCTGGGATCTTACTGCAGAATTTCTTATTATCCCTCTTATCGCAAAGGAATCCCAGAAGAACCTAAAATTTGGAGCAATTCCGTGAGCAGCGGTAGCATTAGGGACGCCAGTCGCCCGTTAATCGTCTACCCACGCCAGTGTCGTCTCGGTCTCTGATAACCTTCCGGTAACAAGCATCTGTCGAGAGCTGCTCCTCCTCGCTGGTGGCGGGATTATCGTTATCGGTCAGAAAAGCGGCGATGATTTTTATAACTTCTTAATCGACGGCCTGTGGTGTACAAGGACCACGTTGTGCGCCGCATTGTTTACCTCTCTATTACGCCGATCAAGGGGCAGAAGACGGATCTATAATTGGCTCGATTCTACGATTACATAGTACCTCGACCACGGGCGGGAGGGGGGAATACGTATCGGTCGGTGCCAAGACTCGGACTGTTCGTCAAGACTATACACCGCGTCTGTTCCTCTTCTTGTGCGTAGTATGTCGAGTGCTACTAGCAGCCACAGCAGTGGACCAATCGTCGCGTGCGACGAGAGGGGCACGACCAAGCTCTCTCTACTCACGTCGCAATTACACCGACTCGCCTGTTCTTGGCGTGTGTATTTCCGCGCGCGAACGCTCGCTCGGCTGCTCGCTCGCTCGCCCGTCGCGTACCCACCGATACTACTTGTCGTCACGAATCGCGCCTCCGTCTCGCTCGCGTTCGCCTGCCTGGGGTCAAAGTCAACTGCAGGCCGTCCCGAGTTCGCTCGAACGCGAAGGCAAGCCTCCCAAGGCGTGTAGACTCTTCGCTGTACTGGGTGGTTTTTAAGTATTGGTGGGCTTGTCTCTGTCGAAATTCTCTGGGCTTGAACATGCCAGGGAATACCGGGTTGGCTTTTTCAGCAGTGTGTAATGGGTTTGAGAAATGTTAGCTAAAAGGGGCACGTCCAATGTCAATGATCTTGGTTTTTGGCGACGTAGTTGGGCCTCTGTTGGCTGTTACTGTGTTCAGTTTTCTTTTAGCATTGGGAAAAGTAAATGGTAAAAGATCAATTTTATTGCTTATCGTTCTTTGTGGGCCGGATGTGTCAAGTAAGAGGGAAAGAAAGTAGCTCAACCGAGTGTTTCCCAACCATTTTTTTGTCGCGACCCCCTTTTATAATATTCAAATAACTCGCGACCCCTTCCCCGCATATTAGGTAAGGTAAATTTAATGAAGTAAAGAAAACCCATTAAACATAGGTATTTCAGAATATAATTCTAAATTAATAATATTTAATTATCTTAATACATATATTAAATATACTTAAAGATTTTAATATATTTAATTATCTTATTTAGTGTAGTGGATTGTGCTTGCATCTGGGTAACCTGCTTCTGCTTTTTTTCATAAATAAAAAATTTTTGTTACATTATTAATAGAACATGGCAATGTAACCATATTAAAGTAAATAAGTGCTAAGAATCGTCAGCTGAAAATAACCGCGGCAAATCTTAGCTACACACCACTCGTTTGGGAGACCAGTCTGAATTTTTATTTCACCGTCATAACTTACTGGAGAATTTTGGAAGCTTTAGCGATTGAGTAGCTTCAATCGACAGTAAGTGGCACACTATTTCCATAATGGTATTGAAAAATAACGTTCAGTTGGTTATTAAAAATTTACAAACTAGTCCGTGTTGGATTATTCATCTCTGACGCGGATCGTCTGTGTTGGAAACTTAGGTGACATAAGTGATCGCAACACTATTTCTAATATTTCCTATGATGGAAGCATTTCCTGCGATGAGTTTGACGATGATCGTTTTGCTAACAAAAATGTTCACTCTGCTAAAAACTTTAAATGGTGCTCTGAGTCTATGCATGCGACCACGTTATAAACATACCGTTCTTATAAAATATTATAGAAAAAACAAACAAATATGTATCATTAAATGAAACAGTTGTATTAGATTTGTTTTTATAATACAGTAATTCAATAAATAAAAATGCCAAGTAGTCGGAGAGACTACACGCCTGTGGTAACGGCTTAAAAACAGATGTCTGTAGTTAAAAGTTAAATAAGCTACCCAATTATTTAGAATAACATAAGAAGAATGGATTAATAATTTTTATGCCGTGTACTATATTCAGCAGATTTTTTACAATGAATCCCTGGTCCAGCAGATTCAAATGTGAAAAAACCATGAACATTACTGTTTATAGTAAGTCTCTGTAGTAGCATTACGAACAGTTTCTCGAAATTTAAACGCTTGTTACAGTATACGAAGGGGTAGGAACGAGCTTTAAATTATTTATTTGGTACGAGGTGGAAGTTACAGGGTTCCACGTTGTAGAAGCTACTTCGTTGTTTGGTGAGGATTACCAGGCACAGTCCGTGATATTGGTCACGGCGAGGTAGAATTTTCCGTGAATATGGGAACTTTCCATGGCGAATGGTTTTTATCCTAATTAGTGTTTTATGCGTTTGGGAGGAGGGGGGCCAGCTGGTTTTACAAGAGAATGTGGAATATACGCGCTGGCTTCTGAATAGGAAACGCGTTGAAACGTAGACCTCTCTATCAGAATTTTGTAACAGAAACGCGTGTAGACATACCAAAGGAACTAACTCTTGAATTTTATTCCTACTAAAATTTTACGCACAGCTAAATCCACTGTGTTACCATCAGCATAGGATTCGCAGAGAACTAGTTATCATGTAATAAAAGCTCCCATAATGTGCATAACGCAACAATACGTATAATTTCCCTCAAGCGAACAATCCTGCGAATATATTTCTCCTTCCAATCACTAGAGTAGCATATTCCACCACGTTCCTTCTCCACTTAACAAATTAAATAACGAGCTAATTATCAGTGTCGCGAGCAGAACTGTAGAGGTAGAGAAAGCTCTAGCTTCTAAGAAAATAGGAGGAATCAGCCGCCGTTTAGGGCCAACCCGGACCCACCAAACCTCCTCGATTTTCTATTATCCAGCTCGTTCGGTTTTGCTCGGACCACCTATAACTCGACTTCGCCTTGAGACGCGTCGCTTCTGTCGCCGTTGAACGGCTTGACGGTCAGCGTTGACGTCGAGGCGCCTGTGGCATTTACGTAGGAAAGAAACGCATCGATCTACGACGTTTTCGAAAGCGTGGAGGCGCGAGCGGTGTGTCCCCGCGTGGGATTCCCGGTCGCCAGGCCCCGTCGCCGCTTTCGCGCTCTTTTCGTAGCCTCCGCTCGGACGGGATGTGCGAGCACGCTCGGCGGTCCCCGCCGCGGCTCGGCCGGGCTCGGCCGCGTAGGCGCGAGCGGGCGCGCGCACCGCTCTCGTGGTTTCTCGTTATCCAACAAGTGTCGGGAGCGCGGGAAGAAGGTGGCGGCGCGGGCATATCGTGGCGCTCTAAACTTAGCTCCGCTCATAAAAGCGCCGTACCGTATGGTCGCCAGCTTGCGTAATCGTTCTGTACTTTTTAACAGCGCTCAGATGCAGATGCAGATAGGCGGGGCCCGATACTCGTCGTGATACTCGCCTTTGAAACTGTTATATAAAGGCAACGCTCGCAAAAAAAAAAATGCGCCGCGGAACCGCTCGATCCGGAAGATCGAGTGGGCTTCATTAGCGCCCGATCGTAATCGAATCGAGTTTCGGGACATTGGCGTGAGAACATCCTTAGAAAGTGGAATGTTACACTTCTGGTATATTTAAGGGGGGATTCTCGCGTAACAGCCCCCAAAAGTAGGTGATATTTATGAATTTTTTTTACAAAACTATTTTTAATATTGCCTTAAACTGTTTTGGGATATAAGGAGGCATCTTTAAACTTGTAGAAAATATTTTTTTATGTCGATCCTTCTTATTATTTATTAATTATTGGGGAATCGTGTTAACCTCTTCGACGATGTTGGCATAGCGTGTAGCACTGATTGCAAAAAGAAGAAAAATTTCTTAAAGTTAAATAATTTACGCTGGGACTGAACTTAAAATTTTAATTTTAGTTTTTATTTATAATACTTTTTTCATCGATATAAAGAATAATAGGAAAAAATTATCTAAGGAAAGAAGTTAGTTTTTCTTTCAAACGCTATAAATTTTTCAATTTTTCTTTTTTTTTTCTTTAAGTAACTTTCCTGGTTTTGCAATCAGATGACTGTGATAGGTGCCACACGTCCCGCCCACAGGAGTTACATCGTCGAGAAGGTTGACAAGACTCCACAATAATTAATAAATAATGAGAAGCACCGACATGAAAGAATATTTTCTACAAGTTTAAAGATGCCTCCTTATATCCCAAAAGAGTTTAATCCAATATTAACAATAGTCTTTAAAAAAAAATCGTAAATATCAGTTACTTTTGGGAAGTTACGTAGTCTTTTGTGATCATGATCCTGTATATATTCCGTTTGTTTATGCTGGCAATGTATTATCTCGATGTAGTGTCTTCTGAAAGTTTTTAAATATCTTGAGAACATTGAAAAATTAATTTTAATTTCTAATTTCTAATTAATTTAAAAGACTTGATTTAGAGAAGTGAATTTTTATAGAGTAGGTATTCCTGATTGTGCATGTTCACGAAATGTATGATAACAGACAGCAAAATTTCAATTTTACTTGGTAGCGCTAGTAGCTTTTCCACTAGTATCTACTACCAACTGCTCTTCCGTTCCGTCGCGGTTAGCACAACTGCGTGATAGGGGAGGTTTCGAAAGATTAATCAACGCGAGTACAGTTACAGCTAGACGCGGCTGGTCGGGAAAATATTTTCCCAGTCATTCGCGTAGTGACAGTACCGAAGCATTCCAACTATACGCAGCGTGTTTTAGTATTGCCTGATAAATACAGGCTGGCTTCTATTGCGCCTTAGAGCCGAGTTATAAGGATAACCTATGATCCGTGAGTAGTATAGCAATTCTCCTTCGCGGACTGCAGATCATGCATACGTAATTGCGAATTATCGCTTCATCGGCTTGCGCAACGATTACATTCGCGGTCGCGGAATTTAGAGACGGAGGGGGGCTACCTCACTAAACGCACGGCGATCGCGGCGCTAAGATCGTTCGTCTGCGTTTCTGCTCGATCGCCCGATGTTCGCGGGCAAACGAAAGAGAAACCTTTGACTATCGCGGTGACACGTACTGCGTGATAATTAACTGTCGCGTGGTTGTTCAGATCGACGTCATATTGTGAAAGTTCCCCCCCCCCCCCCATCGCGCTGCCTCGCGATCTTCTCCTAGATAGGATTTTTTTTCTGAACGCAGGATTGATGGAACGAGTCCAGAACCACAGTTCCAGGAATTTCCAATTATTTTGGCTTCTTCAAATGTTATTATTAGCTCGGTGCCGGAGTTCGTACGCTTCGCAACGATTTGATATTTAAAACCTTGATTATCCCGAAGCAAAGGTTTTATTCTACGGGTAAACGTGCATTGCTTCTCCTTGGTTATTTGCGTCGTTGAACAGTGGGGTGGGACAATCGTTAATAGCGAGTAGATGGTGTCTGGAAATAGGGGTGCACCGTTTGGAAGGTTTTGAAACCGCGAATGCGAGGTGCATGAAATTGTTGCTAATAAAGCGCGGGCCAACGCTACGAGCTGTTTGCTTTTTCCCCTTTTGTTTTTATGCGAGTTCCGTTGCGATGTGTTTGAAAATAACCATACTTAGTATATACATAGAGGGGTGAACGTAATTTATTTCGTAACGTGAGACTCGAGTGTGCTTGTACAAGCGTAATAATATTGTCGATCAATGAATGGACATTCACGTAATTTCATCCCGTAAACAAGTTGTAGCGTTTCAGTCACCCTCGCAATCTTTTCATGTCTATATAAACATATCGATACGTGTAATTGCATAAACACAGATGACTCCGTTTAACGGAACGAAGGGAAAGTGTCCGAGGGGATACGCGTCGTGCTGCTGGCGTGAAAATCAGCCAGATCATTTCAGACAGGTACAACTTGACTTTGAAATGGCGCCCATAAAAATCTCAACCTGCAGTCTTATGAAATATTAAATTACACGGTGTGCTATCGTACCTCGAGTAAGAAAACGTAAAGTGTTGGTCTTCGGCTACGCACTCACAGGATGCAACTGTGAAGCTACCTTCGCTGACGAAGGAAGTTAGTTTTACGCAGTTTTGTAGATATCAAAAACAGATGCAAGTTTTGTTTAAACTTCTATTCGGTATCATCTCACCGTCCTTGAGATATTCCACGAAAAAGAAAATTCTTCATTTTATCAAGGGGTGATTTCACCCCCTAAAACAGCACTATGGCACTAACAAAAATTAGGTTTATCTTACCCATCAACTACTCTACTTACACGCAAAGTTCTATAATATTTTGAATTTCCCGGTTGCCTAACTTCCCTTGCGAGACGATGTCTGTAACAAGAAATTATTCTCCCAGAGAGTGAATGATAAAATAAACATTTTACTTCCAAGGTTTCAAAGACATTGACATTTCCCTAAGTAGAAAAGGAGAAATTGAGCCGTGTGTGATACGCTGACCTTTGAATGATTTCCTAACATCAATCGTGTATAATTGGGCATTGAATTTTGGATTGAACCTTTACTTTGATATATCGGATTTCTGTCAAATGTAACATTCTCGGTTCATCGAGTGCTGGTACCAAATGTGTGCACGTGTGGTATGTGGTTGATTGAAGCTGATAATTGTAATGCGTCTGAAGCAAGCGTATCTGTCGCGATTCGGTACAGTATAGCTGGTTTCTTGGTAACGAAGATTACATAATCACTGCGTAGCGCAGATTCATTATATCCATTATAGTTGAAGATGTTCCCTCATCGGCAGGTTGTATACGTACACGTTCGCCATTAAACGTGCGAAAGGATAGTAAAATCCTTGCTGATGGAAAGTCGATATTTATTGCGTAAGGTATGCCTGACATTCATGCGGGCAGTGTCGGATGCAACATTAAATTCTAATCATTCGATTTGTTTCGGCTCGCTATTCAAGCGCCTGCTTATCTTCTAAGCGTTCTGTGATTGAGAATTACGGGATAGGATGAATGCAAGGTGACAGTGAATGGCGGTGAATGTATGTAACAACTAGATTTAGAATGTAGCCGCAGTTACAGTGTAATTGAAGCTTTCATTATCAAAATATGCGTAACAATATATCGCAGATCAGTTTTAAAATTCTGTCTTCTTCTTTCCCCGAAGCTCAATCTATACAAATTGGGTAAAAGATACCTGAAAGTGAAGAACTGCATCCTCAGATTTCTCTCTTTCTAAATATATTCCTTGAAATCACCACATCTCCACGATGCAAAATAAAATCAGCAATTATACAACTGTTTGGAATAAAAGCTAACGTTACCCTGATTGAAAGTTTAGTCATCTTGTAAATTATTTTTAGTGTATCACTTCCAACACCATAGAAACTCGTGTCATTTTCATTACCTTTCTCGCGCTTAATCGTTTCTTGAAGTATTAGAGACATGTAACAGAATTATAACCATCACGTGTAGAAGAATAACGACTATCTCGTGAAATGTAAGAAGTAGGAAGCAGCGAGAAGGGGAATTACGTGTAGATAAGGGAGACGTAAACGTAGCGGGATATTGTCTGCGGCGTAAGTCAGCTTCTACTTAGAGATGACCTCTCTTACTGGGAATCGAAGAACGACGTGCATGCTGCGCATCGACTCTCGTGTCGGCGAGTTCAAAAAATTACCGTGCTTTAATTAGCTCTAAGTACCGTGCGCATTTTATACTGTTCACCGTTGCATGCATGGTTATCGCAATTGTGAAACATGCACCATCATCCTAGTGTATTCTTGTCGCAAGAATTTTTTTGGCCTCGGCATTGAGCCTGCTTGGATAACGGAAGAAGATCTCGCTCGTACTTGAACGTCAAACAATTCTCCATAGAATCATCGCATACGTTTATAAAGCTTGCATAATCGGCGTTACATGCATGCACGTTCAACTACGCCCGATAGATCGAGGGTTTTGAGAACGCTATCAATTGAATTTCACGTGTACAGTCCACACGACACATATTACGGACTTTTTAAGGGGACTAGGCAGCCAATCGCTCGAAAATCAAGTATTTTTTTGCAAATTAATTACGTGGAGATGATCGTAAACACAGACTTTTCCATCTACACAATGTTTATTACTATCACGTAGAGTAAAGAAATATTTTTTTAGTGTTTTAGAAAAGGTGTCTTTGGTTTTGCCCTGATATTGAGCTTAAAATTAAAGGTACAACGGTTTCCTTGAAATATGTTTCTCTTAGTACCTGTAATTTTGAAGGGGATCTCTGAAAAAATTGAACCAAAATTATTAAAATGGCGATTAGGAGAAGCCGATTTGTACAATAAATATCAATTTTCGGGGTGTACAGACGGCTGGTTTTTTTTTATCTAAAAAACTAAAACTCTTAGCGTTGTAGTGCCGTCATATATACATGTGTATGTATTATCACAAATTTTTTTACTGTTTATGGTTAACATTACCCAAAAGTATTAGTCACTATTTGTATTCATCTCCATGTAATTAATTCGCAAAAACATACTTGGTCTTCGAGGACTTTGACTGCCTCGTCCCCTTAACACGCTGTCTGATATATTAATTAAAATTTGGTCTTGGTCAATTGCATCCTGCATTCGTTTTCCTTCCTACTCACAACGTGTTCGAAACTCCTGCCTCGAGTCTTCGTACTTTTATCCAAATCCTCATGGTTAAATACGAAGCCAAAGATGAATGCTACGCCTGTGTTCATAAAATTATAATCACACCTTCATATTTGTTCAGCCTTATCCGTTCTAACCCTTCATTCCACCCCTACTTATCACACCTCTAAATATCAAGCTTCCTTCTTCGACTCGTCAGCCTATTACTACAAGTCATTTCCTGTCGACGCCATTCTGTCCTACTCCTCCTTCAAACACGTTACTCGACCCTTCATGCTTCTCCACTTTCATTTACTCCTTTTCTCCCACTCATCTCAGTTTTTACTTTTAGTCCCCGCTTCAATCTCTGCTCCTCGTATTAGCTATTACAATAACGTGTCCGTTGAACCTCACCTTTTCCTTTTCCCATCTGCCAATCACCAGGCGACTGCTCTCTCACTTGAATCCTTTAAACCTAAAGCTCCGAGAAGTGGTTACAGCCTGGTGCACAAAAGACTGATCAGAAAGGTGGCTCCGATCGAGGTATCTCCGGAATTCGCTGGAACCCGGGCATCTGGGAACGGTTCCTCCGCGTTTCGCACGGCTTAAGGTGCGTCTCGGTATCCATAAACGAGGGCAGAAGCGCGTCGAAGATCCTCCTGAGGTGATGGCGCGGTGGGGCTCGTTTCTGATTCCGTCCCTTTCTCGCGTACCCACCTTGCGCCAAGCTATTTTCGACGGTGCGAGTACAGAAAAGTAAGGGGACCGAGTCCGAGAGAGGTCGAGCGTGCTCCAAAAATAAACGACGAGCCCATCGCGCGGCATTTTATGCGCTCCGGCCGCGGGGTAGGGGGTGGTAAGGTCGAGTGTGCTTTCGAACGTTTCGTTACGTCGCGAATGGAGCTCGCCACGAGGACGCAGCCCCGGTAAATTAGCGACGTTTCGTCGTCCAGAACGGAGGGTAGAGCGGTACAGGCAGCTAGCAATTTATGGAGCTGCTTTATGTGCCTCCGCGTGGCTAGGGAAATTGACCGAGCGCAGGGTGTACTTATAGTTCTCGGAATTGTCAAACTGTTGCTGGTAGATCGGACTCAAGGATGAATGTACGGACGGGGGTGCGTTGAGGGTGTAGGGCGGGTTAAGTGGAATGTTTTGTGCGAGGTGGTGGTGCATTGAAATGATTTAATTATTTGATGAGCTAGATTATATATTTTGACGTGAAGATGGCCAATTATTAATAATTTGTGTAGTGCACTGTTAACTCTGTGTAGGTAGCAGTGCCGTCTTTATCGGGGGCCTTGAGGCGAGCTCCATATGTGGCCCTCTAAATTATTCTAAATTAAATAAAATAAAAAATTCCATGCTAACCCACGAAGTGGATAAGTATTAAAATAATTAAATATATAAGATTAAACGTGGGGTCCATTCCACCAAGAAGGGCCTTATTTTAAATTCTAAATTCTGGTGTATTCGTTAATTTCTTTCCGTCGCAGTTGGAGGGCCCATTTCCAATTTTTCTCTAGCTTTTACAATCCTTTTTTTTAATTTTCCAATTTTTTGCGGGCGTTCTGCGCCTCCAGGTTAAGACGGTAGGTAGTATTAGATTGTTGTTATATGTAGTTCGGAAGTTAGGGATCAATTATCGTTTCTATTATCGATGGTTTCGTGTTATGTGAATGTGTATTTATTTCGTTAGTCGTTGATTTCAACCCTCTACTCAGACCATTAAAAAAACATGTTCATAAAAAAATAAGGAAGACTTGCAAATAGTGGAAAGCTTGAAACATTGAAGGCGGAAGAAGGATACGGGAAAAATGAATAATAAATACTTACATTGGGACAAAAATGTATTGATCGTGAGTGCCCCAATTTCAAGCCACGAGCAGGAAATACAGGGTTCTCTTCGCTACTAATGGCTGATCCCACACAAATTAAATGAGGAGATTTAAGAAAATTGTGTTTCCATAACCAGTAAGTACATCGTACACATTTTTTGCAATAACGTTCAGCTAGTACTTTAAGAAGGAGTGTAAAATTGGATAAAATAAATCTCCTGGAATGTAATTATTTACTGGTCGGATTGCTGCTATTGTCTGTTGCGGTGACCGAGTACACAGTGGTCTCCTCCCTTCTATATTTACTATTTTCTCAATAATTGGGACTTATGCACAGTACTTATTAATTAGTGAACTATACTCGGCCTTTTAACGTCCACGTGTCTAATGGGTGTATTAATTATCCTGAAATATCTTAAAACGGGAGACAGCTACAACATGCCTGTTATGCTCGTGTTTGTCAGACGAAATATATTGAAATAGTACCGTTTGAGGGGAAGTGGTTTATCTAAAAGAAGCTCGCTATGTTTCTATTAGGCATCCCCGTTTCGATATCGTCTCATATGTCACGCCAATGACTCTGTTTTCTTGCGACATGTGTAACGTACAGCATGCACATCCTACATACTGTTGTGCTTCCCCGGCGTCTCAAAATTGAACAATATATCCCGCTTCTAGCTAGACCGAAATTTATTCAGCCTCGGTTAAATGTCGCCGAACTTTTCCTTACGCACGGCACGGCGTCACCTTGCTTTGGTGTTTTTATTCAAATTACTTGCTAAAAGCGTGCGTTCGTTATTCTAATTTTAGTCTAACTTTATGACCTAACGTCCACTGTATTACCATCAACGTATTGAATTTCAATTCGAACAAAATGTATTGTTTCCATGGCTTCAGATAATTAAGGGCGTTTATGGATTCTTTTGTAGAAGGCATTATGTCCAAAGGTGATGGAAATAACATGTATTTGAGACAGCGATGTTTTTATTACACGTTTAAGTTATACAGGTTCGTCAGACATAAAACTAAGAAACATAGATAATTGGAACTGAGAAACTTAGTTAAATGTTTGCTAATTTCTAAACGACCTGCTTGATATAAAAGTTAAATTAGATGTGAAGATGAAGAAAAGTTAAATTTTTTCTTGCGGTCGTTTCCTCAGTCTAAAAAGATCTAGAATATTTTTACATTCGGATAAATATTGCCCGTTTTGCATACGCTTTGGAGTTGAAAACTTGATCACACTTTCAATAACGAAGAATTGCTTCGCATCTGGTGGGCTGCTTATAGAATTTGAAGCTTGTATACATTACGAAACAATAACATTACCGAAGCAGGACACTCTCTAATTATTCGAACATTGTACTGTGGATGCCATATCTTTTAACAACAACGGTTTGACGTAGCTCATATTTTATCACTGCTTTAAAAGTTCAAAGGTACCAGCGAAAAGATACATTCATATGAATCTTATCCAAAAAAGACATTCTGTTTTTTGGGACATGTCGCGTGCACACGGAATTTTCAACACTAAATTAAACAATACATATCTATCACGTTATCAACATTCGTTGCAACGGTAAATATGAATTTATCTATACTGTTCTCACGTTGGCAAAATATTTTGAAAAAATGTCTGCCAAGCTCCGCATATGCGTATACCGAAGTACTGACGTCGTCGCAGTGTGCTAACGAATCGCATTTCGCGATGCCGCGCATCGCGACGCGCTTGACCCCTGACTCCTTTTTTGCGATTGCACGACTACATTAGCGGAAGTTGTAGCAGCAGTTTCGTGTTACCCAAAATATCTTCTCGTTCGTTTAAATCGTTCCCCTGAATTTCACGATCAAATTACCTCGCTATTTAAAGTAGTTAGTAAAGGAAACGTCGTCGTTCTCGATTTTCATTCCGTTGTTATGAGGTGAAGTGAAGTGGAAGCCGTCGGGTTCTCTAATTACATTTTTATTTTAAACAAGCAACTTTAATAATAGAATACAGTTACTTAAATCAGGAAAGGACAAGAGTATCCTCGAATACTCTGCTACGCGTGAATAACTTAATAATAATGACTGCTCGCTTAGTGTCACCTTTTGGAACTGACCACTCTTGTTTTTGGGTTCCTATTATATTGACCCCTTTTTGGTGGTGGGGTACATGGTGGCTCATCCACGGTGACGTGTCTGCCGTCACACGAACCTTGTACTCTTTTGATAAAGCGTCCGAGTCATGAACGAGCCCAAGCAATTCGTCACTGAACAACTAATAGTAAATATATTTGTGTTTACTATTTGACGGCTGTTTTGATATACGTATTTTTAGGCAACTCGTGACACCGTCGTCTCAGGTGGCAAAGTTGTGATACCAAAAACTAGTAACTTATTTCGTTATTTCCGCACGATTTCTGTAAAAGAGTTTGGAAGGATGAGTTCACTGAAAAATTGTAAAAATTGTAAAAATCCAAGATTCGTAAATTCTTCTTACGTTTACATTTCTCTTGTATTCGACCGAGATCGGTTAATTTTTTAGACGCTCTCTTATTGTCGTTTGGGGAAGAAAAACGTACGATACTCTTGTCAGAGTTCAGAAGTCAAAGTCGTGCATTCAGATAATACAGAGAGATTGCCACCGCGCGCCCGGGCAATTTAATTTCTCGCGATATCGACGATACATAGAAACGGTTTTCAGGTATGCGATCAGAGTCCTGTAGCTTAACAAATATATTCCTTTCATTTCGACAATATCACTCTGGCTTCTAACTATAACAAAATACCATGTTTCGTTGCACACTGTAACATTATTTTTATAAAATTACGAATCTATCGAGATTTTATGAGCTCTCGCCTTGAAACGGGCCATTTTACCATGAAACCGATCATTGTACTAAAGCTATCGGTGCACTTGTGATAAACACGATATTGCAATTACAGGCATGTTACAGAAAGGCACATTACAGAAATATTATTTCCCGTAGTCTTAAGTTTTTGGGACTTATCCATAGGGTCTCGAAATTCCTTAACAATACTAACATTCTCAAAACACTCTACTAACCAGGTCTATTTTGGAATACGGAAGTATAATCTGGTCTCCATACTGGAAATCTTATGTCCACAATATTGAGAGTGTTCAATATAAATTTTTAAGACTTGTTGCCAAACATGGTGGTCATCCCATGCCAATCGATTCTTACAACTATGATGTAATTCTTAATAAATTAAATCTCCAGACATTAAGTAATAGAAGAATAATGTTTGATATCATGTTCGTAAGCAAAATTGTCAAAGGTTATACCTTGTCCTGTGACCATTCAATTGTTCTTTCTAAATGTACCTTCAAGGGGTTTATGAAATTACTTTCAGTTACATTCAACGTACAGTAGGAGAGAGTAGGGTAAAGCGAAACTAGTGGGTAAAACGGAACATCAATGTTTCTCCTAGATGAGAGATGCGAATGAGTTGGTATCACGTGACTTGGGCCCAAACGGGCCTTACAGCATTTTGTGACAGACCACAGACCCGTGCACACGTTGCTTTTCGATTAACGAAAATTTTCGAAGTTTCGATATTGTGTTGTAGTTTCGACTACTTTTCTTCATTTGGATTTAAAAAATTTATAACGGCAAGAACACCATTGGATTCTATAGTCCTTGCGCTACATTTTGACGTTTTACCCAGTTCTTTACCTGACGCTGAAGTGTAAATATTAAATGTTTACTAAATTACTGCATGTGGCGCAAAGCGCAATACTTTGCGTGGGGTAAAGCGGAACACCTATTTAACCCACTTCCACCAATCCAATTGTCTTGAAACTTTGCGGCGTGCGTAGTTATGATGACAATACAAAATTATGAAAAAGAAACGGGAGGGGTGAAAAAAATCCTAATCATCAATAAATATAACCCATAACCATAAATCCAAACGACTTGAAATCAGCCTGTAACCACAAATCAAATCAATTCAATCGATATGCAATCAGCATATAACCACAAATCAAAACTTGCACACTAAAAAGTAAATAATAAAAAAATATACAAGAAAATTGTTTAAGTTAAACAATTTGATTTAAAATGCACTAAAAACTAAAAAATTCTCCATGCACGTGTTGATATTCATTATTCATGTACAAATCCATGTGTATTTGATTATTTTCTGTAAATTTTATGTTATCTGGTAAAATATTTTATCTTACGTGTATAATATATATTTTTGTTATATTTTATTTCTAATATTTATACCTAAAACATATATTTATAGTTTTTTACATAAATGAAAACTTTTTAAATCATAAAAATAAATATTTGTACGTTTACATGGTCTTCAAGTGTGTGTTCCACTTTACCCTACCACTTGAGCGAGACGAAGATTTCAATACCTCCGGTGAATCTCATTTTCCTTTGTCGCCAAATATTTTTCTTAACAAAGGCTTTGATTTTCTTATAGTCTAAGGTCCACTTAAGACTCCTGTTGAAGTCCCGTGTTTTTTCTTTCCGATTTTAAGGTATCGCCCTCCAAAGTTAAGCGTTCCATTTTACCCTACTCTCCCCTATACGGTTATTATAGCTGTTTAAATCGAATGTCTGACCACGCTAACATTGTCCATCAGAATATTGATTTATTTGGGGAATCCCTGGCATCTTTAGGATGCTCTCTTGAAGGTATTCTATAATTTATTCTATAATTTGTTATTCTTCGCTCACTTTTAAATTTCTATATCTACTATTCTTTTCGTTCTCTTTAAAATGTATATTTGTCATATGTGTATTATGTCTCCCCGCATTATATCTCTTTGTAACAAAAGGTTTATCCCGTGAATAGTAATAAATAAATAAATAAATTTCGATAAACCGGGCTCTTCAAATTGTCTTTCAATCAGAGTGCTGGTACATGAATAAGGAACGCGGACAGAGAACCGGACCGCTCAAAGATCCATGCACGCGAAACGTATGTTATGTTTTAATAAGTAGGAAGGTATTCTCATAAAACACTAGGTAGACGGTTTCCATGTAACGGCTTAAAAATTTGACATACAAGCATTAAAGTGGAAATGTGACGGGCGTTATCAACGTTATCTCCGCGTTGATGATCGTCTGGGCTTTCGGATCCGTTCGTTGCAAATTAAAGGCGAGTGAATTATTTTTGGGAATTGGGAGGGGGCGATGGAAACGAGCCTCCAGCATGGATGTCTGCATATCTCGCGGTTCATTTCGTTGCCTCAATGTAATTTTTGTGACGAGACGCGAGAGTTATCGTGCGGTGTTATCGGCGTTTTATCATTGCGCTCTGTTTGACGTGGCTTATTGCTCAAGACGCGCATACAATGACAGGCGACGTAGATTGCAATGGTTATTAAAACGGAGCTAGACAGGATTTCTGCTGTTTCGGGGACACAATGATACACTTGTCCGTCGCAATCGGTGCAGCGTGTAGCCGCTTCGACTTTATTATTAAATGTGCCCGATAAGGTAATATAATAGGACGATTGAATGTAACTGCGTGTGCCAGAAAGGCGATTAATCGCCCTGCCAATGAACAGCGGTCACGAGACGCGGAGTAACACTCTCAGCGATGTATCGTTGGAGAAACGAATGATTCGAATCTTGTGATTCTCCTCGCCTTGAACTGGCATGTCCATGTCCTTTCGTGTTAATTTGTAAAACGCAGTGGAACCCCTACATTTCTACTCCCTTCCTTTCGTCTCTGCTATTGAAATATATATGGACGTGGTGTTTGTGTTCTATAACGATCTAAATGAACACTGTTCACACCACTATAGCATGAAGTTGACATAGTACTAGTTGGCAGCATGTGTAATGACACCAAAGAGGAAACTTGTAGGTCAGAAGTCAGAAAGTAGTGAGAATGCCACGAAATTAACAGGAATTCACATTGATAGATCTACGATTAATGACATTAAAAAGCAGAAATTTTTTATACTATTGGCTACATATATTACTCTTTTCGAAATCTAGAACAATAATCACAGGGAAAGTGAGGAATTCAGATTTTCTATATTACTATAAAAAGTGATGTGAAAAATAGATCGCAATATTCAATTAAAAAGCAGAAATTTTTTATACTATTAGCTACATATATTATTATTTTCGAAATGTACAACACTAATCACAAGGAAAGTGAGGAATTCAGATTTTCTATATTACTATAAAAAGTGATGATGGTGAGAAAAATTAAAAAGCAGAATTTTTTTATGCTATTAGCTACATGTATTATTCTTTTCGAAATCTGGACCAATGACCACAAGGAAAGTGAGAAATTCGGATTTTCTATATTATTATAAAAAGTGATGAAAAAAATAGATCGCAATATTCGATTAAAAAGCAGAATTTGTTTATGCTATTAGCTACATATATTATTCTTTTCTAAATCTAGACCAATGACCGCAAGGAAAGTGAGGAATTCAAATTTTCTATATTACTATAGAAATTGGTGAGAAAAATAGATCGCAGTATTCAATTAAAGAATCATATTAATAATAAATTTCAGTTTTTAGTTCCATCACGATTTCGACGCTAAGTCGCGAATCATCTTATTCCGTTGAATAAAAGCTTCACCTTCCATAAATATCGCGAACCATCAATGACCCACGCGGCTCGGTACCTACGTGTTAAATTCGGATGCTGATTGGATGCCATCATGCTTAATTATTTCCTCCACATTCCGCGAGCTCCAATCACTATCAGTGATCGGCGGTGTACCCGCTAATTGCAGCGTATTTATTCCTCGTTGCTCGTTTCCTTTCCTCCGACCGCGCCGGTGAACAAAGTTCCTTGGTATTAGGCTCGCCAGTGCCGGATATTCATGCGGCCTTCGGTGGCGGGTTACGAGTCGAATGTAAATTGCATGAAGGGCCGAGAATCCAAGGACGTCGGTGGCCACGCGGTGCCCTCATAGGTGGCTACGTACTTTGAGTTTGACTTCCCGCGACCTTGGACCCTGCCCCCGACGAGGTCAACGGCTCCGTACATTTTACTCGGCCGAGCACGCGCGGCCGCTCCATTTTTCCCTTAATGCTCATCTTCGGGCGATCGTGTCGCGTGATTTATAAGTTCGTCAGGAATCCCTGCGATCGAGTGACCCCGGCGTATGTGGGTCAAGCACTATCTTCGCTGCAGCGCAGCCTGATGTAGACGAGCATGGGTTTTAAGTACCCTAGGCGAACCGTTTTACAGCGTTGACACGAAGCGGGAAGCTGGAGCAACGCTGGGAATGTATCGGACATCGAGGATGGAAAAAAATTCTGTGTACCTTAGGCAGTGACATTTTCAAACTCCGCCAAGTGATGCTGTTTGGTTGCTATTCATCTTTTAATGTTATAGGTAAATTGTGGAAGCTTCGCAGGTCAAAGATTCGAGGAAAGGTGAGCTAGAAACACGTGTATCGATACAGTCGCGGCTATATGTGTTGATAAGTGTGAGGACTTGATTAAATATCAGGAACAAAGCAGTGCCGAAGTAATCAAGCATTGTAAGTAAAGTTTGGAGTAGTTTTAGCTAATTCATTTCGAGCTGCTTGAATGATCCACGTGCTGGAATTGAAGTAGTGAAACGATCAAATGCTTGGCTCGGTCAGATGATGCATTATGTTTCTAGCGTGTGCTTGGACACTTTACTTGACCGATGCTATCATTCGTGTAAGCGATTAGCTAATTACTTGTAGTGGTATGTAATAACGCAGCAAGTTTTTATTCGTATGTCAGAGGGTGGTCGCGAAAGTAATGATGAGTGGTGTTGTCTCGGTTGAAATGAACGAAAAACGGATAAGCTTTGAGCAAGTGTGCTGTGATAAGATATTCGTAAGAGTGTATGGCCGGCTGGCGAGTGTTTCGACATAAAGTCAGACCAATTTTAATGTAGTCTCTTTTACTGGCGCTCGAACGCCTTAAACTGTGTAACACGACGTCGATGATTTTTCCAGAATTCGAGGCTTCCAACAGACATTTCTCTGTTCCCGCGTTTAGCAGCAATAATCGCGAAGATCAATCAGAATCGATGATTTTATTTCATCCAGTCGCGCTGTTTACATTCCACTTTATTTTAATAAAATTCAAGTGGCGATGAACGCTATTTCTATTCAAATATTTTTTATCTCTATTACAAATATGTACCCACGCAAGATAGTAAAGTGAAGGAGAATATATTATGTAATCTCTAAGGAAACAATTTTAAATCAGTATAATACAACAGTTCTGGTTCTTGGACACAATATACTGCACATAATGCAATGATAACGAAACAGCGTACTCGGAATTCTTTCCTCCTTTGCACTAAAACTGCCTTCTCAAAACACACACATGGCTTCTTCAAACACTCACTCAATTCCGTATTCCCCTACAAAACTCTGTTCCAGACACTCCCACTTCTGCAGCGATGACCTCGCCTGACAAGCTAAGCCCGATGGAATTTTATAAAATGAAAAAAAAAAAGAAAAAACGTAATCTACGTAGGCAATCCGTTTCGGGGAAGCCCCGGCGCACTCGTGTGCGCCGCAATTTACCATAATTTTCAAGATAACGCTGCACTGTTTCGAACACACATTTTCGTAAGTTGTAAATGCGTATGCGCTCATTCTTGACGGCGGCGGCTCTGCCTCGCGCACGTAACGCTGTCGCGCGTCCGATGTTTTCATTTATTCTCGATTAGAGCACAGTTCTGCCAATACACTTAATATAAAGATTCGCTTAACGCATTTGAAAGGTCACGGGAGACGCTTTGCTTTTCGAAACGCAGCTAGCGTCCACAACGCTCCCTACCACGTCTCATGCGCGCGACCCTTTGACCCTTGATCGTTACCACTTTACGTAAAGGGTAAACGCGATGTGTTTAATGTTATGTTGAATAAGAATAATCGCCTTTTCTGGCTGCTCGCGTTTATCCAAACAGCGGCGATAGATGGCATGTAACGCTGCCAGCGCAGATTGCACGCGTTGCAGAAGATCCTGCAAGATACGTGGAAGATAACAAGCGTTTTTGCGTTCGCGCGAGCGTAATTCCCTGTCGGTACGATCATTTATTTATAGTCGATAGAGGCTTGTTTAATTGGACAGCGATTGTTACGTAGGGAACGCACGTTTAGTATGGGAACAGCAGCATTATCTTTGCAGAGCTGGCGCTTATTTTAGAACACTATCGCTCGTTGGGAGACCCACGAATTTTGCGTATACTTTTCTTGAAATATTCGGAGAATTTGGGTTTTACTTTTATTAAAAAAATTTCACAAGTTTCTAAGCTACGGGGAATATTTAACCCCTTGCCGCTGAACGGTGAGTTAGACTCACGGTTAGGATTATATTCATGGTGTGTCATGAACTTGAGGAGAAAGGAGTTTGAGAATTCTTAAACAATTGATAGTTTATTATTCCTCGTCTTTAACAATTAATAATTGGTTGGCGCGTGTTTAGGCTTGCTCAATACCCACTTCAATTTTCCACTTAACCCACCTCATAAATAAAATCCAGAAAATACATCATTCGTAGCTAATTCCGTCGTGGCAATAAAAGTCTTATAACAGGTTATTAATCAACGTAATGTTCTTTACGATACACCTTCAAATGTTTACCAGTACCAAGCCTCCTTTGGACTTATTGTACCATCGTGTACAATAGAAAAATGTAATTTTCTCCTCAACCGTGGCGTAGAAATATATTTTGTTGCAGTGATTACGAGGAATCTCCACAAGTATATTGAATATTTAACTATATTCCTGTTCCCCTTGCAGCAAATCGAAAATTTGGTTCCATCGTGTCGAACAATCTATTTCGCTGACACGGTGAGAGGATGGATTAATTACTTACACGGTAATCGTAGGGGTTCGCGGGGCGAATTAAATATTTTAATCAATTACGTATTAATTATTGCGCGCACTGAAACGCTTGAAAGTATGAACGCTAGGCGGGCTTCGCTCTTGTTCATTACAAATGTATATTTTATTCACCTGTGTAAATGGGCTTGACTAGCAATATTCGCCGCGTGAGCGTGAAGAAACACGTGAATTAACATACTCGATGCCCAAGGGAATATGGCTTTCGAACGATTAATCAATTGTATCCGCAAGAGGAATACGTGATAGTGTCTTTAAAGCACGCAGAAAGCTTTGGGGAGGTGCCAGGGACGTGTTAAAGACGTATAATGCGTGCTACGTCGCATTAATAAGCGTTTATTAAGTATCTCTAATTATCAAGATTTTTTCGCTCGATTAGTGACTTGCTCTTGTTACCATAATCGGGTAATTTACTCTTTTTACGATCCTATTACTATGCACACGCGTTTCCGTATCTATACGTTGGATCTTTTTACCTGTTCAGCGTTTGATGCACACTATCAGAGAGTACATAGGTATTAGTTACACTTTTTGAACCGATTTCTACAAACCCCTTTCCGATTTAACCTCCGCGGTCACATGGCCCTCGATAGCTTTGGAAAATTAAATGTTCGAAGTTTAGTTATCTCCATGCTTAATATCATTAACATAATTACTTATTTCTACGAATACTTTCTCCGCCTCTATCTCGTCGCGTACACAATGCGATCGCCCGAAAGAAAGGCTCGCGCAATTGTCCGTAAAATCTTATCTCGGCGGGTATTTATTAAAATGCAGAACAAGATAAAAAAAAGTCATTGAGTTAACAATCGAGTGACGATACGATTCATGGACAAGTCACTTGAAAAATAACTTCTGATCGAGGGCGGCGATTTATTATTCGATATCCCCAATCTCGACGGGCGTTTTCATCCGAAGGATGGTCAGGTGTGTCGCACCGCGATCGGACTTGAGAATGCAACCTCCAATCCCTCGCGGACGCGAGCATAAACGTGGCACTAGGACTCTAGCAGTGGGTCTCTAGGAAAGCCACCGGCTTTTACTGTAAAACGCTGCCCGACCATCAAGTTTTGACAAGCGGCGTGTGATTGGCGGGCAGATTATTCCAAGTGTACAACGGATGCGTCATTGGTGGGGGATAACGGAGATGATGGAGAAACGGTCAGAGAGAGGAGAGAGAAGAGAGAAAGAAAACGATAACCAGCTCGTAGATAACCGGCTCTTTATCGCTCAAGTCTTCATAGGGGTTATCGTTCTGACCACCGTTGCCACGTCCAGTGCTGGGACCAACTCGCGCTCTCTGAGTGTGCGTATTTTATTCTCGAAGAATACCGACGCTTTATCACCGAATAGTCATTGGCGCCTCGTGTCCTCGAGTCTTCCCGCTCCTCTATCACTTAGGAATAAGCTGCACGCGGGAATATTTTATGCGATGCGCGGTCCGTAATCTAGTTGCCGGGGTGTCGCTTCAGAGGTGGATTCAACAGATAAAAATGATGGAGTTGATAGAAGTAGTTGTCCCATCTGATTACTGTTCCTTCGGTTCTGCTTTCTTAATCATCGTTGCGAAGTGAATATGAGGCATTGAGAGTAAAAATGGACTAACCCACATTGGAATTTTTATTTTTATTTTATATGATTAAGTAGTACCTAAAGCCTATTGGAATATATTATTGCTACTAACTCAATTTCGCAAAAAAATGTAGGTTGCTCCGTTTTTGTCGTGATCTCAACAGTAGAAAATTTCGAAATAGTTAAATGATCAATAATAAATCGTTGAGAGGTACCATTTTTAGACTTTTCGGGCGGAGATGAGCGATGGATGTACTACGAAACCGAGTTAAAAAATTAAGTTTCTTTAATCTTCTTTTTTATATTTTTGAATGACAAATTCGCCTCTGAAATTATGCCTCTTTGTATGTTTTGAACCCTTGAGTCCTTTCATCCCCTAGCGGAAATGAACCGTGGGGATTCAGGACCAAGGAGCGCGCATGCGTGACTCGCGGACAGTTTGCAATTTTTTATGGGAAATATTTTTGCACAGTGTGGAATTTCGTGATAGGAGGGTGGGATTGTTATCGATGGCTGCGTCACGGTATTCGCATAGTTCGCCATGTTTAAACAATAAAATTGCGGGACGAAGAGAGTTTATGGAACGACAATGAATGTGCATGGGACTTACGCAGTTGCGTTTGATGGTTTATGAAAATCGATTTACATTCGTCGCCAGAGAAGAGTATTTACTGGTTACAGGCCGACCTGGCATTTGTTTCAATGAAATCGTTTAACGTTATCTCGTTCCACAGGAAATTACTCTTAAATAACTATACTATAGGTAGCTTCTGAACTATTTTGTTACTTGATAAGTGAGTAAATGTTTCCTTAAATTCTCTTGTGCTTGAGCAAACATTGTAGATATTTGATAATGTTGCTAGTCACTTCAGATATTTCTATGTGATATGTAAAATTTGTGTGAAAGTATCATTCTGTTTTGTACATGCGCAACGTGACCTAGTCTGCTCGTTTAACGCACCATTACCAAGGAACTTACAATTAGTAAAGGCGTTACTAGTAGCCATTCGAGGTTCTTGAACACATTCGCAATCGTAACTAATACTTTATCAAGCCATAATTTAAAAGCCTAATGAAGGAATAACCTTGTCAATCATACGAGAACTTAATGGTATCAGTCACATGTGTCTTATATGCCAGCCGAAGGATTAACTGATAAACAATTGTACAGAGAGTACGAGAATTGGTCTATGAAGCTTCTTTCTATCTGTAGATCGTAGCATTTCTTTTCAACGATACTATCAGGAACGTTTTACTCGATATTCGATTAGCTTCTCGGAGAGCTTTCTTCGCTCCTTCATTTGGCACGAAACACAGGCAACTTTTTCCGGCTTATTTCTGATCGAAGAAAACGGAACGAAGGAAGTTGAACTCCACCAAGTTAAACTTTAATCAAGTGTGATCGATTAAATAATTATTTTATTCAGCACTAATTCAACTTATAGACGTCCATAATTTAGAAATAATTTTACTTAATATTGCGTATATTGGACACAGAAGTTTTGAATAGGCAGTAATGTAGCAAAGTAATCGCACAACGAGAAATTCATTTAATTCTGCGAATTACGAGTTTTGCCATTTTTACAAAGCTTCATAAAATCAGCGTGTAACTCGAAGGGCAAATAATCAATGGTGTTGCAGCTGTTTGGAGATGGAATTACTGTGACAGGAAATTACTATTACGAACAATGCGAAAATATCAAAATGGTTGCGGGCGAGTATTTGACCGAGAACGGAACACACTGTTTTCGCGTATAAAAGCAAAAATATCATCATTATCGTACCGCAAAATGAGCTCACAGATTTCCGTTTTCTGAATAGGATAATTCGCGGTTTTGCGATTCATTTGCGGGCACATTCCAAATAGGCATTGTCATGAAGATATAATTACTTAATCCTATTTATATATTTAAGCAAATTTAACTATTCGGATTCACTAGATTCAATTTACTGCAGAGCATTCTATACAATTTTGTACCTATTACTGCAACGGATAAAAGCAGCGTCCGCGGAAGGGATGTAATGAATAGTCCCAGAATAATCTCCGAAAACGCTCCCGTAATTCCAAATATTACGCATCAAGTACATCGACGAATAAATACAAGCCCTTCGAAACGATTACCTGTATCGCGTTGTCGTTATTGAAACACGTGCCCTTTTGTAGACAACTTTGTCATTATTTGATGTAATAATGTAGAGGCTCCAGTTCATTTCATAAGTACTCCTCTTTCTCATTTACTTGCAGTGATGTTATTTATAATAAAATGTTGAAGAATATAAGCAGAATGAACGCCGTATAAAAGAACACATTGCAGCTAATGATTGCTTCTAAAATTACAGAACTCGGGAATTTAAGAAAGCACGTATAATTATGCTACCCCACTATTAACTATTTCGAAATTTAAATGCAAATATACCGTTCGAAAAAATAAAA
Source organism: Andrena bucephala (assembly GCA_947577245.1). Classification (NCBI taxonomy): domain Eukaryota; kingdom Metazoa; phylum Arthropoda; class Insecta; order Hymenoptera; family Andrenidae; genus Andrena; species Andrena bucephala. The sequence continues at coordinate 25,323,367 of OX387717.1, read as the reverse complement.
GAACCACGCGATCTATTCCCCTCACTCACCAATATTTTGAATTCTACTTATACTATCAACTAAATTAATTCTCCAAACACCAGAGCCTTCGATTATTCAAACCAGTAGGTATATTAATGTACATTCACCTCACCTGCCAAAAAAACCAAAACTACCAGAAACCCTTACCTCTAGCCCCCCCCCCCCCCAATTGCAACGATTACTTAATCACTCAATAATCTCACCCCCCTAACTGGTCACATAACGCCTCCAACTTAATTTCACGTGCAAGAAAAGCGTGCACGGTCGTTAGAAGAGCATCGCCGGCGCGAAGAAAAAGTTCCGCACGCCAGCGGTGGAAAGCGAGTACCAGGAGGATCCCACTGGATAATGAATTGGCTGGAACGCACGCGACGAAGAACAGGGCGACAAACCCTGTGAAGCGGCGTTCAAGTGTACCCACCCTACGCGCGCTCGCCTTTCCTGGCGAAATTCGTGCACGGTGCCACACGTCCAGGTGAAATGTGTGGTGCACGTGCAGGCTTTTACGAGCGCGTCTTACGGGTGTGCGAGGGTGGCAAGGGAGGGCAGAGCGAAGGGATGGAAGCGGGAGAGAGAGGCGCCGAGGCCGAATGGGCAACTTGTTGCATTTCGGGGAACGGCTCGATAATATACTGCGCAAGAATCCGTGTGCTCTCTTTGTGCGTGCCAGGGTTGTTTAAATTTGTCGTATCTTAACGCGGTGGAGCTTTTCTCCACGGACCTGCTGCGTTTCTCCAGAGGGGCACGGAAAAAGCTACCGCGCCACGGGATAGGACGTTTGAATCGCGGTTGATTCCGCAAGCTGGGCAACGAGGCGAACGGGATTATTAATAATATATCCACGGGTTCCCGTTTGCAATTCGAACGGGGGCAGAGATTGTATGGGAAAAGGCGGGAGTGATGGTGGAAAAATTTCATCGGAGACAATTCGCCATTTTACAGTTGTCCGTTACAGGATATTACACGGCTGGTATTTAATAGAATGTTAAATAAAACCTAGCGAAATCCGATATCCAATAAAATCTAATAAATACGCCAGCTGACAGGGGAATCTCGTGAAACTTAATGGGTCGGAATTATGGCGGGCGAATGTTTTACAGTCACTGGCGCAACGCTTGAATTCGCGATTTTCCGTGATCGCTGCGCGAGGGAGTTATAATCCTTTTTTAAATCGCTGAATCGCCTCTCATTGTCGTTGCTGATACCTCGGCCATTCAAATGTTAATTGAAATAAACGTAAATTAAGACTGTTCGTGTTATCGAAATACACATTATGAATAATCATTGTCTTTTACTGGCGATAAAGTGCGACAGCCAACGTGTCGGTATTGTAAAACGATGGTTTAGAATTTTTTGTATACAATATTGTATTCAAGAATCACCATGGTCAAAGCTAAACGACAGTAAATTGCAGATAATTCTTTTTGAAGGAGTAGATAAGAATTTTGTAACAGGGCGTTTGAGAAACTATCGGTAGAAGTAGGAAAGCAAATTATAATTATTTAATAAGAAAACCACAAGGCTACAGAAAGAAAAAGGGAATGGGCACGCTACAATCTTTAAGGAACAAAGAAACAATAAATTATTGGAAACGGAGGATGTATTATGCTATTATTTATTAATTTATCGAGCTATATTTCGCGAGTCATTGGCAACTTACAAAGCTGCACTGTCGAAGTCGGGAACGCGCAGGTTACGCGCTCGCGTCGAGGAGAGAAGGTCGTTAAAGCGGCTGTAAAATTGCTATCACGGGGCGATGTAGTCTTAATTGTCGCCTGTGGTGGGTCAAAGTCTGTGCCGGGTCTTTTTCTCGGAGTTTAACAATAAAGCGATACGGCTGGTGTAAACGGGCTGATTTACGACAAGTCTACGCGGAAGTCTAGCGCCGCTGGAGACTCCGATTTAAAGTTTCCGTTGTCTAGGTTTTCTTCGCCAGCGTCGAGCAGCCACTTTCGGTTAATGTCTTCCCCATGCTTACGGTTGCATTACCAAATTACTTCAGCTTTTTCACGGCTTTCAGGAGGATCTTTCCTTCTGTTCTACGTTGGATGTTGTGATAATTGGTTATGTGGCAATATTTATTGCATTATTCGCATAGGCACGTTGTCATTTATGCCTCTCTTATTATTAGTGCTACTTAGGAAAATTATTGTAAAGTATATTTATTTCAAAAACGTGTAGCTCACTATCTTGGCCGAAATAATTTGGATACGAGTCATTTTATCAATTGCTATGAAAACTTTGAGGCTGATGCAAAAAATATTTCCACTACTGCAATTCGATATCCAGTATGTCCAATATCACGTAAGTGGTGGTGCAAATGAATTTGGTATAATAGAATTTGTTCATATGAGATGTTGTTTTTGAGGAAAATGGTTCTGGATATTTTTTTTTAGTCTGCATATTTTTTTTTAACCCTTCCTGGTCACATTGAGTCCAATGGACCCGGTTTATAAGTTTGGAGCTTGATACCGGTAAGTTCCTAGCTTTGAAATGGCATTGACCTGACATTTTTACGGAAATTTGAGGTTTCCTCTTCCGGTAGAGACCGTCAGTTTTTGAATCAGAAAGTTCGTTGATGAGTGGCAGCCGTTACAAGAACATCGGTTTGAGCGTGGGTCCATTGGACCCATGTGTGACCAACGCGCAAATTTTATCAAAAAAATGAAATTTTTTTTCTTCTTTAATTCGAGAAATTTACTTCAATAAAATCTAATGTGTATGGCTGTGACAATATTTTTTCCCCTCAAGTTAAATGTGTGAATAATAAGTACGAACATAAAAGTAATGTGTGCTGAATGTGCGGAAGACTAGATTCAATTCTTTTCATTGTTAAATTACTTTCTTATGAATAAAAAAAATAATAATCATTTAATAATAATAAGAATCATTATAATAATAATAAATATTTATTTCTCTAAGTTAAACGTGGTTTTTTACTTCACAATTGACCATCTTCAGATCTCAAAATAAATACCTTTTTTGAAACGCACAGTATGAAACTGTATATTTCTTAAAAGGACTATATCTTATTAGTATCAGCCACAATCTGTATGAAAATTAGTTGAAAAATAAAAGAGGTACTATTGTTTTAGTAAAAGAACTCGTTTATCAGGATTTGACACTTTTCCGATTTTTTGGTACATGTTGTTATTTCATTTTTTTCTAAAACGCGACTATTCCATTTTCTACAATGTCCAAAGTGTGTATTATAATTTTTGGGGCTCGATTGGACCGATACAGTTCGCACGGTAACTGTTTAAAAATCGGCCGAGTCCATTAGAAGGGTTAAATAGAATTAAAAATATCAACATTTCTTGTAAAGTAGGTGTTAAACGCATATGAATAGCTTCTGAAGTTGAAAGTTACAGATGTGAACAGGTTAATGAAGGATTCAAACTTTAGATATTCAGTATCACATTTCACATTTTATGATACTTTTTTCTGATCCGCAAAGACTGGCGGATAACGGGGAAACTTTTTTGTCAAAGTGATTTATTGTGGTTCAATTTCGACATGCATACCACTTCGTTATTTAACATCGTTAGGTAACAGTAAGCTGTTTGGTAAAGCATTATCAAGTAAATGAACCCCAATGTCGCCACGTTGTCCCTCAACGTAGACGTTGAAAAAAAATTCTATGTACTGTATTTTCTACCTAATCCTCACTTGACAGTCTTCACTGCGGACTTCAAAGCTGCTCTTCACTTCCTATCCAGTTAAAAGGTTGCTGAAATATCGATGCTTGTTCAGAAGTAATACCTGTAATACCAGTATCTCGAAACTTCACATTATTGCATTATATTGGGCTTCAAGTACATCCGTAAGAAAAGAGAACACGCGACTCGATGGAATGCAACCACGAACTCGAGGATTAAAAATGAAATTATGCATGAAATTAGAATGTGCCCAGAATAACGTAATATTCAGTGAAGTTTTATAACTTCCTCTTACATCCCACTTTTATTTAATTTGTATACGCGTCAAGGCTGTGCCCTATATCCGTGTGTCAAGGTATAATACAAAGGGGTCACTAGAATTCATTATTATCGAAACACACTTTTATTTCAATTTCACTTTTCAAAAATACAAAATAATATTTCTCCAAAACTATACACCAGCATAATGATCTAAGGTGAATATCCTGTATTCTTTTAATCTGCAACCAGTCAGTGGAGGGCCATTTACACAGCAAATTGCAACACTTCTCGTGTACCACCGTTTTAGTAATATTTGACAAAACTATTAATATCTCAGGCTCTATTGAAAACGGGACACGCAACTGACCACCGTTCTCCCTTGTCGTCTATTTTTACCCGATCCACGCCAACCCTGAACCCCGTTGACGGTTGAATCGATTTGAAAGTGTTTGCTCCTTGCCGAGTCCTAAGATTCCTCGCCAGGGAGAAAAAGGTGCATCAACGGGGACATCGGCGTTAATGTGAAGTAACAAGGCTTTGTAGCGAGGTGCCTTATGGCATTTGTTGGCAAATGCGAGAAGCGAAGAATCGCGGCCAACTGGGTTTGATCCAAGTGCGTCCTCCCCCGAGGGGTAAGAAAGCTCATGAGAAAATTACCGTGCGATTACATCCCCTCGTAAGTACCCCGCGACGCTACAGAGAAAGTGGCGTACTCGGGGGAGGGGAGTAGAACAAAGAGGCTGCCGGCTCATCGGGCAACTTTTTTCTCGGCTTGTAAATTGAAAAATGAAAGACGATCGTTCCTGACTGGCAAAGTTCCCGGAGACAATCGAGTATCCCCTTGCTTCTCGTCTCTCAACCACAAAGAATAGGTAGGTATTCCTTGGACGTGATTCGCGTTCACCGCGGCTCCATCGTATTTCTTCGTTAACATTTTCGTTTGCGAACAGCCAGGCTCGATAGTTGCAACGACAGTTCCTGCGTTCTGGCAACTTTGCCCGCAACCTTACAGTGGTCACAATGTATACAGACTGTTAATTACGTACAACCGTAGATAATTATGAAGTGTGAAATCTAGATCATAATGTAATTTTAACTTCTGATGTTAGAATTCTCGTGAAACTAATCTTCTCTTCGTGTTTTCTGTTACAGGTGAGTTTGAGCTCCTACGATTTTTTTCTCAGATAAACGGGGATCGAGTAATGGAATTACCAAGTGGTAAAACTGGGTAAGCAATCAGTAGTAGCTTATTGTTTCAAATATATTTAGGATTCTTCCCACCTACGAAGCTGTATCGTTAAAATCAGGAAAATCTTCTATCGTGATCCAGCGTCTCGTTATACTATACTAACTAGATTCTAATTGCGTTGTTCGATATATCATAATGTAATGAACACCGCGACATAAAAAGCACGGGCACGTTATTGCGCTTTGCGCCATTGCCGCTGCCGGTATGTTAATCGCGTTTGATAAAGCTTCTGCGTGCCAATTAGTGCGATCCCCAGCTCTGAAATGTTCTGGACAAAATTCAGGTTATTCTGCCGCAACCGCGTCTATAGTTCCAGATTTTTCAGTTTTCTTTAACCGGTTGGATGTTGCCCGTCGAAACCTGAAATCATTTCCGTCAGCCACCCACCAAAGGACTTAATGCACCGGATAATTCGCCACCTCTTGCCTCTCGAGCCTTTCTGCCATTCGATACCTGGCGTGTACCATAGGTAATCGGACCTTGCGCGCCAAAACGAGCAAAGAATGGCAGGCGGGAAAGGGCCATTTCGGGCGTTCCTTTATCGCTTGCACCCCGGGCCAGTACGGTGGATCATAATGCACCTCACCATCTAGAATTTCTTTTCACCACCGGAACCATACGCCGCTGACATTCTGCGCCTACCGTGGACGCCTTTCGCCTACCGTTTCCTTCGACCCCTCGCGTCGCCGACTAATTTCAGTATCATTTAAATTTATAACGAGCCAGAGGCGTTCCCCGAGCTCCACCGTTGCACACAACCGTCATGAAGCTGCTCCTTCACCGGCGCCTTTACCAACGCGACAAATCCCAAGGACGCGAAACACGCAACAACCGGTCGAGGACCATCCGCTTCGGCTGGGCTATAATCCTGCTTAGCCATCGACGAATCAGAGTCCTCGAAATTGGGCCCAGATAGTGATTCATTCGGCTGGAAAGAGCGAGGGGGAGGAATTACGGCACCAAGACGAAATGTTCGCCGAGTGGGCATAGGTTAACTGCGCAAAATGCTTTCTGCGCGCCTAGCCTTGTACTCCGGCAGATAAAATCGGCGACCGTTTCGATTGGAGAAGGATGCACGCGCCTCTCTTTTTTTCTGCAAGAAGGTTCCGGGGTGGCGTTCAGGCTCATTTATAATGTGCTTTTTTTTGTATATTACTACGCATTTAATAATCAAGGATAAGGCGCGAAGTGGGCGCGCGCAGCCAAGGATGTCACCAGCCTGGTGCCGATCCGAGCTGCGTCTGGCCGGCAACTAGGCGCGTTTTCCATTGGAATCGGCGCGCACACGCGGCCCCCGGCACTGTAAATTTAGTCGGTCGTAATTTCTGCGATGTTTGCCCGAAACGGCGGGGGACGTTCGTAGAATCGCGACGATTCATGCTGGCGCGTCGTCTACCGTTGACTGATCGCGCCTCGTGAAACAGACCCTAGGTATTTCGAGCGGGGAACTGCGCGCTGCATTTGCCCGCGCAGCTGTGCATCGCCCGGCCGCACGTGACTTTTATAATTCGCGCACAACCTTCGCCATCCGTCTCGCGGCCACTGAATCGCCACCACTTAAATTAGTCGCATTATGCAAGAATTTTCTTTTATCTGTCGAGCACCTCGACGGAGGTGAACAAGGCCGGAATAAAAAGAATGGAGCGGCCCGCTGATGTGTAGCGTGGACGGTTAATGCCGGGCGGGCTTAAAGTGACCGAATTAAACAAGTACAGCCATTCGGAACGTAATGCTTCCCTGCTTTCTAATTATAAACCTTTACCTCTTCAATCGTTCAATTAAACACGCTCCAGATTCGGAGCTTTTCAGAAACACGAGATCTCGGATCACTCTAAAGACTCATGGCCCGCGGGTAAGTCGTTTCGTATCATTACATGCTTAGCGAATGGACCTCAGATTACATAACGACCATAATTATTAGTATGCGAACGGTGATTCACGTTCGGAACGAGCGGCATTGCGAAGGCTGAGTTTACGAGCCAACGTATCGAAACGCCCCGAAAGTATCAATCGCGTCCCGCGAATTCCGACGGCCGTCCAACCTTCGTTTCTCGACCTGCGGCGGCTCGTAGACAGTTTCGGGAGCGCCGGAACGAAGAGCGCTCGATCCGAACTGAACACGGCTGCCTAATTATACTGGCCTCTAGACCGTAGATAGCGGAGCGGGTATCTGCGCCCACGATTGTCAGCGGCGGCGTGTCGCGCACTCGGGCACACGCACCGCGGCGCGTATTTTTGGCAGCCAGTGCCAAATATCTTGGTCCGCGATGCGGCTCGGCCTGCTATTTGCACGCACACGCCCGCGTGCGGCATATCACGTGCGCCGGACGAATCGGTCCGCGTACTGAAACTGACACTTCGCGGGGTAAAGCGCGATATTGCGGCTTGCTAGTTGCACGTTCCGGCGGCCCCGCGGAAATTATCCTACGGCGCTGATTTAATTTCCCCACAGAGCCGTGTCGCGGTTCGGCGGGTCGATAAAGAAAAATTCACTACACTGCCGGACCTTCCTCCGCAATCGACGCCATTGATTTCGAAGATTAACGTCTCGGTATCGTTCCGCGGCGGTGTCGATCGGCGGAGATATACCTACCGCCGATTAGATGGGCTTGGAGGAGTGATTTTTTTTTTTTTGAGGGTCAAGCGTTTTTAGATAATTTGTATCGTTCGAGATTGCGGTAGCGTTCGTTTTTTCCTTGGGCCGAGAATAACCCGACGGTGTATGTTAACGTAGCTATTTTTGGATTTACAATTCGCTAAACATTTTTCCCAGGGAATAAAAATATTTCACGTACGTTTGTTATGGTATGTGTATTCTTTTCCAGAGATTTCGACTGCACAACGGTGCATGCCTGTGTGTATTCTGAAGTTCCTTAATTGAACTTGATATTATGATGAAACTCAAGCGAAAGTAATTTAAATTGCATGAAATTTATTGCAAAACGTTCTGGCTATCAGTGCCTACCTTCCTTTTTTGGTCACTATCTTTGTTACGGCAATATACTCATCATCATAAAATTCTTCGATTTCGTTTATTGATTTATTAGTATTAACTCAATCTGTCAGGCAATGCTCTACAGAGCTTACAAGCGGTGGTTTAAAATTATAATGAAATCCTGACACAAAAGAATCAATGCTGTCGCGAGGATTTGTCTCCCATAAATATCGCTTTAATTATCAACAGCTGAGATTGGTAATAATTGACGTACTGACGAGCACAATCGACAGGAATCGCTGTACAGAAAACTGCATAGGTATTTGGCGTATCTGAAACAAGATGCCAGTTATCCGCAGCGACTGTTAATAAAAAGTACCATTTCGTTGATTGCCGCTACAATCACCGCTCAAACGAATCAACAAGCACCATTGGGATTTGCATTTTTTTGGGGCGGTCAGTCCTTTCGCGCCGTAGGTCCGCGGCGTAGCCGGCCGCTATTTCATTCGCCATGCGATTTTTCATTGTTGCCGCGTCGATTAACTCGTGCAGATGCGCTATGGCAGAATTCTGCCGCGTTCGCTACGCAGCGAGTGCGCGTGCGCAGAGCTCGCCGTGGGTGCAACGATACGCTCGCCCGGCGCGGTGCAACGCAGGCGGGTGACGTCACCAGCCCGGATGATTAGTCTGTCAGTGGTTCTCCGTTTTGTTGATACTCCGTCTGGAGCGAAAGGTTAACGCGCAAAAACCGTCTCGAGCGTTCTTGCCGACTCACAGCGCGGCTAGACGATCCCTCCCCTCCGCCAGCTGGATTATTGCTTCGTAAAAATCGAATTACAAACGCTCGAAATAGTTCGAGTGAACGGGTGGGGATATTTGGCGAGTCTTTTCGTTATTTCGCGATGAACCTTGCCGGTGAAACCACGACCGCAAAAATCATAACTGTAGGTGAATTTTAAGAGTAAATGATTAGAATAACTGTAGGCAGAGATTTTTAAGCTGTTATAGGGTAAATTATTGGGAGGATGAATATTATAAAGGTGCAAATCCATGATGAGACAAAGATATCGTGTTTCACGTGAGACTTTACTCTCGTGAAACAATTATTTTACGATCTGTTTTCCACTAATAGACAAATTTTAATTTTTTCATGAAACTAGACTCTCATAAGACAAGTTTCACGATATATTTTTAACAATCTGATCTCTCGCGACTGTTCCCATTTTTTATATTTAGTTGTTGCCGAGATTTTTGTCTCGTTTTAGAAACCTCTCATCGCGGATTCGCACATTAATAGTTTCGATAGATGAGAGCTTACAAGGGTGTAATTGTTCTTTAAGGTAGACTTTACTATACGCGACTGGACGCAACCGTCAAGAATTTCAAAGTCGATTTTCTCGATAATGAAGCGCAATATCAAAAAAGTTTATTCCTTTTTCTCGACTTATTTACTTGTTATAAGTCGAAAAGAAACAGTAACTTTTTTTGATATCGCGTTTCATTCTCGAGAAAATCGACTTTGAAATTCTTTACGTCGCGTCCAGTCGCGTATACGAACACCTACCTTTAGGTGTTTGTGTTTACATCGGTGTTTCTTACGTTCAAGGTTCGAAAATTGGGAAAAGAGCAACCAGAGAGAGACAGCAGTATATTTTGGAGAAAATGTCGGAGCGCCATTATCAGACGTGTTTATCTTTCCGATGCAGTGTTAAAAGAGATCCGTTCGACACTGCACCGCGTTTCGAAGAAGCCGTACGCAGTTCTGAAAAAAAAAAGAGAAAAGAAACGGCGACACGTTTACAGCGGCGAATACAAAACTGGCCGGGACTTTTTTAACGTATCCCGATTGCACGGTCGCATACCTTTATGCAGTATGTCTGCAGAATTTCGAGAACTCTCGTGCGCAGTTGGTCGGCTCTTGTTCTCCGTAAAAAAAAAAAGGAGGCCTGCACGAAACGCTCGCGTGTCCGCGAATTTATCGGGCCTTTTTTAGATATTTGCCCGTGACCTTCGCCGATTAAATTTAAATGCATTTATGTATATTACGTTCGTTCTAAAAACGAGGCATCTCCGGTAACGTCGCAGTTGTGCCTTGGAATTTTTTAGATCCAAGGACCCCCGGCCATTCTACATTTAGGATAGAGCTTGAAAAATAAACATCGTTAAACTCCTGCGGCTCGTTCCCTCCCGCTTGAACCGCGGGCCCCGTTTCAAGGAAAACTTGTGGCTAGGAGAACGAGCATGCCCCGAAATTCAGCTTCCATCGAAAACTTGGTCCATCTACATATGCTGATTGAGCACGAAATATCCGTGCGCAGGACAGCTCCACCGAATACACCACCGAGATTCAGTGCCGTCGTGAAAAGCTCGGTTAATCTGCGCGTTTCATTAACGACTGGATGATTTATTCGGCGCTCAACCTCGGAAAATTTGCCTCGTCGATGATCGACGCGTTTTAATCGGCGTTAGATCTCTCGTGTCGCGCGCGCGGTTAACGCTGCTTCGCCTGTACGTAAGGCAACTCCCCGCGTGGCACCGTCCTCCCATCGAGACTTGCAAATTCAAATTATCCGCATCAACTTAGCGGTCGTCGGAACTGCGCGGCAAATGACATCGCGCGAATCGCCGGTTTATATCGCCTCCGTGCCCGGGATCGTCCATCACCGCGCGCGGCTACGTGACGTTGATAACGGCTGATTACGATTACGTTCGCGTTGACCTTTCTTTTCCGCCCGTAATTACCGCCGTTGCGATATTGCGAAATGATTTACGGCTTTTTAATACGTTCTAGCGGAAACTTTGAGATCTGTAGCGGCGCGGCTCGATTGGCGTCCGCGGCTTTCATAGATAATGCGCAAGTGCGACGTTACGTAAGCGGCGCGCATTTCGAGCATCCAATCGTTGTAAAGGGGAACGTGTTTAATTTTTCCGCTGGGAGTGTAGCCTCGTTCTGCGGCGCCAGACGCTGCTAGCAGCGCAATTTTCAAAGGAAATTCAAGTTTACGACGGAGAAGGTCGCGAAAGAAGTCTGGGGGGAAGCACAGGCGCGTACATACATTGCGGCTCAAAAGTTTTCGGTACGCGCATTCACGGGAGGGGAATTTATCAGTCTGGCTGTCGTAGAGTTGAATTAGCTCGGTGTGATGTTGTGTAGTGTGTAGCATTGTCTTGATTGGTATTTTCTATCGCCTGGACATTCACGTGGTTCGACTTCAGTAATGTGATATGATAGGGTCATCTATTCGTATAGTGGCAGTTGTAATTGGGCCAAGTTACGCAGAAAGCTAACACCCTCAATCATCTGAAACTGAGTAAATTTAGTTTAAGGATTATAATTGTTAAAGTAGCTTCATTTCTATTGGGTATAGGTATTTTATTTCTTGTTATTCTTTTACATTGTTTTTTAATGGGTTATTTGATAGTGAGTAGGATAATTAATATTATTTTAAATTTTCTGTGACTTTTGTTTTTTTAAGCCTAAAATGGAAATATGGCTTGGTAGTTTTAATAATTGTATAATGGAAGATTTGTTCTATGGGTTGGTAATTGTTTGCAAAATAAAGATCACAAACTTATGGGATCCATACTGTGTTTCACTAACTTTTTGCCATTTTAAGGGTTGGTAACTTTCTGCATAACCTGATCCAATTAGTCACACATTTGTGCAGGCAAGACTGTCATGCTTGTTAGACCACATTATGCGCGTAGACTTAGCTTTCTGTATTAAAATTATGAACCAGGTGATGTTAATTTAGGCATCAAGCAAAAGCAATATAGTGACTTTCACAATTAGCTATTTTCCCTAATTTGTGTCAACAAACCTGTGAGTCACTGCTTATGATTCTTAGAAGACGCTTTGTTTTCCATACATTGTACTTATATGAGAAACTGACAAAGGAAGTTTTATAGTACAGTCGCCTATTAAGTCGACGAGCATTCATTAAAATATTAACATCTCATTAATGTAAATAGATTTTCCTAAGACTCAGTATAGTTAAATCATAAATGAATGTTATAATAATTGTACTGCTGGATGCAAGAAGGACCTCTGTGCCAAAAGTCAGTTTCGAGAAAAGTATCTGTAAACATTGCGAAGTTTGATATTTTTTTATTCATATTGAAGTTGTTGTACAACTATCTATAATATTTAAAAAATTGAGTACATATCTCCTTTGTAGTTGCATTACTACAATGGAAATTATGTAATAAATTAATCAGTGAAATTAAATTGAATTATAAACCTCTGACGCCCTTCTTGCATTAAATGGAGAAATATAGAAAAAAATGTTTTATAACATTATTTTTTATTATTTATTTAATATTGGCATAATATAGAATATTGAAAAAATATAGTCATAAAAATAGTCATAGATCGTGTCATGTTCAGCACATGTCCACTTCGATTCACAAAATTTACCACAGCTCTGTCAATTTTAAAGATACGGCAGGTAAATTTAGATCGCATACGTAGAAAAGAATGTGGAACCTAATTATGCGTTTTATGCAAGAAGGGCCCGGAGTGTCCGGAGTCCGTTCTTGCATCCAGCAGTACAATCTCCTTCGTCCTTCCTGCTTTGTATTCAGACGACCCAGCTGCCATCTCGTACTAATTCGCAAATATCGATGACGTCTGTACCCCCAAATTTCGGATCACTAGCGCGCGCGACGAATGACGATTTATTCCACTTGAAGCTTCTCCGAAAATTTCTTTTGAATTTTAGAGACATTTGTCGCCGCGGCGAATACGCTTTTGTCCGTTTTACTGTTTAACTTGTTCTCCTCGAATCCGCGGCAGGAATGCGAATGAAAAGCGATTGGGACACCCCAGCGGATTCTTCCCGCTCTTAGTACCGCCAAAGTAGAAATGACGGTTTTGTCAGACGTCTGCACTTTGACCGTTCTTTTTTGAGAGGTGACGCTCGCCTTTCTCGCAAATAACGAATTCGCTTTAGAAGCTCCGCTGGTTTTCCATGTCCAACTCCTCACTCCCATCCTTACTCGTTTCTTTCAATCATACCGAGAAAACGTCACCATTCTGTTTCCTTGTGTATCATCCAGCAGAGGGTTACTCCTCGCAGTTGTTCATGTATCTATTAACCGTCGAACGGGGGAACATCCTACAGTGAGAAAAGTGATGGAACCGGGTCATTACTGACCCACAGTAAAATGTATTGATAAAGAGATTAAAGAACGATCTTTCTCTGATTTTCATCTTAATACATTATACGTTCGCGTATTTGTATGCACGTATAAATGAACCATTTATGCACAAAATTATGGTACCTATTTATGTATACGAAGCAAACAATACTACTATAGTACTTAGGGTAAACCAACCAGTGAATGACCGAATTTTGGAATTTATTCACTTTTTAAATTAATACTTGAATATATTTATGTATAACAGCAAAATAACTGTTGAAATTGCATTTAAATTTATTTTTCTTGAAATTTCTATAAAAATAATTACTTATTCTTATCGTAATTTAAAAAAAAACGATTATAAAATGCAAAACATGTAGAAGCCCAGTAAATGACCGCATACTTTTAATAAGAATTGTACTTATTAATGTTTGCTTAATACGCGTAACTAAAAATATGTGACATTAAAAGTGCAACTACACTCCATTTATGAACATATAATATTTTTGAATTTATAATTGATATTTCTTTGCCTAATGGTCATTCAATGGTATGCGGTCAATTACTGGTTGATTTACCCTACTATGTAGGTATCCTTACAATTACCTATATTATAAATATTCACAAATACCTATATTGTAAATATTCGTCACATGCTACGAGTAGGGTCGTCAATGTTTTTTCAGAAAAATATAGTACTTTACGGCCAAATGTGATAAAATATATTACATTGTGAAAAAATATAGTACTTCCCAGAGGAAAGTGGTACAAAATAAGACTACATTAAAATAACATCTTATTTTTTAAATATATATTTTTTGGTGCATTTGGCATTATTCGATAATTTATTGCCTTTAGCAAATATGTAAATGGTTTGATTACACTGGAAGACCAAATTCAAATATATGAGGGGCTCATTTTTTATGAGAGATAGACAGACTGGCTCTGTTTCTCTCTTCCCGCCGCTTCATTCTCCATTTTACAAAATTCCTCTCTCTAAAAGCTGAAGTGTCGGAAATATAGAGATAGCATAAAATTATATTATACAAATTTTGACCAACAGATCATAGACAGCATTTTTTTTGAGTCGCATTCCGAAGATTAATGTTAAAATTCGCAAATTAAAATTTTGATGTTGCCATAGATTCCATTGAATAAAAAGATAAGTAAAAATTGTAGAATTTTTCTGTTTCTTTTTGTAATAATATATACTACACCAAACAAAAATATAGTACAATACTACATATTATATTACGATTAGCAATCCTAGCTACGAGTCGCCCACTAACGAATACGGAATACGGGTCGAAATAGACCCACCACCGCCGCGCGGACGCTTAAGGGGTCATTCTGGTAATCACACCGCAAAATGCAGCTTTTTTTTCTCAATGAATGAAATGAATAACAATGTGAAACTTTTTTTCATTTATTAGGTTACTTATAATGTATACGGAACAATTTTTTAAATACAGAATTGTGTTTTTCAATGTTTTCTGGAGTTAAAAATCGCGCCTGTGAAACGACGGCGGGAATGATTTCAGCTCACAGACTCATCTGAAACAAAAAAACCAAACTGATTCTTAATCATTATGAGTACCGCTATCGCAGATGCCAGAATTAGCCAAGTAAGTCAAAATTTAACAATATTGCGCGTATTTAAACTTCAAGTATCGAATTTTTCCATTTTTACTTGAAGTTTGAATGCGCGCAATTTTGTTAAATTTTGACTTACGTGGCTAATTCTGGCACCAGCGATAGCGGTACTCATAATGATTAAGAATCAGTTTGTTTTTTTTGTTTCAGACGAGTCTGTGAGCTGAAATCACTCCCGCCGTATTTTCAAAGGCGCGACTTTCAACTCCAGATAACATTGAAAAACACAATTAAAAGTGTATTTAAAAAATTGTTCCGTACACATTATTAGTAACCTAATAAATGAAAAAAAAGTTTGACATCGTTATTTATTGCATTCGCTGAGAGAAAAAAACCTGAATTTTGCGGCGTGATTACCAGAATGACCCCTTACGTGACGCTGTACTCGATCAAAGACGGAAACCATGACGGTGCAAGAGAATATACGTCATCCGCGTTTCTCCCGTTAATTGAACGGATCCGGTTCTGCAGATCGGCCCGAAATATCAGAGGTTGCATTCAGTCCGGAGACGTCGCATTTTGATACAGCCGACTTCGCCTTACATTCGGCGCGGATATCTTTATTGAATCCCTTCTAAAGCCGTTGGCGCTCGTTCCGCGTCGTTTTGTACACGATTGCCCGGGTAGCAGGAGGTCTTGGAGAACAACTTATTTTCAGTCTGTCGTTGTTTCATAATATTATCGCGTACGTCATTCGTTATTAAGATGCCCGAAGCGACTTCGCGCTTCCCGTAGTCTCGCTCGTATGTGTAACGATATTCCGTGGAACTACATCATCCGCGATAGTGGTAACGCAGTCTAAACAGATGATCAAAGTGCAGCTTTAATCACGTGAATTATAGTTTGCCTCCGGATCGCGCCGTGCGCACTACCAGCCCGCCCGATAGTGTTCCCTCGCATACGTGACTCGGCCAGCTCCATTGTCGGTCATCTCTTCTGCTTATCGTGCGTTCGCCATTCTTCGCGGAACAATTAACATTTCGCTCGCTCATTAATCACGATGGATGTTCCAAGTAGATGTACGTTAATTATCGCGCGAACCCTTCCCCCATACCGGCGCGCAGAATTGCGCGTCGCGCGCCGGACGCGACATCATCCTTGGGGAATTTCTAGAGGCGAATATTTTCGAAGGCGTGACGGAACGTCCCGCGGCCCGCGACACGTCGATTCGGTGGAAATCTGTCCGAAATTCGGTAAACAGCGGGTTTTATAGAAAACCAGTTAAAAGTGCGTCGTAAAATTCTGTTTTCACGGGCGAGACCTTCGAAGACGTTTAACACCTGGTAGTATTTTCTCGCTGCTTGCGATTGATATCGTTTTATTGCCTTGCTTTCTACGCGTCCAGTTTTCGAGAGAGGCGGGGAGCAAAAAAAAAAAGTATGCTCTTCTGTCGCTGTACAAAACGGATACGTCGATTTTCGGATGCTAGCGCTAATTTCCCCCGAGATCGGGCGGCATAAAAGTTGCATCCATATTGGCGGACGGGCGCGGATTATCTAAAATCTCCTAGGCTATTTTAACCGATATTCGTTTGAGCGAGTTTCTTCACGGCGCCCCCGTCAATCTTTAAATAGACAAGTCTAACAAGTATTTAACCTACAAATATAACACTTACGTGGGAAAATACAGGGCTGAATAATCGAAGGTGGTGTTCGTTAAAAATCATTGCCTGACACTTTAAATCGATTTCGAAATTGAATTATGTAGTCATGGCAAGGAGCAATATAGTCACATTACTTGTGTCTCAATTTCATCCACGAATTATCATTTTTCTATTCTTTTTCCATATCCAGAAACTTCTCATCCTCCGATCACATTATTTGCAAAATAGTTGTTCGTACATTTAATCCGGATCTTTTCAAAATCATATAGGTATTGTTAAATCTGATTATTTCGTAGCGACACGCCGCCAAGCGTCACGCTCGTTGCGCGGTGTAATTGCGCGATTAAATAACGAAATGAATTGAGCGATGATATTTATTCGAAGGGGGGCCGTGCGGCTCGTTTTTTCAAAGGCACGGCCCATTATTTCGGCGGCTAAAAAGGCTTTATTATGCGCGCGGACGAATGGATTGTACGTAGATGCCTGCCGGACGGTCAGAATTAGATTCGAACACAACCTACGCCAACCTTCAAATTTGTGAAGGTGACGCGAGACGAGTGATGATACGCGCCAGACACGTCTGGAGGCAAAAAAATCTGAGCGAGCGGCTTTTGAATAGTCTCCAATTAAAAGTCGGCCGGTACGGGAGCATTATTTTTATTGCGTCTGGTCACCGAAGAATGCCACTGCCAGTCCCGTTCTACGTCACGCTACCGTAGACTGTCCACGCTGCTCTACGGTATTCAAACGGCGTGGCTCTGCAGTTCCATCTACAAAACCGTCGCTGCGAACGTCGGTAGAGCGGAGCCGCACGCGGGATCCATTCAAGGATGCAACAGGAGCTCGTACGCTCTTCTAATTTATGCGAAACTTCGTTTTATCTTATCGCGTTATTCGCCCGATAAGGCAGCCGTCGTATGACTCGCAGCCAAGCGCCTACCATAAGCTGAGGTATTTACGAATAAGCCGAGGTAGTAAGATAACTAGAATCAGCAGGAAATATCCTTGGAACTTTCATTTAGCGACGCGGGGGCACGCAGTCTGCGAATTTCTGTCGCGCACGCGCGCACGCAGTGGCCAGCGGGTTACTATTAATGCGGGACAACTAGAAATATCAATTAAAATCCGTTCTCGCCGACTTACCAACCTATCGAGCCATTTTAATCGCGACATTCGTTCCCACGGCATACGAATTACGTACAGTCGAATTCACGCGTGCCCCCCGCCCTCCTGCCACGTGCACGTGAGAGCGCAAGCGCCTTTGCAGTCGTCACACGGACGCGCGGGACACGCAGACAGAGAAAAGCATCGCTTGCATATAGATAAACCAGGCGACTCGTTGTCCGAGGTCGGCGCTCAAGGTTGCGCGTGACGTCACTGGACCTCTTCCTCGACCCCCACCGTCTCTTTTACTCCATCGTGTCCCACCACCTTCTAATATCGCAAGTTTGCGCTGCGTTTACATCCATGACACGGTGCCGCCAGGCTGATCCACCTAACTGGTGTGTTTTACTTACCCTCCCCTTAGCCACCGCGCATGATCGGCGGATGGAGCGTCTCAGTTCCACTTGCCGGCTACTCTCCCCCCTCCGTGCCGAAATCTACCCTTTTCAAGGGATTAATTAGGAGTCCTTGAACTGTTTAATGGTGTAATAGGAAGCTCTGAGTAGGACACCTTTAGACTCTGGGTAGATAGAGTGAGTAAAAAGGCACCTAATTGGTGAAGAGCCTTTTTTTTTTATTAAGGGTACCACGAAACCTGATCGCTGGTTACGGTGTTTTGCAGAGGATTTGAATAACTAAAGATGACTGCACTCGAGAGAGTCTTGTCAACTTTAGCTATTCAACTTTGAAAGTCTGAAACTCTGAACGTCAGAAACTGTAGAAGTCTGAAATACTGAAACTGTGATCGTCAGAAACTCTGAAAGTCTGAAATACTGAAACTTTGAACGTCAGAAACTCTAAAAATCTGAGAGTCTATTAGTCTGAAAGTCTATTAGTTTGAAAGTCTATTAGTCTGAAAGTCTATTAGTCTGAAAGTCTGAAAATCTAAAAGTCTAAAAGTCTAAAAGTCTAAAAGTCTAAAAGTCTAAAAACCTAAAAGTCTAAAAGCCTAAAAGTCTAAAAGCCTAAAAGTCTAAAAGCCTAAAAGTCTAAAAGTCTAAAAGTCTAAAAGCCTAAAAGCCTAAAAGTCTGAAAGTCTAAAAGTCTAAAAGTCTAAACGTTTAAAAGTCTAAAAATCTCGATCATCAAAGTGAATATTATCACGTTGTCGTCACCGCAAACAAAACCCTTTCTGCCGCCGTGTTCCCTATCCCCTTTGACACGTCGATTTATTCACAGGACATTTTATCGAATCCTCGCGCTCTCACCCTCAACACAGATCACCTGCCGATGAATCTCTGCCGTCTGCCTTACGCGCGTATCGCCGCGCGATCTGTACCTTTTCGACGATAATGCGTGGAACATGTGCGTTTCTATCTCGACGATTATTTCCGTTTCGGATGTTCCTCGAATAATTGGCCAGCGCGCTCACGCGATATTCATTACTCGCAGGTATAATTGTCGAGTTCGCGGAATTTAGCTGTAGATCGTTCGATATATACCGTATAGAGATATATCGTTCGATATATCTCTGTTTTCCTTTCGCAAATGGTGTGGATGGCCGTCCAGATCGTTGTCTGTTCATGATTCATTAGAGTAGATGCAGGGCTCATAATTTGAAAAATTACGAGCCACGGTTCTGTGTAACAGCTGCGCGGAAATATGGCCGCGGCAAGGGAGCTTTGAAATGTTCACTATACCACGCGACGAACTGGAGCCCGTCACGGTTCGAAAATCTGCCGGTTTCGAGAAGTTGACAGGAGACTGGAAACTAATCTGAACGCAGGCCCGGCTCGAGCATTTTTTGCGCCGTGGGCGAACTTGTTAAATTGCGCACTTTATATATAATACAATTTATTTGACCTTCTTGATAACCTTACCCGGAATTCTTATTCGTAGCTTAAAGGCCGCCATACACATTCCTTCTTGCCGTTCGATTTCCATGTACAGTCAAAAGTTGTAATTGCGTTCATGCCAGGCAATTGACAGTACGCACATACTAAGTCGACCGATTTGTGGACACACACGCTGCACTACACGTCTTGCATTACAACTTTTGACTGCACAAGCAAATCGGACGGCAAGAAGGAACGTGTATGGCGGCTTTAAGGGGATGTTCCGGTCTAGAGCCCATAAATATAGGTGATCTTTAGGAATTAATTGAAGGAAAATTACTATATATAATTTAATGGGACTTTTTGCATTGTATTAAGGGTGTCCTAAATTGTAGAAATATATTTTTTGTTTTATTATTAATCATTGCAGACGGCGCTGGGGAGTCGTTAAAGTCGGGGCGTCAAAAAATTCATCTAAATCGGTGTGACCTGTATCTCCAAAAGTTATTTTCCGATCCGACTGAAACTTTTTTTATTTTGAAGAATATACTTCTGGCTAGGGAGGAAACCAGAAAAATTACAAAAATTACATTTTTTAGAAAATAACAACACTTGAAGTTTGAAATCACCTTTTCCCTATATTTTTCGTCCTTTCAATGCTTTTAAAAATTATAAATTTTCAATTTTTTTGTAATTTGTTCTGGCCCCCTCCCCAGCCAGAAGAATATTTTTCAAAATAAAAAAAGTTTCAATCGTATCGGATAATAACTTTGGGAGATACAGGTCCCATCAATTTTGAGAACACTGTTTCGATAAAAACGTGTTTAAAGTTTTACGTGAGCGCCGTGTGGCCGGTTGTTACCCATGCATTTGCTGCTACTTAAATGCCTATAACTTGGGGAATTTCACGAATTTGAACAATTTCTTTTTAAACACGCATTCCTAAAAGGTTGCACATTCGAAAAATGAAATAAAATAAAAATCGATTTTTAGACCGGAACCTTCCCTTAAAACATCTGTAGTACAACTTGTAATATTTCATTTAACACTTTATTTTAGAAAATGCCAATAATGACAAGACCATTTTGCGCCCCTTGTCAACTTTACACCCCAGGCAGCTGCCTAAATTTGCACGTAGGACAAGCCAGTCCTGTCTGAGTTTCTTAGTTAATAAACACTTATTAAGCACTGCGAAAATTCGATGCTGAAGATTTTTTGAAATATTGGAAGATCTGGAATGATAAAAGTACTCAACTTGATTGCGTGGGAATCCTTGAAAATTGTTCAGTAATTCTATTATTCACGAAATGTTAGATCTCTGTAAGAGCTACCAAAATGAAATTAGTTTTGTAGAAAGTGTAGATTTAATTTTACCTATCGAATTCTTCATCTTTAAGAATTATTAATAATAAAAACTTTTGATTGTAATAACTTACTTCTAAACTCTATTTTGCTCCCTTTCTCAAGAACCCCGCTCCCCTCTCTAACCTGTAATCATTTTGAACATTATACTAATGTAAAACTGTTGAAAATAATAGACTAGAATGCTTTTAAAATATAAAACATTGTGCCACCCAAAATGACGCGGGGCTACAAAATGTTTAATCATTACGTTTTAATTGATAATATGTATCCATTGCGCATAGTCACGTGACATTGAAGAATTTCCAGTGTCGAATGATACTCGAAATGTTTCGAAATTTTTGGCGTACACTCGAAGTGATTCGAGGCATTTTGAGCTCGTCACCAATAACGACATACAATTCTCCGACGCAATACTTTACGGTTATGGTAATTATCGCTCGGTGCCCTCCGATAAAATATTTATCGCGGTGTGAAGGTTAGCTCGCCAAGATCAGCAGAAAAAGGAAAAGAAGCCCGATGCAGATTCACCGTAATAACTTTTACGTCTCGCAACGGTCCGTTATGCTGGGAAAACTGTATTTTCACATTTTTGCTTAATATTTCACGGCAAATACTAGCCTTGAGCTAGTTTATTACACACAGTCGATCGTTACTGCAGGATTCACTCGAACGGCTGACCTTTTCCGTGCCTTTTATTCGCACTTGATGTCGCTCGAAATTAACTATCTTGACAGCGAGCTGCCGTTAATAAAACCGCGATTCGCATCGGTATCTCGATGGGAATCAATCACTTCGCAACGATGTGTCCCTCGATTGCAGGCAAAAGGAGTCGCGTTCGTGCAGGAACAATCACATGCTCGAAGGCTATATCATTTGAAATGACCGAAGTGGTCTGCAGTTCTTCACATCGCCTACATACGCTGCCGCAGATAAAAACTGCTTTCCACCAACTCACAAAGGAGCTGAAAATGAGATTAAACTCCCGAGAGTCACAAAAGTTAACAGTCAAAAGGCGTATTAACCACGCATCAGATAATTCTTCAGCTGTACATTCGTTACAGCCGAGTGTCATTAAAATCAGCAGAACCGGACATTACGAATAAAGTTCCATTAAAAACGATCATTCGAACCAGAATTTCATTCGAATAAAGTCTGATGCGCGTGAAAATGAAAATGTATTCGTCTGTAACGGATACATATCGGCCCGAATAAACATTTATGCGTTATTCGAATTAAAATTCGACCAACTCCGAGGATGAGTATTTATGAGGCGATCGAAGTTATGCGAAATAATTACAGTCGGGCTTATACGCGCTTCGTAGATTCGATCTTTGTATCGTTTCCCTCGTGATCGCGTCGAGCCCTATCGGGGCGACCGACATTGCGCAACGGTGCGTAATAAATTTGCTGCTTCGATAAGAACTTTCGCGCGGACAGGTAACGCACACGTGTGATCCGCTCAAGGAATACTTGCGAGCCGATGTGGAGCCCACGCATTAGGCGTTTGTTGCGTACAGTTACTACGATTGCGTCGATACGGTACGCGTGAACGCTATAACGAGTTCCAACGAGTGAAAGGGTTACGTTGAGAAGTTTACACTTGACGCCGGTGTTGCGGTCTGCGAAGTATCAGCGATATTCTCATTCAAATGTGATATAGAAGGAGTGGCGGTAACTATAGCATATCGCTCATTGGCTGCGACAATGACACAACTGCAAATGTGCCGTATCAAGAATGGCATAACTCGGAATAGGGGTTACTTTAAGGGTCAACGAGAATTCATGCCACTGAATGACGATATTATAACACTTTGGTCCCAGTTCAATAAATTATTATACCAAATTGAGGAGCTTGCAGCAAGAGGGGTGCAGCTCCATATCTAGCAACTTCGAGAGAATTAGAAAAAATTGTTTATAAAATTATTGCTTTGACTTATTATTGAAAAGAGAACACTAATTTAAAAATATTTTACACGATAAGTAGTAGTTGTTGAGATGATAAGTTTTTATTTCAACTTTTGGCGAATATTTCAAATCTGAAGCTTTCAATATTTGCAATAAATCGCTCATTTGTTATCGGATTTGCATAAAATGTGCACTAACCCATTTTTTTCAGATTTCTTTTTACTTATATCACGCGTCATAACTAAAAAACTGTTAAAAATGAAGCTGCATCCCTATTGCTGCAAAGTCCTCATTATTTGGCATTTCAAAATGACGTTCTTACAAAGTTATAATGATTCAAAACATTCAAAATCGTTTTCCGGAAAATTATAATATTTGAGTTATGTTATTCTTGCAGCGAATGAGCGATGTACCGCAAATGGGGTGGTTCTTTGTGCAAAAATGAATGGAAAATGTACAAAGTGATTCGGTAGATGGGTCTTATTTGAGAGAATCGAGTTTGAAAGTTACTCATACTCTCGTGTTCTCTGCTGTGGTTGGTTGCTCACTATGAACATCCCTTTTTAGATTTCATTATAAATAGAAATCAAGTGGCGTGATGCCTGTTGGACGAGTTGTCCATCGTAGTGGTCCATTGCGTCCAATCCGACGGTTTGGAAATGTAAAATTTAATAATCTGCTCATCTGAAACCCATCGAACTTGAAAGTTCTAACAAATTACTTTTACCCAACAAAACCCTCGGTATTTGATTTCAAATTATAATAGTGGTCACAGAAAAATGTACAAACTTAATACCAAGCTTTACGTAGGTATGAATTGAAATCACTGGATTATTCTAGGGAACCAGCGGTGCACTGAGGATTTAATCTTGTGGGGAGCCGAGTTGAAGGGATAAAAATATTTCGAATACAAATTCAATAAAATTCATTAGGTGATTAAGAAAATTTATTTAAAGAATAAAATCCAGTTTTCTTTTCTCTTTACAAAGCTCCCTAATTACTTCAGTGTTGCTTACATTAATTTCGTTTTTTCTTTTACTTTCGGGGGTGCCAGGGCAAAAACCCCCTTCTGGGTGCGCCACTGTAGGGAACCCCCAATCCATGTCATACAAATTTCCACATATAATTATTTCTAGAGCTTCCTCTCGACCACTACTGGCACAACAGACGATTGAATCCGGAAACACACAGTCCCATTAAAATAAAATCACAAAACCCACTACATAAGTAATCGACTCAACCATAGTGAACAGTTCCTCGTTCCTCGCTGCAGAATAAATTAAGCCACGCGAAAAAAACACGTCATCGTCGTCAGACTGGCGGAAAATCGCTGCCCAACCATCATGGACAAAGATTCATCCGTTTCGTGGGAAGGTCGGACGCAACGGCGAACGAATTTCTACCGAACACGCTCCGGAAGTGGAATGCCATCGCGGAAGGATCGAAGCGGCCAGCAGCATGGCGAAAGAGACATGTGAACGACGGGCGCGGCGGGGTTCTCTTTCGAGATGGAGCGAAATGTTTGTCCGCTCGATCCCGCGGGCTTTCGCGTTCTCCCAACATCGTTCAAGGTCGCGCGCTGGTTCTTGCAACGTAGAAAGAATAAACGTTAAAGCCCCCGCCTCGCCTCTTGGCCGTGTTATCTGCTATTTTATCGTCGCGGAACGATGCAGAAACGAAGAAGGGGTCCGGTATTTTTTCGCCTTCTCTTGTCAATCGTGCAAGGTCTTGATCCTGCCGAGTGAGCTATTGTTTATACGCATGGGGTCGCGGGAATTTTATGCGACGAACGCCACGCACGGACTCACCGTCGCCGGTATATTGCCTGCTAATTAGCCTGCCAGCCTTAATTAGGCGCGGCACGTTAACATTAGACCGCGGAGTGTGTGGCCCCTTAAACGTTTGATCGTCTTAGATTATTGGGCTGCACGGTGTTCATCGTGCCCTGTGTTATAAAATTTATATAAAGTCACTCGCACATTTGTTTACGAAATACTGTCACGTTCGCTCGGCCACAATATACGGGTGGCATCATTTTTTGTAGGTATTAAAATTATGGATCAACTGAAAGCAATATGAATGTATATAAACAAACTTGAGTCACTGTATGTAGGTATTCAGATTTAACACGAAATGGGTTTTGTGTCTGCTTCTGATATGGTTTGTTGGAGTAATAGGTTTCTTGGTTACTTATTTGTTAGTAGAACAGTCGATCTTATTACTTATTTTACAATATTTCCAGTCATCAGTATGTGCAGGATTTTATTTTGTGTGTTTGGTTATTTTCAGCTATCTTTTGTTTGCATCCCATCAACGTGGAGGCTCTTGTTTTTGTTCTTGGAAACTGTTCCATGTGATTCTAGATATTACTTACTTAAGTACCTTCGCTTTTTAATAATGTCCTGTTACATGAATATATATTGTGAAATTTTGAATATGGGGGAATATGGTAGGATGGGATTAGTATTATAAGGAGATTAATACGTCCCAGATAAATTTTAATAATTTTTGTCACGTCATCAGAGAAACGTGTAATGTTTTCATAATGAAGGGCGACTCGTTTCCTCGTCACTAATGATGGTCTCCTACATTTTACTACTACCTTTCGTTGATTTAATTCTCAACGCTGTTTCTCCGGATAAATTCGCTTACTTTCGAAAATTCATAACAATGGACATTGGACTCTCCTCCGGTTCCACTAGCTGGCAATACTTTCTTGGAGTACTAGCCAGCGTTCGGAATGCTTAATGGTGTCCAGTTTGCTGCGAACGAAGATCAATGTCGACCAGCCTTGATATGAGATCTTAAGTTGAAATTCCCTGCAGCAAATTCCTGTTGGTGAGCCCATAGAAAATCTAATCGTTCGAATGGTCGGTCCTTCCAGATTCCATGAAATAGATTTCTTAGAAGAAAACTGATCCTTGCGAAAGTATTTCGCACACTGGCGACATCATGTTTCATATATGACGGACTAGTTTCACTTAAGCTTCACTTAAATTATAATTCACTTCGCTTCTACTGACCTCTCGTTACACTCTTCATCGTTGGAATTAAAACCACCCACTTGGAGCATCCTAAGCCACTTTGAGTCACTATTTATCAACCACATTGCCATTGTGGGCAACTCAAATTCTTCTAGACCACCTTCTTGACCATGTCTTTCTTAATTCGTCAAAGAAAAAATCTTGATATTTCCAAATTTAAATCAAAATAATATCGTGGGCAAAACACTCTCGAAACATTTCTGATTTTCAGCACCTTGAGATACTGTTGAAGTAAATCCACCTTTCCGAAGACATTCGGTGACCCTAAGCCAATCATCATCTGCCCTTTCAACACTTCCCTTTCATCCTTTATATCTCCAGGTTAGAGAAATAGTGGAGAAAAGAGTGGAAGAGCCATCGATTCAACCGACCCAATTAGAAATCTCTAAGTAGACGTGAAAACAGAATTCCCCAACACGGGGGGGAGCGGAATGGATTTTAACAGGGGCGGCAAGATTGTTTGAAAAGTTGCGGTGACACAGAAACGGCCCCCGCCATGGGCGTGAAAAACACTCGCAGACATGTTTGAACACCGATTACCATATCCATGGCAACAACACCATCGATCCTTATAGAATTTTTATAAAGCGCAACCCTTATGCGTAGTCGCATCGCTCAAGTGCGTTTACGTAATGCGTGTACATGCATATACATGGCTGAAGGTGGACCTATATATACGTGCGCGCTCGGTTATATATAACCTTGCGTATGATTATAAATATGTAGCGTAATGTACAACAATTCCCGCGTTCCGAGCTAGCTCGTTACTATCGATACGATACTATCGACGCGGGTCAGTGTCTCTCAAATTTTCCCTGCGGAAGCCAGCTAGTTCCCTCGCGGTCGCCAGCTCATTACCTCGGGGCTAACTGACCTGCCCGACCAAACAGCCGCTAATCACGGACCGAGGACGTCGACGAGCGAACGTTTGTCACAGAAGCGCTTCGCGAATGTGTCACCAATACTCTACCGTCTCGTGCAACTGGGGAATGTTAAACCGTTTAATGGCAAAGGGGACGTTTTTTTGGGTAGATTCGAAGGCTTCGAATTTGGTTCTCGTTGGATCCATAGAAGCTTCGCGAGGTTAACTGTGACTGAGGGATTTTCGTGGTCTGACGGATAGGAACGTTTACGCTGGTCTGTTGATTATTATAGTGTACTCTTTGTGAAAAATTCAACTATTTGGTGGAGAAACACTTGGTTGGCGAAAGGGGTCGCATCGGAAAGCTACTTTTCTCCTGACTAGAGTTCGATTTGTTAGATGTCCAGAGGTCTACTTGTGGCCTATTAAAATTATTAACGTTTAATATAAATTAAATTCTTTGCATACAGGATGTTTCATAATTACTGGCAGAGGCTCAACCGGCTAGTAAAATCTAAATAGTTATATAGACTAAGTACTGTGTTTTTGCACTGTGCAGTACTTGGTATCTCGACAGTTTTGAGTTGTTATCAACATCGACATGATTACCATAGTGCCTACTATTTATATTTCCATTAGTAATGTATATTTAAAATGGTTGCTAAATAATGCAAGAACTTGATGGATCTTTGGACACATACGTTTGCATATGAACAAACGTGTGTAAGTATGAACCCTTTGCAACATCAGTCACTTCACAATGTTGTAACCATACAGAAACGTATATTAGAAACTAAAATATTAGCTACCTCTGAAAGCGATACTCAAGATTTTTTTTGTTTGCTTTCACGAGTTCCAGTAGCCAGTTAAGCCCTCGCCTACGATTCTGAACTGTCCAGTAGCACGATATAACCACGCGTTTTCCTGTAGACGATGAAAGGAACCGACCACTGAAACCTTCGCTTAACACGGTCGATCAAGTTTTCATTTCGGCATGAGAAGCACTGTTCCACGGCATATCTTCGCCTCCTTTCACTTCGAAGCTCCTTTTAGTATAGGTGGAAACATCTACCGTTACCTGTGCGCGTAGGTATGCGTCGCATGCCATAAAAGCAGAGCAAAGTATATAATGTAAGGGTAAGCATCGACAACAGGTGCTCAGTTTCCATAGACGCGGAAGTGCGTCGTGTTCTCCATCCCGTTGAATGTAAACGCGTCGACCCCTTTGAAATTGAATTGTTCAGGCTGGTCTGCGAAAACGTCGCCTTGCGACACGTCCCTCCTAATTACATTGTTAATTTTAATAAAGCAAGCCGAACCTTCCGTTTGTCTCGCCCCGGTCGCCCCCCCCCCCCACCCACCCCTTTCAATATTATATTACTCGTCCACTGACAGAGAATTTCATTCAAAACTCGACGAACAGGTCACATTATTCTTCCGACGATATTTGCTAATTTTCTATCCAAACGTATAAAAATTTATCTGTTATTCTACAAAAAATGTTCTAACTTTCCTTTCCCGTGGAACACGGTCGCCATTTCAAGATAATATGGGATTAAAAAGGAAGCACTATAATAACACCTCCACAGCGTTTTTTAAATGATTTTATTTCATATCCACGATTGTAGCCGTGAGACTTATTGAAACTGGCGTCCATTGTATACACGAAATGAGAATGCTTGACGCATTTGTTAGCTTCATTGATTTCCAAGCATGTATTTGTACTCGATTCAGGCATCGACTATAGGTCCCAGCGTTAAACGCGAGGCGCGGTATTTTTCACATAAGTGGGCCGTGCATTCGACAAAACAGTAAAGATTTCGTTCAACGTTGGTAACGCTGATCCGCCGTAGAATGGACGTTAGTGAAATTTCGCAAGAGGCCGTCAGTCTCCATATTCATACTTTTCCACTCGCGAATATACCTAACGGTGTCATAAACGCAATTAATCCAGGGGAAACATTCGGATAATGGTCTCATACGGTAATGAGGGGCCGTTGCATCACGGGCCGTAGGTATCCCCAGCCAGAGAAACCTTCTCCGTTTTTAATGCCTCCCATTTACGCAACTTTCACGGTTATGCAGCCGTAGGTGATCGTAGCATAACGCGCGCCGCGCGATTCCTATCAATCGGCTATTTATTTAACGTACCGTAATCTGTCCCCACGTAGCTGTCGTTAGCACGCGTAACAGGATAATCTCGGGCTTCTTCGCAGCGGACTGCTCGCAGCCAGGACACGTACCGGCGTCCTCCATTCATCCCGCGTTCGACTGCATTTATCTTAATCCTCGCGCGGCTCGATTACTCCAGGGACATTGATATATGATTTGCCCGCGATTGCGTCCCGCTGCACGCCTATCGTTCTTGAAATTCCCAATGTAACCATGCAGCCTACTCCCGCGCATGCATTCGCCTCCCTGCCGAGCCACGTCACTGGCAGACAGGATCCTAAAATCCGTGGAAACGGTTGCGTTAGCTCGCCATTGTGCAATCCATGGCTGTTGCATTGTCGCGTATCGCATCTGCCGATTCGCAACCGGCGCGCAAGTTCACCGTAGCTTGTCCAGGGTGGGTGGGAGGTCGTCGATTCGCCGGTGAGCGGAATCCTTTTCGATGCAGCTCAGCTGGCCGCGCGGATCGACAATAGGGGAGCGTGGCAGATGGCTTCTTGGTAAAAATGCAGATCAGCCCTGTCGCCGGTTTCGGGGAAAGTGTGGAAAAAGGGTTCGCTCTCGCGGCGATGTGCCCAGGGAAGTCGACAGATGTCAGATCGCGGAGGATCGATTAAGAGCGCCCGATTATGAGCACCTTTCACTGCCGCTCGGTCTTCCCTGTGCTCCCACGCAGCACAACCCTTCGTGCACGCTCTGCGCCGAAAATGTCTCTCGCCCCCGACACTCTAGACCCGAGGGGCCCCGATGAATGGACGGGATTTTTGCATAAAGGATTTCCTGGCGCGGGCCCCGTCCGCAAGGACTGGTTCCAAGATTAATCCGGTCAGCCGTCCTCTCACGTTCTGGAAACGTGGGAGAGATCGCAACGCACCGATCTTCGGGGTGGAGTTTTGCCGTGTGACGGGGTTCCGTGATGCACTGGCTGCGAATTTCAGCGAGCAATTGCTGAGATGGGAGTGCTTCTGAAGGTTTAACCCTGGTGGACAGGTACGGGGACAATTTTGATTCGGCATAAATATTAATCTGCACGTATTACTTACAATAGTAGTTCTTGGAGGAAGTAAGATCAGATTCCAATAGGAAAGATTTTTCCGAGGTGTCATGAATGAAATTATGGGGTAAGATTTACCCTGCATGCAACGCCTGGTCAAACTACCCGCCGTCCAAGGGTTGAGGGGTTATGCGTACCTGTGAGGTCTGAAAAAACATGTACCTATATTCGGGAATTTTTGGGGGAAAAACTTGAAGGCTTTTTTAATCATACCGTTATGTATTGGAAAGTGTACATGTTAAACAACTTGTAGTAATTTTTTCGATGGAAAATATAATTAAATAAAAGAAATATCAGCGATCTCCCGGCAGCGATTTTTTTCTCAGTAGTTTGCGGTGACCATTCTAATTTTGACCTGATTCATCTGAAGTAAAAAATTCGCGGGAATTTAGTTAGTATTTTAAATTATGTAGTGCATATTCGTTCATTATCTCGAAAAATTAATTTCCTACAAAATGGCAGCTTCTCATTGCAAAAGTATCGATTTTCATCACAGAATCGCTCTCATTTTTCATCTGTAAAATAAAAACTATGCAACGGAAATGAAAAGGCCACGATTAAGAACTAGATAATCTAATATACTAATTAAATTTGGTCGAATTTTTCATTTCTGATGAACCAGGTCAAAGCTACAGTGGTCACCGTGAAGTGCTTAAATAAAAAAACGCTGCCGCGGGATCGCCTATAATTCCATTATTTATTTAGATATCGCAGTGCAGAAAATACTACAAGAACTTTAAAATATATACTTTTGAATGTACAACCATTAATTTAACAAATTCATCAATTTGAAAAAAAAAACAATCCCGAAAATACTGGTGTTTTCAGACCTTACACGTGGGCATTAAGTATACGTTTAGTGTGGAGATTCCTTATATGGTAGTTTAAAGGGCTAGGAATGTGGAAGTATTGTGTTAGAGGAATGAAGATGTTTGTGAATTTGTTCATAGTTTTAGTGGGCTGTTGTGGTAAGATTCTGTATTATTTATTCGGATGCATTACTTCGGAAATTAGATCGTTTGTTATACGAGATAGAAGGAACTAAATAGTTTAGTTTGTGCGATGTATAAGGAAATATTACTAAAAATTATAATACCTAATGAAAGATGAATATTTCAAAAATAGACACTCAATCTTGTCACATTACTTGGTTATTTTATAAAACTGTGAAAGTGTTAGGGTATGCTCTGAAGTAGCTTTAGTAAATTCTGAAGTAGCTTTAGGTAACTACATATAATATCTTGTGAACGGTTCGTTTAATCATATTTGAAAACAATATTTGCATCCTCTATGTGTTTAATGGACAGTGATCATGTGAATTATGAAAAGGATTGTTCTACAAGACCTGCTCGTGTGGCTTATAATAGCAAACGAGATTTTGATCAATATTTTTAATTCCATTTATTTTATTAACTTCTCTGCCGATTTTTTAATATTTGAAATTATCATTCAATGATACTTAAATATTTGTAAGCGTTGTTACTTTCTTTGCACTCCCTCATTCGCACCTGTACATACACATCGTATTTGTAAAACACCGAACGATAACAAGGTGTTTGTAGTTATTTCAAAATTTATCAATATTGACAAACATTATGGCTCAAAGGCTTTGATACACGTGTTCACGGGGACCAAAACGATAAACTGCAATCGTAGGATAAAATAACATGAAAGTAATTTAAGTAAAGGCTGCATCAAATTTGTTGCAGAACAACCTTTTTATCAGCGATATATTTTATTCATCCAATTATTTAAAGCTACTTATAATCGCATAAAAACACCTACATTTGGTAATTCTTGCACAAATACATTCTTCCTCCTTTATATACTTTTTACAAAATTATTTATAACTAACCATAATCTAGATAGTACCATATTGTTCCCAAATGTTAAATCAATATCTTCTGACATTCCACTTTATCCAAAGTTGCACCGATCTTTACCACGTCCCCATTTCTTTCGAAAAAGAAATGCCTATGTTTAAATGAAAATGTAGTTCACTTCATATTTTATTTCAAGTATAGTGCCACTTTTCTGCGAGATAATTATTGACGAACAAAAAACGAGAAAATACTTCCATTCGACCCCAACACTCGAAATTTCGATTCGTCGAACCATACGCGCCACATTTTTGTACTTTCGCATTGTCTACTATTCGTGCTATTCAATCCGTTTTAAGCATTTCAGCCTGTTGCAGCTATAAAAGTGGCTTTCGAGCTGCAATTCGATGTTTTAACTCCACCACTGATAATCTCTGTTTTACGGTACTCACGGGCGCTGTATTCTTTCTCGTTTCGTTTAATACTGTTCGGAATTTAAAGCTTGGATCATTCATTTCTTTTCGAAAATCACCTAAACATTCTCTATAATTCCCACATTGTGGCCTTGCAATAACCCAAATATTCAATCCACGGTGCACAATATATAACTCACTTACAGTTACAAAACTTTATTAAACAAGGTGCATCCTAAATCAATTAAAATGGAAGATACAAGTATTTGTACGCGAAGTGACACGACGTTACCTTTACTTTACACTCGCTCGAGAATTGTCGTTAATTTACACTTATAATACAAACTTAGCAGAGACACTTGCTATTTCACTAGCCTGCGTCTCGCATAGTTAATTAAATTCGACCAGTCGCTGAACACCTCCCGCCGCACATGACGACTTTCTTGTCGTCGCGCAGTATGCTAATTAGCTGTCGCGCGTGTTTCTTAATTACAATTCGTCACGTAAAGGTGAATAGTCTCCGAGCGCAATTACACGCCACAACTTTCAGCATCATTTAAAATAATCGTCGGTGCATGTGAAACAGTTCTATTTGCCGTTTCGCATTTTACACGCGCGCGAGGTTCGGGGCCCCGTGGAACTGCGCTGCGCCGCATATCATTTTAAATGACTCGATTTCCAGGCAGAAAAACACTCGATCGCCGCAATTGGAACCGAAAGAATCCCCCGAAGTGGCCCTCCGATTCTCCGCTTAATTAGATTTACTTTCGCCCCAACACCGTTCGAAAGAAAAGGAGCCGTCTAATTGTATCAACGTCTGGGGGTGGGTAGAAGTTTCTCATTAAAATTTACCACTCGACCAGCGCCGCGAATAGCCCCGATTCATAGGTAATGGTTCGTTTATATGCAAATACGATGGGGCACGGTGGCGAAACACGAAAATGGCCCGCGCAAATACGTATGGACGGATACAAATCGCAAAATCGCGTCGGCCATAATAGCCACGGAATTCGCGTAAGAGTCGTATCGATCCAAAACAAAAGGAAAGGAAGAAAAGAAATTAACAAGCCAAATTCTGATTTCCCAATGACCAATCGCGGTATCCGGCCATTTATCGCGCGCCCAGCACGCGTTTGTTTAAAAGTGTAAAGCCCGAACTGATCGTCGAGGAACGCCTATTGAGCTGGATTTATATTATCCGTATCCGACACGGAACGAGTTTTCATATTTTACGTTCGTTGGGCGGCGGCAGCGATCAGTCAATCAACGTAAAGCGATTCGTAATGACACGTAAAAATGTATTCTTTTTTTAAACATACAAGATTTGGCTGTAATAGCTACCTATATTATTAGATGTAGACGAAGTTGTGAATGCCTGTATGTGCCTGTGCCGATACGATGCGGTACGTATAAACATCTATGCTGAAATTGCATTATAGAATACTTCTCTGATCGGATACGTTCCGTGTCTGCGCGGATAGTATAAATCGACCTTTAACCGGTCACGTTTTCGTTCCCAAGATTTCAGTGTAGGTATAATTCCGTTCTTATCTCTATCGATACAAAGGTACTCGAGAAGAGAAAAATAAGTAGCCGATAGAACGACCGTACGATCGGAGGTGTGAACTGTGCGTTATTCAAAATTCGATAGACAACGGAAGACGCGCGCCCTCACCCTCGATTGGCCGTGCCGTTTCCGCGCGCGCGCGCCCGACGGGCGAGAGTTGCGTTCCGCGAACGTTGGACGCGCGTATCGCGCCGCGTCGCCGCGGCTTGACCTCGTAACCTACTATGAAATTCATAATACTATTTATTGCACCTTTATCGGCGCGGCACGAACGCGATTGTGCATATTTTATTGTTTCGCTGGGGGAGTCGGAGGCCACGGCGGAGATGGCGCGGGTCGCGCTTGCCGCGCGCGGGTCCCTCGCGGCCGCATCATTAAACGGCCATCGCGATCGCGTTGGTTAACGGCTCGGATCGGGGAAATCTGTCGATTGGCATCCCTGATTCCGCCCGGTCAACGTTTACTACCCGGTAATTTCTACTCCATTACGAGCCCCCGCGCTTGCATTATTGATGGGGTAATTAGTCGAAAGTCTGTGCACTTACGATAGGCAGGGGGGCGTACATCGTGCGCGGGGCGTCGTGACGCACGCTCTGCATTAATAATATTGGACGATTCGCAGCGGCAACCGTTCCACCGATAATTCCGCGGGAAAAGAGGTCGATTAATCGGCGCGATCCGCGACCGTGCATCGGGGCAAATGCCGCTCTCTCAATTATGCATGCGTCTTTTATGCGAGACCAGGACCGACGAGCCGGCCGAATAATGCACAAGTGCCGCGGGAACGTGCCAGTTTTATCGCGAGTCTTGTATTAAATTTAGTCGACCTTATCTGTCGGCGGAAGATTAGGGGTCGTATCAATCGGCGGGAGTATCTTTGATCAAAGTCATACGGTGCTCACGTATTGGAACCAGACTTGCGAAAAGCTTTCCGACGGTAGCGCAATTCTCGCGAAATTCCACAGATCCCCCTGATCGATTCCCTTCGATCTGTTACGTATATGGGGGTCGTTGTTTCTTCTTCTATTTCCTTGTTCGAGCGAAGTATGAGCGACCGTAGTAAAATGGTGGAACGAATTTTTTGGGGGGAATGGAGCTGTGAGATTATAGAACTGTTCATCAGGAATAATTATTTCCAATGCATCCTTCGCAGACGTGTTGTATTATTCCGAGCTTGTTCTTGTTGAACATATATCGATAAGTGTAGCCGGTAGATGTATCAATGGCGTGCATACAACGGCGGGATAGCGGTGTGTTATCTTGATAATTATCGCTCGGGATTTTTCCATCTGATTTTACTGAGCCGAGTAGTGAAAAATAATAGATGTTGAACGACGGGTTGCCTTTTTTCATTTATCTGATGGGCGCACGGTGGCACGAGAATTTCTTCGAAGAGATCACTAGAATACCTACTTACGTGAAAAATCGAAATTGATCCACTTATATAATTGCTTTAACAGATATTACACTGTTTAGCATGTAATTTCAATTTTCGAATATCAATGTTGGTACAAAACGCAACTACAAACGAGACTATATATATTTTCTAACACAGTTTTACACGTAGAGATATATTTCTTTGTTCGGTAATTATGTTTGTGTTTCTATCTTGTTTGTATAGTGTTTAAAAAAGATAAGTAAATGCTTTGTATAATTTTTTCATTTTTGTGGCATTTTATATTTGCAGTGAGTAACGAAAATATTTGGACACTTTTTAAAATCGCAGAACTTTTTTAAAATTAATCCAAGGGACTTGAGTTTTTTTTTTTAAGTAGCTAGAAGGATTAGGTTGTTAAATTACGTGATTCGTCGTTTTGAAAAAAAATGCAATTGGCCGGAATAGCGAAAAAAATAGTAAATATCGTTTTTCATCCTTTTTATCTGAGCCTGTATTGAAAATTTAAAACTTCCGTTTGTAAATTTAAGTAAGTTGTATACATGCCTAAAATTTCATCAAAATTGGTTGACGTTGCTCTGAGCTATAAACGCTTAAAGATCGCACAATAAGGTCGAAAATCGCGAAATTCCTGAAATCAGCGCTTTTCAACCTTATCCTGCGATCTTTAAGCATTTATAGTTCAGAGCAACGTTAACCGATTTTGATGAAATTTTAGGCATGCATATAACTTACTTCAATCTACAAACGGCTTTTTTTAATTTTCATTACAGGCTCACAACAAAAAGTGTAAAAAACGATCTTTACTATTTTTTTTGCTATTCCGATCATTTGCATTTTTTTCAAAACGACGAAACACGTCACTTGGCAAACTAATCCTTCTAGTTTCTAAAATAGAACTCATGTCGTTTGGACCAATTCTAAAAAAGTTATGCGATTTTAAAAAGTGTTCGAATATTTTCATTACTCACTGTATGAACAATTGTGTCCCAGTGCTGGCCAAAACCACCCCGTACCACAATTGAACAAAATGCAGAAAGAAATTAATAAAAAAACTCGTTTAAAACATTGTGTAAAAAGACCAGAAAAATTCATTTAGTTAAAAATATGTCTAAACTTTACCTGTGTATAAAACATAGGTTATTTTTCCAGTGTGTAAAATAAATGTTTCAATCTCAAAAAATGTCCAATTGCGCCCAGTTCTCCCCCGATTAACTTGGACATGTTTAATTTGCCACCATGGCACTGTTGCGATACTTCGAGGAGCTTCACGAGCGGTTGTAAAATTAGTAAAGACCAGGCGAGATTATTATATCGCGGAAAGTAGAAAAAAAACGCGTGTAAAAGCGTGGCGTGACGTGAACTTTCAGAAACAGCTTATTTTTATCACCCCCACCCCTCGTGCCGACTTCCCGCGTAATTTTCTCACGTGCATGTATAGTTTCGGTTTTACCTGTCCTTTTTGCCCGTCGTCTTTCGTTGGCGGTTCTGCGCTGCTTTATTGTACCGCCGTCCGCATGAACGTCCGACGTCTTTTTATGTAAACCTAATGCTCATTTGTCGGTCCTTGCTTTCCAGTTACGATAATCAATGGAGCGCGTGCACCGTGGACGTCAAATTAAGGCGCTCCTAGACAACTTATTTTCATGCGAACTTTCGATTACGCGCGCGTTTACTCGCCAGCCGCTCGAAGCTTGCAAACCCTCGCGAAACCCGGCGATAGAAAACTCCGTTGAAAAATCGGCGCTTTTTCGTTTCGATTCAGTCGCATCTTCGTTCGCGTAAAGACTTCTCGTTTGAATGTGCGAATTGTGCACGGTAATAGAAATAAGAATTATATGTTAAAATTTATATTATAGGTACGTGTAAAAATATGAGTTTTAAACTTTATTTTGAGCACCACTGTAGTGGCAAATTTAATCGCCTCTTTGCACCAAGTTTTGGGGTCAGTATTAAATTCGATGATAGTGGATGAAATCTTTGTGTAAGATTGTCATGCTGCAAAGTAGCTTTGAGTATAATTGAGGAGTGATTTTTCAAAACGGCACATTTCCAAATAGAATAAATTTTCAATAACCGCAAAAACGGTGGCACCTGCGTTTATTAAAAAAAATCATTTTTCTTTTTATTAGTTCACGTACATTTTATTTTTCCATCTGATAGCGGTAATATTTTTAATTTAGCGGCGTTGTTTTAATAGTTATTTGAAAAAACGTTTGGAAATAAGCCTTTTTGAATGAAACCATTTGGAAATAAGCCAAATCTATCTTTCTTCCCTTCTTCCACTATTAAGAATTTGCACAATCTTTTCTGCCATTTTCAAATTATGATATAATGTTTATGGTTACTTTGTTTTGCTACATTTTATTCTAAATATACCATGACAGTGGGTATATTTTTAAACTAATTAAAAATCCTTTTGTTTCGAATTCATTACAATTTCCTAGATGAGTATAGGAAATATGTCCGTTTTGTTTCATACTAAAAAATTATTTCACTGTGTCATCAGACAAACTTGGAACTAACACCTTTTGTATGAAACATGTATTTTCACTTCAATTTTTCAAAAAGGAATTAAACCTATTTTGTAGTGTTTTGTGCCACTCTAGGGGGCGTAATTTGCCATTATTAAAGCCATGCCATCAAAATTTGCTTCAAGGTCAAAAATGGACATATGCCCCTTTGAAAAATCAATCCTCAATTACTCACGATGTGCCTTCATTTCTATGTAGTGTGATACGTGATAAGCAGCACAGATTTGTGTTATTGACAGATGAAGAGTTTCTAATCATGCTCCGCGGGAAATTTATTGATCTGAGTATTAGATCGTGTTTATCGTGTCGATAGTGTCTATGAAGATTTCGACAAGGCTTTCGAAATTATCGGGCATAATGATGCTCGCGTTGAATACGCTTTAATATTGAAAATTGAATTGGTAGATATTCAGCCATAAAATATTCCTGCAAGAAATAATTCGTTAATCCGATAACAAATGAGCGATTTATTGCAAATTTTCAATCTGTACCCATTACTGTTTTGCGCAATACGAATGCTCCAGATTTGAAAAATTCGCCAATAATGGTAATAAATACTTGTCGACTGAATGACTACTACTTATTGCGTGACAATATATATTTTTCAATTAGCGTTCTCTTTTTAATTTTAAGTCAAAGCAATAATTTTATAAACAGTTTTTACTAATTTACTTGAAGTTGGTAAAGATGGAGCTGCTGGTCCTTAATTACTCTTTTCCCTTCCACACTAAATGATATTACTGTAGGTATCACTAACGAATTCGAATAAACTTTCGACGAGTCATCAAAGTTTCCAATTTTCGACAAAAGGATATTGACTTAAAGATTTATCCCATAGACACGTTATAATCAACACAGAATCTAAAAAATATTAATTATCTAGTTTTCCGCTATCTAAATATTAGATTCCTTCGTTACATGATAATAAACCGTAAATTCTCTCCACATACTATTATCCTCCACACGTAATTTCCTTCGTACTTGCGATCAGGTAATTGACCATCGATTTTTCGTTTCCTGAGACACTCCACGTTATGGAGAACGCGCGATCGAGCCTCCAGGTAGACGAATTTGCCACGGCGCAGTGAACCTAAGTGGATTAAAAATGGTCAGCGAGGCTGAAGCCAACGGCATTACAATTAAGAATGCTTCGTTATGCCCGAGCCTATTGGCGATGCCCATTGACCATGCCAAAGTGGAGCTGCTTTGCATTTCGAGTAGCCGTTTGTCCATCGGGGGTAGTCTGCAATTAATATGCCCCAGAGGACGCTTCTTCTCCTTCATGTGCCCCGCCCCCTTCTCCCCCTCGCCATTTACTTCAAACTCCTTCTTCCAACGGTTCATGTCTAAACAGTTAAACACCCAAAGAATCGGGTTAGAGACGTGCTTACGTCGCCGAAAGTCCAGCCTAAGCTCATCTTTTCCATGCGATTCGTGGCGTCGATAAAGGATTGCTATATAGCTACGAACAACGTTTCCTTTCGGGAAGGTCCGTTGGCTTTATTGTAGGGCGGGTGGCAGGCGAAAGATATACAGGGAACAGCCGCCATTGTGGACGGACAGAAAATTTCTCGGTGGGTACACTGGGATGAATGGAACGTTCGAGGATATATTGATCCATGCTCGCGATTGTCACAATTGATCGTTTAGCCATTGTTCGTCTTAGGGATTTCTCGGTCGCGCAGACCTCGTGTCGTTAAACATCGACGAATTCGTCAGGTTTGCGGCTTCGGTGCCGTTATTTCCCTGCGTTTGCGTTTCTTCGCGAGTGCGATGGGCTGGGTGAGGAGACGGGGGGGGGGTGGAAATAGAGAAACGTCTTAATTAATAGTATTCCCTGGAGGGATTACGTGGCAGGCTGTTACTAGTTTCTGCTCTTGACTCTGACGTCCTCCGGGCTTCCCGCTTTATTTCCTTCCGTCCCGGGGAAGGGTGTGGAAAGAGGGAGGGGGAAAGGGGCTCGAGCCCTGATGAAATAGGTGAGGGATACTCACCTATAATGGCGGAGATACGGGGTGCCCCCTTGGAGTTGAATTCCTCGAGCGACTGGGAAGATCATGAGTGGATTATTGGGAAAACGGTAAAAAGGGTCCAGGATGATGATGAAAGGTAGGAAGGGTGGGACTCTTCAGGAAAGATGCTAATTTGCGGGGTATTACGCGAGGTTTATACCTTCCTGCCCTTCCCATTTGCACGTTGTATCTTTTAACGGTAGACTTCGCTGCTCTGCCCTCTGCTCCTCCACTTCTTCGTGTCTTTCAGCCACCCTCTTTTGCTGCTCTTTTTAATTGACAACCTGCAAGGATATAGCCTTTCATCGATGTCGAGCTTTCTTAACGATTCCAGAAATCGATTTCATTTTTCTATGCAGTATGTTCTTGTACGCATTGGTAGAACATGTTGGCTGTTTTATTGGACGTACTTTATGAGTAAAAGGATGGAAGGTTTATAAGGGAACACCTAGATTCTAGTTGTAAGTATGAATACTCGAAGGAACGTTTTGATTAATGATTTAAAGCGATAAAATTGGGAATTCTGATATTTGGACAGATTCTCCAAAGTCGATTGAAAATGATATTTTATCAAATTAGTTTGCAGTAGGTTTTGATAATCAAAAAAAAATTTCAGTTTCCTGCAAACTCCCTTTCGACAGTTGTTAATTATTAAATTGTTAATTATCCTGAGTTGTTCTCGTCTGTAGCTTATGAATTTACTTCAAATATAAGTGGGTACGTAATTTCGCTAAATATTTTACATTTGAAACGCGATGTACATGGTGGAAGTTATAATTCTTTTACGTAATGTTTAGAATTCTAAAACAGATAGATAATTGCAGATATTGTGGCATAACCTTGTTTCATATAAAATTTAGTTTTTCTGGAAATTTAAATTCGGCTTTCCAATACAATATAACTAGAAATCCATGCTATGTTTTGATAGTATCGAAAGTATTGATCATATAAAATGAAGAACCATCAATGTTTTCAAGAGGCAAAAATTCAAGAGACTGGTGGGCATTCACGTATTCATAATACATTGAACCCAACTTTACATAAAACAACAAACATTTTCAATAACTCCTCAATTAGCATGTTGATTAACTTTTGCTATATCACGAGTAAAAACAGAAGTCCATAGAAACAGGAAACGTCATTCCACAATTCGAATGTATTTTTAATTACCATCCCCGACATGGTTCCTCCACCATGTTACTCCCTATAATTAACCCATTAGAATCGTTTAACGAGCTTAGCTCACACTATACCTACTTTTGCACCAAAAAATAATACGATATTCACAAATCATGATAGACACTTTACATCTCCAATCTCTATATGTATCTTCTATATACATTTTTTATACATATACATATATTTATATATTTATATATTTATGATTTTTTCATTACTTTGTACTTGTACTCGTGTCATGTTTCTGGCACTTTATACAGAGGTTAGGCATATACAGCTTCGGCTGGGCCTCGCCTTTCACCACACTATGGACAATTGGTGCAATAAAGACGGAAAATAAAATAAAATAAATAAAAAAATCCCCAATCCTCCAAATACTGCCTATACTGAAAGAGACTTAACTTTGGCTTCCTAATCCCACTAACTCAAAACTCCTTTAGAAACGATACCTGCAAGTATTCAAAATAAGGTGGTACGTAGCCATCAAAGATCAAGCAGAAGTGTAACAGTTTCAACAGTCCTATAAATTTATTTGCCCAAGTTTCTCAGAGATGCCCACAGGCTACAACACAATTTCACCCAAAACTAACTCCGTCTATTCAAGCCCAATTCGAGTCCCAGAACGTCGCACGCCACGTGCCTGGATGAGCTTGTTCGATCAGGGGCCATCAGTCACGCAGATTCCGCGTGGCACCGGGACAGAACATTATGAATTCATCGTTCTGGTTCTGACCTCCAAGAAAACGTACCGTTCATATTCTTGACGAGCTGGCAAACTGGCCGTTTCCCCTGCGAAGCGGAACGCGCCGGTTTACCGGCGTCTACGCGCGTGACGCGCGGCATATGATAACTTGGGATCCTTTTTGCTACGTCCCCGGTAAATCGCAGGGGGGGAAACGCTTTTCACGAGCAGCAACAAGCAAAGCAGCAACAACCACCGGCTGAAGGAACTCCGAGCAGATACAGGTTGATAAAGAGCGATGCATTATGGATTACCCAGATATACAGGCTTCGAACGTGAGGCGAAAGGCTGATTGAGAGGCGCTGCCTAGCAACTGGTGTCCTCGCAACCTTTTTCCACCCCTCGTGCTGCAGCAACCCCCGTCGCCGCCGCGAGCTTCGCCCGCTCGTAACGGCTCTGCCCCTTACTCGCTACCGAAGGCCTCGACCCCCGCGACGACATCGTTTCCACCTTGCGTATCGACGATCTTCCGATGCACCGGTGGATCCAGCTTCCACGCGGAAGGGTGATTTTCCCCTTCACGCCGGGAACCCAGTTCTCGGCGTTCGTGATTCTGTGGTGTGCAGCCAGCTGGTGTACGCTGCTATTGGGATCTTAATTTCAAATGGCAGCAGGTAACGCGAAAATGGACGTGCATAACGCGAAACAACTTGCATTTTAATTTATATGTTCTACTGCAGCTTTTTCACACCGAGGGTTGGAATACGGGAGAATATTTTAGAGTGATTCGGAAATTGGCAACTCATTTGATTTTAGGAATTATTGTGTGTTTGTAAGGTTTGATGAAAGCAGTGTGGAATGTCAATTTGGTTTCGTTATGCAGAAAGCTGCTAATTTACCAATGATCTGAAAATGAGTAAATTTAGTTTGAAGATA
This sequence comes from Andrena bucephala, assembly GCA_947577245.1. Taxonomy (NCBI): domain Eukaryota; kingdom Metazoa; phylum Arthropoda; class Insecta; order Hymenoptera; family Andrenidae; genus Andrena; species Andrena bucephala. Next base: position 25,280,964 of record OX387717.1, on the reverse strand, counting down.
TTAATTGTTAAAGAAATGCAGGTTTATTTCTATTGGGTATATTTTACTTCTTATTATTGTTTTAGAATGTTTTTTAATGGATTCTTTAGTAGGATAATTAATATTATTTTAAATTTTCTGGAGCTTTTGTATTTTAAGTATAATGTTAGAGTTGTTCTATGGGTTGGTATTTTTTTTTTTAAATAAGGATCACAACGTTATGGGATCCATACTGCTTTTAACTAATTTTTTGTTATTTTGAGGGTTAGCAGCTTTCTGCATAACTAGGCTCAATTTAAACTTTGGTGTGTATTAGCCCCTTTCTAACCACCTTTGCTATTAATGTCATTTTTTATGCGTGATTCCCAGATTTCTTGTGGCACAGCAATATCACGTACTCGCAACACTGATAATTTTGGGTTTACATTGATAAAGAAAACGAGGCCTACTTTTTTTAAATCACCAAATCAGACAGTACTATTTTGATGTGTCCCTTACATTTTTCACGTACCTTAATAAAAATCTACATGCTCCAAATGCACAATGGTGGAGAACATTAATTGCTTCAAGCAATCGGAGGGTGCCCTGCTCGAGTGACCATATAATTTGGTATTCTAGGCGTCTCATAGCACAGTTTTCGAAACGCAGTTACGACTGTCTATAGGAGAAGTAAACAGTGTCACAAATTTATGGTCACTGGATTTCCAGATTGTTTGAAATTAAGGTTCTTTTGCATCCGCAGAATCATTGTCCTTCATATCACTGAATTACTGTTTCATTCGATCGTGTATTCGGTATTAATACTTGGAAATTCCAATTTCGGCAGAAGGCTCGTTACCAGATAAAGAGAAATACCTATGTTTTTAGTTCGTGAAACGTCATCAGTGTTCCATGAAAAGAATCGCGTTTCCTTTGAATGCCTGTTCGTGGTACGAGGATCCATTTCGATTTCGAACAGTGAAAATCTATTATTAGCTGAAAAATTCAGATTGTTCGGGACGGGAGACCGTGAACCGAATTCAAAGGATCGTTGACAGTTTTATAACGTTCCGAGGTTACGTGACGCGCACAATATTTCATATCATTTCACCGTGCACGTCAATACTTTTCGAGCCAGACAGGGCATTTAAATTGAAAGTAATTAGAGCAAATTCCAGGAATATATTACATATCCGACGGAGATCAATAACGATTGATGTTGTACTTGTAATGATAATGAAGTATGAGCCGAACGTAGCCGGCACGAAATCACAATAATACGTATCGCGGAAGGTACGCGAACGTGAGCGGTAATTGGTACATATTCGATAGATTTTATGCCCTTCGCTGATTGAGTAGGTTGTACCCCGTTGGCAAATTGTGCGCAGCAGCCGCGCCGGCTATGCAATGTTTATCCTCTCTCAAAATTAGGGTTTGGAGCTGTTGGATTAGCGACGAAGTGTATTAGATTGACTACTTGATTTGTCTATATTTGTTAAGGGGGCTGGGCAGTTAAATCGCTCGAAAATCAAGTATTCTTTGCGAATTAATTACAAGGAGATGAACGCTAGCACAGGCATTTCATTTTACACAATGTTTATTACTATTACGTAGAACGTAGAGTAAACAAATATTATTTGTCTACATATTACACGAGGTTGTTTACGGTGTTTTAAAAAAAGTGTCTTTGGTTTTGCCTTGGCATTGGGCTAAGAACTAAAGACACAACGGTTTCCTTGGAATATGTTTCACCTAGAACCCGTAATTTTGGAGATCTCTGAAAAAAATTGAACTAAAATTATTAAAATAGTGACTTGGAGAATGCGGTTTGTATGATAAATGTCGATTTGCGGGGTGCACAGTTGGGTTTTCTTTTTTTTATCTCGGAAACTAGAGCTTTTACACTTAATCCTGAGCTTCACTCCAAAAAGGTGTTTTGTTGTTCCAAATGTGTTTTGAACATATGCATGTATATATTGTAAATTTTTTTTTTCGCAGTTTATAGTATTAATAAACATTACTCAAAAGTACTTGTCACAATTTGTATTCATCTCCTTGTAATTAATTCGAAAAAAAATACTTGGTCCGTTTGACTATCATTTCTTCGACTATCATATTTATTTTATTTATTTTATTTTCCGTCTTTACTTCACCACTTTTAATACATGGGATGGCGAAAGGGCGAGGCCCAGCTGAAAGCTGCTATTAGGCCTAACCTCTGTATAAGTGTTATCCATTATACCTAACTAAGTAGTTTCGAAGCAGTTTGAAACAGTTCTAAATTACCCATATTTGTGCTAATATACACCTTGATATTGTAATCACTATAAAAGTGGTATATTTAGACTCTGAAAATATTCTTTCCCCTAATTCCTCGCTAGACGCTTTATTACATGAGAAATGATACCTATTTCTTCTGAATTAAATTTACTCCTATTTAATCTGAGTTTTTTAGATTTCGCCCAATTCAATAAATTAACCTTTTTAAAATTCTTCATTCAATTTTAATTCCAATGAATAATATTTCTAATTATTTTTGTAGAAAATTGCTGTCGCTGAAAAATAATTCTCAGAATTTGCAATTAAGTCTGCCACACACTTTCAACTAAACGATACGTCTATTTTTTTGCGACGAGCAGTCTTCCATCTCGACTTTATCTCATAACTGCCGCAGTCAGAAAGAATTGAGTTCGAGGTTTGACGATTTGTTTGTATGATTACGATCTGTATACAATGCCCCATGTTTTCATATGCACGGTATCTTTTTTTACGCGGATTTTTCGGGAACGTCTCTATCGCGTAAAAACAGAATTAAGTGTATTTTCTATACTCGAATCAACAATCCTCTTCTATCCACCCACGTAGCCCCTTACATTCTGACAGAATACTCGAAAAAATAAATCCCCCTTGAAATTCCGCAAGAGAAGCAGCATTTCAGATCGCGAGTTAAAGAATCCTCGCGATTAAGCCGCAAAGCAAGATTTTCCTGGTAAACTCGGAAGGAACGCGGTTAGACCGACACGCCGTGTTATTTGTCTTCCAGCCGCCACGTGGTGGGGAGGGTGCGGACGAGGAGAGGCTATCACGCCTCTTGGGTTAGGGTGGCTAGGTGTCCGGGGGAAGGTAAAAGGTAGAGAGTAAGGGATGTCACACTTGTTGCTGCTTCCTGAATTCCTCTCGACGCGTTCGCTTCATACATTCCGTCCTTTCTTCGCGGGAGCGCGTTTGTTCGTGCGTAAGCGGCCCATTCAACGGCACGTGGCCGGAATCCGAATGCTGGAATGCCGTCTCCTAGCACTCTGATACCCGAAATCCTCCATTCAACTCCACTTCCCTGCCCTCCATACAGACTCCAATTCACCAGGTCATCCTGAACGGAATTTTTTCTCCTCTCGCCGTTACTGCAATTACATTCCCCACATACCGTAGAATTTACACCGTTAGGTACGATGGGTCACTTTTGAAAAACAGCCATCGAGTGTCTCAATCGAGTGTCACTTGATGGTAATCAAAGAATTCCCTAGGACAATGCCGATTCGTCTTATGTCGCGAGAAATTTAACCCTGAAAGCTCGCGGAGGAATCTTCGGTATTGTCGATTCGGTGGCCAGCTTCGGCTCGCGTGGCCGAAGACTCGGTACAGTTTCGCAAAATCGAGGGCAGAATTTCGGTCCATATTTCCTCCATTCTATTGTGACGCATGACAATGCACATTGATCGGAGACAACTCTTTTCAGTAGACTGTTGAACAAATCTTCTCTTCTCATCAGTGCGTGAAAAGGGATGGAGGATAGAGGTATCTTTCCGCTTCGAGCCCTTCGTGCCTCGGGCATTCCCAGTTTGAAGATGAAACGATTATGAGGCGCTGTTGGTCGAGCAGAGGATTTCTGGCCCAAGACTTCTTTTTAGCTGTCGCGTTGGATAGTTTCTCCGGGCAGTCGTGTCGTTGCGACGATACAGCCGCGCGCGTGTATTATAGAGAGAAATGCAATTCGAACGGCGGAACGGTATCGTCGGCTAATGAATTTCATTTGGTTCGTTGCGAATGCAGAATGGATCGCAATTACTACGGGCACAAGGCGCGTAGGAAATTTAATCGGGCTTAATTACTGCGGAGCACTTCCGGAGTGCCGTCGATAATCGACTGAAACGTGTCGAATCGGTCAAACCGATGTAAGCCCGATACGTTCTCGACGACACCGAGCGAACCCTCCCGTTAATCCTTGCTTATTAAATTAATCGCGAGCTGCCAGCCGGGAGACAGACTGCGCGGGGCCCGCAGAGGGGGTGGGGAATTTCGCGACGTCGCTTGTGCTGCGTCTAACTGCGACGCGTCACACGAAATCTACTGCAGCTGCTGTCTGGAAATTGATCAGATCGCTGTTTTCTAGCTGGCTGTAGCACCTGTCGGTTTAACACTTTGACTGGCGCAGAGGTTTTCAGAAATACCCGTTTAATACCCTTGTACGGAAAATTGGGACATTTTGACCAAAAATCGAGTCACAAATCCTCTTTCTTCCTGTATTAAGGGGGGAACCTGCTTTAGGACGCTGAAAAAATCAATTTTGTTTTTAATCGATTCGAAGTTGCTTCATAGATACAGCCGACGTTATAGATGCGTGTTGCGCAGATTTAGGTATAGGGTCGAAAACTTTAAACGCGTTTTTATCGAAATCTTTTCTAAACTTGTGTACGCGATAGAGCAAAATTTATTTGACCGATTGACTTCATCCGGAGCTTTTTAGTTACATGCTGACATTTATGCAGAAATGAAATTAAACCATTTTTTTTTTTGCATAAAAACGTCGAAATTTTTTATTAAAGTCCCATAACTTTATCAATTTTAGACATTTTTCTTATTTTTTTTTTAATACATCAACGTTACAAATTCATGTCAATTAAGAAAAACTTCGGTTTTTTTATTTTGAACAAAAATTGGATCCGCTGGCATGTACACAATTTGACAACTCCGGCGACGCTGTGCTACGAAGACATACCAATAAAACAATATTAAATGAATTATTCTCGAATAAAAAATGTTTTCTTGTTATCTGAATATATAGTAAAACATCCTTAAAGTTTTCAAAAATTTCGCTTTATATTTGTTGAGAAAATAATTCTTAAAAATTACCGTGTTTCAGCTTCCTAAACCAGGTTCCCCCCTGAATGTAGATATTATTTGGATTGAATCTCCTTCATATCCTTAACTATCTAATAACCGTTAATAATCATCACAAAAAGGATGAAAATTTTAATAATTTTTTTAATGAAAGTTATGGGGTTTGTAGGTCCCTTTGACCCAATATAAAAAAAGACAGAAATAACACATTATACATAATGAGAACAGAGATGTCAGAGGAGAACTGAATAGATAACAGGAATTAAATTTACATTAAAATTTCTTAGGAAATTACTTGTTCCCCCTACGAGGAACGTTATTACTAAATAGCTCTGCAGATGCTCTTAGTTGATGAATGTCGCTAAATAGGTTAAGAGCGACTTATTTCTCTGTTGTTCCTGATAATGTTCTCCGTCGTCGCAACTCGATAAGTTTCTTTTTCGAAATCTCTTCCCAATCATACAGAAGCGAGGATCAAAATGATAACACATCAAACCAAACAGAATGAACATCTGTTTAAACATCGTCTATAATTAATTTTACAATCCTCATCGAATGCTTTGTTATTGGATTCAAACCAATAGAACACCATGTTTCAAACTTATATACCTGCTCGAGTGGTGATCTACTTCATCTGCGCAACAGATTTTATCAGTAAAATAAAGTGTAGGTACATAGAAATAACAGAAGTAACGAGAACTGTTTAAACATGAATAGTTCCCAGTTTGAAATTACTTCGCGAGATGATCGGCTGTTTAAATCTCGCGCACCTCTTAATAGCGGTAAAGTTTGAATAATGATCTTGTTATGAACACTTTACGTAGTCGGTGGAACTTTTGCTTCTCATTTCACCCTTCACCTTCCACCATTATCCTCTTAAAAATCTCGGCAGCGCTTCGTGTCGGTAATGACCGCAAGAAGCCTTGTTGTGCACGTTAATTTCCCGCCGGCCGAAAACCAATTAATCAAGGTTCGCTTCATTGAATTGTTTCGCGCTGTCTTCTTCACCCTCCTTGCAGCGGCGGCCGCGGAAGGGGGAGCGGGATAATTTTTCAAGAATTTAATTTTTACCACCCCCGCGATCTGCCCCGGCTGCCGCGGCGGTCGGGAAACCAGCGATATTCTCGCTTGAACTGCCTCGAACGATCCCGAGCACTTAAGTTTTTGATGCCGTGAAAATAGGTGGATGGGCGTCGAGAGGATGCGAGCACGAGCCTCTTACAAATTACAACGTAACGAGCTCCTGTTATCGATTGCAGCCGCACGGAAATTGTGAGAAACGGTCGAGAATTGAAAAATCCGCTTGGGGATTCCTTTTAGTCGAAACGTGCTTTATTAGAGCCTCGAATGTTTTCAATAATGTTGAGAATCTTTTACGTAAGCGGTGATTGGGAAAATAGGGGAACATGATTCGAGGAATCTGTCTATTGGCTTCAATATTATCTACTTACCTTTCACTAGAGTTACTTGAATGTTATTTAGGAATTTATTTACTGCTCCTGATCCGTCGTGATGATTAACTGCTTTTAGATGGTATTGATTGCTGAGACGATGAATAAACACCAGGAATATCGACACCGTCTTGCGTAGTGTGTCTTGAACCTAAAAATAGGGCAAGGTTTGGTGAAACAAGGAAACCTTCCCAACCCTTCACTCGCACATACACTCTGAAGGATGAAACCAGCCCTTAAAATTATCGCGTTTTTTTTTTAATACAACTTTATTTTTCCTTTGGTTTTCTGATAAAATATAAAAACTGAACAATCCTTATATTTAAAGTTTTGTGATTTTTGACCTACTTTAAAAATATCAAACGATCCCAGAGGTCAATGGACATCACATCATTAATTAATTCCATTATTCCATCGTGTAAACTCGTGAAAATTGAACATCAGAATTATTCCATCTATCCTAAACAAGGACGCTATTTTACAAAAGATCGAAATCTAGAAAGTAAATACTCGATGCTAAATGAATGCTTAATGGCGAGGCCATCAAGCAGGGAAGACATTTTAATGGCGCATCGTTAGCACAGTTCCTGAGATTAAATTATTCCAGCGGCATTTGCGGCGGGGCGGGGGATGATTTAGGATCGGATCGCATGCAGGTAAACCACGATGGTCAGGGCTGGCTGCACGTAATTCAACAGGTGGGTAATATAAGGTAGGGTTAGGACTAGCATTACCTCACTTTCCTCAACCTCATTCAATTCCCCTCGTTTACTCCTTCGCTCCTCTTCTGCCCACCTATACCCGTTCACACCCTTTCGCGCCAATTCCTTCCAAGTACCTGCCTCCTACTCTGCCATAATCAAGAGCGCAAATCTTGTGGAACTTATCTCCAAAAGCGGCGAAGGGAATTTCTTTACTCTAAGACCTCCTCTCGTTTGCACTTTTAGACTCTGCTCTCCTCCGTCGGGGAATGTTTGAGTGAAGCGTCTGTGTATTTAATTATGATCGGACACAGGATGTGCGATGTAAATTTCTTATGTCAATGAAAAGCAAGTCATAGGATTAAAACTGTAACGAAACTTGATTTTTATCAATAATATTCGTGGGGATGTGTAGCACAGGGTGGAATTAAATAACTCAGTCGGTAATGATCAGACATTTTATTCCTCTAATTTAATTGAATGTATAAATATTTATATTTAATGCTCTGCAGAAGTGAATTGTTCGAGAAACGTTATATATTCATATTGTATGACCTCCGTTTTCTGTGATGCACCGTGGATGACATATGACCCCGCGATGTTTCACCTTATGCAATATTTTTACCAATTGCCCTCATATTTTTGAGATTTATTAAGATTTCGTGGAGCTGCATCGGGTAAATGTAATGTGATCTTCTCCAGCCATTTCATTATTTTTCTGAAAAGTGAATAATGGGTCGACATACCTCCTTATATTAACTCCAGCGTTAAATAGAAAAAGACCAGATATCTCGTTTCCTAAAGTGGGTGTCCTATAATATTAACATTAGCTTCCTGGCTTCAGCTATCCAATGCGCAGACAAGTAAAATTTTCAATGACCTTTTAATATCTTTCGTAGAGCTCCTTCCACAGGATCCACTCTTCTATTTTTCGTGAAAAATGTACATCGGATTAATGCGACTAAGTGCGCCGACATTGAGAGACTCCTGTAATACTAATAATCAATCGATCAGGATAATTTCAGGTATAAAGCCAAGTTCGAGAGTAGTGATGTCCGTGTGGCAATGCCTGATAGTTGGGCGCTTTGTCGAAGTAATAAAGCTTTATCGTTCGTTTGCCTATCCTTCGCCAGCCTGCCATTGGGTGGTAGACACTGTAGGGCCGAAAGTTTGCCGATTTAATTTTTATAGTCGTCACTGCAATATCCATTATACGACAACGAGTTCCACTCGGTTTCCGCCAGTCGTTGGAAAAATGTTATCTGAAAGTGCTCGTCGTTCGGTTCCCTTCCGCCTGCTCCTATCCTCCATTCTTACTGTTTCATTCCAACGAATCCATTCGTGAGAGTAGCTGAAATTTAATGATTTCGTTTTAAACATCTTTCGACTGTTTTTTTTTATATTATGTAGATAACACATTATCTTATATGGAAAAATAGACTCTTTTGAATTTGTGCGAGGATTTTAATACGTGGTCTTCACAAATGCATTGGTCTTCTATTTGTGGATACTTTTATTTTTGTTGTTAATAGAGAGAAGTAGGGTCCTTTTTGAGTTAAATCTTTCCTGTATGTAGGATGTGATAAGGGCATAGATATTGCGTGACAACAGGAAGTGACTTGGTATGTGGTTTGATCGCGATCAATTTCCTAAGTATTTCTCAAAGCCAAAAACCCATCTGGAAGCTAATCAGAAAGTTATGATTGTATGGTGGAATTCGACAGGAGTTGTACACTATAACTTTCTGCGTCCTATGGAGTTATTGCAGCTGAAAGGTTATACATATAGAATGATGGATAGGATGAACGAAAAGCTGTGGCAGATGCAGGTTAAAATTTGTAGATGTAAGGGTACCTACTGATGCTACTCTCTGATAACAACTATTTACATATCTAAATCCTTCAGAACCCGATAAAACTACAAATCTTCTCAACTATGAAATCTTACATTATTTGACACACACTACGGATTGGCATCTAGCAATTATTAAGTTATTTAAAAACTTGGACACTCTTCCACGAAGGAGCCTTTTAAGATGAAAGTATTGTCACAAGTATCTTCAAAGTATGAATTACCTAACTAGGCCTAGATCTTTTCGCAGAAATATATCAATTAAAGTGGTCGATATTTCAAGAACAATCTCCCCTCGATAAACTATGATTATTCAAAATTTACAGTCCAAAGACAAGATCTACTAAAACCTGAATAATTTCAAGAACCCTTCCGAAAATCAAAGGCTTCCCTATATTAACTCGGTAGAGCCCGCGCTCATTTTCAGAACACCAATTTATTCTCGCGCTGGGTATGTCATAATGATTTGTAAATTCTATAAAAAAAAAAATTTATTGTTGAGCACTTTCTTAGAATAACATTTGCTTGTTAGATATTGATACACATTCATATTTGAACTATCAATATTATATTTAATATATAATATATAATATAATATTCAACCACACTAGGATGACTCGTTTAATGCCGCAACATTCTCAAGATCAATACCCATAACATGCACACTACTAATTCTCTCGACATTGTCGCATTTGCACGAAATCACTCGTTCTCGCATAACGTTGCATAAAAAAATTACATAGAAAAAGAGCCACATCCCATGCGATAAAAATAACAGGAAAGGTCGCGGCGGGTCTTCAGGAGCCGGTCGAAAAGCAAAGGCTTCCCTCTGTTACCGCCAATTAGACTGACTCACTTGTCTTACCCCCGAGCGAACGACAAGCAATTTTAAAAATGTAGTGAAATCAGCAGCTTTGTAACCTTCTGCCATTTGTCATGAAAAATCAGAACAAACACGTACGTGGTCTCTCCGACTTCTGTAGGGTTAAACACCAACCATAATGGAGTCTAAACTGCCAGATGAATGCAATCCTTGAAGAAAAACGAAGATGTCAGTGCTCTGTGCGCGCAAGGTCGTAGGAAATTGAATCGTCGAGACAGTGACGGTGTACAGCGGAGAAGTGCCGCGAGCGAGCTCCCTTTCGCAGCGGATCGTTCAATTGCGTAACGATGCAGGAGGTGGACGCGGCGAGCGTCGTAGTAGTCGACATAGAGGAAGGGTCGGACAGGAAGAGAAGAAGTGCAGTGTAAGAACGAAGAAGAGAAGGGATCGGTTCACTTCGGGGCAGAAGACACTGGCCGGCGGCGGACGCGGCGGGCCGACTTCACGAACGGCGGGTGGAGAGGGGGGGGGGGCGGGGCGGCGGGGTGGAGAAGAGATGGGGCAAAACGAAGAGAGGGAACTCTAATTGAGATCAATTGCGACTCAGCCAGGGTCAACTCACTACGGGCGATCTGGACTACCACGAGGATGCTTCTGTTTGTGCGTACTCGCGGATGTAACCTCGTGTGGACGAAACGCGCGTAGCTTGCATACCAAGCAGGGAAAATTGAAGATCAATTGGTCGTGATTTCAGCCGTGAGAATGTTACCGGATCGGGGCCCGTCGAGCCGCTGGCACGAGCTGTTTGCTCGCCGTGTGAGAATTAATAAGGCCCAACGCGCTTTCGGTGACCGACTGCGAGGCTCTTTAATAAGTTTACTGAGGGAGTGAGTTTTGCTCTTCGTGGATATGATTCCGAGCTACTCTGTTCTGTATGGGTTTTCTAGGAGATCGGAAACTGTGTATCTACCATTGCTATTATAATTGTGTAAGGATGATTAAGGCCTAGCTCAGGCGGACCACTTTTGAAGCCCACTACAACCACAAATACGGTTTTGCGTTGTGTCAATCGCCGACAGCGACAATTTCGTGGTACAGTTTTTTGTCGCCGATACGGACTTCAAACGTGGTTGATTCCAGCGACTGCCCAACCACTGTTTTGTGGTTGTGGTGGGCTTCTAAAAGTGGTTCGTCTGACAAGAAGAGTATTTTAGGTGTCCGCCTCCGATCATTTCGATTTTTGGATATGTTATAGAGGACCGAAAAATAAGAAATACGTGTTTTTTTATTTTTCCCCGTTTTCATATTTGGGGGGTGAAAACTGCGTTCGAAGTTAGGGTTGAAAAATCATTTTTGTGGAATATCTCGAGAACTATTAGAGATAGGGGAATAGTGTCAATGGACGAATTTTGTGTCTTTGAATGCGAAATATGACTGACTCGCCAGATTTTCAAAAAGTCCATTTTTTCCACAAAAATGATTTTTCAACCCTAACTTTGAACGCAGTTTTCACCCCCCCCCCCCCCCCCCAAATATGAAAACGGGGAAAAATAAAAAAACACGTATTTCTTATTTTTCGGTCCTCTATAACACATCCAAAAATCAAAATGATCGGAGGCGGACACCTAAAATACTCTCCTTGTGAGTTAGACCTAACACTTACAGTGACGGGGGGTTTTGACAAGTGCCCATTTAAGGTCAGGCAGTGTGTACAAACATACATGTCCTATACCACAGCGAACGTGTTAAGGTTTCAGAATGCACTGTACGATAAATGATTCGTCGAATCGATGCCCCATTAGTGCTGGTGTCGTTTTTACATGCAGATGTACTTACCTACACGTAAACGCTTTTTGGATATTCACTCGCCCAATCACCCTTTCGCACGGTCATCGTTTTATTATCATGACGACGATTCTGGCCGTCGTGGTTCACCGAGGGACTAACCATGCATAATTCACGACGATTGACCTGGCGATTAAAACATAAGCCGAGACTTATGTTGACTTATCGCTTTCACTACTGCCGAGAGTGGCGCAGAATGTGACGAGTAGTTCGATTCTTTGGGTTGGATGATATATAAAATTCTGTAGTGGAAGGAAGCTTTCGCAGTTGTTTGTTTTTTTAGCTGTTCGAAGCGTCCCTAGGACAGATCAGATATTTCATATATTTCTGCCATGTTTATTAAAGAGATCAAAGAACATCTGATTCTGTGTATCTCCTAGAAACGCCGTGTTTGATATAATTACTTTCTACACCGCATCACACAGAAGCTCCAGCTAATATTTCTCAGCTTATCGATACCGCAAGCGTCTGCTGTCCCTTCAGGTATCTAATTTCAGTCGTCCATCTCTCCAACATTCGCCAAGTTCATCGAAACCGAAGAACTCGGCAATTCGAGGCATCGATAGCAGGGAAAGCTTGACGCGTATCCCCCTTTTCGTGATCCACACCATTTCTTGGTCTTTCATAGACGTGGCCGTGGAATACCGACGAAGTCGAGCCGGTAGGATCGTAAAAGGAGAAAACGGTGGCGTAGCAGTTATGAATGCATCGTGAGGTAATGGTGTGCCACTAATAGTTCAACAAGTCGTTTTTTCTCTCCGCTCTCCTCCCTGTTGGCCCCCCCCCCCCCCCCTCCCCATGTTCTACGAGATTCCTCCCCCACGCTCTCGTCGTCCCTGGCTCTGTTCTTCATCGCGAATAGCTCGTGACAGCGTGGAGTTTTAAGATGCACGGTTATGCCTCCTTTATTTTAAATTACGAGCTCGGCCGTTTATGGCCGGCGAGAGGAGCGTCGACCGCAAAAAGTGGCCGGCCCGCCCCACCCCTCGTCGAACATCCGGAAACTCGGAAAAAAGCTCGATGAGAGCGAAACTTTTCGTCTTTTTGATATCAACTGCGAGCCATCCGAGCTCGAACTTTCGGTTTCGACGTTTTTCTTCGCCTTCCTGTCTCGCTGAACGTCACTCCTCGCGCTTCCTCCTGCGAACGCTCTATTAATCGCGTGATCCTGTTCAAGACTCGAGCTGCCTGGCGATGCGTCCGTTGTTTTACTCGTCTGCAACTTTGACATTTGCTACTCTTTCACCTGGAAATCGTGCGCCTATCGACGATGAAAGTTACCTTATTTGGGACTTGTGGATTGAGTGGAACGCATGTGCTGGTCCAGCTCAGTGCCACGCGCTTACCATGGAGTCGATTATTAATGGGTGATATTGGTATTTTCAATTGAAATATGTGTGGGAGACTTTTATTTTCTGTGAAATCGCTGCTGTCTCTGAGGAATGACTATGTATCAGACACCTGTCACCGGCCACTATAGTGTTTCGTGTCTGAAAGGCGCCCAGGACTACGATTGTGACAGCAAATACGTTGGCGAGCACAAGTAATTGTTACCTCCGGCATGGCAGAGTTGGAACGATCAATTAAGCTTTGTTCAGCAACGAACGCGTTCAAGACGTAGAAAATTCGATTATATTCGTTAGCGTATTACTTGACACGTCGCTTGCCATGCTAGTGCCCCACGTTTTCCATTCACGAACATTGATTCAAAAGTGCATAGTCAGAAATAAGAGTAGTTCGTGCTTCCAGGGTGCACTTAATGTTTTAGATCATTTCTGATGGGAAATTCAGCATTGAGGTCCTTCGAGGCTAGTCACTCAGCATTTAGTCCTTCGAGCTCGACCCCATTTTGACTCCTCCAGCTAACTTTTGACACTTCGGATCCGTGGCGCACTCAGGATTTAATTTTGAGCGAAGCCGAGTTGAACGGATAAAAATATTTTTAAGAAAAAATTGTTTAATGCACTTTCATTTAATGCAATTTCACTAAAATTCATTAGGTTATAAAAATGTCTTCAAATAATAAAATTCAGGGCTCCTTGGCTCCCCTCTGGGTGCGCCACTGCTTCGGATAATTCAACAACAATCTAGAACAATTAATATTTACCACTAGTTGTAAGTCCAGCACTTTTACTCCAAATTCTGACTCCCACTTAAGCCCCTGTTCGCCCTCAAAACCGCCTTAAAATACAATAAAATAAGAAGAATACGTAATGTGTCTAAAAACCTATCCTCAGAACTCGAACGCAGAGAAGAAGCTTGGTGTCATTAACGCGCATGATTTCTCTGGTCAATAAGAGCCCAAGGAGCAGAACGTTCGCGAGCCAAGAAGAGGACACCCGATTTCAGGCCACAGTTACCAATCGACAACGACGCCGAACTCTTTAATCATGGTCGCCGTGGTCTCGACGAATTTGGGATTCAAATGTGGCCGCCGGTCGCCTCCTGTTCCAACACCTCACGCGGCCGGGCTTTCGATCTCTTATCCGTTCCCTCCTCTTCCATCCTGCGTCTCATTTCTCAGCCACGCTCATCCTCCTGCCCTGTCTCCATCCTTCGACTTCGCGGAGACCATGAGACTGCCTCTTATTCCCTCGTTCGCCCTCGAGTTAAGATCGTCTCCTTTACGTGTGTAGACGCGCACGGGGGCATAGCCCGTGCGTAATCTAAGTCGCGGCAGTGTCCGTCAACTAGACTCATCGTGTTCATGCACCACACGAGAATCGACCGTGTACATACCTGTAAATGGGTTGAGACGAGCTTCTTCTTCGCAACAGATTTCAGAGTGTCGCTATCGGTCTAAGAGATTATTCAATTGGTCTACTGTTTCGTGAGGCTCGGATAAAAATTTCCAAAACACAACGAAGAAGATGATAGTCACTAGATTAATCTTCGCAACGACTCCCCTTTCTCCAAGCATCAGTTACCTACGCAAGCGGAGATCCAAGAACTGCCGTGCAATTTGTAGAAGTTCGTAGAAAGCTATCCGAGCTATTTCAAACACAAGTTAATCGTATGGTCAATATAAAGCAGATGTGTATTTAAGGAACAGTGGATGCTTCCGTGCAGATCTAATGCTGCACATGAATTCGTTCATAGATGCAAGGAAGGATTCCTTCCTGCGCGTAGGTTGACGATCACTGGCCTAAGGGGTCGAAAAGAAGGTGGAGGATGGGCAAGGATAAGGGGGAAGTTGGGTGGAGAACGAAGGGGTCGACGGTGGTACGAATACTATAGTCGGTTTGCGCGTGAGCGTCGAAGCTACCACTGCACAGCCGCCCGTGTCGACGCTGCCGCCGCCAACGCCGCCGCCGCCGCGACGCCCGGCGCCGCCAGACTTTGGGTTTCAGATTAATGGATCATTTTTCTTCCCTCGACTCGACTCGACGCTCACCTACCAGTCTGCGAGCTCACCCCTACGACCACCTTCCTGCACCTTCGAAACTTCCATCTTCCGCTCGCGCCATCCCCCTTCTACTCGTCCCTCTCCTCCCTCTATGCGTACCAACCATCCACTAACCGAATGCACCGTGCACCACTGCACTTCGCGATTTTGAATGCGCCCTCCAGACCCCTCCACCTCTCCCCCCCCCCCTCTCCCCCCTCCCTCTTTCCTCTCCGCCCGTTCACGATGACCCGTTCGATTTGATGGAGGATTACACGACCTCCTCCGATCCCTCGACTCGCGTTTCGAACGGATTTCCAAAGGAGATGCCACGTTGACGCGGAAATGATTTATCATTGGCGGGTAATTACCCGGGATCCGCTTGGCAAGTGCTCTTTCGCGCGATAAGCTGATCGAAGAAACGGTTTCTGTAAGTGGACGCTCTGCAATTCGTTGCGGGAATGAAATTTGCATGACGCGGCGAGGCAGAGATGCCGGGAAGCTGTGCCCGCCAATCTGTTTGGGATAAGTGGGAAATTTTTTTTTGGTTTTTGCTTGTTGTACGCGCGGATATGGAAACTGGGGTGTCAACACATAAACACTTTGTCAAAAGTTTCGTTGCAAAGTATGAGAAATATTGGGCGACTGGTATTCGCGCTTTATCTGCATGAGCTCATGGTGGAATGGCATCCAATCAGAGGATTGATTTTCGCTCGTGATACACTTTCTGTATAATACAATCTTGACAGTTGCAAAAGATCTGTGTGGTGTAGAGAGCATTTATGCGTAAACCTAAAACTTTCACTCCTACTTCTGGCTTCCTTTATTCTGAGCAATTCTTTCGTCAACAAAATGCACCTTGGTTTATATGCAACGATCCTCTTGGATTGGGTGTATAAATCTGACTAAACTTTAAAAGAGAAACGATATCTGTCGGTCGAAAATTTCTGATCCGCTTGAGAATTTCGGTGCTTAACCATCGCCCAGCCGATGATGGGTCACTTTTCATCGGCCTTCCGGTCTAAAAGTCGATTTTTTTTTTTATTTCATTTTTCGAATGTTCCATCTTTCAGGAATACGTGTTTAAAAGGATTGGTTGAAATGCGTAAAATTCCCGAAGTTATAGGCATTTGAGTAGCGGCAAATGCATGGGCAACAACCGACCACTCAGCGCTCACGTAAAACTTTAAACGCGTTTTTCTCGAAACAGTGTTCTCAAAACGGTGGGACCTGTATCTCCAAAAGTTATTATCCGATTCGACTGAAACTTTTTTATTTGGAAGAATATACGTCTGGCTAGGGGGGGAACTAGAAAAAATTACAAAAAATTGAAAATTTATAATGTTCAAAGGCGTGAAAGGACGAAAAATACAGGGAAAAGTGATTTCAAACTTGAAGTGTCGATGTTTTCTAAAAAAAATGTAATTTTTGTAATTTTTTCTAGTTCCCCCCTAGCGAGAAGAATAATCATCAAAATAAAAAAGGTTTCAGTCGAATCGGATAATAACTTTTGGAGATACAGGTCCCACCGATTTGGATCAATTTTTTGACGCCTTGACTTTAACGATTCCCCAGGGCCGTCTGCAATGATTAATTATAAAAAAAATATATATTTCTATAATTTAAGACATCCTGAATACAATGCAAAAAGTACCATAAAATTATATATAGTAGTTTTCCTTTAATTAATTCCTAAATATCACCTATTTTTTTGGGCTCTAGACCGGAAGGTCCCCTTAAGGAGAAAGGCCTACCTAGAACGGTCAAAACAACATACTTCTTTGGGAATTTTTTCTAGAAGAACCGATAAACTTTTATTATTAAACATTAGTCTGTTGGAAAGAGTACATCTTGCGGATATTTCAGTATTTTTTGTGGTAAAAAATATTGAAAGGTTTGTGAGTTAGGTATAGGCGATGCCCGAGACTTCTGTTTTTTTAGACCCTTTGCGGTGACAACCGTAGCTCGGTGCAGGATCATCCAAAATTGAAAGACAACATTTACTTACATGCTCTAAATACTACAATTCTGGGCTATAAGCACAAAATGAATACATAACGCTCGTTTGTGTCACTAAAACCGCCGGTGCTAATATCGTCAAGCAGCTCTCGCATGCTGTGGGTTACCAGATTTGTCGTTCAAAAGATTTTACTAACGTCACAATTTACCCTGTGTTACAACCTACCCCGGTCTCCCCTACACGGTGTTTGAAAATGTAGTTTCGAGGTAAGCGACTTCAAAGTTAAGCCCCCTACGCCAATACCGCTCTGCGAGACCGTTACTCGACAATTTCCGTACTTATTCGAATTTCCTCGTGAAACTTTCTTGTTAATGTTCACAAAGGATGACACTTTCAGAATTAATATTAATAAAAAAAATCGATTTTACGAGATTTCAAGTCCTCCTGTACCCCCTTGAATAAATACTCTAACATTTGCATTTCGTTTATACATCTTTTACACTTTACATAAATAGAGCACATCCTTGGACAATACTTTCCCCAAGCACATACTGATTATAAAGCACATTCATACTAATTCCCTGTTATCTATTCCCTTCACGCACATCTGCTTTAGCCTATACGTAAGTGACGAGAGGGTGATCAGAGATTCGCACAGAAAAGTACCTACATAGTACAAATTCAAACATTTTTATATTACACCGCGTTCACCGCCAATTGTTTAGGCCAGCACTACCAATCTACGTGCAACGCCTGAAAAAAAAAAAGAACGAAACTTTTAACTCGATTTTCCATGAACCCTTTGCGTTCATCAAACAATAGCACGCGCTCTTTCCTAGCCGTGCGTAAAATACAAACGGAACCAGTAGCCCCAAACAGTGCACCCCGAACAGTGAAAAAATCGTTTTCGATCGTGCTTGTATTCCCCGCCGTTCCGGCCCCCCCCCCCCCGGTTAATTCGTGTTAGTGCGCCGCGAGTGTCCCGGAAAACGCGCCCGAAGTGGCTCTTATTTTGCGAGCATTACCACATCTCGTTCCCGGGGAAATTTCCCTAGTAAATCCCTGCCCGAGTCACTTGGCCGGCTCGTAAGAAGCGTGGCACAGCGGTGCCCGTTTGGGAGAGGGCGGATGAAGTATCGTTTCGGATGCTCGAAAGTCCAAGTGGCTTACAAATCGTGAATTTCCGTCGCGCCGGCAAGCGTTTCCGCATATCCCTTGGTGGTGCCGGCCGCGTATGCGCAGCTGGCTCCCCTGCCCTGTCCGTCATCCACAGGCACACACCGCCAGCCCAGCCGTGGGGGAATTTGAAAAATTTTCCATCAAGTTCGATTGCGTTCCGAAAGTTCGGCCGCAGTTCCCCGTTCACCGCGAATTATCATTCTCCCGGTTATTATTACGATCGTCCTCCGATGAGTTCACCGACAGATCCGCGAAGTGGTGTGCCCCCCGCCCCTGGCTGTTTTTACGATCCCGAATTTAATATCCCTTGCAGACCGCGCGCGAAGAGATTTTTTCGGTCCCTAATGGCGCGTCGATCGCCCGTCGATGCGGTCCCGACGGTTCACCGAACTCCACGGCGAACCTTCCGCCCGTTTCATGGCTCTATTGGCTTCCAATACTTTTACGACGTCGATTTGACGTCGCCTTGAAATTTTCGTCGGGGAAAGACGAATGGCGGAACGACGAGGAAGAGACCGTCTCGCCGCGGACGGACTTCTCGCAGGCGGTGAACGCGAACGACTTACGGGGCGTTCGGCTCTTATTTATATTCGAGTTTCTGCATTCAGATTCGGGCTTTTACTCGCCGTACACTCGTAAGGGGAGCACGCGAAGTGTCACGCATCGATCTCTATGAAAGTTTTGATCCGTACTCGGCTGTTCGCGTTGATAGTCAATGCTTTAGGAGATATTTCACGATAAGAACAGAATTCCGCCCATTTGCGCTTAAATATCTGCGACTTAAGATTTTCATGCTTTCCACGAGGGATAGGTATTCTGAAACGCCACACAAGAACGATAAAATGAACTCCAGAACCCATCTTTTCATCGTGACATTTGAGAATACATAGTATTTCCTGCAATAAATAAACTGCAGACACTACTAAGAAAGCAGAATAAGTTGCAAAAGATGCAGTGCAGTATCAATCAAGATATCAGTCCCCCTTGGAAGATTAAAAACCGAATGCTAATATCAAATTTGTCACACGAGGCCATCAAGCGTCACGCGTACCACCGTGGCGATATGAAAGCTGCGCGCGAGATCTGGCGGCGCCGTCGCCCTAAAGGTCGATTAATTCTCCTTAACGGTAATATTCCATTAATCCATCGATAAACATTGCACCGCGATCACGGCAGAAAGGGAGAGGAGGGGGCGTAGAGGGGCTGATAGCATTATCATTAATTACACAATTTCTGGAACGTGTTGGTGTAAGCAGAACACGGGAGGACGCGTGTTCCATCATCCAGTGAATCGGGGCTCGGACGATAAATGCAACTGCTTTCCGGGATAGTCGCCGTTTCAACAGGCAAGTGGGTTAGCTGGCGAAATTCCGTGCCGTAACCTTCTTTTACGTCTCGTCCTGAAAAAGAGTCGGCCTCGATACCCTGGCAGAAACCGTCCGAAAAGTTCGACGTATCCGTCTCCGGGACACCGATCAGCCCTGGGGGTCCTCTCTTTCTCTGCCCTGTTCTTATATCTGTGTGAGCGCGCGCGTGTGTATGCCCAGGTTCGCCGGCGTTTGTGCGCGGGCTTTTGCTAGCGCCGTACAAACGTTCTCTCTAAGGCTACCCTCGCGGAGTCGTGCAATTATTATGCTAATACGTGGAAATAAAACTTCAGACCTCTGTCCTCCGCCTTCCCTCCTCTTCCATTCGCCGTCCCATTTCTCCGGTCCGCGCCCCGCCGCCCCATCTCCACCGGCGCGCCCTTCTCCCCGCTCCTCCCCCAAGGCTCTTCTTCTGTCTCCCTCGCTTTTTGTCCCCCTGACCAGTCTCGGTTTTCTTCCCTATTCCCTGCCCCCGGCTTCATACGAGTCCCCGTTATTATTATTAAATGGAATCTCAAGGCTGGCCTAGCCGATCGATATTTATCGGATTGAATCGACGGGGTTGCGGCCGCAGAATGTGGCCAGACTCGAGGCGCTCGAACTGCGGATCGCAGAGCCACGGTGACGATGGTAATGCTCCCCCGTTTCCTGTTAACTTTCTTGCCTGTCTTCTTGCCGCCCACCGACGTGCCCCGCAATTTTTCTCCCCGCGTGGGCGACCCGAAGCTTAACGAAGCTCCAGCACGCGCCTTTTCTTCTGCTCTTCATTCTCGTGGCGGTATGGAGCTGCTTCGAGGTGGACTGAAGGACATACCGTGGCGCGTGCAAGTTGCATTTTTAGCTTCTGCTTAGAGGATGGGTGCTGGAATGATTGTTTTATATTAATTATTCTTTATTTGATTTGTGCGCTATTGAATTTGAATAACGGGTATTAAGTCGGGAAGTTAACTGAGATTGTTCAGCAACTTGTCTGGTACTAAATACATTGGCAGATTTTTGCAAATTTTTGTATTGGTGATGGTAGGGCGTTATTAAATAATTCCATGAAATAAATAATCCTTTTAAACTTCTTTGTAGATGTTGTATATTTTGAACACAATTTTATATTCGTGTTTTTTTTACAACAAACTGTATAATTAAAGAAGTAACGAAACTGAAATTGATTAAACCTTCATCTTTTCTATGCACTCAGAACTGGCGTCAACATAAAAACTATATCCAATGGAGTCATCTACATAAAGAATTAACAGTTTCAAACTGGTTATAAATAAGATGACATGAAGTTCGCCCAATGGCAACGCTGCTAACTGCATAGTAGGGCTGTAATGAATATTCGAATAATCTAAGTATTCGAATATTCGAATACCAGAGAATTCGAATTTGAGATTCGAATAATCGAATTTTCGAATAATTAGGAGCATTCGAATATTCGGAGTGATCGAACTTCGGATTGTACCGAATATGAAATCAGAACATGAAACATTTTTGCACACTTTATCGTGAAATTATTTTCATATTGGCCTTTAAAATTATTTGTTTTTCAAACGATACATTTGGTATTTTATTAATTTTTGATCAATTTATCAATTTTGAAACGAAAACAACCATCAGTTATTAGTATTAACATTCTACTTATTTTACAATGAATTTATTCAGATAATTGCGACATACGTATACGAAACATGAGACAAAACTTGAAAACTTGAAACGTTAAGTAGTATAAGCAGACATTTTTGTAGGAAGCTAAAAATTTAGCAAAGATTAATAAAATTCCAAATTTAGCAATAATATTCGAATATTCGAAAACTCCTAATTATTCGAAGGAACTATTCGTATTCGAAATTATTCAAATAATTCGGACATTCGAATATATACAGGTCTACTACATAGTTTGGCAGTTGTCCTCGTAATTATGAGGAATGTGGCGCAAATGAAATTCAAGTACTTGGGTATGTAGTACTGACTCAAAGTAGCGAAAGAACAATTCGCCAATACACGATTTTTTTTAGGTCACGCGTAAAGAACGCATCAGTATGCGTTCTCATACATTAAACAGCGATCATAAATCGAGGCTGCTCCTCTTCTACGTTCCCATGCTATCCATTCGAATGCGACGCATTAAGTTGCCCTTCCTCGTTCTGCGCAATTTTCAGCGCATTCGACGTAGCCCAGTCGGTGCCTAATTTAGTAGCGAGTATCTCTGATCATCTCGCAAACGAGGCCTTTTTTGTCGTGTTTGAAAAAGGAAGAAGGAGGGTCATAAGGAAGCGAAGTTGCGCGCCCTTCCCGCAAAGGACTTCCCGCATCTCCGAGAAAGAAGGATATAACGTCGATTTCCCGTCTCCTTTTTGGTGGACAAGTTTCATTTGATTGATTGCAGCATCCCCTCTCTCGTCTTTCTTCGACCAGTCGAACGCCTTTCTATCTTTCACCATACAACATCTTTCTGTCTTTTCCTTACTTCTTCATTCAGTTTTCCGAGCAGGCATCCTTGGGAAAAATTTCTCCGGACTGGTATCGTAGATCCTCAAGACACTTTCGAATTGAGTGACAAAATTATTACTATCACCAATCTGTTATCAATAGAAAGTCAATTACAGATTAAAGCGTTGCATTCGGTGTGACAGGTGGTCATTCAGTGACTGAAGAGAGTAGAAAAGAGAACGCTGAAGACTTTATGGGAAGAAGTGTGCGCGTGGTGAGATAGTAACTACACTAGAGTTGATAAATCTGTATAAAGAAATATTTGAAAATCTACAATGATTGTATCCGTAATGTGAGATGTAATCGTGTATTTTATCTCGGAGATAAGACCGTAACGGGATTAAACTGATACAGAATATTTGTACTATTTCGTATTCAACGTGTTATTTTTTTTTTTCAAAGAGTTATGTTTTATTCATAAAATAAAGGTCATAAAATAAAACTGGTCAATTTTTTCCAACAAGTTTATTCGTGTATGAATTAAAAATTACTCTTGTCAGCCAAATATTGACATACATAATTCCTTTTACTAAAACAGTTACATTATGCAAGATTTAACATTTTTTTCTTGTTGCAGGTAATGTTCAAGATTACATTCTATGGCGTGTATCGTAGTTCATGGTACAACTAAAAGTGTGGTGATTCCTCATACAAAAGTAAGTTGAAACAGTAGAATAATACTTTTTTGATAATGTCTTCGAAAATTCAGTAACAAAATCATGCACTTGTCTAAATTCCGTATACACCACTGTACTTGTATCTTCTACATAGTACTGGAGGAAAGTCATTACAAATACAAATGCTCGTAATACATTTATTTATAGTACATTACATTTACATGCATTTATTCAATGTCGTGAGCACACGTTGAACTTGATTCTATTAATAATTGTAGCCCTACGTATACTGAATTGCATTTAATCAAAACACAATTTCAAACTTCATTTATTTTTTAATGAGAAATCACCCTTCCCCATGTCAGTTGGGCTGCATCAGTTGCGATTATCATTTCATTTCACTGTACTGCAATATACAAACTATCTTTTCTGCCTGCCAATGAATAAGGGAGATGTCCCAATTACTGCCAGTGTCTCTATTAGTGCCACTTTATTCATTTTACTTAATAAAAACGTAACGTATAAAGAATAGTGTACAATAAGAATTATAATAATAGTAAGAAGAACAGCCCCATTTTAATAATAAATTTGTTGTATACTATTTTCTCTACGTTACATGTTTATTAAGTAAAATAAATAAAAGGTAGGCAATAAGGACACTGGCAGTAATTGGGACATCTACCCTAAAATGGCATTGGCTTAATGCATCCTTCCGGATGCATGTTAATCTTTTCATAGACAAATTTTTCGACACTTTTAGAGTCCATGCCAGTTCATAGAAACTTACGCATTTCTTTTTCATTCTTTACCCCTTTCTATTCATTCATTCCTCTCTAGGACATCTGACTGTTTACATACACTAACACACTTAAAAAAATCAATTTCTAATTTTCTATAATTATACGTTTGCTGAAAGTGCGAAGCTTTCAGCACACGATCGCCTCGACTACAGATCACGACAGCAAGAACACCGTCCTCCAGTAATAACAATATGTATCTTCAAAATCTCCTAAAACTTTTAATCGTACTTTATTCAGTAATACTTCCACAGCATTACATTCGCCTCATAGTCCTCATACACATATCGAATTAATTAAATCGATAAGTGTTCACAGTCTACAAAAAAGTGTGCCACAGTGAGCCACTTTCTCCAAGCGTTCAGGTGTACGCCATAAGTAGGACCTCTACTAATTTATCTCGCATCCCCTTGTTTTGGACGGCCAAATCCGTTTCACCCCTTTTTTCCCACTTCCCTCTCGTCAGGCGAGCGTCGATGGTTCGCTGAAAACTGCCCGGCAGAAGTTTCCTCCGCGTCGCTGTTCGCGGTGGCACGCTCGCAGCGTAAACCGTGGTTCCTTTATTGCACACAACTAGTCCGTAAACTCGCCCTATCGCAGTCACGATAAAGGCCTCCCCTTTGTAATAGACGATCTATTTTTACGCAGCCGATCCAGCACGCTTATCGCGAAAACACTAAATCGGCTGTTCGCCGACATAAGCGTTTTTTCCGTCTCCTTCCTCCTCCTGCGCGGCTTTCGCTGCCCAATCGACCGATCAATTAGCGCTCTTTCATGTTTTTCCTTAGACGGGGTTGGACAATTAATGACTCGCGCCTCCCCGCTTATCCTCGTACATGACTCGCGTAATTCGTCCCGCCAGATTGGACGAGGGAAAAAAAAGAGTTTCGAGGGGGGTTCTCGTTCCTTGTCTCTTGATCTGCGTCTAATTCGGACGTTTTTTTTTACTGGAGAACGACGGTTGGCGGAGGCGTTTAGCGAGTGTTTAGGGATGAACGGGGCGTTTAGAAATTTCGTTTGGTGTTTGGATGGAACGTTGTGGCCAGTTCACTTATTCGTGAATATTTTGGGGTATTTCTGTTTGCACAGGATGACTGGAGAGTTATCAGAGCCCCTGCACTTCTTTGGATTATTTTCAGCTGACACGTTGCAGAGAACTTGAGTTAGGTCTGCAATGTGTTTGAAATAGAGGTGCGAAATTTAGAATTTCATTAATGTTTGTAATCGGCATCGGCTTGCTCAATTTCTATGAATTCTTCAGCCCACAAGCATTTCAAAAACAGCTGGCTAACCTGTGTGCTCCTTTTACAATTTTTTTTTTATATTAAGCATTTCAAGCCTTAGGCTTACATCTGCTTTACACTGAGAGTAGCTATGTTGTAATAATGAATTCTTATATTAAATATAAAACATTTCGATTTATACATGCATAGGTGGTGTGTAACTTATACAGTTTTATTACCTTTTTTAAGATAAATGAATATGTGTTTACAGTTTACTGATTAAGACATTCCTTTCACCGTTGTAGAGAGAGCATTGCCAGAATATGTGGTTCAGATCTTCTAGACCTTGTGTACATTCACGTACAGCATTAACATTTATACCTGTTCTCCCAATAGAAGCTGGTAGACTGTACTGATCGGTTGTACATCTATTAAAGTTGGCTACAAAATTCGCGAGAAGAATTACATTTGGCACCTTCTGCATTTAAAAACGATTTAACATTCTGTAAACTTTCTCTTCCTATTCTATACCCACTGAACTCGTTATCGAGTGAATATTTTTAAATTTTATTCACGGTTCCCTTGAAAAGTCAAGGGACGTGAGTACCTTGGTACTTCTATAAAATTTCCATCTATTAGCTTCCCCTCCCTTGATGCAATTTCGACTCATCCTAACCGCGCCAACTCCGCCGCGATTTAATTAACATCTCCCTGTATTCCAAAGACCGTTCACCTGCACAGAACAGGAACAGTACAAAGGTGAAGTTGATTTGCTACCGTTGCCGTTACTGGAACCTCCACCTTTTTTTTCTCTCCTCTCACCAGTCCTGGGAGGGAAGAAAACATTTTTGCCGTCGACTTCACACCGTCTTATCGTCGCGTCGGTTTCTGGCGTGAGTCGGGGTTATTAATTAGGGGGTGGGGGGGGGGGGAGGGGGCGAACAGCTGGATATCATAAACAGGTTTAGTTGTCCGTGCTCGGAGAAAAGGAAGAGAATTTGTGAGGCGCAACGCCGTTGTGGTTTCATAAGACGGAAAATATATGCAGCTTCCTCTCGCACCGTTGATATGTCCAGATGCTTGTATTTTTCGGTAGCCAGGACGCTGTTTGATGCTTCATGTAATTACGCAAATAAGACTTTACGAAGCGTGCACCCTCGCTGCCGCGTCTTGAGATATATAGTAACTCTTTGTATTCCCGCGCTAAAGACATATTTTGTCATACCCATTCTAATTACGACCGGAGCTAACTACTGTGAGAAACACTCCTTTAAATTAATCCACCGCGAAAGAGTAAATTTGAATTTTATCAGGCGTTGGTGATAAATATTTTTCCTTACCCTTGTGTTAAAATCCTCTGCTCGCTTCTATTTCTCTGTTTTCTATTTCTCTTTCTTGCTTCCAGCATATTTTGTATTAAGTCTTGTACAGGCCACGAAGAATGATGAGAAACGAAATGAAAAGAAATCTTCTTCATTCGCAATCGTTCGCGTGACGGTATCATCGGAACCCTTTAGCCTCTCGTAGCCCCCGTTCTCGGTTTCTTTTTTTCATTCCTGCCGCCACGCCTCGGCTTGTCCTTATTAGTTTTCGGATATCCGTATCTGTGCCAGATTCGAGACAGAACCGGCGGCAGGGGGGGGGGGGGAAGAGAGAGGGCGGCCAGCGTTTGGTTTAATCGAAAAAATGCGGCATCTCTCGTGGCCGACATCATTTTCTCCCGGCGTCTCGTCTCGGGAATGAAATTTCCTGCAGCGAGACCCGGAGACCAGCGGAGAGATCACGCGGAGAAGAGGAATCGTTATCAATGGTGTCAGGGTCCCGTGGCTCGTTTTACCGCAGAGTTATCCAAGTATCCGATCGGAGCTATTTGATCGCGCTTACTCCAGTCACGTAGAGTGTAATCGCGGCGGTTGAGCTTGCCACGTTACTGGAACGGCGGGCAATCCGTCGTTACAGCGGCGGTTAATTGTTATCGCCACTGCATGACACGGTGGAGAGAATCCGATCGGGAACGGGACTGATAAGCCAGGGTTTCTTCATGGCCGTTGCATCGGAGCAAGTAGCGCGGCCGTGGACAAATTTTGACGCCCGACTGGACTCTGACCAACGATCGATCGCTCTCAATTTGAACGGCGAGGGCTCTTTTGCGCGGGACACTTCTGTGGACATTTTCGATGTGTTCGGTTAAGGCCTTGCCACGCGTGGCACTTTCATTTGCCACTGGTATACTGTGGGCATCTTCAGCTGGGGCTTGTTTATACGAGGCACTTTGATTTCCGAGTGGTACACTGCGGATACCTTACGTTAGGCCCCTTCCATACATGTCACTTTCTCAGTTATGATTAAAACATTTTGGAAATATTTAGGTAAGACTTTTTCACACAAGACACTTCTCTGATCTGTGCCTGGTGGTACATTTTAGATGTATTCAGTTGGGATCTTTACGCAAGGGCCATTTTACTGGCTGACTGGAGCGTTCTGAGTATGTTCAGTTAGAGCTGTTTTAAAGGAGATATTTCATTGGCTTACGATTGGTATCTGGAATGTATTCACTTACCAGAAGTTACAGTAGTGTAAAATAAATGGTGAGCGTGAATTTCTCCGTAGAAAGGCCCCAATTCCAACTTACACCTTAAGGGGTCATTCTACTTTCATCGGTCGAAAAATTAAGCTATTTCTAAAGATTTTTTTCTCAGTAAATACAACATATAATGAAATAAATCTTTTTGGTATTTATTAAGCTACTCTTATATTAGACAAAGAAAAATTTTGAAAGAATTTTTGCCTTTTGTTTTAATTGTTTTTTTACAGTGTCAATATGGCACCTAAAATAGAGGTATGTTCACGGCGTAGGTGATTTCCCGGCTCAGGTTTTTCCGGAACAAAAAATTCCAAAAGATTCTTAATCTGTATGAGTGTCGCTATACCCCCTAGCACAATTAACAATTTTTGTCGAGAAACAACTGTGATTTTTTTCATGGAACACCCGAGAATACATCCTTTTGGGTGTTTTGTCAAACTTTTTTTTCAAACCAGCGCTATTTTGTTACTTTTCGACAAAAATGGTTAATAATTTAGCTAGGGGCTATAGCGACACTCATACAGATTAAGAATCTTTTGGAATTTTTTGTTTCGGATAAGCTTGAGCTGGGAAATCACCGACGTTATTAACATACTTCTTTTTTTTATGTGCCATACTGACACGGTAAAAACACAATTAAAACAAATTACAAAAATTCTTTTTAATTTTTTTTGTATAATATAAGAATAGGTAAATGAATAGCAAAAATATTTATTTCGTTATATGTTGCACTTGCTGAGAAAAATGTCTTTAAAAATAGCTGAATTTTTCGGTGGTTCAAAGTAGAATGACCCCTTAATTCAGTGGAGAAATTTGGTTATTCACGACAACACATTCGTGTAATATTTCAAATTGTACCTTCTGATAGAGAAGCTACTCACTGTCGAAATATCCTATCACCGAACTTAAGATTGGTCGGGATAACCGGTCGATAGCACGACCAATCGATATCGACCTGTGATATCAGTGGAATAACAAAACTTCTGCTCCTTGAAGCTCGGTCCTTCATGTCCCTTTGGTCCCCAACTACTTGAAACTGTAATGCCCGGAACAGGAATATTCAAGTGATAGAAATGTGTTCGAAAATATTTTATAACCTTGCGAAATAAAGTCAGATACCAGTATCCGAGCACCTCGTTCTCTCTATTTCTGGATTTACCCAATCCTCTCCCTTCACCAGCATTAAACTTCATAATGGCCCAATAAAAATCCATTTAAACGCGTAATTAACCACGGGCGCCCACAAAAATCGATATTCGTGCAGGAATTTGTTGCGTAATATGCCAGCTGTACGCAGGCAATCGGTTCCGGTGTCGATTTCTAGGATCCAGCTGGATATACCGGTCCCATTTCTTCGCATAAAGTCGCTTAGCCGACTAGAAGGTTTTAATTAAAACGGATCACCCTGGCAAATCGATATCGCATTGCCGCGTCAGTCATCTCGATTCGTAATAATTCCGCATGTACTTGGTCGTCGGGCCACGTGTCAGCGTACCTACGAGCATCGCCTGGTTATCTTGCACGATGATAGGTTAGTCTAATGGAAATGCGCGCTTCAGATGCGTGTTTCCGTTACGCAACGGGGTATCGAGCACGTTGCTTTGCTGCGTGCACCGTAATTAAGTGAAATTATGAAAAACGATTACACCGAGGGGAGGACGATGTACAGCGACCTGGTTCAACCAAAGAAGACTTAACGTGTTAATGTAACCAGATAATACAGAATGTTGTATGTAGGGTAAAGTCAGGTAATGTGGAACGACACGTAATATGGAACTTCGTAAAATTTCGATAAAGAAATAACGAACTCTTCAGACAATCGTGCATACTACTTAGATCCCTAGACACAATAGACGATGACACTGAGAATTGAGCATCAGTTGGGCATCCATCATTGAAAGAGAAACGTTTATATTTTTCGTGGGGTGTAAAAGTTTCTGAAAGTGCATCAGACAGTTAAATATTGTAGTGAAGGTATGTTTAAAAGTATTATTTTGATATAATTTATCATTAAATATGTGTGTTCTTGATTATTCAACAATAGTTTACCAATTAAGTTAGTTTGTTCTTAGTATAATTCTTAATTTCTTGTCGGAACATGTGTGTACGTAATATGGAACATACTTACATACCGAGTAACATATGATGAAGTTGATAATGACGATGACGACGATGATAGGGGATTGCTTATTTTGTGATGGTAATTATATAAATAATGACAATGAAAAAAAGACTCAATGTATTCGCTGCATTCAGTGGGCACACGAAGAATGTGGGGCTTCAGACATATTATTCACGTACCTAACGTGTAGGAGACGCAGAAAGCAGGAATAAATTCCAAAAATGATGTATATATATTCATTTTTAGTATAAAAAAATGTAAAGATTTTCGAGTTTTCTTTACAAATTTCCTAGGTGTTCCATATTAGGATCCATTTTTCGAACGGCCGATTTTCACTCTTTTCAGTTTTTTTATTATAATTGCAAAACAATCGGATTTTTTTACATTTGACTACGTAAATATGATTATGCATTAGTTCCTTCGTCCCCTCATGTCAGTTTTATTAAAAAAAAAACAATTTCCCTACTTTTGACAATTTTTTTAAAACAGATGTTCCATATTACCTGCCTTTACCCTATATCTGTGTGTAACTAATGAATGAATATGCCACAAATGAATATGCCACATCGTCGATTGTGGATAGACGTTTGAATATTCTTCAGTCTCAAATATTTTCGGATAGCCTTCGTTACATTGGTATCATCGAAATCGTACGAGTACAACAAAGTTCGGTATTGAACTGAATTCATAAGTTGCAGTGCTACGCGAAATTTAGACGGCATTAAAGGACCTATGTGCTTCTAGCGCTGTGGCAACGTTTCTTAAATTTCAATCTGCATGCCTGCCTAACCGATTTCCCGAGCACGAAACGATCACTGCGATCCCTAACGACCGAAGAAATTTCGAGGCGAGATCCCAGATAGCAGGGCCGTTTATTCGACGACGGTAACGTCGGCTTCGCGTGCCCGCGGCTCTGTCCGCCGCGCGCGCCCGTTCCAAATGCTTTAATTTAGCAGGTCGCGTAGAGCACGGCCACGTCGCCAAGAAGTTAACTGTCGCGGGGCAACTGGAACGAGCCGCTGTCTTCCTCGCAATCTTCCATTCCACGGGCAATTAACCGATTCGGGGATTGTCGGTGCGCAAGCTTGATCCGAGATCTGGATCGCGGACCGCCGCGCCCGTCCCTTGCCGTTGGGACGATTCGACGTTGGCCCAGGCGTCGCGACGCCGCGTGGGCGTCAAGGGCATCCATCATGCCTTCGCGTGAATTACCACCGCACCCCCAACCTAACCTAAGGGGTTTCCAAAGAAGACGGAACAGCGCTGGGCGGGGAAGGGAAGCTGGAGAAGTGGAAGAAAGATGTCCAAACCGAATCTCACGGTCGCTTCTCAGGCGACGAGTCTTCTTTACGTCTAGTTCTACCATTTCCACCCATCCTTCGCTGGTTTCTTCCACGCTGCGCCCTTCTTTGCGCCCCGCCCCTCCCTCTGGCCCGTTTCTTTCTTGCGTCTCTCTCGACAGCTTCTTCCGCGAGTTCATTTACTTCCGTTGCTCTCGAGCGCTGGTAGAGCGCGGGGAGTTAATCAGTTGCGCATGATTTCTTTGGTGGGGATAGTTTTAATTTGCAGGGTGCCGTGTTGACGTGGAAGGTTCGAGCTGTTTTGCGACTTTCATCTTTGGTGGTTTTGGGGATTGTGGGGGCTTGTGTTTGGAACACCTGGTTTTTGTGGAAAATCAATTCCGCGTCGTCATTACAACGTCATTATTTTAGCTTACAAAACTGGCCAGCCTCTTGCTCGTTTTGACCACAACTACGGCCCTATCATGAGCAGAGCTAATATCCGGAGCCTGGAGCATAGGAGGAGAGTTACGGACCTGGCTTTTCTGTACAGAATACTGAATGGGATGGTTGATAACCCTCGTGTTTTGGCGTTAGTCAATTTCAATGTACCTGTACGCGGTTCTAGGCATACACTCCTTTTTAAATCTCTGAACTACTCCTCCTGGGTTGGGCATGCTGATCCCCTGCATAGATTAAGTGGTCTCGCAAACAGATATCACGGGGATATTGATTTCTTTGCTGACACCTTCTCGAGTTTTAAGTCTAACGTTCGAATAGCCTTGTTTTCGGATGGCTTTATATAAAGGTAAACTAGGCCTACACGGTGTTTCCTATGTATACTAAGTATCCCACTCCTTTGTCACTTTTACGCTGTCTTTATTGTTCGAGTTAAACATGATGTCGGTTGGCTGTTCTGTCTGTTATAATTATTGTATTGATATACTTTGTCTTAATGGGCTTGTCCCGTGAATAAATATTATTATTATTATTATTATTATTATTATTATTATTATTATTATTATTATTATTATTATTACGTAATTACAAAGAATGTAATTTGTAAGTAAAAATAGGAGAAAAAGAAAAACGAGGCTCAGCTTTGATAGCTGTTCTTAAGCCTGGCCTGGAATCCTTATATTCTTTATATGAGGCTTGGAGGTGGCTATGACGATTTAGCGATTGACTTTTTAAAGGGGTAGGTTACCCTCAACAGCCCAAAATCAGGCCGTTCTTCAAACGCATATTCTGAAGTAATAAATGAATACAGAGATAATTTTTTATTTAATTTTTAAGCGTAATTTCGTTGAGTTTAATGCGCAAAAAGAAAATTGTAAATATATTTATAGCGAAAAAGTTATAAATATACCTAAATGTGAGAGCGTGTACGCGATGTACCATTTGATGGTGAACACGATTCCGGATAGGTGAGTTATCTAAAACACAAAGTAAAGGCATTTTTATAATGCGTAAGACAGTCTCCGTCTTGTGCAGGAAGCAAAATTTTGATAAACAAATTAATACAATTTTATGTTGATGTTTCTGACTTTATCCCTTTTATGTAAGAAAAATATTTTTTATCTTTGTTTTAAGAATTTATATTGAAAATGTGCTTCCAATACATGGAGGGGAATAGTTTTCTGCAGCTCCCTGTAAATTTTCATTCAAATCGTTGGACCGGTTTTCGAGATTTTATGTTCACCGTTTTGGGAAACGTAGTTTCTGGGAAATCGCGTTTCAAGTTGGACATCGTTATCTGATCTCGTGTGCAGGCTCGTACATTTTTTACTGTAATTCCTTCAATTTTTGGAATTTCGGGGCTCGGGAGCGATTAAAATACGTAGCTAGCGGAATATGCAAACATCCTAAAAAACAATTTTCGAAAAATTTTGAGGGTATCTACCCCCTTATTTCTGTAATTGGTGGAGATGATTCCAAGTATCTGTAGATACCTTGGAACGTACTCGTAAGTGGAACTGATTTAGTTGGTGTCTTCCTTATTATAATCTCAATTCATCCTCTGTATACTCTACACTATTACTTTATGAAAATTTGAAAACTCAAAAACGCCCTCCAAATGAACCTGAAATTCTTGGAATTTTCTTCGTCAATCTCTCTAATTTTATTGTAAAATTAATTTAATACTTTAATTTCAATATTCTTAAGTGGTACTTGACTCACAATTCGCGTGGGTGCTTCCTGCATCCACACACTAACCTGAAATAAACGCGAAATAGAAGGAAAGGAGGAAGTGAAAATATCTCGAACCCCCGCACCAACGAAACATGCGAGCGAAATCATTCACCGGCAAATTGACAGACGTACATATATACATACGAACGTGGGGATT
Organism: Andrena bucephala; assembly: GCA_947577245.1. Taxonomy (NCBI): domain Eukaryota; kingdom Metazoa; phylum Arthropoda; class Insecta; order Hymenoptera; family Andrenidae; genus Andrena; species Andrena bucephala. The sequence goes on along the minus strand of OX387717.1, from coordinate 25,247,869 downwards.
CGGAATAGTTAGAGGGCGAAGACGATTTTCGGAGGGATGATTCGTAATTTTATCCTGGGCCAGTCACTTCGAGGCCACGGACAGTGACGAATAATGGATATTCTGTCGGTGATGGAGAGGAAGGTAGGGAGAAGTGGATGGAGGTCTCCACGATAAATTCGAGCTATATTTTTCACGGTGGAACCATCGCGCTTCCACGTCCTCATAACCGGCACAAATTGCGCAAAAATACTACCACGTATAAATTGTGGGGAAATCGGCGCACGCCGACAGTCCGGAACTCCCGGATCTAATTTGAACGAAAGCCTTTTCCACTTCTGACCGTATCCTCGTCCCTGTATCGTATACAGGCGACAAAAATGTCTCCATATTCATTTTTAAAAACGTCCACCGTCTAGCTCGGGTTGTAGCGTTTAATAGATACCCCTGGAATTCGTTACTCGACTCCCGCCGACAGATTCTTCCTATTTATTGTGGAATTAATGGTTGCTAGTTTATAATCTAACGGTGATGCAGAGAGTGGTCCAACGAGTTTGTAGTCTCACAAGATTAAATGACCCATAAATGAGTCGTTTAACGAAATGATGTCTTAAACAAAAATTGTGTTCTGACAATGGGGATTTACAATGCAATAATTAGTTTTTAGTTCTTGCCGATATGTGGACGGTAATCCGTACACTTGAATACCAAATATTTTACACTGCGTTCGAAATTTCGCAGTGAAATCTTGGGTGTGCTGTTGAAAAAATTGGATGTAACTTCTCTCGATGAAGAAACAAACGGCACAAAGTTAATTATTTCAATTTATATCTCTATAAGTATACAGATTTCAGTTGATGCATTTCTTCAAAAAATAATCTAATTACCAGTTTCGTAAAATTATCAAATCAGACAAATTCACAGCAGACACTTCTGCCTCCTTTATTTAAAAGGTCCTATCTAACATTTCGAAACAACCGAGAAAGCTGAAGTTTTATTATTTTCTTTGTGCGGTTCTTGTAAAAAAAATAAACAAATTAGATTGTTTTTAGATCTCTAGGAAACACGTAGGGCTTTCTAACTTAACTTAAAATATCAAAGATGTATGGAACTTCGAATATTTCAACATTTCTTGGAAAATGGTAAAATAATAAATCGGACATTTTAACTAAGGAGAGCATAATTATTCGAAATGTGTATTATTATTATTATTAAGCGTCCTTATTGCACAAATGAAATAAGCAAGAGAAAAGAAAACAAGAACAAGAAGAAAAGAAGGATTAAGAGCAAGAGATGTAAGAAGCTTGAAATTCCCTATCATTTATCAAATATAATAATAATAAACCCTTCATCGCACTATGGTAAATAGGCCAAGATGCAGCGTAACTACTGCAATCAAATCTAAATCCTACCTCTAAAAATTTATCGCGAAGCAACGTGTAAAGCATGCTGACGCTATTTCCATGCATTTTAACGCGGTATCGCGAGATTTACAATGGCGAGCATAAAACACCGTAGCGACGCGGGTGGCAGCGGGCTGGCCTATGGAGAAATTACCACTCTAACCAGGAGAGCTTGAAAACAACCGGACGGGGGAAGGCACACGACGGGGCTCCGATCAATTATCTCCACCTATGTCGCGATAAACTTTTGAACTTTCCTTCTGGATATCGGGCAGCTCTTTTCTATTTGCCGATATTTCAGCCACGATAAAGGGACCGGGGCAAGGTCTAGACTGGCCGAGTCGATAAAGGAATCTATTACCGCAGAAGAAGTAGGGGCCAGGAGAACGCAGACCACCGAATTTTTCAGCTTCCACGAGATTACAATATAGTGTTTTCTTTATCCGGCGAGGGAACCGTTTCCCGGTAGTCTGACGAAGCCAAACGATTTCTTTCCTAGGAGATTTGTGGCGTTCGCGAGGCTGGGGATTCTTCATTGGATATTCATTAATATTAATTACCATTGTTTAATGATACATTGCTGCAGACAGAGCGCCGTTTATACAGTGGCGATTTATAAACCGTCAGTTGCTCGTAAATTTTCCGTCAATCCTGACCTTGTTCGCTTCCAAATCGCCTTGAAATCGAATTCCAATGATTTGGAAGGTCTCGATGTTCCACGACAGTCTTAACCAGTGCTGATGGATCGTCGAGCTCGGGGAATCGAAATTTCATATCTCCTAATATCAGGCAAAAAGTCCTGCAGTCAACAGCTTCGTTAAACTCATCGCAGTTAAATATTCAAATACTCAGCAGTGGTATGCGTCGATATAATTCCCGGGAAGAATTCACGAACATCGGGCGATAGCTTGGCATGAAACCCCGATCCCAATCTGAACTCGAAACGCAGGGGCCATGCAATCTTTAAGAGGAGGGAGAAAAAATAGGGCGGGGGAGGTAAGAACACGAGAGACACGGACGCTAGAATGCGAATCGGCCGATCAAAGAGGGAAGTGAGCCGAGGTGAACGCAGTTGGGGAATATCCTTTCCTCGCTATCTGAAAGTAAGGAAATGGAGAGGAAACTGATTGGAGCTGTTAACGTAAATACGCGAATCGACGTACACGATCGGAAATCGGGATTAGCGAATTGGCTCACTGTTTCTCCTTTATATCCACTTCCACCGCTCTTTCTATTATCCCCTTCAGCCCCTCTGTCCCGCCCTTCTCCATCCTTCCTTCTCTTCGTTTCCCTGCATACCCCTCGTGGCTGGTGACCGTCCTTGCTCCTCGTTTCCCTGCCCTCCTTCGCTCCCCCCGCTCGGCCGCCGCTCAGTCACCGTTGCCAGTTCACCGCCGACGGAATTGAACGTTCGATCTTACATTTGGCTGCCAGTCTGGATCTCTGATTTGAGTGGTCGCAATCGGGCGGAACCCGCTTCCGTACAGCTTCCGAGACTCGGGGCGAATTAACCGAACCTCCTTGTCGCAGAATTACGTGCCGGTGACCGTTGTGTGCGTGGCACTCTTTTCTCTGATATCTCTTGGCGCTCGCCCCGGGCTCCAGGATAGGCCGCCCTTTCTGTAGAACTGTTTGCCTGGCAGATACAACTTTTCGAAATTCCAGCAGACCCAGTTTGCGATTTGAACGCTGGCCACGTGCTCCTCGAAAACGCGCACTCGGCGTTCTATTTCTGTGCTTGCAGCGGATTGCCAGATGCACGATGATTTTGATTGTTGTCCGGTGGCCAGGTGATTTGAATATTCAGTAGAACGTCGGTCATCCGAATATCGGTTAACTGGAGAATTTGATTATCGGGAGACAGAGCGAGTGACGCACTTATAGCATTGCAAGTTGTTGTTAACACTGTTTACATTTTTAAACACGTATTCACACATATAATTTTAATTTATACTATGCGTCAGGAAAAAAGAGTGGCGCTGAAATTGGACGAGAAATTAAATGTTATTGAACGTTTAAAAAAAGGGTGCTTCTAATTTAGTGACAGTATAATGTTGGAAGGTCTATGGTAATTGGAATTAAAAGTAATTAGTCAGAATTATTAGGATTTCTAAATATATTGGATATCGCATTAAGATAGGCAAACGTGCATGAAGAAATAGATTTACAAATATTTATTTTAGGCGGAATACGAAACTTAGCTATATCTGAAAATGAGTAATTTGTTTTCTGTGTTTCACTTATCGTGTAATTTCACCATTGTACCATTTCAATGTTCTTTTATTTTCAATCGTTTTATGACATATTGGCAACTTTGGTTCGCCTAGACCGATTATTTGAAAAACCGTTTATCGAAACGAATTTGTCTCCATATTAATTCGCATAATCGACGTTCTACTATAATTGGTTATGGTCGAGTGGGGAAGCGTGGTAAGTGAAAATGCAAAATTTCCAGCGCTAGAGGCAGTGGTATAATAATAGGCACCTATATTGACGTTCGTCGGTTGCGAAGGGTTACTGAAATTTTAAGGTTCTTAAGGATTTCTTGGCGTGAGTGGTTGGTACGTATATAACCACTTGTGGTTTATTGGATGTAAATTTTTGTCTGGTTGCAAATCATTGTGACCTTTTAGTGATACTGGAATTGCTTCATCAGATAACTGGTAGGATATTGATAAATTGATTATACATATTCAGTATACAGTTAGCTTCTTTAGCGTTCTACGATTGTACTATTCAACTGAATATAAGTACTGAATATTGATAGTAGCTGTACAGATTATGACACCTGAAATTATTGTTTTGATGTACTTATGTCAGTGGTATTATTACATCTATAGAAGAATCTGTGTCATTTGAAGAGGGACAGGGATTTGGTAAAATGAAATATTTCCTGTCAAAAGTGCTCCGCAAATTGATATTAAAGCCTGCGTGTATGACAGCTGTAATTTATATTCGATGAAACTGACGCAGTTTAAAGTATGTGAAAATATAGGTTAATACAATTAATCAGCATAAACAACTTGGGGTACAAGGCATAGTACGCTAAAATTAAAACTTTTATTACGCTTGTCAAGGAATTACAAATAAGGTTTACAAACAAATGTTGAGATTTCACTGTACCATACGCGGGTTACCGTTGCTCGCCCTTCCACGTGTAATATCGATGCAATTGTTAATTTAATTAGTAGTAATCAATGCATACACCGGTAAAAATTAATCATACAGATATCATTTTTGGGTTTCGCTCGGGGAATTAAATTAAATTTGCCGTCTCGATGATTCATGTCACGAATGTCTCATCAATTTCATTTTTCCTCATCCATACTCATTTGTAATGTATTGAAATACGACCGAAAAATCATCAAATGTCTGCCTTATCCTTGCCGCAATGATTACGTGGGTCTGCCACTCTATGACCCTATCTATTATACTTTCACAGTGATAATAAAATTTCGCACGATAGCAACTTTGTTATTTATAGTGTGCACGAGATATATTGTAAATTACTAGATGGTAGGTTAATGGTATTTGGAATTTCATGAAAACTCTGTCAGCGGTCGAGGCCCGAAGAACAAAGTGGTTTAGAACAAGTGTAATATGAAACAGTCCAGTACCTAGTGGAAAGTTAATTAAATAATTTTCGGCGAAAAATATGCCGCTCACTGTGCTCAAGCACTTTCATTGGTCAGCTATAAGTAGATACACTTGCTTGTGCAGCAGAAGCTGAACCCTGTCAACTCTGAGACGAAACATACTTCCATGATGCAGATACGAATTATTAAGATTTATGATTTATGTATATCTACATTAAAACTCTCGTTACTCCTGCAGTTTTAGGTGAAGGAATAAACCAAGGTGGTTTATATATATTTATATTGAGAAACATGAAAAATTTGGGTTACTGGCAATGAGTGTCCCATTATGTAGGAAACCCATTGCAGCAAGTGGGTTATTACTTAATCCACTCTGGTCCAAAGAGCTAACAGACTTTTCTGAGCCATCTATACGCATCTCTCCGGCACTAACTATAAGACATAAAATTCCATCACTCTCTTAAAATTTTCCAACTCTTCACCTCAGGTGAAAATGATTTTTACGATGAAAGAAACAAATAAGAACCCCGCTGACATTTTCTTTAAAAGAACATATCACCAAGAATAATACAAGCAGAAGGTCGACGTTTCCTACTTTCATATAATAAGATTTTTATAATAGCTCGCTTTAACGCCCACAGTAAATGGAATGTATGACCTAATGCATTGTTCACTCCTTTTCTACGAAAGAAATTTGAATTCTCGCGAAGTATAAACTCCACTTGACCAATGTGGAGGAATACTCGAACGACGAGTTAACTCGTCTTCCCTAGTTAACAGGATAACGAAAGTGTGTCAGTTGGTTTCTTCGGTAGATGTCCATTCATCTTTAGCGAGCAAGATGAATCTCTTAGCGGAATCTCGTCTCTAGAGTAGCATCTATCACGTTCCATGGTTTCGCGATTTTACGGAGCGTAAGTACTCGTGTGCTTTTCGCGTGTGTGGTCGCGTATATACAGGTACAGGGCGGCTGCGCGATCGATCCGGCTTCGATCGTCCAGCAAATGCTTTTTACGAAATTGACCTCGTCAATGAAATTGAATTAATGTGTACCGAGATGTTCGTGCAGATTGGTGGGATGGTCTTGTTGACAGTCTTGGCCGATCGCTTACCGGCCGCTATCTAATTACCTTGGAGCGTAAACGTGAGCGGCACAAGGGGATGTTAAAAACCGCCCCCGTATCACGATTCTAATATTATTAACATTCTAATGACGATACACATTGTGCTCCTGGAATTGAATCGGAGAAGTTAAGTAGTAGCTTCGTCTTTAATGGGCAAGTGTTTGCATTACGTATATAAATTTAAATTTGAATTAATAGCTGCATGTAGATATGAATTATTATCCATCGAACGGCGGATACGGGGTCTGTTTTGACCCATCGTAAATGTCAAGCTTGGATGTGTTACTAATTATTAATAATACTTCTTGAAGAAGATGAAAACTTTAGATCTTAACCAAATGAATAAATGAAATGATATAAAAAGTTTATTTCGAAAATGGCAAAACGGAAGCTACATCCGATGTCTGGTGTTAGAAATTTAACTTTTAGTAGCTTCACGTTCCACTTTTTCAAGAATACTATAGGTATTTCATGATTTCTGCAGAATTACACATTTTGATATTCAGTTTTCTGCGCTATGTATAATATAATACCCTCATCTAAAGATAATTGCTTTTGGGGTTTATACACGTTAATGAATTTTAGTACGAGATAATTCGATATGGGGGACATTTTGTATAATACATCGAATTTTCTGTCATATTATCATTACTCTCGAAATGGAGAATTTTCGAGTTGAAATAAAGCCCATACATCATTGTTACTTCCAAAAAGACATAGATATGAGGAATAAATTAATATAAACTCCTCATTAAGCTAAATTGCATGTAATATTTGACATTTCTAAGGTAGTCTACGAAAATTATATTTTTATATAAATAATTGTAGTGTCATCAGGAAATAAAGATTACCAATATTACAGCCAGTTATTTGAACTGCGTGGAATTTTTTAGTAAAAAAGTACCGAAAAATCCTTCTCCTTTGCATATGTCCAATAGTGATATTTAATTTTCTAACAAAATTTTATGCATTGATTCCGTCCTATCAATGATAGCGCACATCTGCTTATATTTTCTTTAAATATCCAACTTTAAAGTCGCAACGCACACGGAGTCAGTTGCTTTAGGCTTTAGAGTGTTCTCAAACCACATTAGCAGCCACTTCCTTCCCATCAAGAGGGCTTTCAGAAACGTAACGTGTATTGTGACAAGACAAACACCACATCCGTGGTAATAAAAATAAGCTTCTGCTTCCTGACATCCTTACTACACCGCAATTGGGTTAAATTAATGTCATTACCGACACGTTCTGATGTTTTACACACAGTTCGATCAATAATGTATCATTCGAAGCTGATACTAAAACGTACAGGATGATAGGGAAATAACGATTTACAAAAAAGCTTAAAACAATGAAACGTTAGAGAGTCGAAGAGCTGTCGAACGCGATACGCTGAATATTTCAAGACTATTGAATAAAATGTGACACGATTACAAAGACGAAGCGTGCACGCGACGAACTTCCGAAGCGCTTGATGCTTACACGAGGCATGATTTAAAAATGAATTCGATGACAGGTGAATCGATCGCGGCTGGAGTCTGCCGGTCGCAAGTGCCTCTGTTCACGTGCGAATGAAAAATTAACAGATTCGTGTCAGATTAGATCGACGACCGTCGTTTACTATTCAAATAGGCGCATACTTCGGTCGTTGTCATTGCGAATTCCCTCTGACGAATTGCGCTGAGAGGGGAATGACGGTGCTATGGTCAATAATTAAAGCGAGCAATCTGACTGTGCCAGCAGAGAGAAATTAAGTGGTCGGTTAGTATACAAGGATAAGTAATAACAATAGGAACCCCAGTTTGATTGATACAAGTTCTGAAGTAACAAGCGAGGAAACGATTTTGTAAATGTAATCAGTTTCGATAAGTGTTTCAATAATTTAGGAATTAGTGTATCCACTCGTCTATGATCTTGAATTATTCCAAAGTGACTAAGAGGTCTCCCTACTTTGACGGCCTGAAAAGGAGCGTGTATTGGGGATTTTTTTAAGATAAATTTATTCTCTTAAAATTATATTAATTGAAAACTTTATGCCTATATTTGTACATATTTAGGCAACATTAAAAAAAATAATAATTACAAAAGACGGTACCTGAAACTTAAAACGTGTTTTTCTCAAAACGATGTTTTTCGAAATTGTTAGTATGATATCTCAAAAACCAATCACCCGATTTACTTCGAACTTGGCATATATCTTTAGTAGATATCTCATTCTCGCCGGTACTAAAACTAATCTGGTTTTTGCAAAATTAGACTTTTGCGACTTAAATAACCAGCGATTTTGTTTTTGCAGAAATCAATATCTGTTTTAGACGCTGTCATTTTTTTTTAATTTTCAGAATTTCTCATTTAATATAGTTCGGGCGATAGCCACACGCATACAGATTACACATATTTTCAAATTTTCGATTTCAGACAACTACAACGGCTGATTTTATGCTAACAGTGCGCATATGATTTTTGTAAGGCGCTCTATTTGAAGCACTATAACTCCGGATATAACCACTATTTTTTAATTAATTTTTTTTCTTTGTATTCTCCAAAGACTGACAAATGAAGCCACAAAGCTGGAAGTAAATATATTTAATGGTTTTGTTTTAAAAAATTCCCAATGTTCGCATGATTTTTCGTCCGTTAAGGTAGGGAAACCCCTTAAAAAACTCACCAATTAAATCAACTTCCACATTCCCCTTTACCTCTTACTCCACAGTAACTTCACAGTGCACTCCCCAAAGACATACACACCTTATTCATTACAATTCTTAAGAAAAAACTCTCAAGTGCTCCCAATAAACTGCATCGCACATGGACAATTCCAAATCCTACAATTCTACACCCACTTAAGGGGGTACTCTAGTGTAACTGCCTGTTTTCAACGCCATCTTCGGGAATTTATTCATCATAAACTATAAGTTTAAACTGTCCAGCGTTTTTCCTGCATATTAAGGTATGTTTGAAGTAATACTCAGAATTTATGTTAGCTTTTTTATCGTACATATACATGGATATAGCCAATGGCACAAGCTTCTTCAAAAAAATTCTTTTCCGCCGGGCGATGGTGTGGAAACTGTTATAGTCATCCAAAATGAAAAAACTAAGGTCTATTTCCTTTATTATGGTTGTCGCTATGGTTGGAACCATGAACGACTTTCTACCTTGTAACAAATTACTTTTACAGCACAAAAACAGTTAAATATTTAGCAAAAATCAAGCATTCTTCTTTCACAAAGCTGTCATTCTGCAAATTTTTATTGTTAGGGGGCCTCTGTGGGTCCAACCATAGCGACAGCCATAATAAAGAAAATAAACCTTAGTTTTTCCCTTTTGAATGACAATAACAGTCCCCACACCGTCGTCCGTCGGAAAAGAATTTCTTTGCAGAAGCTTCCGGCACCGACTATATCTATTATTTATATTGCGATAAAGAAGCTCAAAAAAATTCTGAGTATTACTTCAAACACACCTTAATATGCAGGCAAAACGTCAGACAGTATAAACTTATACTTCTCGTTAAATAAATTCCCGACGATGGCGTTGAAAAACGGGCAGTTACACTAGAGTGCCACTTCAACCCTCCACTCCTACCAAACACAAGAAAAGAACAAACCAACCACACCAAAATCAAACCAGCTCCACGGAGTTTGAAGGAGGAGTAACCCCATAAATCAATCGTGATCCATAACGTTAATACCACTAGCCTCTTGTCACTCGAGAGGGTTGGGGACGGGTAGCACACTTAATTCTGCGTCTACTTTCATGGTCCGCCATTAATCCACTCGGGATTACGCCCGCCGCGAGTACTTAAACGGACCGTGTTCGCACTTTCGTCCAAGGAACGACGGAGTTTCGTGGTCCCTTATCGCGTCGCCCTGCGGAAGATAGTGGACGTTCCACGGCAGGACGGCCAGGACAAGTATATGTCCCATAAATTGCGCGTTATACAGTCCATTCCGTAGCGAGATAACCACCTACGGCTCCGTGGCCGGCTCTCCTCGCCGCGTTCCGTTCGCCCGCGCGCCACAGTTCTTTCTGCGGACTTTATACGGTTTTTGACGAAAGTGCCGGTGGGTTTATCGGGCGGTCACGAGCCCCGCGCCCCCAGGATCGACGAGCCACTCCGATAGAACTCCCCCCACGGATCGTTCCGGCTTCAGCAAAGTATCCCGATATGCAAGGGGAACCCGTCCACCATGAAATTACGTCATTGACTTTGGACTGGGTGTCAGCGTCTCGGCGTCGTCGGGAGAAGATCGCGCTTTCACGAGCCCAGATCGTCTTGGTCTTATTAGCCTCCCGGGTCTGCGGACCTCTTCGCGAAGCTTCCCCCCGGACGTGCAACTGTCGGGCATCCCTGAAATCTCTCTCCCGCTTTTCATACGCCCGGATCCGCGGATGTGCAGCTTTGAGCCGGCAAGGACACTCCGGAGTGATGCGCCTTGGGATTTCGCTGGAAGAGGTTGACTTTGAACACGCGACTCTGTAGGGGCTGTTGGCATGTACACTCCCGCCCATAAATCACCGGACACTTAGTAAAGTTGGTAGGGGGGCGGTTTTATGTAGGGTGACCTACATTGTGGTATAAAGTTGATGTATATTAATTGTTTACGTTGTAAGGAATGTGCGCTTCTAATTGAATGTTGCGAATCTTGTCTAAAAAGTTAGTGGGTAATTTTATAGTTTTTTCTTAACAATCTTCTCGTTTGGATACGATCGCTTAAACATTAGTTTATTATTAGATAATAATAATAATAAGGACTTTATTACATCACCAATTACAAATTATTATGTTCTGAATGGGCGAGTATCCCTTCGATTTATCAATTTCTTTCCAATTTTCTTTTAATCGTTTCCATAATTCTTGCTTTAATTTTGGGCATGCTTTTCTTCTTATTCTTATTTTTTAACTTCTCGATTGGCGAAGGATTGGGTGACTATGATAAGATTTGTATTTCATTATTGTCCTTTAATTCTGTTAATTGGTTCCTACGAATAAGTACAATATGAAATAAGTACAATACTTCTAAAACCTGAATCTATGTTCCAATATTTAGTTTTCTTAAAATCAGCAAATATAGGGGACTTATGGGTGGGAATGTATGCAAAAGCGATGTGTTACATCGTGTTTTTCCAATAATATTATGGGATGTTAAGGAATAATCAAATTGTAGATGAAAGGAATTTTGAGGAGGATTTGGAAGAATATGGTTGGACACGTTCCTGCTTGTTTAAGATGACAGTGATCTTTTATATGATCTGACTGTTGAATGCATTCTTGAATGAAATTAACAGTGGATTTTTTAAACTGCTTGACGAAATTGACGCGTCGAAGCGGTTACTTGTCAGAGATTACAGAATTTCGAAACACAGAAGCATTTACAGAAGTCGAAGGAAATATGTGCGAGCAGTCCACCACGATTAGAAAATGATCCTTCCATCTTTCTCCATCTTCTGAGTGATTAATTATTATTCGAGGCTTGGATTTACTGTTCCTCGGGTGATCAATAATTAATCATTCCGAGTCGTGATTTTTTCCGATTTGAATTTGTGCATGATTGATGACTGGATCGAGCTTCTTGACCTTCCTTCTCGAATTGTTTCTAGCCGACCGAATGACTTATGGTTTTAACTTTCAAGCCGTTGAATAACGCGTCTCTTCGAATTGCATTGTACGACGCTTCGAAGCCTCCCTTGCTTGACGTTTCGATTTTTATCGGGCCAGTATGAATGTGACATTTTAATCTTTGACGTCATAAAGGATTAACGCCGTTTCCAGTGGATTCTGATTGAACGACTAATTAAATAAACATACAGGAAAATGATGGCATACGTGTCTGTTATATTATGAAAATCCACAGATCCACAGTTCTCGTTTGCAGCAGAGCACATACCCACAGGCTCGAAAGTTTAATATCGATCACTTTAATAAACTCTAATGATCAGTTCCTTAATAAACTCTAACGACAAGCTTCGATATTAGTTTCGATCCTGCGGTCTTTACGAACTGCTACTCATTTTTACGTGTACATGTGTGTACGTAAGCCATCGTTTCTGTATTTTAGTAAAAGTAACGAAGTCTGCCGATCGTCATATCCCGGCTGGTTTTAACTACACTTCTCGTTCGTTGTACTGATCAAAGTAACAGTCCGCTTGGATTCCGCGTGTCCTTTTATTTCTCTTGTTTGTTACTGCGTCCGTTTATCCGGGTCCCCATTTTTTCATCACCCATTTCGAAGTCTTTTGACATCCAAACTTGTTAAATATTATTCGACGTAAAGGCTGACGCTCAGATTGGAAACTCAGTGTTACATGTAGATATAAAATGCTGAGGGAAATTCGAAAACGTGATGTCAGGTTCAAAAAGTGTTGATGAAACCTGGACTTGCGTAATTTATGATATTATAATATATTAAGAATGCATAATAGGAAAAAAGTAAGTATCTTGCAGTTTAAGACCGTCACATAAGTTTGTACACCCCAATCACATGCTTGTACAACATTCTGATAGATTGAACAGCGAGCGTTTAAAATTTCGCAAACCTATTGTTTCTGGAGCACTTTGGACTTTTGAAATATACCCACAAATCTTCATAGTAACCCTTCAAGCACTTCTTACATAGCAAACTTATCACTTAAATTGTACAATCATTCTCTAGTATCTTCTTCAACCGACAAAAAATTTAAAACTCAGTAAATTGATATTTTCGTAAAATGAAAATTCACAAAAATTTTAAATACACCACTAGTCAAAATTATAACACAAACTATGAAATCAGATTAATATGCCCCAGAGATGCCTCGGCGGCTCGAATGCTCGCCAGAAAATAATTCGACGCTGAATACACCGTCGAGTAAAGTTAAACTCACAGTTACAGTTAAAGTTAAAAAATTTATTCGACGCTGACGTTGAAAGTCACGACGAATAAAAAAATTAACTCTATTCGTCAAATAAATTCTCGTCGAATAAAAAAATTAACCTTGTTCGTCGACTTAATTCTCATCGAATAAAAAAGTTAACTTTATTCGTCGAATAATCTAAAGTTAAAGTAACTTTTATTTGATCCTTATTTAAATACTTTTTTATTTACTTAATGCCCAACTCTGGTATGCCCGCAATAAATTCAACAGAACACCACAGAATACATCCGAAGATTCTAAAATGCTAATGACGTGTTTGTAACGGACTTTTAAACAAATCGAATAAAAAAGTGCGAAAGGTTCGTTACAAGCTCGAGCGCCCCAACTTCTCTGTTCGTTCTTCCTTCTTGTCGCGTCCCATCGGGACGCGAACGACCGGGGGAGTCGATTTAAAAATCAGAATAGCGGCGCCAAAAATGTCTTCATCTTGGTAGTGTACCGTCGATAAAGGCGGGGAAATGACAGGGCTGTAAAGTCCTACTGTATAGCCCGCGACTGAATGACTCGAATAGCTGGATCGCCATCGCGAACCCTGCGAGTCTGTCACGGAGGAAAAGGCAAAAGGGAATCGGCGATGCAAGTCGATCGTAAAAGCATCCTCGTCAATACTCGCGACAGCGTCTTGCCGATAAATACTTCAGCTTCCCCGATGACGGCTGGTAGTTCCATGTACACCGTGGAAAATGGCGGGACGATCGGTCAAGTTTTAAGAACAGTGGCCGCAGTAAACGCGAGGAAGAAAATGGCACGTTAAAATTAATGAGCTGCACTCCTTGCAGATACATTCGCCGTGAATATGCTTAAATCTCAGCTCACAGATTGTCGGTACAACATTAGATGGGTATATCTGTCGTGTTAATTCGAAAGGGCGTATCTGGTCAGAAGGTGATTCGGACAAGGGAAGATACCCAATCTGGAAATTCAAAAAATTATGAAACTTTGGGAATATGTAGAAGATATATAGGTATGTATTACGCAATTTTTTTGCTGCTGAAATTCACTCGATGTGGGTGAAATTGGCCCTTGAATATCCGGCTATTTTCCGATTTTCTGTTATAACTCGCGTATCACGTTTACCAAATGAGAGTCCTAATTAATAGAAGTAACTTTTGCCTGGAAACTTTTTTTCTATCTCTCACAGTTCACAAGTTATAACACCAAATCGGAAAATAGCTGGATTTTCAGGGGTCAATTTCACCCCCTTATAGTGAATTCGGGCAGCAAAAAAAATTGCGTAATATATACATATATGTATATACTCTACATATCCCCAAAGATTCATAATTTTTTGAATTTCCGAGTGGGGGAGGTTCCCTTGTGAGTTAAATAATTTTTAATATTTTGTGTTATGCTATCGGTATTTTATATAAATTAGATCAGATTAAATATTAAATCTGGATAAAAGAGTATCTAAATATTTGTGACGAAACCGTAAAATACTTCATAAACTCCAAAGGAGACTTTGGCAGATACCTACGCTCAAAATCGGGCATCGATTTCATATACGTCCGAAATATAAACTGTTATATCTTCAGTTTCAATGTAGATATGGCTTTCATATTTAATATGCATGTAGATAAACTATTTTTGTGCTACCTGACAGCAATAACTCAATTTAAGCGAAAGTTGCAGATACACCCTTTCTAATTAACACGGCAAATATTCTTGCCAATGGATCTAATAATGGTAGTTTTTGGTGAAGGAATTAAGTTGGTGATTTTGGTACCATTATTTAGAAACGATCGATCTTGATTTTCCCAGGTTTGATTTGTGTGTAGTGATATTGATCCTCGAAGGTTGAAAGAGTTATTTAGACAAGCTTGTTGGTCCTTTCGATGTAGAATACAATAGCAAATGTCGCGTGGATGGGATCATTTTGCTGATTTTATTTTACTGATCCTACTAATATATTCATGATATGCGGCATTTCTTGCTAAGTCACAAAATGATCTCGATAAATCATGAATTCGCTTCACAAACTGTTTGTACAGTTATATAAACGGTACAATTAGTCTTGTCCTTCTTTTACGCCATTGAGTAACGTAAAAAGGTGTATGCACTATGGGCAGTGGTAAAACTGTGCATGTAATTCATTTATAACCACCATCAATTTTGATATCTTAAGGTCCATTATTGTTGCATAATTTTATTCGTGCACCCTTCAAAATAATCTTCTATATCAAACTCTGACGTTCTGACCTAAAATTCTTATCATCTTCAGGAAACCATATTAATAATACCTACCTAACACATGCAGTCCGATATTTAGGATAAAGGATTAAAGGTACAACAAATACTCAATTATTACTAAGTAAACACTGTCACAAAGAAACGTTGACATGTCAGAATTACAATTCAGGTCGCCATTAGCGACGTTTCGAATCCACTCGAGACGCGTTGGGACTTCGCTTGGGAGCGAAGGAAGAACACATCTCGAGCGGCAAAGTAAAATCTGCCACTTTGCGCGAGGAGCGATAGTAATGGGAGCGGATCTTTGTAATTTTTGAAAGTTCCCCAGGGGCACGTACGCTCGTTGGAAATGCCATCCGGAGCCGCGCGGACGGCGCGGAGCATCAATTTTGGAAAAAAGTAATTTTTATTTGCCGCGGTATCGCGCGCTCTTTACTTAAAAGCCCCCCCCCCCCCCCCCCACACACCCGCGCGTACGCGCGGCTATAGTGCTATGGGACGAAGACGAAAGGAAATTGTTATCGCTTCTCGACGGGTACTTTCATATTAGGGTAGAAGCTTTCCGAAATTTTTGGGAGGAAGGACCAAGCGCCCGTAGCCGATTCAATTTGCCTAATGAACAAGCCAGCGGGAACGTCTCTCTGTAAAGGGGCACGATAAAACGCGGCCCTCATGACTCACTCTTCGAATCGATTTTGTACATGGTATAAAACGACTCTGACAATGCAATCGCCCCGTGTAGATTTCAGGCGCTCGCGTTACGCGCGAATGTAAGATTGTAAAAGAAACTGGAATCGTAATGTCGATATCGGCGAGGCGCCGCGAAAGGGGGAGAGGGGGCAGACGTACTTGTGTCGGGGGACAAAAATGTAAGAAAAATTGGAATGATGAAGTTGCAGGAATAGTTGCATAGAAATAGAATACACGGAGTAATAATTAATTTTAGCAGGGTACCTACGTCAAGTTGGCTTCTGTTATTGGCATATTGAATTGATAATTGAACCGCTGTCGTTGAATTCAAGGTGAAACGTTTGTAGCTATTCACTTTTGAAAATCCTTAACCTTTTGAACCTAGGAAAATATGTTTTATATGTTTTGATTGAATCCTGGCGACGCATATATACGCTCTGTGTACTTTGTTTGAATCGGGGATAAAAAATGAATTTTTGTTTTGAAATTCTCCGGACTGAAAGAGTTAACTTAATTAATTTCACTAAGGAAAATGCAAATAGTTGTCGCCTTTAGGCAAGGCAGTAACGAAAATAAAATAAGTTTCTGGAATCTAGTAAGTGTACTCTGAATAATACAGGATTTATTCGCTAATAGCTCGCGGCTCGGGACCGGTGGTGAGCATTTAATGTAGAGAGGGCATTATTCTGAGCAATCGTTTCTCGCTTTTTTCTTGCCGAAGGCGAGAGCGAGATGGAACGAGTGCGAGTCTAAACGCTCATGCCCGTCGCGCGCACAAAGGACGTAGTACAGGTCGCACTTGTCATAAGCCCAACGAACGCGCGGCCAATGGCGCGAGTCAGAAAACGCAAGAGGGAACGAGAGGAAACGAAAGAGCCTCTCGCTCGTTCTCGGGTTCTCTCACTCTCGTCCGACGGATTCCAAGAAATGGTGGCGATAGTCGCCGGGCGTACAATGCATGGTAAAAACGGGCTTATAACGAGTGAGTACCGTATCAGGCGTCCCAAAGACGGAGCGAGACAAAGTATCAACGCGTCGTCTGTCGCGTACCGTTCCTCCCTCGCTTTCAGTCCCTCTAACTCGCCCTCGCCTTCGCAGAACAGAAGTAGCCAGAAGTGGTGGGGATAGCGCCGAGCTCTTAACGTGTAGGCCAAACCGAGCTCTCAACGAATGAATACTGTATATTTATTCTAAAAATCGAGAATGGTTCGGTGTTAATTTCACAAAAGAAAGTAGGTAGTCTACTTAGGCATTGAATTTACTATCTTACTACCCAACACTTATTCATTCTCTATAATTATAATCCCGCCTTTCCCCTCGCAAACGGGGTGCATCTGAAAACCATAAAAATGACCAAACACTTGACGATTACTTCAGCCAAGACACGAGCACACGACCAACCTGCTCCGCAGTTATTCCGAGGTCAAGCTAACCGACATCCCCCTTCTGTTCACAGAACTCCATAAGGCACAACCTATCGTTGCACAGTAGATTCATGCGGGTGCAGAACGAAGGTACCGGGAAGAGCTCCTGGTGGATGATCAATCGCGACGCGAAGCCTGGCAAATCGTCGCGTAGACGGTAAGTACGCAGGTACGTAATGTGTACGCAGTGAGAGACTCGCTTATGCACCGGTGGTGTGCACGCTGGCCACGAATTTTGTCGTTTTTACACAGAGCAATAACCATGGAGCCCGGCAAATACGACAAACGACGCGGCCGTGTCAAGAAGAAGATCGAGTCGCTAAGGAACGGCGGGATACAGGTTGACGCGACGCCCAGCCCGAGTAACAGCGTCAACGAGGGGCTCGACCTCTTCCCCGACAGCCCCCTCCAACCTGGAAGTGGTTTCCAGCTTTCCCCTGACTTCCGGTATGTCTCTGCTTCGACGTTCTGCCTGCTGATCGAATCGAGTTTCTAGTTATCCTCGTTCTAGCTGCTCGCGATCGGACGTTGTATGTTTTAATTCTGTGTCTGCTTCGTTCTTAACTACTCGGCTGGGAATTTAATGCTCGACTGGCTAGGCACGTCTGGTCCGGTGCCTGTTCTGGACAGATCACGCGGGAGCATTGGTTCTTCACTTTGAAACGATGGCTGGAAAGCAATATGGTGCAATGCAGGGTGTTCATATATGTTGCAAGCTCCGCGTTAGTTTATTGGACAGTGGGATGAAGAGAATGGGGGACATATGTGGTTCAGAATAATCGGGAACAACCATTTTTTAGATTAATGTTCTTTATTTCGTGCTCTCCTTGTCTGTTATTGTGGACAGAGGGTG